>CM034149.1:7585755-8849048 GCA_019776745.2 Taxus chinensis
GAGAACGATGACATATGTTTCCTCGGATACCGTCGATCATCGCCTTGCATGTCAGCGAGATGAGGTGTTGATGCCATTTGGAAATGCCTTTCAGTGTAATAAATATAATAAAAGAGGTTTCCTCTTTTATTTTGTTGCCTGTAAAAAATCAAAATTTATGTTTTTTTGATGGTGACATACATCCTTATTTAAGAATTCTTAATAGTCTCTTAAGTGAGTGGTGGTTATTGTGATCAAAATAAAATTATTTGCATATATGAGTTATATTATATAATTAGATAGATGGATTTTGCCATCTCTATGTTAGTCTATTCTTTCTATCAATATGTTTTATAAAGGCTGAATAGAGTAGCTGCTAATGGACTTCCCTATTTAACTCTCTATATCATTAGTGAAACATTATGTTAATTTTATGTTTCGTTCTTGGCTCTAAAGTGCTCTTAGTGTCAATGGAATCACTTTTTGTATTCTTTTGGAACTCCAAGCTTCTCTATTGTGTACCACAATTAATAGTTGTAGGTCAAGGCATTGGCATCACGATAATGTGTATATTTGGAGTTCAAGATTGGACAGATCTTGAAATGGTACTTAACAAAATAAACTATAAGAGTGTTGATAAGGATCATGAACTAATTAGAAGTTATATGAGGATTTTAAAGTTGTATAAACAATCATAATACACACAAATTAAATATATTTGAATTGAATAACAAGGTATGTTTAAAAACTTATAAGAGGATCATTTTGGATTTTTACCCTATAGAAGAGGAGACTCTTGTTGGGAAATTATTACAGATTTCAGACACTGAGAGGGGGGGATGAATTAGTGTTGGTAAAATCTTTCAATCAATTTCTTCTTCTTTTACATGTTATTGTTACTTATCATTGATTGTCATAAGCATGTGATATAATCATAAAGATATAAAAGTAAGAAACATATGCACACAAAACATGAGGAGACCAAATATAATGTTACACAAAGAAAGGACTTGCAAGAATATTACACATCCTACAAAATTTGTTTAGTGAGGCACTAACCCCTATTCCTCTGCTGATATTACGCACAACAAACGACTCAAGTGAATATTACGCATCGCATGAGATTTCTTTTAGTGAGGCACCAACTCTACAAGGAGCACCAAACCCTAATTTAATCAACACCAACTGATCTTTTGCAGGCACCCACCTACAAGGAGGTTACAACCCCCTAAATGTGTTAAGCTACAACTTAGAGTTTCGTACATTCAATTTTTAATCATCTAGTTACTGTGTTGCATCCACAACTGATTATGATCACTTTGTTGTTTCATTCATGTTCACTCACTCTTCAAAGTTAGATATACAATGCTTTATTTACCTTAATCTGGAATCTCCTCTCTCACATTCACCTCATCATATTTTATGTCTTTCTCTGCATATTAGTTCTTCATCTGATAGTTTTATCACCTTCTGCACACAACTCTTCTCTCTCTTTTTAATAGATCTATGTTATTATGCCGCATCTTCTTTCTTCCTCTCTGTAAAAACTCTATTTTCAACTTCTCCTTGCTCTTTTCTTTAGCTTATTCACATTATGTGTTCGTATCTTGTTTCTTTGCACAACTCTTTGCTCATCTCTCTTTCGTTAGAATCAGATATTCAATAATTGCTCTGCATCTTTTATTTCTCTGTTAAGCTCCTTGGCTTGAATGCATTTCCTTTCTTTTCTCTGGTCTTCTGTAATGCATATGATCAATTCTCAGACTATGCCCTCATTCCTGCATTACTCCTTCTGCCTCTTTCTCTGGTTGTTTCTTCAACTTGACTGCATCATTTCTCTATCATGCAACCCTTTCTTATGTCGCTCCTTCATCCATTTTTCCTTATTTCATCCTTGAGCAACTGCTCTAAAATGGCGTTGAGTTTCGTCTATATAGCCAATCAACCCGTTCGCACTTCCTTTGCATGTCATGCAACCTCTCCTGCCTTGTCACCTGAAATTTTGGTGCATTGAATGGATGTTACCCACTCCATATTTTTCCCTTACTATGTGGGGCTTGATTTCTCCTTTTCTATGCATTTTCCAAACATTATTTATGATGTTTTTAGGATTTCCTCATGATCAAGAATAAACAAGCCCCTTTCTTCTCCAATCATTTAATTTACACCTTGGAATTAGGATTCTACTTTGAAAATGCAACTGGGCTTCATCAAGTCAAAGAACATTAAATGATGACAGCTGAAACAGTAGATTTCATTGCTCAATGTGGAGTTCTAGTTGTACACGTAGTTGTAATCGTCAAACAATCGAATCACCATTGATTTACATGCAAACTCTTACTTCTTCCAATCTGAGTTAATTTGATTGTCCTCGAGCAGTCTCTAGTTCATATTTGCTCGATCTGCGGCTTCCCTTAGCTTATTTGACATTTTCATTGTGTCACGGCTTCTTCCTATCTTTGGCAACCTTTCTCCTTTCTCAGAGACTTTATAGTTATCTGCGGCTCCATGTTACTTCTTATGGATTTTCTTTGCTTCCTATGGCTTTTACACTATCACGTGGCTTTTCTTCTTATCTGTTGACTTTCTATGGCTTTTCAAGCTTTCGTGGCTCTAAATATTTTACTTGTGACCTTTACAGTCTTTTACGGCTTTCTCCAGTCCTTAGTTTCCTTGTCAGCTTTTCTGATTCTTCTTGGATTGCCTTCTATGTGCGGCTTCCTTTCGAACTTCCTTACTCCATGGCTTCTCCTTAGAACTTTCTAGCTTTCGCAGTTTTACATTCAAACTCTTATTACCTCCACGGCTCTACTTTCATATCATCCTTACATGTGCAGCTCTTGCTTCATGTTCGCGGCCTTATCATTCACACTTGACAACTTGTCCTTTGGCTCCTTCTGCTTTGGCGACATCATTCCTCTTGCTTCCTTTACTTTGTGGCATGTCCTTTTGCTTATGACTTTTCTTGCAGCTATCTCCAGTGCTTTGTAACTTTGTCTCTTTGCTCATATGTTTTCTCTAAACCTCCCTTAATTTGTGGCTTCACCTTTCTCTCTTATGGCTTCATTCTTTTCACTTGTGGCTTCTATGGCTTCACGTGGCTGTTGATATGATTTTCTAGCTTCCTATCCAGATGAGTGTACGAGTAATCAAGAAACACTAAAAAACGTCGAGTATACAAGGGCTTAGTACCTTGGAGATGACGATGGATGATACGGGTGCAAATAATATAGATGTATGATATAAAGAAGCTAGATCTACAAAACTGAAACAGATAAGATTAGATCATAATATGTGGGGGTTTCCCAGACAGTGTCAGTTCCAAGAGGATTTTAACTCCCTTGGAGGATGTCAACCCCCGTGTCAGACAAGATAATAATAGATCATGAATAGTAGTAATGGAATATAAAATGAAAAGTAACTAAAATGATGAGGGAACTTAGCTTGTGCTCTGTTATGGAGATGAACCAGACATCAAGATGGCAAAATAATGAACCATGGCAAATATTTCTTCCTTAAATTGGCAGAACTTAATTAAGATATTTCTTCTCTTCTCTAGGTATAGGTCTCTCCAGGTCTTCTTGAAAAATATCATTCGGCGTCTAGATTTTCTGTTCAACGTCCTTGAAATATGGGGGAAAACCCATATTTATAGATTCGGATGTGAGCTTAAAGTGCAGGTTAAATGATACCTAGGGTTGAGTAAAGTAACCTGAGTTAGGCATATGATGTGATCATGTGGGGACCACGGCTTGAATTATTAGATGGAGTGGGGAGCATGATTGACATGGTGGGTGAGATAAAAGATTCCATTTAAAAAGGAGTGTCGGATGGGTGTATTAATACCCATGGATTAAATAATTTGTGAAGGATGGGGATATGCCAAAAGTTGAATTATCAAATGGGTCTACATGGAGCACATTTGATAATTAATCAAATAATATGAGAAAATAGATAGGATTTCATTTAATTTAAGATTAAAGAGAAGCGAGGAGATGGAAATTGGATGAATATGAGATGACGGAGGGGCGCTATAACCAAAAATAGGTGTCTACATTTGCCCCTTTTTGTTGAGTGGTTTGCGATAGCCACGAGACAAAAACAAAAAGGGTTAGATGAAATGATGTGTCTGAGGATGGATGAAGACATGACCAAAGGCAAGATGCCTCAAGCAAAAAAGGATTTCAATAACAATAAAAAAAATTGTATGGTGGTGACTTCAATATCACATCGGTAGAGGAAAATTGCAGTCTCAACGGAGATAGAAAAAAATGTTCTACAGATCAGTGAGTGGGTGAAGACCACTCGAGTATGGATGTAAACCAAGATGCCCAATGGGTCATAGGAAAACATCAAAATATGTGCAACTGAATGCAAAAGATGTGTGCAATCCTTTGTTCTGCGAGGAATCATGTAAAAAAATCATGCGTCTAAAAATGGACAAAGAATGAAGATAATGATGCCCCAACACAGGGCACGAGAAGGACACAAAGTGAGTTCTATGCGTTGACAAGTACAAGGATGAAAAGGTGCCCCAACATAAGACATAGATAGAATAATCATAAATGTGGACAAGATGAGCAGATAGGATAGAAAGGTGAGATAAAATGTTTCTAAAAGGGTGATAAATATAATGGCAATCATGTTTCATAGGAAAGATGCATAAGTGTTAGCAAATTAGAAGGTGAAGAAGACAAAGAAGTCTTGTTTCTTCGACAAGTATGATAGAGATACTTTTGCGACAAAACAAAAGAAGAGAAAATATATCATGGAAGAGAAAAAGATTAGATAGGTGATGGCCGTTATGGTATCTTCCAAGACAAAAATGTCAAAAGAATATGGGAAGAGATTCTTAGCAATGGATATGATGATGTCCCTGTGAGAGGACTGATGAAGATAAAAGATGTGACAGGGTTCTCAAAAAGAGAAGAGGTCAATGTGGCAAAGAGAAGAACAAGAACGGTAATGAAAGGGATAGATGGCGATACATAAACGGAGAAACATTGACATTGACTGTGAATGCCATATGTAAGGGATGTTGAGAAAGAGAAAAGGGAATAGACAGGAGGATTGGTTGATTATGAGAAGAGCAAGAAAGATTGAATATGAAGGCGACAAGGGTATGGAATAGAGGGACAGAGACGGAGGAGGAGAAAAGAAGGAATGAAAGGGGAGGAAGAAGATAACAAAGAAGGATTATAAAGAAAGGGGGGAAATGAAGAAGGACAAACAAAGAGAAGACAAGAAAAGAACAGAGTAGAGGATGAAATTATGAAAGAGAGAGAGAGAGAGAGAGAGTTATTCAAGACGAAAGGCGTGATGAAGGATGGAGAAGAGGAAAATAGAGAGGTAATAGAAAACGAAAGAGATGATAGAGCAAAGAAAATTGAAGGAAGCAGATCATAGTGAGGAAATCCAAGGAAAAGAATATGGAACTGATCACATGGAAATGCATGTGGATGATGAGATGATAAAGGAAATGGGATAATGCATTGAAGAGTTATAGTTTTCGACGGGGAAGTAAGGAGGAAGTGCGAGGTAAAATGGGGAGAAGGATGATGTAGAGGAAGTGAAATAAGATGAAGATCAGAAAGGAGGAGAAGACAATGAAGAAAATTATGCAGAAGGAAGAGAACCAATAACGAAGATATTTGATAAAGAGTGAGAAACATAAGGAACATAAAGAGAAACTTGGGGGAAGGAATGACATTGATTGGAAAAGAAACGGAGATGCATGAGATGAGGATATGCTGATGATGAGAAAATAGAGAGAAGGTGTATGATGAAGACAGTGAAGAAATTGGCAAGGAAGAATGGAAGATAGAGAGGTGGCAAGGAAAAATAAAGGAAGGGATAGGAAAGGCAATGCCAGTGAATGGATGTTAGGAGAAATCCACCAATGATGATTAGTAGGAAAATATGGGATAAAATATGAGACAAGGCAGAAAGTAAACAAAGAATGGGAGGGGGAACGCCAATGAAGGGATGTTAGGAGAAGTCCATTGATAATTATCAGAGGACACAAAGGAAGGAAGGAATGAAGATAGAATGGAGGAGGTCAAAGAAAAGGATTCAGGCTGTGCAGAATGGGGATGAGTGATTTTTAGGAGAAGTCCACCGATAATTACTAGTGCGGAAACAAAAGATGATGATGAAAGAATGGGAAGATCAATGACAATGATGGGTAAATATAGGGGTAGATATGTGGGAGAACTCTAGAAGATGGAGTGGAAAGAGTAAATAAAGGAGGGATAACAATGTGTAGGAAGATGAAGGCGAGGAGAGGATGCAGTGGATGAGAATGAATGAGAGAAAAATGAAGAAACAAGACATGAAATGAATGGAGAAGCAACGGTTAAGTAAGATTACCTAGCGATGGATATTGGAGATGAAAAAGGGACTAATAGGAAGTGGTGTTTGTGAGAATGAAAGAGGAGGTGAGAGGAGGTGAGGGAATGCCAAGAAAATGTAGATGGAGAGAAGTGTGGGGTAGTGGGGGAGTGCAGGATGAAAAATCATGCTCAAGAGGGACTCTTAAGTAAGATCGCCATGCCGCAGGAGGATTTAAGTAAGATCACCAAACTAGATAAGTGACGATATGGAAAGAGAAAGACAACATTGTATTGGATGCAGGTGTGGAAGGGTTGGTTGGAATGGATAAGTATGATGAGAGGCGGAAGACATAAGATGAGGAAGAGATGATGGGAGATGGAAGGATCTTGATGACCAACCATTATTAAGAGAAACACTTAAGTAAGATTTCCTTGTGAAGGAGATGGTTAAGTATGATCGCCAAACCGAAGAAGAAGAAGAAGAAGAATGATGAAAATACTGAGTAGTGTATACCAAAATGGAACAAGAGATGAAAGGAGGTGATATTAAATTCGATAACAAAGAAACAAAGGACATGTGACATGAGTGGATGGAGGAACATATGCAACATAGATGGAGAGTGTAAGGGAAATCCTTAACTGGGATGCCCACAGTGGTGGTAGTGATGATGCAAGAGTGTTAAGTAGAAAAGGAGGAGTGGAAAGACGTTTGTGGTGGTGATTGTCTTTGTTGAAAGAGGAAATGGTGGAGAAGCTTCTACAGCGGGAGGATCCAAGGAAGAAGATATACCTTAAGATAAGGTTCTCTGGCTATATGGATGGTTAAGCAAGATTGTCAAATTGAAATCGGAAGAGTAAAAGAGAAACTCAAGAGGAAAGACAAGTAAGATATATGGCATTGTGCAAGGGGACATAAAGGTGAGAAGGATGATGTGGAGACAAAAGGTGATGAGTGGACATGGAGAGTGAGGAGCAATGGATCAAACATGGTGTTGAACATGTTGAGAGATAAGGAGCTGCAGGATAACGAACTTGCCTTGAGAAGGATCCTCAAGTAGGATTCGCAAACTAGAACGATGATCAAATAGAATTCGCAAACTGAAAAGTGTATTTGCAAATGCATCCATGGAGATGACAGATAGATATAAAATTCATAGTGTGAAATCTTGATGTGATTTTTATAAAAGATGATCTAGATGAGATGAATGGAACATAGTTGTATGTAATATCCCCTTATTAGGGTAAACTATGTTTCGAACTGGATTAGAGATAAACACTTATAAAAGATAAAACCACTCAAGGCATTGCACTTGTAGCCAATAGCAAGTGTTCAATACACAATAAATGATAGTTAGTTATACCAAATCTTTGAGGGTTCATGAGGGCAATATGGATCAAAGATGCTCGTAATCCTAACTATTTACATGACAAAGGGATCAAAGATGTGAAATACATGGGAATAGGGATCTTCAAAGGTGGTGTTCCTTCGGAAATCTATAACCCCAAACTCTAGGAAAAGGGAAAGAAAAATAGCAGAAAGCTTTCAATGTAAAGCATTCTCATAAAAATGATAAAGGAAGGCTTTGATCAATGCGGAAAACCTTCCAAATCAGCCCCCATAATAACAGAGTAGCCATCCTTAGAGGGTATGGTCTACTGCATAAATAATTTCAAGCATGGCCTTGACAAGAACTAATACATGATAGCCATCTTTAAGGGATCGGTCTATCTCTTTTGATTTTACCAATAGATTTTTGATTTGTATAAATATTCTTTTCACTTTCTTTTTTCTATTTGCATGAACAAATGTCAGAACAATGGAGTCAGTCTGATTTTCAATTTGATCCAACTAAGAGATAGATCCATTGCAAGAATACTTTACTTCCCAATTCTCCAAGCATGGAATGAGAAGTAAATGGGAATTGCATAAGTAATGACCACATAAGTGGGGATAAGGAATGTTCAAGATGTCACTCCTTGACCCTTTATATAGACTATAATAGGAGCAATATCCAGCATAATGCTTTAACATCCCTTTATCTTTTGGAGGGAATATCTTTTAAGTACTCAGGCATTAATTACCATTATTCTTCACTTACTAATGACAAATGGTAACTTGCTAATTTATGGATTAAATAATCCTTAAAGATGTAACTAAATATCTCATTGGACATTAGACTATGCTAACATACTCCCACTTGTAGCATTTAGTTGCAATGCCTAAGTAGCATTACATTTCAAATCTAACCATCGAGCAGGGAATTACTAAAGTCTTGCAATAAGGGGATTAGATTGATAGCCAAGGGCAGTAAATGGAAACTCACATATTTCCATGAATTGGATCTTAAATCCAAGGTAAATGTTACCACTCAAGAGAATTAAACATTGTAGCCAATATCATGTGTTCAGGGCTTTATCCAATGATAGTTAGTTATCCCTAAAGAGATCATGAAAATATGCCATGAATGCATGACTTCGTAATCCTAAATGTTGCACATAGTAGAGACATAAGATATCAGCAACAATGGTGAACTTATACATGGGAAGAATGGTCTCCTATCAACTTCTGGATAGTTCCTTAAGTCTATGCCCCAGCTCTGGGAAAGGGAAAGACCTAGAATAGCAGATGAGCTGATCAATGATATAAGGAAGCTTTCAGATTGGATGTTGAAGGACTAAACAAAACAATGGTCAAAGATAGCAAAATCAGATGCTCATAATAACAAGGGATCATTGTACGGATGATGTGTTCAAGAGGGAATGGTCTACTTCCTATACATAAGTATAATGACAGGAATAATAAGGATGCTTCCCTTTAAAATCAGTCTATTTCTTATGAGATTGTTTCTAGATTTTGATTTGTAAACGATTCTTCTTACCGGAGACCATATTTTGTGTTTAGCATTTTGTATGTAGAGTTATTGATGAACAAAGGGAAGATCTTCATTTATGATCAATTTGATTTGTCGCTATGATGCATACTTAAGAGGAATGTCACATGGGAGAGATTTTGGGAGCATTCTGTGAAGACCCGTGACCACTATAAGATTGGATTCAAGGTAGATGAGAAGAGACACTTTTGGACTCCTTGATGGCTGCAAATCAAATCTTTATTACTTAAGGTTGATGGATGATTGACCGAAAGGCCTTTATTCATCACTGTTCTGATATCAACCTAGGGTAGATGAAAAGCCATGAAGACTACAATTTTAGGTTATTAAAATGCATAAATGGCTTGGGATGCAAAGATGGTATTCAAATTAAGAATGTAACTAATTTCATTGGTAGATGGCTAACAGTAGATGTATCGCAAGTTACAATGTCATATAAAGATTCCATCATTGTTTACCACCACTCAATGTCTATGGGGAAGATAACTCTTATTGTAATAAGATGGGATGATCTTAGCAGGAAACATTAAGTTATCCTGAAGGAAATGAAATATGGACCAGTAGATTGGATTTAGGTGAAATAAATGTTTTGCCCGAAAAGAGACATCCAAACATGGTTGGAGGATAATCATGGCCTCAAAGGACCTGGATTGATCTGAAATGCAACGGGTGTCCAAAAGGACACAGATGATAGCCTCCAATGGTGGACTTAGAAATTGTCTCATTGTACCTCAGAAGTCGGACAAATCATATATGTTTCCATAGGAAGCGCTAGGTAGGACTTTCAAAAATGTTTTCCCTCAGCCTTATAGAGAGAGAAACATTTACCTCTAGCAGGAATTACAATGAAAATTTGAACCACCAAAATCTGAGGCATAAATAGTGGCCACAATGTGGTTATTAATGAGATGAGGATTCCTGGACAGAACAAGTTTATATTGGATAAATGAAGAGAAGGAGTTGTAGACACCTAAAATATTCTTACACTTAGCATTTCAGTAACAATTCAACGGATTGATGACACTTCAAGGGTTAATCAACCCTTCTTCACTCCAATTCTAAATGATGCCCATTAACGGACACTCTTTCAGATGATATTCCTCCTATAATCAACTTATTTGGCTAATACCTCTCTTATTAGTTAAACATTCCTCCTTTTGACCATTCATGGAACCTCCCTAGTTCTCTCTAGACCACTTCTATTGGCTTCGATAGGCTATATATCAGTCACAATTGGTTATCTAGACCCCTCCCAACTCTCAATGAGTCTCTAATCACTTGCTAATCAAGTTTAACTGGAGCCTAAACCCTAATTAACTAGCCTAAATTATATTTCTTAACTAAGCCTAAAGGATGTTTATCCTAATCTAATCTAAAAGTGTTTGATGTCATGAGCTTTAGTCCCACATGCACCCAAATTCCAAATTCTTGAACCAATGGGTTGGAAAAACTATAAATAGAAGGATTCAATCCTGACCTCATTTCAACCTTACACCTTGTTTTAAGTTAAATGTCAAAAGATATCTGCGTATTTAGAATATTGGCATTGAAGACCTCATTTGCATTAGCTAAGCTAATATGGCATTTGATCTTGGATATCCAGCCATTAAAATAGCTTCATCTTACACCCATGAATTTAGGTTTAGTAATGGAAAAGCTAAACTTGGCCATGTAGCCATTTAGTGAGATTCATTCACCCTCATGATGTCGTAAACAACAAAACTGATTGCTTAAGTCCTCTTAGTAGGCATTATTATTAACCTTTCAAAGAATAGAGGTTAAATGATATGTTTGCTTAATTTCGTTGTTTATTTCAAGTTTTAGCCATAGACATGCAAATAGGATTCCTTGCTCATTTCTTAATCGGATGGATCCATTGATAGTGGTGGTGTGCAAAAAGTTATTAATGGAGAAAATGTCCTATAAACATAGCTTTTGCAGGATTCGTTCAATGCACAGAGATATGTGTTTGTATGATGCGATTAATGATATCTATGTGAGATGTGGATTGTTTCGGTTTTGGCATGGAAAGAGATGATTTTGTAGAGGGAGAAGGTAAAGCATCTTTATTTGATTTAGGTGGATGTGTTGGTACAGTAGGTGATCCAAAGGGTATCTTAGATAAGGTTGCAAATCGAGAGGATTTGGTTGGTGTGATAGAAGGATTGGGTAAAGATTATTGGGGTAGAATGGGTGACGTGGCCACAGGAAAGGTTGTCAAGGTAGAGATAGGTGGACTTATTGACATGATAGGTATAGGGGTCGTTGGCATAGATAAAGACGTAAGGAATATTTGGAATATGTGTTGAGATGTGAGTGGTGTGATAACCAATGGAGTAGACCTTATTGGATAAGGGTAATGTAGCAGATGCAGGAGCATTTTCAGATGTAGAAGTAGAATGGGACTGGTTGTTTCATAAATGTTTCGAGGGGTAAGAATGATATGTTTGCTAAAGGGGTTGATGTTAAAGGTGGGGTTGTAAGGGTGCATGTTGTAGAACTGAGTTTAGTTGGGATGGTTGTGAGTAATGTAGGTGTAGTAACAGGTGTATTTGAGGTAGATGTGGGTGAAGAAATAGGTGGGAGAGATGTAGGGATATGTGTGGATATGAGTGGGGCTGAAATGAGTGCTAAGGAGGAATCTAATGTGGTAGATTGGGATGTATTTGAAGCGTACAAAAGTGGATGGTATAGTTGAATTTGATGTGGATGTGATAAGGATAGGAGAAGGTGCAAGGTTCAAGACAGGTAGTGAAAGTTGATGTAGGTGTGAAAAGTTCTTAATAAAAGGTGGGAATAATGTCCATTTTGGGAGCATGAGAAATTGGTGATAAGATAAGATCTTGATTGACAGTGTCAACCATACAAGCATTTGATAGTTGAGATGTAAAGGGGGTGACATGATTTGTTGGTGGTTGATTATTTTGTGCAGTGGAGGTATCAATTTAGATATCCCCTTGATTTACAATTTGTTGGACACGATATTTGAAGGAACGACATCTCTCAATGTCATGACCTTTGACTCGATGATATTTACAAAAGTGGGCCTCATGATACCAAATAGGCTTGGCTTGCGAGTTTTCCATGGGTCGTATGGGAGGAAGTTGGATGGAGTTTACACTCATCAACTTATCAAATACAGAACTATATGATTCTCCTAAAGGAGTGTAGTTGGTTGTTGATTGAGGAGATCATTGTTGAGACCATGTGCTTGATGTAGATGGGGATGAGGGTTCAATGACCATAGTGTTGGCTGTAGCCTTGAACTTTTCATTATGTGTGAATGGTTTAGTGGATTCGACTTTTGGTTTAATTGAACTTAGTTTAAGATAACCCTGCTCAAAGGCATGGGTTTCGAGCTTACAAGCCATTGTGAAAGCTTCATCAAAAGTTTAGAATCATTGGATCTGCAAAGTGGATGATATATGTTTTGCACATGAACGCAAGAATAATTTGATGAGTTCAGTTTACGGGATAGTAAAGGTTAGTTGGTTTATAACATTCTGCCATCATGTGCGACGAAGTCGGCGATGGGCTCGTTTTCATACTGTCGAATGGTATATAGATCAGACAATAGTGGTTTTGCATGTGATATTGATAGAAAAGTGTTCTAAGAACAATTGTGCAATTTGAGTGAAAGAGAATACTTGGAATGTCATGGGATATTGTTGTACCAGTCCAACATGGGACCAAACAAAGACATGGGAAAAGTACGAAGAAGTAAATCATGATCATACGCAATAAGACAACATGTGTATTTAAATGCGAGGAGATGTTGTTGGGGTCTTCTTTATTGTTGAACTTATTAAATGCAGGAAGTTTCCAATGAGGAGGGTAGGGTTTAATTGGAACCGATGGATGAATTGGTTCGTTATAGATTTTTTCATAGGATAAGGTGTTCTTGGGTGGTATGGTAAGGGTTTCTAAACTGGCCAACCAATTCATTAAGGCGTGAATTGAATCACTTGAGGTGTTGTAAGGTTGAGATTGGATTGGCTGTGTGGTTTGAAAAGTAGTTTGATAAGGAAAATGATGTGTTTGTGGGTGTGTGGGTAGTTGGGGAAGCATCTGATAAGGTGGTTGATAAGTTTGTGGATAGGATGTTTGTGGAATGGTTTGATAAGATTAGTTGATTAATTTGTGGATATGTAGGTGTTGGAGGGAGCTGCTTGGCAAAGACTAACATGTGTTCACAGGTGGGATTGTTGCATAAGTGGGGATGGTGTTGAGTGAATAAGGGCATGGACGATAAGAATGGGATATGTGTGTAAAGAGTTTGAGATGGTTGGACAGGCCTAATGTAATTGTCAAAATGGGATGTGGGTGGAATGTGATCTACCAATTTTGGAGATTGGGAGGATTGAGAGATTGTAGGAGATTTCAGAGTAAAAATTCATATATGGGGTTAGGAGGAGATCCGAGTGTCTCTAAAGGAGAAGAGATGGTGGTGTGATCGATTTAGGAAGACTGGCTTGACGAGGGATATGAGGGTTGGTGTCAAGGTGGGGAGAATTTTGTATGACATGGTTCTCATGAGGTGAGACCATGGAGACTGGAGGTTGAGTGACTGACAAGTGTGGTTTTGAGTTTAGAATCTTGTTGGGCGAGATTGTCAGAGGAAGTAACTATTATTGGATAGAGCAGATTGTTTGTTTTGTCTCGATTTGGGAGAGAGCGCCAATAGGTGTGAAATAGAGAAACATTTGTTTATGTATGTTGTGTACAAATGAATCAAACAGAATATTTTTATCATCATGATTAATTTAGAGGATGTGAAAATAAAATAAAATAAGGTAATGAAGGTTCCTAAAGGAGTCTAAGGTTGGTTTCAGGCAAGTTATGGATTGGGAGATGTCTGAGACAGTTTCTATGTTGGGTGTTTAGGTCCCAATCAGTTAACCAGGTGAGAGGAATGTTTTGATGTGTTAATTATGTTTGTGCAGTCTCAGGCAGTGTGTGATAACTGAAATGCAGAGAGTTAAACTCTTTTTACTTAAGTTATGTGATCAAGAAGGATGTAGAAGGTTCATTTTAGAGCCAAAATGAAATGTGACATTCGATGTATAAAGACACTAAAGAAAGGGAAAGTTATATGAAGAAAAGAGAAAATAGAGAAAAATGAGAAATACTTGGAGAATTGCTTTTCCCTGTTATTTGATTGCACTTGATTATGGCATACTTGGAAGCTACACTCAGTGGCCAGGAACGTCTCCATGAACCTTAAATTTTTATGATTCACGATCACGGATGGGGTTGGTGAAAGGAGACCTGTGGCATGTTTTTGTTTAGCAATTGATCTTTGATAGCATAATTTAGGGGTTGCAAGTTCGTAGACTTTTCCTGTAAAAGAAAATAAGACAATTAGTGGACATGGGTTAAAAAGGTACAAGAAAGATAATAAAAAAAATGTTCTTATATTTGTATGTAAAAGAAATCCCTACGCACAGAAAATTAATTTTATAAAAATTAGTTTGACATTTGCACATGTACTTATAATGTACATGATATGAAAAATAATCAACTAGAAGATAAACTAAACTATGAAATAACGATGAAATAACTATTAAATAAAAATGAAGAACTATGACTTAAACTATAGAAGGACAAACTATGCGATGTGGTAATGGATCCAAAATGATAAACTATGATATGAATTATAAAATGAAAAACATAAAATAAAAACTATAAGAATAATCTATAAAAGGATAAACCATTGATTGGAAATCAAAACAAAAAAAAATGATCATTGATAACACAAATGATGAATATCAATACATGCATTGTGTTAATTTCTTTAGTGAACTATAAATAAAAATAAAATATAAACAAGATAGCTTATACTATAAAATGCTCTAGGTTGTTTGAAATGATAAGTTTGTTTGTGTTTTGAAATAAGATGTCTAACTTTTTCAGTGAAATGATATAAAGTGGAGTTTGACCCCACATCCCATGTGGGGCGATGGTGATTGGAGATAGCTCGACTGACAAGGGCAGGTTAGGAAGGAAAAATAATTTGGTAAGATGGGTCAAGAAATTGCAGAGTTGGGAGATTGCAGAGATTTCATGGGAAGGGGGAGCAACTAGTTGAGGTTTATTGGGATTATGAATAGAATCTCAGTGGATGTCTCTAGTACCCAAAAGGATTAGAGGTTGAGTCATCTAAGGGTTACCAAGTCAACATGAAGTTGTTTCATATAATATATTAGATGCTGAATCATCTAGTGGTGCTCTCTGTGTAAGAGGAGCCGAGTCGAGGATCGTGGCAATGGCAATGAGAATAGCTCAGAGCGAGCTAAAGAAATGGACAAGTGATACCTTGCGGGTTAAATTTTAGGAAATAGAATGATGGGGGATAAGAACATATAGCACACAACTCATTGTTGTCTCAGAGGAGTCATGAACGTGTGGAATACATCGCATTAGACGATCTCAGGATTAAGTCAGATTAAGCTAAGGGAAGTTTTGGAGATTAACGAGATCAACATGGGCATGTCAAGCTAAGCCAATATCTCAGGCGTGCAGGATTTTAGAAGCCCAACAAATGGTTTCACAGTGTTAATAACTTGACAAGGATGGAATCCACTCGATATAGCAAGATTCAGTCTAGACGCGAGATTTGTATAATGAGCTTGAGGGGAACTCGGTGATGGTTATCTAACTAGGATGATGAGTTCAGGTAGAAGGTAGTAAGTAGTAACAAGAAGAGGAATTACGAAACAAGATATTACTTGATTTAAAGTGTGGTTGGTGAGTCTCAACATGGTTTACTCATTATAGTGTAGGGAGATACATATTCTAATGGCATTCCTTGCAAATGTAAATCTTCAAACCAAATTGGGGTCCCTGCGAAAGAAAACATGGAGGTATGAGGGATCTAGGTATCTACATGATAGGTAGGGGTATGAATGAGTGTGGGCTATGTGGGTTTGGGGATAAGAGAGTTAGAGATCAGCCAAGGGGACTGTGGATGAAGCTCGGCGTTGAGGGGTGGAGGATCGGTGAAGCAGAGTTTGAGGTAGGAGTGGATTCACTAGTTGAGTGGCTAAGGAGAAGGAGAAGGGACTTCGGTGGAGAAGGGGAAGAAGCTGGACGAAGGTGGAGTAGTGAAGAGTCATGGGGAGAAGTGGATAGGGGATAGGTAAATTAAGATAGCTATTTTTTGTAATTTTTTATATAATTTAATTCTAATTTCTTTCATAATTTTTTATTTTGTTTTAATTAATTGTTATTTATGTATGTAATTAATATTAATATTATTTTGATTAATAATAAAAATGTATTCGATATTAAATATAATGACCACATAACAAGTTAATTAAAAACCAGAAGCACGTACTATCGCAACAACCTAACGCGCTGAATGTAAAGGTGACACTGCACAGAGGGCAATAATACTAAACCTTGTAATCAGGTGAGTAAAAATAATGACAGATGCAAAATATATATATCACATGACGACAAATAGGTAAGTACGGTTAATTTTCGGATTCCTATCCCATGCGAGTAGATTTCAACAGAAAACAAGAAGAGCGCATACCTCCTGGTGATTTCGATGAGTGACCGTACTAACCTGAAATCAAAAAATACTAAGATATTGCAAACAAGCACATTAGAAAAGATGAATAAAATAACAAACAAAATGACCATATCTAGGATCTGGTCCCACTGGGCATGCCAAATGTTGATATGCGTTTCCAGCTTCTTGTCCATATGAGTGTATGAGTAATCAAGAAACACTAAGCAATGTCGAGTATATAAGGGCTTAGTACCTTGGAGATGACGATGGATGATACAAGCACAAATAAGATAGATGCATGATATAAAGAAAGCTAGATCTACAAAACTGAAACAAATAAGATTAGATCAAAATATGTGGGGGTTGCCCAAACAGTGCCAGTTCCAAGAGGATTTTAACTCCCTTGGAGGATGTCAACCCCCGTGTCAGACAAGATAATAATAGATCGTGAACAGTAGTAATGAAATAATGGAATATAAGATGTCAAATAATTAAAATGATAAGAGAAATTAGCTTGTACTCTACTATGGAGATGAATCGGGCATCAAGATCGCAAGATAATGAACCATGGCAAAGATTTCTTCCTTAAAGTGACAGAACTTAATTAAGCTCTTTCTTCTCTTCTCTAGGCTTAGGTGTCTCGACAGGTCTTGAAAAATATATCCTCCTTTTTCTAAGTCTTCGGTCTCCCCTTTTCTTGAAATATGGGAAAAACCCCATATTTATAGCTTAGATGTGAGGTTAGATTGGGGTTAACAAGTAACCGAGGTTGAGTAAAGTAACTTGAGTTAGGGATATGATGTGATCATGTGGGGACCATGTGCTTGAATTATTAGATGTAGTGGGGAGCATGATTGACATGGTGGGTGAGATAAAAGATTCCATTTAAAAAGGAGTGTCAGATGGGTGTATTAATACCCATGGATTAAATAAAATGTGAAGGATGGGGATATGCCAAAAGTTGAATTATCAAATGGGTCTACATGGAGCCCATTTGATAATTAATCAAATAATGTGAGCAAATAGATAGGATTTGATTTAATTTAAGAGAAAGAGATGCAAGAATGGAAATTGTGTGAATGTGAGATGACATAGGGGTGTTATAACCAAAAATAGGTGTCTCTTTGCTCACAGTTTTCTCTAAACCTCCCTTAATCTGCGGCTTCACCTTTCTCTCTTGTGGCTTCGTTCTTTTCACTTGTGGCTTCTATGGCTTCACGCGGCTTTGTTGCTACTTTCAATCCTTCTCCTTGGCCTCTTCTAGACCTTTATAGATATCCTTAGACTTTGGCTACTACTCTAGGATTTGGCAGTTGTCTTTAGCCTTCGACGGCTATCTCCTCATCTTCGCGGCTTACCTAAAAGCTGACTAAGTCCCTTAGAACTTATCCTTGATCATCATGAAGCCTATGAGATCTGATACTACCAATCCAACTTCTTCACTTGCTTTCCTAAGTTGCTTTCTCTTGTGAGTTAATACTGCCAATCCTTCATCTTCATTTCTTGCTCACTTTACCAATTAACCCTTTTTGCCATCAATTCCACTTTTTCCATCTTCTGCAGTTTTGACATCAATGACAACACATACCATAATGACAAAGGTTCAATAGAAATAAGGTATTAAGGTTTCAAATGCAACCCATCAACTTGGGAGGAAAAAGCAATGTTACATGACTAAGTCTTAACCCCAATTATGAATATGGCCAAAAACTTGCAAAGGGGAAAAATTCAAATGGAAAATGAATTTTCTTATTGTCCAAGTAAGGATTACATCACACCAATTTAGATGTAAGATGGGTAGGTGGAATATCCCAAAAGAAAGGTGGGAAGAGAGAATATATTGTCAGGTATGGTAAATATGGAATGACATTGTATCATGGAATGTTCCACATTTGATGACATTTGAGCTAGCAACCTGGTCAACATACAAGGGATTTATATGTTTACCATATTCGAGAATAAATGTTAAAAAAGTGGGAACTATTCAAAACTCACTACTAGAGAATGAATCTTGAGAAGATTGAAAATAACAAAAATTCAAACTAGGCTTCAAATATATGAGTCTTCACTTTTTTGTGAGTTTCTCACTCTTTTTGCTATGTGTTTTGTTCTCGGGGTCCCATAGTTTGTTTTGGTCTCTTAGACATATTAAAATATTTATATGTCTATTTATCTATCAACATCATGTAACAACCTTGATATGAATAAGGTCATTGATGCGATGTAATATAAATGTTAAATCTAATTTAATGGTTTGGATTATTAGACTACACTATTGACATGTTTGGATTATGTCTGAATCAATGATAACGAATGTTTGCACACATGTAGTTACACAAATTCAAAGAATGATCTAACAAGTAATGCAATATGAAATTAAATCATAAACACAAGAATGGTGCAAAATTAGGAACCTTTCAATAGCTCAAGTGGTGTGTACAAATAGGAGAATGATAAGTAACTCCCCCATGATAATAGTGGTCAAAACTCCAAGAATGAGAAGTTACATTCGTGGAATAACCGATCAAATGTAACTCTTATGACACACTATGACAACATATGACAAGTTGTGTAGCTCCTATGACAAAAAGGACACCTAAACAAGATGAGTCGCCATGTGTAGAAAATATTCCAAGTAAATAAATAAATATCAGGAAAATAGTATCCTATACCAACACCCCCTGAAGTGTAGCTTAGGTGTAAAGAAAGAAAAAAAAGGGTCCCGACAACAAGGCCAAATGAGGTATCCAAGTACAATACAACTCTTAGAAACTAGAGAAAAGGAGAAAATCCAGTGGGAAAAACTCCCCCAAAAAGAGAGAAGAAAGAGAGGACTAGAAGCCCCCCTAGAAGATGATGTCAATGTATCCTACACCCTAAAAAGATCTCACAAGTGAAGAAGCTTCCTCTCAGTAAAGGGTTTAGTGAACATGTTAGCAATTTGCTCTGACATCTAGAAATATATGTGATCAATGACATGTCCATGAATCAACTCTATGATGAAATACATGTGAATCTCAATATGTTTGGTCTGTTAATGTTGAATTGGATTCCTACAAATCTAAATGGCACTCTAATTGTTGCAGAAGATGAATCTGTGTCGCCTATACCAAATATAAAACTTTGTTGAAATCCCCTGAAGCCATAAGGTCTACGTGGCAACATTTACAGCTCCTTTGTATGTAGCCTCAGTAGATGATAAAGCAATAACATTCTACTTCTTTCTTGATCAACTAATAAGGTCATATCCTAATGAGAAACTGTATCCTGAAGTGGGCTTGTGATTCTGAACATCGACAACCCAGTCTGAATTTGTGTATCCAACCAATTCAACATCAATACCATCATCATAGTTAATGTCAAATCTATGTGTACACTGAACATAGTGTAAAAATATCTTAGTTACTTTCCAATATATTTCATGAGGCCCTTGCATGAACCTAGAGACTAGGCCTACTACATATGAAATATCGGGTCTAGTGTGATTCAAATATATAAGGTTTCTTACAAGTTGTCGATACAAGGTAGCATCAACCAATGGTGAAGTACAATTAGCCTCAAGATTGACTCTAGATAGAAAGGGACTCAAAGTTGGCTTACCATTAGCCATGTGAAACTGAGCAAGTAAAATCAAGAGCATACTTAGGTTGTGAAATGGATATCCCTGAGTCACACTATGAAATATGAATCCTAAGGAGTTAATGCAACAAACCCAAGTCGATCATGGAAACCATGTCATGTAGAGATTCTTTCACCACTACAATGGATGATAAAGAGCTTCGTGTGATCAAAGGTCATCAACATGAAGTACTAAAATCAAAATTCAATCATCATGTCGCAAAATACAGACATTCAGATCAAAGTGGCATCTAGTGAACCCTATAGTGAGAAGAAAGTAATCCATCTTGGCATACCACAACTCAAGGGTTTCGTTTAAGTCCATAAATAGATTTCCTAATTCTGCATACTAAGGAATAATCCTAAAAAAACCTTATGGTTTCTCCATGTAGATCTCCTCCTCTAGGTCACTGTAAAGAAAGACACTTTTCAATTCCATCCAATGAACATCCCAACGATGAGATGGGGAAATGGAAAGAGTGATTTTGATGGAGTTCATTTTGGCTACTAGTGCAAATGTCTCAGTGTAGTCAATACCTAGAACCTATGAAAAACCTTTTACTACCAATCATGCTTTGAACTTGTCACTGAATCCATCTGTTACATAATTTGTTTGATATATCCACCTACATCAAACCATCTTCCTTCCCTTAGGAAGGTGTGTCAAATCTCTAGTGTTTTTTTAATCAAGGAACTTTACTCCTCCTACATAGTTGTGTCCCACTCAAGATTGTCAAATGTCTCCTGAAAGGTTTACAAAACAAAAGAAAAGGAAAAGAAAACATGTGGCCCACCCTTGAACTTTGAATGTGTCTATTTGACATATGTAAGGACCCCCTACCCAAGTACTTGAACTCTGCAATGTTGACCTAGCCCAAAGAGGATCAAAAGTAGGAGTGTCGGGAATAGACTCTTCATCATCTGAGTTGTGGCCAGATGTGGAAGAAGATGAAACTCTATCACTACTCTCATTATCAGAGCTAGAAAAAGAAGAGTCCTTGATGGTAGAGATATTCTTAGGAACATGCTCAGGAAGTTGCTCAGGCTCATCAAAACTATCAGAATCATCCTCAAAAAAATCCAAGTGAAGCCGATGGAAGTAGAGAAGTATCAAGTGTTGAATCGGATGGACCTTCCTAAAATTTGACACTCTTCTTAATGAAAATTTCATGTGTGGTCGGATGAAGAAGTCCATATCCCTTAACACCATCTAGGTATGAGTAAGTGCATCAAGTTGGGGGCCAAAAAGGGGTCATAAGTGGATGTCATATTGCAAAAAACCACGAAATCTCAACTTGTGGGGATTATTAAAAATGTGTGTACTCAAAATTAGAAAAAGGTATATAAATATGAATCATAACATCCAAAATCTAGTTTCTAAACTACTATTTTTTTTAAAAATGGACAAGTTTAGCTATATTAAACACTCAAAAATCAATGACTTGGTTTTCTTTTCTGAAAAAGCTTATAAGATTGTAGTCCGTTTGCCCACGATTTGGATGACCAAAACTTGATTTTTTTTCCTTTGGTGAAAAGTTAGATGCCGATGTTTATCTTGGGATAGATTTTATTTTGTATTTTTTTAAGCAAATTTTTTTTAATGATTTTTTCTGTGAAAGTGGTCTGAAAACATAAAGAAAATGGAGCACTTTCCATTTACCTGCCATAAATTCATCAAAAAATATCAAAATCAAATACTTTTTTTTAATGTGTATAGAATTTTGCCATGGTTGGGATGGTATAGGTTTTATCAACTTCTGACAAGTGAAACAAAATGTTGCAGTCTTAAACATAGACATGAACATTCACGGGAAAAAGTGTCTTAAAGACCTCCTATTAGTAAAAAATTATAAAATGATATTTATCATATTCTATTCACTTTAAAATCAATATTTCTATGAAGCTAACAGTCTCCCCTACGCAATGATACAATTTTTGTGACATGTTTTTGATTTTTCAGCATGGCACAAGTCCACGGAAGAGAAAATTTGATTTTTTTGGCCTTTCACATGCCATAATGACCTCCCAAAGCTCAGGTTTGGGAAAAACAGAGATTTCCCGAGCCTTGAGGGTCGAATTTTATGATACAATTAGGACCACGATCATGGTTCTAAATTGACCTATCAGTAAAAGAACCACGGTCGTGGTTCTTAGAATCATATTTATGTGAATCGCGACCATTTTTTTGGAATCGGAGGACCGTGATCGTGGTTTACAAACCACAATCATGGTCCTAGGTTCAGAAATTTCCCAAACTTGACAAAACAAATTGTGATCGCGGTTCGTAAAATTTGGGATTTGATGTCCACTTTTTTGTCCCCCAACTTGTTGCACTTACCCGTATCGTACAAAGATACAAGGCTGAGTATGAGGTTCCATAGCCTTACATTTATCTTTAGGGATGTGAGCCATATCTAGAGATCTAAAGACCTTAAAGTTCTTAACTGATAGTTTACGACCATGTCAAGCTTCAAAAGGAGTGATTCCTTTCAAGGCTTTGTGAGGGACATGATTATGGATGTAATTCACACAGTTAATGGCTTCAACCCAATATTGTGGTGCTAGTGATTTAAAGTGAAGCATACCATTGACCATCTCTTTCAAGAACCCGTTCTTTCATTCTCCACCTCCATTCTGTTAAGGATTGTATGAAATTGTTTGTTGTAACTCAATCCCTTATGTAGTGCAGAACTACTAAAACCCATTGCTGACATATTCTCGACCATTATCTGTCCACATAATCTAAATGAATTTCCCTTACTATTTCTCTACAAGAGGCTTGAATTCTTGAAAAAGTCATAAACATCTAACTTTTGACTAAGGAAGTAGACCCAAATGTACCTTGAGAAATCATCAATGAAGGTGAGATTGTATCATGCCCTAGAGAAGGAAGGTTTGGGGAATGACCATGAGATATCACTGTGCACCAACTCCAATGCATGTGTAGCTCTCCAAGCTTTGCCTTTGTTAAATTTCTCTTTTGTACGCTTCCTAAGGGTGCAAACCTCACAAAAACCTTTAGAAAAAATAAATTTAGGCAAGCCTTCGACCATATTATGTTTGTTCAATCGTTCCAAGTACCGATAGTTAAAGTGGCCAAATCACTCATGTAATATTTTACTAACTACATCAGAGTGAGCCAGCAAGGTAGTGAGAGAAGTGTCGGGAGAAAAATGAGGGAAAGTATATAGTTGTGCATGGTGATCTACCCTTCCCTTTGAAAGTCTATTTCCACAGTGTAGCTCTCTGATGATAAATGAATCTAGGTTGAATTCAACCCTTGTGCCCTTCCCAATGTGAGTGATCTAGTACATTGATAGCAGATTGGTGGAAAGTGTTCAAACATTTAGAAAAATGTTGAATGTTCCACCATTTACTTCAACTAACCCACTCCCTACAACTGCTACAAAGGTTTCATCATCCAGTTTGATAGAGGACAAACTACATGGCTCAACAAAATAAAATTGAACTTGTGAGGAAACCATGTGGTCTGAGGCACTAGTGTCAATAACCCATGATGAAGTTGAAGCCACTACGAAAACTAAACCCTTGTCCTTATTTTTCTCTTTACTATTGTCTTTTTCCTTAGAAGTTTCTTAGTTTGATGAATTTTATTTGATAGATTCAAGGACCCCTATGTTGTTCTTCTCTAGAATGTGAGTAAGGTGGTCAATCTGCTTCTTCATACACTTGTGTTCATCATCCTCAAGTTTTATGCAATAGGCACAATTCACCCTTTCCTTCGTAGGTTTAGCTTCAAAGGAAGTGGGTTCAGTGTTGGTTTTTAGTTGGGATGGTTTTTTATCCTTTTTTTGTCCTTGATCCTTGTTCTCTTGTTTCTTCTCCTGTTAGAAGCTTTAGGATTCCCATTCCCTGCAATCAAGGCATGTGATTTAGAAGACTTTAGTGTGTCCATTTGTATTAACTTGTTTTATTCCCTAATCAACTTAACAACAAACACATCAAAGGAGGGCATCTTCCATGTTGCTCCAAGTGCATCTTTGGTGGCATGAAAGGTGGAGACTAACACTAAATATTTTGGACCTAGCTTTGAAAGGATAGAAAGGGTAAGTTGTGAACCTTTTTGTCAATTCCACATTCCTTCGACTATAATATTACTAATTTGAACTTTGTGAAGAAGTTCTAAAGTGTGTCAAAATTGTTAGGGCTCATACTAATAAGCTCATTTTCCGATTCATGCCCTCTCATTTTCCAATTCATGCCCTCTCATTTCATTTGTTTTCCTAAAGAGGCTTTCCAATATGGTTGAAATTTTGATAGGAGATTTGGCAGATTCAACGTGAAAGAGAAAATCTAGAGGCACAGACAAAACACAGTAATTTAAAGCCTTCATCACAATGATTATACCATTTCACTTTCTTTGCATTATGAGTTGGTTCCATTTCAAGCCCCATTATTATTTAATGGAATCCCTTATCCCTAAGAATGAATTGAATTTTAGACTTCCATTCATGATAGTTAAAGGGCGTGAGTGGATTTACAGAACTTATTTCCATTTTTAAAAAGAAAAAAGAAGTGCAGAAGGTAGAACGTAACTTAAAATGTAGAAAGACACAACATGATATACCCCCTAAGCTTACAAAGGTTAAATTTTACAAGGCACAATAATTCCTCCAATGCGTAGAGCTCGGAAAAATTTGCACTTTTAAGAAAATGATACCTCTAAAGGAGCTGTAAGTTGAGATTTATTGTAAATCGAAGTTTCGTCCATGTTAAACACCTTAGAAAAGTTGAAATGTATTAAATCAGATATTTTGACTTCCTAAACACCTTGGAAAACCCAAACTGCACTAAGTAAGAGTTTTGGCCCTATTAAACACCTTAGAAAACTGAAATGCACTAAGTCAAAGTTTTCATCTTGCTCAACACTTCAACAATCCCGAAATGGTCTTGGTCGAGGTTTTGGACCTTCTCAACACATGCAAAATCCTAAAATGGTCTTAGTTGGGGTTTTGGAGCGTGCATGCAAGTTGTCAAAACCCGAAGCTTGTTGAGCATGCGCAAAATTCTGAAATACACTACATTGAGCGGGGGTTGGGGGATTGACCACAAGTTACAAATTATGTCGACATGCTCCGAAAGGTCAAAAACCTAAAGTACATTGGACATTAACCGGGGATCGGGGGTTTGACTGCAATTTGCAAGTTGTGTCAATGTGCACCAAAGGCTCAAAATCGCAAAATACATTCATCGGGTTTTATCACTTGTCAAGTAGCCTGAAAAACTCAAAATACACTGAGTCAATATTTTTTACTTATCAAGCAACCTGAAAATCCCTAGCTACATGCAAATCCTAAAAAAAAACCTTTTTTTGGTTGCCGAGGTTTTTGAATTTTTTGAAGCACCCCAAAATTTATGTAAACCCTCAATAACAAACTTATCACGAAAAGATCTTTGCACATACCCTTATCAGATTAAAAAAACTTGAATATGCCACAACTAACGAAAACAAACAAGCATTTTACTAGCATCATTATGATACCATATCAAAGCTTTTGCCATAATCACTAATAAAGAATGCTTGCACACGTGTAATTGCACGAATTTAAAGAATTATCTAACAAGTAATGCAGTATGAAATTAACTCATAAACAAAAGAATGGTGTAAAATCAAAAACCTCTCAATAGCTCAAGTGGTGTATACAAATAGGAGAACGATAAGTAACTCCCTCGTAAGAATAGCGGTCAACACTCCAAGAAGGAGTTACATTCTTAGAATAGTCAATCAAATGATACAAATGACACCTAAGCAAGATGAGTCATCATGTGTAAGAAATATTCCAAGTAAATAAATAAATACAAGGAAAATAAATCCTACACCAATAGTTATTTTGTAAGATTATAATAGTGTCCATAATCTATAATGTTGCGAGGGATCAACTTTATCTTCGGAGTAGAACTGGGGTAGTGCTTGAATAATATGTTTTGTTTTACCATTTGATTTCCAACCCATTGACAAGTTTGAACTCAAGAAGCAAAAATTGCTAAAAAAATTGTGACTACCTTAGTGCCTAATATAATGTGATTTTTCTCATTTTGATACTCAAAGGAAGAAAAACAATGCTTGTGAAGGTTACTTTGCATATCATCTTTAAAATTTTGTCAAATCAATCAGGGCACATCTCCTTCTACCAAGGTGTAGTATTTTCAAACGTTTTTTGTTTTCTAGTGTTAAAAATGTCAAAGGGTCAAGACTTGAGATAATTTTTTATAAAATTTTGTAATTGCAATGAAATAACAAAATTGATCTTTATGTATAATGTTTATTTTGAGTTATATACACTATATTTGGCCAAAACAATGTTATCCTTTCCAATTTGTTCCTAGCAGAATCTCATAATGTTATTCATTGTAAAATTGTTTTAAAAACAAAATATCATATCATTTTTTATTTTGTTGTGTTTTGTTGAGATTTCCCATTTTTATCTAGGTGATTAAATTTCATTTTATACTTTTTCCATAAAATGTTCATGTCATGTAAATATAATATTATTATGATTTTACATCTTTTGGAAGATTCCAGTGCATCTTATATTCATTAGAATTTTTAAATTAATATCAAACATCAAAATGTAAAGATAATTTGGGATTTTAACACAATTAAATAATTAAATTAGAAACAACAATTAGTTGGGTTTGAAAAGTGTCGCAAAATGAAGATTAAATTTATGATATAATTTATGACTTTCCTAACCATATAAATTTATGCTTGAAGTGAGTGAAAGAAATTTAGATTAAGCTTCTAAAGTTTAAAGTGACTTTGTCAACAAAACTAATTTATGAATCTTTTTAAATATGACTAACTTAAAAGATTTCTAGATAACTAGTCACAAGAAAATGAAAATATAAGTGATAGGATAACTCAATCACTAAGTTGATAAAACTCAACTAAATAATGTATCTCTTTATGGAGAAGAATATAGCATTAAAGACTACGGTCAAAAAAAAAAATTGATGCAAGATTGTTGGTTTAATACCACCTATATTTTACCACCCTAAAAAGAAAAGAAATATATCTAGAGGTAAACTTGGTCACTAAGTTTATAAAACACAACTAAATTGGCATTCTAACACAAATTGCTTGCTCTTTCCACATGTGTGCAACATGATTGTGAAACCTATATTTGCTATTTACATTTAAAATCTATTTCTCTTAAGTAACAATATCAATAAGCATTGTGGCTCGACAAGAAGAACATTGTCTCAAAGTTTGGAAAAATGTCATATTCTTCTCACTAAATTTCTATTGTATCTTTCATTTTAGCAATTTGTTTCCCTTGTTTGTTATATTGATGCAAGCCAGTCTTGATGAGTTTGATTATGAGACTGTAAAATCTTCTAAGACAAATATCTCCGAACCAAAAAGAAATTTAATAAATCAATGGGTTAACTTTGTGTGCAAGAAGAATCTTGCAACATGCATACACCATCAGATTTAAATTTGCAAATTGTTCTCAACAATATAGACCACCAATAGTACAATAGCACACCAACACAACTCTTGTGAGGGATCTAATCCACTTGGATCATCTTTGTGAATCAATTACAATGATATTGGCTTCCAATATTATCATAAATATTCTTGTGAAGCCACTAAACTCAAAATCCAAATCTCTAATCTTGGCGCTGAAGTTTTGCAAACAAAGAACAATGCACACAACCTTCTAACATGTCCTCATCTATGATTTATAATATTGTCGCCTTATATGCCTCAAGGAGACGGATCGTGAACCATTAATTAAGGAAATGAAGGACATTTCTAAGACAAATAACTCGAGTATGTTTTTCCATCAATGAGTGGCTAAAGCCTCTTCAAATATAAAGAAGGATTTGGTTTCCTCATATTTAAATTTGCAAATTGTTCTCAACAATATAGACCACCAATAGTACAATAGCACACCAACACAACTCTTGTGAGGGATCTAATCCACTTGGATCATCTTTGTGAATCAATTACAATGATATTGGCTTCCAATATTATCATAAATATTCTTGTGAAGCCACTAAACTCAAAATCCAAATCTCTAATCTTGGAGCTGAAGTTTTGCAAACAAAGAACAATGCACACAACCTTCTAACATGTCCTCATCTATGATTTATAATCTTGTCGCCTTATATGCCTCAAGGAGACTGATCATGAACCGTTAATTAAGGAAATGAAGGACATTTCTAAGACAAATAACTGGAGTATGTTTTTCCATCAACGAGTGGCTAAAGCCTCTTCAAATATAAAGAAGGATTTGGTTTCCTCCATAAAGTGCATGAACTCCAAAGAGATGGAAGTGAGTTTGTTCCCCAATGGGAAGTTTTAGCCCATACAAAAAAATAAGAAGAAAGCCCCATATAGCTAAATAGAAAGGAACGACCCACAAAAGAAAAATGCTTTGGAAGGAGTCCTGATCGAAAATAAGATAAGATTCCCAATTGGAGCTTTGGAAAATAATAGACTATTCAAGGGAAAAACCTCCTCCATGTGGGATGAAATAAAGTCCTCTTGGAATGGAACAAATTTGAACTCCCCTTGGAGAAAAATCAGCCTACACAAAAATTTACTTGCAACCTCATACTCGTGAGTGACATTGACACTAGTTACGCTGAATGATTTAAATGAGCTTAACCTGTATATTTCACATCAATTGGCAAGTGTAACAGTATTTCAACATTATATTTTCATCTCAACATTTCACTATGTTTCCTCAATAATTTATGTAGCATAAGATGCTATTAGACCATCGAACAAGGGGTGAGTATTTTCAATATGGTGAGAAGAGAGATGCTATATATTAAATAACTCATTCATAATCAAAATATAACATATCTTAAATGTCCACAAAATTTGAATTTGAAACTGAACTTAACATCTAGATACCTACCCTTGGAGTTAAATCATTGGCTCAATTGAATTGGTTTTCTTCAAAAAAAAAAAATTAAAAAGTCTATCAACAACCACCCTCTGTGCTACTCGTGTTCCTTTTCACGCTCCGCACCCTCTCCCAAAACTATTTCAATATATTTGTGCCTAGACCCTTTTTGTTGTTTCATTAATCAATTTTTTGTTGAATTGTATCAGTAGGAAATATAATATTTTCTTTCTATATTGCTATTGGTAACCAAATTCTATAGTTTCATATCATGTATGTGTTGGCAAAGATTTAATTGTATGAACTATATATACTTTGATGGAATGGAATCTATTAATTTTTTACTGGCAACACTTCCTTCAATATTTAAAAGGTCCATTGGTTTGGTTCTTCACCATTAGAGGGTGTGTTTGAGTGCAACTTCACATGAATTGTGGCCCCTTGGCTACCTTTCTGTTATAGTGATATTGCTATTTATACTACCCTAGTTATGCTACCTTGCGTGAGGTCAATTTTTGGGTTTCTCCCATTGTAGGATCCTTTGTTTCTGGAATTTTGCCACTAATTAACGTGTGAGGGCTTGAGTTTTTGCTGTCATGCTTAGCTCTCACAAACCAAGGTTTGTTGTTGGGTATAAGTTGTTAGTTCCTAGACTTGCTTGGCTCTCACAACCAACAAGTTTGTGATGTCAAGTGGTTTCTTAGTTTTCAAGCTTTCTTTGCATTCATCAATTACCAAGTGTGATGTGGGGTGGCCTCTTAGTTTTCATGGTTTCTCTAAGACTCCTCAACTAGCAAGGGTGTAACATCAAGTGAATATTGGAACGTTAAAGTGCAAACCATTTTCTTTTGTCATAATGGCCTTCTTTGATAAATGGAAAGTGTTATTACAATTCTAGAAAAATCTATCCTAGCTTTTCCACTGGTTGATTGAGGGCGTCTAGTTTTTGCTGCCATGCTTGGCTCTTACAAACTAAGGTTTGTTGTGAGATGTAGATTGTTTGTTCCTTGCGTTGCTTGGCTTTCCCAACCAACAACGTGTGAGATGTGGGGTGGTTTCTTAGTTTTCAAGTTTTGCTTCACATTCATCGGTTGCCACAAGTGTGATGTGGGGTGGTTGCTCTAGTACTCCTCAACTAGCAAGGGTGTGATGTTGGGTGAAAATTGGCCCATTGATGTAGTTCAAGCCCATTTTCTTTGTTGTAATGTTAATTGCTTAATGAAAAGTGTTATTCCAATTCTTAAAAATCTGAAGTTCCAATGCCGTAGGTATTAGCAATGATCTCTTGATTTCCCAAAATTTAATATTTTGCAAATCTTCTAGTATATTTTATGCTTTCAAATATTATCATCTTTTTATGATTAAAATAAAATTGGACTTGTCATGTTGTTTGGAGGTTTTGAAATATTTTGAAAGAGTAAAAAATGTCATCTTATATATCAAAAACCATACAATGTGGGCCTAAAACATTTAAATGTCTTTTCTTCACTTTTCTAATTTTTGAAGAACTAACAGATTCTCAATCAAGCATGCAAATAGATTAGAGTAGAAGACTGCTTTGTCTGGTGAGCTTGGTTATGACATAAACTCCCATTTTTACCATTTTTCTTGTTTACGGTTTTTGTATCTGGGTCATAAATCACAATCAAGTATTTGTATTTGTAAATTCTCTACTTAAATATAAAATTTTAGAAAAGGCAGAAAAGTGTTTTAGATATATTGGTATGCACGAGAATCTAGATAGATTATCATTCACATATTTTGCAGAAGATAACCCTTTACCATTTGTCAAAAAGGTTTCTCGTGGGCATTGCTGTTTCCTCCATTCAGAGCACTGTAGGTCTACATTCTAAACAAATTTTACCTACATCAATTTTAGTAACTTAGATGCAATCATATTGATCATTGGCTCTTATCATGTCTGAAGGCCTGCTGCTCATTATTTCCATCGTGCCCTCAGGAGGAAGATGCCTTCTTTTGTTTCATGGAGAAGCATTTGGATCAAAACCACAACTTTTGGAGCATATCCACTGAATACTGTAAATACAGAAAATTGATGTCATACTTTAGACCACAAAAAGTGAACTCGTTTCACATTTTCACGAACAAGACTGTCTTGATCTTTGGAACTCTAGCATATATGCAAAAGCATAAACCGTTCATTCTTGTTTCCCCTTCCCTGTAAAGACAAAACATACAGGACAATATTAGACCCAACACAAGTTCCAACCTAATATGATATTCAATGATAATTTATAGGCATGAAAGGAACTAACTTGCATATTTCTTATTTTGTAAGCAGCAAGCCATGATCACTGTCGCTGATTTGTAGAATGTTATCTCTATGTAGCAAGAGTCTTGCTCCCATGAGTTGCAGCTTGCACATCTTATATAGTTTATATACAAAGTCCTTTCTTGCTCCAAGTACTGCTTACCATTAAAAAGGACAACCAACACATCCATGCATCGTGCTAGATACACGGGATGAATATCATCATTAAATATTAAAATAATAAAGGAAATAGCATTTAAGGCAGCCAACTTATCATAGACAAGTAGGAACTGAATAAATGACCAAAGATTTCCATTTCTCAAGTCATAGAAACATACTTCACACTGACTTCCAAATCTATAATTTAATTTCGGTCTTTCGATCCCTTACAGTCGAAATGAATTGATGTAATCTATCCACATTTGTACATAACGTGTTCTTCAACAGTTCAACCTGATATTAGTTGACCGATAAAAGAACATAATATTATACATGACTGACCAAAGCATTTCAATGGAAACCATTGGCGAGTCTTGAGTGACTGCTTTATAAAATCAATGTGAACTGTGGCAGAACCTCCCCCAGAGCTGGCTCAGTCCCCTCAAAAACATATGAAGCTCAGTAAGTCAAACATCATTGATACATAAAAGGAACCCATCCAAGCAGCCATGGTACATGTACAGGTGAAGCTTCATGTTTGGATGGCATGGTCATCCCTGTTCTGGCAAAAGAAAAATTTTGGTGGGTACGAGGGCCTGCCTTTTTGTGTTGTCAATGTAAAGCTTAAACGCAGCCTTGATCTATCATGGCCCGTGCAATATTCAAAAAAGCAGCAATATTACCACCATGACCTAAGCACCTGCCACATGGAGAATGCTACTAGGAATTAAAACTTCAGTTGCAGAAAGCAGCTCTAGTTTCTGCCATCCATACAAAGATACAAATGAAAACACACATCATGAAATCTTCCCATATTCAACATTAGAGGCAGTTTCAAAATATCTTTTTCCCAAATATGAATAGGTGGTGCCATGCTGGATAAAATGGAAGATTCAAAAAACATACTCTGGATTCTCTTTAAGGAAACCATAATCAATGGCTGTCTTTAAAGAAAGGTCATAGATATGTTTCATAGACTCCTGCAAAAAAGAAATCAGAATACTCAGTCTAATGGGCACCTTTACTTATTATTACAATCAAAGACATTTTTAGAAATGGATGTTTGGGAAGACGAGGCAGATAAGGCAGTTGTAATAAAGACACTATAAAATGCCTTTTATGGATAGTCATAGAATAATACAATTTGCTTGCCATGAAAACAATATATTGTATGTATTGCATTAAGAAAGAACAAAAAATACAATTTGGTTGCTACGAAAACAATGTATCGTATTTAATACATAAAGAAAGAAAGAAAACTATTACTGCTAAACTTTCAGTTTAAAAAAAGAAGCATATTGGAAAAACATGAAATACATCGACGTAATCACCTGTACAATTTCTTCTGGTGCGCAATGAATAAGATTGCCATCCTGATAAGCCTCAAGTTCTGCAACTCCTACCTAAGAATCATAGAATTGAATAGTGTACAAATAATAAGGAAAGAATACATTAAAGAACTGAAATATCTATATACATTGCCCACACCCTCAAACTTTTAAATGAAAATGCTACCCAACCAGTCTATTTGTGTCTTGATAAATATTAAAAATCTTACTCCACCAGCTGTAGCAGCCTTTGCTGGTCCGACAAGAACTTTATATTTCCTGAGAACATCAACAGCTTCAGCTGTGCAGGGCATATTTGAACCTGATGAAAAATAACAGTAAACATTAGTCTACATAAATATTTGATAAAAGTAAAATTACTGTTGTAAATGCAAAGCAGGTCTAAGTTTCAAATATACCTTCTATTAAAATCCGGCACCCAGAGTTGACCAAATTTAATGCATCAGCATGGTTCACTTCATTCTGTGTAGCACATGGGAAAGCAATTTCGCATTGCTCACTCCATGGTTTTGCCTCGTCAAAGTACTTAGCTCTCGAATATGTTTTGAGATACTCCCTGTAAATCCAATCGCTAGCAGTACATCTATGTAATTCCTCAAACAAAAAAGAAATATATATACCTTGTCATCTAACGATGGGGCTTTACTCACCTTAAGCTTCGCTGCTGAACCTTAATCTGCTTTAAAAGATCCAACTTCACGAGGTCAAATCCTTCCTCATCAAGCAAATAACCTCTAGAATCTGTAAAAGAAATGAAAACAGAACTCAGAATCATGCCACTTGACTGAAATTTACCTTATATTAGAGTTAAGAATTAAGAATTGCAAACACACAAATATGAAACACCATGGTCCATGGATAGCTTCAAGATTAATGTCAGGCTATAGAAGTGACCTTGCCGATTGACTGAAATTTCCCTAGTATTAGAGAAAAGAATAAAGAATTGCAAACATACAAATACGAAACAACACTGTTAGCTTTAAAGTTTAATGTCGGGCTATAGAAGTGACCTGCCTACACTAAGAGTAAATATTAACAAAAACATACTGACTAAATATGTCCTATTACATGAAGCAATTATATCATTTCTCCAATAAGGAAAAGGAGGCTGATCATTTATAGAGATAACCGAAGTAACTTCATATTAAACAAACATAAACATTCACGTAACATTTATTATAAATAGCAAACAATATCAGTTTCCTATCGCTGTTCCGGACTATGGCTCCCTGCAATGCAAACATCAATTATTTTTACAATTAGCAATTATTGGCACCTCTATTGCTTTACAACTAAATGATTAATAAACAACGGTTTAGCAACTTCAGAATTGAGACAAGAGGATTGTCCGCATTAAAATTTTCATTACCCTCTCCTTTGTTTCTCTTCCCACTCTGCCATTTTCAGTGCTTTATCTTGCATAAAATGGAGAGGACAAGGCATTCATTGCCTCCCTGAACCCCAAACACATTCCTATTATTGCTGTTCACTTATTGAAATCCCTACCCTCTTGCAACCCTCAACTTTCTACAAGCTGTTCTCCTTCGACACCACAAATACGATGACAACACCAGCCATGACCCTCCAAACCCTAGGCCTTAATTTTTGTTAAAGAAATGCTTTCCCTACAGCAGAACCCACAGTTATCAGTGTATGTAGGTATCCATACAGGTGAAGGTGTTGGTATGACATGTTCAAAAAAAAATGAGTTGATCTGGAGCTCGGGAGTTCTGGGGGGGGGGGGGGGGGGCGGGCGGGCAACATACCAAAAGAGGCTTTCAATCTGTTATAGGAGGAGACAAGTTTTGTTTTAATTCTTATGAATAATAATTGGTTCACCGTGACAAAGAGCACAAACGAACACACTAAACAAGGAAACCAATGGAGAAACATATCAGAACTGGAATGACAAATTCCATTAATTCAGACATCTGTAGGTTCTGTATGAAATCCAAGAGATTCAATGTAAGACTCAACATAAATTGTAAACTAATTCTAAAATGTAGAGATCAATAAACAGCTCGATAGTTAAAGAAGAGCAACCGTTAGTATTTTGTCAGTTGATATTCCATGCTGTTGTTTCCTGGTGGTAACCCAATGTGAGTGTCAAAGGTTGTGGTAACTCTTTCAGCACTTGGCAATACTGAATAAAGAGAATTAGACTCTGCAGCTTCAAACATGAGTGGCCGAGATCATGACAAAGTTAATGATGTACATTGCACAAAATTCAAATGAAACCTCAAGATAGCACACTATGATAAAACTCCCCGACCCTTTGGATCAGCGACCTCTCCTTGAGAAGCAATGGACCCTATTGTGGCAAGTTGAAAAAGAGTGGAAAATGTTCTGCAATGTACAAGTTACAGAACATTACCTTCCCTTGGTGAGGTACTAGACCAATTTTGATGATCTTGTAGAGCAGTTGCCCAGTTCCATGTGTGTTTGACCTGTGCATATATGACTTGATCCACTTGTGTTGGCATGCTGCAATCAAGATTGATCTTGGCTAGCCAGAGCTCTGCATCTAACACAGGTGAAAAGTAAGGACACAAGAATTCTCCATTCAAAACTGAGTGAAGAAAAAGATATGCTAGAAGATCAAGTTCAAATGTGTTAGGTCCAACTTACTTAGTGACAGTATATGGACCATACCACAGAGGTTGGATATGGCAATAAGGTTGTGTGAGTCTTTCCTTCGGTAAATGAAGCCCTAAAGTTCCTCGTCCTCTTGAGCGTCCCCCCTATCTGAACTATGGGGCACCCTTCCCTCCCTCTCTGTATATGGGGCCCCCTTTCTATTATATAGATGAGCTCCCCCCCCCCCCAATATAGATATGGGAGCAGAGATAAGATATAATAGAGAGGCGGGGGGGGGCGGAGGGGGGGGGGGGGGGGGGGCGGTGGCGACTAGACTCTATATAGCCGTGCTCCTCCGCCTCTATATATATCTATATATGGGTCGGTCAGTCCCTAGAATTTAGATAGGAGCCCTAGAATGATAAAGGAATCTAATCAGATAGGGCTGGGCCATTCGCCTATTTTATATAGGGGAGGATGAGGTGGGTAGCGTAGACTGGAGATATATAGATTGTCATTTCCTGGTCGGGCCGGATCTATATCGATAAGGGGCTATGTTGCACGGAAACAGAAATGCAAACGAATACGAAACGCTGAAACGGAAATTTTCAAAAAACCTTGGATACGAAACGTTACCGGAAACATTCGTACAATATATTATTAAAACATATATATATATATGCATAATACTCATTTTATAATTGTAGACGATAAGAGATAATTGATAAAGCACTCAAAATATTTTGTATTCATTGAAATTTGAACTTTTAAAGAGTCACGACTCATCATTCAACATGGTTACAATTTCAATGATTCACATATACATGATAATAATCTAGATTCTAGAATATATCATCCAGATTTAGCAAGAGAGAAAATGAGAGTGTGATTTAGAATGGACCGAAGAGGTCATTATATAGCTTTTAGGAAGTGTGTTTAGCAAGTCTAGGTAGGTTGTATTAGGGTTAGGGTTCATTTAATGCTTTTATTTTTTTTTTAAAAAAAAAGTCGTTTGATGCTTAAAAGCTTTAAAAAAACCGGCTGGAAACGTGCCAAAAACGTTTCCGGAAACTTTTTTGGCGTTTTGAAATATGTCTCGCACGTTTCGAAGGCATTTCGGATCAGTTTCACGTTTCCGAAATGTTTCCAGGCTAAGAAACGTGGGCCCTTTAGGCGTTTCCATGGTAACAGAGAAATTTTTAAGGGGCCTAGTAGTAGCTATACTTATGGGGGACGCTTGTCTGAAGAGTGTGTCTCAACTGAAAATTTGTGGCAGGTCTTGTTTTAGATACCAAGGATAATCTCTATTCACAATCATGATCACTCGATTTAACTCTCTAAAATGTTACAGGGTTCGGCACTCCCATAATAATTCTGACCAATCTAGCTTTTGCACTTCTGAGCAGAGAGATCTAAGGGCGTTCATATGAGGAAGCTCCAGGTCTGGTTAGGTTAGAAACTATAGGCCTTCCAGACTCATATGGGTCAATCGGGAAAAAATGCAAAGTCTGTCTGACACCTAGATCTATCTTGTTTTTTTAATCTATGGGGCACCCGCCAGGGAAATCGGAATATAAATATTTATCGCGTAGATCAATCCTCACAAACATCAGATCGAAAACGTTACTAAATGTATTATCCTTTGTCTGAGCTTCACATAACGCAACTATCCCTATGACTTCCATAGGGTCTCAAGACTATCTAGCAGCCGCCCTATCGAACCATTTAGTTCAGATTCTAGATCAGGCGCGTATCTGATTTCAACAAATACTTCTGTATATTTGTGCTTATGCCCTTATGATCGTTCTGATCTCTATCCATCGAAAAGGTCTGTTGATCTCAACATTGTCTACTCTCGAAAATACTATATATATCAGATGGAACTGAGCCCACGAAAGAGACTTGTGTGGGATTGTCATACTTTTGCTATTCACTATGTCTTCAATGAATACTAGCTGCCCTGTTAACGTCTTTCTGCAATCGACAATCACGTCTCTGTTGCCCTCATACACTAAGGTAAATCAAGTGATGCCAATTGTCTAGAATGCTAAGCAAAGCCTTAACAAGGGCTGCATTCTAGGGTCTGTTGAAGTGCTCTAGAACTTACTGATATTCAATGTTTATGCTAAATCACAAGATCTGGAAATATGATCCTTCATGGGCTGATTCTCTTTCATAATTGATGCAGTCTGAGAAGATGCATGATCATATTATTCACCACTACAGTTTGTTCGTTAGCTTGAGGGTGGAATGTGAGATATCAGATTCAAAAGTCAAATTTTTCTCAAAACTTGTGGCTGAACACGATCTGCCTCTGCAAGGACGCTGGTCATGTGACCTATCTGGTGTGATCACTTCAACCAATACTGGACAACTAACTTCATTTTTACAACCCGATGATTTGGTCTTGTCATCTCCTGGATAACTTCTTTTCTGCAGACCATGAGTACTTCAGGTTCCTCGATTTTGGTCCTATGCAGATCTGCATCCACCTGGTAAAATACATAAAAAAACGGTGCATATCATTGCCTTCATCTGCAAGATATATATTATTCTAACAAACTAGTCTAGGGGTTCCATGGTACCAATCTCAGATCTTCACTTTGCACAATCAGTCATGTACTGATTACTAGGGCTTCCTTGAACTCTGCAAATTATTGGATTCGTACTCTTCTCTCAGAGGGCTTCCTCAAATAATGGCATCGTGATTACCAATGTTAACAAATAATGAGAGAGAATGAAGAGAAACTGGACAGTCAGCACTTGTGGGGAATTTGTGTGTCCAAAATATGCTAACACTCTTTATCGTAGAACTGAAAGAGGTTGACATTTAATAGTCTCAAGAGGTTGATGGAGATTAAACAACAAATATACATTAACTAATTAGCCGTTGGTCAATGTTCAATTTATAATATCTCTAATAAATTACACACAAAGAATACGGTGGCGTCCCTATAATTTGCACGGATCAGACCCTCATTTTGTGTTTTTTTTGGCCTGCTATGGGGTATCACCTCTTGATTCTATACTCATCTCTTATGCCAAAGACTCTTACCGTTACCTAGTATTGGCACCAAACCCCACAAGACAAATCTCCTAGTAATAGCACCTAAAACATGCATAAGAAACAAATGACTCTATATGGTTAGCATGCAATGCAACCCTGTAATGTCCCCTTTCAAGATAAATTAGTACCAAACGGGTTTTTCCCCAAAACCCCAAAAATAAAATTTGAAAGTATGCAAACTCAGCTAACAATAAATTCTGGAAAAGAATGAATATTCAGTAATTTAATTCTCCAAACCCTAGTGCCTAGGGTAAAATCAGATTCCCACAAACCTTGTTGCAAAAATATAACAGCAGACTGAAATTTATGACAGCAATCAGACATTAATGCCAAGAATAAGATAATGTCCTGATTTTTATTTCAAACTCTTGATGACTGCTGAAATTTGTACTTATTGATCAAAATATCCGTAATCTAGAATACCTAGAAGGCTTAAAACATCCAAGAAGCCTCTAGGAACATAATCATGAAAGAACATAATTTTTCCAGCAAGGTTCTTAATTTATCTTATTTATTTTTCACACCCTAAAACTAAGAAAATACGCGTGTATGATTACAACAATTTTCTGATAACTGACACCCTGGGTGGCATGAAGAGGCCAAATGATGAATATGCAACCCGGAATCGAAAAAATCTTCCCACGGATGATGCCCTAAACATTGATCTGAAATCCCATAGAGTGTAGATAGCCCTAGATATGGCTGCAAATCGTGCCCTAGCTGTCCCTACTTCAAGTATTGGCAGATGTCTCTCCACTGGCTGAATTTCATCGCTTGGAATGCAGATCTGAATCGGAAAATGAAGAAAAAATGCCCAGAAAATGTGCCCTAGCTCTAAAAATCTGATCTTTGCGCCCAAATATGACCTCTGAATGAAGTCACCCAATAGATGTTGAGGGTTCTCATCCTCAAATCTGAATTCTATTGAGGGGTTCAATCCCCAATAGGATACCAAGGAGGGTTTCCGTCCTCTATATGGCTGAAAGTGAAAGCAAATGCATTCAACTCTCCGAAGTGAAATTAGATAAATGACAAAAAATGTCTCAAATGAAACCCCAACCCCTCCTTTTATAATTTTCCATTGGCTTATCCCAAGTTGGGCGCTCCATGTGGGATTACTAAAGTGACTTTCCGTCTTCTAATTTATTGTTGGATTTTACCTTTATTTGGAGAGTAATAATAAAGTTATATTAAGTTGTCACCTTTTTAATAAAAAATGAGTGACTTGACAACTTAAAAACATTAACTTTATTATTTTTCTTTATTTGAAAAAGGGCACATGACAAACCCAACTAAGACCTCAAGAATTTTTGACAATGCATAGTGGCATCAGGTAAAGAATGAGTCACAACCATTCAAGACCTCCCATGGTAATCACTATTACTGTAGCTTGCACAACTTGTATGCAATTGTATATCTCAAAACAAACACCTAACAAAAAGACACTTTATGCCAATGGCAGCCGATGTTGGTGGGGGTTGTAATTTCCATGAGTTGTTAAGAATTAATTCCAACTTGAAATTTGAAGTCCTTTTGACCGTCACTTGGAGAAAAAATCTTTTTCCTTTTTTTCTTTGGATAAGTCGATTGAAAAATCACAATATCTTGGCCATATGGCGGAGTTTGGAGTTTCGAACCTGACACAATGCGCCAAGACTAGATTGACAAAACAAAATTGTTTTACTCATTACAGCGGAAAACTAATGCCAAGAACCTTAGTACCATGACATCTGATTCAATAATCTGTAGTAGTACCTTTCCGTTTGTCTTCTTCCCATGATAAGGTTCCTATGAGCCTTGGATGTCTCTCAAACATTTTTCAGATGATATGTACTAGTGTTGCTTTCAATTTTGAACTTCATTTACAATGTTAGTCACCATAATGATCATTATAATCTCCATAAATATTGTTAGAAATGAGATAAATGTCTGAGAAATGGCCAAAAAAAAAAAAATGAATAGGTGATCAGATTCATGCAAACAAGTTCCACATTGCGAAATGCTACATGGGAAACATTGGTCCTTGCTTGATGAATCTAATTTTTTTTGCCAATAGAACATGGAGGTGCGCATGGTACAAAGACATGAATTATGAGCATGTCTAAAGTAGGTCTAATTGTTTAAAATGAGAGCAAAAAGTAAACTCACTGGTTAGAATTACATTAGTTATGCACATACATCACATGCTCAAGAACACATATTTAAAATTGTTAAAACTGTGATGATTTGGCATAAATGCTTAGCAGCTACCCATCTAGTTGCTTGCTTCAACGTGATTACTTATAAAACTCCAAGTCTCCAACACACACATTGATGGTCATATTATTCACCCTATCACATAATGGCACTTTCTAGATGGCTTGACATGACCCATAACGGGCCTAAGGGTAGCATGATTCTTTGGGTAGCTTTACAACAATCCTAAGTGCAAGCTCTATGGAGTAGTTGACATTAACAATGGTCCTGGTTCATCTCCATTTGTATGAGAGTCATGTTGATAAAAGTTTAGATAGTTGTATTATTCTCTTTAAAAGTAAATATAACCAAGTTAGTTGATTTCTCGAGCATGGTGGGCACTCAACAAGTCTTTCTTGGTCCAGGCCCAAACAAGCCAAGTGTGCCCATACTGGCTAGTATGGTAACCATGACTTATCAATGTCCCTTGAGATAGTCAGCTCGTGGCATCTTGAATTCAACATCCATGTTAAGATTGTATCATCTATTGGATACCCTGAAAATAACTCAATTTGTAATTACCAATCCTTTTCTGTTTGCTTTCTAAAATGACGTCACTATTTACAGACGTGGTATAGATCCCAACAACTCATTTATCATTTGTGATTATAGAGAGAAAGAAAGAAATTATATTAATGTCTACAAATGACCAAAAGTAGGTCAATCTGACTCAAAAAATAGATTCAGTTACGATTGAGATGACTTCTGTAAAAGGACCTTAGATAATGAAAAATAACAACACACTAAGAACTACAAAAATGTAAACATAACAAGACAGTAAACCTAAAGAGGTTAAACCCCCAACCATAAGTAGCTAGGTACCAGGTACAAACAGTCATGTGAGGGCAGGGCCTCTCAAGGGAACACAGAGACAAATGAGGAAAAATGTAGAAAACCATGACAAAAGACCAGCAGTCTCACATGTCCAAGATCTAATAATGCAAGGGTGCTCGTGTGACAAGCCCCCGCCACCACCCCCGTCCAAAGAGTGCAATGTACCATACACTACCGATCCAGATGGCCATTTGGGACAGTGTTTTGGCAGGCTATCAACAAACTAGTACATCATCTTTCCAAGGTCATATCTCCTTCAACGTGCTCGGAAGTTGAAACAGCTGAACAAGTTTTGATGCCCACAAAGGCAAACTCCATGACACTTTCAAACTGTTTGGATAAACTCCTGAAGTCCGATTCCACTCCACAGTCTCAAAAATGCAAACTACGAAAAACATTAGAAAACTACCTCAAAATAGAAAAACATAATTACGTACTTTTATTAGTTCGAAGTCACGATAAAGATTCTCAACTTCTTTGGGAGAACATTTGCCATGACTTCAGATTCCAAGATAAATCACTTCACATTCTATTTTTAGATTGTTCATTTCTTCTTAAAAAGAGATATAAAGGGATTGTCATCCGAATGTAAAAATCAGAAAAGGAGCATTGTAGCTTCATATCTCTTCTCAGAGATTGTTACATTCATATGAATTACTTTAGGCTTCAATAAAACTTCATTTACAATACAAAATTGGGTATGTTGCTCAATTCCTTGACTAACTTCATTATTCTTATAACACATTAAACTTTTGCAATTTAGTGTGTTGTCTACCAATTTATTGTTAATAATACGGAATAAATTGATTATCGGCAGGAAACATATTACATATAAATAGAAGGTATAAGATCCTATAATATAGGAGGTTACTATAACAACATCTGACTATAGCTAACCATCCCTATAAACACTCAATAATTATAAAGAGTGTTGTACCTAGTGTAACAATATAGTAACAAGACATTACTAGTGAACACAACTCTGACATACAAAGGTCAAAAGATCATGTTGTCAAGTTTAAAAGTCAAATTGAGGGTTTCATTCTAAGCACATTTATTCTATAATGCTAGTTGCATCTCATCATAGGCTTGTGGGAGAACTATATTCAGCTTGATCCCTCTTTGTAGTATTGGTGTGTAGGCAACATTGATCACATCATCAAGAGTGTGGTGAAGCTAACCAGCCCAAAAACACTAACCCCCTTTTAAGGTCTCTCATCTCTGAAGCATGCTAAGCTAGAGTTCGAGCAAGGCATTTCAGCTCTTTCACATAATCATTGCAACATTACAGTCATTAAGATTAGAAGTACAGATCCACGAAAACCAGCACAAAGAAATTGAGCTCCTGCAAACCTACCTAAAAGGGATTTGTAGCACTGAGACAAGTTCAGCCACGAACCTGTCTTGCACAGACACATTTGGATCCATATCTATATGCACATTTTGAACCTTTCCAAGTCACATTTCCAGCCCCTAATTTTTCTTGAGCACCTTGATGGCTGATTTTCCAACTTTTTTCCAGCATCTGAGCACTTTGTTTCATCTTTTGCAAGCCTATCTTGGTGAGTTTGTTCCTTCCGCTTACTGTTTATAAATAATCCATGGATCAAAACTATTCTAATTTGTCAAGTTCTACATAAATCAGGTTGTATTAGGACTGCCACTTATCAGAATCTGATTTATATTTCTAGTTTTAATATTATTATGCTTATGGTGTGACTCTATTAAAACATTTTGGTCTGTGTTGCCAGCAAACGGAAATGGGTACGGGTACGGATACGAAACGCGGAAACGCCAATATTCAAAAAACCTTGGGTATGAAATGTTACGGGAAACGTCTGTACAATATATTATTAAAATAATTATATATATATATATATATATATATATATATATATATATATATATATATTGCATAGTACTCATTTTAAAATTGTACTCCATAGACCATAAGAGATAAGTATAACTGATAAAACACTCAAAATATTTTGTACTCATTGAAATAATACATTATTATCATGTATACTTATCTCTAGGACGTTTTGAAGAAGTTTCCATTTTGGAAACGAAACAAGGGGGGCCTAGGCGTTTCCTGACAACAGAGATTTTGGTAGAACCTGTTCAGTTATTTGAACACAAAAACCTTAGATTTTCTTTTACATTAGGGTTTCAATTTTTCTTAGGATTTCATGCTCCTCCCCTATTAGGGTTTCATCTTTCTCTCCCATTAGGGTTTGATTTTTGGTCTAATTTCTGATTTCTCCTTATTGCACGAACAAAAACTAATCTTTATCAATTTTCCTAAAGTTTCATGTTTATTCTGCTATTAGGGTTGTTGTTGGTCTTCATATTGTTCAAATGATATTTGATTGAAAATAGCTCTACTTCAAAATTCTTGGAGGTTTTTCTTAGTCGCATTAATTCGATCAAAAACCTCTTTTGATTTCCTAAAATTCATCACAAATTTATTGGAATAGTCATTTCTTTGTATTGACCTTGTCAAGTTAATTTGAATTTTTTTGTCCACATTCGTTTATGCCTTTAGATTTAATAAAAAAGCTCTTTCAGCGAAACATCACATGATACTCTTTTATTTTTAATGGCTTGCATTGCTCCTCCATTATATGGTAGGGAGCCTCCTCTGTATGACATGATTATCCAAATTACCTCCCTTAGCCTTTCTCCTAAACTTGTCCTACATATCACTAGGCACCATCAATACAATGATGATTATTGGAATGACGATGACCTTTCTTTGTTTGAGTTTAGTGAAAAAAAGTTGGCTTATGCACATGCTAGGACAAACGATCAACATAATCTATATATAATAATGGGACTTCTTCCCCAATGGTCTCACATATGGGTCTAAAAGACGATAATGTTTCTTTCATGCCTTTTATTGATAGTCATATTCCTTGTAATGATTCTACTCCTACTTTTGATATTAATGGCAAAATTGGACCACTAGATGAGCTTGTGTGGGCTTGTTCCTTTGGGCAAAATTTCCTCTTTCAAGCGCATTATTGGTGAGCTTCCAACATGGGTTAAAAAAATGATAATGTTCCTTTTGGGTCTTCTATTGATAGTCATAATCCTTGTGATGATTCTACTCCTACATTTGAAATTAATGGAAAAATTGGACTCCTAGATGAGCCTTTGTGTGGCCCTATTCCTTTTAGCGAATTTTCCTCGTTAAGGTGATCTGTTGGTGAGCTTCAAACCTAGATGGCTTACAATTAAATGAATTTTGTGCTAAGCTCATGGAATGTAGGCAAAAACCATTTGGATACAAATTTTATGTTTTGTGAGGCAAGTTATTCATATGGTCATACCAAATCGAGACTCCAAAATAAGGATTCACCTCAAGGGCAAGGATCTCCTTCTACAGTTACACATACATGTCAACCAAGTGCTATCTTACAAAGGTTACTAGATAAGGGTTTTATTACAATAACTTCTACTAGCTTTCACGTTGCACATCACTTGGTATGATGATGTGGTAGATTATTTTGTGATTATCATCGAATCGATGGGCATAATACAAATGAGTGTTGGAAATTGCAAATAAGGATTGAGGGACTTACTCATTATGGCTACATTACAATAGGTCAATCTGGTATGGAGTTACAGAGTATAAGGACATGGGTACAAAATAGTGTTTTAAAAACCAGCTGAACCGGAACCAGAACCGGCCGGTTCGACCGGTTCAACTTATTTAGAAATGAACCGGTTAAAAAACCGGACCGTTCGACCGGTTTGGTACTGAACCAGCCGCTTTTGTAAGGAACCGGCCGGTTTAGTACCAAACCGATCGAACCGGTCCGGTTTCATCCTGAACCGGCCGAGTCAGGTCTTTTTCCTTTCTTGGCATTTCTTTCCTTTTTTGGATTTTTGGTGAAGAAAACACAAGCATAGAAAAAAAATTGCCATTTTTGGAAAGGGTCCGGGAAGATGTAACAGCAAAAACTTGCATGTACCATAACTTTCATTTTGTCGCTCCGTTTCAGTTGCCATTTTTTCTAAAAGTGTATATTTTCTCAAGCCCTATGCATTGATGGCAATATTTTTCTTCTTTTCATAAAATCCATTTTTGCACCTTTTTGGACCAAGCAACTTCTTGCAATCTTCTGAAAGAATCATGAGCTTTGGTCACTTGTAGATAGATTAGTTATTAAAAATACTGGATAGCTTTCCAAAACTCGGCGAGTATTCTCCTGTGCTCGAACTAATCGTCCCACCTACCAACTTGGTCGCAACCTGCTTATTCAAATGTTGACTTCACATATCAACAGGTGCGTAGGTTATTTTTTGCTATTTTAAGAGTTTTTTTTGTGTTTACACTCCAATTTGCGCATCCTTAGACACAAGACTGAATGCTATCATAAAGTTCCCAACAAAAAGAAAGCATTAATAGCAATGAAAGAAAACGCTGCAAATACACGATTTTGGCTGCAAATTTATGTTTTTTTAAAGAAATTTGAGTATTTTTTAAGTTGCCGAGTATTCCCGAGTATTGGCCGAATATTGCCGACTTTGTTTTTTGGGGGTCTGCCGAGTATTTGCCTAATGCGAGTATTCCAACTATGGTACTATATACATGAGCAAACTATGCATATTTTGTGTGTAATTGTTGGAATTATGGTTTTTAACCTTTCAAATATATTATTTTCATTAAAAATATAAAATTTTATGTATTTTTTAGTAAACCGGTTCATTAAGTTTGAACCGGTCTGGTTCTGGTTCGATTCCGGTCCGGACCTCGGCCGGTTCCGAGTCTGGTTCTGATTTTTAAAACATTGGTACAAAAACAAAAAAAATGTACTAAGCAACCCACCCCAATGATGGATTCATCTTTTAAACAAGAGGAATCCATCACAACAAATAAAGCATTGTTTATACAAGCAATTCCTATTATTCCAAGCATGGTTTCATCACATATTTGAGAAACTATTTCATCCCCTACACAACATGAGCCTATTCCGAAAGAAGCGTCTTTACCTACAAACAAAACACTCATTACAACCAACATGCAATCTCCTGTAAAGGAGTTATATAAAGAAAATCTTCCTAACCAAGAGCAACCCTTGGCAACCCCTTCATCAATTGTTACTGAACCAATGTTGCCTACTAATCCTCCACATAGCATATGGAAAAGAACCACAATTGGAGGATTTTGATATGTAGAATCAAAACCATCGGTTCACAACGAAGCAACACAACAAGAAGCAATGTGAATCGCACAATGCATAGCTAAGAAGCATCCAATATTTGTATGACATTCAGTCAACAATATAGAACCCATCAATGCACAACCTTCACACCTAATTTGGATTCCACTACAGCGACAAGTGATTGACTTTCCTTGGCTACCAATTCTCCAACATCCATTACATCAACAGCCTTCCCGAGTTGAGCTTACTTGGCACATACACCCTGCATTGCCTATCTAACCTATAGGGCCTACTTATCCTCACCCAACGATAGTTGTACAACAACCTTAGAAGCATGTTCTACAAAGACGACCAATGCATTCTCCCAATACACAATGAAGTTCAAGGCTACTCTGACTATTCAATAACTTCTACATGCATATGATCATACTCCTATGGCAGATGATTCAAATTTCCACACCATGCGACCATATATTAGATTCCAATAGTAACGTATCCACTACTCCTCGCCCATGGCATGTTACGTTGGCATCAATTGATACAAAACCATTACGTGAGCATTCCATCGACGTGATCATTGATCAACAACACTAACCTACCTCTTGTGCTAGCTTGACTCCGCATATTACTATAGATAGCTTTAAATTGTATATAGCTTTATCTTGTACATAACTTCTCAATTGCTTATTCACATATCACCATCCCTTGAATTGTTTGCTCCTTCTATTCATCTAGTGTGACCATGTAAATATACCTTCACATTGGCTATGACTTGATTGTTTCATTGGCCCTTGCCCATTTTATTGTTTATCCCATCTCGACTGTTCATATGAAGCTATCCTATGATGACACATTCATACATATCTTTTGACAATAGTTTGCCATTACTTTGTATACCTCGAGGCATGTTACACCTTATTATGGCCTATCAATTGCCCGCCTGTTCATATTGACTACCTGCATTTACTTTTTTCATAGCACACATTGAGCTCATGCAATCATATCTTTTAGATGCCTACACATCTTATGACACTTGCATACACACTAACAATTGATCACTAGGGGCATGCACCTACCACGACCCTTTACATAAACTCCTTTGTGGCAACTTTTTTATTTGTAAAGGTATTTACAAGTATGTCACTTGCCCTCACTCTCCTAAGAATGCTTTGCTAGTACTCCTTATGCACACTATGCTATTGATTATCGAGGACCTTCCCTTTTCTTCTAATTTGACAACTTTTATCCTTTGCCCTTGCTTAACTTATGATGATTACAATATTTCAAGAAAGTACAAAATCAAATGTTCAAGATAATGCAAAAACATTCATATATTCGAAAAATCAATGCCAAAACCTACTTGTGGTTTGCTTTGTCGGTACATAGATATTGATAGTGTTCCTTACCATCCTCTTCACATTTACATATCTATTTTTGAAGCACATACTTTGACAATCTACATGAGTTTAGACATAAGACATACATGATATATATCATCATAGATACACAAATACTTTCTAGCTTTACATTAGACAATAGTGGGGGGCAATTGTTCCACACTGCTAACATGCGTATATTGGGGCATCTAGCATGATTTTCAAGTTATATCTTTTCCATAGATACTATAGAGCTACTTTAGAATGCTTATATATGTTTTTCCCTTGCTTATGCATTCCACATGTGCTTTATTATGGATATTGTATTGTGTTTTTTCTTGATTATGATATTGTTTGCCTATATGTGTTGCAACTGCTTGCAACATGCTTAATGCATACCAATTATTGATTATGAGGAGCTTATTAGTAATTGATTGCATGCTTCGTGCTTTCTGATTATATGATTACTATGTGAACTTGTTACTGGTACTAGTTAGTTGTCGAATTGCCATCTTGTCAAGTGTTGTCATGTTCCATGTTGGGCCCAATCGTGTTATGTGTCAATGTCTCGGAGGATCCTCTTGTTGTGTCATGTTTGTTTATGTGCTTCTTGATCATGGTACTTATGTCAAAGGCTTACATGTGATTATTGTCGTGATCTATGACACACATATCTCCTTGCAATGCTTATATGATTATGCTAAATGTTGCCATGATTTTCATCATGCATTTCCTAGATGTTATAATGTGCTTAAATGTTATACTTTGTTGATTGTTGCCCTTAGTTTTTAACTATGTTCACTTATGAGTATGCCTTGATAACAAGTTCACAATATGTTTATCAAAGGATGAAATTTTTCTATGATGACAAATCCAACCATGTTTTGTATATTTGTTTTATATAGTTTATCTTATATATTTAACATGTACGTTTAACTCTTTCTTTTGAGATGAGTGATATGCAGGCGTCATTTTATTTCCCTCATCTCAAAAGGGGGCAACCAATGCGCTTATTTCGGAGATTTAAGCCTTTTTCAAACAAAGTATTCACATACATCCAAACCTAGTGGCATCCTAGTTGACCATCGATCCTATGACCAATCCTATGTGTTACAATGCTAAATTTTTATGCTTTTTTTTCAAAAAATTCTCAGCATGCATTCCCTTCTCGTGATTCTCACAATGGCAAAACCTTGCATTCTTAGATTAGCTTTATGATGATCTTCAATGCATGCCTTTGTCTTGTTTCGTGAGCACACTCGTCAGCCGCATCCTAGACCAAACTCTACCCAGCGGATTACTTCCTTCTTCACAGTTTTACCGGCAGAGAGAGGCATTAAGCACCCTTGTGAGACCATTCCCGCTTCTTCCTCTGGGTTGGTTCGGCCCAAGGAAACCATCCATGGTTCCCCAAGTCACCACAGGCATGCCCGTACTAGGCCTAGCCTCAGGAGACAGATGAGATCCACCAGGCATCAGAGGGATAATACTATCTAGGCAGTGGCTGAATAGGAAGACTCTCTCTTCGACTGGTCGGCATTCTATTCTCAACTTCTTTCAGTCGGCCTTGGATGTTAGGAGAGTTGGACCTTCCATCCCCTGATGGGTTTTCCTCTTTTCTTCTCCTTGATCATCTTTCCCCCTTTCTTCCTCTCACTTCTTTTTCCACCCCCACATTCTTCCTATTGGCCACCTCTTCTAGCTTTTGTGTTTCATCTTTCTTGGGAACTCTTTGGTTTTCCCTCCTTGTATCGGTGCTCGCAGTTTTTCTTTAATCCCTTTGACATACTTTTGTGGTCATTTGTTGGACATTACTATATTTATCTTATCTATCTTGTTGTTTGCCTTTAACTTGTCTGGAGTTACATCTTGCATACACAAGTGCAGCTCGCGCTTTGTCAGTTCTTGCAGTGCAATAAAAGCTCACCTCGCACACTTTTTGAGTTCTTCTTGCAGTTTTTCAAGAATGCCTAAGTTACTTTTGTTCCAAAACTTCATCTTAGGCACTTTGTGCCAAAAACTCATTGTGAGGCCACCCATGCACTTACGTGATTCCAAAATATGCACTTTTGTTCCCAAGGTTGCTATTATGCACTTTTTGTTTTAAAAACCCATTAGAAGGGCACCTAAGTCATCAAACAAGTACCCAAGGCACTCCTAGAGGCAACTTAGGGTATTAAAGTGTTCAAAAAAGCTTGTAAAAAGTCACTTCCCATCATTTAAGTGTTCCTAAAGCGCACTTCATGTGTGCCTTGGGTGCTTTTTGTTCCAAAAGCACACAAGTGCTCATGGGGTATTAACATGTTTCCAAGAGAGTCATAAAGTGCGCCCAAGGTCTAACTTGTGCCAAAAGTGCACTTGTAATGTCCCCAATTGGACAAATTCTAACCCCAGATGGATTTATAGGGAAAAATGCAACTGAATTTATAGGGAAAAATGCAACTCGCATGAAGGAAATTACTCAAAACTGAAATAAAATCACCCTTCTATTGCTAAAAACAGATCAGTTGATTTTAGTATGCCAAATACACAAGGAAAATACTAGTTTGGAATTCAAATGAAGGCTGAATTATTTATTGAAAATCTGCAAGTAACTGTCCTCAGACACAGCTGGAAAGTACAATATCCTCAAGCCAAAAATCACACCAAATGGCTGGTTGGATGTCTAAAAAGCAGCAGACAGAACGGCAACCCAGATTTGAATTTTAACAGCTCCAAACACTCCAAATCAGTCCTCAATATGGGTTGCTTTACCTAGAACAAGCTGGAAATAAAGAAGTACAGCAGCCAATCTTCCCCTTCAAACCCTTGTTCAGATCTGCAACATAAAGCCTTCAAATACTGCTGGAAAACAAAAATCGGTCCTTGGTCTTAAATGGAAACTCTTGAATTGAGGGTCCCCTCAAATAGAGGAAGAGTTTTCATTCTTCTAGACCTCCAGAGGGTTTTCGTCCTCTATAGATGACTTCAAGGGGTTTTCGTCCTTTGAAGTTTAATTTGCAAAGCTTACAAAGCTCAACAAAATTCAGAAGTTCTATAAAATAAAAGATATGTCTCTCACAAGCAAGTCGACTTGCTTTTATAATCAAACCTAGCTTAGTAGCCACCCACTACCTAGACGGGTACGGATACGGTATGTTGATACAACAAATTTTTTAAAACTCTGGGTACAGTACGTTGTTGGGTACGTTATATATATATAAAGAAGCATTTGCATACTTATTGAAATTTAATACTCATACAATCAACCATCGTCCTCACCAGTCAGGCTACAACCCTTTTGATTCCTGGAATTTAATAGTGCTACTGATCAAAAAGATTCCTGGAATTTTCTTATGAGTTGCATATAATTATTTGGGTTAAACAGTGCATGGATAGACAATGTCCTATTGGTTCAACAAATATGTACATATAATAAATTTACGGGAGGACAAAGAAAGAATTTTGGCATTGAAGACATCATTCCAAAAGGCAACTTCAAGACGTTGCAGTTACAACTAAGTCACCTCATCCAAATTTGTGGAGTAAAAAATTCGTAAGAACTTCATTACTTAATAAATAAGAGATAAAATTAGCAATTAAATTCGACTAAAGGGGCAATTATAATTTCACATTTTATATAAGTAAATACGCCAAAATGTTAAAAAATAAATCAAATACTAATGGGGTGCCATACTATATAAGAATATGTTTCTATTTTTTTTACAAAGGAAAAATATATAATAAAATGTTATATATATATATTTAAAAATAATACTCTAAACTATAAAAATAAATTATTAAAAAATAAACTACAATTAAAGAACTTGAAAAGTAAATGTAAATTATAAAAATTTAATTAAAATTATAAAAACTTTAAAAATAAACTAAAATTAAAAACTTATATATAAATATAAATTATTAAAAAAAACTCAAATTAAAAAACTTAAAAATAGACTTAGGGCCAAGACTACGACTCAGCCTAGGCCTTACGATAAACCAAAAAAATTACAATCCACTAACAACTAGACTAAAAAAAATTTAAAACGTAAAACTAAAACAATTAACTCTAAACTTTATAAAATGCTTTGAAATAAATAATTTAATAACAAATAAATGAAACTAAAAGCCTAACTTCAAGCTTCCACCCCCACAGATCCTCCTTCAAATGTCGCACAACAGCAGCAAATGCAGACTTCCACAGCATCATGAAAACTTTTAAACACCACAGCAATTTTTTGTAGTCTACAAGAGCAGCGTGCAGTCTTCCAAACTCAATGGCACAGCAGCATATAAATCAGTCTTCCACAATAGTCGGCTCACAACACAGTGGAACTACAACCTTATTATTCTACCACTCTACAAACATGCATCACAGTCGAACAAAACAAACCTGGAGCACATTACATCTCTCTTGACCCTTCGAAGCCTATTGGCAATATTGAATCTCACACAAACTTTCCAAGGTTCGATCCCAGTCAAAGCCCTCAAGTTTATTTATTTTTTTGCACTTAAAAAAAAAAAAAAACCATGAGGGTACACTGTGGGTATGTACCCACAGAACCTGGGTACGTCCTGAGTACAGAAATCGACTTGTTATTTTAGAGAAAGGGGCATTTCAGCACCAAAGGTGTGCGTGGGGTACTAATGTGTTCCCAAAACCTCTCAGAAGTCCACCCACGAGATGTAACTCCAGAACCGGTATTGTTTTGACCATAACTCTCTCATCTGAACTTTGACTTGAGTATTGTTTGAAGTGTTGGAAATCTCTTGAAGCAAGGATTGTTTTTTTGCAGGTTTCAGAACATCAAACATTGTATACAAGTTTCTTGAGAATCACTTCTCAAGTGTTGTTTTTTCCTTCATTTTAAAAGCTTGTTTTGCTCATAGTTTGAGTTCTACTCATTAAACCTTGCTCAAACTTTGTTTATAGCCTCTTCACCATGGCACCACCATTTTGAAATGTATTCATGATGATTTTAATGGCAAAGTTAACCATATGAACTTCAACAACAGCGAGGCAAGAATGGTCAGTGGAAAGTGAACTCTTATCAGAGAAAGATTCCACCGTAGTTGATTGTATCAAGCAGTTGGATTATCCATTTCATACAACACACCAGCTTGGTCCTCATTTGCTTGATTGTATCAAGCAGTTGGATTATCCATTTCATACAACACACCAGCTTGGTCCTCATTTGCGTTTTTTGATTTTGGATGCAACATAATCACGGATGGATTTGTTAGGCAATACTCTCATCCCAGGAGAAGAATGTATTTGAGACTTTTTTGGGATGCAGGTTACGAGTGGTGAAAATGAAAGCGTTTGAGTGAATCAAGCAAAGGACCGCCATGACTGGTCCCTTCTTATTCTCTTATTCATTTGAGTGAATTCCTATTTCTCCGTCAGGAAAAGTGCTTTCCGTCACTTAAGTGACATTTTTATTTTTGCATTGGCAAAAGTGTTTTTTGTAAACTTGAGTGACTCAAATATAAAGTCACTTTAAGTTATAACTTAAGTGAAAATGAAAAAGGCAACAGTCATATTTTTACCACGAAGGTGGTTATGGGCTAAAAGTATAAATAGGTGTGGCATTTCCATTATAAGTGTCCCATTCGGTTCTCTTTTTTCTCTTTATCTACTGGAGAGTTTGTTGCAACTTTGTGTGCATATGTTCTCTAATTTCCATGAATATATAAATATATATAATGCAACGTTGATGTTTTCAATCCTCCCTCTGGTGTTTATGCTCCTCAATCATAAAACTATGCCTTACTATAAGTTATCCACACAAATATGTGTTTCTTACTGGTTGCGTGTTCTCCCTACCTCCTCTATTATCTCCTTTCTTTCTCATTCCCATTTTGTCTCCTTCGTTGGAAATATTGTCATTGATGTCAAAAGAGGTGCTGAACTAGTAAATGGAAATCTGTCAGAAAGTAACGGAATTATTGACGGAAATGGTAGAAAGTAACGGAAATAACCAACAGTATAGAAGGGTAGAAAACGAAAGTTTAAATACATGAAAAGAAGCGTTTTTGCATGAGGATTATCATGGTATAAGCGAGATATACACAGCTATACATAAGAGAGAGATATCCGCATTTTAAGGTGTTCATATGCAATGTTTTATGGTGAAAAAGAAGATTTAATGATGGCTGGCAGCGATTTAATGATAACAGTGATTTGTCTAAGGAGGGGCAGCACTCCTATCAAGTGGTTAATTGCATTGATTAATGTGCATTTAATAATTATGGGCTGCATTAATTATTCTTTGGTTTTAGCCGACTAATGCACTTAATTAAGTTGTGTTAATGGAAAGGTTGTGTCGGTTGGAACGATGTGTCTTTTCGAAAAGGTACGAAAGGCTATATAAGAAGATTCATATGAGACTTATTAAGCATGGATTCAAATTGAATATCTTAAGGAAAAAGAAGAAGAAGAGGAAGCGTAAGAGCAGAATTTTAGAACAGCAAATCTGAAAGTAAGAAGAAGAATTTTCCATTATTCGTTGAGGAAGCAACAAGTTCAAAAGTGAAAAGCAAATTTTGTAAGGTTGATGCCTTCATATTCGAAGAGGTCGGTGTCTCTTGCTGAGTTGGTGCTTAGCAAAAGGGGTGGGTGCTCTTGTAGGTTGGTGTCTACAAAACTGTAATTTGGGAATTGGTGTCTCCAGTAGGTTGGTGCCTACAAATTTTTGAGAAATATATATAAAGAAAGAAGTTTCTCTGTGGTTTTCTCCCGAAAGGGTTTCCACGTATATCTGTGTCTACTTGCATTAAGTTTTGTGTTCTTTGATTGATTTGATATATTCACATTGCTCGTGATTATAGATCTAAGTTTAAGTATTGAAGTTTGAAATAATATCATAATACTGATTCAGCAATGGGGAATGTCCCCCCCCCTCTCAGTATTATCTTGTGCTCAACAATTGGTATCAGAGCAGGTTCCTTCAGGAACAATCTAACAATTGGAAGGTAGATCTCGGGAGCACATATGGCTAGTCAAGTACAACAAGGTTTTTCCTCGAACAAGGCTCCGTTGTTTGACGGAACAAACTATGCATTTTGGAGCATAAGAATGAGAACCTATCTGATGGCACTAGGGTTTGATATTTGGCAATCAGTAGCGGTCAGATATATCATTCCATCAACTCCGCCAACACACCAAGACGGTAAGAAGGCTTTTGAAAACAATGGCAAGGCGATGAATGCAATCTTGTGTGGTCTGTCAGAGTACGAATTTGTCAAGGTAATGCAATGTGACATGGCAAAGGAAATATGGGATAAACTTCAAACAATATATGAAGGTGATGATAAGGTTAGAAAAGCTAAGCTTCAAACCCATAGGAGAAAATTTGAGAGCCTAAAAATGAAGGATGAAGAAGATGTTGCAGCCTATCTTCTGCGGGTGGATGAAGTTGTCAACGCCATAAGAGGGCTTGGAGAAAAGATTGAGGAACCTGTGATCGTCCAAAAGGTCTTAAGATATTTACCATTAAGATTTGATGCTAAGGTGTCTGCCATCGAAGAAATGAAGGATCCTGACAAGCTAAGCATGGACGAACTACATGGAATACTGACGGCTTATGAAATGAGGACCGAGTCTAATAAACCAACAAAGAAGGAAGCCACATTCAAAGTCTCGAAGAAAAAGGCAATCAAGGAAGCTTTATTCATTTGAAAGCTACAGAAAGGATCCGGGAGATACAAAGGTAAGTTACCATTTAAATGTTTTAACTGTGGTAAAATTGGTCATTTTGCAGCTAAATGCCCAGAGAAGGAAGATAGCGAAGATGAAGAAAGCAAGCCCAAGTTCAAAAGAGAATTCAAGCAAAGCAGAGACAAGAAAAGATTTGAAAAGCAAAAGAAGAGTCTATATTCAAAAAGAGGTAGCAGCTCATCCGAAGAAAGCGGAATAAGTGATTCAGACAGTGATGATGAAGAAACATTGTTTATGGCTATAGAAGAAGGTTCATCAACTAGCAAAGTTGATTTGGAAGGAATAGAGGACATAGAAGATGGTGAGGTAAACCTCGAAGAAGAACTCATTTGTGCGTTGGGTGAAATAAAAGCACTCAAAAAGAGGAATCAGAAGCAAAGACTTCAGCTCTAGAAATATGAAGAACAAAATCAATCTTTCGAAGCTAAGTTAGCACAGAGTCTTGAAGAATCAAATAATCTAATCATTGACCTGAAGACCCAGATTGAAGAAGCAAAGAGAATTGAGGAAGGGTTGAGAAGTTAGCTCAAGGTGAAACAAGAAGAATGTGAAAAGCGTGAGTCAGAGATTGTTGCGATGAGAAAAGACTTAGAAAAGGTAAATACCAAACTAGTGAACAACATGAAATTTGAAAAAAGTACTAAGGTTCTAGATGAGATTCTAGAAAATAAAAGATCATCATCCAACAAATCAGGACTCGGATATGAAGAAAAACTAGAGAAAGCTTCAAATTCCATTGAGATTCCGAAGAAGAAAGGTTTAGAAAAGGCAAAAAGTTATGCACAAATTCTAAATGCACCTACGAAGAATAAAAGCAGAAAGGAAGAGGAAACTACGAAGACCAATTCCATCCACAAGGAAGGTGTTAAAGAGAATGACATCAAAAGACCATTTATTCCACGACATAGGAATATGAATAGGTTCAAAAGTTCCTTTCATGGTTATTGTTTTTATTGCAATATATATGGGCATAAAAAGATAGAGTGTAGAAAGTGAATGAGAGATAATGAAGCCTGGAACAAACCAAAATCTGCTCATAGAGTGTTGAATATGAACTATAATTCATTTGCACCACTATCCTATTATAACGAGGAAGCCATTATCTGCTACAAGTGCAATAATTATGGACATATAGCACGCTTTTGTAGAAGTGTGTTTGACTCGAGACAAGATCAAAAGACAAAGCCTTTAGATACAAAGAAAAGGGAGGCTACGAAATCCTAGACAAGGAAGCAAGAGAAAGATGGGCTAGACAAAGAAAAATCCATGCTCGTTCAAATAGCTTTTCATGCTCGAGATGAAGGACAGCAGTGGTACATTGATAGCGGATGTTCAAGACATATGACTGGTGATAAAAGTAAGTTTCTCTCCTTCAAGAAAGTAAATGAAGGTACAGTAAAATTTGGTGATAATGCTACAGCGAAGATCGTTGGCAAAGGTACGCTAAGTCTGGATAATGGAAAAACAAAAACAGAGAATGTTTTGTATGTTGAAGGATTAAAACATAACCTGTTGAGTGTGAGTCAAATGTGTGATCAGGGACACACTCTTAAGTTCTATGCCGAAGGATGTGAAATAAGGAAAGCAGATACAGGAGAACTAATTGCAAATTGCCACCGAACTGCAAATAATCTATATATGCTCGGAGAAATAAAAGAAGAAAAATGTTGCCTAAGTCAAGTTGAGGAGAGTTGGCTATGGCATAGAAGGATGGGACATATAAATTTTGATAATCTTGTGAAGATAAGCAATAAGCAGGCCGTACGGGACATGCCTAAAATAACAAAGCCTTCAAGTACTCTATGCAAGCAGTGCCAGCTTGGGAAGCAGACCAGAACAAGATTCAAAACAAAGGAGTATTCATCCACCAAACCATTGGAGCTAATTCACACGGATTTGTGTGGACCTACCTGAACGAAAAATATTCAAGGTGAGAGTTATTTTATGTTACTCAATGATGACTACACTAGAATGACATGGGTAGCATTTTTGAAAGAAAAATCTGAAGCTTTTGCAAAGTTCAAAGCTTTCAAGGCATTAGTAGAAAATGAAACAAGGTTGAAGATAAAATGTCTAAGGTCAGATCGTGGAGGTGAATTCATGTCAAATGAATTTATTGAATATTGTGAAGACCATGGAATTAAAAGACAATACTCAGCTGCAAGAACTTCACAACAAAATGGAGTAGTAGAAAGGAAGAACATAACCGTTCAAGAGATGGCCCGAACAATGTTGAATGAATCTAAGCTATCAAATAGATTTTGGAAAGAAGTGGTAAGTACTGCCGTTTATATTTTGGATAGAGTGCAAATCAGAGTTAACCATGACAAAACTCCATATGAATTATGGAAAGGAAGACCAGCCTTGGTCAAATATTTTAAGGTATTTGGGAGCAGATGTTTCATTAAAAGAACCGAAGAGGACTTAGGGAAATTTGATTCAAGATCCGATGAAAGGATTTTTCTTGGGTACTCCACTAAAAGTAAAGCCTTCAAATGTTATAACAAGAGGTTGCGGACTATCATAGAAAGTGCAAGTGTCAGAGTGGATGAGGGTCTGGATCTAAAGACAAAAGAAAATTCAGAAGAGTCTTTAGAAATACCAAGTCTTGTGAAAGAAGAACAAGAGGAAGAAGAAGATATTGAAGAGTGGAGTAAATCAGAAAGGCAGGATACCAAGACGCCATCTCGCTTCATTCAAAAAAATCATAATGAAAGTCAGATTATTGGAGAACTTGATACCGGGGTTCAAACCAGAGGAAGAATTACAAATGCTTCTGAGCAAGGGTATTTTTCTCTGCTATCTAAGGTAGAACCTAAGAACTTTTTAGAAGCAAGACATGATAAACATTGGTTGAAGGCGATGGAAGAAGAATTAGATCAAATTGAGAAAAATGAAACTTAGGAACTAGTTCCCAGACCAACGAGTCAAAATGTGATTGGCACTAAGTGGGTATTTCGAAACAAACTAAATGAAGATGGTCAAGTCACTCGAAATAAGGCAAGATCGGTATGCAAAGGGTATGCTCAAGTGGAAGGTGTTGATTTTGAAGAGACTTTTGCTCCGGTTTCCAGATTAGAAGCAATCAGAATGTTCCTTGCTTTCGCAGTGTTCAAAAATTTCAAAGTCTACCAAATGGATGTCAAATCAGCCTTTTTAAATGGGAATTTAAAAGAGGAGGTTTACATAGAACAGTCTGAAGGGTTCCTATTATCAGAAAATGAAGATTATGTGTGTAGGTTGAAAAAGGCATTGTATGGATAAACAAGCCCCCAGAGCATGGTACTCAAGGCTTGATCAACATCTACAGGACCAAGGATTCAAGAGAGGACATGCTGACAATAAACTTTACATCAAAACTGAAGATGAACACCAATTAATTGTGGTTGTATATGTGGATGACATAATCTTTGGAGGAGACAATGAAGAAATGTCTAGAAAATTTGCAGAAGACATGCAAAAGGAATTTGAAATGTCTATGTTGGGTGAGTTATCCTTTTTCCTTGGATTGCAAATTTCTCAATCTAATAAAGGAATATTTATATCCCAAACCAAGTATGTGAAGGAAATGTTGAAAAAGTTTGGTATGGAGGAGTGTGCACCTGTCAGCACACCGATGATCACCAGAACCAAGTTAAGCAAAGATGACGAATCTCCAGATGTTGATCAATCTCTCTATAGATCAATGATTGGGAAGGAATATCCAAACCAGATATCATGCAAGCAATGGGTATGGTGGCACGTTTTCAAGCAAGGCCGAAAGAAACACATGTGCAAGTTGTAAAACGCATATTCAGATATCTAAAGGGAACTATGGAATACGGGTTGCGGTATCCAAAAGGAAAAGATTTCACATTGATAGCTTATACAAATTCAGATTGGGCAGGATGTATAGATGACAGAAAAAGTACAAGCAGAGGAGCATTTTTTCTTGGAAACAGCCTGGTATCTTGGCTAAGTAAGAAGCAAAATTATGTATCCCTATCCACAGCAGAAGCAGAGTATATAGCAGCGGTACTATGTTGCACGCAAATTTTATGGATGAAGCAGACCTTGAAGGATATCAAAGTAGTGTATGATCATCCCATCTCCATATTATGTGATAATACCAGTGCAATAAGTATTTCAAAGAATCCGGTTATGCATTCCAGAACAAAGCACATTCCCATAAGATATCACTTCTTAAGAGAGCAGGTGGCAGAGAAACAGGTAAAGTTGGAGTATATCGCTACATTCGAACAGATAGCAGATATTTTCACTAAGCCACTTCCAAAGGAGACATTTGAATATCTACGGCATAAGCTAGGAGTAATTTATTTTACATCTTTACATTGAAGAGTCAAGGGTAGCACTGGTTAAGGGGGAGCTAAAACTTTGCAAATTTTTTCAGTTCCTAGGATGACCCTTTGCCATTGATGTCAAAGGGGGAGAATGGTAGTAAGGGGGAGCTACGGCAAGAGGAAGCTGCAAAAGAGGAGATTATTTTTTGGGGGGTTGCCATCAATGACAAAGGGGGAGATTGTTGGAAATATTGTCATTGATGTCAAAAGAGGTGCTGAACTGGTAAACGGAAATCTGTCAGAAAGTAACGGAATTGTGAGTATGTCAACGGAAATAACCAGCAACATATAGAGTAGCAAAAAGAGGGCCCACGACTTGCTTAGAGAGCAGCACTCATGTCTTAAGGGGCTGCATTGAATGTTTAGGTGATAATTAAATTATTTGGGGCAGTCTTTATGTGTGCATTAATTAATTCAAAGGGGGCAGCAATTTGTTTAGAAAGAATAAATTAATAAATAAAGGCCGACTAATGTTAATGAAAGGGTGTGATGGTTTAAGGTGTAATGCCCTTTCGAAAAGGTACGAAAGGCTATATAAGAAGATTCATATGAGACTTATAAAGCATGGATTCAAATTGAATATCTTAAAGAAAAAGAAGAAGAAGAGGAAGCGTAAGGGCAGAATTTTAGAACAACAAATCTGAAAGTAAGAAGAAGAATTTTCCATTATTCGTTGAGGAAGCAACAAGTTCAAAAGTGGAAAGCAAATTTTGTAAGGAAGGTTGGTGCCTTCATATTTGAGGAGATTGGTGTCTCTTGCTGAGTTGGTGCTTAGCAAAGGGGCTGGTGCTCCTGTAGGTTGGTGCCTACAAAACTATAATTTGGGGATTGGTGTCTCCAGTAGGTTGGTGCCTACAAATTTTTGAGAAATATTTATAAAGAAAGAAGTTTCTCCGTGGTTTTCTCCCGAAAGGGTTTCCACGTATATCTATGTCTACTTGCATTAAGTTTTGTGTTTTTTGATTGATTTGATATATTCGCATTGCTCGTGATTATAGATCTAAGTTCAACTATTAAAGTTTGAAATAATTTCATAATATTGATTCACCCCCCCCCTCAGTATTATCTTGTGCTCAACACCTTCTCTTCTCTATGTTTTTCAAACATGGTTTTCATTTCCAACCTAATGTCATCAATATCAGGTGCCTCACATGGGATAACTTGGCCTCTTTGACCAGCCAAGTGTTGTTTCAACCTATGAATCCCCCCCTTGATGTGTTTCTTACAATATTTACAAAAAACTTGATCATCAATTGTGTCTGCATGGGCCCATGTAGGGTCTTTTGATTTGAGGGCCATTGCAAATGCAAACAAATCTGAAAATGCAAATAAAAAATAAATAAATTTCCTATTTTTTTTTAATAAAATTTACAAATAAGGGGCAAGTTTAAAATGTAACATACCTTTCAATGTGCACACAAATGAGGTGAAGAAATGCTCCAAGCTTGTATATGGCACCACAAAGAGCCCACACTCCAAATGTAGATGTAAATGCCACCACAAAGAGCCCACAATGCCAAACAACTCCAAATGAACACTATTCAAGGCTGCCCCAATCCTCCAAATCCTTGCAAATAAGAGAGGTGCTCACAAATAGAGGTGAGGTGCTCACAAATGGATGCCAATATCACCACAAAGAGCCCACAAGCAATGCCAAACAAGCTCCAAGCCTCCAACTTCCAAGCTCACTACAAAAAATAAACTCTTCAATCTTATGCTCACAAATGTTTTTGCTCACAAATGCTCACAAATGCTCACAAATGCTCAATGAGAGAGGTGTGAAGTGAATAGAGGGGGGGGGTGTATTTGTAACACCAAATTCGGGTTTAGAGACAAAAAAAATAAAAGAAAACAATTAAAAAATGTTTTTTTAAACTGGCCGCCGTATACGGCAAACCGGCAGGTTTAGGACGAAACCGGACCCGGTTTGACCGGTTTGGGCTAAAACCAGTCAACCGATCCAGTTTACAAAACGATTCGTCATTTTAAAGGTTAAACCGGTCAAACCGGCCAGTTCCGGTTCCGGTTTGACCGGTTTTTAAAACACTGGTTTATAGTAGGCAAAACTGATCATAACCACAAGAAAACATCTGTGCTCCATTGAAACTGAAGCCTAAAAATATGTAATAGATCTCAAGAGTCACGCAATAGACGACAAACCGGCCTCGTCTTAGATTCCAAAGAAGAATGCTCTGAAGGTGGAAACCGGGGTACTATGAAGCTGAAGGAAAAAGGGATCTTGAAGTTGCAGTAGTTCCTTAAAGATGAGACACTCCCCCAGTAATTTTTTCCAATGGCAAATGAAAGTCTATGAGGCATTCCGGTTAGACTGCAATTTCATTGAAATTATAGAGATAGGAGGAGGTGTGCAAAGAGATGACCGAAATGAGAATTCAATAATATCAAGTCCTTCTTGACAGTCCACATCACAATCATAGTACCCTCTGAAGTTCACCGAATACAAGTTGGGGAACATAAAGCTGGACAATAAGTTGATCCACTTGTTTGGAAGTGTAGCGTATATGAAGTATAAAATCCCACCACCATGAGGGTGAATCTGGGGTTTGTGGATAAAATTAGAATGGAAAGTGAAGTACAACCTCCTGAAGCATGTACCACTTATGAAGCATGGTTGGATGTCAAGCTGATCCACCTATTTGGAAGTGTAGCGTATATGAAGTATAAAATCCCACCACCATGAGGGTGAATTTGGGGTTTGCGGATAAAATTAGAATGGAAAGTGAAGTACAACCTCATGAAGCATATACTACTTATGAAGCATAGTTGGATGTCAATATGATCACCATCGATACACAAAGTTGGGGCATAGTGGGAAACTGGGTATTGTTGAGGCGGAGGGACCATTGTTATGACCAATACTTGAGGCACATGAGTTTCAAACCAAGGGACTTCTTGTTAAAGAGATGGATGAAGCGCTGGCATGAAAAACACCTTTAGTGAATGACTTTTACACCGAGGGCACTAATTTTAAATTAGAATTGGAAAAGAGAAATTAAACTAGGAAAATTTAAAGTAATTTGGCTTGGACCATTCATGATACATGAGATTTTGGAGAACAAAGCAGTAAGGCTAGAAAATATGAATGGCACAGTTTGCAAAGACTTAGTGAACAGATCCAAATTAAAGTTGTATCGCCATAATAGTATGCTCCCAAGTTCACTAAATATAAAGTTGAGAGTGCAAAGTGTTAAAATATAGAGCATTATATAGCATGTAATGCAGTTATGTAGTTGTCATTCGGTTGGTAACTATTCAACCAATCTGTAACCACCTCTTCCTATTTAATAAATGTTATCACACTTGTTTGAATGTGCATTCAGCCTTCTCTGAATTCTTTCTTCTCCTTGCATATGCTAACATTGGTATCAGAACATCAAAGGTTCGCAGCCCGAGGAAGCCCTTGAAGGGTACGAGAGAGTGCAAATGGTTTGAGGAAGCCCAGTCGCAGTTTAAAAGGGCACAAACTACTTGTGTCTACAGTCGTGTAAGAAAAACGACTGTTACAAAGTCGAAGCCTGGCTTATTTGCATTTTTAAGAACAAAGAAGAAAGGAGAAATGTCGAACCAGTCGAGAATACAGTCACCAGGGCATTTACGAGGCCCAGCAGATGTGGTTTGAGGGTGTGAAGTCGAGGGTTTGTTCAAAGACACAATACGTGGGCAGGCAAAACAAATACGTTTCACAAAGGCAAAGAAAATCCACGGTCGACGGTGGGAAAGTCGTGGAGAAAAAAAAACGAGGGCATAAAAACTGTGCAAACTTTTTAACAATCACGAGACAAAATCATGGTCAACTACAAAGTTGTGGATGATGACAAGGGTCACAGCATCACCATTAGTCGTGGTTTGAATGCCAGAAGTAGTGGCAAAGAGACATCAAAGGTAGAGTCACCCACTGTGAAGTCACCCATTGTGAACAAAAACATGCCCTACTGCCGGAAATCGTGTGAACAAAACGTGCCCAGTTCGCCAAAAAGAGGAGTCGAGAATACCCATTTCATGACAGCACGAGTCATGGGAAAAGCTTCTATTTTATACAGTCGTGAAGGCATAAGCAAAGTCGTGAGGGCAGGATAATATTATTTGGGCAAAATAATATTATTTTTCAGCAACAAAGGTATTCACCTTGTGCTTTACATGTGAGTAATAAATTTCATACTATTTGCCAAAATAAATAATATATTGTTTTAATAGTGTGGGCAAAATATTATTTTATTATTTTCGTTGCTTTGGAATAATAAAATGGCAAACATTTCAAATTTGACTCTATTGGACACAAAAATTAACGGGCACTAATTTCAATGTATGGATCCATAAGACTTTGACCCTTGCAGAATTTCCTAGTTGTGATAAAATAATCAAAGGTGGTGAAGCTCGACCAACAACAAACTTTGTGGATTATGAAAAACGTCACAAGGAAGTGATATTGCTTCTCAAGTTGTCGGTGTCGGATGATATGATACCGGAAGTATAGAATGCCACTATGGCAAACACGTTGTGGGCCAGTCTCAGGGATAAATATCAGACGTTAGAAAAGAGTCGGGTTTTATACCTAAAGAATATGCTCTTTTCCGTAAAGTTACAATAAGTTGGATCGCTATCTAAGCACCTACTTCAGATGAAAGACCTTTGAGACCAGTTATCTTCCATCAACAAAAAGGTGGACGACAATGATATGGTGGCTTTGGTTCTAAACAACTTACCTTCTTCGTATGAGTCATTTGTGGAGGCAATCCATTTAATGGCTGAAAGTCAAACACTCGCATTTGACAAGGTGATCTCTTACCCGTTGCAAAAGGAGCGGAGACAAATTCAAGCAGAATCTAATTGTGACAAATCAAAGAGTTCTCTTGTCACACAGTCAAATGGAAAGTGGCGACGTCAATCTGGTGAGTCTTCCACTTAGTATCAAGTCACATGTGATTATTGTCATAAGGTTGGGCACCTTAAGAAGGATTGTCGGAAGCGGAAGTATGATCTTTCGCAACAAAACAAGAAGCCATGTGATGAGACACATGTACATAATAAATGGTTTTGTACATTAAAAATAAGAAAAAATAACAATAAAATGTCTAACATTGTATTGAAAAGTTATAAAATCAATGCCAACACACAAAAAAAAGGAAAAAGCTCTAGATGGAAGTAGAAAAGGAAGAGAGACATGTAGTCCGAACAGATACTTTGAAGGCCCATTTGATTGCAGTAATTACACAGCAAGTGGTTGATGCTACATCTTCATTGTCTGCAGCAATAACCCCATTCTCTGCTCAAATCCGAAATCTAGCACTTCATAGAGTTTTTTTCACTTGCTTATGTATACATCATTGATGTGCACCTTATTTCAATCCCATCACCGTAAACATGTTGAATTGTCATACAATGCTCCCCTCACAATATGGAATGTCGAACTGCTCTTGCCTTTTTGTACACTAATCCTTTTTCGTGCATACTTATTTCAATCACTCCTACCATACACCCCTACCACACTTTGCACCTGACACCACTCTACTTTCCCGCCCTGCAGAAGTACATCCATGGTACCATACAACACTCTTCCACCATACATACATACTGCAATGGTCCTGTAATAGCCCCTTCCTTCATACACTATATGTCTGACATCGAGACCTTTGGGCACACTTGTTCATTTTTCCAATCAGCTGCATGAACTGCAAAGATACTGTTAGAAGGGCATTGGGACCTAGGCCTCGTAAATATAATACTATTAATACTGTAATCTCTAAGATATACTTAAGTTGTAAATCATTTTGTATGTAAGAAAGGACAAAGAGTAAGATAATGCTTCCTAAAGCAAGAAAGAAACATGAAACGATCAGGCCTAGGTCCAAATGTCCTTCCAACAGATACAAAACAAATAAAAAAAAATCGCTAATGACAAATGCTGTTAAATGAACGCAGTTAAATTATCAAATTGCCTTGTGTGGACAAGGAAAGGGCGAATTGATGGGGGCAGAAATTGGAAAATTGGGTATTAAACAAGAGGGTTAGATTGAAGAAATTCTGAGAGCAGGGATTTTGTGTAAAAATCAGCCCAGGGAAATGCTGGGGATTTCTAATAACTTTCACCATACAGAAAAAGAAGTTAACGGATTCAAGAGTTTTTGAAGAAAATATTCAGACTGCAACTTTTTTGTTGGTGTAAATATATTAATTACACCGAATAATCTCATTAGAGAAATTTGTTATATTTTGTTTTAATTAGGAGAGATTGTTCTAACTTCCGGAGCTTGTTGAGATTCTCTCCACTCCTTGTATGGAATTAGTTATCTCCTATTTTAGCTTGACATTCCTATTATTTAGGAATGTCAAACTACCTATTATTCCTATTTAATTGTTTCTCCCAAATGGTGAGAATATCAAAGATTAAACTATTTTCTCTGTTCCTAATTATTGTGTTCTTGATTATTTTTCTCCTCTGAATCATTTTTCTGTGCTCGCTCTTCCTGTACTAGATCCTGTTGCTCAATTTTTCATGGTATCAAAGCAAGATAGTTGCAGGAGAGTTGAGTCAAAAATTCTTGTTACGTGGACGTTTATGGTATCCCCAGTGGCCTATGCACGTTTGCAGTTTTTCGGCCTGAGCATTGGTATAGAGGAGTAGCACCCAAAGCTTCACGTTCTTTTATCTCTACTTTAACCAATTCCAGAATGTCATAAAGGTAGTCCCTAAAGGGAGTCTGCACGTTCTTTAATACGCTGGTTGCGAGCATCCACCACCTCTCGGGGCTTCTTGCACGTCCAAATCAAATGTCTGATCATACACATTGCTCTGCGTTAGACTGGGTAATCACATTGCTGGTGCAAGGACTCCAGGTTCATTAAAGAATTTGAATATTCCAATCACCTCCTCGGGCTTAATTGCCGAGAAGGTATCGCTCCCATCGTGGCCAAGGATAGCCGTTGCAGAGAGGCGATTGGCACGTCCCAGATTGCACAATCATCAACATATGTCTGCCACAACGTTTTGGCTTGCTGTTGGTTGATACGGTTATCGTTTTTTATTGTATTTATTGTTGTCTACATGTTCGTAGTGATTATGGCGGCTGTTAATTCGTTCATGGTGTCCTTGGACGACTCTACGTCTCTTTTCCAATCTGCTTGCAGCCTCATATGAGTGCCTTGCATATATTTGTTGATGTTTGGCCTCTCAGAAATGTTTGTTTTGGACTACGTGCATAAGAGGAGCCCGCTAAGGAGCTGCTGTTAGTTTTGTTGACTGATTAGTGGTGGAGTCTACGTGGCCAACCCAGTGTGCCACCCACATCTACCTACTTGGGTCATTCACGGGTTTTTTCTCCAGGTGCTGAAAGGTTTGTCAGAGTGCCTAAAGACTTGGAACGCTTCAAGGGCTTGCCTGTGTATGTGAGCTATGATAAGGATAATATTGAAGCTCTTCTAAGAGCTCGATCCTTGGGCATATAGAGGAAGAGGCACAAGTTTGCAATGGTGCCACATCCATATCGCATTCTGCTTGTTGTTGATCCTTATGGACTCGGTCAGCTCCCACGTGGTTGCTTGGGAATTGTTGAAGCCTCCGTGAACATTCTGACCTGCACTAGGATGGCGCTACATAGATGAAGAAGGACACCATGCTGCTTCACAGTACCCAGAAGAAGTCAGAATAACTTCATCGACTGGGATGTTTATCTCCAATTGAAGGGCACAGTTATTGATAACCATGTCGAGAGCTTTTTTATCATCTTCGTCTGCTCACACCGGAGATCTACGGCTATTTGAGCTGCTAAACTCTACCGACTATCATGCATGGAAACCGAAAATGCAACAACTCTTGCAATCTCATGGCTTATGGCGAGTATTTGACGATACCGTTCCCGCATTCACCACGGAGAAGGATAAATATTTGTATGCATACAAACAAGACAAAGCTCTCGGATTGATCGCTTTGAATGTAGTGGATAATCTCTAGTTCCACATTTCCTCGACAACAGCTCTGAAAGAGGTATGGGAAAAATTTGAAACATTGTTTGGCAAGATAAATGAGTTCAAATTAATTCAGCTAGATCACGAGCTAAACTCTTTGTCACCTTCAAATTTTCCTTCCATAGAAGAATTTTTGTCAAAATTTAAAGAGATTCGCAGTCAGTTGAAAGCTGGTGGTAAGACTAAAAAGGATGACGAATGCATCTATACGATCTTAACTAAACTAAAAGGTCCCTTTTCTGTATTTACGTCAACCTTTTTTTCTACTATGGATGCACTAGGCACTCAGTTTAAAATGCCTTCATTTGAACAATTTTGTGAACGTCTCTCACGAGAACAAGCAAAATTAATCTCTCTGGATGCTATGCCTACCTCGAATCATGCTCTTGTGGCCAATTCTCCTAAGAAAAATTGGAAAAACAAACCCAAGCAAAGTTATGATAAGCCTGTGTCTTCTCACAATATGGTTTCTATCCCTTCATTTCCTTCTATTGATAAACCACAACATAATGGAAAATCAAAGAAACCATTTCAAAGGATGTGTTTGAGCCTTGTGCCTTTTTGTGGGGGGAAAAATCATCCTGAATCTAGATGTTTTTTAAAATTGGAAGCATTAGAAAAGGCTTTAAAACAACACAAGATCACAGTTCCATCACCTTCATCTACTTTAAATAATGGAAAGGGTAAGGCTCTTTCTGCTAGAAATTCTTCTCCTTTACAAGACCGGTGGATTCTTGACTCATGGGCTTCTCATCATATTACACATTGTCAGGGATTTGTTGACTTATGTTTCTACTTACAGCACTTCACATATTTCAGTGGGAAATTCTACTTCTGTAGATGTATTGGGTTCTGGTACTGTAAATATGCCAAATGGGCATCTAAATGATGTTCTTTATGTTCCCCATATGTCTAACAATTTTCTTTCCATATATCAAATCTGTAATTTTGGTGACGGTAGAACTGTTGAATTCTCACCAGATAGGGTTGTAATTAGGGAACTTCATGATCATGATGATATTGTAGCTACAGGATCTGTGGATCCATGTTCATGTTTGTATGTATTTGAGAGTTTTGATAACTCTGCAGGATCTTCACTAATTGCTCATGTTAATTATTTGAGAAAATTATGGCATGAGAGGTTTGGTCACCTCAATTACAGATATCTGTAGCAGCTCTCTTTGCAGAATATGGTCACAGGACTTCCGAAGGTAAAATCACATGATGGTGTCTGCCCCGGTTGTATGTTGGGTAAGAAACACTTGGATCCTTTTCCAAAAGGACAAGCAAAAAGAGCTAAGGCTTGTCTTGAATTGGTACATAGTGATCTTACTTCTTTTCCTCATAGGTCATTTTCTGGTGCTAAATATGTACTCACATTCATAGATGATTTCACTAGGAAAACTTGGGTGTACTTTCTCAAATTTAAAAGTGATGTCCTAGAGCATTTCAAAGTTTTTAAAGCTATTGTAGAAAAACAATTTGGACATTGTATTAAAATACTCCGCACGGACAATGGGGGGGAATATGAAAGTAATGAATTTACTGCTTTTTGTGCTAATCATGGAATTATGCACCAGTATATTGTTCCTTACACCCCTCAGCAAAATGGAGTTGCCAAACGAAAGAACAAAACACTCAAGGAAATGGAAAATTGCATGGTCCAGTCCAAGAACATGGCACCTCAGTTCTGGGTGGAAGTTGTTAACTGTGCAAACTACATTCAAAACAAAATGCCACATAAAGCAGTGTAAGGGGTTACTCCTGAGGAGGCATGGTCGGGTGACAAACCTGACGTATCAAAATTCTGGGTTTTCAGATGCAAGGCTTGGGCCTTTGTCCCTGATGACACTCGGAAAACCATGGAGAAGAAAAGCAAAGAACTTATTTTTGTTGGTCATTGTGAGCATGTGAAGGCATATCGCCTTTTCGATCCCGCTACCAAAGATGTTGTGTTTCGGCGGGATGTTCGAGTTGATGAGACTAAGACTCCTTTGGATCATACAGTTCTTCCTTCTCCATTATTGTCTCTTGCTCCTGCCACTGATGATGTTTTTGATGGGCCACCTGATATTGCTCCTGCTCCTGCGCCTGCTCCTACTCATGTTGCTCCTACTCTTGCTCCTACTCCGAAATGGTTGAGATCTACATTGGCTGCAGCAGGTGATCTGGCGGGTGATTCACGAGATCTACGACGCACTAGAGCTGAGACTTCTAGTGTTGTCGATCATCGTCCCTATTCTGGTATGGCTCTTATGAGCCAAGCTATTTCTAATGATCTTGTTATTTTTTCACAGGCATCTGGACAACCAGAATAGGATTCAACAATGTAGGATGAATATTCTTCGCTTGTGAAGAATAATACTTGGGAGTTGGTTCCACTTCCTAAGGGAAGAAAGCTTGTAAGATGTAAATGGGTCTATAAGACCAAATATGCAGTTGATGGATCGATAGAAAAATACAAGGCACGTCTTGTCGCCAAGGGGTATTCTCAAGTTGAAGGAGTAGATTACTCTGAAACTTTTGCTCCTGTTGCAAAGATGGATTATGTTCACCTTGTTCTCTCCCTTGTTGCTTCTCATCGATGGTCAGTACATCAGATGGACGTGAAGAGTGCTTTTTTGCATGGTGATCTCCATGAGGAGATTTATATGGAGCAACCTCAGGGGTTCGTGCATGACTCTTCATTGGTTTGTAGACTTCGAAGTTCACTCTATGGTCTCAAACAAGCCCCTCGGGCTTGGTATGAGAGGAAGGATGCTTTCTTATTGTCTATTGGCTTTCATCATTGTAAGACTGATCATACAGTTTATGTCCTGAAGACTGATGATGAATTCCTGCTATTGGTATTGTATGTTGATGATCTCCTCATTACTAGTAGTTCAAATTCTCTAACACAGGACATTAAACGAAAATTGAAAACAAAATTTGATATGACAAATGGGATTGTTGCACTACTTTCTTGGCCTACAGGTTCACCAGTCTGTTGAGGGCATCTCTATTTGTCAGAAGAAGTATGCTACAGATCTGCTTCAGAGATTTCATATGGCTGATTGCAAGCCATCTCCCACACCTTACCAGTCAGGTATTGAATTGACTATTGCATGTAAGTCTAACTTAGTAGATGCCACTTTGTATAGACGGTTGGGAGGCTTTTGTATCTCACTCATACTCGTCCAGATATCACCTTTGTTGTTAATCTTGTCTCTCGTTTTTAACATGACCCTCATGAGAGTCATTGGGAAGCAGCCAAGCGGATCTTGAGATATCTTCGGGGGACTTTGAGTTTTGGTATTCATTACACACCTCAGACTGTTCCTGGCATTGAGGGCTTCACAGATTCTGATTGGGGTGGATGTCGCAATACTCGCAAATCCACATCTGGCTTCTTTTTTCATCTTGGTTCTGGTCCAGTTGCTTGGTCTTGTAAAAAGCAGAATACCATTGCATTATCATCCACTGAGGTTGAGTATCGAGGTGTTGTGACAGCAGGGCAGGGGGTTCTTTGGCTTCATCAAATTCTTGGTGAGTTTGATTTTTCACAGGAGTCTCCTTCCATTCTTTGGTGTGATAACCAAAGTGCTATTCACATTGCACCTAATCCTGTTGAGCATCAACGCACGAAGCATATAGAGATCCACATGCACTTCATTCGACAGTTGATTCAGGATGGGGTCGTTCAGATGGAGTTTTTTCCTACGGCTGATCAACTCGCATATATCTTCACTAAGCCCTTGGCTTCGGCTCGCTATCTAGAATTGCGAGACAAACTTGGGGTGAAGGAAGTTGTCCTTGGGGGGGAGCTTGTATAGTCCTTCCTTCTTTTCTAGTATTGTATCAGGGTACCTTATCAAGCCTCATAGCCGGGACCCTTTCTTTTTTTTGCTCCCTAGCATTCGCTTATGGGAGGGTGTTGGTGTAAATATATTAATTACACCAAATAAGTTCATTAGAGAAAATTGTTATATTTTGATTTAATTAGGAGAGATTGCTCTAACTTCCGGAGCTTGTTGAGATTCTCTCCACTCCTTGTATGGAATTAGTTATATCCTATTTTAGCTAGACATTCCTATTATTTAGGAATGTCAAACTACCTTTTATTCCTATTTAATTGTTTCTCCCAGATGGTGAGAATATCAGAGATTAAACTATTTTCTCTATTCCTAATTATTGTGTTCTTGATTATTTTTCTCCTCTAAATCATTTGTTTGTGCTCGCTATTCCTGTACTAGATCATGTTGCTCGATTTTTCATTTTTTGCATAGAAATAATCCAAAGCAAGTGCATGAATTTTCTGGAGAATTTCTGCCAAAGAGGTTCATAATTGTGATCAACAAACACCCCATATTCAACACAGAACTTGGTTGAAATAATGATGAAAATATATAACGGGGACAATTTTGTGTCAATTGAGCAGGTGAAATCCAAAGCAAGTACGTGGTTATTATATTTGAAGAATTTAGTAAATTGCAACCAAGGCACGTTAAGAATTTTCCTTTAAAATTAAAATTGCAAGATTTTTCAATCAAATTCGGCAGGATGAGGGTTTTTTCTGATAAAATCAAGCAGATAAGGGTTTTGCATGATGAAATTCAAAATAGGGGCTTTTTTTCGAAAAATCAATTGAATATATGAAAGACGTTTTAGGGAAATTACAGCAACGGTGTTTACAGAAAATCCCGTCTTCAGCTATGACAGCAGCAACAGCACTCTCTCCAGGGACATCTTCTTCCCATCCCCCATATCATACCTCATAGTTCTTCCCTAGGTTGTGTTCGCAGGGACCCCGTCTTGTCATTTAGCATTCTAATCAGCATATGAATAAGGAGAATGTTTTGTTGCTGACTTCATTGTTTTGATGATCCCATATTGTTGGCTTAGGGAGTGGCGTAATTAATTTTGGGTTATGAGCATCTGGGTCGATAGTTATTTCTTAACCGACAACCGCATGGTCAACCAACCAGTAAATATTGAGACTAAATTCCGGGTAAGGGTGCTGAAGTGGTAGGTCCTCCCTGGTACTCGAGCATTGCATTGTGCTGTACACTACCTTGTTGAATAAATCTTTTTTTCTATATTTTGTGTTGTATTCATGGTATGTGGCTCTGATTCTGCAAGCAGTGTAACTTAATAGTGTGGCGTTTTTATGTAAACATGATTGCAAAGTTGAAAGGAAGAATTTTTTGCCTTCTGATTATCATTTGAGTTTGCTCAAAACGTTTTAGGATTTGAAGTAGAAAGAGTTGAATGTAAAAAAATTGCGCTGACGTATTTTACAAGTTGATCATAAAATCTGGTCACATAGAAGAAGATGAAGAGAAATTAGTCAGGTATGTATGTAAATGCCCATAGGCCTTTTATTCAAGATGACTTGAGGTTGCTGAGTGTGCATTCTGCAGAACAAGCTTATCGGATGTCATCTGCAGATTTGAGATACGTTGTGTAAGCCCACTCATAAGAGAGAACCATTATCTTCATGCTTGTATTCTTGTGTAGGAATGTAATGCGAGGGGTTGAACTTGGCAACAATCTCATAGTATAAACTAGGTCTAGTGAAAAACTTGGCAGCCCAAAATCTTGATACTATCAACTGAGAAAATTTACGTATGTGATAAATAAAGTTAAATAACATGTAGAATAGTGTTTAAAAGCATTAAAAATGAATTTAGAGATGAATCTGTATATTTTCTATAACTTGTGACCAGAAAAGACTACAATGCAGTGGCAGTTACTACATTCTACAGGTAATAATTAAAAAATCACTTTCTAAGTTTCTTAAGTTTGATGTGTTTTTTCGTTTTTTCCTAAATGAACAATAGTTTTACTGTGAAATGGTTTAGAAGACACAGAAGACGGCAACAAAAAAGGTGCACCTGATGTGACTGCACCAATATGTTCTTACTTGGAGATGACATGGCATCTTCAAATATCGTTTATAACTGATGATCTTCATTTCATGGCAGCTGAAAATTTGTTCAAATATCTTTCAAATCTATAACAAGAAAAAAAATTATATCCTAGAAAAATAACTGCTGACTCGAGATTTTTCTGCATATTCTTGCAAGTACTCACAAATCAGTGCAGGCAACTTGCCATGTGAGTTACGGCGGCAGCCCAGAAACTCACAATTTTGGCAATTCAACTGTGATTTCTCGCAAGTTTTAAAACCATGGGCAGGAGGAATAAGCTCCTTTCTCTATGATTTTCTTCATCAAATTTTACAAACCATTACTTTACTTTGATGATCCATAGGACGTTACTTTGATGATCCATTAAATTTTACAAACCAACATTTTTTTGGACAGAAAAAATGTTGCAAATCATTTCTCTTAATTTTGCCCCATATTGGGTTTTATCATTGTGTTTAATCACTTATAATTTAAATTTGTTTAAGACTTGTTACTTCCTTTTCAGGCAATTCAATTAAGATTCCTGCGATAGCGAAGCATGGCATAGACAATGACGACTAAAAGATTGCATTTTAAAGAGACGATATGTGCAAATTGCATTTTATAAACACTTGGATAGAAGATGTGAATAAAGAAAGAATGACGAGAAAACTGGAATGCACACATCATAGATTGTGTGTCCATCATTTTATCATGCATTAGATAGTTACAAAATGGTTGAGGTGGTTGAAACCGAACATCAGCTAATACATAATTAATAGAGACTTAATAATAAATGATAATCCTTATATTCTAATACCCTCTCTTAAGGATTACACTATAGAAAGCAAAAACAAACATACTAACAAAAAATTAAACAAAGCCAAACAGAACCACACATTCTTCAAAAGCTCTCTTTGAAAACAGTTCTTTGACCAAGAAGAACTCCATCAAGTTGCCTTGTAACCTTCATAAAGGTGTAGCTCCCGAGCTGAATTCCTGAGTCCCCATATTCCACTTCCCTAAACTCCTAAATTACAAAGCTCTAGAATTATTAGACAACCAACCATGTTGAGCTACATCCACAGTGCTCCATCAAGTTGTCTCATGATTTTTATATTCTAATACCCCCTCTTAAAGATTACACTATAGAAAGCAAAAATAAACATATTAATAAAAAATTAAACAAAGCCAAACAGAACCGCACATTCTTCAAAAGCTTTCTCTTTGAAAACAATTCTTTGACCAAGTAGAACTCCATCAAGTTGCCTTGTAACCTTCATAAAGGTGTAGCTCCCAAGCTGAATTCCTAAATCCCCGTATTCCACCTCCCCAAACTCCTAAATTACAAATCTCTAGAATTATTGGACAACCAACCATGTTGAGCTACATCCACAGTGCTCCAACAAGTTGTCTCATGATCCTCATAAGGGTATAATTCCCAAGATCCGGATTCCCGAACTAACTAGGCAGCCATCCACCCTGAGCTTTATCTACACTAGATCCCATCTTGTCTTCAAAGTGTGGGCTTTTTTAAAATATGTATTCTTTATCAATGTATTTTTCACTCATTTGGTTTATTTTTGAGCTTTCCCTTGCTATAAAACCCATAAGTGACTAGCTCATGGTCATCTCGTAGGTATGTTGTAATATCATGGGTAAAACCGCAATGAGCAAGCAGTATACCACTTTTTCTAACGATTTCCCCAGTCACAACCATTACGAGGCCTACATTGCTTGCCCACCGGCACAAGTGCATCTTCAGCTCTGGAATGAAACTAATTTCTATTGCATATTCTATCAGCCCACAAAACATAGCTAAAGCGTAAGGCTTGTTGATAAGCAATGCAGAAATTTGTGTCTTCTTTGTTGGATTGTGCCCTTCAAATCTGGTTCGAAGTCAACAATTGCGAATGCCACTCAAAGCTAATGGCATTTTTATTCTGTGACTTCATGATACTCCTTGACTGCAAAAAAATGCCCAAAAATATGCCCTCACAACTGTATTTCCCCCCCTAGCAACTGTATTTTCCTTTGGCGGCTATGATTTTTCACTCACACTAGTTCTTGACTGTATTTCTCCTTCAAATGAGTCTAAACTTCCACGTATTTCTCCTTCATGATCTTTGGTCTTTTCCCTAAACTCTATTATGCCCCATTTTTTGCATTCTATGTCGTGCCCTAAGCGCTTCAAATGAATAAACTCACATTTTTGTGTCATGGGATAAACTCGCAAACAGATTGCATTTTTATGTCTAACATGTCCTAAACAGATGCTTCAAATGAAGAAATTCGCAATTTTTAGAAAAAAAAATTGTCCTGTGCCTGCGGAAATGCTTTGCAAATGAAACTCACAATCTACAGTCTTCGTCTTTTTTCTTCTCGAAATACCTCCTTACGTCTTCCTCCTCACTCATCCAGTTCTAATACCAATGTTAGAATATGTTAACAGAGAATGAATGAAGAGATAACGGCGATGCACACATCAGAGATTGTGTGTCCGTCATTTTGTTGTATAGTTACAAAACGGTTAAGGTGGGTCTTCCTCCTCGCTTTTCCAGCTCTGATACCAATGTAAGAACATGAACAAAGAAAGAATGTAGAGAAAACCGGAATGCACACATCATAGATTATGTGTCTGTCATATTGTTATGCAGTAGATAGTTACAAAATGGTTAAGGTGGTTACAAATGAGCACTAATTGATACATGATTAAAAGAGCCTTAATAATAAACAATAAGCCTTATATTCTAATAGCATCAACAATGACAACTAAAAGATCGCATTTTATGGAGAGAATATATGCAAATTGCATTTTCTAAATACTTGGTTGAGTCCTACAAACCATTTTGATCTAAAGGATGTTAAAATTCATCATCATCAAATGTATTTCGTAATGGTTTTTTGGTTTTCCTTGTCAATGAAATTTGATCCGCTCAAAATTTCCAATGTCCTCTAGCATGGTGTCTATATTATGGGCTGCACAAGGCGTCCAAAGAGTAGGGGCTGCCTCCCCATAGGAAGTTTGCTGGTAGCCACACAACTACTTATTCTTTTGTACATTGCTCTGATTCTAATTCTTCCTCCCAATCATCTGTGGTCTGAATTTTTTTTTCAATCAATTTGTATTGCTTAACATGTTCATCTTTGACCTTAACTTGCATAGGTAAATAATCTTGAGATGGTTGATACCACATTCTTTTGCAAAGGTTGGATATTTCCTAGATCTTTTGCTTCACAAGATTGTTGAAGCTGAAGGGATCGTTTTCTTGCATTCTTACACTGTTGTCTATCCAACTCTAATGCTAAACAGTGACCTCTACAAAAGCTCACTCACAATCAACAATCAAAGACACCAGCTAGCAGAATATGCACAGCTATATGTTTTATTTTAAAATACGTTCACTCCAACTCTAAATCAATTTCTCTCAAAACATATCTTCTACGTTGCCAGGATACGGATACAAGTATCGGTTTGGATACAGATACAATACGCGGATACGTCAATTTTAAGAAACCCTTGGATACGATACGTCTTGAATACGTCCGTACATATATATTAAATATATATATATATATATATATATTATGTACATCTGCTCATTTTACTCATTTTTTAGTCCATAAAAAACTGAAATAGTAATACAAAACTTGAATCAATGTTCAAAACATTCAATATACTTAAGACTTTGCATTTTTATTGATCATGTGGCTGCCATACATATGATATAAGAATATCATGTCAACATGAATATGAACAAAACTTGAAATTTGAAAAATATACTAGGATCCATGTTCAAATTTTCAAAACATACAATATACTTAAGATTTTACATTTCATTGTTCATGTGGCTGCCATACATATGATATAGGAGAAGGTGTATTATTTTATTCATTTAGTGTTTAGGGTTCGGTTTTAGGGAGTAGAAAAGTCAAAAATTAAAAAAAAATGAAATAAAACTTTAAAAAGACGTATTTACTGCAGGATACGTGCCTGATACGTACAGGATACGTCACGGATACGTCTGTACGTATCCCGTATGTATCCGTGACATATCCATATCGTATCCGTATCGTATCCGTTTCCGATACGTATCAAAGGGGATTCAAGGGGGTATTGAGCGTATCCATGCAACGTAGTATATCTTTACTTGGTAAATGTTGTCCACCAATCAAAACAATAACAGTCCTTGAGAGGAAATATTTCTTTACAGATAAAATCCCTCTTCCTATTGCAAGATGTCTTATAACAGCCTGTACTTGACAAAACTACATTGGACTGTTTTGAAGTTTCATTAGTATTATTTGTTTGACCAACTCTTGATTAGGTTACAATAGATTCTAGTTTTCTAAAGATTAAATTGCGCTTGATGTTTTCTCGTATGAGCCCATTTCTTCCATATAAGTAATTCATTCATCAGATAGGTACGGCACTAACAAATTTCACAAAGATTAGAACCTCATAAACAATAACCTAATATTGACTATACCGGGCTAATTACAAAAGCATATCAGACCAAATTGTTTTCTATATTTCTTTTTCACTCCCTAAGGTTGCAATAATGGATACAATTAACAAATTCAAAAACATTACAATTAAAAACAAAATCATGACAGTTAATCTCATTTAGCACTGGATTTATGGGTATCAATAAGTCAAAAAAGGAGGAATAAAACAAGTGATTTGTATTTCGACTTCTATTTTTCATCTTGAAGCTGAAGATCTAGGACCAAGTCACTACCTGATATTGTAATGGGAACAGCTCCAAATGCAAGAAGCTTTTCCATAACATGCATTGCTATTTTTCCAGCCCCACTAACAACACATCTGGAGGAAACAAGAAAGCATGTGTAACAAGTTAATATCTTCATCCCTTCCTCTCAAGGGAAATCCAAGGACGGTGTCAAGAAATAATAAGAAATGTACATCTCCCTAGAAACCTCTCGTATTCTTCAGCATCCTGATATCTAAAATATCTGACCTACAACTATCTATGTACATAGTTAAGATGTTCTCTGCAAAATGGTATTTTATGTCAAAAAGCCTAAAAGGTTATACACCTCAAGCCTTTCAGTTGCCTATCCATATGGAGAAGTATCATTTGTGCAAAGTACACCTGCATTGGAAGAAAAAAAAACAGATGATAACTCAAAGATCGTATTTACAAAAAAGAGGAGAAAAAAAACCAAATAGTTATATTCTGTATAAACAATCTATATGTTCCAAATATATTCTTGTAGCTCGGCTAAAAGTGCAAGTACCAATCCGTAGCCGGTAGCTTCAGTACGCAAAGCAGAGCCTGTCCAGCAATTCCTTGGTCCTATAAAATTTCCCTGCACATGCCCAAACGACAACAAATCAGTGTCTGGCTATGGTAAGCATACTTGCTCAACATGTTGAAATCCTCAATGCAGTGTAATGAATTTGATGGCAATCTTCTAAAATCCGTGTACCCATTCTTCTTCGGCTGGATAGAAGAATGGGTTCAGCTTTTCTGCCAACTCTTTGGTATTGACTATAGGTTTCCTTGGTAACTTCTATGGGTTTATTTCCTTTTAGCAGCATTGTACCCCTAAAGTTCTGGAAAATTGAAAGATTATTCTGAACAAATCCCTAGAAATTTTGACAAGATTCCTGCTTGGCATCTTATCTCTCAGATCCTGACCTGAATTCTACCCAAATTTAATAAAATCTTTTCGGTAAAACTCAATGGCAATTGTTATACCACAGTTAATGCTGCTTAATATATTTTGTTGTCCCTGTGAATTGACTGCAGAAACTGACTTGATTGCTTGCCTGACAACCTGCATAGAAACGAAGGAATGGTGCCTTTAATTTTCCCTCTATCCGCTGTCTTTTAGTCCATTGACAGATTTTTCTTACTTCTCAATTGTCATTCCAATTTACTGAATGGTAGGCTGTCTTCCTTAAAAACAATGGTCAGTCTCCCTTTACTAATAATAGGTGGTCTCCTTTAGCTGAGTATGGGAGGTCTCCCTTTATGGCCGATGACCAGTCTCCTTTTATGGACAATTGGTGGTCTCTTTCTGGTAAACACTCCCCATATTTAACCCCTTAAATATAAGCAGTCTGATATCAACCATCTTCATCTTTGCAATACATATGTTGTCAGTCATTGTTACTATTCAGAATTCCCTTCTATCACAAGATATCTCATGCCAAATGACCTCCAAAGGAAGTTCAGATACTTTGGTCCTTGACACATGATCTGTCATGAGTGGTCTAATCGTATTTAGTGAATTGGCAGTCTTTAGCTAAACCTGCTTCTATGTTGATGGTCTAAATAATTATTCTACCTCTAGTACTTGAGCATAGATTGCATTTAGTTTCTGTATTTACACTAGTGATTGATCAATCTTTCTTTAAATTTGCAACCATAGATATCCAGAAAAAATCGTGTGGTGCTCATGGTTAACCTTAAGAATTAATTCATGGGCGGTGAATAATACATTACAATAGAGCCTGCATTTATAATCAGGCAAACAAGCTATTAATGAGAATAAACAAACTCCTAAAACAACCTAGTGGAACCACTTAACAACATGCTTACAATATCTAACAATATATTTAATGCCCCCCCTTAAAGACTAAATCGGATACAATCTAAATGATTTAGTCATTAGTTCAGTTGTCTGATCCTGTGTGATACCAGAAGCTATTGAATATGGTACTCAAAGATCCTAATTAAGTCCAGATATAAACTTAATCAATGTGCAACCCCGTTGCCAATGCAACAAACATCACCAAGTGTCCCTATGGTCACCATTCCAGTTTACCAAAGTAGATGGGTACCCAGCCGCTGCAACTGCTGAGTAAGCTAGGAAGTGGTGTTGAATACGGAGTTTGCTTTGTTGTGACTCAAGGTGCAATATGTACTGATCTATCATGAATGTTTCATGCTTCACCTATTTGTTGTTAAAGCAATCAATTCTAATATCATATTATATCCAAGACTAAATAATATAGTGCCATGTTATACCCTCCAAGAGTATGCTCGTCTCAATCTCCTTAATGTTTGGTGCATGATGCTCTCAAACCTTGAAGTCTCCTAGGACATCTACTCCATTAATGCCCCTACAACACACCATAACTATGGTGGACTATTTGAATACCTGGAGATACACCTTTAACGACCGCTTTGTGGATGGGATTATCCATCCCCAATGATTCTACCATTCTCTTCTACAGCATGATCAATACTTACAAAATTCTGTCATACCCTACCAAAAACATAACCATCACATTTCAATGACGCTCTTAACAATTAAAACACCAAAAGTTTAAACAAAACATACAAAAAAAGGTAACCCAAACCCTAATCCACCTACCCCAACCTCTTAAAGACACCATCCAAAAGCTATATAAGAACCTCTTGGCTCCATTTCAAACATATTTTTCCAATTTCAGTGTTTACAAATTTAGGAGCTTGAAGAAGGAAATTTGGAGCTTGAAGGAGGAAAATAGGACATTGGAGGAAGTTAGGAGCTTCAATGAGTAAAGAGGAAGGAGCAACTTGAAGGAGAAAAATCAGGTTTTTCTCTCCATTCACCCTCTTTTCCATTTTTACTTACAAATTTGTTAATGTGATCAATGATCATAAATGATGGGTGTGTAATGCACACATCATTCACAATCACTTATCATAATATTTATTTTTAAATTCTATGTCATATTTCTTTTAGTTTTAGTTTCGTATGTATTTTTAAATTTTTATTTTCAGAGTATAAAATTTTAAACTAGTTATGGGTTGCGGTTTTTTTAAGCTTTAAACATCTAAATTTTGTGTATGCTCTCACCTCACTCCTTTTATGGCAAACTTGGTGATCAAAAGCATAGAATGATGACTAGGGATTAGTTATATTTGTTGTTTTGTATATTTTGTTGTTTTAAAAAAAATGAAATCCAAACTCTATGTATGCTCTCACTTCACACCGTTATGGTGAACTTGATGATCATAAGCATAAAATAATGCCCAAGGTTTAGTCATGTTTTTTGTTTTTTAGTGTTTATTTAATTGTTTTTAAAATTTAAAAGAACCGAATTCTGATGATTTTGAGTTGAAGCTGAGATTGATTGTGAATAGGCAAACATGCAAAGATATTAACAAATATGCAAAGGGTGACATAAGCACAGAAGAGCAGGATGTGGTTTTCGAAGAAGATTCGGGAGGTAGAGGCAAACCAGCCCACACAAACCAAATATTGTATGACTTCCCAAACGAGGCTACGGTGGACATCTCAAACGAAGTGATCAAGGAGGTCACCATCGTTAAAGGGCATGCCCTAATCGGCAAGTTTGCTGGGAAATGGCATGCCATTGCGGCTATGGAGAAATGGTGTGATCGTCAACGAGGGAGTGGCATCTCCTTAAGATTTCTTCCAAAAGGATTCTTCGTCATTATCCACAGGAGCGAAGAACGGAAAGTCGGAGCTTTGCGGCGTAGAGTCCACTTTCTCCAACGGTGGGTCCCAAACTTCAATGCATGCTCGTCCTTCATGGGGGACATGCCTATATGCATCTACCTATACGCTTTGCCCATCCAATATTGGAAGAGCGACATTCTGTCTAAAAATATGTCAGGGCATTAGAAGAGTGATTCATATCGATAACATAAATTTGAATGGAACAGTGGTTTCCTACGCTAAGGTTTGTATCTCCTTGGATTTGTCGAAACCCTTGCCAAAGTCAATCAAAATTCATTCTAAGGAAGGCAATTGGTCTCAGAGCATCAACTATGACAAAAACCAATCAAATGTTTCCATTGCCATAAAACTGGGCACATCAAGAAGCAATGCCCCGCGTTCAGAATGGAAAATTTAAGGAAGAATTGGAAGGCGAAACCTGATGGTCCTTCGTCAGCATTCAATCAGTGCAATGAGCGACGAGCCCTTTATTCTTCTAGTTATGTTCTTGCTAACTCTTATGCAGTTACAGATAGGCCTCAAAGTCAAGCTCTTGATCCCCCAAGGAATCAATTTTCTCCAAAGACTCTGCTTTAAGGAAATGGAGAATGTTTCCAGGAAATCAACTTGCATGGCCTTGGTTTTAAGAATGGGTATAGAAAATGTAATGGGGGGTTGGGTTGGACCTCCAAGGAGAATATCAATCTTTCAAAAGATGAAGATCTAATTAGAAAACCTAAGGAACACACAATTCAACCGATCGAACCCTCACTAAAAATAGCTAAATGTGGATCATCGAGAAAAGTCAAAAGGAAGACAAAACATGAGAAGGCAAAGGCTGAAGTGGTAGCTAGTACTCAAAATGTGATCATGCCTTCTTCATTCATGATAAGCGCGGAGTGGAATTCCCCTATCCCCCACAATGAAGATAATTCAAAGCAAGTGCCTTCGGTAGGCTAAGAATCATCTAGCGCACATGCAAAGTTTTGGTGAATACGATTTTACGCCGCCTCAACTGGATCTGCTGTGAAGTTACCTCCTTTAGAGATGCTTCTAAGTTTTTTATTTTCAATGTATATGGCCCTAATAGTCCAATCATGAAAAACCATGTGTGGCAAGAAATATCAGTGGAGCTTCAGAATCTTAACATCATGAACTGCGTTTTGGGCAGAGATTTTAACGCAATCCTCACATATAGGGACAAGGTAGGGGGCTTATCTAGGGACAACCAATCCTAGAAGGAATTCAAAGCAATTTACAATTCAAATCATCTAACAGACATTGAACCCATGCACGGATAGTTCACTTGGACTAACAAGCATCGAGGCTTCAACAACATTATTGAGTGATTAGATACATTCCTTGTTAACACAAGTTGGCTGCAAATGGACTAGGTAACTGAAAGCACGGTTCAAATTTGAGCTAATTTGGCTTAAAGATAAGAGGCTCCTAACATTGATGGAATCATGGTGAACTCTATTATGATCATGGGCTCTAAGATGTACATCCTTGCCAAAACGTTTTACAAGGTAAAACAGCTATTAAGGGACTGGAATAAGAATCAATTCAAAAACATATTCAAAGAAAGAGAGAGTAGAATTGGACCTTAAGGCCCTTAATGAACGGATTTTCCTAGAGGGAATGAATCAAGTATCTTATCAACTAGAGAAAAATCTTATGGTTGAACTTGGAAGCTTTTGCTCAAGGAGGAAATCTATTAGAAACAAAAATCCAGAGAAGGATAGTTAAAAGAAGATGATCGCAATACAAGATTTTTCAAATTTTGGTTCGCTCTCGAAGGAATCACAATAAGATCTCATTGATCAAAAACAACAACAAACTGGTAATTCAGGAGGAAGAGGAAATCAAATTGGAAGTTGTTCTTTTCTTCAAGAACATTCTTGGATGCATTGATGCGTGCAACCTCGCGACTCTAAAAAATTTAAGCTTTATCCCACCTCTTGTCAACCAAGAGCACAACGAGCACCTCATGGTTCCATTCTTTAAAGAGGATGTGAAGGGCGCTCTTTTCTCTATGGTTCGGGATAGGGCGCCAGGTCCAAATGGGTTTCTAGCTGCTTCTTTTCAAGATTTTTGGTATATTGTGGGGGATGATGTAACAAAGCTAGTCGGAGAATCATGAAAGTCTATAAACTTCTTGAAAGAATTCAATTTCACTTTCATATGCCTCCTTCCTAAAAAATAATAGGCGAAATCCTTTGATGATTTTAGATCAATCTCCCTTTGTAACACGGTATATAAAATAATCACCAAGGTCATTGCTTTGCGCCTCAACACCATGCTAGACTCGCTCATATCCCCGGAACAAGGTGGTTTTGCCTCTGGGAGGCTCATATCGGAAGGAAGCATCATAACCCACGAAATCATGTACTCCTTATCTCTTAATCGCTCTCCAGGTATGCTAATTAAACTTGATATTAGTAGGGCTTATGATAGAGTTGATTGGAGGTTCCTCATGACAATTCAAAGGCATTTCAAGTTCTCTCTAGACTTCTACAAATCGATTTCCAATTGTATTATGGGGCCTAACATTTCACTTTTGGTAAATGGTAGACCTTCAGGGTTTTTCCCTCCAACTTGAGGGCTTCGACACGACGACCCCGTTTCTTCTTTACTTTTGATCCTAATGGCACAAGCCTTGGGAAGGTCCATATCATTCGCATGTAACAACGGAAAGATTCAAGGTATCCGGGCCACGGAGAATATGGATCCATTCTCCCATCAAGAATTCACAAATGACACCTTATTGTTTGGATCGGCATGCAAACGTGAGGCAAGAGTCTTCAAAAGTATAATAGATACATATACATTAGTTGCAGGACAAATCATCAACAATGCGAAGTCTGACATTTTTTTCTTCAACACCCCAGTCGAGCATCAAGTTCAGATCAAGGAGATTTTGCGCTTCAATAATGGCTCACTTCCCCACAAATACCTTGGCATCCCCCTTTTTGTTGGGTCAGGTAAAGCCTCTCACTAGCAGAAGCTCATACATGCCTTTCAAACAAGATTAAGCACCTGGAAAGGGAAATGGCTATAATTGGTGGGACGCATGACTATGATTAAATATGTCCTTAATGCTCTCCCTATTTAGATGATGTTTGTCTTGCGTGCTCCTATTACAGTTCTAAGAAAGCTTTCCAACATCATGAGAACCTTCCTTTGGCAAGGGTCTGAAGATGTTAAGAAGATAACATTAATCAAATGGGAACTAGTATGCCTCTCTTAGTTCAAAGGTTGGGCTAGCATTAGAAACTTGGATGTGCAGAATAGGGCTCTCGAAGCAAAGCTAGTATGGTTAATGCTCAAGAATCCCAAAGCAAATGGTGTCGCCTTCTGCAACAAAAATATAAGGGTCCTATTCAACCAGAGATCATTCTAACCTCCCCTAACCCCCTAGGGGGTCTCACTTGTGGAATTTCATTCTTTTTATCGACCCATCATTGGCATATTTATTCATGGCAAATTAAGAATGGCACAAAAGCCAATTTTTTCGCTTGATTCTTGGAATGGTTTTCCTCTCCTTGGTAATATGCCTGAATTTGAAGACTTGTAAACCTAACTCACCAATGCGTGAAGATTGAAGGTGGCAGACTATTGGGAGTTTCTTCCATCTAATTCTTTACTGACGGTCCGCTAGAAATCTTTAATGGATCTTCCTTTTCCTCAAGCCTTGAAGGATCAATGATGGTTGAACTCAATTGCAAAAGCACTCACTTCTCTCTAGAAGATGATGACATCATTTGGATGGTTGTCAAATCGGGTGAATACACAGCGTCCACAGGTTATAATTCGATTGTGTTGACGGAACACAACGTCACTGACTCTTGGGTAGATTGTTGGGCAAAGGAATGTTTTCCAAAAGTAGACACCTTTGTTGGGCTTGCAACCAAAAGAAAAATTCTAACCCATAAGAGACATCAGAAAATGGGGCTACATGGCCCCACAATGTGTTTTCTATGCCTTAATGTTGAAGAAGATATTGATTAACCGCTTCTTCATTGCCCCTTCACTCGGGAGTGTTGGGATTGGCCGTGTCAGAAGCTCAAGCTCCATTGGGTCTTCTCGCCAATATTTCATCTACATTATGCTCATGGCCTCACCTCCATTCAAGGGATCGCTTTGCATCAATTTGGGTTTGTAGCCCAATGCTTTTGATATGGTATATTTGGTGGGAGAGACAAACAATATTTTCAGGGGTGATGTAGACTTTGTGGCGTTTGTCATAAACAAGTTAGAAACTACCATCTCGGAGACAGTGATGTCTTTCGTGCGAGCTAACACCACTTCCATGGCATGGGACATTGAGCTTGTGAATGGCACGGCTCTCCTTCACCCTCCTCCCGTTAAGCGGATGAGCATGATGAACACACACTTATACTGAGAGGGGGGGTGAATCAGTATAAGATAATCTTTTACTTATTTAAAAACTTAATAACTACAATAACAACAATCACACAAGATCTAACAATTATGAAACACAAGATTTACGTGGAAACCCTTTCGGGAGAAAACCGCGGAGAAAAGACTGCTTGGATCTATTGTCCAAATCCAACCATAAAATTAAATTCTTTTACAAAATTTGTAGGCACCAACCTACTGGAGACACCAATCCCCACCACTAAGCAATTTGTAAACACCAACCTATTGGAGACACCAATGCCCACTTCTAAGCACCAACTTAGCAAGAGACACCAATCTCCTCTTAGGAAGCACCAACCTTCAAATGAGCTACTTCAATAGATGACAATTTAATAGATCTCCTTCACAAAAAGCTGCCTTGAATGATCTTTTATCTCTCTCCTTCAAAAATCTGCTTGAGTTTGAATGATATATCTTTTTTATATTTCACATACTTTCTTTTCATATACAACTCCTTTTATAGCTACTCATGTCACTTCGAAGGGGTGTGATTTCTCCCAAGGGACACTTTATTTTCTTGGGCGCTAAACATGGGTCGGCCAATAATTTAAATATTAACACCAAAATAGAGGGGGGTCGGCCAGCATTCTACAATGATCATAAACTTGTCTTTAATGCCTTGCAATGGTGCGATCTGCCCTTGAATAATGGAGATTCAAAACTGATTTTGTTTGGACAGCGATTAGTGGCCTTTGATAGCAAATTCCTTTGACATCAATGACAATTAATCCAGCAAAGCGTAATGATTCCATCTCATGATGAAATAAGAAGGATTAACACTAAATGGCTCCCCCCTATCTCACGATTTTTCAAGCTAAACTATGATGGGGCATCAAAGGGTAATATGGGAATCTTGGGGGCTGCATGTGTCACCAAAGATTGCTTTGGCTCCTTGATAAGAGTTGTATTTTTCCATCTCTTGGATGGCTCGTGCAATGCAGCAAAAGCCTCTACATTGGTTCACGGTCTTCGACTAGCCCATAACTGCAATATCGAACAGATTTGCATGGAAGGGGACTCCGTGATCATCACCAATGTTGTCAAGTCCGGCAAATCCAAGGCATGGCGAATCAATAATATCCTAGGGCAATCACGTCATCTTCTCTCCCACTAGCCCATAACTGCAATATTGAACAGATTTGCATGGAAGGGGACTCCGTGATCATCACCAATGTTGTCAAGTCCGGCAAATCCAAGGCATGGCGAATCAATAATATCCTAGAGCAATCACGTCATCTTCTCTCCCACTTCACCGAGTGGAACGTTCGGCAATGCCACCAAGAAGCTAATATGGTGGCGAACTATTTAGCTAACTATGATGTGTCCCGAAACATGGATGATATGGTTGATAACTTGGCAAACCCTAGGAATGGACTTTGAGATCTATTACTAAAAGATTTACCCTGCCCCCACTCCAACCCAATGAAAAATCATTAAAAAGCAATGGCTTCATAGCCATTTGGTTAATTATTTAGCGACGACATATTGATAATAATAATTCTCCCATAGGCGTCACTCGCTCGATGATAAGGGCATTATGACATTTCACGCGCGTCCATTCATTTTATTACAAGAGCCTTGGGTATTCACACTCGCTTCACTTGCTTTGTTTTTGCTCTGCTTCCACATCCTATCACCAACAATGGGCAACCCTATGCTCATGCGCTTCCATTTGGCTGGTTCTAGGAGGGAAATGGCTTTTTTCTCTACCTTGTCTAACAAGCAGATGCACCACATCTTTTTTATTCAATCTGTTAAAATATAACACATTATATAAAATGTATAAACAGTTATGTAGTTGTTCAGTTGGTAACTGTTCAACCACCTCTCTCTCAATAAATAAACCTCTGCCTGTGCGTCATTTAGACAGTGCAGTTTTTGCCTTGTTATGCAGGAATGGCGTCGATCTTACTATCGACCTCACACACACTTCACTGCAACACGTCTTCCTCCAATGGCGTCGATCATACGAACCATCAATCGCTCTGATACCAATGTTGGAATATGCAAAGAGAAGAAAGAATACAGAAGGCAAAAACTGCACTGTCTAAATGACACACAGGCAGAGGTTTATTTATTGAGAGAGGTGGTTTTTTTTCACCAAAAATTATGGGTCACATGGCAGGCAAAATCGTGGTTCACTGGAGGAAATACCTTAGTCGCGACTGTGATAAAATCGTGGATCATCGTTGAAGAAAAACGCAGGCACAGCAATCGTTGGCACCTGTTGTGGGCAGAACCACAAAAACGTGGGCACGTGGAAGGGCAGAAGGGAAAAATCGTGGAGCAGTGCTACCCGAGCAAAGAAAAACGAAGGGTTTATCTTCATGAGGGCAGAATCGTGAAAAACGTTGATCCCGTGAAATGTGGGTCACAGGAAAATACGATTTCGAATCCATTCGAATCCACAGACATTCATTTTGCAAAAATTGTGGCCATCAGCAAACTCGTGGGGAGCAACCAAAGCAAACCAGAGCGAAATCGTGGCAGAGGTAAAACTTGCGAACTGCAAAGTCGGACTTGCGAATTGCAAAGTCGGTGAAATTATTTTTTACCTTGTTTTTGCGTGATTAAATTTGGAGGCATAAGTAATAATATTTGTTTTATTATTACTTATATTTGTTGGAAAATTGGATATTTTATTATTTTCCATTACTTTGGAATAATAAAATGTCAAACATTGCAAATTTGATTTTGCTGGATACACAAAAATTAATGGGCACAAATTTTAATGTGTGGAGCCATAAGATCTTGACACTGGCAGAATTTTGTGGTTTTGGGAAAATAATCATGGGTGTCGAGAGTAGATCTACAGCGAATTTCGATGATTATGACAAACGTCATCAGGAGGTTCTTCTACTATTAAAATTGTCGGTATCGGATGAATTGATACTTGAGGTCCGGAATGCCACTGAGGTGAGTAAATTGCGGGTCAGTCTGAAGGACAAATATCAAACGTCGGAGAAGAGTCGGGTTCTATACCTCAAAAATATGCTTTTTCCCATAAAATTACAAGAAGGTGGATCGCTGTCTGAGCACCTACTTCGGATGAAAGATCTCCGAGATCAGCTTGCTTCCATCAACAAGCCGGTTGATGACGATGATATGGTGGCTCTGGTTTTGAACAGCTTACCTTCTTCGTATGAGTCATTTGTGGAGGCACTCCATTTAATGGCTGAAAGTCAAACACTCAAGTTTGACAAGGTGAGTTCCTACCTGTTGCAAAAGGAGCGGAGACAACTTCAGGCAGAATCTAATTGTGACCATTCAAAGAGTGCTCTTGTCACTCAGTCAAAGGGAAAGTGGAAACGTCAATCTGGTGAGTCTTCCACTCGGTATCAGGTCACATGTTATTACTGTCACAAGGTTGGGCACCTCAAGAAGGATTGCCGGAAGCGGATGTATGATCTTTCGAAGCAGAACAAAAAGCCATGTAATGAGGAACATGTGGCAGTAGTTGCAGAAGAACGGGATTCGGATGACGAGTATGCTCTTTATTGTCTTACGACATCATGCTCGAATGACAATAGTACCAATTGTTGGATCATTGACTCTGGTGCATCTGCACACTTTTCATGTCGTAGGGACTGGTATGTTTCATTTACTACAAATATTTGTTTTGAATCAGTAGTACTAGTTGATGGAGAATCGCTTGCAGTAGAAGGGATAGGAGATATATGCATTGTATTGAATAATGCTCATAAATTGTTGGTACGGAATGTTAGATATGTACCTTCTATCTATTCGTCAATTGACTGAAAATCCCAATATTTCTGTGGATTTCTGTGGAAAGAAGTGTGTTGTCTCTGATGTGAAACAGAGACAAATAATTGCCCTTGGTATTGGGGTAGGTGGTCAGTATCGGCTTGTTGATCCGGCTATAATCAACATGAATGCACATGTGGAGGACAACTCCACCATTCAGGATGTGCAGGAGGCTGCAATGCCTTGGGAGGAAGGCATTCCTCACAAATCTGTTGACTTGGATACAATCAACCTACATGCACCTATTGTGGAGGGAATATCCACTATACTAGGTGTACGGGAGGCGGACATGCCTTGGGAGGATGGATTTCCTCATTCTGAAGAACAATTTGTTGTGGATGGAGACTCCACTATTCCAGATGCATTGACGGTGCATGGTGAGATGACGGTGCATGGTGAGATGGCATGCCCAGCCACACACTCAGAGGTTCTTGCTCGAAGGATAGTAGAGCATGAACATTTTGCTCATTGTGTTGCGAAGGATCTTTCCCAACAGAGGGGGATAGATGAGCAAATAGATAAGACGGAGATGGTTATTTCTCCTGTTGAGACGGAGACCATTGCTGAGACGGAGATGGTTATTTCTCCTAACATTGAGGAGTTGGTTCTAACTCCTGAACAGATGGTCACATTCCTCTTCTTGAAAAAGTCGGATGAGCACTACATGGTGGTGCAAGGACGTGATCGAGGTGACTTCGATCAGAGGATAATTGAGTCTTTGTATAGACTCCAACAGGCTACACAAGCCTGGAATAGATTTTTTAATCCACATCTTCGAGGTTCTGATTTCAGTACTCTGGAGATGGGGCTGACACTCTCAGTCATTGGTGATTCATCACTGGTCAATGAATCACGAAACAAAGAACCAGTGGACCACTTGCCATATCTTTTGTTCATGGGACCAGATTTTTGTTTTGCGGTTCGTCTTCATTCGACAACTGCATCACAGTTGAGGACTGCTGATTTTAAAGTACAACTTATGGCACAGTCTGTAAATGTAATGACTAAACATATGGGCTTTAGGAAATTTGTAAAATTTCAGGACAAACTTTGTCTTGTTTCCGGTTTAGTCATTAAGAGGGGGTGTTAAAATATAACACATTATATAGAATGTATAAACAGTTATGTAGTTGTTTGGTTGGTAACTGTTCAACCACCTCTCTCTCAATAAATAAACCTCTGCCTGTGCGTCATTTAGACAGTGCAGTTTTTGCCTTCTGTATTCTTTCTTCTCTTTGCATATTCCAACACAATCTGGTCCAGTGATGAGCGCCATCAAAATGGTATTAATATCTAGGTATGCAAAGCTCTCCACTCATCCATGGGTGAATTCGAAGATTGCTTCCATCTTTTTTGATAACCTGCTCCACATCTCACCTAACAAACAAGTGGCAACGGGTATAGCAGTACATTTCATTCGCGCTCCGCACCAGGCTGGTCTTGGGTTGACAATTGAAGCAATTAACATGCATTCTCCAAGTTCTCTCAGGGGCTTGTAATCCAACAGATGGGTTAGTGGCTCATGCGCCCTATACATCTATTTCAGAAGCCCTTCCCTCTACCCCTATCCATGAATGGAAAGGGTTCTACAACCGGCCCATGCCCTATATATCCATTTGGGGTGCCCATCCCCCTAGAATCTAATCTAATCTATATAGGGGCAGGGGGTAACAGTGTTACTTTACAATAATTTCAAATCCCAATAGAAAATGATGAGATATCTATTCATTTATTAAGAAATTGGTATTGATATTTTAATCGTAGTAAATGCAGTATTATTATTAAGGTCGATTAATTAAGCTTTTGCCTTAAATTGTCAAGAGTGGTGATTCATTATACATGTAACGGAATCCTAATTTCATTTTCAAAATTGGATCACATGCATAAGGTGGTACTGTTCGTTATACGTGTAATGGAATCCTCGATGCATTTCCAAAATTGGAGCACATACATAAGGTATTGTTGTGAAAATGAAGATCCATTTCTATATCAGATGCTTCCTGAATGATATGAGCATGGAAAGGCTTAGAAGCAAGGAATCAGTCCCTGAGCAAGATTCAGATGACGTGCATACTAAAAGTTAACTACCCAGACAGCTTGAATACATAATATCACCTAAATCTGCGGCACTGTTCTCTTTAGATGAAGGCAAAACACTTGTGATGTATCAGAGCTTTCAGCTCCCTTTGCATAAATCGGTACATGTTTGTCCAGAATCCTGGCTGCTGTTTTACATAGTTCTGACAGTTCAGAATTGTTTTCAGTAAACAAGCTAAGCTTTTTCGTGACTCGCCAGTAAGTCTCTCCCATCATGACCTTGACCCGGGTATAGAGTAGCCAGTACAGCATTTCATGCAGCAGCATGCATATAGCTAGGTACTTCATCAGGTCAAGTGTTATCATCCAAACTGAAACCTGAACTGAATCTGGAGAGCAATTTTCACAGAAAATGAAAATCTGCTTATACTATCTAATATTTCTGAGTATTTGAACAGCAGAGGAAACACGCCAAAAATCTGAAAACCAGATAAACTGAAAGTTATTGTCTTTCAAAAGAGACATTCAAGCGATCGAGACGAAGTATGACTTTGGGGTGTAAGACCCCAGATGAATGTGTTGGCATCTTCCTTATTTTTGACACTAACGTTACTTAGAGGTACGTGTATGCTTTGTGATTATTAACTAATGTACACTACTAATTGAAAGTAGTCATCAAAATGATGACTCAAATATTAAAATTAGTCTCACATAGGGAAAATACCACAAAAATAAAATATCTATGTATAGAAAATGTTCTTCTTGAGAATGTATGGACACTAGCTCAGACCTAAAATCTCTCAGGCAGTATGGGAGCACCACGTAACCAAGAAAATTCGTCTCCAAATGAACTACTATATAAAACAAGTTCTCCAAAAGCTTCTTAAACCTGGGTGCTAGTTTTGTTAAAATAGATTCCTATCTCTCTGAAATTAGGGAGGAATAATAATAGAAAAAATCTAAGGTTTTCCCACTCTTTATCCAAGCATTGGTGATTGCCTGTTTAGGTGGCAAAACTCAAAATATTCCAAAAGACAAATTATAGGCAGATAAATTGGATAGGTTGAGCAAACATGAATCCTGAAAACCAAATTTCATAAGCATTTTCTTCCTCACAAATTATGACCCCTAAGGACATTTAGAGCTAAATGTTCAGGAAGACATTCAAGACAAACAATAGCAAAATGTGTTCTTGAAATTGTGAACATATTTAGCCCCGAGGATTTTCATAGGATCTCCAAAAGATAAGAATACTAAGAAATTTTAGCAAAAACAAGAACATTTAAGAAGAAGGCAATAGTATATGCTATTATCTCTATAAATAAGTCTGGAATGGGAATATATACCTGAAACTGGCCAGCCAAACGCCGGTACTGACCAAAGAGGTAATTCATTTCCCTAGGACCAACACCCATGTCCTCAGAAGGAAGATCCTATAATAGAAAGAAATTTGTCGTCAAATATGCAAAATTTAAGATGTCCGTCATATTGTTTATTCAGCAAAATAGATGCACGTACAACATTGGGATTTTAACTATTACCTGACTAGGATCAAGATGGCGGTAAAGCTCTTCCATGAAGCTTTGACAAAATCGCATAATCTGATTGCCATGATCATATATATTCTTAAAATGAGATGGAGTAAATGCATCAAGCAGCCAACATTTTAGAAATCATTAACTGCAAAGCCAAAGAATGCCTTGTTTTGACAAATGATTTCAATTCCAACCTCATTGTCGCTTTTGCCTTTTGGGTCAAAATCGCTACCCCCCGCAGCACCACCAAATCTGTATCGTGAGAGAGCATTTTTAAAAGTCTGTTGAAAACAGATTCTTAGTTAAGAGGAATGACTTCTCAAAGTTGAATGAACATGTCTATAAAAGACAAAGATAATTGAATGTTAAATTCATTTACCGAGAAACAAAATCCTCATAAAAGATAATATTTGCTTGCAACAATGAAGAAAGAAATAAAAAGAATATAGTCCGTTCATTATCCAAAACCTGCCTAAAAAGAATGGTTGGTTAGAATGGACAGAATGCAAAAATTATAACCAACAAACCCTTTAAGAGTAATACAGACTACAAATAGCAGATGAGCCATACACCTTGAAATCCTAAGAAGGAAATTCTTCAAGCAATTTTGGATCCATCTTTGCCATAGTACTACTTTCCCATTGCCGTAATTGTTTTGGTTCTTTTGCATTACACCAACCTTCCCCAAATTCATTTTAATTTGGCATCGAACTTCCTATTTATTCGATCATTCAAATTTGTTTTGGAATTAACATTTGTTGCATTCAAAACCCCTTAATATCATTTATCTAGGACTTTGCATATTATGTAGGAAGTGGATGATGTATATGTTGTGTACCTAAGTAATGCACACCTAATATACACCATTCTTGTAGTCCAATATAACTACTCAGTATTAGTTAGCTTGTGGGTCAAGCTAGCTTCACCCTATTTTGTTATAGAAGAGCAAGAGTTGTTGTAAAGGATGTCTCGGATTATCTCATTGTTGTTTTGGAGAGTTTCCCATCTTGAAAGGTTAGGAGATTGCTCATCTCAAACATGAAAGATCAGGATCAGGAAAACCAGTCCACTTCATCATTCAAACAGGGCATACCAGATTTCAGCTAGCTACAGGGCTCCAAATGGAATATTTCTTTAAAAATGGTGATAGTGACACATTATGGAGGGAGTATTTCTTGTAAAATGATGAAACTGTCACTTTAGGTAGAGTGGCGGTTGCACAATCGCCAGTATCTGCAGCGAGGTGATTATGAAAATATGGCGGCTTTGCCTGTTGTGACAATACAAAATCCAGTAACAGTAGGAAACACTGTCTCTTCAGTTTCCAAGATTTTTGGATTCCTTTAATAATGAAAGAACATCCCCAAGTACGATAAATAAGGGGCACTAGTTCAGAGAAACCATCACTGATCAGAGTTGGTGTTCAAATGGTTATAGAAGAAGGAATGGATTGAAGAAACAAAGGCAGGAGCTGAGTGAGCAAGATAGGACTGTTGTACTTGTTCTAATACTCTTTTTGATACATCTTTGGCCATCATAAGATAGGAAGCTGGGTAATTGCCACTTCCAACTAGCCTTTCCCCCATCGTGGGGTTTTCCAGACCAAAATCCCTTGTGTCCATATGCATTTCTGATTTCATGTTTGTTCTTTATGTTGTTTAGCATTCATAATACAGTTTTTTCAGTATTGTTATGTTTCCAACAGCATATTACACTAATTCTAAGCATAAATAAGTATCCAGAACTGTCATTTTGAAGTAAGAACCAAAGTAGAACAACATATCGTGTTTCTGTGAATTCTATTAAGAAAGCAACTTAGAAATTTATAGATCATCAACAAAGCTTTATCCATTTCATTTTGAATCTCTTGTGCAACTTTTGTGTTGGTTGTAAGTGAAAAGATTTAAGGTGGATTAAAGAAGCTTTCTATTTTTGGAAGGTCGGGTTCAAACCAATCTTTCTCTCTCTTTGCAAGGAGCTCCTTTGGGAAATTCTCAACAAACAATAGAGATGATGCAAATCTGATCACTCCGGTCTCATATTTGACGGAACGCTCATCTTCACTGTGCTCACAATTGATTGTTTTACTTTCCCGCATTAGAGAAGATGCACCCTATTCATTTTCTTAAGGCTACAATGAATTGGCTCCAGCTAAATGTCTAGAATGTAAGAAATGTGAAGCAAATAATCGTGATTCTCACTTTGAAATTCCCACTCTTTCACAGAAATTTCAGGCACTAGATTTTCACCAAAGAGAACAAGATTAAAATTATCTTAAGAACATGGCTGTGTTTTCACTTCTTTCCTAAAACTTCTTTGTGCTAGGTGATTATTTCCTGATTCAAGAGCTTGCTTCTTAGCACACAAAACTCTCTTATTTTCTTAAATCCGGTAAAGGTCAAATAGTATTTTCTTGGTACATGTGATTGATCTTCAACTCAATATTTATTCTTGCTGCTAAAGACTGGCATCCAATTGTTGGTTTTCATTATGTTGTTGCACATAGTCCCTCATCAATCCTCTCATATTATGTTGCAGAACCAGGGCTAACGCTATGAGTGAAGAAGGCTTAATTGACTCCATTAGTAATTACTGGGATATAATAAAGTTTCAAATGTTCGATAAATAGTTATACATCATAGGGGATAGTACTCATTTAATTAAAGAAGCTAACCACCCAGGTTGTTAGAATAGTATGTTGATTAAATATTATTGTTGGGTTGCTATACCAACTCCCGTATAATAGTTTTAGTTATTAACATGTGGTTGTTGTTACCACAAATTCACAAGCTCGGAATTTGCGCCAGAGGTTTCAGTTGAAGTAAATGCATGCAAGTTAGGGGCTGTGTGGGCTGTGTACTTTCAGTTTTGGACACCACAGCAGCATTGAAGAAAGAATTAAATAAATAAAATAAAAGCATGCCACTAAGTCTTGGCGCCAAAGTGTGCATGTAGAGGATGAACTTGCAGCTGAAAGCTTTGGTATATTTAAGAGATAAAAGCAGCAGGTTATGGCGCCAAAGAAAGAATGCATGGTGAAGCTAAAATTAGCAGCAGAAGCTTTGTTATTTTTAATAATAAAAAGCAGCAGTCGGCTAAAGTCCACACAGCAGTCTGTCCAGAAAAGACAAAAAAAGGAAAAGCATGCTACAGTTCAGCCCATGAGCCAAAGGGTGGAGATGAAAGGAATTAATAAATAATAAATACAAGCATGCAGCAGTTTGGATGCCAAAGGGGAGAACGGATGAATTAAATAAACAAAAGAAAAGTGCAGCACCCCTGATTTGGACGCAGCAGCCTTCGAAGTCTGATTATTTTATTATTTTATCATCATGCATGCCCCCCAAGGCACAAGGATGATTAAATAAATAAAACAAAATATTTTGCATGCACATGAGGGCTGTAATTGGAGCACAGCAGTCCATATAGGCTCTTGTTTGACATGAAAATCAGTTACACACTATTTCCAGCTGTTTTTCTATTGTAATCCTAGCTTGTACTTGCATCTCTGAATTAAAAAGCTCCATTTTGCCTTCTCATATTGCTGGTCTTCTGATTTTTCATCGTGTTTAGCAGGGTATTGTATTGCTTTGGTGTGGAAATTCTTCCCTCTACTGATGTCCTTTAACCCAAACCTTTGAATTAATTTTGTAGATTATCTTAGAGTTGTTCAAGTGTGTAGATCTTTGTATTTCTTGTATGTAGTAGTACGTATGTGTGTCAGATCATTGGTATATCACCTCAAATTTCCCTTTCCCCGCATTCTTTCTCCCTTTTCCTTGTTAAATTTTAAGTTTTAGGAGAGTCACAAGGGAACCAACCCTCTCTAGAGGTTCACCTCAGTCATAGGTTACCCACAGCCTTGAAGTGTACCAATTTTGTCAATGGGAGAGAGAGTACACACACCATTCTCTATCAGAATGCACTTCTGGGTGATAACAGTTGTTAGTTACCATATATGTTACACCCATTGTCCTTTAAATATGTAACATGTGGTTGTAGTGGTCGTTATGATTGATTGGTTGAATTGATGCAATGTTGTATTGATTCCACATTTAGCATCAAAGAGAGGAGAGTTTGGGAGAGCAAGACAAAAAGGAAGGAGCTCCAAAGCAGTCCCAAGCCAAGCAAAATTTATTTTCTCTTTCCTGTGTGGAAGCACCAAGTGGCACACAGATTTCTTGGCAAAGAAGGCATGGAAAAAAGTTTTTTTTTTCTAAATAAAAAAAATTGTACAAAGAAGACAGCTTTGGCAGGAGAAAGGGGTGCTTCATTTTTATTATGTTTCCTTTCGTCAAAGGTGCATGGAAAGAAATTTGATGAGAGAACTGATAACAAAGCATTCATTAACGTCATACAACAAAAATTACAAGTCAAGGCATAGTATTTTTTTTTCGATTCTTTAGATTTGCTGGTTAAACTTTAAGTTACAGCCAAATCCTGAGGTGATTGAGAAGCAGACAAAAGTGTAACAAGTTTGTGGCCTTGAAAAAGGTGTGGCATTTGAAAGAAAGAAAATTCGCTGCAAGGCATCAGAACCAGAGAAGAATAAGAGGTGCCTCTAGGATCATTTACAACAGAAATCCTTGTGCAGCAAAATAACAGTGCCCTGCTGATCACTACGCCCACCTGTCCAATGGTGCATGCACAAAGAAAGCACTAATGTTTCATAAAGTCTAAACTTTAGTTAGTCTAAAGCTTTGCCTCTTATAAAAATTTAGGCGAACAATATAAAGTTGTTTAACTTTCAAGTTTTTTAATCTCATAAAAATATTTACAACTTTATAATTTTGCTTAATAGTTCCTTACAACTCAACTAGAATTGAATTAGTTCAATATCTCGAGCTTATGTTCTAGGATTAACAAAGAACGTATTTCCACCAGTCAACTATTGGATCACAACCTTAAGGTTGAACTTAGGTGCAAAGGAGATGACAAGCTGTCTCATTCAAGACAAATCCAAGAGCTCAACAATTGTTGCACATGCTTCAAGAGCTCGCTATGGTCATTTTAGCATTAGCTATCTACATGCACTCATCGAGCATGACATGGTGAAAGGCCTTCCCTCACTAAAGAAGATTGATGATATTTGGTGTAGCTGCTTGGCTAGAAAATAACAAGATAATCCTTTTGGCTCTAGAACTAATTGGTCAGTTGGTCCATTGGATTTGGTGCACGTTAGTTTGTGCCGAAACATGAATCCTAGTGTCAATGATCTCAAATAATTTCAACTCTTTGTTGATGATCACACACGGAAGATATGAGCATATTGCTTGAAGACAAAGGATTGAGGCTTCAAAATCTTTATATAGTTCAAAGCTCTTGTGGAACGACAGTTTGGTCATCTCAGGCATGTACTCTACTCCAATCAACGGGGGACTACACCAGCAATGAGTTCTCTACTTTTTTGAATGCATGTGGTATGCAACGACAATTGAGAACTCCTTACATGTCGCATCATAATAGCATTGTTGAGAGACAAAACCATCCCATCATAAATGGTTTGTAATATGTTTAAGGATTCCCACATATTGTCCATATTAGATAGCTATTATCCACCTAGTAGTTTACTTGTTGAGCCTCACCCATCATGACAATAGTGCGTAGTATGTTGAAGGATTCCCACCTGTATCATCCAGGTTGGGAAGAGACCATCCACACAGTAGTTTGCTTGTTGAGCTGCATATCCACTAAAGCTCTCAATGATATCACTTCAGAGCAAGCATTGTAAGGGAATAAGCCATCTACTTCTCATATTTGTGTTTTTGGTTGCACAACATACATGCACATTCCAAAGTAGACGCAGAAGAAATCAGATGAGAAATCCTTGAAATGTTTCTTTCTAGGATAGAACAATAAGTTGAAGGCCAACTAGTTCATGGATCCTAACACCAAGAAATTGTACATTGCCGAAGATGTAGTATTCGATGAGAAGGGTGAGTTGGACTCACAATGCACTCCACTGATTGTTCTAGGCATTATTCTTGTGAACTCTTCTGATGATGATGAGCATGGTGTTGATGATGATGAGGAAGGTGTTGATGATGATGATAGTGATAATGAGGATGATGGTGGTGATGATGATGGTCATCTTGGTCCTCTAGCACCAACAGCAACAAGCATAGTTGGCATACTGGCCAAGAACTAAGCGAGTTCCTGAGTACTTGTAAATTTTTGCAACAAGTATTTTCTTCCCAAACTTGCGAGTCTTGTGCACCCGAGTTTTGGCCTTTTTTCACAGTACTCGAACATTTTTCATAGCACACAAGTTTTTTCATAGGTTTTTTGTGAGTTATCAATTGGTTATTGAACTCGCATGACGACGCAATTTCATACTCTATTTGCATTCAAATCTAATAGAACACACTTCCCCACCATTTTACAAACTCATTTGATACATTTTATAACTATATTTGGTACTAAATTTATATTTTTTTAAGAAATTTAAGTAGTTTTTAAGTTGTCAAGTTTAGCCAAGTTTTTGTTGAGCCAAAAAAAAAATCGTCTACCTAGTCCAAATATGCATACTATGCCATCAAGTACTACATAACACATACCCAAGAGGTATACCAATCCCATACGTGATCTACTTCTAGGCCAAGAACTCGCAGCAAGAATGATTTTGATCTACCAAGTCTGAGTATGCAAACTATGCCAACAAGTACTACACAACGCATACCCAAGTCGTATACCAGTACGGGTACCATATGTGATCAGCTTCTAGGCCAAGAACTCACAACATGCCTGTAATAAGGTGAACTTAGCCCTCAAGAGCATATGTATGCAGATTTTTGACCCTTCAATGGTTCAAGAGGCCCTAGAGTCTAAGCCATAAAAACATGCTATGGATGCAAAGTATTAGGCATTGATGAAGAATGACAGATGGCAACTAGTTGATCTTCCAACAAGGAAGTAGAACATCATTACAAGTGGGTTTTCAAGACCAAGATAAAAGTAGATGGTAGTATAAACAAGTATAAGGCGAGACTTGTGGAAAATGGCTATTCTCAGAAGGAATGTATAGACTATGAGGAGACTTTTGCTCCCACAACCAAGATAAAGACAATAAAAATGGTAATTGTTGTGGTTGCACAATCTGGATGGAAGGTCCATCAAATAGATGTAAAAAAGTGTTTTCCTCGATAGGGATTTAGAAGAGGAGGTCAACATAACCCAACCGTAGGGATATGTCACACCCGATCAAAAGCAAAAGATGCCAGACTCTCAAATTCTCTCTTTGGTCTCAAACAAGCTCCCAAAACCTAGACTATCAAAATAGATGAACATCTTGTGCAGCATGGCTTACATCAAAGTCCATATGATCCAAACATTTACCTCAAAGAGCAATCGGGGGAGGTCGTAATTCTTGTTGTATATGTTTATCATCTAATTATCATTGGCAATTCAATAAAGATGGTTGATGCACCAAAGAATGATCTAAATAAATCACTTGAAATGACCAATCTCAAACAAACAAACAAGACATCGCATCTTTGTGTCTGAGATGAATTATCTAAGACCGTGCTCAAGAAGTTTCAAATGAAGGATTGAAAATGCATTACAACACCCATGGAGACAAGAATGTGGCCGTCTCCATTTGTTCCATCCCCTTAGGTGAATGCCACTCTCTATCATTAATTACTTGGGAGTCTCATTTTACTTGAACTAGACCGAGCTAGGTATTAGCTATGTTGTCAATTATCTCCACAGTTCATGCAGGAACCAAAGTTATGTTCAAAGGAAGCAAAGTGAGATTGAGATATGTGTGGTACTATTGAGCATGGCATGGAGTACAAGAAGAATGACCAGTTCTTGATTGGCTATAAAGATGCAGACTATGCAAGATAGATCCACTGATGACAAGAAATCTGCATCTGGACGTGTTTTCTTTCTAATATTTGGTCCAATTTCAAGGGAAAGTAAAAGCAAAGCATATTATCTTGATCTTCCAACAAGGCAGAAAATTGTGCAGCACCTAGAGTTGTCTGTGAAGCAATATAGTTACGTCACATAGAAGGAGTGCTACAAAAACAACCAATGATCTTGTATTGCAACAATCTAGATGTTTTGCAGCCTGTTTGTAACCCAATGTTCCATGAGTGAACAAAACACATACAGGTTCACTGCTACTTCATAAGCGGCATCTTCAGCAACATGATATTCAACTCCAATTATCCTCAACTCAAGATCAGCGTGCAGATATCTTCACCAAATCACTTGCACCTGTGAAGTTGAAGGCATTTTGAAATTCTCTCTCTTGCACTATTAAGAATATGATGTATTAAGGGGGCATGTTAAATTATTATTCCTATATCATAGTAGATAGGGTGTTAGGATGTGCTTTGCTATTTTAAATATTATTGTTAGGTATTGTTATAGCCATAGAATATTTTATTATGCCAGCTTAGGAAAACATATGGTTTCTGTAACCATATTTGTTGCACCCTAATTGTATAGATATGTGCTTTGATCTTTTGTTTATCGAATCATTGAACTAAATTCTGATTCCAACTTCAAGCATGACAATTTCCTAGTAGAGTTGCCAATTTGTTGGCATAGATTTTTGTCCCTTCAAACCCTAGGTGTATGACAAACTCTTTCCCAACAGAAAGTGTCCAGAAGCTTGGCTTAGCTTGCCGGAAATTGGGATTGATGGCTTCTCAGTCACCAAATTTGCCGATTTTTAAGCGGAAAATGTGAAATTCGTCGAATCTCAAGCTGTCAAATGAAATTTATTGAAATTCACAATTTTAATTACTGTCTACCAAAAAAGAATTAAAAACATGAAAATATGTTGACCGTAAGGCCGTTGTGCCCTAGCTGTTGCGTTTGAAGTTTGAGAAAATATTTATTGCGTGATTGGGAGCTAACGTGCCCTGCCGCATTTGAAAGCTATGCCACATTTTTCGCAAGACAAGTATTATGTACACTTTTGCGAAAGCTGCCTGACAATCTCAGAAAGCTAAGTGCAACAGAAGAGCTGAGCATGCCAGAATGTGAGAATTTGAGCAAACTGCATCAACTAGAATGGTTTGGATGCAATCTTCATTGTGATCTTGTGGACGTCCATTCCAATATGCTGCGCTGGCCCTGTTGTATGATGTTTTATTATCTTTATACCATATTATAATGTCTCATTATATATAGTTTTAGAACTCTTAAGAGTCTTAAGTGATCGAAGAAAAAATATAATCTGTTTTTTTATAATTATTACTTTTTAGTTTAGGTTTTATTTTTGACATTTTTATTATATTTTCATTTTATATATAATAATTTTACATTTTTATTATATTTGTATTTTATATATCTATATTTTAAAATTTTAAAAGTACAAATATATTTCTCATAGTCGAATTTAATCACGAATTTTATCATTCACATTTTTACCAACGAATATTTTACAAATTTTATCTTCCATGAATTCGAATGCAATGACTTAGGATGGCTTCCCACTGCGAGTGAGAAGGGAAATGCCCTTGTATGATTTGATATTTTTAGGAGTTTTTACTCACTTTAACTGGAGCAAAAAAGGAAAGAATTTGTAGCAAAACTAAATAAGGGTAACAGACATGACGGTGTCCCTATGTCAAGACAGACATGGCTTACAAATGCCCATGGAAGCCAAAGAGCGTGGTATTAGAATATATGTAATGATCATATTAGTAATTTAGTTGAGTTGGTAAGTAATTATATGTCAGCAGACAATTTCAAAATCAGTTCATGGGCACTTAAAATGTAATGCATGCTTGAACAATAATGTGTGAAGAATTGATCCCTCCTCTTTCTACATTCTCTTGTATTCTCTTTTATTCTCCCCTTCAACAGCAGAGATGGTGACAAAAAGGATCATTCAAACCATTGGATTGCAATTTGGCTGGACAGATGGACGTGAAGAGCACTTTCCTCAGTGGAGATTTGGAGAAAGTGTATATCTCGTGACCACAAGTTCGAAGTTGCAACTAAAGAACATATTGTGTGTAAGTTGATCAAAGTTCCTTACCATTTGAAGAAGGCTGCACAAGCCCAGTAGTCAAAAATCAATCTTTGTCCCACGAGACTTAGCTTTAGAAGAATCACTTCTGACCAAAACCTATATGTCAAGAGTTTGGATGATTATATAGTTGTTCTCATTGTCTATGTGGATGACTTAATCATCATATTCAACCAAACCAACACAATTCAGCAGGTAAAATAAAATTTGTGTGTCGTTTTGACATGACTGACAGAGTTCTCTCACACTATTGCCTAAGAGTAGAGTACCCGCAGGCTAATGATAAGGTTTATATCCCAAATGAAGTATTCTGAAAACTTGTTGGATAAATTTCATATGGATAATTGCAAGCGGCATCTACTCCTATTGAGGCTGGTCCGAAGTAAACAGCCAATACTGTCTCAAATGACTCATTTTTCTGGAAGTGTGTGCCGCTTTCATTCATCTTACAGTCACTATAAATGATCTCAATTTTTTTGTGAGCCATATTTCTAGGTTCATGAACCAAAGGTGAATCAATGGAGAGCGGCAAAACGAATCCTGAGAAATGTGCAAGGTACAACAAATATTACCGTTTGGTATGGTCAGAGTGGCCATTTTAAGCTTGTTGATTTCACTGGTGCTGATTGGACAGGTTCAACAGTTGATAGAAAATCTACAGCACGATATGTTTTTTGCCTTGAAATTGGAGTCTTTTCATGGGCTAGCAAGAAGCAGCAAATAATACTTCTTTCCTCCACTCAAGGGGAGTATAAAGCTGCTGTCCTCACAACTTGTGGAGGCTACTTATTGATTCATGAGAGATTCATATGGAAGCAATGTTGATTCATTGTAGCAGAGTGCAATTAAAAGGACCAAAAATCCAGTTTTTCATGCACATACAAAGCATACTGACGAATATTTTTATTATATCCAACAGCTTTCCCACACAAGAGAGATAAATATCATGGAACTGAAGAACAGACAGTTGATATCTCGACAAAACCACTTAAGACCAGACCAGTTTTTCACATTTACAAATATAACTACTGCACCTTACATGACCATCAAAGAAATGTATTAAAATATATATGCAATGATTATATCAACCATTGCTTGGTAGTTATGAGTTGGTTGGTGGTTATTTATAAGCTAAGTCAACACATTTGTCGATTTTTATGTCAAAAGTGTGACATTCATCAAAAATAAAGCTGTTCCAGGAAATTTGTTAAAATTCACGATTAAATTCACACGAACCGAATACGAATTTAAAAAAAATAGAAAATATGATGACTGTAAGATCGTTTTGCCCTAGCCACTGTGTTTGAAGTTCGAGGAAGGAGTTCTAGCATGACTGAAAGCAGCTTTCCCCTGCCTTGTTTGGAAGCTGTCGTGAGTGTCTAGAAGCTGCAGTGGAGTTTAAAATTTGGCATGATCTCTGCTGTGGCCCGCAAATTTGCAGACTCCCAGTGCCAGACGTTGTACCACATCCTTCTGTATTTATTTTATTATGTTTTCTTTGACTCTTCTCTCTTCTTGATTATGTTGTATAGAACTCATTACATAATCTCAATAAGCATAGTTTGAGTTATGTGATCAACGAAAAAATATAATCTGTTTTTTACTATTATTTTGTAACGTAGGTTTAATATTTTTAAGTTATATTAAATATTTTTATTTTATATTTTTGAAATTACAAGTATATTTCTTTTAGTCAAATTTAATCACGAATTTTATATCTGATTTTTGTTTTTTGAATAGATGTCTCATATATATACAAAATTTATTTATATCCATGCCCACATTGGGTTTGAACCAAGGTCTCTACATTAAAACAAGCTTGATCACCTTGCTGCCTGCCAATAGACCCCACACCCATGGAAAGGAATATTTTATGAATTTTACCTTCCATGAATTTGAATGTGGTGTAAGATTATAAGTAAGTTGACAATTATTAGATAGTTGAAAGTTTCAAAATCAGTTTACAAATGATTTAAATGTAATGCACACTTGAACGTCAATGCAAGAAGCACTTCTTCCTCTTCTCTCTATATTCTCATGTTCCATTTTATTCTTCATATAATTTAAGGTAAACTGGGTGATCTTTTCCAAATAAAACAGATTTAACTGAGAAATTCCCAAGGAAAACCAATTGGCCCTTTTCTCCAGTTGGATGGCATCACAAAATATGTGTGTTGAGGAATACAAATAAAATCCATACTATGTCAGAAGAACCCCTTTCACTGACTTCAATTATTTTTTGAGAAGTAGTTACTACTACTCAAAAAACTACAAACAACTCCAACTACTTCACTATAATGAGAAGTGTCCTTAAACTGCCCAACGTGTTTACATCCTTTGCACGTCGCATGCCTTTGAGTTTAGTCATACATTTGTGTTTTCACTTAATAATTTTCTTTGGCCCAAGACTATCATTTTACAGTTTACACGCTATCTTTATACATATGTTTTGGAAAGGCATGGGTATGCAAAGTACACAGGTCATGATTTTATAAAGAAATATTTATGTTCCTTTTGCATACATAGCTAGGAAATGTAAAAAAGGGCAATATTTTGGCCAACATGATCTAAAATATGCCCAAATCCTAAACAACCTTTAAAAGATAAAGCTGGTAAACAGTTTGTTCACTTTTTCTCAAAATTGTAGATCGCACCATGGACCATTAAAAACAGTGTGGGTAAGGCTTAATTAGAATGGTGAATCCACAAGAAATGGAACAATTTGTGTTCAAAGGGATGCAAAAATGGATACTAACAACATTTCACATTTTCATTTGTCTACATCCATCTGACTGGCCATGAGCAGGGTTTAAATGGGAACAAAGTAAATTACTTATAGGCACTCTTTTGGCATACAACCAATGGTAACAAGTGGAGAACTGGAATTTGTTTGCACCTATGAAACATGTCGTGATGTTTGGCACACTCAAGTCTGTTCCCACCAAATTCATTTTTCAAATTTAATTTTGAATTGCGTTTTGGAGGGAATTAGTTCTTTTGTGATACAATCTGCCAGAGCTAGTGTTATGCGGGGACAAGTCCCTCCCAAAACCCAGGTGTCCGGGACGTCCCAAACATTCTGGGGATACCAGGACGTGGGGGAAACACCCCCTTGTCGTTTCTTACATGCCAAGGATGAAGGGAAACGTCCCAGGGACATTTGGAACTTGGGGACGTCTGGACGTCCCCAGAACGGTCAAGAGACGTCCAAACATCCCCGACGTCACTGCAATTTTTTTAAAAGCTTTTCTTTAAAAAAACACTTTTTTGACTTTTTTTTAATTGTAAAGTAATAGTAATATAAAACAAACATAATATGTCCCTAACCCTAAACATGACATTCTAAGTTATAAAATGACTCTATGGCCTCATTCCATATCACATTCAATATTCACACTAGAGCAAAGTGAGCAAAGAGAAGAAGAAAGAGCAAGAGGAAGAAGAAAGGCAAGAGCAAGCAAGAAGTATTTATAATTTTATTTGTTTACAATGCTTAATAATAGTCTCTCGTTTTTAAAATTTAGATTCTATTTGCATTTTTAGGGGCGATTTTTAAGTTTCTGTATCTATACTCACAATGTAATCATGTTTATAGTTTGTAGGATTTTACAAAATGCATATTGCATAGGGTTTGATTGTTATTGGGTAGGTTTTTTTTTTTAATAGATCTTAAAACATAAAACTCTTGATTGTTGATTCGATGATTCATTGAATAGGTTTGGCTAGGTTTAATTTTTCCATGATAGTATGATACACATTCCTAGAAACAATAACATTAGGAATACAAAAACTTTGATAGTAGATACACATGAATGTTGATACAAAAATGAAAAATTTAATACTCCTACAGCTATGTTTGATGTTTTCGTTTTTACGTTTTTGTTTTTTAATATTTTTGCATATAGTTAGCGGCCTAATAGCCTATAGATTTTTTTAAATCATTGTGACAATGTGATTGCAATTTGCATGTAGTTATAACCTATGGCTGTTTTTTTTAATTTTGTATTCATTGCACAATGCATATGGTTATGAATGTTTTACTTTTTCTGAATCATTGCATATACTATATAGTTGTTTTTTACTCATTGAATAATACAAATAGTTATGGTTGTTTTGCTTGTTTATAATCATTGCAAGGATACTTGAGTTGCAGAAGCCCTTGCAAATTATGATTATGACACAGGATTGGACTAGGTGGTGTGAGTCCAAGACAAAGCAAGGGAAGAGAGTGAAGAAAATTGTGTGGAGGGAAACATTTAGGGTTGATGTGAAATACATCACATCAATTATAACTCCAGTTTTTAGCCTCATCAAATATGGGGATTTGAATAGCCCCAATCTTGGTGAGATCTATGAGTGCATTGACAGCATGCTTGGGCAAATGAAGGCAGCTATTCGGGTGAGGGACCCCACTCTAGAGTTCTGCCATGAACATATTCAGCCCACCATTCAAAATAGATGGGAGAAATTGCACACCCCACTTCATATGGCTGCATATGCACTGAATCCCAAATGGTATGTGGAGAGGCCAAGTAGAGTTATCCCTTTGGATGACGATGAGGTGAAGAAGGGCCTTATGAAGGCCTGTAAAAAATTATATAGCCCACAAGAGGCTTCATAGATCAAGTTGGAGTGGCATGACTTCACTAAACTTGATGGGTGCAAAACTTTAGCAAAGATGAACAAGGCAACATTGGCACATGACAAGTCAGTGAGTTGGTGGTAACTGTATGGGCGTCCAAGACTATATGTAGTTGTACACAGTGCTTTGAGTCTTATGGATCGCAAGACAATTGAGTTCAAGCAAACCCGAACATTACGATGGGATGTAGATCCCGAGGAAGTGAGGTAGGTAGAAGAGGACAATACTATACAACAGGGATTGATCGGGCTTTCATTTGAGGACAAGGATGATAGTTCTAGCGAGGAGTTCATGGATTTTGCTTCAGATGTTGATTCTGATTTTTAGGTTGGAATGCAGTGTCCCTTTTTGGCCTAAAAATGGAGAAAAGGGGTTTACCGGCTATCACCACAAGGTCTGATCTGAAAATACCTTCAAGCACACACACACACAACAAACTAAAAATAGCTGAGAATATCTTAGAATGCTCAGCCAATACAAAATATGTAGTCTCATACGGCAGCGAACTGCCTATGAGATTTGAATCCACTTTTCACTATGTAAATCAATGTAGAATGTCACGAAATAATTTATCTTAGCCACGGCAATACTTATGCATCACAAATACATCAATTATTGAAGAAATATTTGATAAACACTACTGGAATTGAATAAATATGACAACGGTAGTTGAGCCCAAACTGATGGCTAGAAAAAATAGCAAATCCTCACATAAATTCTCCAAAGTTCAGATTACGGCCTTATAAATTATGTTGAACAAGAATATCAAACCAAAATAGTGAAACCAGCCCTGGAACATACAAAACCCTCCACCCATGCAAGTCGCCTAGGGTAAGAAGGGGAAAAACCCAGCAATAAACCACTTTGAAGCACTTTGGAAACGCCCGTATGGGATTCCCCTCAAGCTTAAGGAGTTTTCGTTCCTCAATCTTCCAACAATGGAGGTTTTCGTCCCCAAAGTTGAGCCACACTAAAGGTTTCATCTTTAGTGGAGAGTAGGGCACATTGAGCACAAACGCCAGATATAAATCTTTAGAATAAACATGCATAACCCTTGAAATGAACCTACATGTCCTTATATACCCTCAAGTGGCACCAACATCAAAATAGAAGCCCAATACATAGGCCGACCTTCAAGTAATTCTATTTCTTCATTAACCTCTATGTAGGCCCTTCAATCAAGGCCGGCCGATAAGGATTAGAAGTCTTTGAACCAAATAAGAGGCTTTCGTGCCCAACTCGCCATTAAAAGTATTTAAAAATACTTTAATGCCATTACATCAAGTAGAATTCATCATCCATTGAGCCAATATTAACTCAAACAAAGACATAATGGGAACTAGAAGAAATATGTATGCAATTCTCATTATGTCCCATTTAGGGGACATTACATGAAACTTATCCTCTTCTTTTTGTACTATTGACAATTGTTGGTGCATTTGAATTTGAAATTAATAATATGAATATCAGTTATTGTCACTTGATCAATCAGAATGGTTTTATAATTTATTTCAGTTTATTTAATTTTACGTCTCAAATTGAAATGGTTTTATTAAAATGTATAACTATATTTATTAATTAATAATTTAAATGTATTTGAGATTAATGATTTCAACTTATTTAAATCTCAAATGGTTTTATTTCATCTTATTTAATTCTCAAATGGTTTTATTTCAGCTTATTTATATAGTTTAGTCACTATATTTTTATATTTTTAATCACTCGTCCCCTCACGATCCCCAAAATTTAGAAAAAAAATTGCTGTCCCAGAAACCCGGTCCTAGAGTCTTATGTAACACCAGCCAAAGCTCTTAACTTGGTCATACAAGATCCATTTATCAGCCCCTTTGAAGCAATGGAATGATATCATCAAGCTCTACACTTTGTAGGAGGCTCCTTTCACACTTTAACCAGATTTGGTAGTTGGTTCAGAGCAGCAAATGATGACCTCATATTTCGATGTCCTTGTTGAGTATTGATGCTCCTTACCACTTGGATCTAGGTAGTTGAGCACAAATCAATTTTAATTTGAGAATTTGATGTTGCGTTGACTTTGAGAGAACAATTTGCAACTATGGAACACAGGAGATTGTGTCCCAGTTGACTTGAGTAGCTGCACTAAATGGGGGATATAAACATGATGCCATCTTCCTTGTTCCCTCCAAGTTGGATTCAAGAGGGAAAGTGCACATTTGCATATTTCATGTAAAACAATCTTGTTGGGCCCCTTGGAATCAATCATTAATGCTTATCAAACCCAAATGGCCATAAGTTTTTCATACCTTGGGATCCAAGTTTGTTTGGCCCTACCGTGGTGGTATATTATCAACATGGCCTACCTTTGTGTATGATAGTTGGCAGATGCATTTTATGACCATCCAAGATTAGGTGACTTCACATGCATAAGTAGATAAGGATTGTCCCCACTAAGATCATCTTCATTTATTGTGTTGTCGTGATAATTTGGTACATTTGTGTACCATCCGTATCTTGTTTTACAATCTCTCTTACTACCACATCTTTATTACACTGCTTTTGTCAAGTTATCCACATTAGTCATTTTTAGAAGCCTATATTCCAATCTGAAGTCATAACTCTCTTTTTTCACACCATTATAGATCTTCACGGAAGGTTTTACAATGAAATTTGGATTCTTTGGCCAAGTTTTTATATGGTGTAGTTTTTATAGATCTTCATGGAAGGGTTTACAATGACATTTGGATTTTTTGACCAAGTTTTTACACTTCACCAGCATAGTGGTGAAACTTTACCCAACCAAATCCCGACGTCCACGAAATGGGGAGGACCATAGTATGCATACTCGGCGAGTACTCACCATTTTTTCCCTTGGCCGAATATTCGCAGGAAAAACTCGCCAAAACCTGCACAACCGAGTTTTTGGCGAAAACTCGCGAGTCTTTGGCAAATATTCGCGAATTCTCGCGAGTTTCTGGCAAATATTCGCGAATACTCAAGTTTTTGGCAAATATTCACTAATACTCACGAGTTTTTACAGACACTTTTTTTAATATTTTGCTTTAAAATTATGTTTTTTAGAGAAATTTGTGTATTTTTTAAGTTGCAGAGTATTCCCGAATATTCGCTGAGTCTTGCCGAGTTTTTGCCGAGTCAAATTTTTTTGGGTCTGCCAAGTATTTGTCGAATATGAGTATACGAACTATGGGGAAGACACATCGCCGAATAAGCACTTGCCTAACTGGACTTGCAATGCCATCTACAAACTTTGGCCATCCATGAAGATTGATAGGAATTCTTTCTCCTTTCTTTCCTTTAAGCTTCTTGTAAGGGAAGTTACTATAATTTATCATGTGTGTCATATATCACCCGAAAGCTCTCAAAGCTTATTTTTCAACATTACAAACTCCTTTCATAATTTAAGCTCCAACTTCATTTTAATCCTTAGTTTTCATAAAGGTTTAGATCACCATTGTGAGACCACAACAATATCATTGGGTTCAAACAAAAATTCTTGTCAAATAAAACCTTTCAATATATCACTAGACACCTTTTGTAATGTGCATTGCCCAATTCTTCATGTTATCAAGGCTCTCGGGCTGTAACAAAACTTCATCCTATAATTTCAACAAAACAATTTTTGAGGAAGCATATGCCGTGAATCGACAAATAAGATTACAAGTTAAATCATTTTCAAGATTACATTTTGGAAAAACTTTAGGCATATATACAAGTTAAACAATTGGCAAGTTGATAACAACAATCCCTAGTAGAAAACACATCATTTGAAAGCAATAAATACAGAATTAATCCAATGTGCTTTGCTTGCATTGCAAGTAATACATAAGGTTCACTTCTCTTCAAAATTACTGAGAAACAATCTCCTTCAGTGTCTTTAGAATCAAAATCATTTCTATAATTATGCATGGATATATTGTTCATCATTCAGAGCTATCCATAAACGTCAGCAGAAAATATCACATGCAGGCTTAATCCAAAAATTAAATCAAACACGTTAAAGATTAATTAACACTGAATTGTAATAGATGATAAAGTAACATAACATTAGACTTTATGTTACCAAAATCTGTCCTTTAATGGATAACAAAAAGGCATTACTTACAAATAAAAAATGAAATCCTTGACATTTTGAATTAACAGAAAAGTTATTTAATTATATGTTAGTCTTGAATCTTTATATATAAGTCTAAAGAATCACAAACATTTAGATTCCAAATGTAGATACATCATAGAAGAGGTTTCTCACCATTGTAAGAATTAAGCACCAAACTCCAAAGCCTACAAATCTATTAGAATTAAATGGCCTTCATTTTTCCAAACAAGATTCGGTGAAGGCAATTATTACAGACAAGATATATTCTTCAGAACTTCTACCTCATTGCATTCCTTAAATTGACCACTGTGTTGTTTAGACACAGCATCCTTTATAAAGCTACTTTAGGCTGCTTTTAGCTTTTTAATAATCTCGGAATAAGTCATACAATATATCTATACAGAAAGACGACATAAACAGAAAAGATGAAAACAGTCCAAAATAAGGAAAAGATAAGAATACAGTCCAGTAAAAGAAAAGGACAAAATCTGAAGCACGACCAACACAAAGGTTGGAAATTCGAAACCCAACCAACACCAAGGTGTGTTAAAAGCCCATCTAATCAAGCTTATTGGGGAAGGAGAATGGGAGTTGTAGCAGCATGTTAGGCATTCCAGTGTGAGAGTTCTCTGTAATACTATATTTTTGGAGAGCTACAGGTCATATTTAGATCTAGAGGATAAAGGGATGTATTGAGCAGAGGAAAGATCCAACTGAGCTATGTAAATTTAAAAACACCATGAAGAATTGGCTGCTAAGGAAGAAATGTTGATCAATATTCAAATAAGATGCAATGAGCCAAAGACAGATCTGACGTCAACAAAAGATGCCCAGACAAAAAGAGAGATGAGAGCATGTTAAGCCCTTCTGATATTCAGCTCGTTGATTATCCATCAGATTCATTTGCCTGTTTTGATAAATACACCAAAGGAATTAGTTCCAAACTGTTGGAGAAAATGGGATACAATAGCCAAGGTCTTGGTAACCCGCCACGGACACGTGTTGTTTTGCTGTCATCCCTATTCATAAATATTAACAATCAGCAAAAATGAATCTTGGATGAGTTATCCCGCACAAATGGAAGAGAATCACTTTTGCACTGAGAAGTTATTATATTCATCGGAAGTCAGAACTAGAATCAATGGGGCCCATTGCTTCCCAAGGAGGGAAGACTGATTCGGGTAGTAAGTTGAAACAAAATTTTGATAAAATAAAAAAATACTAGGTCATCTTGTTGGGGGCGCAAATCTTTGACGTTGATCGTGGTTTGAAACTGTTTAATGCATCAAAACACTTGAATTGTGCTCTTCAACCACCTAAATGGTGGTTGTTGCATGCTTTTGGCCAGAAAAGTTGACCCCCAAGAAAAAGCTCCAAAGGGGCTCCAAAATCATGAAATATCCTCTCAATGCCTTGATGGAGTGCTTGTCATGTGGCTTTTCAGAATCCAAGGCGAAAAGCTTCATTTTCTATTTTCGCACTCTTCATTTCTCGCTAAAAATAGCTATAAGTAATTTCCATCCAAAAGTAAAAATCAAAGTGTCAAAGCTTCACACATTTTGTCAAAGTTTGCTACCTTTTGTAAATTACCATCAATTTCAATAAAGCTTCATTTACACTGTTGTATCACGTGTTCATAGTGTTCATTTCGTTTGATCCAGTTCATTGCTTTCATAACAAATTAAGTTCCTACAATTTAGTGCAGTTTTCACCATATTTCAAATTTACTTTGGATCAATGGTATCAGAGTAGTTTGTCCCATATTGTATGTCCCATCAAACAAGGTCAAACTACAAAAAGCAGGTTAGACTCTAGGAAACATGGTCTAGACACACGCAACCCTTCAGATTATCTTCCTTGTCAATTCAAATTCAAAAGATCTCAAATGTTTCCGATAGTGCAATCTTGCATCAACCGAAAAATATTTTCTGCTTTCGAAGCTCATAATCAAAGTCTCATGAGCTGCAATTGGAACCATTTCCATGCCCATGGGAAACATATCAGAATGGAAGCGAAAAGCTTTGGGCATTTCTCAAGCCAGAAATTGTGTTCGGTTATGATTGTGAGGATGTCACTAACCTATGCAAACTCTCAAATCGCCAAAAAGAAGTGTTTGGAAAAAGAGTGCAGACATTGGGACCTATTTACATTTGAAAATCATCCCAAAAAAAGTCCAAGAGAGAGCAAAAAATGCCTTTAAAAGATTGTTGATCGTATTCAATGGTTAGGGAAGTCAAAGAGACAGCCATGACAATAGGAAAATGCAGAGGATGGAGAGTTTGAGGACAGCAGAAAGGAGAAACAAGTGGCGACCCAAAAGAAACAAGGAATGGAGTGTTTTTGACCCAAGAAGGTTTGGGCAAGTGGGGACCTTAAGATGGATCGGAAACCTGATTTGAGATGATTTTCATCACTGACAGTGAATAGATGAACATTTTGGAATGTCTCTTAAGTGGAAAATATATAATTTGAACTCTTAAATCTGCTTCCCATGTCAAAAAAATGTTGGAATCAGTCTTCAAAATGTCAAACAAGAGGATGAAGATGAATTAACACTAGACTTGACAGATGCCTTAACAAATATTCAGCTGAATTTGTAGATGCAATCAAAGAATAATCTTAACCTGTGAAAAATTTTGATGATTAGTACAAAAAGTTGCAGCAATTGTTGTGCCAATATCAAGATCAAACGGAGCACAATTATACTCGTGCAGATATCTTAAATACATCTAACTGAAAAACATCAAGACATATCAATCTCAAGGCTCCTTATCTTGGATTTTTCACATAGCATGTTGATTAATAAATCCATTGCCTTCTTTGTGACTTTTCCACTGACTGGTGACAGATTGCATCAACCTAGCTGCACCATTGTGTCAGGCTCGAAAAAACTTTCCAGGACAAAGAAGGGCTCCAAATTCCAACACATGGCCAAGATATTACAATTTTTTGTTTGAGTTTTCAAATCAAAAATAAAAAGCTTTAAGTAACTGTCAAATAGATGTCAAATTCAAGGTTGAAATTCCCCTGCAAAGGTCCAAGGGTCATCAAATTTAAGGTTGGATATTAATTATTAACAACTCACGGGGAATATAGTCAACCACCCTTGGCTGCCATTGTAGGATGCCTGTCGGTGTATCCAATGTGTTTCATGCATTGTTGGCAGAAGTTGGTACACATGACAAGCAGAGACATGAAATCCTCAAACATACCACCCGCTTGCGTCTATAAATCCCTGAACACATGGGAAAGTGGTGTGACATTTACAAGAGCAAGTGGCACTCAAATGAAGAATGTCATGCCAGACAAGTATTATTGGATGAGGTACAAACCCCAACACCAACTACGGAATCAACGCTTATATGGGCATTGACACCACCCCCGATGTTGGACAAGGAGAGGAAAAAAATTATACAGGCCAATCCCTACTCCATCATTGCCACGACACAAGTTTCCCCTTTCGAGTTGAAGGAGGTGGAGCATTACTTCCACTCACAACTATGGCAGAAGACAACATTTATGCACTTCATTGGGGACAGTGGCAGTCAAAAGACACTAATTTCAAATGATGGCATTACATTAAATCTACCAACAACACCGCACCCTCATATATATACAATCAATTGAGTGAATTAGATACACAATCAAGTCAACTTGAGATGAAATGCTCTGCAACATGGTGCCCTTAGAAGTGTGTGACATTCTATTCAATCAAACTTTTATGTGGGGATGACACAGTAAGCTCCTAAGAAAATATCTTTGATTAGTGCCAAGGAATTTGTACTTTTTTTGTCAATGCCAAGATGCAGATCTGCTTTATGCGTCCCAAGATGAGTATCAATTATCCCTGGAAGAGAACCAATAGCTAAGAGATGAGAATGAACAATTACAGAACAAACTTAATCTTGTCATGGAGCAAATTACAGAAATGTGGAAGAATCTTTCACAATTCCGAAACCTAACCATCAAAGGCTTGTGTCAAGCAGAGAAAATATGTAACCGAGCTATCTTAAACCTCCGTGAGGAATTGGCTTACAAGGAAGACATAGTGGCCAATCTACAAATAGAATGAGAAAGCTGCAGACAAATCAGACCTTCACAAAGGATGTCCAAGCATATAGACATGAGAGCATGGCAAGCCTTTCCGCTTTTTAGCACTTTGATTAACCATCAAATTCATTTGACACTTTTGAAAAATACACCAAAGGAATTGGTCCCAGCTTGTTGAAGACAATAAGATACAATGGCCAAGGTCTTGGTAAAGATGGTCGAGGAATCTAATAACCTCTTCGGACAGAAATGAGACCCAAAAAATTTTGGTCATTGTTACACAAGAAAAATCTTCTCAACCAACCGGGAAAACATATTGGTTTAATTGAATCTCTACTCATAATTTTTCACAATCAGCAAAAAGGAATTTTGTACTTGTTATCCGACACAAGTGTGAAGAGAAACAATTTGTGCTAAGAAGTTCTTATGTTCATTAGAAATCACAACTAGAAGCAACGGGGCTCATTGCTTTCCAAGTAGGGACAACTAATACAAGTGACTGCTCAGTAAAAAAATGGAAAAATAGGGGGTGGGAAAATGAGTATGTCGCCTTGTCAAGAGTGCAACTCCTTCACTGTTGATTGAAATTGGAAACTGTTTACTGGTTGTAAAGCTTGACTCATGCTCTACAACCATTAAAATGGTTGCTTAAGCTTACATTTTGCTTGAGAAATATTGACCCAAAAATTATTTGAAATTACACAATACAAAATGCAAATATGTTTTAAAAAAAATTACACAAGGACATGTCCCCTCGATTTAGGTGACATCCCGAATGTTTCGGGGACTTAGAGGGACATCCCGAGTTTTTTTATTTTTCTAAGGCTTTTACTTCTAAATAATTGTTATTTTTACCAAAAAACATAAAACCCTAATCCCGAAAGGAGGCTAAAAACATTAAATTGAGTTTAAACCCCTAAATTTCATTTCATAAAGTTAAAATAAATATTAATTTTTATATATTATTTGAAAAACATTCATCTCAAAAACCTTGTCAACTCGTCACCCTATCCCCAAGACTTAGGTTAACTATATTAAAATATCCAAATTTTTCAAAAAAATAAAATTTCATGTTTTTATGAGTTTCATGACATAACATATTCTTTCAACTTCTTGAAGGAGCTCTTGTCACATGGCTTTTCAGATTCAAGGCTTCAGTTTTTGTTTTTAGACTATTAATAACTAAAAATAACTGAGGGAATTGTCATCCAAATCAAAAAGTCATGGAGTTTGCTTTTCAGATTCCAAGGCTTCATTTTCTATTTTTAGATTTGTCATCCAAATCAAAAAGTCATAGAGTTGTAGCATAACATTTCTTCTTACAGATTGTTATCTTCTTGTAAATTACTCTTGCTTTCAATAAAACTTTATTTACACTACAATACCATAAGTGTTTACTATATTCATTTCCTTTGATTTGGATCATTGTGTAGACACCTAATTTTGGTCTCAAACACTTTGAATAGTCAGTTTTGGCACCCTTTAACAAACTTGGACTATTGACGCATATTTGACTCTTTTATAACACCTTTCCCCCTTCCGACTACCCATACATCATCTTGCTCACTTCCATCTGCCAATTCTAACAAGAACACCATTAGACCTATACATACACTTCTCCATTTGAAGATTCCTATATTTTTATTCCCTAGGACACCATCGGCAGCCTTGGACACTACTGTCCATTGGTACCATATGACCTCACCAATACAATCCTCTACATGGGTAACGATAATTTTCCAAACATGGGTGCTTTCATAAGGTGGCCCTAGGCTTGATTCATGAGTCAGCTAGCACAGAAATTAAAAATTCACCTATATATACAAATGACTCTCAAGGTCATTATCACCTTTTACCACCGTGAAGATCATTACACAAAGGTTTTATACACGTCTCAAATCTTCCAAGAGCAGCCCTAAAGCAATCCACGAGCTAAATCTGAGTTACAAGGGTTCAAAGTTACATGGTGTCAAGTGTCAAAAGTCAAGAGAAGGATCATTCTAAATTGCATATTGATTTAAAATTTCCTCTCATATAGGATCTTGGGAGAATTGTGTGCGCCTTGCTTCTCCTTCAAGTATATGGAGACATGGTGCAAAGCTCACATGCAATGGATGCATGTTGAGGTCACTCCAGACCAAGTCTAGGGCCACTATCTATTTGTCCAAGTGAATTGTACTTCATCGGATCAGATCGCGATATTCTAGTACCAGAACCCTATAGTGCAGGGATAGGCGAACACAGTCCAAAAGTTGTAGACAACACAAAACAACCATGACACTACCAACAACCCCAAAAACTATAGTCTGCCATTACTATTCTTGCCTGCTAATACTATACAAGTGCGGTTTCAGGCAATGAAACTTCCATGATCACATTATGACACTTTTGTGAGCCAAATTCTAGTCCATGTGTCCACTATGCAGTCATCTTTCGAGCAAAATCATGTTGGCTTTTTCCATTGTACATTGTTTAGTGGTATCTCTCTACTTTCTCTCTCTAGAATAACCACAATTACCCTAATTTAAGCTCACATTACTATACTCAATTGTCTTTATTTCTATAAGTTGAATTAGGTTAAAGTTATGGCTAATATTATATCTTTAGGTGTAAAATAGTTGGAACATTTAGTTGAACCCGACATGAAGACAACCCTATCATTTCCTTCACCGTTGCGGTTTCATTTTTTCCACTTAGGGTCTGATTTCGGGTTTGATTTTCTAATTTATTCATATAAAATGGACAAATCTAATTGGCTTCTATCATTAGTCTTAGCTTTCTTGGTCTTTCATTTCTGCATTTTACACCATCTGAGAAAATTAGATCTCTTGCGCCTATTAGACAAAGTGCTAGGTTGAACAGTGTTATTATTGATCATATTAAAAAAAATAACTCAATCTCATACTAGTTTAACAAATAAAATGGTGAACAGTAATGATATGATTGTTTCTTCCTCTGTTGATGCAAACATGGATAGTGTACATATGGCAAATGTGAATAAAAATATTGTTTCTATTGAAGACGTATCTTTCCTGAAAATACTTTTGATGAACAAGCTTGGAACAATCCTGATTAGTATGATAGGGTAGATCCCAACGACCTTAAAGATGTGAATCCATAACATGTAGGTAGAATTGTCCAATTTCGTGAAGCGATCAAAAGCTCGTCTCAAGATATTGATGCTAAAGTAGACATGTTACAAAAAATTCACGATGCAATAGCTAAGGAAACCATACTGAAAGAGATACACAATGAACCCTTGATTGATACTAGTTTGTCTTCTAGAAGCTCACATCCTACACTAGGTGTTCAAACCACAGCTACTATTGTCCATGCTCGCGTGTCTACACCTATGATTTCCCATGTGATGCACGTACCCAATATGAGGCACCAGAATCTACTCATATTTCTATGGGTATGAGCCATAGGGATCAGGGAAACACTTCATTAAGTAAAACACATTACGAGGAGGTTCCAAGACCAAACCAATTCTCAAAAGGGAGTAAAAAGGGGCAAATTGCGGGACCGCTGCTCTATTGTGTGACCGCAATGGTAGTCCGAAAATCGCTGGTCTGCATAAACCAGCAATTTCACCGTGTGCTAAAAACACAGCCAGTAATGGCCAAAGGACGTTGTCTCTTCATTTCATCATGTTTATTTGGGTTCTTCAGTGCATGGGAGAATGTCCAAAGCATATATAAGAAGGGAGCAAAGATGGAGGGATCATCGGTGACTTGAAATTTGAATGCAAGTGAGTGGTTGATTGTAAATGCAGTGTGTAGTCGAAAACAAAGAGGAAAACTTCGAAACATAGTAGCATCGTCTACATCTAGTTCCTTACATCTTTGTAATTTCATTCTGATTGCCGACAAGAATCTGAGAACAATTACCTTCCCCTACTAGTCTTTCCCTCACATTGGGGGATTACCAGGAATAACTCATGTCCATTTGTCTTTCTTTCATTACTATATGTTGTGTATGTATTTCATTCACAAGTTCAGTATTTCTCTAAACAACTTCTAAGCACTAAGTTCTAAATCACCAAAAGTATAATTCTATCATTTCGCATAGTTTGTAGTAGTACAGTAATGTTGTCATTGTGTAGATTCTAGAGAGAGAGTTTACAGATCATATTGGAATCAGAGTTGATTGACATCTTTAGAAATTGTAGAAATCTTTTAACTGATCTGTATGACAATGACAAGATCGCGAAGGGAAGAGTTGCAACCTTACAATCCAGAGATATCTACTAGAGATTGGAATCAAAGATCAAGAGAGATAGTGAAAGGACAAGAAAAACTTGCCCAAAGAGTTGCAATACTAGAGACCAGCATGGAGCGCGTACTGAACCCCAATATCATCATCAAAAAACAAAAGCTCACAGCTAAGAACCCAGAGTCTATGGTTGAAGTGGTTCGAACCCTAGCCAAGAAGCTTGGTGTAGGAAGAAGAGAGAGACGTGAAGAAGAACCCACAGAAGAGCATGATGAAGAGATGGAGGAAGAATAAAAGCCTTCAAAGGGCAAGGGAGAAGACATAAAATCAGAACAAGCTCCTTTCAAAATTGAAACAAAGGTAGAAATTATGAGTTTGGAAGGACAAGTAGATGTTGAATTACTAAATAAATGGCTAAAACAGTTGGAGGTATATTTTGGTGTCCATACAGTTACTGAGGCACAAAGAATTACCTTTGCACGTCTCAAAATGGAGAGTTGTGCTCTAGTTTGGTGGGAAACCTACATAACCACTTCTGAAAAGAAGAAGAGGCCTATTGTAGATAGTTGGTATGGGTTCAAGGAATTATTTCGTAAGAAATTTGATCCTATTCGGCATAAGACTGATCAAAGAATAACTGGCAATATTTCATATTGATGCATTTGACGTAGTATTTGGGGGTCCTTGTATCTCAGGGCTGCATTCTTCATGAGGGACAACTGGTACAAATGGGTCAAGGACAAAGTTAGCTACAAGGTCAATGCACATCAAAGCCAGCCAAGCTTGCCCTAGTAAGTGCCAACTAAGTAAAGAGACTGATCCAGGAAAATCATACTCAGTTTTGTCTACTTTTATTAAAGAACAAACAAGACGATGGGCTGGAAATTTCAGTATGTCTAAGCAAGAATTGGAAGATTTGGATAGCATAATACAGTCTTTTCAAGAAGTGTTCTAAACTCCCAAGGGTTTGCCTCCGGAATGAGAACTAGAGCATGAGATTCAACTGCAGCCAGAATCTCCTCTATCTAACATTGCTTTGTAAAGGCAATCACTCATGGAGAGTAATGAAGTAAAGAAGCAACTTCAAGAGTTATTAGAACAAGGGGTGATTCGCCTAAGTACCTCACCATGTGGTTAACCCATGGTAATGGTGCAAAAGGACAGCTCTTGGAGAGTGTGCATAGACTATCAAGCCTTGAACAAGATTACCATTAAAAACCGATACCCACTTCCATGAATTGATGACCTATTGGACCAACTTCAGCATGCTAAGTACTTTAGGAAGTTGGATCTCAAATCTAGGTATCACCAAGTTCAGATGACGGAGGAGGATGTATGGAAAACAGCGTTCAAGACAACGCATGGCTTGTACGAATGGTTAGTCCTTACCTTAAATTTATGTAATTTACCCAATACATTTATGATATTGATGAATTATGTATTGCGGCTCTTCATCAATACATGTGTTATTATATTTCTTGATGGTATTTTGATTTTTACTGGTACATGGGACGAACATCTAACCCATTTGAAGCAAATCTTGCAAGACTTGAAAGAAAAACACTTGCTATGCAGCATTAAAAAAATGTGAATTTTCCAAACAATCACTAATCTACCTTGGGCATGTGGTTGGATGAGAACTGCAAGTGGACCCTTCAGAGGTGAAGGCCATAACCAATTGGCCCATGCTAAGGACTGCCACCGAGACTTAAGAGTTTTACAAGAGCAGAGTAGCACATGAGGCAATTTATTACAGCTTTCTCCACTATTGCAGCACCTCTACATACAGTTGCAGCCAAAGGTAAGAGCTTTAATTGGGTAAGGAACATGATGATGCTTTTGAGTTGCTGAAACATAAGACTAGCCATGCTGTAGCACTTGCTCTACCCACTTTGCAGCAGTCGTTTGAAGTTGGGACTGATGCCAGTGAATATACTATGGGGGTGATGTTGCTACAAGGAGGTAACCCAGTGCGTTATCATTCAGAAGTCTTTACTTTGGTAGTTAGAGGATATCCTGTTTATGATAAGAAAACATACACAATAAATTAGGCAATAAAGAAATGGAAACGTTATTCATTCCATAGAGAAACTATTGCACATAGTGGCCACAAACCCCTCCAATGTTTACAAGCACAAGCTAAGTTGCAGTGGGCAAACCACTACAAGTGGATGGGATTCGTCCAATAATTCCATCTAGTGATCAAGAAACAAGAAGGGGAGTACGAATATTGTGGCAGATATGCTATCTAGGCCACCAATGACACAACAAATCTCAGCTTTGGCCATGATCTCACACTTCAAGCCCTTCGCAAAGGAAGCTTAAGGAGAAGGTTATGCACAATATGCAAATTTCAAGAATACATTCCAGCACTTGCAGTCCAAGAGGACCGAAAATTCTCTACAAATGAGGCAAGCTTTGTGTGCCAAAGGGAAAAAGACTTCTCTTGATGAGGGAAGCACATACCTACCAAGTATCCAACCATTTCGATGTAGGCAAAACCGTGGCCCACTTACAAAGGTATGCATATTGGCCCCATATGCAAGCTGAAATATCAAGATTCATAAGGGGATGTAAACTATGTCGTACAAGAAAGCCAAAGATAAGAAAATAAGGGTTATACATGCCTCTACCGGTCCCAACTAGGCCATGGGAGAGCATCTCCGTGGACTTTCTAGGAGGATTCCTATGTCTAAACATGGCCATGACTATCTCTATGTTGTAGATAAATTTAGCAAAATATGTATTTAAACGGCATGTAAGAAAACAATAGATGGACATGACACAAATGAGCTTTTCTTTTCTTATGTTTGGGTGCATTTTGGTTTACGCAAGTCTATTGTTTCAAACCGAGATTTGAGGTTCTTCGGAGAGTTTTGGACTATCTTGTGGTACAAGATGGATACCAAGCACCAAAGAAGTACGACATTTTATCCACAAACGGATAGGCAAACAAATGTTGTGAACAGGACTTTGATACAGTTGATTAGAGGGTACAACAGCAAGTATTCATGGACTTGGGACGAGTTCTTGGCCTATATTCAGCTTATGTCTCATACAATAACCAGTCACCACTTGAAGTATGCTTGGGGTATCTACCCACTAATCCACTTGATGTTGCAATAGGACAGCAAGAAGAAGAGGAAACGAGAGATTCTGAGGTGACTAGGGCAGACAAAATCATTACAAGGATAGGGCAAATCCAACTCCAGGTAAAGGAACAGCTGGAAAAGTACCAAACCAAGTACCAGACATGTCATGAACAGCATCGCAAAGAGCATGATCTCAAAGTGGGAGATAAGATATGGTTGTACTTGAGCAAGGAAAGGCTTCAAAGTGAAGCAAGGAATCTCAAGCCTCTAATTTATAGACCATTCACCATCCTAGACTAGAGAGAATGCATTCAAACATGACCTACCACACTTCATGTGGATGTACTCAGCAATAAATTGTGAAAACTTGCAGCGATATGAGCCACCCATGTTAGATGAACAAGAGGAACCAATTATTACCTTTTGTGGAGGATTGTTCTTGGATTTCAAGCCAAATCAGAGGAGGAAGTAGTGTCGCATCAAAAAGTCAGATAGACGTGCAAAGGATCATAGGAGTCTTGGCAAGTTGGACTCAAGGACAAAGACACCAAGGCAGGCCAAGTGGCACCCAAAGGAGGAGGTAGGGGAAATATTCCCACATCTCCTCCCACACAAAGCTTTAGTGGGCCCAATTGCTTCCTAAGAAGGGAGGTATGATACATAGGGATTAGGAAAACAATTCTTCATCAAGGAAAACACGCTAAGAGGAGGTTCCAAGACCAAACCAACTCTTAGAAGGCAATATAAAGGGACAAGTTGCAAGGAGAGCAGTGGTTGCGAAACCAACGCGACAGTCCCGTAACCGGAGGTTTCGCCATGGGCTAAAAAAGGGCCAGTAACGGCCAAAAGATGTTTCTTCATCTCTTCGTGTTTGTTTGGAGTCTTTAGTGCACGAGAGAATGTCTAAAGCCTATAAGAAATGAGCAAAGATGGAGGAGAGATATCGATGACTTGAGAATTAAATGCAAATGTGTAATTGATTGTAGAAAGGGAGCAAAGATGGAGGAGGGATCATTGATGACTTGAGAACTAAATGCAAGTGTATAATTGATTGTAGACAAAGAATGTAGTTGGAAACAAAGAGAAAAACTTTGGAACATAGTAGCATCGTATGCATCTGATTTCACACATCTTTGTAATTTTATTTTGTTGGTCAATTCAAAAGAGAGCAATCACCTTCCCCTACTTGTTTTTCCCTCGCATGGGGGGTTTACCAGGAATAACTCTCATGTTCATTTTGTCTTTCATTATCGTATTTTGTGTCTTTCATTATTGTATGTTGTGTAGATTCTAGAGAGAGTTTACAAATCAAGGTATTCATATACAACATACGACTTTGTTTGTGCTTCCCAGGCCTACGCCTAATGTGACACGTCCTTTGCCTAATCTTCAAACAATACAATGCATGTTAATTCACATGTTGCAGCTCCTAGTCAAAATCGATAAGCTTTACATATTCAAGATGTCCAAACTCAATTTGTGCAAATAAGACACAAATCTAATAGAGCAAGCCACGTGACGAGATCTCCAGACACATTGCATAATCCACTGGCCCCAAACATCCTTACTTATCCCCTACCTACAGGATTTGTTGCACCAAAGTTTACATTTTGATTGTAAGGGTGAACTCGAACAGCATCACAGGACTTTCTTTATTTCATGTCTAAATTATGTAGGTAACGATAGATTGCTCGCCAAACTCTTGCCAAAAAGCCTTGAGGACTATACCTTGAACTAGTTTTACACCCTTCTGATGGGTTTCGTGCATGCCTTTAGCCTTTTTAGCTAATAGTTTCTTAACTTATTTTTCCATCAACGCCAGTCAAAAGGTCTCTTTTGTTCAAATTGCACAACTTAGACAAGGACCTAATGAACCTATAGGTGACAGTAAAATTAGATTCAAAACCATGCTTTCACAAATGTCACAATACTGATGATGGTGAATAACAAGAAATCTTCCCTCAGAGCTTGCTTCAACATATCAGAGACACAATCATGTTTCAAATTCGTCAATCTTTTTCTCAATCGTGGCATTACAGTAAAGCAACATGATCAAGCTCTTTGTTACTAATAACTTTAAATATAGAAGCAATGTTCCCACATTTTGATTGTAAGGGTGAACTCGAACAGCATCACAAGACTTTCTTTATTTCATGTCTAAATTATGTAGGTAACAATAGATTGCTCGCCAAACTCTTGCCAAAAAGCCTTGAGGACTATACCTTGAACTAGTTTTACACCCTTCTGATGGGCTTCGTGCATGCCTTCAGCCTTTTTAGCTAATAGTTTCTTAACTTATTTTTCCAGCAACGCCAGTCAAAAGGTCTCTTTTGTTCAAATTGCACAACTTAGACAAGGACCTAATGAACCTATAGGTGACGATAAAATTAGATTCAAAACCATGCTTTCACAAATGTCACAATACTGATGATGGTGAATAACAAGAAATCTTCCCTCAGAGCTTGCTTCAACATATCAGAGACACAATCATGTTTCAAATTCGTCAATCTTTTTCTCAATCGTGGCATTACAGCAAAGCAACATGTGATCAAGCTCTTTGCTACTAATAACTTTAAATATAGAAGCAATGTTCACACATCTTCTAGAGCTAAATTTCAAAGTAAAACACTCTTCAAGGCTGAAACATCTGTCAATATGATTTCACAACAAACAAGCTTGTCCCTTCCACTCATCCACAGAGACAATTTACATGCTTATCTCTACCTCCCCATACAGTACTTCAACAATTACTTGAGTGAAATCTTATTTCTCTACTTCCATCTACAGCGATACTGCATCCAGTCTAAGAGCTTTGATGTCAATACATATTATGATTACTATATATATTCAGTATATTCAACCAACAGATGTTTTGGCTTACAACATAAGATTAAAGATCTCATCCACAACAACAATGCAACACCGAACGAATCAGTTGCACAACATACTCAACATATTAAGATGTTTATTGATCCATTTCCAAACCATGCAATGCAAGAAACTAAGAAAATAATGAGGTACATATGACTTGCCATACACAGGCTCCTCTGGCTTCCTATGCTCCTAGAGTTAACATCATTCATCCTATAGACAAACTCATTGGTACATTTACGAAGGTAAGGATACAACAACCTACTATTACATTTGATGACATTTAGATTCTTGATGATGACTCCATGACGGGCCTTTGTTCTTGCATACGTTCATTAATTCACATCCGATACAAAGTGTTATGCTAGACAACAAATATGCACTATGGCATTACTTACTACCCTAGGGTACATGCATATTGACTTGATTGGTACAATGGCCATCATAAACATCTTCGATGGGCAATGCCAAAACCTTCTTAGGGGCATTATTTACCACTTATGGTAGGACCTAAAGCAATTGTTGCTTGGTTCTTAGTTTTGACTAGCAATGGTGCATGAGATAGGTTGTAAGGACAACCTTGGATGCATGAGTGTGTGTTATTCACTCCACAAAACACCGATACTTGAAATATGTACACAATAACAAGGTGGTTATTATTCAATGTGTTCTTTATAAGTATATTATTCAACAAGTGACATTACATAATGCCCTTCCACATCCACCTATCATACAAACTCAACAACCAACAATCTGAGGCCAACCCACAACACCTATTCATCCAAATCCTAAGTTAGACTTATGGAAACAATCGTCCATGATGATTCCACAAAGAGCGCCCAAAAAATCTTCAGTCATACAACGGAGACCGTGAGACATTACACAGGAGGTTCATAAGACTACTAGAGTTGTGAAGCGTATACATGGCCATATCTATGACATGGATGATTCAGGTTACTTTACGACTAGCAATCATTTTCAGATATTGATAGTGATACATCTACCCCTCCCCGCCCACATCGCACGACATTTGCATTCACTGACCCCAAACCTTCACTTAATCGTCCCCTTGATGGGATCATAAGTTAGTATTCGTAGCCTTCACATATGTCAGCTCAAGTATGCGGTTTATTGTACATGGTTGTTTACTAGCTTTTGTTTGATCACCCTCTCTTGAGTTGATTGCTTTCTTCCTCCCTTCTTTTGTTTTGACATTGATGTTTTTTTTTTAACATTGAACATTCTTCTAGCCTTTTGGCTTCGACTTGATTGTTATATTTTACTGGCCCTTGCCTATTAATTGTTTATCTTGTCCTAGACAACTACAATAGCTCCCCGAAAACATCATGCACATACATATTTTCTGAGATACACCAACTCTAGTACACATATGATAGGACATATTACATATTGTTACACCTTGTTATACACAATACTTATGATGGGGCATACTACCTGCCCCCCTCTATGTTGGCTACTTCTATTGCTAGCATGAAAGCATGTTGAGCTTTCACAATCTTTCCTACACTTGCATCTCATTTGACACTATTTTATACACTTCCACTTGCCTATATCGATCGATGTACACTTGTTTGGGGACATTATTTTACACTATGATCTTCCTTGGCTATATTTCCCCACTAGGGGCATGATCTTTTTCCTATAAACCTCTGCTTGCTCACTTGGGGCAGGGCACCTACTATGAGCTTTATATTGACACGTTCAATTATCGGAGGCATAATTCTTTTACTCCTAGTTGCATTTTAAATTGTGACATAGCATGCACTCACGTTCTTCTAAGACTGCAATGCTTTTATACCTTGTGCACACTAAGTTATGATGGAAGCTGTAGATCGTTAGAACCCTCTACTTTATTCTATTCCGCAACTTATACCTCTTGGCCCCTTATGCTTGATTGCCTCTTGGATTTTTTCTTAATTGACTCTTGTCTATTTACTAAAATATTAACAAATACAAAACCAGGACCTATGGACTACTTGCTTTATTGAGACATGTTGGCTACACGATGTTGCTTATTATAGTACATGGTGATTTCCATATCCATTTTACACATGTTTTTCACGGTATCTTGAATTAGATGTAGACTATACATGTTACATATGATCTGGTCCCGATTGCATGTAGCTTCATTTTCTCATCCCCGGGAGCAACCTTTCTACATTAGGGGCATGCCTGTACTGGGGGCATCCTATGCATATATCAGGTTTTATCTTTCTATGTTAGTCCATTGATCGTATGGAGCTACTTAGATTGCTTATACATGCCTTGCTCTTGCTTATATCTTTAGAGTGCTTACATAGAAGGATATCATACTTTGTTATACCTTATGCTGAAATTATTGCTCACGTCATAGTTCAAAAACTCATACTTGGCAATTACTCAGCAGCCCAAAATTTGACTCAGAACTCAAGTTTTTCTCAGCAATTACTTGGCAATTTTATCACTATTTAAAAAAAATTAAATTCAAAAAATAAACTTCAATTAAACGTAGAACTTTGTTAAATGACATGAAAAGTGAATGTAGAGAATTGCTAGTGTTTTGAGTTGAGTAATTGCCAAGTACAAGTTTTTGAGCTATGTTGTAACTTGTCACCCATGTAGGTTGTGTCATTGTATTTCCTTGAAGGCTTGAAGATGACACTTGAACTTTGAAGTTTGAACAATGAAAAGTGAAAACGTAGAAAAGTATGAATTCACTCCTCCTTGAAGTTTGATCAGCAAAAATCGTGAGCAAACCCAGTAGAGCATTGTGTAACAATGACAACTTGAAACTCTAGCAGGTAGTCACAACATTCGTAGATAGAGAAATCGCAAAAAGAAAAAACACATAAAAACGACCTTTTTTCGTTTTGGGCATTTTATACCCACCATCAAGCGATTTAGCCAACAATTTTCGGTGAGTAATGATAAAATTCGTTGCCCTAAATCGTGATGTGATTTTTTTTCAGAGTTTAATCATTTTTAGGTTGTATCATAATTTATCGAAAAAAATTGGCATTTTTTGAATCCATGGTATGCATGAATTAATATTGTATGCTTCATGCTTACAGCCTTACACTACTTGTTCCATGATTGCTTTGTGATACATTGATTGTTCTATGCTTTATATTGATGTGTGCTTACATTGTGGTTGATGTGTGCTTACATTGTGGTTGATGCGTGTTTACATTGCTTGTTTCATGCTTTCACTCATGTGTGCTTTTGTGTCAAGTCATGAGTCAGTCATGTTAGAGGATCCTCTTGTTAGTTATTGTGTCCATTGTCATGTCATGTTTGCTTCTATGCTTCTAGATCATGATGTTTGCTTATATATTGTTCATTGTGATGCTCTTGTGCTTGATTACATGTTATTATTGTGTTACTACTTGTTGGTGCTTGATTATATTATATGTTATTATATGCTTGGTGTCATGGTGTATATTACGAATATTACTATCGTTTACAACTACTAGTACTCACATGTGCTTACAATGATCTGATTTTTCTAAGCAAACATATCCTACCACATTGGTATACATTTTTACATGGTTAGCTTTTGCTTAATCTTTATATGCATTTTACACATGGTACATTTAATTTTACTTTTGAGATAAGTGATAAGGAGGCTCCTTCCCTCCTCTACAAATGGAGGGTATCAATGGCCTTATTCCAGAGATTTAGAGAATTGCAATCAAAGCATCCCACTCCTTGATAGATTCAGATATAGTTTTAGATGATTCATATTCAGTTTTAGAGACACTTTATATAGTTTAGGATAGACCATATTCAGATTTAGGAACATTTGATCACATTCGAGATTGATTCTATCCATGTTCAAATAGTCGACATGCCTTTGAAAGACTATATTCATGCTTTTGAAAGATTATTTTGAGTTCGAAGACATTATACGTGCTTTTGAGAGACTACACTCCTGCTTTTGCAAGATTATATTTAGTTATGGATTCGTTCATACTACTCTTCAAGACTAGTGATACATTATTCAGTTACAATTTTCTTGGTTTCCCATCTGTAACGGAATATTGACCTTTTCCCTTGGTGAGTTATTGTTAAGGCCCCATTGTTGTGCCGTATAAGTACAAGACTTGTCGTATTAGTTTCAAATTAGTTCGCCTCTCTAGCTAAAAAAATGGGCTTCGCCCTTGGCAAGTCAATTTCAAGACCTCGTGATTTACTGCATTAGTTGCAAACCCTTGTTCGTTTCTTTGGCAATGAAGGGAATAAGGCTAGATCACATTCTCCATTGTTATTGGATTATTTGGACACCCATGGCATTTAATGAGTTCCTCCACCTTGCAAACTAAGGGATCACTCTTCATTTCAATTGTTACATCTTCTGGGGCATGTCACCCCATGACACTCTCTAACAAGTTCAATGTGCAATTGGTGCAAGTTGAGGTCAAACCAGGCCTAGTCTAGGGTACTAGCCATTTGTCGAAGTGAATATTGCTGACGCTCAACAAAGGAGAGGTCGATTCTGCTTCATCGCATCAGATTGCAAGATTCCTATACCATAACTCTAAAGTGCAATGGCAAGGGAAAACAGTCAAAAAGTTGCAGACATCGCAGAACAACCCAGGACACTACCAAAAACCTCATACGCTACTGTCCACAGTTACTATCCCTGCCTGTTGGTACTGTCTGCAGATAGTTTTAGAGAATGAAACTTCCAGGATATCCTAACAACGCTCTTATGAGCCGAATTCCAGTCCCTGATGTCCATTGTACAATCATCCTTCAAGCAGAATCAGGTTGGGTCTTTCCATTGTACATTGTTTAGAAGTATATCCCTCTACTTTCTCTTTCTAGAATAATCACAATTAATCTAAATTAGGCTCTGATTACTGTACTTGACTATCTTTATTTCTATAATCTAGATTAGGTCAATGTTCTAGCTCATTTTATAGGTGAAGAATTGTTAAAACGCCTTACATTATTCCACATATCTCAAGGATGAGGAGACGGTTTCCGGGACAGCAAAAATTCTCAGATTTTAGCGATGGCAGGGAAATTGCAGCAAACCGTCTTTCAAAATAATACCTTAAATTTAATATTTAAATCTTTAGAATACCAAAAAATAAATATAGCTTAAGAAATTTGAAATAAGCTTAAATTTAAAACAATAGATTACTAAATAAAACTATCGCTCCAACAATCCATCTGATAATCCAAAATTGTGAATAATGAAGTTTTTCAAGGTGGTTTTTTTCATTTTGAGGGGGCACGTCTGGTGCACCACTCGAACCCCCGGGACGCACCGTGGAACACTAGTTCATTGCTTTCATAACATACTAAGTTCCTACAATTTAGTGTGTTGCCCACCATATTTCCAATCAAATCTGGACCATAGTTGGGGAGGTAGGAGTTAATTCCATGGTGGAGTTGCATATGTATAACTCTATATCTGCTTTGTACTTGGATTGAGCTCAATACCAAGCCATGCTGGATTTTTCCCACAATTGGTTTCTCTAGGGTAAATTCTTCTGTTGTGAGTATTTTTAGGAGCGTATGATTTAAACTCAATTCCTTCCATGTTGTGATGATATCTTTCATGGAATTCATAGTTTTTGCCATTTTGGTAATGGACAGCACTTCAAGCACTTGCAATTTAAGCAACGACTGTAATTGTAGTTGTAAGTCTTATGAGAGTGTATAATATGTGTGAACATTCACACATTCTAATTTCGAATGCTGGAGGTATGGGGCAGCTGATTGTTATATCTCACATCTAACTTTAAGCCTATGTACGTTGGATTTCAGTAGCAAAATATTAAATTTGTTGTAGCAAAGAGTTCAAGAACCTTACAGATCAATTAAGTACATGTTTAAAAATTATAAAGTAGACGGTTATAGGCTGAATCAGTTCTAATGCAATTAATAATGATTATTGCTATCATTTAAAGAGATTTTCCAAGCTACCCTAAATACTACAAAACTGATCTTTTTGGAAACAATTTAAAATTTATCACCATGACCCAAAATGTTTACTCTAAAACCAAATTCTTCGAAATCATAGTGTCTCATATTAGGTGGACAGTGAAAAAAGTTAAATCTAAAGAAAATGAGAACTTTTTCAATACTATCAAATGCTGCATGTATAAATTTGATTTTTTACATCTTCAATCTCTCTTCACACTATATCATCATAGATCTGGCACTGTCAAGAAGCTATCCGAACATTAAACTTTTCTAAAGAGAAGCACTGCCACATGTAAATGGAACACAAAGAAAGTAATCTCCTGAAATAAGAAGATGGACATTCTAGTATTAATAATGCAGTTCAGTATTTCATTAGATACCTTCGCTGGAGAATTTGAGGCATCTTGTACGGGAATGCAATTTATTACCTGCTCCAGACCTAGAAACTTGGTAACACTGAGAGTTGTGGATGGGTGGTAGCGAAGACCGCCCCTACAAGGACCCAGAGCTTGGCTGAACTGTACACGGAATCCTCGATTAACATGGGTTTCTCCCTTGTCATCAACCCATGGAACCCTGAAAATAATCACCCGTTCTGGCTCTAACAAACGCTCCAATATGTGAACATACCTGTAAGGCTAGCACCATCAAGCTAAGACCTGTTGTACTCCCAACTTATATTACTGATTTTTTTGTCGTGCACATTGCTTTTTTCTATAAACTTTTTCCTATTGACAAAAAATTGAGTTAAGAAAAGATTTACAACAAATCAAAAAAGCATAAAGTGATTGAGTGATCTTACTGTGGGGTCTTGGAGAGGACTGGCTCTAAAGAATGTACAATTTCCTGTACTGCTTGTATAAACTCCACTTCGTGAGGATCTTTTCTAATCACGGCCTCCACAATGGATTCGGCACTTTTACACAAAAGTGCTTTGGTCATACGATAGTCAAAGACACATGTATCAATATCTGTTTAGAATCTTAAGTCATATGAAACAACATATAACAGGAGGATCGTGTGATACTACATTCCCTAAATCCATTGAAACAAATTTAAGAGCCATATATTAATCAGTTTATCATGTTCTTGACTTATAGACTCATCAAACAATACAAAAGAAAATGCTTTCATCGTAGAAACAATAGAAAACAAAGACAAAGATCTGACTAGTATTTGTTACAAGATAATCTATCGCCTTACAAGACCCATTTAGGTTTCCCAAAAAAAAAGGTGCCAAAGCGGAATGCCACTTGCAAATAGAACTGAGAAAAGCTAAACTGCACCAGAAAACAACTTATAATGAGTCTTTTATATAATAATTGAAAGATTTAATTTACTTCCATAACAGTCCCATAATAGGAAACATGCTCCATGGTTGTCCTTTCAACTTCTATTATGAGATTGGTCATTCTGGTTCAGATATTAACTCCTGTCGGTTCTTCTTATGTGCTTTTCAGAAAAATGGGGCACTACACCTGATCCATTCGGCGGCATTTGATTTTGATTGGGCATTAACCTTACTGCTTTTGCATAAATATCTTACTGCCAAATCATGACAGTACCACCAGTAGCTGATCCATGTATAGAATCATTTAAATGACTTTAACAAACAAAATAAAATCGCAAAGTCAGTCCCAGCTTAATGTCATCTATAAGATGTTCTAAGTATGTCCTGAACCGTCATTGATTTCAAGGGTGTTTCAAAGCACAAATACTCTAATTTGGTGTGTCCCAATGCACAAGGATGCTTGAAGTAGGAGGAGGACGTGCAATATAATCAGAGGATGGTAAAAGATGACACAAACTAAGGCTTGGCAAAACAAGACCAATATTATGTACCTGCAAAGATACTTCTGTTGGGTACCTAGCCACAACATATGTTATAGGATGTTTGTCTTTAGATTTGCCTTTAGTCTTAGCATTATTATCAAGTTATCTTGTATTTCTGGAGCCTAGAGTTAGAGACAAATTAAGTCATGAGTTCAGTGTTCCCTGTGGTTTTGTCATAAAGTGTGGAAAAACCCTAAAGACTATCTTTTTACCATTTCAACTTCTAATTCAAACTATGAGCCACCATTGTGTGAAAACTCGTGTTATAGCCTGATTTGCAGGTGAAATCCACTCTCAGATGAGCAGGTGCCCCGATTGTTCCGGCTTTATCACGCACTCTACTTTATCTTTGCAGTTCCGTTTTCAGTTGTTATTTGGAGCATGGTAAGTGGTATCAGAACATCATCCGATCTTTCACATTTGCTGCCGAAAATGCCGAGGGTAGTTTTCCCAATAAACAACTCACAATTCCTGTACCAAGGATTAATGATCTGCTTGATGAGTATCAGATCTCAGGTCTAGATACTATCAAATACCAATTCGAATTCAAGACTAGGAGAAGACTACATTCAAAACTCATCAGGGCCACTACCAATTTCAGGTCATGCATTTTGGCCTTAGCAATGCTCCAGCTGCATTTCAGGGATTGATTAACAAGGTATTTGGTAAATTCCTACATAAGTTTGTCCTAGTTTTTTTGATGATATCCTTATTTACAATAATTCATTAGCATCCCTTATTGAGCATTTGGACATTGTGTTGAATATCTTGGTGGAGAAGAAATTGTATACCAAGGCATCTACATGCGAATTTGCTAAGGCATCTTCAGAATTTCTTTGTCACATTATTTCTAATGAAAAGGTGCATAGTGACCAACAAAGATCAAGACCATATGCAATTGGCATGTGCCCCAAACTCTAAAGAAAATTCACGGTTCCTTAGGCTTGGCAGGATTCTATAGAAGGTTTTTAAGGAACTTATCCACAATAGCCCCATCTATTAACTGACCTTACCAAGAAAGATGCCTTTAAGTGGTCCACTTAGGCACAAAAATCGTTTCAGAATCTCAAACAAGCTCCTCCCTACTCAAATTTTAGTAACACCTGGTTTCTACAAATCCTTTGTCATTGAATGTGATACTTCCGGATCAGGACTTGCTGCAGTACTTTTTCAAAATGACCATCCCATCACATTTGAAAGTAGAAAATTGATTGGTATGGAATGACACATGTCAACGTATGGCAAGGAGAAGTTAGCCATCCTGCACACAGTGACCAAATGGCATCAATTTTTTTTGGGGATCAAGTTTTTTAGTAAGACTTACGATCTCAACCTTAAGTACTTGTTGACCCAAGGAACATCAATAGAGTAGCAGAAGTGGATTGATCACCTACAAGCCTATGACTTTGAGATCCTTTATAAGAAAGGGAAGGAGAATGTGGTGGAAGATGCACTGTCACACCTAGCGGAATCCGTGTATTTCATACAATCTCCATCAATCAACCTGCTTGGATACAAGATCTGGTACAATACTAAAACTCACCCTGCCAGAACCAAGCTCATATAATACATTGACAAAGGGATAAAAGGCAAAGCTTGGTCCATTCAGAATAGCATGATATTTTTTAGAGGATGCATTTACATAAAGGATGAATTACCCCTTGTTCAAAAGGCACTTGAGCATGGGCACATGCCTCCATTTATTGGCCATGTTGGATTCCATAAAACCTATGAAAACATTGTCTCTAATTTTTTTCTAGAAAAACATGAAGGCAAACATTCTACAATTTGTAGATGAGTGTGACACTTGCCAGCGAAATAAGGTCAAGAGTGTTCGCTCCCCAAGACTTTACCAAATCAAAAGTGGTCAATTGTGTCAATGAACCTCATCTCAAGCCTTCCCAACTCTAAAGATAAGGATGAAAAATTTGTAATGGTAGATTTATTGACTATGTATGTCCACTTCATTCCCACAAGAAAGGCGTGACATAATGATTCTAATGGTTGGTAAATTGTATTTCAAACATGTGTTTAAGCTACATGGTATCCCGAAGCAAATCATACGCAATTAGTATCAAATACTTTGAAGACATTTTTGGCAAGAAGTTTTTGTAATGCAAGGATTATATTGAACATTAGCACTGCATACCATCCCCAAAATAATGCTCAAACGGAGAGGGTGAACAAGTGCTTGGAAAGGTTTCTAAGAATGTATGCAAGGGGTAAGCAAAGCAAGTGGGTGGAATGGTTACATTTGGCTGAGTATTGGTACTACACCACATATCACTCTGCCATCAAAATGACACCCTTCAAGGCTTTATATGGATATGAGTGGCCACCCCCATTAGACTAGGTAATTCAAAGGGGCAAGAGACCAACAATAGAAGCATTGGAGGAAGCTAAACACGCTACAAATTCTTAAGGACAACCTGGCAGTAAATGCCAATAGGATGAAGCAACAGGCTGATCGACACATGTCATAGAGGACATTGAAATCAAGGACATGGTATTTGTTTGGCTACAACCATTTACAGGCAACGTTGAAGCAAGCAAGGAAGCAAAAGATAAACCCAAATATTATGGGTCATACAAGGTGAGAGCATAAGTGGGAGGAGTCACACATGCACTAGACATACCAAACAAGAGCAAGATATAGGATGTTTTCCATGTATCATGCTTGAAGAAGAAGAAAGGAGTGCATACTTTGCCACAAATAGAACTTCCAAACAAAGACGAAGGGATGGCTAGTGTTGGAACCAGGTGCATTGGTGGGGAGGAGATAATAAAACTGCGGAATCGGGTTGTGCGAATGTTCAAGGTCAAGTGGAAGGGGCTGTCAATATTGGAAGCGACTTGTTGGTGAAATAATTTGTCGAGTGGGCAAATTAGTGGGTTCTAACCAATAGTGTGCAGAACTAAGTCCCTTTACTTGAATGGGGCAGCTCCATTTATTGAAAACAAGGAAGTGAAAACAATCTAAACTAATTTCCGGGGTGGCCAGAAGACCGGGGATCATACAGGAATACTTCCCTAAACCTGTGGCAATTGCTTGTATTTAATACAAGGGAGGAAAGTTGCTTAGTGAGGGAGATAGGAGAGGAAAATAAGAAAGGGATTTCAAACAGCAACTAGCGTAGCAGAGTTTGTTGCATTAAAACCAAACCATTTCACTTACATCAATCAGAAGAACCCATTTGCAAAGAAAGAGGAACAATCAACAAGAAACACAAAGTCTTATCGCATCATGTTGCGCAATTTACAATGCTCTTAGAGTACAAGTTGAGATGGAGATATAACAGTAGTCGACAAGAAACAGAAGAAATGAAGGCACTTGTTTCTAGAAAGACAGTGAGGACTAGTAAATAAGTACTAACCATCCCTTGAAATGCAGGTGCCATTCATATTTATAGTGCTATGACTGTCCTTTCATCTCCCCCACATGACCTTTCACCTTCTTTCGTGACTGTTGACCTTTCGAATTCCTGTCACGACCTTTGATGTTCCTCCATGACTGTTGGCCTTTCAACTTCTGTTACAACCCTTGGTGTTCCTTTGTCACCTGTGACCTTTCACCTCCCTTCATTGTGCAGGTGCTCTACTACATCTTCTAATTGCATCATCACCGGGTCGTCCAAAATCTCCTTGACGCACATCTTTTTCCAGGTCGCCTTTCACCTTCCTGACGAGCGACATCAGACTTTGTGGTCACACGACTACATTCTGTGGTTGCCTAGGCCTCCGTGTCGCGCGACTACATTATGTGGTTGCCTAAGTCTCTATGACGTGCGTCTACACCTTGTTGTCGAGCGTCTAAGGCCTTCATGATCCCTAAAATTCGTTGTCGGGTGACAAAAACTTGTTGTCGCGTAACTACATTCTGTGGTCGACTAGGTCTCTGTGATGAGCGTCTACACATTGTTGTCGCACGTCCAAGGCCTTCCGGACGCCTAAAATTCGTTGTCAGGTGACAAAGACTTGTCGCGTGACTGCAACATGTTGTCGACCATCTCAGGATTTGCAGTCACGCAACTAGAGCTTGCCAAGTTGCTGAAAATTTGTTTTCTTTGCCCCTAGGAGCAAAATTTAACGAAAATTGGCCGTCCAATATATGAATCTTTATGGAAAAGGGTCAATGAATCCAATGAGCCTATTTAGAAGTCCTGAAAATGAAGTCTTCGCCAACTTTTACCCATTTTTGCATTTTTGCCTCAAGGTGTGCGCCGATAGACTTAGTGATAGGAAGAGTTTACGATCACCACAGACTAACACATCATATGGGTCATGAAGAGCACTAAATATACTTTCATTTGAGCTTTGGTTAGGCTCACAAATCTTCACGAGGCTCTTGAAACCTTTCGAACAAGGTACAGCTTGTATAAGGATATTTGCGTCGCACTGTCAGACAATTTTCCACATCTCAAAGTTCCCAAAATCTTTCCTTAATGATTTCAACATGAAGTAGGCTTTGTTATCTCTCCAATGCCTGGGGTATGAGCTTCTAACTCTTCACAAGACTCCCAAAACTTCTCAAAAAATCTAGCTAGCTTTTTCAGAACATGCATTTCACACTACCTTGCTCACAAAGACCCGGTTTCACATAATTTGCTCCTAAACATTGATTTTCTTTCAGAACTTTCCTAAACTGCCTCAAATGATTACATAGCTTTGTCACACACTATTTGGAGGCATTAGATCTCCTTGGGACATCCCCGGGAGGTGCTCCACAGGTGCAAGAAGTCCGAAAATAGGCCTTTTTGGGCCTCCAGGAACAGTTCCTTCAAAGTGGATCGAAATGAATTCATGTATTGCTTCCCACCAGCTTACCTGCACATGAAACACACTTTAAAAATCCAGTTAGCACATCCCTCTCGGCCATGATGAAGTTTACATAATTAGAGATTGGCCTGAGGACAGGTTTACATTACCCGGATCAGAGATTTTTTGAGTGTGGGCTTGGTTGTCATGGCCAAAATTTCAATTTTTATGCTAGACATTTAGCATGACAACACAACTTTGAAGTGAAAAATTTTCTACGCAAGTATGCAAACTTGCCATATTGCTAAAAGGGGGGCCCCCATAGAAAAAATGTCTCCACTTCCATGTGAGGGAGGGTTTTCTAGGTAAGCATTGAAATGATCCAAATTGTTGAAAAACTTGCCTAAAATGTATGGGGGAGCTTGAGGAATTTTTTAAAAACTCCCATTCTAATGCATGTATCTGGTTAAGTAGTATTATAGAGAATGTTGGTTAGAGCTTCCTTTTACGTTATAGTGGTCTCAAGTTCAATCCTTTGTGCATCCTTCACATATATTAAACCTATGGTACAAATTTTTGGACCAAAAAGCTCCTGAGAGGTCACCCATCCTAGTACTATTCTAGGTTGAGCATGCTTAGCTTCAATTTTTTTACTATCTTTGAAGACAACGCTCTTTAAGGACAAGGGCATGTTGTGTACCAAGGCACAACATGTGTTATAGAATGTTTATCCCTAGATTTGTCTTTAGTCTTAGCGTAATTATTTGTAGACACCTAAAATTGGCTCAAACATCATTACATTACACACTTCTAGCAATTTTATATGTACGAGTCTTAAACAGCAAAATCGGTATTTAGTGGCATTTGGTCTTGTCTAGTCTTTGTTGTATGGTTTGTTTGTCGATATTTGATGTCTTGCCGCACTTTGTGTCACCTCACAAAGTAACATAGATTTTTTTTGTGTTTAGAGACATTGCATGTTGGCACGGGGCCAATAGTGTCAACTTGGTCACTACCATCATAAGGTACTGACCAAAAATGCATGGTACTGTCCCAGAGCTCAATATTGGCTATTTTGACCATTTGGCTCCTTTGTTACTATTGTTATCATATGTTTCTCAAGTTGTGGATCAGCTTTGCACAAAATTAGGTCTTAATTTCAAAGTAAGAGGCTCCTATATAGATATACATATACATCCATACACTTATACATACATACATATACGTATGTACATACATACATATATATATATATATATAAGATTACTAAGGGGTCTAAAGCATGAGGCACTGTCAAGTATCTATCTACAAGCACTATTCTAGAGGACAGTAAAGGGCAACTTTTCCACTAATATCAGTCTACAAGCATTCTATTCAGCATTCAAGAGGGTTTTACATCTAAAGATATCTAATCAGCCCACTATCAATGTCAAAACACAAGGGGGGAAACACAGGGGAGGGCACTCTACACTTGCATTCACTCCTGCACAAGCACTAGGAGACCTACATGGAGTTTGACCCCTCATTGGGGCAATGTAGTGTAGAGCTTGGTTAGAATCAACAAGGAAGTTGTATACCAAGGGCGTTCCAACTCAATCACCCTAATCCGTTTTCTTTTCTAATATATATTTGAGTGTTGGTGCGGAAAACTAGGGTTTGATCATTGTAAGAGCATGCGTGAATATTCTAGAGCAGGCAAAAGTGCAAATGGGAATTAAAGACAGACAAAGCAACCTAGACTGACACAAAAACACAGAACGAGGCCATACCCTACCATGCAGTTGGATAGAAGCATTTCACAAATGGGAATTAAAGACAGACAAAGCAACCTAGACTGACACAAAAACACAAAACGAGGCCATACCCTACCATGCAGTTGGATAGAAGCATTTCACTCTAGTGTCCAATGCGACGCTAGTGTCCAAGAAGGTTTTCAGCACTTTGTTTCCAAGACAAAGCACCTTCAACCCTGTCATATCCCATTTGACTCAATTTCAGATCCAAATTAGCCTGTTGTTGAATATTTATACTAATAGGCATTGGTTAGACAGTTGGGAACTACCTCTAACTAAAAAGTTTTTGTAACCACTTTTGTAACCACCTCTTCATAATAAAATCTCGGTCACATCCATTATGGGTGTGTGCAAATTTGCTCCTCTTTCCTTTCTCAGTTTTCTTCTGCTAACATTGGTATCAGAGATATCAAAGTCGTTCAAGGTCGCAGTTCGAGGAAGACTCCAAGAGGCACGAACTGGAAGTTCGAGGAAGCCCTAGCAAGGCAAAAACTTGAAGAAAATAGAAGGAAATTTATGCGCGTTTTAAGAAAAATACAGTCGCAAAAACCTTTAGCTGAGGAAAATGTAGTTGCATTTGGGCATTTATTACCTACTCCAAAAGTCATAGAACTTGTTTTTCTTTCTTTCTTGCAGTCGCAAAGGGCATTTTATCACTTTTATGTCACGTCAAGGGCAGAGGTCGTCATTTTGAGGGCAAAAGTTGTATATACAGTCGTAGGAAAAACAAGGGCATTAATACTAATTTTTGAGGGCAAAAATATTGATCCTCCTTGTCGAATCCGTCCCTGGTTTTTCACAACTTAGTTTTTCTAGTTGCGACCAACGTATAACACTACTTCATTGTGTGAGCACGGTAATTTTTTTATTATTGCTATTTCTGTTATTTTTGGAATAATAAATGGCAAATATATCAAGCCTAATTTTGTCAAATTTGCCAAAATTAACGGGCACAAATTTCAATGTATGGAGCCATAAAATTCTAACACTTGCAGAATTTTGTGATTGTGATAAAATAATCACAAGTAGCGAAGGTCAACCAACTACAAACTTCGTTGATCGGTTTCGGATGATATGATACCGGAAGTGTGGAATGCCATTGTAGCAAGTACGTTGTGGAAAATTCGGAAAGAAAAATATCAAACATCAGAGAAGGGACGGGTTTTATACCTAAAGAATACGTTGTTTTCTTTGAAGTTGCAAGAAGGTGGATCGTTGTCTGAGCACCTACTTCAAATGAAAGACCTCTAAGACCAGTTATCTTCCATCAACAAAAAGATGGACGACGATGATATGGTGGCTCTGATTCTGAACTACTTACCTTCTTCATATGAGTCATTTCTAGAGGCACTCCATTTAAAGGTTAAAAGTCAAGCTCTCACATTATACAAGGTGAGTTCCTACCTAATGCAAAAGGAGTGGAGACAAATTCAAGTAGAATCCAATTGTGACAATCAGAAAATGCTCTAGTCACACAGTCAAAAGGAAAGTGGAGACGTCATTCTAGTGAGTCCTCCACTGAGTATTAGGTCACATGTTATTATTGTCACAAGGTTGGGCACCTTAAGGAGTGTAGGAAGCAAAAGTATGATCTTTCGCAACAAAACAAAATTTCATGCGATGAGGAACATGTGGCAGTAGTTGCAGAAGAACGAGATTCAAATGATGGGCATGCTCTTTATTGTCTTACGACATCATGCTTGCATGACAGTGGTACTAGTTGTTGGATCATTGCCTCGGGTGCATCCGCACACTTTTCATGTCGCAGGGACTGGTATTTTTCTTTACTGCAAATATATGTTTTGAATCAGTAGTACTAGCTGATGGAGAATCACTTGCAGTAGAAGGGATAGGAGATATATGCATTGTATTGAATAACACTCATACAATGTAGACACAAAATGTTAAATATGTACCTTCTTTACAAAAGAATCTTCTATCTATTCGTCAATTAACTAAAAATCACAATATTTCTATGAATTTTTATTGGAAGAAGTGTTGTCTTTGATGTGAAACAAAGACAGATGATTGCCCTTGGTATCAGGCAAGGTGGCCAATATCGGCTTGTTCATCCTGCTACAATCAACATGAATGCACATGTGGAGGGCAGCTCCACCATACAGGATGTGCAAGAGGTTGAAATGCCTTCGAAGGAAGTCATTCTCCATAGATCTGTTGACTTGGATATAGTCAACCTACATCCACTTATTATGGAGGGAATATCCATTATACCAGTTGTACGGGAGGAGGGCATTCCTTGCGAGGATGGATTTTCTTATTCTAAAGAGCAGTTTATTGTGGATGGAGACTCCACTGTTCCAGATGTATTGAAGGTGCATGTTGAGCTGGCATGCCAAGCCACTCACTCAGAGGTACTTGCTCAAAGGAGAGCACAGGATGCATAGTTTGCTCGTTGTGTTGTGAAAGACCTTTCCCAACAGAGGGGGATACATGAGACATAGATGAGATGGAGATACTTGTTTCTCCTACTATTGTGGAGTTGGTACTAACTTCCACTGCACGGATGGTCACATTTCTCTCCTTCGTAACTCAATTTGATTGGAAGGCACTTCACCATGCTTTCCTGAAAAATTTGGATGAGCTCTACATGGTGTTGCAAGGGCATGATCAAGATGACTTAGATTGCAGGCTAAGTCTTTATATAGACTCCAGCAGGATACACAAACCTGGAACAAATCTCTCGATCCACCTCTCCGAGTTTCTGATTCCAGCACTTTGGAGATGGGGCTGACACTCTCAGCAATTGATGATTCATCATTGGTCAATGAATCACGTAACGAAGAATTAGTGGACCACTTGCCATATCCTTTGTTCACACGACCAAATTCTTGTTTTGCAATTCTTCTCCATTCGACAACCTCAACACAACAATGGACTGCTGATTTCAAAGTACCACCTATGGCACAGTCTATAGATCTAATGACTAAGCATATGGGCTTTAGGACATTTTGTAAAATTTCCAGACAAACTTGGTATTGTTTCCGGTTTAGTCATTAAGAGGGGGTGTTGAATAGTTATACTAATAGGCATCGGTTAGACAGTTGGGAACTGCCTCTAACTGAAAACTGTTTGTAACCACGTTTGTAACCACCTTTTCATAATAAAATCTCTGTCACATCCATTCTAGGTGTGTGCAGATTTGCTCTTCTCTTTCCTTTCTCGGTTTTTTTCTGCTAACACCTACAAAACAGCAAAAAAGCTAAGTGGATACTCTAACCTTAATTGTCTATCTCCTAAAATGTCTTTAGTGCTCATAACTATAACCCTAGTTTTCCAAAAATGTATATGTTAATGCTAAATCTGATTGTATAGTTGTATATTCTAGATTATAATCCTAATTAGAGTAAAGCACTTAAACTTGGGTGTAATCATTTAGTGAACCCGTTTATTGATCTTCCACACCTTCTACAGTAAGGGTTTGGCCCTACATGTTTGCCATCCTTGGTTTGTTCTTAGTTATTACATTTTTTCCCATTGTTGGGGTTAATGTGGGTCTAGATTCCCAAAGACCTAGTAGTATGGTTTCTGTAGACACTTCTACCTCCAAACATCCACTTGATTTCCTTCAAAGGCCCTCATGTGCGGCTCCATCTTCCAAAGCACCCTTTTCAACTTGGGTTGTGCCTTTCCCTTATAGCAACACTATTGAGTAAGCATGTGTGGCTAATGACAATAGTATTTATATATGTATGAGGAAGAATGTGATTTATATATGTATGGGGAAGAATGTGATGTTAATGACTACAGCGATGATTGTTACAATGAAATTTATAGTAAGCAACAAGTAATCAAACTTTCCCCTGCTTGAGTTATGGTTACCAAGTGGTTGAGGACCAACAATGCCTGCCTAATAGCAATACATCTAATCAAACTTACCCATACCCAACCCATGCAGCTCCTCTTAGTTATGGTTACCGTGAGTACATTGTTAGTAATGACAATATAAATAAGGAATATCCTCCTAATGATATTCTCTTTCCATCTTCTAATGACACAGATTAAAATACGTAATTGTGTTCTCTCCCTCTTCTCTTGAAATGCAAAAGGAAACAATTGATTGTGTTATCTCTCCCCCTTCTCTTGAAATGCAAAAGGAAACGAGTGATTGTATCATCTCTCCCTTTTCTCTTGAAATGCAAATAGAAACAAATGATTGTGCTCTCTCTCACTCTTCTCTTGAGATGAAACATGAAATCATTGCTTGCGATATCTCTCCTCCCGTAGAAATGGAAAATGCAACAATTGCTCGTAATGTTCCTTCTTTTTCTATCGGCACAGCAAATGACACTAATGATTTCAATGTTCCTTTTGAAGTAGCAAGTAATAAGCATAGAGTTAGTGAAGGGTTAGGTCATGAAATACGCAAGCGTATAAAAAGTGGAGAACCCCTAAAGAATGCATCTTTTTACCATTTCAACTTCTAATGGAAATGGAGAGTCGCCACAGTGTGAGAACTCCTAAGTTAAACACAGATTTACAGGTGCAATCCACTCTTGGATGTGCAGGTGCCCACATTGTTCCTGTTTTATCACGCATTCTACTTTATATTTGCAGTTCCATTTTCTGTTGTTATTTTGAAGGAAGCAATTTCTATACAATAAAAAATCTATATTCCTCACAAATGGGTCTTGTATCGTGATCTTATTTTCTGCATTTACTTTTTAGTCTCTAATATGTTTTCAGATCTTCTACTAAATTTAACATGGTATCAGTATTCTCTATATCCTGTCAGATCCTCAGAGCTCACTAGATTGATCATACTATAAGGGAGCTTTGGCAATAATTCAGAAAAGGGGGGTTGCATTTTAGAAACAACTGTACAGTTTTAAAATGACAGGAGAGTCAGTCACAAATTATTAGACATTAAAATTCAGCCAGCCAAAATCAACAAAAAGTCAGGAGATGATAGGGATATTTTGAAAGACCCGCTCTTTTGATGGAGTGGCACAATGCAGTGGGCAAGGATCCCACAGGTATGTGGTTATGGATATTGATCATTGTGGCACAGAGTTTCCCGGCGTCAAAATATGCCAGATAAGATCTCACCCATAGAAAATGCTTGAAGGAGACTGGTGGAAGTACAAAACCACACTCGTAGAGAGAAAGAGAACCCTATTGGCAGGAATGTGATTAGAGGACAAGTTGAGAGCTCCATGAATTCTGAGGAGGCAGGTTCAGGATGTATTGTTTAACAGAAAGAAAGATAGAATAGTAATGTCCATGAATGACCAAAGTGGGTCAATGGGCCTCAAAATACAGCAAGTTAGTGCTGAAGCAAAAAATGGTTGCAAGTTTCATATCATGGGCAGGATGTCTTGAGAACAGGGATTCTCGGAACCCACATGATAAGGTCATTGTAGGTGTAGCATCCACCATAGTCACAAACCATTTAATATGTATACAACCCTAAATGCTTTAAATACGTTAGCCTGTTTTGATATCTTGCCAGACCAATTTGGATTTCATTTTAAATGTCTTTGCAAGCAAGATTCTCTTCTCGGTGCTTCTAGAGGAATTATCGTTGGAGATCCCAGGTAGAATGATGTTTAGCAATCACAAAACATAACTGTTGCTCTTCCAATCCTAACCTAATATGTTTTTGTCAGCTAATCAATTGTGATGTGAAGGGTGGAATTATACATATATTGATAGAAGATCACATGTACGGATTGGCTTTAAGTTTGAAAACCACACTTTATAGATCAGTAACAGGAACTAATTTTGAAGTTTCGTAAAGGCTGACATAAGTACCCACCAATGATTTTGAATTTCTCTACTTGCAGTTTTTAGTCGAGATTTCATTGTGCTGCCAAGTTACATAAGTTAAATAAGGATAAAACAGAGTTAACATTTTGGTCCTTTTGACAACTTCCTGATGATGCGCTAAGGTAATTTCATGCTTATAACTCTACAATTGGACACTTGGATGTTAGACCTGGGTGGACTATTAGGCTATTTTGTATGAATTCAGTGCCATATCATCCATCTTGATCACTACTAATTAGTCATTTCCAGAAGTATTTGTCACGAGCAACTTGGGATCCATATATAGGACTATTTATTATATGCATTATTATATAAGAATGCTCATGTCTGACTAAGCATCAATCAGCAGCTTGTATGATGAAAAATTTAGCTAACTATACCTAGGTCAGTTTAGCTCCCTTCATATCTTTCCAAATAAAAGAAGATGGATCTTTTTCAAGAATGTTAAGAAGATAATGTTTATAGCTGACTAAGCATCAATCAACAGCTTGTGTAATGAAAACTTCAGATATGTAAAGCTCATCAGTCTGACTCACTTCACAATTTTGCTAATAATAGAAGATAGATCTCAACTCTTAGCTCATAAAAGCAGAGAAACAGACAAAATATATATCAAATTCAAGCATGCATATATATATATATATATATATATATATATAACAGACTAAACAGCAGTCTGTAGATTCTGCAATTTTAGTAGTTTGATAAGATCACCAATCTTCTTGCTAAGTTCTCACCAACATGAAATAGCTAATAAGGAGCCAGATGCGATATTTCAGACAGATGGATAACAGAAATACTTGATAGTATTCTTGAATGTGATATATCCATGTTTACATATCCATTTTGTCTCGTAAAGTTCTGACATGCTGGTAATCTTGATTGTTTGACTCGTCTACAACAAATTTGATGCAAATTAATAAAGTTAGCTGGACTTAAATTTGGTTAAATTTTCTCACACACTTGTGCTACCATCATTGTTTTCTTCAGAAAAATATCCTGCCTTACATTTTTTATACAAAGGCTGGCAATATGTCTTCTATAAAAACTATGATTTCATTTCGCACTTGGAAAATAATGGTATTACTAATATTTGCCTAATATTGAGCATACACTCCTAATTACAAACATATTTAAAATGTCACAGGTTCTTTTCAGTTTCAAGATAGCCACAGTCTGTATTGATAAAATGTTTCATATGTATTAGAAAAATGCCAAATAAGATTGTCCTAAAATGGAGTAGTATGACAACAGTGACATATACAAATAGGTTGGTGTACTTGCCCTCGTTTTGTAGCATAGTTACCAGACTATTCTGAAAAAAGAAGACCATTTAACTCTTTGATGAGTTTATGCAATGTTCACAATCCTGTGTGAGACCCACACAAGTCTGTGCAAGACTCCGAAAGTTATGTAAGGCTCTTGAATCTAGCATGTAAAACTGGCCAGAAGGCCTGGAATTGGTTTTGTGTACTTTTAAGGCCGGACAGAGCAAAAGCACTCATTTATCAATTATAAAACTGCAGAGGGAGGGTTTGTTTCCTATTTGTAGTAGCCGACAGTTTTGTGTAAAGAAAGGTGATTTTTGTCCCACAAAATTCTGATTTTTTTCCAGTTCTTTGTTCTTCATAGTTTCAGTAGGGGGATCGGTATACATGTATATCGTAAGGAACTGTGGCTGCCACCAGCAATACTAAACTTGGAATGAAAACAACCCAATTGTTTTGACAAATTTCACATATTTATGAATTTTTTAACTTGCGGTGAGTATTTTTCTGACTTTTTCCGATTTCCTAGCCAAATCTGAGTCCCAGTCCAGCTACTATCTTCTGCAGTTAAAGGTGAAGAACTGCAAGCATATTTCGAGAGTACTGGAGAAAAATGCCAAAGCGTGATTCCAATTTCCCAATTATTTATGCAACTAGAGATTTTGATTTTTTTAATTGATATTCGAGTGTGCTAGGCACAGCTTTTTTTCAGTCCTTTGTTCTTCATAGTTTCAGTAAGGGGATCAGTATTCATGTATATTGTGAGGAAGTGTGGCTGCCACCAGCAATACTATAACATGGAATGAAAACAACCCAATTGTTTTGATAAATTTCACATATTTATGAATTGTTTAACTTGCAGTAAGTATTTTTCTGCCTTTTTCCAATTTTCTTGCCAAATCTGAGTCCCGGTCCAGCTACTATCTTCTGTAGTTGAAGGTGAAGAACTGCACGCATATTTTAAGAGTACTGGAGAAAAATGCCAACATGATTCCAATTTCCCAATTATTTATGCAACTAGAGATTTTGATTTTTTTAATTGATATTTGAGTGTGCTAGGCACAGCTTTTTTTCAGTCCTTTGTTCTTCATAGTTTCAACAGGGGGATCAGTATTCATGTATATTGTGAGGAAGAGCGGCTGCCACCAGTAATACTAAACTTGGAATAAAAACAACCCAATAGTTTTGGCAAATTTCTCATATTTATGAATTGCTTAACTTGCTGCAAGTATTTTTCAGACTTTTTCATTTTCCTTGCCAAATCCGAGTCCTGGTATAGCTACTGTCTTTTGTAGTTAAAGGTGAAGAACTGCAAGCATGGTTTGAGAGTACTGGAGAAAAATGCCAAAGCTTGATTCCAATTTCCCAATTATTTATGCAACTAGAGATTTTGAATTTTTTAAGTGATATTCGAGTGTGCTAGGCAATATAATGCCAAGAATCGGCAGATTGTTTGTACTTTTGGCAAAGCCATTGCCAATTTTAACCCTAGCTTCTTTGAGGAAACACTGTGCTTGTCCGAGGATGCACATGAATCTACCCAAAAACATGGAGAACAGGCTTTCCAGAGAAACCAGAATGCCAAGAATGTAACAAATATGCGGTGGCTTACAAAGGAAAGAAAATATTTCTACAGTTTTCTTTCAGTAGTGGGGATCAAAGGCTAACCTGTGTTTATTAGGACTCCTGAGTTCAAAGCTCGGCTGCAGAGGATTTCTTCGCATCGGTCATTTGAGGCCAGGTGATCCCGGTTACCTGGGGATTACACCTAAACTATAAACCACACTAGGTCCCTTCTTGCACAATACAAGTACCAGAAATTCGACTCATAATGCTTTGATAATATTTGCTCTAAATCAATATAGAGATGTCCAATTTCTGTAAAGCACTATGAATGGCTTTTACAGCCAATATTTGATCTTCATTTGTTTAGTTTTAGGGCCAAGATGTTTTTACACAGTTTTCCATGTAAATGAAAATGGAATTTTGTTCTTTAATATAAAAGAAAGATAAGGTCACTGACCTTTAACATAGATCGGCCTCTCCAAGGAAGAAATAGATTTATCTTTACTAGCAGCCTGAAGGCGCAGGGCTTCTTTGTGAAGTAGACTATTATTATGCTCCTCTAGGGCACTCATCTGCATGTTCCGGCTGCCTTCGTTTCCATAGGGGTTTCTTCTGTGCTTTCTCCCATATTCCTTACAAACAGAACAGAAAATCCTAGTAGTGCCCTCGTACACATCCACATAGGCCCACTTATAAGTATCTGCCCACTCGTCTCTCCACTTCTTCACAACCTAGCAAGACATGCGTCAGGCATTTAGACCCTAAATGTCGGTAATTAAAAACACATCAGTAAACTTTTATCCAGAACGTTTCTTACAAAAAATATGAACAGCAAAACCCTAAAATATTCATGTTTTTGACTGACACGTTCTCAATTAGAAAACATCACTGCAGTTTTATCCAAAAAAAATAGTACCCAAAAAAAAGCCCTGCAAAAACCTAAAATCTTTAATTTTCTGTTGTAACATCCACAATCACAATAAATCAACACAGATTTGTCCAGAAAATTTATTACAGAAACCTATGTGCTGCAAAACCCTCTTTAACTTTTTCACTGAGCACAATTAACAAAAAACATCAAAATTAACCTATGCACTGTTAAGCTTTCAATCAAATAAAAACATCGAAGCAGTTTATCCAAGAGAAAAAAAGTAAAAAAGACTATATGCTGCACAAACTGAAATTATTACACTTTTCACTGTAACTTCCTTTAAAATTTTATCCAAATTTATTTATCCAAAAATTTATTAAAAAACATATGTACTGAAAAATCCTAAATATCATTAATACAGTTATAACCAGAAAATTTATCACAAAAAACTATACACTATGAAAACCTTAAATCTTTGCAAACAGGTGCTAGAACAGTTGGTCGACATCTCAGCTGTTTCTGGCTAGAACCAGGTTAAAAGCTTGCTACCGGCAGTCAAACTACAGCCCAGCTTTCTGTGCCAGTGGGTTCCAGCCAGGAAACTAATTATCAAATACAAGAAAACCTAAATGCTTTTTAATTTTTGCTAAGACATCCTCAATTTAAAAACATACATGAATGCTGCTTTATCCAGAAAATTTATTTAAAACACTATGCAGAGCAGAAATTCATTAAGAACCTTTTTCTTTTTTCGCTGAGTCTGCTGAAGGAGGCCCTGCTGCTGAAGCCCTTGCTGCTGCTGATGATGGTGCTGATGAATTTTTACAGACAGGTCCCCATGGTCGCCCATGATCAATTGTTTGTGGTCATCCGGGTGGTCCTGTGTGAGTGTGCCTACAAGAGCCGGTGCAGTGAAGGTGGGATCGTCGTCCCCTGGTCCCATTTCAAGATCAATCTCCTCGCCCATTTCTCTCACCATGAGATGGTGGTGCCTCTGCGCCTGCCGCAGCAGAGTCATCTCATCCATGGGCGAATTCATCTCCTCAATCAGCCTCAGCGTGCCTTCCTCCACCTTAAAAATGTGAAAGTAAAACTTAAATCGAATATGGCAGAATACCCGACTCTTGCCAAAGAGCTACAATGCGCCTTTAAGGTTATCTATAATCATCTTCTTTGAAATCACCCTGTATACACGACTCCCCCCCACCCCATGATATTATTCATATTATCTCCTTGAAAACATAAATTTCGCAGAATACTCAACTCTCACCAAAGAGCAACAATGATTCCTTAAGATTTTCTACAACCAACTCCTCCTTATAATCTGTCAGAATACTCAACCCTCGCCAAAGAGGTACAATATGACTTGAAGGTTGAAAGAAAATCTGTCTCCTCAAAATGTTACAAAATACTTGATTCTCATCTAAAGAGCTACAACGCTCCTTTAAGGTTGTCTATAACCTCCCTAAAACCTCTCAGAATACTCAATCCTCACGAAAGAGCTACAATATGCCTTCAAGGTTCTCTATCTCTTCCTTGAAATCTTCCAAAATACTCCACTTTCGTCAAAGAGCTACAACACTCCTTTAAGATTATTTACAACCATCCCCCTCCTGAAAAATCCTTCAGAATACTCAACCCTCACCAAAGAGCTGCACTGCGGCGGTAATGTTATTCTCACCAAAGAGCAACAATTCTACACTGCGGCGGTAATGATATTCTCACCAAAGAGCAACAATTCAGTTATCCATAACCCTTTCCTTTTTCTTCAAATATACCCGCAATCAGAAGGCAATTGGTTTGTAGACTCACTTATACAAGCAATGCCTGAGTTCGATTGAGAAGTCCAACCCTTGAAATACGCTTGTTTTCGTAAATTTCAAAAGATCATAACATACAATTAAAAAAAAATAATGCAGAATACTCAACCCTCGCCAAATGGCTACAAGTAACCCTCGTATTTTTCTTCAGATATCACAGAATACTTTGAATCTCATCGAAGAGCTACGACGGGCCCTTGAGGTTACTGGTAACCATCTCCTATTTCCAGAAACAAAAAATCACCAAAAAAGTTATAACTTATAACTCATCTTTTCAAGGTTATTGATAATCTTACCTTATCCTTCTTCGGCGAAATGCTCCAAGTCTAACCAATGCGGCTTTTGAGCTGTTGCTGAAAAATTTCTTCTGCTTTGCCTTGTTAATGGAAAGGTCTCCTTTAAATTATGGAAGCCCCTGCGGAGGCGCTGACAGCGGTTATTTGGAAGGAAAGTTAAGAGTTTCCCGTCCTTTTATTGCACGGGTATTGATAAAAATGCCCTACGTCTGAAACTGAAACTGTTCCGCTGTATCTTTTGGAATTGGAATTGGAATTGGAATGATGCACAGGCTATCTTGATAAATTGCAAATGAAAATGAAGGAGACAGCGAGGGATCGATCGTGGGTCTGCGAATGTGGATCCCACAGCTCGTGCTTAATTGGAACACGTGGTTCTGTGGCCGGTTGGGATGTTGGAGCAGCTTTCCTCCCTCCTTCCCCGAATGTTTCTAAAATTGTGGGATTTAGGTAGTATTTGTTACAAATTAAAATATGTAATTTTAAATTATTTATTTTTTATGTGGGATTTAATAAGGTTCGAAGTCATTTGAAGATTTATGGTAGAAGACCTAATATCAAAAAGGAAGGAATTTTTTTTTATTTTTTTATGAAATAGTCTATATTAGCAATTGCAAATGAGTTGCAAATTACGCCGGAGATATAATTACTTAATATAAAATATTACAGCCTATCCACAATAAAAATATGGGCGGTAAAGGGCACACCCCACAATCAAACTAGTTGTGACGGCTAGGAGACTAAAGTATCAAGCCCAAGGGGCAACAACAAACTTAACAACAATGCCAGAAAAACATAAAAAAACTAGGCAGTCGCAGCAAACATAGGGGCAGGGGGTGGTGGTGGCCCCTTATCCTCCAAGTTACTACCAGGAAGATCTTTGTCCATCCAAAAGGGGCGGTCCTCCTAAAGAAACTTCTTCATCTTTGTCTTCATTCTGGCTAGGAGAAATAACAAGAGCCAACCTGGGAACTTTGTCAGAATCCCACCCATCCCTCTGCACATGAGGCGGGGAGTGGTGGTGGGAACCCTAGCCATTGTGTTGTGCAAAACGGCGAGGGGACCTTCAACCACCGTGATTAACAGGGCTACATCATTGCTCAGGTTGCCGCCTGGGAGAGCGATGACGATGTGCTTGGTCTACTGACCGGCCACGACCACGACGCCCTCTTGGACGAACACTCCCAGAAGGGGAGGTAGGAGGTTCCCGTGCCACAGTGCAAGGAGCGTTGGCCCAATGATCCAGAAGGGTCTGAAGGTGTCGCACCTCTACCTCCACCTTGCGGGCCTAGTCCTGGTAAGAACACATTCGAGATAAGCATGGCCTTATCATAATGCGAAAGAATACAAGAAACTGTGGAATTAGCAAAAACAACATAATTGCGTTCTTTCCATATTAAAAAAGGATCTCCACTCTGAAAGTATGCCACACTTGTGCAAAAGCATGGGGAATGGAAATAGAATCCCCCAGCAAAGTATGTTGCCAATGAAATTGAGTTGGTCTAAACGGCCGAAAGAAATCATGGATCCAAGCCCAAATAGCTTGAGCTTTTGGACAGTACCAGAACAGATGTATGAGCGTCTCAATGTGCCCACAAAAAGGGCATAGCCGAGGAGCTATCCCGTAATGAGCTAATCTACGCCCAAGAGGAAGACCTTGATAAAGCAGACACCAAGCAAAACAGGCTAACTTGGGCTGAATGATGGCTTTCCATATGGTATTAAATCTAGCTTCCTAGGATGACCATCCAGAATTGATGGACCATCTGGAGTTAAGCAAGGCTACAATCGGTAGCCTGGGGGTGAGTAGAGAATAACCTTTGCCTGGGGAGTAATTTAAAAAAGGGGTATCTGGAAACCATTTCCAATCCTTCCACCAAGGCCTGAGAGAGATGACACCAACTTTGTGAAGCATCTCGGCAGGAATGGAATCAAGAACTTCCTGATAAGACTCTCTGTCAGTAGAAGCAAGTCGAAACTTGGCTTTAGCTTGAGGCCAAGTGAGAAGTAATCTGGTCTACCTGCAAAAGATGTCTTTAAGAGTGTGCAAGCCTCGACGATATAGCTTAAGAGCATGAACCCAGGGCACTTGGGCAAGCAGCACATCATGAAAATTGATGAGAGGAGACCACCAAATGTTGTGGTCATTAATGGATAGCCCATTTCTGAATCCATCCCCTTCCTAGATTAAAAATGGTTTGAGCAACTCCCAATCTTTCCATATGCTTTTGACAACAAAAGTGCCCACAATCTTAACCGGGGCTTTGATAATGAGCAGGCTATGAAAATCCAACCCTTGCCAAGTTTTACGCCCCTGTGGGGAGCCTTGACAAATACAGTTGTGAATCAACACTTTCCAAGCTTCGTTGCCAGTGCAGGCCCGAATAATCCACTTGGCTACAAGAGCAGACCCCTGGCGGCCAATGTCAGTCAGACCAAGACCTCCAGAATCCCTAGGGAGACAACAATACTCCCAGGAAACTCTGTGAAAGCCTTTTCCAAGGTCTGAGCTAGCCCAAAGGAAATCTCTGAGGAGTTTCTCCAATTTCTTGTAAGAGGCTTTAACCGGCACCCAGCAAGAAGAATAATAAACATGTGTGGTTTATATCTTGGAGCAAATCTAAAATTTTCTTGCAAGCGAAAGGGATTTAGTAATCCAGTACTTCAATTTACGGGAAACCCTGTCAATAACATATTGCCAAAGTTGACTGGGAGAAGCATCGAAAGCAAAGGGAATGCCCAGAAATTTAAAAAATTCTCCATGCTGGATATACTTCCAGTCAAAATGATTCAGCCAACCAGGTTTAGGGAGAAAAGATTTCCTGAAGCACTGGGTCTTTCTCCATTGGATACTGGAACCTGAAGCTAAACAATATGTATCCAAACATTGCATGGCATTGTTGATATTCGCTTCCTCCTCCAGGAGCGTGAGGAAGGATTCATCTACAAAATTCCCATTGACAAGTTGAAGGGGAGTCACAGAAGGGAGTTGAATACCCCTCACAAGCCCTTGATCATGAGCATGGGCAAGGAGGAAACCAAAACCTTCAACGGCTAGCACATAAAGAGCAGGTGCTAAAGGACAACCTTGTTTGATAGAACGAAAAATCCCAAACTGCTCGGAAGTATGACCATTAACAGATAAAGAGGTCGTGGCATCTGAAAAAAGCATTTTGACAGAGGCGATGAAAAACGAACCGAAGCCTAGTGCTTCAAGCATCACAAGAATGAAATGCCATTCAATCCTGTCATAGGCTTTTTCAAAGTCAATTTTGACAAAAATGGCTGGCTGTTTAGAGGTTCTTGCCCACTCCATACCTTCCCAGATAGCCAAAATGTTATCCAGAATGTACCTGCTTTGTATGAAACCAGTCTGCTCAGGACTGACGATAATGGGAAAAATGGGCCGCAGCCGAAGAGCTAAAGCCTTAGCTATGATTTTGTATGAAACATTGAGCAAGGTAATCGGCCGCCAATTGCAGATGAGCTCCAAGTCACCTGCTTTAGGGATGAACTTTATGTGACCCCTATTGATAAGGGCACCGAAGGACCCTAAGTGGAGAGCCTCGAGGTAGACTTGCAGCAGATCACGGCCTACCATGTCCCAAAGGGCTTTGTAAAACTCGCAAGGGAAGTCATCCATTCCAGGAGCTTCATCATTGGCCGTAAGGGAAACAACTTCATATAAGTCCTCTAAAGTAAGCAATATGTCACAGATAACTCTGTGAGCAGGTGAAATCTTGCAAGGAACTACTGAGAGGCATTCAGCGAGCACAATTTTCGCTCAGGAGACTCGTCCTGTGCTTTGAAAACCTAAACATAGTGCCTAACAAAGGCTTGGACCATCTGAGGAGTGTCTGAAATCCGAACACCAACATCAACAATGGCAGAAATTTGTTGGTTCATGTGTTTGGCCTTGAGCCGCTGGTAAAACTCTTTGGTGTTATGGTCTCCAATTTTAAGCCAGTGGAGCCGAGCCTTAATCTGAGAACCCCGAGCTATGTAGTCATCAATAATGCAGATTTTTTGCCACAGTTTTTCCACTTGGAGTTGCAGAGCAACATTGAACGGAGCTTGTTCGAGTGCCATCGTTAAGCGGCTCAACTCGGTGGAGGTGGTGGAATAGGCCCACCACCGGAACTTAGCGAGCTGAACACCATACATCCAGAGGAATTTAGTGAGCTGAATTATAGTGTCTTTCCACCAACTTATCCAACCCACCTTACCAAGAGGGCGAGGTGCAAGGTTCCAAATTTGGTGGATGTGTGCCAAAGTTGGGTCATGATGCAGTAAAGTAGTATTTAAATAAAATTACATCTTTTTTAATTTTTGGCAGTTGAAAATTCCATTCAATCCGGAACTGAATCAGAATGTGGTCGGAAAGAACAATAGCCGGTAAAGCTTCCACCAGAAGAGAGTAACAACTGGAAAATTTAAAGAAAGGTTGTAACGAGATCATGACACAATCTAGCCTTTTAAAAACTCGATCTTGGCCATTTCTAAGATTAGACCAAGTGTACCATGGCAGCGCACTGGTGTGATGCAAATAATTAGGGTCATAAAACCCAAATTTATTACGCATGTAAAACCAAGCTTCCCTTTCGCCAGCTAACCATCTCATGGGTAAAAGGCCCATTTTGTCTTTGGGATGTTTAACCATATTAAAATCCCCATTGATTAACCAGTGTGCACTTGGAAGGTCGTCAGCCACCCACTGCCAAAGTGACGTCCTTTCTGACGCGTCATTGGGTGCATAAACATTAATAATCCCAAAGGAGAGATTTTCAATATTGAATAGCACCCAGAGAATACGGTTGTCAGGGTCACATCCATGATTGACATAATGCGGCCGCCACTTCGGAGAAATAAATGTGATCATTCCACCTCTGCCAGCTGCATGGTTGTTAGGGATAGCTAAATTGTTTGGTCAAATAGTCTTTGCGACAGAATTAAGCAAAAAACCTGTAACTTTGATTTCCTGTAAACACAGAATATCCATATCTAGGAAGCTTTTCCTAAAATCTTGCACAATGTATTTGTGAGTGGAGTCTTTGAGACCCCGAACATTCCATGAGTAGCAATTCATGAGAAAACATTGTCCAGATGCATTTCTAAGTCTAGCTCACTCAAACCATCAAGGGCCCCAAAACTATTCTGCAAAAACCATCGTTGGTTAACCGTAAAGAAATCAAACAGTTGATTAGTCTATTGGTTGTTAGGGCTATAATCCCCCTCCTCGCACTCACGAGGAGGGCTACGAAAATGTCGAACCACATGCTTTCGTGGTGAAACCACTTTGTTAGAAACTAGTAACGGTTGAAGACCACTCTCATTCTACAAAAGAGCAGGCTGAGTGTTTGAGGCCAAAGGAGCCAATTTGCTCTAAGAACCAACCATACCGCTAGCCATAACCTTCGTATGAACTAGAGGCAACTTGGTATCTGAAGGATGCTTTGCAACTGAACTAGAGGCATTTGGAAATGTCTTTCTGGCTTGAATAACTCAACCAGATTACAAAGGCCTGACAGGAGTGGCTTTGTTCTTGTTGGCTCTTCGGTCACCCATTGTGTGTCAGCGCTCCTCTTCAGGTTGAGGGCAAGGATCGCCAAATGGCTTTGAAGTGGCTCGGTGAGCGGCCAACAAGGGACAGTCTTGAATTTTATGCTCAAAAGATTGACATCAGAAACAATTATTCAAAAGATTGATGTATACCACCTTCTGAGCGAAATACACATCACCAACTTGGATGACAATGGACTCTTTCAAGTCCTTCAAAAGATCTAATTCTATGCAAACTCTCTTATGCAGACGATTTGCAAAAAACTTGTTAGGCTCTGTATAGATAACATCGCTGAGGGTGGTAGCAATATGCTCTAAAAAATGTCAGCAAGGCATAGGAAGCCATGGGAGCTCAACCCAAATGGGGGCCTTAAGAGCCATCTGGTCAGAGACTACAAAGTCCATGGTCTAGGGAGATAAAACTAGAAGGGAGCTTCTTACATACCAGGTTTGTTGCTTATGTAAGATAAGGGAAGCATGACTAGGATCAACAAAATGAAGGCAAAAAAAACCACGGGTTAGGTTCTGGATAGATTCCAATTTAATACCATGCGTCGTCCAAGCAGTTTGGACCCATGATTTAAGCATACTTTCAGAGGGACTCCTTCCAACAAAATACTCTATTAAGCATAATTGTTCTAGCCATTTATAGGCGGAATCAAATTCTGAAAGCGGTAAAACAATATCGAGGGAAGTATCATTGCCTCATGGAATACTTTTGGCATGAACTTGAGAGGGCGTTTCCCCGGAGCCATTTTTTGCAGAATCACCGCTCTCCATCGCAGTTAAAATAACCAAACTAGAGTCGAGCGAAGTCATATTTAAAGCCCGCCAAGCGGCTAGGCTCTAAAAAAGAGGCCAAATAAATGTGTTAATAGCAACAGATCTCTCACTGCAGATAAACTCTTTGCTCTCGACATGCAGAACCCTCACCGTACTTTTGGAAGGAATTTTTTGCAAACTTCATGTTGAAAAAATTTATTTTTCTAGACAATTAATTTATATATAAGTACTCTGCAAGGCTTATTGTATAACGGTTCAATTATGTGTTGACTATCGTATAATAGTTGGGTTATGCAAATGCAACTTTAGTGCATAATATAGGAGTTGTGAAGAATAGTTTAATCTAGATATAAGCATATGTGCAAGTATATGGGTACTTGAGCATCATGGAATATGCTCTAGAGGTACGGAAGCATAATGCAAATTGTATGAAATTGTGTGTTGTGAAGAATAATGTAATCTAGATATAAGCATGTGTATAAGTATATGTGTACTTGGATCTGAAAACCAAATTTAACTAGCAATTGTGCACACACATTTTTCTTGCTTTGTATTGATTTTCGATGTAAAATTTGAGCATTATATCCTTTTTGTATTTTTAATAAAAGAATAAAAACTGCAAGTACTGTGCAAATATTGAAAGAAATGAAGAGGATTCACCAGCAATTTGACGCAAGAATTGATAACAGAGTTCGGCGCTTGAGGCCTACGTCTCCGGGTCCGGTTGAATGGAACCGATCTATTAAAATCTTGAAAATAATTCTTTACAAAGAATTCTACAAAATTCTGACCTTCTCACAGTCTTCCTCTGTCAAAAATAATAGGGGTTGCTTTTTACATCTCCTCCAAATTCCACTCCTAGCTCAAGTTATGAGCATTACAATAATTTTACACAGTCCCGAATACTATACAAATATGATATACCTCCTTTTATATTGTTTCCAAACAGCTGGCGCATTGGTTAGGTGCCTATACTTTTGGATGGGAGGTCAGCTGTTCCAATCCCCTCCACTTCTCCTCCTTCTCCTTAGGCGCATTTTAAGAGTTTTATCCCACATTGTGGGGGCGTGAAAAAAGGTAAGCATTTATTAAGGCATGGTGGGGAGTTTGAATTGGCTTAAGAGCCACCTATATGCTTATGTGGAGGGTGCATTACTTGGGGACAACGCATGGTTTGTATTTTAGGCGCTAATAATAGATAATGGTGTAATCAATCAGTTTGGCTGAGGATACGGACAACGCGTGGATATTGGTTTAATCAATATGCAATGCGTGGACAATTGGAAGTAGATAATGCGTGGAAATGGTTAATAACAAATAGGCATGGATAATTTAAATAATGCATGCCTAAATGTCCCACATGCATGGCGCAAAGGAAATTATAGGAGTTTATATACACAAGTTGGTTTAATGATTAAATGAGAAGGAGGCCAAGGCACCCCTCCATAATCGAGTGTGTCGAACCTGGCTGAGGGCCCCCAGCCAGTAAATAGCGGGGTCCATTTGTCTGAGAACGAGTGTCCAAGACCGGCGTTCCAAAACCCATTTTTTTAGTACGTCACACAATTCGTCCACGTGTCGCAATATAATCGAAACACTTGGCGAGCGTGCACACGTCCAACCTGCACAAAACTCCAAATTTTGCCAGTTGCCCAAAAATTTCAGCGGGCTATAACTTTTGCAAACGAGCTCCGTTTCCTGCAAACAAGATGTCGTCGGAATCGTATAATTTTTCTCCACGCTTTAAAAATGACTGCAACTTATTCTGAGAAGATCTTAGATCGGTGTTTCTCTGTGAGGATCCTCTGGATCATTCCTCCCCACTGAGAAACTTTTGGACCCCAAAAGTCAACCTAATTGGTGAATAGGTGAGGGTATTTCTCCCTCACCTTTCCGGTTTCCATCCATTTAGCCTTGTTCAGATGCATGCCTTTGAACCCAACACGAAGATACTCAATATCACCCCTTCGCGAAGTTCTTACTTTCCTGTCCAAAATGATGTCTTCCTGCAACTCATCAAGATACTCAGGAGCAAAATCATCAATGGAAGGCATAATGTTAGAATCATCATGATCAACAATCATAGGCGGTTCATACAATCTTAAATTCTCAACATTTACAACTGAGTAGATTTGCATATATGGAGGTAAATCTAACCGGAAAGCGTTGTTACCAATTTTTTCCAATATTTGGAACGGACCATACCGTATAGGTTTCAATTTTTTACCTTCACCTGTCAGTCTTTCCTTGCTGATGTGAAGCCAAACTGAATCACCAACTTTGAACTTGTGATCAGTTCTATGTTTATCATGCCTAGCTTTGTACTTGGCCTGGCTTTTCTCCAATTGTTCACGGACATACTGATGAACCTGTTGTATTCTCTGCACAAATCTTTTAGCCTTGTTAGAATCACTTGCACCATTAACAACAGTTTCATGTCCATAATATATATCTAATGGAGAATTAGGCAGATATCCATAACAAGTCTCAAATGGAGACTTCAAAGTAGAAGAATGTAAGGCACGATTATAAGCATGTTGCACATAATAAAGATGTTCATCCCACAATTTAGGATGTTTGTTACTATAGCCCCTAAGTAATTGTACCACTGTGCGGTTTACAACCTCTGTTTGACCATCAATCTGTGGATGAAAAGCAGTGCTCTTTTTCAGTTTTGTGTCCATTAACCCCCACAATGTTGACCAAAATTCCCCAAGAAATCTAGAATCCCGATCAGATATGATTGAAGTAGGTAAACCAAAATGAACCCAAACAAACTGAAAGAATAAATGTGCAGTTCCCTCACCAGTTATTTGTTTAGTACATGGAACCAACACACACATTTTGCTAAATCTGTCCACTACCACATATAAGTAATCATGTTTCTTCCGTGTCATGGGCAAGCCTCCTACAAAGTCCATGGAAACACTTTCCTAAGGCCGTGTTGGAACAGGAAGAGGAGTGTAAAGTCCTAATTTCCTGTTACTTGGCTTGCTTGTAGCACAAAGAACACATCCCTTAATATATTGGTTTACATGTTCATGCATTCTAGGCCAATAGCAATATTTTTGTAAATGTGCAACTGTCTTACTAACACCAAAATGCCCTGAAATAAGAGAAGTATGTGCTTCCCTAATCATATGCACACGCTCATTTTCTGGAATACAAAGTTTTCCAGAATGATATAACAATCCTTCATGCAAATGATAATCTTTTTCTCCTACTTGTTTCCCACTTACTAGATCCTCATACACTTCTCTAAAATCAACATCATTTACATATTGTTCCTTGTAACTAACATGAGCCAAAGAACTATGCTGCAAAAGGATAGATGCTACTACCACTGGTGGTCTGGATAACATGTCGGCAACCTTGTTTTGAATACCTTTTTTATACCTGATTACAAGATGAAATTGTTGCAAAAATCCCATCCACCTGAAATGTCTAGACTGCTGCAATTTGGTTTGTGTTTGTAAGTATTGAAGCGGTTGATGGTCAGTATGGATAATTGTTTCTTTTCCCATTAAATAATGCTTCCACTTTTTAACACTTTGAACCAAAGCATACAACTCTTTATCATAAGTTGGATAGTTTCTTACCACACTTGTAAAGGTTTCTGAATGGTAACACACTGGTCGTTTGTTCTGCATCAAAACTGCCCCCATTGCGTAGTCACTAGCATCCGTCTCAATCTCAAATGAATGTTGTAAATCTAGAAGTGCCAAGATCGGAGCGGTACTTATCTTCTCTTTCAGTGTATCAAATGCTTTTTGTTGTTTTCCTCCCCACTGAAAGACCTGTTTAATACTTGTCAAAGCATGCAAAGGAGATGCAATATATGAGAAGTTAGCAATAAATTTCCTCCAGTACTGAACTGCACCTAGAAAACTTCTAACTTCCGTCACATTTGTGGGTCTAGGCCATTTCACAATAACCTCTATTTTTGCAGGATCAATTCTCAATTCTCCATTTCCTACAATATACCCCAAGTAAATTAAAGATGTTTTTCCAAATTCACATTTTGACATCTTCAAATACAATTTCTCTTTCCTTAGTGCATCTAAGACTTTCTGGATGTGTTTAATATGTTCATCCCATGATTTACTGAAAATAAGAATATCATCTAAGTAGACAATAACGAAATTATCAATGAATGGTCTAAAAATTTCATTCATAACTCTCATGAATGTTGCCGGTGCATTGCACAAACCAAAAGGCATCACTAACCATTCAAACAATCCCTGTTTCATTTTAAAAGCAGTTTTCCAAACATCACCTTCTGCAATTCTTACTTGGTGATAACCACTTCTTAAGTCTAACTTAGTGAAATAAATTGCATTCCTTAATTGATCCAGTAAATCATCTATTCTAGGAAGAGGGTAACGATTCTTTATAGTAATCTTGTTTAAAGCACGGAAATCAACACACATTCGCCAAGTGCCATCCTTCTTAGGAACCAATATAATTGGTGAACCACATGGGGATGTACTTGGATGAATTATACCTTGAGCCAAAAGTTCCATTACCTGTCTCTTGATTTCCTCGTTCTCTACTACTGACAACCTGTACATTCCGATATTGGGAAGAGGTGCATCCTGAAGCAACTGTATCTCATGTTGAACCCCTCTTTTGGGAGGTAGACCCTGTGGATCCTGAAAAACATCATCAAAATGAGAAACAATTTTTACCAATTCATCCTTATGTTTTAGATCGCAAGTCTCAAAAGCCATCTCATTTTCTTTTTCCTTGGCTTTGACCACCATGAGCACAAAACTTTTGCTTGAGTTTACAAGCCTTTTCATTTGACCTGCAGTTACCAAGGATAGATTATTCTTTTCACGGTGAGCTCTAATAATAAACTCAATTCCATCCTTTACAAGCAAATATTTATTTTCTTCCCTATAGAAGATTGCTTTACGATCATACAAATAAGGACTTCCCAAAACCACCCCACAAATATCCAAAGGAACTACATCCAATTCAACCTCATCAATAAACTTGTCTGTAATGGCAAACCTGAAAGTACAAGTTTTAGTTACCTGCAGTTTTGCATCATCACAAACCCAGCCCAAAGGATAAGGCTTAGGATGTGGTTTAGTTTTGAGTCCTAGTTTCTTAACAACCTCCTCAGAAATTAGATTAGCTTGAGATCCACTATCAAAAAGAGTATCAATTTTCGTATGCTTTGAAATTACTCTAATGTGGAAAAGCTCATTTCTTTTCTTATCGTCAGGTATAGTTTGTTTACTAGAAGAAGATGCAACATCTGTAGTGCTATTGTTGGAAATTGAAAGAGTTGATTTACCTTGTAAACCCATAGCTGTGATTTTGGTTTCATCACCTGAATCAGAACCAAGATCATGCACTACGGTGTTTGTTTTCTTTTCTTTTCCTTTCTTAACCATCCATTTAGGCTTCTTTTCAGGATGTAATTTCCAACATTTAGACTCATCATGGTTTTTTTTACAATGATTACAAAATGGTTTTTCATCTTCCTTCTTAACAGTAGAGTTTGTTTTATGCTTACCCTTTCCTTTTCCTTGTTCTTTCGAACCTTTTCCTTCAGATTGCTTGTTCTTCTGATTAAAAGAAGAGAAAGAGGACTCCTTTGTCATTTTCCCTCGTGCTTCCAGATGGGTTGCTTGAACACATACTGCATCAAGATTAGTAGGACCTAAAACAAGTATCATATGCCTTAGATAACTATGCAATCCACCAATATATTTGAGCAGTGTTTCTTCTGTGTTTAGGGAAATTCCCAGAATTAGAGCCCTTTTCCTAAATTCTTGTGTGTATTCTTGAACACTTTGTCCCTTAGTTTGTCTTAATGTTTGCCAATCCATCATAGCTTGTTGCTTATAACCAAGAGGATAAAATTGTTGCCTAAGATTTGAAACAAATTCAGACCAAGAAGTGATTTCTATACCTTTGTTTTCTTCCACTTCCTGAAGCTTACTCTCCCACCAAATGAGTGTTGTGCCACCCATCCGAAGAGTTACCAGATGAATCTTTGCTTCATCATCAACAATTCTCTGAACCCTGCAATATACTTCTATTTGCTTGACCCAGTTATCCAACTTCTCTGCATTTAGCTCTCCAGTATACATAGGCAATTCAAACTTGATATCTAACTTTAATGAAAGAAAATCAGATTTTAAAGAGTCTCTTTTTGGAATGTCAGAACTAGAGCTTTCTTCTTTCTTACCTCCTCTAGTTCCCTTTTCCCTTTGCCTATCTTGGTACATTTCTTCCACCATTTCCTTCATCTGTTGGAAGGATTGACGAAAGTTTTGTTCCACTTCCTCTCGATCCGCCATTGTAGGACTTCGAGATCGTCTGGTACCAATTTTGGGATCTCCTTCAACTAACTCTCCTTCACCCTTCTTAGATCGAGACCTTGTTAACATCCAACACACAACTTGCAATCCAAAACACGTTAAACTGAACCAAAAATCAGTCAAAACCAGCTCTGATACCAATGATCTGAAAACCAAATTTAACTAGCAATTGTGCACACACATTTTTCTTGCTTTGTATTGATTTTCGATGTAAAATTTGAGCATTATATCCTTTTTGTATTTTTAATAAAAGAATAAAAACTGTAAGTACTGTGCAAATATTGAAAGAAATGAAGAGGATTCACCAGCAATTTGACGCAAGAATTGATAACGGAGTTCGGCGCTTGAGGCCTACGTCTCCGGGTCCGGTTGAATGGGACCGATCTATTAAAATCTTGAAAATAATTCTTTACAAAGAATTCTACAAAATTCTGACCTTCTCACAGTCTTCCTCTGTCAAAAATAACAGGGGTTGCTTTTTACATCTCCTCCAAATTCCACTCCTAGCTCAAGTTATGAGCATTACAATAATTTTACACAGTCCCGAATACTATACAAATATGATATACCTCCTTTTATATTGTTTCCAAACAGCTGGCGCATTGGTTAGGTGCCTATACTTTTGGATGGGAGGTCAGCTGTTCCAATCCCCTCCACTTCTCCTCCTTCTCCTTAGGTGCATTTTAAGAGTTTTATCCCACATTGTGGGGGCGTGAAAAAAGGAAAGCATTTAAAAATGCATGGAGGGCGGTTTTGAATTGGCTTAAGAGCCACCTTTATGCTTATGTGGAGGGCGCATTACTTGGGGACAACGCATGGTTTGTATTTTAGGTGCTAATAATAGATAATGGTTTAATCAATTAGTTTGGCTGAGGATATGGACAGCGCGTGGATATTGGTTTAATCAATATGCAATGCGTGGACAGTTGGAATAGATAATGCGTGGAAATGGTTAATAACAAATAGGCGTGGATAATTTAAATAATGCATGCCTAAATGTCCCACATGCATGGTGCAAAGGCAATTATAGGAGTTTATATACACAAGTTGGTTTAATGATTAAATGAGAAGGAGGCCAAGGCACCCCTCCATAATCAAGTGTGTCGAACCTGGCTGAGGGCCCCCAACCAGTAAATAGCGGGGTCCATTTGTCCGAGAGCGAGTGTCCAAGACCGGCGTTCCAAAACCCATTTTTTAGTACGTAACACAATTCGTCCATGTGTCGCAATATAATCGAAACACTTGGCGAGCGTGCACACGTCCAACCTGCACAAAACTCCAAATTTTGCCAGTTGCCCAAAAATTTCAGCGGGCTATAACTTTTGCAAACGAGCTCTGTTTCCTGCAAACAAGATGTCGTCGGAATCGTATAATTTTTCTCCACGCTTTAAAAATGACTGCAACTTATTCTGAGAAGATCTTAGATCGGTGTTTCTCTGTGAGGATCCTCTGGATCAATGTCGAGCAATGTGTTGATGATGATTAGGCAACAATTAAAGGGAATCTCGAGATTCTATAGTGGTTTAATCATTGGGGTTGTTATAAAGTATGCATATGTTTTGGAGTATGTTAATTCTTAGGAGCTAATCATTGAAAGTGGTTGGCATAATTATTTTGGGGTTGTGTATTCTATAAATATCAACAAGGTCTAGGATGAAGAAGAGGCGAGATGCATATAAGACACATTGTCTTCTAAGTATGTGCCTTAGTGTACTAAGCATGTTAAGAGATGATTATTGTATAGTATTATAAGTTAGTATTGTAGTTACGCAAAGGATGTGTATGGACTATCGAAGTATTGGGAAGAGAGTCTTGTTTGGATCTTGTTGTGTTGTTGGGTTAGATTAAGTGCAATAAGAAAGATCCTTATTGATGGGTTTTTTTTTACCTAAAAGGGTTTTCCCATGATAAACACGTCTATTTCTTATGCTTTATTTATGTGTTGCAATGTATTAGGATTTATGCTTATATTTCATATTTTCTACATGATATCTATTTAAGTTTTTGGTTGGGTATGTGTGGCTTGCACAGTTTTAAATTCCCAACATATGGTATCAAAGCTTCTTGGTTTTTCATATTTGAAGAACCTTTGGGACTAGATCTTAAAAAGATATTTTTATTGAGGTGTGTGAATCTTGCGCAAGGATCAAACATGTCTAGAAGTGGTATGGAAGCACTATATCAAAGATTGAAAAAATTGTTGGGCATAAACCGAGTTACATGTATAATTTCCCAACGATGGCTAACATTACAACTTTCGATGTGATCCAATGTATATTGTTAGACTTGTTCTCCACGTGTACACATCTTTTCTTTTGAGCCACAAAGTCAAATATTTTATCACACACATCTCAAAATAGGGGGCATTCATTGGGATATATTCTACATCTCATCTAATACAAATAGGTTATAGGACACATGAATAATTTTTTATAGGGTACAAATCCTCATAAATAGGTATATATACTAAAAAGTAATAGAAATCAACATTGATAAAAAACCATACACTTCAAGTCTATACCAGAGTATGGTTCTGACCATAATGGGTGTTCCTAACCTAGTGGTATATTCTCAAACACTTTCAATAGTTTCATATTATTTTGGATACTTACATACTACTTGTACAAATTCAAACACATATGGCATAGTTCATAGCATTAGTCAAGGTATATAAGTGCTTCATTCCTCTATTTCATTACTCAAATACAACTGTAAGGATAAGGTTTTGGGTTGTGGGCCTTCTTCTCCTTATGCTTATTTTATAATTTATGTACTCATTCTTATCCATATAAGACATGGTGGGGGCACAATGCATCCATTCCTTTTCAATTATGTGGTTTATTTACAAAATTTGGCCTAGATCCAGTGATATGGTCCGTGGGGTTGTGGAAGGTATCAAAATAGTTAAGTTCTTCATATGCAGTCCTTCCTCTCCTCTTTCATTTTTGTAGGGGAAGCTATTAGGGTTACTAAAGATTTTGATACATGGTTATAAACAACCTAAAATATCGCATTATGCATTCTAAACCTCTAAAATCGTCCCATAATTTTTTTAGATTTTTAAACACTTTCTAATGGGAGCTTAGAACCTGGGGATTGGTGGGATCCCACCCTCTGACATAACTAGAAGATATACAAAGTTTAACCCATAACAACAAAGCCAACAAAACTACAAAATGAGTTATACGCTCAACCGAAGACACCAAGCTTTAATGCCACAATCAACTGAGACACAAAAAACACCAAACTGAGCCATGAGATCATACCAGTTCAGTGGAGCTACTCCCCACCACCTTCATACACCAACTTTCACAGACCGTAGCAGGAAGGTGAAGGTAGAGCCCAGCTGATGATGAAGGCTCGCCACCCTAGCTGAAGTTGGAGACAACAGGGCCGACAGAGTAGGTAAGTCCAACCGCTCCCAACGGTGATCCTGGCCAAACCATGTCGCACCCGTCGAGTGGATATCCGCAGAAAAATGCATCAACACAAAGTTTAGAGCTGACAATTATGCTATAACCAGTTTGGCCTCTGTCAAGTCCAATCCTTCACGAACCCCCACTGGAAGAGGGCACCCCCTACCAAATTTTGTCAGGGCTTCAACCAAATTCACCATATGTTGCAATTTAACATAGAACAATACAATTTCCTGCACCTCCTCTACATTTTGTCTAGCCAACAAAAGCCTAGAAACAAACCATGATGCTGATTCAGAATTGACGTGGGCCCTCAGTGATTCCCCTAAATATTCTTCACCCAACACCTTGTAAATATCATCGCAGACTGCGTCCTCCTCGGCCCTGAAAATGATTCGGATGCGAACCTTGGAGATATTACCCACAAAGGCCATTTCCCTACTTGCACCCTGTAGAAAAATGAACGAAAGTGAGGGATTCACCATCCAGAAACCCTGAAAACTCCACCGCAAGAACATGTTGACGAAAGGAATGAAAGGACCCTTGGCAAGGCTGCTAATTAATGTCATCCTTCCTTGCTTCACAAGAAATGAAATCTAGGAGATCTTCCCACGCATGAGCCACCCCATATTCAAGCAGTCCTTCACTTCTAATGATGGCTTTGTTAGGGTAAATAAATTTTACCTAGGTTAATTATGCATTGCACATAGTTATTTTGTTTAATTTTTTAATTGTCATATGATTATATTTATTTATAACCTTCTATATTGTTTTATTCAAACATACGTGAGTTGTTATATTATTTTAACAATATTATTGTTTGTATTATTTCACGGTTATACCTGTGCAACCCATTTCTTCGTTTGTATATTGTTGTTCAATATGTATAAATATTGCAGCACAACTATTGTAAAGATTGGATTGATTATTAATAAAATAATTAGGCTTATGTCCATGTTCATCATTTACATTTTGCACTCCGGGAGAGCATGTGTTGCCTCCAGCAACTTCCTAAAACGCTGTGCATCCCCACAACCTCCTCTAGGTAAAAGAAAAGATTTTTTTTTTGCCTCGGTGCCCTCTGCACCAGGAAAATTTACTTCTGGAGCATTTTTTGGTCTAGGTAAAAGAAAAGATTTTTTTTTTGCCTCGGTGCCCTCTGCACCAGGAAAATTTACTTCTGGAGCATTTTTTGGTTTATAGAAATCAGTTTTAAAAATTAAAAAATTTATATATTTCTCCCTATTAGGGGTTTTTTCTCTAAATCTAGAGGTCCTGTTAGTCACTGCTAAAGCTAGCAGTCTGTTATACTTGGCAGAGATTGTGTCGAGGTCGGAAGCGAGCTAAACCAAGCTATCATTTTTAGGAGATTTCCATCCATTAGCAGCGAGTTGCATTGTTTTGTAAACAAAAGCGGCAGAGCTCTATGGAGTTGGTTGAATGTATAATATTGGGTCCAAACCGAGCCCCCTCACCACAACATTGAGTTGTTTGCTTTGAACTCCCCGGTGTGCAAAGCAGATCGAGTCCCTTGCATTGACGTGTTCATCCTTGCACACAAAAGCTGAGCCATCTCGGTACACGAAGGATCAATCATTCCCTGTGACCTCCATACGACCTACACCCTGCAACCATAAACAATGGTCAACACGAGAGATAAACAACATCAAAAATAATAAAACTGTGGAAGATCCATACAAAAACATCAAAGGAAGTATAACCAAAAGTGGTGTTCAATCACGAAACAGTGGAAGATCATTGCCATATATTGGCAAATCACACAGCAAAAGCCAAAGCGGGTCAGTCAACAAACCAACGAACCTATAACTTGCACAAAGCAAAAGCCGAGGTATAAAATCAGACCTGCACAAACAAAAAAAAAGCAAACAAATCATACATGGCAACTTAAGTGCCTGAAACGGCGACAGGGGAGAGAAAAGCGTATGAGATTCGCTTTAGCAGGGAACCCTAAAATCACCTCCACCACCACACAGCCACGTGGATCATCTTCGCTACCACGTCGAGCCACTTAAAAGGTTAGTTGTTTTATTCTTTGCATAAATATTTAAACCTCTAGTTTATATGCAAAGCAAATACAATGTTATGTTGGATAAGGAATAAGTCTTGGGAATAAGTGGATGTGAGGTCGACCCCCATCCACGACATAAGTTTTTGATATATAGAATTTTAGCCCTTCGACCCCCCCCCCTCCCCCCCCCCCAATTTTGGAGGCAAAAATAACAGCAAAACCTCCACTAAACCACTTAGTCCTAACTAAACAAGCCACCAAAATTAGCGAGAAAACCATATTTTAGGGCGAAAATAAATTCTCCTGAATTGGCTTATTTTTTGATTCTGAGCACTTTTTGCCAAAAGTGAGGTATTTAAAAACTGCATTTTGAGTCATTTTTTGTGGTCTTTTGCTCAGAGAGTCGTTTTGAGCTCCGGAGGCCACCAGGGCCCCGAAAAACAAAAAAAATTCCATGTCATTCAATTTTTTCAGAATTTTGAATGTAATTGTATACTTCAATATGTTGTACTAATTTGCAGGTTGTCATATTCAACCACAAACCACTGTAATTGCTATAAAACTGGTAGAGATTTGTATTAAAAAATATTAAAATTTTGGTTCTGAATCACTCACGAGATCTTTGATTTTTTCGCAACGTTCAGTATAAACAGTGCCTCTGGGAAGTGTTTACAAGTTAAGTCGTCATGACTACTACTACACTTAACACCTAATATAGTTGCAACAACGTCATCTGGGCATCGACCCTTTAAATCAACTGGGAGTAATAAAGACACAATGCGCACACTATGAGCCCTCTCATCCGTCTGTGAACGATTGTATGACTTAAATCCAGACTAAGAAATTATTTAAGTATATAGCGAGGTTATGTGCACGTATGAGGATATTTCTTTGAGTTGGTGTCAATAATTGCACAAACCCCTTTCAGTACTGTATTGGTACCACATATCAAATTCTTTCACGTACGTTAACTCCTCTTTCACGTACTGCTGGGTATATCGAAAGGAAAAGATTCTTCCACGTACTGATGGGTATATCAGAAGGGCTCATATATAGAAAGGTTTAGTATATCAGACTAACGGTATATAGATTGGGAGACCATATACCTGAAGTGATAAGAGCCTTACCCTTTGTCTGTTTATTCTACAAAATTCATAACTACTCAGAGGTAATAGTTATATAGCATGGAAGACAAAAATAAAGACACAGCTTGAGTTTGAAGAGATTTGGCCTGTTGTGAATGGTACTCTGACCAGATCAACAACTGATATAACATAATAATAACAATTTGATAGATTTGATCAGAAGGCCAAGCTAATCATCTTGTTTGGAGTGTCTAACGATGTGCAACCCCACATTCGAGATGCTAAAACAACCAATGAAGCATGGGATAAGTTGAGAACGGTATACGAGGCCAAAAACAAGAATGTCATTGTGAATTTGCAGAGTCAATTACACACACTAAAGTTTAAGCAAAATGAGAAAATATAAACTTTCTTGAAAAGAGTTGCAGAGTTGAGGGCTTCATTTCTAGCCCTATGAAAGGAGGTCACTGATGATGCTTTCTTTCCCAATGTTCTGAGAGCCCTCCCTCCTTCATACCACATTTTTGTGACAACACTAAACTTGTCAGATACGACAGTGAGTTTTGACAAGCTGGTAAACCTACTGCAACAAGAGGAAGCCATGTACAATGAAGATGATGAAGAGGAGTAAGCACTTTCTTCTCATCAAAAAAGGAAAGTAAAAGGAAAAGGAAAACCTAATTCCTATCAAAAGTCCTAATATCAGAATCAACATCAGCAAGGGGACGAACAACAAAAGAAGAAATGTCGTGTCTGTAAAAGAGGACATGAGTTGAAATATTGTTGGTATAATACTTATAAGAAAGGCTCATCAAACAAATCTGAACCTCAAAACCAACAATATCACAAGGGGCATTCTAACTATGATCAAGGGTAAAAGAAGGGGAACTGGAAAATAAAATCCCATCAGCAACAAATTATTGTTGAGCAAGAAGAACATTCAAATACTGAACACTACTCATACACTACTCGATCAAGTGAACCTTCCATGTAATCTAGTGATGTCTGATATGTTGATTCAGGAGCCACTCGACACATGACCGACCATAGAGACTGGTTTACTTCGACGAGGGACATACCTTTGAAAAACCATATTTTGTTAGGTGATGATTCTTCATACATAGTACATGGGATTGGGAACATTTCTCTACCTCTTGGTTCACGTAACTGTAGATTATCAAATGTACTATATGTCCTTGGGTTGATTAAAAAATTGCTATCAGTCAGTCAACTCCTAGACCACAACTTGAAAATTGACTTTGATAGTTATTCCGACAAGAAAACGTGTTTAATTCGAGACAAATCACGAGGCTCGAAAAGAGTTACAAAAGCCTCCAATGTGGGACGCATGTTCCAGCTTGATTTTGTCCACAAATGATCAAGCACTTGTGGCTAAGAATTCTACCTCTGCACAATTATGGCATCGGAGACTTGATCACATCAGTTTCAAGTATCTCAAAACACTTCGTCGACACAATATGGTAAAAGGATTACCATCTCTCCAGAAGGATACAGAAAAGTGTCCTCACTTCCTAACAAGAAAATAACACAGAGCTTCATTCCAGAAGAGTACTTATCGAGCTCATGGTAAACTTGATCTGGTTCATACCGATCTTTGTGGTCCAATGCAGCCAATTCATTCTAGATTTCAATACTTCATGCTTTGTGTTGATGACTATTCGAGAAATATGTGGATTTTTTGTCTTCACAAGAAAAGTGAAGCTTTTGAAAACTTCAAGAAGTTCAAAGTGGTTGTTGAGAACAAAAATGGTCGTCACATCAGAACTCTCCACTTAGATCAAGGGGGGGAATTCACCAGTGATGAGTTCAAAGACTACCTATAAGCTCATAGGATTCGTCGACAAATGCCTCCTCCACACACACCACAACAGAATGGTGTTGTTGAGAGGAGAAATCGTACTATCATGGAAATTGTGTGATGCATAATCGATGATTCTGGACTAGCAAAGACATTCTAGGCAGGAGTAACAAAGACAATAGTGTATTGGTTGAACAGAGTGCCCACAATTACTCTTGACAGAGTAACACCACATGAAGCATGGTCAAAGAGGATGCCATTTATTGCATACCTCAGAGTATTTAGGTGCAAAGCAAGTATGCACATACTTAAGCAGAAAGAAAGAAATTGGATATGAAATCACAAAAACTCATTTTCATTGGGTACAATGAAGAGACTTTTGGGTACAGATTGATGGATCCAAAGACCAAGAAAGTCTACACCAGCTGAGATGTTGAGTTATTTTAAAAGAAGGAAGTAAAGTCTCCTTCTCCAGACTCACCTGATGTAGATTTTTCACCAGTTATAAAAACTGAAGTTGATGTTCCCACTGATGATGAAAGTGATGATGGGGATGATGGTGATGATTAGATAGAACCACGACACGGGAACAGTTCAGCGTATGCCCAAGTGGTATACTAGTATATTACGAGATGCAAGAATGGATGCTCCACTGGATACATCCACCACTGGACCACAGACTCGTAGTAAAGAAAGAGAAGAAGTGAAATTTACTTTGATGAGTAGATTTATTGAATCTGATAAGCCCTACAGTCAAAAGCTTGGAAAGATGCTATGGATGTTGAATACAACTCAGTGATAAAAAACAACACTTGGTAGCTTGTCGATCTTTCACCAGGGAAGAAACCCATTGGATGTAGATGGATATTTAAAACAAAGTACAAGGAAAGTGAGACCATATACAAGTATAAAGTGAGACTAGTAGCAAAGGGGTATACACAAAAAGAAGGCATTGACTACGAGGAGACATTTGCTCCCATAACTAAGATCAAAACGATTAGGATGATCTTTGCTCTAGCTGCACAATTTGCTTGGAAAGTCCATCAGATGGACGTAAAAAGTGCCTTCCTGAATGGAGATTTATAAGAAGAAGTCTATATGACTCAACCAGAGGGTTATATTGTACTTAGTTAAGAAGCAAAGGTATACAGACTCAGGAAATCTTTGTATGGCCTTAAACAGGCACCCCGGGCTTAGTACATCAAAATTGATCAGCATCTCGTACAACATGGATTTGTCAGAAATCCATACGATCCCAATCTCTACCTCAAAAAACAAGGGGGGAGATTGTGATTTTCATTGTTTATGTCGACAATCTAGTCATCACTAGTAGTTCAGGGAGGATGATTGATGCAACGAAGAAATATCTTAATCAATCGTTCGACATGATAGATCTCGAGCTGATGCATTATTGTCTTGGATTGGAAGAATAGCAGAAAGAGAATCACATATTTGTTTCTTAGTTAAAATATACAAGGACAATGCTCGAGAAATTTAGGATGATGGATTGCACACTGATTGTTACACCTATGGAGAACAGATTGCATCTATCTCGTTCAGATCCATCTCTTGTGGTAAATACCACTCTCTATCGACAGTTGATTGGGAATCTCATTTACCTAACCTACACTAGAACAACTATCAGCTTTGCAGTGAGCTATCTATCCAGGTTCATGTAGGAACCCAAAGTTTTTCATTGGAAGGTAGCAAGGCGCATCTTGAGATATCTCAAGGGATCAGTGGATCTTGGTCTAGAATACAAGAAGAATGACAACTTCTTCTTGTCAGAATATTCAGATTCAGATCATGCAGGTAACATTGATGACAGAAAATTCACTTTAGGGTTTGTATTCTTTATGGGATCTGGACCAATATCATGGGGAAGAAAGAAACAACACTTTATTTCTCGCTCTTCCACAGAAGTCAAGTATCATTCTGCAGGAGAAGTTGTCTATGAAGCGATATGACTACGTCGCATACTTGAAGGAACTTGGAATACTACAGGTCAAATTGACCACCATGTATGTAGACAATGAATGTGTTCTAAAACTTGTTTGCAATCTAGTTTCTCATGAAAGAACAAAGCACATTGAGGTACATGTATATTTCATATGCGAACATGTCTTGATACACAATATACAACTTTAGTTTTGTCCAATAGCTAAATAACAAGCATATATCTTCACAAAGTCACTTGCACGTGACAAGTTTGAGTTGTTCAGAGAGTTCCTCTCCTCATCCCTTGAGGCAATGCAAAATTAAGAGGGGGAATGTTAGGGTAAATATATTTTACCTAGGTTAATTATGCATTACACATAGTTAATTAGTTTGATTGTTTAATTGTTATATGACTATATTTATTTATAACCTTCTATATTGTTTTATTCAAACATACATGAGTTGTTATATTATTTTAACAATACTATTGTTTGTATTGTTTCACGGTTATACCCGTGCATCCTATTTATTTGTTTGTATATGGTTGTTCAATATGTATAAATATTGCAGCACAACTATTGTAAAGATTGGATTGATTATTAATAAAATAATTAGGGTTTCATCCATGTTCATCATTTATAGGCTTTATTAGCTAAATAGTTTACAACTCCATTAGCCTCTCTAAAAATATGTTTGATATTCCACTTGGGAATTTTATCGAGCCAATATATGATAAGTCGAAGGAAATTATCTAACTTCCAAGACATAGAATTTCCTTTACAAATGACATTAATAACAACCTGGGAATCTCCCTCGATTTCTAAAGCATCATATCCCAGATTAACCACATTTTTTACTCCTTCAAGAAACGCTTGAGCCTCTGCTTCATTACATGATCCTGTAGACAATGGAAAAGAGCCCGCCATCACCAAGCTACCCCTAATGTAACATCCTCATTTCAGAACATCAGAACAAGGGAATTTTTTTTTTTTTTTTTGATAACGTTCACTGTTATGAATTATAAATTCAAACACACGTTCAAGTTTTAATAATTGTTCTCTGCCCAAACAACACAGTTTGGATCACACAATTTCTTTTTAAAACGAATGTTCCCTGTTCGCATATTTACGATATGGAACACACATTCAATGCCATTCAATCTTATAACAGATTCTATATGCTGTTGTAAATGACTCGATGAACTGCCAATCTTCCATTTTCATGGCTCGGAGTTTCAACGATCCTTCATTTCATGACTCGGCAACAACCGATCCTTCATGTTCATGACTCGGCAACAACCGATCCTTCATGTTTGTTTATGCATAGTATATTATATATACCTGTTCACATAACCTTCCCCGGTTATCGAAGTGATCCATTTAAGAAGCCTATCTGAATATCTGTTACTGATATTCATCTGACATCCTGCATCTTAAATTAAGTGATAAGGACAACGCAACCAGCAATTGCGATACTTTGGCCAAAGATTTTCACATGCTTTGCATGATCATATTCTTGGATGTGATACACATCAACGGAATACGTCCTTCACTTCACTTCACCTGTTATCTAGAATGGTTTTTCTTGGTTCCTACCAGTCCTCTTAGTTTTAGGTTAGTTTAAGCTTCCAATTACAGTTAGTAATATGAACGAGTATAGGAAGGCACTCCCGGTAACTAAAGATACACAGACATACAGTGTCGTTTTCCCACGACCCCGTGTGTCTAGTTATCTTTAGTATTCTGGAGTCACTCCGTATACCAGATCATACTCCTATCCCCTGTCCACAGTTACACATTCAGCCTATGTATTCTTGATATTTTAATTCAGGAGGGCATTGCGATATGTCAGCTGCAACAATGTGTCGTCATGAACACCCCGTCTTCATGGAGACACCTTGCTGTAGCTGGCGTATGCCAATGTCCTACGGAATTCTCCCATCGAGAATACACATCTTGCTCAAGTGCATCGGATATGATTTTAATAATTAAAGTCAACTTTCAGCATCCACGCTGATCTCTTGATCCTCGTTTCCGTTACAGTTGTATAAGGCTAAGAGGGACTAAATCCGTCCATTGTCTTGCAATGCATCTTCTCCTTCATGTCGAAGGGCTGCATTTCCTTACTTGGTTCACTTCTTAATCATTGGATTAAGCAATCCGTTCCGACGGACGTGATAAGCTTAACTTATTAAACTTAGCCAAGATTTTCTCAACTGCAACTAAATTCAGAATATTAACTTATTAGACGTCATTCATACGAGGTCTAAATTTCGAGAAATGTATTCATTTGTTCTCCTTAACGTTATATAGTTAAGGTCCATTAGTTATGGATATATCTATCTTATATCCATAATTCTGAATTTTATCAAACGGGATCATTAATGGAGTTCGAAAGCGAAGTTCGATTACTCCGAAGTTGAATTGATATTCCTTAGCTCCTAAGCTAATCCTGAATACCTTCCGATTTTGGAATCATATTCTTCTTAATCCTTTTTAATGTCAATTAAAAATTCATCTTTACCCAAGTATGAACTAATTGCATTTTTCAACTTAAAAGTTGCATTAAGTAAGAATAGATATCAGTTTCAATTCAGCATCCATCCAAGGACAATGAAACAATTCCAAATCAAGAAATAACATCATATTTCCAATTTAAACAGCAATATCAAACTGATATAATTATTGAAAATATCACACTTGTAATTGTATTCAATATTTCAAGTCATAATTTGTACATTTGCCAATCCAGCTAATTGGGTATAGTTTATACAAAGCATCCATACAAATCATGGACAGAAGAATATGTTTTCTTCTTTTCACAATTCCTCAAAGAGGAATAAAAGCAACAATTACAATTTATTTTACACCTAATCAAGAGGCATCAGAAAACAGCCAAGTCTTCATTCTAATCAAATTCCATCTGCAAAATGAATTGCACGGGTCAGTTCAATGAACTGAGCACATTAAGCACTTATCCTTAAAAATAAGATGCTTCAACTAACTGTTTCAATAAAAGAACCCTGCTTTTATGAAACTACAGCAAAACATCAATCTCGAAATAGGCACAAAGGGGAGATCAGCATAACAACTGACTATCAAATCTCATCACAATCAGCCAAGGGACTGCTGTCCCGTTTCTACATAATCGTTACAAGTATCAATTCACAATATTTGAAAAGTTAAGAATACAAGTAACTCACAACAGATAGAACACACTATTATCCTTTCCACGCCCTTCAATAACAATGAATGCAAAGGACGAAACTAACTGAAATGTAATTCCATTACTTTCTTTTCAGTTCATGCGACATATTAGAATCCAAGCAATCAAGTACAGACAAGAAAGCGAACAGCAATGCATATAGTTGCTCCCATCTAAGCACTATAAAATTCATTATTCACGAATTCCAGATTTCCAACTGAATGAACGAAGAAAAGATCATTTTTCTAAAACATTCATTCATATCTCTATTTCTTTCCACATGACTATCCTAACAGTGGAAACCAAACGAAGGACAATTCAAGATAACAGTTCAGAGTGAAACTTACAAAATCCACTCGGAATTCACTTTCCGACAGCAAGAATAATTTCATTTTATTCTGGTTCATATGAACACCAAACAGGTTAGTAAGACATCATATTCATCGTTGAGCAAGCCATATCAATATGCATACTAGGTATTTGCTATACTAGAAGATTCCATACTTCTTTCCCTGTATAGTTAACCAACAACAATTATGCAATCACGCAAGCATATATTCATATGATCTTTTATACCTCTGAACGCATACAGTTCTTAATAACAAGTTGTACATTGCTGTTACCTTCAGCAAGATCAAGTCATATGCACTGTAAACTCCAATGTTACTTTCAGAGTCCCAAATAGCAAAAAGAGAATAATTCATTCTCTATGATTTCATTCAGAAACAATCATTGTATTCAGAATGAAATAAAAACACTCAAATCATGTTTTTCTTAGCATGACAGCTCAACTTATAACGATAACAGAACAAACGTTCTCATTGATAAGCATCTCACATAGCCAGTACAGCTTCAATCCAACGTGCTACAACAATGAATATTCCAGTCAAGTTTGCATTCACAAGACAGTAAAAAAAAATATCAGAAGGTCCAACCACGACTGCTAGACGCAATGGGGTCAACCTTTCATTACAGCAAGAAGGAATTATAATCATTCATTGCACAGAATACAAAACCAGTTTATATTTGCGTCTACAGTCTGCATAAGAAGACCGAACAATATCAAGAAAACACAATGAAACCATCCTATCCACACCGTAAGGAGAGACACAATTCATTAATGAGTTCAAAAGGAAAAACAATTCACTTTTCCTACTTCACGAATACCCAATACGTGTTCGTCTATATCCAATCCAAGGAAAGGCACAGAAATGAAATACTGCTATTACTTTATTAGAATCGAGTTCGATTTCCCAAAGAAACCCCGAATGCCATTTCCATTAAAATCCCAAAACTGGAGAAGGAAAAAAGATTTATTTCCTAAAAAAAATTCAATAAGAAACAATTTCAGACAACGATTGCTTCTTTCATTTTAGTTCATCAGCAAAAGAACTTATAGTTTCAATAGAGAAAACAATTCAACTAACATGTACAGACCCGTGATACACATGACAATTTCCCTTTACTGTCAAACGACCAGCGCACAGGAAGGTATCTCATTCGAGAATTACAAAACAATTAATCCCAGCAGTCAAAGACAATATTTCTCACTATTTCCAATGTGACAGCCATATTCAATGAACCCAAATCATAGCAATATACACGGCTGTATCTTTACTTCCTTTATACATACAAGGACAGTTCCCCATACAATAGCAAGAAAAGATTACATTTAAGGAAATAATTTCACTATAAGGAACGAATACACAGCCTGTTCCCAATTTCGAACAACACGAATCAGTGAAAGAAATATCCATTTCAAGCCACCATACAGTCGATAACCAGTACAGCAATTCATTTCCAACTTGATTCGAGCAAAAACAAACCAAAACCAAGCAACCCGAAACGTTCAACATATCATTTTCCAAGCAAAAGATAAGTAAGAATTGATAAAATCCAAATCGAACCGATTTGACAACAGTCACAAAATCAAAACCCATGAGCAGGGTTGTTTTAATGATACACTTAATCAAAGCAAAGATTTTTAAAGAGAAGGGCTTAACATGCCTGAAATCTCTTTTCCAGAGCTCGAAGAAAACCTTGTTTGCCGCGTTTTTCCTTTCCACAGTGACAGCACAAACTCTCCAACACTTCCTTCCTTCTTCAGGCTTAACAACAACCTCCAAATCCCCAAGAAAATGTCAAATGCCAAGAGCTGGTTCGACCGAACCAGGTCAGAAAAACCAAATGCAGAGCAACTTCACAAAAGGCTCGAATCAACAAAATGAAAATCAAATTCCCTCATGCTGTTTCCAAGGCGAGCTGGTCGCGAGGACCAAGAATAATTAATGCAATTTAAGGCTCTGCCTTTTTCCTTGCTTCTCACGCCACCGCCACTTGAGTTGGCGAGCTTGTAAATTTCAAATTTCCCATGCCAACTGAATTTGGCTCTATTTCTAAATAGATGCCTCTAATTCCTACCTGCCCCGCCAAAACTGGCGCTATCCATGTAGGGACAGTTTATTAAATGCCAATGAATGCCCTTTCCATCCTTATCCCTTTCCTCCCAAGGGTCTGCGCACCCCTTAGATTAGGATTAGTTTAGGTTGCATATAGTTTTCAACCTAGGTCTTAATTTAGCCTTAGGTTTTATTTTCCCCCCCCTTTTTTTTTTGAATTTAAAAATCCACTTAGGATAGTAGTGTAGGATGCATGTTAGGACTTAGTATTAATTTAGGGTTTAATTCATACTAACCACTAACACTAACAACTTCCATCCAGCCTCCCTACTAACATACACGTTAATGTAGAGTAGGACATTCCGTCCTTCAGATTACGTGCCAAGGCCACCCGTGTCCAGGCATTCCTTACCTCACGAGGTCCCTAATTCGATAGTATAGGGTTCAAGAATTGAACCCCTGTCGTTGGCATCTACGTGCTAGCTGTTCACACCTGCAATCAGGCGCTGCAAGTTCATAACAATCTCAGTTCGGTTCAAGTGTGAATCGACACAGAAATCACAAGAGGACCTCAGCATACTTGAATCAATGGAATTAATTCAAGGTATGCTGTCAATCAGCAATAAGAGCTAGCAAGTATACGACAATTTTTCGTCACATCAGCAAACACACAAGTACAATATATGCTGTCCCATGTAATAAATCACAGTATGCAAGAATTCAAATTAGCAACATTCTCTTAAGATCAAAACATATCTTAACGTGTTTGCTTTCATTTCAGCAGCTATAACAGTATGTAAAACATTCACCAAGTTAACATACAAAATCAGAGTGTTACACCTAACATCTCTAATCAAGCACCTCGCTCGTGATTTGCCCAGATTGAAATTGTCCCATAATTACTTCATAGTACATTATGATCATTTTTCGATCACTTTTGATATATTCCGTTATTTTACGACCTTTAATGACATTTGATGACATTGTCCCGCAACTTACCTAAATGTTCCTATCGCTCACACATGGTCTCAAATTATTGAATATTCATGTTATGGACCTTGTTACATTCATATCCTATTCTTGGGACTAATTAATTAATCTTATCACTCTTATAATTCATCCCCTATCTTATTAGCTAATTTGATTGGTTAATTAAATATCAACTTAATTAAATAAATCCTACATATATCCTTTTCCACCCCACCCGTTATCCACATTCACTTCACTGACCAGCATCTCAACTTAACTAGAGCAAAACAAATCAATTAAATATAAAATCATTAAATATATGCAAGAGGACAAGGTTAGATTAAATCAATTCGTGCATTTGAGTTAACTAAACATATCCCATAAAGCATGGCATTCCAAAATTAAAGAAAGTCTCCCCAAAGCTAAAAGTCATGTCACTATTTTGGGTGAATAAAACAAAATACATGGAATTAATATTTCAATGCAAAAGATAAAAATACTCACAAGGCATGCCACCTTTTCCAACTCAATGAAAACTCACTCAATTAAGCTCGAAATAGCAGTTTATCTTCTCAATCAAATTAGAAACTCAACTAAACAATCCAATCATGCTTTAGTTAGCCTCCGATCAGACAAATCAATTAAAAAAATCAAGGATTTCGGATTCTCTTCCCTCATCTATAAATAAGCACTCATTCCTCTCTATTAATCATATTTAGAAGCTTCAAAATTTGCATCATTGTTGAGTCAAATTGTCCATCCAATTCTCAGATGCACTATTACGTTATCCAATTGATCACAAATCCATCAATCAAATTCAATCATTCAATCATGTCTTGCTAATAGCTTGAAATCTACTTCCATTTAGAACATTCTCTTGTAGCATCCAAAAATAATTTGACCAAGAGATTCAACAAGCTCGGTGCTTCATTCCAAGCTTTAACAGTTTCATCCAAGGTTACAATGAGATACGAAGGAAGATATCATGTTTACACTTTTGTGTTGGTTTCTTTCTATTGTGTAATATTTCTCTGTATACATTTTACACGCTTTGGTGGGACATACTCACATATTTTTTGTTTCTTAATCATTTTTTATGAAATTAACCTTGTTTTCTGTTCTTATTGGTGTATGTAGGAATCACTGAACCAATTTTTAGGGCTTTTCATGGAGTAAATTGCAAGTAGTTTAAAAAAACTACTCAAATTGGTTGTGTTTTAACTTTTTTGTGTCGTTACAGGTGATTTGCATTACCGTGAGAAAATTTATGCTAGTATAGCACACAACCTGTGCTAGCATCTCCAGATTTTTGTTTCCATTCGTATACATGTGTCAGCGTGGATACAAGTGTATTTCTTTTTTCCTTTGTGTGCTAGTGTTTATCATTTATTTTACATATTTGCGTTACCGTAACCCATTTTTTTTATCGTTGTGTTGGTTGCGCTATTGTGCTCTACGTGTGTCTCCATCAATAATAAGGATCTACATTTACGTTGCATATACTTACGCTTGACATTGCATGCCTCTATGTGTATATGCCTGCACTAGTGTTCCCTTAGTGTCACTTCACAGGTGTGTTTCCATTTATACAAAATGTGTTTTCGTCATTATAAAGTGTGCTACCCTTAATAGTGGGATGCGCTAGCATTCTGTCTTCAATTTCAAATGTATTTTCTCAAATTTTCCCAGCATTTTTCATTTGTATTCCTTTACTTCTTTGTGTACACATTTTTTACTCTGATATGCAGTTTAAGTTAAAACATAGGACTAACTTTTTTAAAATAAAATGCATCTCCTTTCATTTTATGTTTCGATCAAAATCCATGTATGTCTCTTCTCTTGCGCTCTTGAGTGATCTTGAGAATCATACCATGGTCTGTGATTGTTTGATTTTCATCTAGTCATTGGTGTTGCATTGAAAACTACTAAGTCTCTTTTGATTGCAAAAGGACGTGCTTCATTGGAATTCATCTCGAGTTGAAATGTAAGCTTCTCAAACTACTAATCACCTTGTATGCAAGTTTCAGGTGGTCAAAGACAAGTTTTAGGAAGCATCTACTAAATAAGGCAAGTGATACAGGTTGAACCCGTCCGCATAACTGATGGTATTGAAGTACTTGATGCCTAATCCCTGAAAAAAAAATTGGTACAGTGGTCTCTGGCTAAAGAATAAACATAAGAAGAAACTCATTGTATGGTTTTATTATTTGATTCAAGGTCACAATAGGATGGTTCAGGGTCTCTACATGCATGGACAATGTGATAGGGGTTCACTGGAGGTATTAAAAAGCCTGGTATAATTGCATCTATTGTTTTAGAGGCCTAAAAGTCACTTACCCATGTCCTAAGTGCTCACAAAGATTCTATGGTAATATTAATATATCTTATGGAGCACTAGATTTTTTTTAGATTTTCGAGGATTTTATCTTTTCATAGTACATTCACAGACCTATGGGGTGCGAACATGGAAGAGTTCCCTAACAATCACTCTTCTTTCATGCAGGCTCTGTGGGGCCATGGGTGCAAAGTGATCCTTTAGCTCACTGATGGTTTTACAAAGGCTGACCAACATCCTTGGCCCATGAACCCCTGCTCATCCAGTATGAGATCTGATATTCGATCAGATGATAATGGACCCCTTGTCTAAGGTATCGAGATCGGGTGTGGGCCGATAGGTCTTCAACGTAGCATGATGTTGTTTTTACCTTGTTCGAGTTTAACTTTTCCACTATATTTTTACATTAGGGATAGGAATCATTGTTCACTTATTACAACAAGAATATAGTTTACACTGGATACAGAAGTTCTAAGTGGGACGTAGTACACTACAACGGAAATAAATCACATTAAAATAAAATGCCACCAAACCTTGATGCAGCCCCATTGTTAACGACTGGCGAGAGGTTTTTGTTTTACTTCCAACCTCTTGTACCTTCATCCTCCAGTTTTGTGTTGCTAGCCCAGTTAGATTTGATAATGAAGCTCACTTGTACAATTCCCCTCCTCAATTTGTATTCAAACATCAGATTCCACTGATAGTGTGTCCTGCTAAATGTGAGGTAAATTATTTTTATTTTTGAACTTTTGACAACATTGACAAATGATGCCTATACAACTTACACGGTTTTTATAAATAAAAAAGGGAACTTTATAACGACAAGAATTTTTATAACATTTGACTCTACTCAAAATGACAAAATGATCACAATTAACGAATGACATCCACGTTTTAACACTTATGGAAAGAGTGGAAAAACTGGAAAACATGCATGTTTTATTACAATGCATGCCCAAAAGACATTAACATCCTATATACAAAAGTCACCTGAGAAGACTTAGTTTGACATGAATCTATGATACAGCAAGATACTTTTACAAGTAATATTATACACTTGATGAGTCATCAATAGAATAAGGATGGTATGATTTAGACTAGTTACAGAAAGACTATAGAACAAACTTAATAAACCAAAGACTCATTACTCGTTGACTATAAATATGACAAGATCAACAATAACAAGCAATATTTAATTATTATTACTTTAATAGCTGAACACTTGAGCATTTACCACGAACATAACACAACTTAAATAGAGTATCACACATTTCCTTTATTTTGTCTCCACACAGTAGAATTATGCGTTGATATCGCAAAGCATAGACTGGTGGAGATAACTGCAAAATTGCACCATGCATACAAAATATACAATACCTATGCAATTGATTCATACATGTGCTCCTCATTTATCTTACACAGCATTCAATCACTCAATGTTTCAATATTTGCAAAAAGATAAGGCGTGGTTTTTGGAGATTTTGAAGTGGGTGGTTCATACTTTGAGTTGTATTGGTCTACAATAGTCACCACTTTCTAACGATGTTGGTTGGAACGATTGATATAAAAAGTGTCACTCTCACATTCGTTTTCTTTCGCCAATGTAAATGAGAAAAACCCTCTAATCTTTGGAAGAATGAAACTTACCATACAAGACTCCAAGAGAATAAATTGAGCTCTAATACTATAAATTAATTTCCACGGAATTATTTTGAATACCTCCTTCATATAATCATGGAAACAATCAATTTTGATCAAGTTGTCCCACTTCACCTTCAGGTTTTCATAATGCTCGATATCAAATGTTTTGGTACAGAGGTTTGCAGAGAATAAACACACAAAAAAACTTAATGTATGTTTTATGATTCGACAAGATTATGTATATAAATCTTAATGCATTGTTATTAGTGAGGAGGTTAGGCTAACAAACTAAATTTTAAATATCTAAAATATAGCTATATGTGTGTGTTGTTAAAACAACTCACACAAATAATAGATTTTTAATATTAAATTCTTATGGAGCACTAACTAAACTAGGATATTTGTAAAAAAACTCTTTAGGATGAGTACCACATGAACCCCAAAGTAGCTAGCGCATTGAGAGGACCGGCCAACAAAAAGGGTAGTGCCACATCCTGACTGAGTAGTTTTACCCATGAGGAAAACCAAACATTATCTGTGGTAATGGCCCCATTCTGATTGATTGATGGGTAAATTCCGTAACCAAAAATTTATGATTGCATTTACTCATCAGATAACATTGGTGAGAGAATATCCCAAATCCCTAGGAAGCCTAACAAATCGGGCCAAAAAACCCTTTATTGTTCAGATTTCTAGATTAAAAATTTTTATGTTCCACATTTTATATCAAAAATCCTAATCTAAATCAACCCTATCCCAATCCAGTCAAAAGTCATTTCTATCCAATCAACTCAAACCTTGTGTTCTATCAAATCTAAATCTAAATTTTTCCCTTTGGATATTCAATACAAGGTAAAATCAAACCACATCTAAGCCTTATCCAATCGGATTCACCAAATTCAAGTTTAAGCACATCAAATCAATCCTAAATCAAATCCAAATCTGATCCAAATCAAAATCGAATCAGTCTAATTGGACTCTAAAATCACATCAATCCCAACCAAATCGAATCAAAATCAGATTATCAATCTATTCAATCTGAAACTGAATCTCTTTGTCCTTGCAATTGAACATCAAATCAAGCACCCCTTGAGATAAAATGAGGACATAAAAATATCAAACCACATGTCATTCAAGCGACACTTCAAACAAAGATTTATTAGAAAAACTTCATGAAAACAAATCTCTCATATGGCTTCCCAAGTCAATGAAAAATCAAAAAATCAAGCAATCATAATCTCTAGTAAAAAACTACTCCATGTGAAGTCAAACATAGATAATTCACACATCTCAGAGAAAGTATTTCTAGTGTATTCCATCAATTAACAAGTGCTAAAATGGTAAACTATCCACCCACAAGACACTTTGATGAAGAGAAACCAAAACCCATTGGTATAAAGAATCAAAATATTGTGAATACTATTGCATCAATGACCACTCTACATATTGTTGTTCAAATCTCTGCCAATACCTCCAAGATTTACTTTACAATAGAGACATTAAATTTAAAAAGACCTCAAATACCACAATGTCAAACAAGAAATGGGAGGTATTCTAGGACCCTTTTCCAACTCACGATACCAACAAAAAATCTAAAGGTAAGGGTTAATCATCAAACAATGTTGAGCTTGATTATATCTTTCTATTGTTAGATCCTACGCTTAACACCATGGATACCATCAAAACCAACACCCTTAACTTTTTTGTATAAACACTACAAAAATAGTTTTGGACATCATTCGTGACACCTCAAACATCCAATCCTAATTCTACGTCTATTTCACAATAGTTCCAATGTAAACTCTTCATATGTTTCGCATGGCATTATCAAGCAGCCAAAGAAGGCATCTACCTAAATCCCTCTCATGGATATGACCAAAACAACACCTACATTTCAAGACATCCTTACACGTGCACTCCAAGATGTGTGTGTTCATAAGGGTATCGATATTAATCCAGTAGAAATTTTATCCCTAATTATCCCTAAACAATTACAGTGCAGAAGACCCTATTGAGAGCTTTCCAATGATATGTAAATTGTGGAAAACGAAGATCGCATGCAAAATTTATCACACGTTGAAGTTCTGGCTCAATTGGTAAATATTACACGTAGGTCCGAGATAACGTGGACTTGTGAAAACTCGCCAAGTGGACCAATTAGCTCGTGCTAAGTAGCAAAAATGGAGTTAAATAAGTTTTGGGGTGTTTAAGTTTCTCTTTCGGTCTTCAGCGCTCATGTTCAAACAAATGGGCCCCGCTATTTTATAGTTAGGGGCCCTCAACCAGGTTTGGCACACTCTTTTTGAGGAAGGGTACCTTTGCCTCCTATTCTTCATATTAGATTGATTACAACTTATCATTTATATTCCATATCCCACCATGCATGTGGGACTAATTTGCCACATTTTGTTAAACTATGCATACCTTGCCGACTCACACTACCACCTCACCTTGCCACGTGTTCCCCACATGCCAACACATCAAGCAATGCATACTTGTCATAGGGTACCACATGCACACATATGTGCATCCTAATATAGCCTAAGTGCATTCTATATAACCACCACACATTGCATCAGCCAACAAAAATGACTCTTAAGCCAACACCAATATGTCACACATTTGATTTTAAACTATCATGTCCATCCCCACATGCCCAAAATGGGATAAAGAGTTTTAAAATAGTAAATGCGCATAGAGGTGGAGTGCTCCAAGGGGGATTTAAACCTTGTTCTACAGGGCATTATAAGGCCCTCACCAATGCGCCACACCTTTAGAACCAATATATAAGGAGGCTTATGTTATTTGAATGGCACTTTTTGCACGACTATGTAAAGTCCTATTATCCATTTTTATTTTTAGCCTATGGTAAAAATGGACAACTTGGAAACTTGTACCTAAGAATTTAACTAAGATTCAATGAAGAAATGGTGAAAGAATAGGTAAATCTCATGCTTTTTTGGGCACTTAAAGTCATTTGAAGGCATTTCCCTAGGTTCAAAGATCTAATACTCAGCTAAAAATGAATAAAAATAGACAAAATTGAGAAAAATGGTTTTGTGATGTCTCATTCTATTTTCCCTACCTCCTAGGATCCAAAAAATCCAAAAAAGTTGATCAAATTTGAAGAAAATGGGTGAAAAAGGGCATTTTCAGTGTCGCACGTATGAACAGGGGTCAAGTGGACCTAATTCGCATGGAACTTAGGTTCCTAACACTTGTTGAAGGGCTAAAATGAATAAAATGGGGTGAATCTAATGTTTTGCAGATGATTCGGGTCCCGACAAAACTTGAGGAACTTGATCCATCGAGCCCAAAGTTCCCCGAAACCCCAAAGGCATCACATTGTCAAGGAAAGGGGGTCTGAATTTCTATTGTGGGTGAGGGGCCCATTGGCAGAACTAATTGGGCAGAGAAAATTTCTGAGGAACACGTAGTTCCCTGCAAGCAGCTTTAGGCCGATTAACAAAGGGTGGGGTAGCGTCAATATAATGCGGGGGTATAAGGGTTGTGGGGAACTTGTTCCCCGCGGAGGCCAGAGGGCTGATTAACAAAGGGGTGAGCTAGTTGCATGAATTATGGGCCTTTCAGGCCCATGAAGAACACAAGGCCCAATTCCCCCAAGATCTTAGTTCTCCACACAAGAAAACCCCACAATTTAAAGGCAGAGGGGGGTGAAATAGAAAAAAGGTTAATGGGGTTGTAGGTGCACAAGGGAATAGAGGCCCAATGTTCCATTCATTCCAAAAAACCTTGAAACATCCAATAGACCCGAAAAACAAAGGAAATGATGGAAAAGAAAACATGGTGCAATGCGGAGTGTGGATGAAAAAGAGGAACAAAGGTTGAGAATTTTGAAAATGAGCATCACGACCCCTCCAAACCCGCATTGCTATGACTTCTCACTAGATTATCCAAATCTCATAAAGTTATATTTGTTGGATTTGTATTTCAGAGTACTTCATCATGGAATCAATAAATCATAAGGTTGGTGAGAGTAGGTGGGCAGAAAATGAAGAAAACACTCCTAGTTCAAATGTAATATTCCAGGAAGGTAAAATAAGCATTAATGGAGGCATATGATCAAATTTCTTCTTCTACAAGTTAGAGGACATAGAGGCATGGGATTTATAGGGTTTACCATCATTTTTGTAGGTCATTTATTGAATTTTGATGGTGGTTGGAGGCATATTTCGAGTTCCCTCATATCTTTCTCATTCTTCCATATAATTTGTTGTATTGTGCTTTTTCATGGGTAAAATTCACCTGAAAACAGGACAATTATACCCTAGTGCAAAAATTTTCATGTTATACCTGTCTAGGCACCCTTAGATCAACCTACCCGTTAGTGTCAAGTCTAGTCTTGTACCTTAGTCCATCTTTTGTGTCATCAGTCCCCCCTAGGTGATTTAGGAAATGCAAAGTCATTTAAGCACCTTTGGAGCAGTGGGTTTCAAGGCAAGTTTGCAACAAACTTAGAAAGGGCTCCCATAAGCCTTTCTAAGCTAGACACACAATCACCAAAGTAGTACAAGAGGATCATTTTCATCATGGAGGTGTATCTAGGAGCCAATAACACCAAAGAACTAATTTAGGAAAAATATGGGAAGTTTCAGGCGTTTAGGAGCTAATTCACTGAAAGCGGGTTTTTGGGCCCAAAGGAGCTTGCACCGAAAAAAGCACCTTAGCTTCAAGGAAGGATTATAGGAGATAATAAATGAGTTTATAACCTAATAATATATAATTTGAAATATATTTTATCCCCCCACATGGTGGAAAAAACAAATCATCTTCAAACATTATGCATTTCTCGAGCCAACTCATTCTTCTCATGCACAACGAGTGATCCTGATAAAAAAATATTTTGGGGTGTGTTTTAGTTAGAATAAAGTCTTAGGAGCCTCAAAATTATTCTCAAAATGTCATTTTCATCCAAAATCATATAGTTAAGTGCCCGAAAACTCATCTGAGAGCTCAAGTTATGACCTTGACAAGTTGGGTCTCAAGGTGCGCTCTTAAGTACTTAACCATTTTCACACCTAGACACGTGTCAAGTTGAGGTTAAGGTGCAATTTCATGTCCCTATTGCACCTTAACAAAGGGAAATGATGTGCACAAAATTGCGCCCTCCCCCCATTTAGCCTTCTGGTCACCCATATGATATGGTGCTCACCTTCTAGCCCCCATTGACTGATTTGACTTGCTCACCTACCTACCCTTGCATGTGCGACACTTGTCATTCCCAGGGTAAGGTGAATTTTATTTCACCTATTTTCCCCTTTCCAAAGGTATGTGAGGTGCACAAAAATGATTCCCACCCTCATTTTTCCTCTTGGACTCACATGTGAACATCTCTCGGCCCCAGGTGCTCCAGTTTAGCCCCCTCCTTCACTTGCACAACGAATTATTACCCGCCACTTGTATTCAAAAAAGAAAGGTGAATTTTGATGTCCCTATTGCACCAAATCAAAGGGACATGAGGTGAAAAAAATGCATCCCACCCTTTTCCTTTATTTTTCATGTTATATAAACATGAGGACTTAGCCATTTTTCTCATTCTCACCCCCCACATCCTCTTGATGCTACTAGATTTTTTCCAAAGAAATATCCACCATTTTTGCTTCAAAAAACAAGATTTTCCATGCTCCATAAGCTCAAAATAAATAAAAAACAAAAAAAATGGATTCATGAAGAGCAAAAATGAATAAATCTCGCTAGAAAACCCCAAAGTCTGTGAAGGAGATCCGATCGTATCTCACAAACTACTAAATGGATCGAGATGCCATTTTTTGCAAACATCTAGTTTCCTAGGTGCCTTAAATCTCCCAAAGGAATTTATCACATGCGCGGGATGGGATTTTTGCAATGAAGAAACCCCAAGTTTCCCACGGTAAAAAATTATAATTTTAAAATTTGTTAATTTGGCAATCGGTTTGGCTTGAAATACTGGAAGTGCACTGTGGAGCAAAAACCCCTATCAGGTAAGTTTATTTCGTCACAACCCAATGCCCAAAAACCCACTTACTAAAAATAGTAAGCCCGTCTACATGGGTGCCTACTATTTTTGGTAAGACATCTGCAGAAGTAGTTGCAATAAAGATAATGTGTACCACAAACATCCAGGAGAGTAGAATGATTGATTAGTAACATATATGGTAACAATGGCCACTCACTAAATATAGTAAGTTCCCATTCAGGCATTAGCTATAAATAGTAAGTCATCACAAAGAGTGGTTTCAGAGGGAGTAGTATACACAAGGGTAACTATGAGATCTAAACCCACTAGCAGAATCAAAAAGAGGGCAAAATTCCATTTACTAAAAATAGTAACTCCTTCTTTCCATATATAGTAAGTGCTCCAAGAAGCATGAAGTTCAAGTTCATAGGGGTGAAAATAGTGCATGCCCTCTCATCGGAGTATGTTGAGGTGGGTGAGAGTGATTTCACCTATATGGATCTTGACGATCTTAAATCATGCATGCTAGCTGACCAAAGGGGACACATTTAAGACAAAGTGTTCACAAGTGGATTGTTTGTAGCAGGTGGAAATCTAGTTTCTTTACAAAGCATTGAGTTGTTCTTGTCCTGTTTGCACCATTATGAACCAAAGACAAGGACCATTCAGGTAGATGATGGCACGACCATGGCGGTGATTGCCCCGAAGGCCATTTATCTTTCTATGTAAATCCCCACCTGGAGTAACATGGTTTTCATATCAAAGGAAAAGGAAATGAACGAGTGGAGAAACACATATTTTTATCTACAAGGTATTGCAATGATCTCATGGATGAAGACATGGAGAAAACCTTCTCGGATGCCCAAAAATCTTTCAATATATGAGTTCCATGAAGGTTTTTCAAATGCAGTCACTCTCCTCAACATGGTGATGGGAGAGGCGAGCACGAGGGATTTCTAAGAATGGATGACACTCTTTAGACTGCTAATGACTGAGGGAGATCAAAAGATAGACTGGGGCCAGATCATAAGCGACAACCTACATCGTCAATTGCTTCAAGTGCCTATGACAAAGAATTTCTTCACGACTTCTTACTTGGTGCATCTTCTCGCCAGCTCAAAGCCATTCAAGGGGTTGACCCTTGCTCATTGTAGACACCTGTAGTTTGATCAAAGCACTATTATTCTTAATATTACACTAAATATTCTATTCCTCACAAATTGATGACACCTCGTCTATTAGGCCTATCTAACTCTCCTTTTACGACATCCTTTTGCTCGTCTTCCTCTTATAATCAACTAACTAGGCTAATATAGCCTCCTATTAGCTGAATCCTCTTCTAATCTCCTTCTAAACCATTTCTATTAGCTTCCTCGTTTATCAATCCATTTCATTGGATTGATTAGTCCTCTTACAACTCTCTCAGAATCCTAATTCCTCACTAATCAAGATTAATTAGCTTCAACTATATTAACTAGCCTAAGGCATGTTTAACCTCTTCTAAGCCTAGTCAAATATTACTTTGACTCACTAAAAGTGATTTTTGGCTTATTCATTTGTCCCACATGCAGCCAAATCATTTTATTTATGGAATTAGAAAGCTAAAAATACCCACTACCCCTAGATCATTTTTAATAACATTTCCTCCTTTCTAACATAAACTATAGTATTTTGTTTAGGATTTAGAGCTTCTTTTTGTTTGTTTATCGAGTTATTTGCTTTGTTATTTCACTACACACTCAAGATTTGAGTAAATGGGAAGAACCATATGGATTTGTAGCCATTAATGGTGAGCTTCCATTCTCATAATCACAAACTAATTACTTAGAATCTTTATTAGGTTCATTTATAATGCTTTCAAGAGTAGAGGATAACTAGACATGTTAGGTTTGCTTGTTTACTTCATGATTAATACATGTAAAGTAATGAATCCTTGTTTATTTCTTATCATGATGGTCCATTGATTTGTTTGTTTAAAGCTTTGGGGTTTCTTAAGTGTTCTTACCCCATTTTCATAGCTTTTACAACTTTTCCTTGTTCACATTTTGCACGCTCGGTGGGACTTACCCCGTAGTCCTTTAGAAGTTGTTTTTGAGCTTTTCATCTCCATATATAACCACGTTTATGCTTTTTAGGGTTAAATAGCTTGTTTTCTAACAAATTTCTAACTTTAGGTGGGCTAAATCTCCCTTTTTCATGAATGTTTAATGGGTTAAAAGCTAGAAATAGGTTTTACCAGTGGAAAAATAATCTGTTTGCTTTTTTGAAATTTTCATTTCCGTGGTTTTTTGCAGTTTTATAGGAGTATGAGTAGGCATCTTGAACCAGAGCGTATCTGTCATCCTAGGTGCGCATCCATCATACTGGTCACATACCCGTCTGCTTGTATTTTGACTGTCAGCTCATTTTACAAAGGGGAGCGTACCCATCCTTATCCATGTATAGGCATCAACTTGCACACTCACCTGCCTCTCAGGATGCGCAAGTGTTATTCCCATACTGTGTTGACCCCACATTTTACCTTGTAAGCGTGATTGCCTTTTGGGGTGTGTATCCACTAAAACCCATGTGTATATGTCATTCAACCAGTGCAGGTGTAAAGCCATACAGTCTATTTATGTAGCCACGCGTATCCATCATTTAGAGCATGTATTCGTCATTCTGGGTTTGCAGGTGTCACCGTAAAAAATTAAAATTTGGTTGCAAGTTCTAGAATCAAATTTCCAGATTTTTCTAATAAAGTGTAGGTTTCTAACAATGGTTTGAAAGTTCTTTTGATGTTATTTTTAGCCTAAGTTAGTTAAGTGTTTACATTTTTTGGTTTGTAGGGGTCTTTTGAAACGTGTATGCTCTTCCCTCGCAGCTTCTAGGTGATCTTGGGAACCAAAAACATTTCAAAACCCTTTTCTTTTCCTTTTAAACACTTCAATCTAAGTTTATAAAGAATTAAATTTCAAAAGTTCTCTAAAAGGAACTTGTTTTTTGCAATTACTCAAGTATTCTCCATGTTTGGGTGGGATAAGGTGTTGTGTATGATTTTTCCTTGTGTCTTAGGATGATCTTGAAAATTAAAAAAACATCTAATCCTCTTTATATATGATGTTATTTGGAAATTACTAATCTTGGTGTAGGACCAAAATCACGTGTCAAAAAATTAGGGGCTAAGACAATAGTACCGTGTTTGATACAGGTTACCAAATGGTGTGCTACATAAAACCACACTAAGTTAAAAAGATAAAAAACACACCACATTCAACTCATTGTATTTGCAGGTTCGGAAAAGGGTGCGTCCCTATCCGCTTACTAGAACGTAACCCCTTTGGCATAACACCTTAAGCTATAACAATGGGGGTGGTTCTAGGAACCTTAAAGTAGTCCACCGCTGAGTAACCTCGTGGATGAAGCATGAAGTACTCTGTACACCCACTTGACTAGTTTTACATTATGAGTTAGAGTCAAATTTATCCGTATAGAGACCCGAGTGAGAATATACATGAACACATTCATTGCTCGTCATGTTCAAAGGGGGTAAAGTAAAGCCAAGATACTCCTTGGGAAACCTTGGCGAATCGAGATCGCAATAGATAAACTTGTGACATCTAGTTAAGTGAACTACCTAAGGAAGCCATATCTTCTTGGAGCCCACTTTGCTAGTCCAAACCATCATGTCTTGTCAAACTCTCATGAAGTGACGACTTACTCTGAATCAAAACCTTATTTTTTGAACAAGGAAAATAGTCCACTTAAGTTGAAACCAAGTGTCACTCATCACGATATTTACAACATATTACTTAACTTAGTTTCTTGCTCGCCTTAGGATGAGGTGAAACTCTTCCCAAGTAATTCTTAGTTCATTTTCATTCCATTTGATCTATACCTTTGCATTCTTGTTGCCCATTTGGGACAAGGGAAGACATCTCTCACGAGTGTTAGCATAGACTGTGTTTGCCACTTTTTTTTCCATTTACGCTCATCCATGTTTGCGACTGATTTGTTAAATGTCTAAAGTGTGTGGGTACGTTCTTACATCTTTGATAGCCACTCGAACTTGATTTCAAGATCATCTTCATAGCTAGGGTTGGTTTCATCATTATTTCCCCATTGAGTTGTTATTATGCCCATATTCTAGCCATACAATTACGACACTTAAATCTTATTTTCATTTACAAGATCTTGGTATAAGTTTCCATATTATATCGTTACATTGTTTGCACGATTAATAACTTATTGCTATAGTTGCACTTAGTTTTGATTCCAACATCATTTAAAGATTTTTGAGAGTGTTTATATTACATTAATTGTATCACAATGACATCATCTTGATACGAATACCTCATTTTTTCCAATCTTGGTTAATGTATCGAGGTAGTGTTGTTACGCTATTCACATTTGTAACGTCCATTGTCTAAAATTTAGATTTTGTTTACATCTAAAACTAGTCATAGTATACCTTGTGGAGAGATCGCGTCAATACAACTTTAGTGTTTAGGTCTTGTTTGTATTTGAGCTCGACCTAGGCAGTGATAGGGTGTTATCACTATCTGTTTTGCACCTATCTTTTGGAACTCTAACTTAGGGCGTAGTGTTTTATAAACGATTTGATTAATTTTCTAGTGGGTTTGCATAATTGATCCTAATATAAATTACACATTCTTGTACTTAGGATACTTTTAGACAATGAGACTTTAAACAACTCACACCATGTACACCTAGAATTATTACAAAGATACACATAGACAAAACCTAGTATCGCACAGACTAGTGATGCTAAGAATCACGAAAATGGTGTCTAAATGAGATGAACGTGACTTAGAGGTAAATCCTTTTAGTTCAACATACCCATTTAGTGGAAATAACTTAGCACCCCTTTTTGAGAGGTTAAAGACACTAAACCATTAGTTGACCATAGTGGAAAGGATTTGGATTCATCCTAAAACCAACACAAACTAGATCTAGCTCACTTTGATGAGCTCCTATATTACAATAAAGACCAAGTACTCGCAAGAGTCCTCGAACTAGGATCTAAAATACTACCAGAGCGTGAAGAAACAATTAAAACCATCAACCACGAAGCGGAAGATCCACTATGACCTTCCCTCATTGACATGGACAATCCTTTCGACACAGGGTATGCTTCCACTTCGGGTGTCCGTAACAAAAACATTGAAAGTGAACGACAAAAACCAACCAATGATTCGAGGAGACCTTACTTTAAGGCTTCATGCAGAGTCAAAATTAAACATGATCACAAAGACTCACCTCCTCCTAGATTTGATGACCAAGGACGATCCATTGATTGAAGAAGAGATCATTCGACGACAAATATTAAAGCTTAGTTAAAAACTAGTAACCATAGGTTCCTCAAATAGGAATACACATAAAGATAAACTCAAAACTAAATCAGGTGAATTTCACATCGACCCATATGATGATGCGACATTCAAAACTGCTAAAGTGAATAGACCACTATCCCCCACAAAAGAGCAACTCATCCAACAAGAGTTGCAATTAATGAAAAACATGCTTACCATTCTACAAGACAGTAATGTAGGACACATCAAAAAATATCTATATGAAGAGCTATGTCCCTACCCTTTTAATAAGGACATGTTATGACAACCTTTCCCAAAACACTTTGATATCCCTAAATTCAACAAATATAAAAGCAAAGGTGATCCTCGTGATCATGTCAAAGACTTCTATGTGGCTTGTCAGGAAGTCGCTTACAATGATAACTTTTTGATACATTTGTTTCCTCATAGCCTAGGAGCACAAACATTGGAATGGCTTTTTAGTATACCTAAGGATCAATCACAATGTGGCCTACACTAGCTTAAAAGTTTGTGTGAAATTTCTCTTTCAATATGGAGAATGACATTACCATGAATGACCTTTGCAATGCTAAACAAAAACCCAATGAGACCTTCGTGGGCTTCTTACAGTGATGGCATAGATTGGTGTGTTGTTTCCCTAGTGTCCTTCTAGAAAAGGAAGTGGTAAGCAAATTCATTCCCAACTTGAACCCATAAATAACCTTCTATTTACAGTTGTACTACGACACTAACTTCGAAGAAGTTATAGAAAAAGGAAGTCAAATTGAGAAGGCTCTCATTGCAAAGGGGACACTTAAGCCCATTTCAAAGGAAAAACACAAGTCAAAACTTGTGGACAAACCAAAATTATTTAATAAGAACAAACATGTCATTTGCAACGACATTAAAAACTCTAAGAGAGTCCAGGATGTACAAAGTGGTCTGCTTTTAAAGCTTTCACAAGGACCTCGCCCAAAGGCACCTACAAAATGTACATTTACACCTCTAACTGAATCATTATTTGTTATACTTAAATAGTTAGGCACTACAAATATGGTGCAATACCCAATCGCAACGGTACCATACCTAGACGTTGCACCTAAGCTAGTTTGGTTTAAGGAGCATGAATATTTTGGCTTTCATCGTGTCAAAGGACACAAGACTGACATATGCATGCGGTTGTGGAATTTCATACAAGACCTCATCGAAGAAGGAAAAATTGCAGTGGACTCACCATCTGATTCAGGAAAGGGTCCTAACGAGAAGATGGGTATATTTAAAGAACCCTTTCCCAAGCATGAGGATAAAAAGAACAAGAAGCCAAATCGCTAGCAAGTCTCTAATGACTATAGAACCACTGCCTACATTTATCCAACAAATGATAATCCATTTGATTCCCTTAGAGGTTGTTTTTGTTCATCTGATGAACAGGTGAACACCATTAGGATCTTAGGCAATAATTGTGTTGTAGGCACGTGACATGCTCGTTTAGTAATATTAGATCCTTTACCCATTCCTTAGGAAGGCTAGTACAACTTTATAGAACAATTGGAGAAAACCCCAGCTAGAATTTCAATCCTAGATCTCCTCAAGATTTCCACTGCTCATAAGAACATACTATACAAAATGCTTCAAAGTTAAGGGGTTTCCACAGATGTAGATCCCGCCCACCTTCAAGAGATGGTTGTTAACCTTGATTCCAATGACCATATTTCCTTTGATTGAAATACAATCCCGCGTAATAACCCTGAGCACAACTTACCCTTATACATAGAGGTTGTTGTTACTCGTCGTAAAATCAAAAGAGTGCTTGTGGACAGTGTGTCTAGTCTAAATATTTGCACACTAAAGCTAGTTAAGTAGTTTGGCCATTCAAAAGTAGATTTAGGTGCTAATACTATCACCTTCATGGCCTATGATAATGAAGAGCGAGAATTAACAAGAACTATAGTGGTTCCAATGGAAGTAGGGCCAACATATCATGATACAATTTTTCATATCCTTGACTTGGATCTTCCTTACAACATGCTCTTGGGATGCCCATGGATTCATGCCATGCAAGCCATTCCATCTACCTTTCATCAACGCATCAAATTGTGCCATGGGGGACAAATAATCACTATTCCCGGTGATCCAAAACCATTCACACATTGTAGAGCACAAAACAATTTTTCCAGTGCAACATATGAGTGTCCTCTAGCGAATATTGTTCTCTCATTACGAACAAAGACTACGAGACAACACATAGATCCATATACACTTATGTTAGGTTAATTTATGCATTATATTACCTTAAAGTAGTTAATTATTTATTAAGGTAATTAGTTTATATATTGTTATATAGTTTTATAACAATATTTGTCATTTTATATCGTATTGTTTATTTGTTGCATTATTGTTGCAACAATATATTTGTTTTAATTATTTCGTTATGCTTCCAAGATGATTTTTTGGAAGCTTATGTAATCAAGGCTTATTGCTGCACCTATGCAACATCTTTCATTGTTTGTATCTGGCTGTCCAATATCTATAAATATTGCATTCTGCACCATTGTACTTGATTTTGATAATTAATAAAATATCCACGAGGAGTTCATTAGCTAGGTAATATCCTAGCACATGGGTTCATATTGAGGTAATTAAAATTAATAAAATTAAAGTCAATATACCGGTAAACATGAGGGGGTGATAGGGTTTAATTTATTAATGTTTTGAATCAAGTATTGGGGGTAGGTTAGAGAGGTGGGCCAAAGGAAAGGGAGTTTAATTTTAATATAAAACTAAAACATTTGAACCCTAGTTTTTAAAAGTAAATACCTTAAAATTTCAAAAAGAGTGTGATCATAAATTAAATTATAATCTCTTTTTTAATAAAGAAATATCAATTAAGATATTCTTAACCAAGAAATAATAAGATGGTAGAAAACTAGGATTGAGTATGTTTTTCAACAAAGTGATATTATTTCACCATCTTAATTATTTTAAGAACTATTGATAAATGATTAAAGCTTGACGTTTATAAGGTGATTTGTAATAGGTCTTAAATGGCTTCAAACTATCTTTCGAGAGGAAATGCATAGTAAAAAAAAAAGAGTGAGCAATATAGTTTATTTTTTGTTTAATATATTAGGGTAGAAATAAAAAGGGGTAGATAAAATTGTACTAGAAAAATGGGTAAGTAAGGTACATTGAAAAAATAGGGGGTATTTTCATTCTAATAATATAAAAGGAGGGGGTATTATCAATTGAATAATTAGAGGTAAAAACTAGAATTAAGGGTATTCTTTAATACGCTTTGAACACACGTCTTATACCATACTTTTACTAAGTGAACCCCCATGAAAATATCACAGTCTTCCGTTCGTATTTTACATTTGGTACCAGAGTTGGATGAAGCTCTTGACAAGGTTAGAGAAAGGTTGCAGAGGAAGGAAAAGTTTTGGAGAATAAAACTGCTTTACAGGAGAGCCGATGTTGCCTCCCATAGCTTCCCAGAACTCCATGCAATCCTACAACTTCCTGTTTGATCTCAAGGTAAATGAAAAGTATTTTTTTTGTCTTGGTGCCCTCTCCACCAGGAAAATTTGTTTCTGGAGCTAATAAATATACAAGAATTTAAAAATAAAATTCATTTTTCCCCATCAGGGGTTTTGTCTCTAAATTGGTTAGGTACATGTAATATTATCTATTTATTATCAAATTTGGAGGTTTGTAAACTACTCTACATACCAAGTTGTTTCATAGGCAAGTTGGGCCACTGCTAACCGAGCTCTCCATTTGGACATTGAGTCTTGACTGAGCTCATACAAGATTCGAGCATTAAGTTGAAGGGTTTCATATTGAGTTATCTCAAACATTGGCTGAGCCATTGCATTACAACCGATTAAGTTTTACAAAGCCCTGTTTGGATTTGGGCGAGTTCTAAAGCAGGTCAAGCTTGTATTGTTGGACGTGGTAAATTCTCAAATGAACCATGCAATACAACAAACCGATCTCAAATTGCATTCAACGAGTCCTCCTTACATTTGGCCAACACATTGGATTTTGATTGGCATGTTGTTTTATTCTACTTTTTCATCAGCCGAGCCATGAGCGACTCCCAACCCTGCGACCTACAAACAATATACATGGAGATAATAAATAAACAAACTTGCAACCAATACAAAGCAAGCACTATTTGTGACCTGCACAATAAAATTCACAACAACGAAGATAAGTAGAAAGTGACCAAACGTTTTGATTAGTCACCCCTACTCCACAAGCTCCAATAATCACGATCCCCTGCAACCAGAAGTGACGGATTAATAACAAATATAAAATAGTGCACAACAAATCCATTCACAACAGGAGGATAAACAATCAATAAAAAGGCAACAGAAATCAACAAGGTGGCGAGACCAATAAGAAAGTAGCGGCTTTCATTGCAAAAAGGAGGATATCAAGGAGTCTCAAATCCACATCTTCAAGAATCCCTAAACCAACCTCCTACCAGCAGGCACCATGTATGTTTTTAAAAAGTTCATGTCTTTCATTCCTTCTTAAATTAAATTTGCTTCAACTGATATGCATAACACATTGAGCACTTCGTTGGAAAGTGCAAAAGAAATAGGAGTGGGAGGTTTGGGCTTCAACTCACACCCCCAACATGATTTTTCAAAATCGTATAACATAGTGGCCCCTACCAACTATAGAGGCATATTTAACAAAAAAAACCATCTCTAAACCGCTTAGCCTCAACTAAACAAGCCGCTACATTTAGTGAGGAAAACCCTATTTTAGGGCAATTTTTTTCTCCCAATAGGCTTATTTTTTTCATTCTAGAAAACATTCGTCAAAGGAGGGCTACCAAAAAACTTCATTTTGAGCTAGTTTTTTTTATGGTTTTTTTCTCAGAGAGCCATATTGGGCTCCAAAGGCCACCAGGGCCCCAAAAAACAAAAAACATTCGCCTGCCATTCAATTTTTCAATTTTTTTGAATGTAATTGTATACTTCAGTATATTGTACTAATTTGTAGGTTGCCATAGTCAACCGCAAACATTATAACTGCTCAGAAAGTTGTAATAAAAAATAGTGAAATTTGGTTCTAAAACACTCGGGAGATCCTAGATCTTATTCACAACGTTCGGTATATAGAGTGCCTCTGGGAAGCGCTTACGAGTAAAGTCATCGCGACTACGACTACACTTAACGCCTAATATAGCTGCAACAACGTCGTCTAGGCATCGACCCTTTAAATTGACGGGGAGTAATAAGGACACAATGCACACACTATGAGCCATCCCATCCATCTATGAATGATTGCACAACTTAAATCCGGACTGAGAAATTATCCGAGTATATAGCGAAGTTATGTGCGTGTTTGAGGATATTTCTTTGATCCGGTGTCAATAATCACACATACCCCTTTCAGTAATGTCTTGGTACCACATATCAAATTCTTTTGGGTACGTTAACGCCTATTTCACGTACCACTGGGTATATAGACAAGGTGAGCTTCTTCCACGTACCGATGGGTATATCGAAAAGGCATGTATATAGAAAGGTTCGATATATTGGGCTGATGGTATATAGATTGGGAGACCTTATACCTGGAGTGATAAGAGCCTAACCATGTCAGTGGATTCTGCAAAATGGGCACCAATGCCCCCAAATTCTTTCTTCCAGATTCACAACTACTTAGAGGAAACAACTATGCTACATGGAAGACAAAAATCAAGACATGACTTGAGTTTGAAGAGATCTGGCTTGTTGTGAATGGTACCCTAACCAGATCAATAACTGATACAACACAACAATGACAGTTTGATAGATTAGATCAGAATGCCAAGCTAATCATCTTGTTTGAAGTGTCTGACGACGTGCAACCCCGCATATTTACATACATACATACATACATACATACATACATACATACATACATACATACATACATACATACATACATATATATATATATATATAATTAATACATAAATATTTATAGACAAATTATTAAATTAATTGTAATTGAATGTTTATATACTTTATTTAAAATATGTGTAGGATATTTTTTAAAATCCATATATAAATTATAAGTACCAAAAAAACTATGTATGCAAAAAAGTTGGAAAACATACTAAATAAATGTGAAATCATACAAAGTATCAAAAATGTATAATTTATATAACGTAACAAAATATATAAATAATTAAAATAAATGATATATATGACATTTTAGACAAATATTTTCTATGAATTAAAGTTGAATAAGAATAATAATAACTATTTGAAATTAATTGAATTAAACTAAGCTATTTTAAATAAATTTTTATTTATTATTTAAGATACATTTCCTTTTTGAAATTGAATAACACTAGAATGTGAAAAAGATAATCAATATATATTATATATTACATGTGCTCGACTCCTCAATTGTTCTTTTAATAAAATGTGTTTGCACCTAGAAATAAATACTTCCGTTAAGATGAATTCAATGGTCCAATATTTCCTGTTATATTCAGGTTTCTAAAATTTTAGCATTATTTTTTCTCTTGCTAAACATACATCAACAACTACTTGAGAGTGGTGGAAAAAAATATTTAAAATCTCAAAATCCTTTTAGAGTGGTGTGGAATGAATTACCCGCGTATGATATGCCATAATATTATTTGGCATGTGAAGTTGTTGGTCCATTCTCACCCTGGTACAACTCCATATTTAATTATCTACATTATGGCACGTTTCCCCCAAACATCACCCATACCGAGAAGAAAGCCCTTATTCATTGTATAGCCCATTATACCCTCATAGGAGGAAACCTCTATCATTGTGGTTACGACGGAATCTACTACATTGTTTGGATGCTACTGAGTCAATCCACGCTATTAAAGAAGTGCATGGAGGTTTTTGTGGAGCACATACTAGTGACATGGTCCTAGCTAAGAAAATCTTAAGAGTAGGTTATTATTGGCCTACCATAGAAGTATATTGTTGCAACTCCATCAAGAAGTGTGAACTATGTCAAAAATATGGTAACTTGATACATGCACCAACGCAGGCTTTGTAGCCCATCATGACTCTGCGGTTGTTTTCTAAATGGGGACTTGATCTCATAGGGAAGCTCACTCCTACTTCCTCAGATGGCCATACCCACATTATCACCACCACCGAGTACTTTACTAAATGGGTAGAGGTAGTGCTTCTCACTTACGTAACCAATGTGCAAATATCTAAATTCATAATGAATCATCTCATCTGTCGTTACAGCATCCCCTCCGCCATTGTCGTAGATAATGGTAAATATTTCAAGAACAAGATGGTTAAATTGTCATGTCAATGCTTCCAAATCCAAATCAAGTGGTTCACACCCTATTACCATCAAGGTAATGGACAAACAAAGGCCACCAATAAAACCCTTGTTTGAATCATGGAGAAAATGGTTGGTAAGACTGGTTGTAATTGACATCTCCACATTTATCCTGCCCTCTAGGCCTATTGAAATTCCATTCGCACCCCTACTGGTGCTACTCCATATTCATTAGTCTATCATATTGAAACCATCATACCCTTGGAAATTGAGCTTCCCTCCCTAAGAATCTCTCTTCAGGACTATCTCGATAAAGACGAAGACTACAAGGTTGCTCGAATGGTAGAGTTAGGACTACTAGATGAAAAGTGTATGAGGGCCCTCAATAACCTCAAGGTTTATCATAATTGGGTATCATGGGGATACAATAAATGGATCATACCTCGTGAATTTGATGTAGGTGATCTCATACTAAAAGAGAACTAAAAAAACATTGTTAAGGATAGAGAAAAGAAAGGAAAGTTTGAAGCCAACTGGTTAGGGCCATATGTTGTGGTCGCTAAGAATGGTTCAGAAGCATACAAGACAACTCAATTAGATGACGAGGAATTAAAAAACTGATGAACGTAATGCATATCAAGTGCTTCTATGCTTAAATAAGAATTTCCTTGGAATAGTAAGAAAAAACAAGTAAAAAAATTAAAAAATCAAGAAAATAGTAAAAATAAAACACATCATCCAAGTGTGAAAACCACGCAATCATGGTGCATTGGGCATGTCCTCGAGTGAAAACTAGTTTCCAGTGCTTAGGGAAGACTTGTTATTCACAAACTACTCTCACATCTAGATGAGCAACTCTCGCTCCTATCCAGGATTAGTTTCCCTCTTAGGTCTAGGTATCCTACTGAACCTATCTTACAAAGTTGTGATCTGGCTCATTTGTTCTTGCTTTTATGTGAGGGAATCACCTCTTTCCCATCTAACATTGGGGGCACCTTCACGTTTGAAACTTCTTGAACATACATGCATGGCATCTACCTTTGTATATTCCCATCTCACGCTGGGGGCATCCACACTTCTTTGTCATTGTACATTGCTTTCAAAACACACCTTAGAAAATCACAAAAACATTCACAAAATGTCACAAAAACCTAAACATTTAGAAAACTCCCTCCTAGGGATGATGCTACACAAACAATATACCATTGCTTGAGGAAACCCTGAAAACAATGTGAACAATAGCCTTGAAAACTTGTCTTTCGAGATAACACCAAAAAAATTAGAAAGTATATCAATGTTATGCCTGAGAAACAAAGTATTAGTTTGATTACTTTTAGTTGTTGGTTTGTATAGTTTTGCTTACAATGCCTTTTCATGATGTGTGATTTAAAATTTAGTTCCTTTTCTTACCTTAGATTGAATCTCATTTGATTTGTTGTGTGTTGCATTGGGTTCATTTTAAGCTTTCATACTTGTAAATATTGGTGTGTTTTCATCATTTGTTATATGCATTTATTAGGATTCATTTACTTATTTAGATTAAGGACCAATTTAATATGTTGTTACGAATACTTGAGTTTTTTTAGTTGCATATCTGTGTGTTGTTTTGTATGTGTATATTTGTTTAGTTTTGTTAAATTTTTCTTATGTGTTTGTTTCATGCACATTTGTTTGTTATCACATCTATAATCTATCATATCATCACATCTAACATCATCTATAAATCATATATCAATAAAATGCTAAGTTTTACATCAAACATGTATACTAAGCTAATCATCACATACCGTATCATCAATGGGGCAAGAGGGATTGCACATGATCACAAATCTATTCCCACCGCACCAATATCATAAATATCATTCCGTACACTCAAAATTTAAAAATTAAAAACATCTCATATACAAAACATGTGATATTATCTAAGGATATATCACAACTCAAAAACATGTCATACATCATCAACATCCATCATGATACATACATACAAATTAAAATCATACAACATTGTGATATAATCATTATCCACAAATCATCATCATCATTCATACAAAAATATGACAAGTATACCATCAAATGTAAATGTATCTAATATCTGTCTCAAAAAGGATATATATCATCGATACAAAATCAGCCATCAAGGGCATGAATCAAAATAGGCCTTCATCAAGAGGCATAATCAAAAAAATTGTAAAATTTCAAAATTGACAAACAACTCATACGGAACTGAAATATGCGTCTCTCACATGACACTCATCTTGTATCTTTATAGCATTTTCATATTTTTTGAAACAATGACTCGTGGATCATCTGAATCCATAATCATTTACAAAAGCTCATCTGTCATCTGTACTATGAGGCACAATGAGTTGCCTAGTACTGTTTCATCGTGAAAACTACTTTTTCATCAGACCCAAGTGTCCTCCATTCTACTCCTTACATATACAATTTTCTTGGGCATCATTTTTAACCCTTATCATTTATTAAAAACATTTGGGGACTAACGCTTGATAATAAATTATTTGTGCAACTATCTTAAACGTTGTTGGTTTGAGTGTGTGTGTTTGTACTTATTTCCCTGTTAGATCAACTTATTTACTTCTCATATTGCATTAAATTTTTTATGTTGCATAGAGTTGGTAGTTTTAGCAATGAAAATTTGTTTCTATCTTGGCTTTTCATGTCATTTACGCCTCTGTTGTATGCTTATATGTTTTGTAGACACCTATAATTTAGCTCGAACAATTTAAATACTTAAATTGTGCTAATTATACCATTTCCTAGAAATTGATGACATATTGTCAATATCGCACATTTTCTCTACTATCATCGTTAATTAATTACATTATGTTAGTTAATTAACTCTTCTATCCAACAACTACACCAATTAACAACCTACCGTTAATCAACTCCCCTTTCTATCTAGATTAATTAATTATTTCTAATTAATTAAGCTCCCCTTTCTATCTACATTAATTAAATATTTCTAATTAATTAATACCCCTTTCTATCTAGATTAATTAATTATTCTTAATTAATTATTCTTAATTAATTAATTCTCTCTTCTATTTAATCAATAAATCGTCATTTATTTGATTAAAATCCTCTCATAGTCTAAATCATGCTAACTATTTCTCTAAAAAGCTTCTATAAGCTTGCACACCTATTAATTATTCACTTTGATTAATTAATAAAGCCCTTCAAATCCCATGGGTCACTAAATGACAAACTAAACTCTCCTAAGGTTGACTCAACCCTTTATAAACCTCTCTTATCCACAACTAACCCAGCCTCTCCATTTATCCCACATGAAGGAGGATGTAGAGATTCTTCTATCCATTGGGTTATATAAAGAGCCCTCCTCCTACCTTTATACTTACACCCACTTCTCGATAAGCAAAAGTGAGCTTGTTACACTGTTCCGATAGTACACTGTTACACTGTTCTGATAGTACAGTACCTTACAATTTTGGGTACGTACATATTGCCCCCTCGGAGAAGCGTTTTAGCCATGAAGAGGCATAAAACGGTGGGTCTGAGTATGGCAATCCCGAAATGGGAAGTTTGGAAGTTATACCTTACACGTCTGTGTGTTGAAATGACGCCATCCAAAATTCCCGCTACCTGCAAAATGAAAAGAGAACTCAAGTGCAGATAGATACAATAGTTTGGAAAATAAACGCTAAAATAATAGGGAATGAGAACGTACCATTCGCGCGGGGATAGGGACTTACCTCCATCAGTGATCCAAACTTGTGAAAAAGTCTTTTAAAACAAATCAGGGTGCTATATATATGAAAGTGGGCCCATTTTCCTATTCATTTGCGCGAGTTGATTTGATTGTTTTTGAGCTCTGGGACCCACGGTGACGGTTTCTTGCGTGAGTAGAGTCAAAACGTCCGCAGCGAGATCGTGATCATGCCTCCACGTGCGGAACATTGCCCCGCTAGATCACAGGTTGGTTTTCTTTAATTTTGTGTTTTTCCCCCCTTAAATTTGAAATGCTAAATTTGTTGTAATGGGGGGGTCATTTTTGAAAATGTTAGTGTTAAAAGGTCCATCTAGGGGGGGCGCCTACTGGGTAGGCTCCATTTTTAGGTTAAATGGTCTTTTTTTGCTTGTTTTTAGGCTTTTTAGATTAAAAACCCGCGTGGGTTTTCGGACCACGACCGCCGCCCTGTCCAGGGCGGCGGTTACATGACCGCCGCCTGTTCAGGGCGGTGGTTACAAAACCGCCTCCCTGCTCAGGGTGGCAGTTTTACACATAATGCAAAAGGAACTTATATGTGAGATTGCACTTGTATTTTTAGCCTTTCTACGTGTTTTTATGACTCTGTCGATGTTGTTCGGATATTAACTTGCTCTGTTTTGTGTGTTTTTGGGTGTATGCAGGCGAGAGAGGAGTACATTAGATGGAGCAGAGAGAGAGAGAGTGTGATTGGCTCTCAGGGGTACTGGATGCTCTCTCACAGGATGAGGAGGACACACTACAGAGAGCTGGCATATTGCATATATCGCGTGTGCCCCACGTTGCACCATCTAGTCACATCCTTTGTGACCTATTTTCTTATTGGGATGTAGATCGAAACACCTTCCGACTGCCAGGGGTCCGTGGTAAGTGGACCATCACCTTAGAGGATGTCTACCGCATTCTGGGGGTCCCGATCATCGGGAGGCGACTTACACTAGAGACAGCAGACTCCTGGGCACAAATTGCACAGTGGGCAGCATATATGGGAGATGCAGTCATCTCTATGGGGTCGAAGAAGGGGGTGAGAGTTCGATCCATTCCTTCTTTTCCTATCCCCGTATTTCGACAGGCCATCATGGGGATCCTTGCCTCGAGATTGATCGGGGACAAGGGAGGGGACACACTGTTATATTGTTGGGCCCCCATCATTGCACAGATAGAGGGGCATGGCCGGATATACGCCTGGGGTGCAGATATTCTGGGGACCACCTACCATGATCTATATAGGGTGGTCTGTTTACAGGGACAGTCATTGAGCCACCCAACTCTAGTCATGAGTTGGGTGTATGAGCATTTTGTCCCTTATGGCAGGGGTGTGGAGGTGGCAGATCCTGGGGCTGTGAGGGCAGCCAGATGGACGGACATGTCGGTGCTCAGAGCACCTCATCAGCCAGTTACCTCCCTTACTACTGCAGATATGGAGGCGACGCCGTACTGGCTTATGGCCGGCATATGGGGTGAGGAGACTCTTACCCTGATCTCCTGCTCCACCACAGGGCAGCTTATTGATCGAGTGGGACGAGTGGAGGTACATCCCTTCGGCCGGGTTCCTCAGCAGTTTGGTCTTCCATACATGGGTATGCTTCCCCCAGTGGCACCAGTTTACAGATCAGTTCGCGAGGCCAGAGGGGGGCCTAGAGGCCGAGGTTGGACAGTGATTACTCCTGGCATTCCTATTGCAGCCAGGAGGATAGTTCGCGCTAGAGGGAGAGCCGGTGTGCCTCGGGAACCTTTGCTTCAGATTGCTGCGGGTCCTGCTCATAGCAGCGATGACCCCATAGATATTGATTCCGACTCCGAGGAGTTTTCAGAGGGAGGGACAGAGGAGGAGACCGAGGACAACGATCCTGAGTGGCATGACACTCAGGATATTATGCAGGTAGAGAGGGCTGAGCAGAGCGCAGAGAAGGACACTCTAGTTTCAGAGGAGCCACTCTCTCAGGGCCATGGTGGAGAGGATGAGTCAGTTGCAGGGCGACATGTTGCCCCTACCACAGGAGCAGCCCCTCAGTCGGTAGCGGCATCCGCGGCGGGTGCCGGTGCCAGCGACCCATCTTGGATGCCTAGGGATCCGAGTAAGTTACCCTTTCTCCCTTTTAATGTTTATTTGTAGGCTCTCCTTAGTTGCTATTGTTGTATCTTTTAGCCTCTTGCTTGGTTTCTGATTTGTTTTTCTCCTTTTTTTGCAGAGACTGTTGACGAGTGGCAGGATTTGATCCGTAGGGTATGTACCGATTCCCTGATGATCCCAATGGATAGGACCCGTGTGGAGCTATCCGTAGATGCCGGGGAGCCCTCAGCAACTGGTAGGCATACTGATGTCTTCGCTCCCATTTAGCACATGGCCAGGATGGTGTCGACCCTCCGTACAGAGTTAGCGGGCTACAGGACGGCTGAGCGCCTCATGAGGAGCCATTCTCGTGGTGAGACCGTGGCTGCCCCTCGGGACCCTGAGCCCTCCGTACATTCAGAGCGTCGGCGTAGCCGGAGTCCTAGGCGTGGGCGTGCACCTTCGGAGGGGTCGCGTAGGGACTGAGAGGCCTCTTGGCCCTCTTGTACTTTGTATTACATATTCTTTGTATATCATGGGCTCTTTGAGCATTTTGACCATGCTTAGAGCATGATGGCATTGTATATAAACATTGATTATTTATATATATGCATTCGTTTTTGGATCAAAAGCTTGGCACTCATGTTTTCCTTTCTATTTCCAGTTTCCTTGTGTATACTACAATGTATGTTTATATGCTTTTTAGAATGTATGCAATGGATAACAGATGATGCAAATGTTTGCTTTCTTTTTGTGTTTCATGATGCTGATACATGATATTGCAGATATATTGTGATTTTGAATCTTAGCTTCTGTGAGCAATTTGGATACCTCATGTTTGTTTTGCAAAGTGATGAATATAACCAGTACGATGAACAGATTAAATTGCCCCATTCCTAACTCCACACAACTAGTAAGATGCGAGGGCTCATCACCGAGAGTCAAGAAGGGCGCAAGTTATGAGGTGTAGCTGAAATGATAGTGATGAAAGACAGACAAAGCTTTGGCGGAACCAAATTGGAAGCTACAAGCTTATTCTACCCGAATGACTTCATAGTTTAGAATGCACTTGTTTTGCGGTTTATCCAGACTTAGACCCGTAGATGGCCACGTAGTAGACAAGATCTGGGTTTTTAGGAATTTAATTCTTTTGGAATTTTGAACATCTGATTCATCCATTTTGGACTCAAAGTTTGAATTGTTTGTTTGTGACCTTTAATGCTTGCTTTATCAAGAGGACCCCCTGTACTTTGCCCCATGCTACTAGTAAGAAGCGTGGGTTTATCACCGTGGGCAAGGCATAGGCGAGTAAGGGAATTTCCATCCTTTTCCAACTCTACGTCACTAGTAAGAGACGCAAGCTCATCACCGAAGGTTGGTGGGGCAAGGAAATGTGTAAAATTAAAATTTTCTGTTTAATCAGTTGTTGACTTGCTTATTTGAGTAAAATGTCAGTATGTGCTTATTTCCAAAGAGACGTATATATGGGATAGATGTGACACCATGAAGCTTCTAGAACAGACCATAGGCAAGACACCTATCCTAAGAAGAAATCAAAGTGAGAATAAACTTGTAGATCTTGGTATGGTTACCGTTAAGACTTTGTCATGTTTGACTTTATTTGATAAAAGATTCCGAGATGATTCGATGATATATGAAGATGGAGAGGTATGATTAAAGAGATTTATGCCAACAACATCATGAGTTTGTAGTGAATTGCTTTGAGAATAGATTCCTTGATCACAATTTATGTAAGAAACAAGTGGACAAAATGATCTTAATCTATATGAAGATGCAATGTAGATAATTATACAAGTAGTGCTAGTTGCTTATGCGTAGAACCGCTTGAGGTGCAAGGAATTGACTGTTTCACCAAATTCCTCACCTTCTAGCGTACATAAGAGGTAAGCACCATTTCCATAGTCCTTCATGACTCAGTATGGGCCCAACCATTTGGGCTGGAATTTCCTTCCTTCGCCGGTCTTCTTGTCGATCCGGCTGTCTAGTCTTAGAACTAGATCACCTTTGTATATATCGCGTTCATAGACTTTCTTGTTGTACTGCCGACACATTCGGTCAACATAAGCTCTATGCCGCTGCTCAGCATCTAACCTAGTTTCATCTAGGCTTTCTAGTTGAGAAAGACGTGCTTCTCTGTAAGCGTCTTCATCCAGAATCCCTTGTAATGAAATGCAGAGACTGGGTATTTCGACCTCAAGTGGGAGAACTGCTTCTGCCCCAAATACTAGCGAGAAAGGAGTTGCTCCCGTTGGTGTTCTTATTGAGGTTCGGTGGGCCCACAAGGCCGGATATAACTTCAAATGCCAATCTCATTTGTTTTCTTTCACCTTTTTAAGGAGAATGGCTTTCAGTGTCTTGTTTGTCGCTTCAGCCTGTCCGTTGGCCTGGGGGTAATACAAGGAAGCCGTATGATGGCTTATCTTAAATTTATTGCATAGTTCGCGAACCTCTTCATTCTTAAAAGAAGTTCCATTATCAGAGATAATGATTTGCGGGATACCGTACCTGCAAATGATTTGGTTCAAAATGAACTTGGCGATCACAGAACTAGGTACAGTAGTAAGAGGCATGGCCTCCACCCATTTGGTAAAATATTCAGTGGCCGTGATTATAAAATTATGGCCATCTATGGATGAGGGAGAGAATTTCCCTATTAAGTCTAAACCCCATGTAGAAAAGGGCCATGGAGTAGTGATTGGTTGTAGAGCTTGTGCTGGCATGTGGATCTCATGGGAGAATTCTTGGCACTTATGACACCTGCGTACAAACTCTATCGCATCGTGTTCTAGAGTGGGCCAGAAATAGCCCATTCGGTGTATTTTTCGAGCAGTGGCGTGGCCACCGAAGTGGCCTCCACATATTCCGCTGTGAGATTCATGGAGAATCTTCTTGGATTCTTCTGTGTCGATGCATCTTAGGAGCATTCCATCGAATGCCCTTCGATAGAGAACTTGCTCTATAATGACGTATTTAGCTGCGATTATGCGTAACCGCCTTCTTTGTTGCGGTGTAACTCCTTCTGGGTACGTATGGTCGATGATATAATTAATGATATCAGTGTACCAAAGACACCCAGAGATAGAGAGTCGGGTTTCGATGTAGTATACGCACTCATCTGGAAATTCTAAATCTACTAAATCGCCTCCGTCTAATGGGTTTTCAGCTAACCAATCCGCGATGACTTGTCCCTTAACTGACTTCTGATTTACAAATGTTAATTCGAATTCTCCCATTAAGGTTATAAAATGTCCAGCCTTTTTAGACAATGACTCTTGTGTGAGGAAAGTCCGTAAATGGTCTGTTTTTACCATGACCTTCGTTTCTTGATTCAGCATATAATGTCTTAGGCGTTTAGTAGCAAAGACTATGGCAAGGCATTCTTGTTCTGCCTGTGTATAGCATGTTTCATAGTCGAGTAGCGTTCGGCTGATGAAATAAATCATGCGTTCTCTCTTGTTATTGTCTTCTTGGGCCAACATATAGGCCAGCGAGACATTGGTAGCTCGTGAGTATAGAATTAACGGGCGATCTAACTGAGGTGGAATTAGCGTAGGTGGTGATAATAGGAAACACTTAACTGCATCAAAGGCTTCATTGCAATCTTTGGTCCAACCAATGCTATAGTCTTTCTTGAGTAAATTGTTGATTGGATGAACGGCGAAGCTTAAGTCTGGGATGAATCTTCGGATTGCACCTAGCTTTCCGAGAAATGATCTGACTCCAAATTCATTTGAGGGTGGAACCATTTCGAGGACAGCCCGGATTTTGGTTGGGTCGACATCTATCCCTCGTGACGATATGATATAACCTAGGATCTTCCCTCTCGTTACACCAAAGACGCATTTCTTTAGGTTTAGTGTGACTCCGTATTCTATTAGATGTGAAAGAATGACGCGGAGTACTTCGGGATGGTCACAACGCTTCTTGGCTTTAGCCAATAAGTCATCTACGTAAGATTCCATGATTTTATGAATTAGATCGTGAAATATGTATGTCATGGCCCGCTGGTACGTAACATCGGCGTTCTTGAGACCGAATGGCATAACAGCGTAGCAATAGGTTCCCCCAAGGAGTTATAAATGTGGTTTTAGCTTGATCTTGCTCAGATATTCTGATTTGATTATATCCCGAGAATCCATCCATGAGAGACAAAAGTTCAAAACCAACTGTTGCATCAACAATAACATCGATGGATGGTAATGGGAAGTCGTCCTTAGGACATGCTTTGTTGATATCTCGAAAATCTATGCAGATGCGTATCTTTCCATTCTTCTTGAGAACGGGAACGATGTTAGATACCCATTGGGAGTAGTCGACTGGCTTGATGAATCCTACCTGAAGGAGTTTTATTACCTCCTCTTTTACCATGAGAGCTACTTTGGGCTTCATGGGTCTTGATTTTTGTTTAATTGGCTTTGCATCTGATTTAGTGACGAGGTTGTGCACCGCAATGTGGGGTGCGACTCCTGTCATCTCCTTATAATTAAATGCAAATGCCTTCTGATGTTCTTTGAGGATCTGAGTATGTATTTCTACTTCTTCTGGGGTTAACGAAGAACCTAGTTTCAATATTCTCGGTTCATCTTCTGTCCCGATGTTGACATCGATTGTCTCTTCGATCAAAGAGGCGTTACCCTCTTCGAACTCAGGTGGTGCTGGAGGTAAATCCAAATCATCCCCATTTTCTACTGCGTATATGCTAGGTTCCATTTGTGAGGGGAGATCCATCATGGGATTCCCGAAATAGGAAGACGAATGTGGAATTAAGGACAAATCTAGCATATGATAGGAGAGATGTAATGCTGCATAGGCGTTTAAGTAATCCAAGGTAGCCACGTCACTATCAATACGGTCTAAGACGGTAGATTTACTTTCGCTTGAAAGGGGATTTGTCATTATTTTTATCAATGGTTCATCATGAATGGACACCGTGAACTGGGTGTCTTCTAACTCATTACTTGGAGTAAAACGTGATGCTGAAGTTGCTATTGAATCGGCGAGAAGATTTTTCTCTCGCGGGATTGCTTCAATGGATATGAAGTTAAATGCCTTGCTTAAATTTAATACGGCTTCTTTGTAAAGCTGCAAGTGTTCGGCTTTAGTTTCATATACTTCAGAAACTTGATTTGCCACTAATTGCGAGTCTCCTAAGACTCTGATGTCATCAACACCAATTCTTTTGGCTAAGGTGAGGCCAAGGAGGAGGGCTTCGTACTCAGCGCCATTGTTTGTGCATTCAAAATTTAACTTAAAGGCGAATGGGAGGACCTTCTCCTCGGGCGAAGTAAGAATTATACCTGCCCCCACTCCGTAACGGCATTTAGCTCCGTCGAAATGGAGAGTCCAATACCTAGTCGGGAGTATAGATGTTGGGGTATCTGCTGCGCTTGCACACTCTACTTCTACCATACAGAGGTCCTCTGCTGGAAGGGAACCAACACCTAGGGAATATCCTATACCTACTGAATCAAATGGTAAGAACATTGGTGAATCTTGTTCTATTAACTCAACGATTTTTGCAGTAGTCCCTAATGATACCATTTCTTTAGCTTTATCGTTAGGGGTTGGGGTTGTTTTGGCTATGCTGATAGCTTCAAGATCCATTGTAGGTACCAACTTCTCCTCTGGTTTTGGGTCAGTAGGTTTATTAAGTTGGTTTGTTGGAAGTTCAAATTCTGAGTGTACACCTGGTCTTTTCTTTAAATCAGCTAGGTGCAAATCGAAAGGTTTTGGATCGCCTTTGGCTACAAATACCTTTCCTAGATGCAAGAATCTTACTTCTTGAAATAACGTAGAAGGGATTGCCTTCATTCGGTGTATCCATGGTCGGCCGAGTATCATATTATAATTAGTTTCCCGATCTATAATATAAAACTCAGTTAGGATTGTTTTGGGTCCTAAGGTGACTGGCAATATTATAGTTCCTATCGAAGTGGCTTTAAGGCTATCATAGCCTCTCAATGTATTTCGAGTGGTGGAACAGTTTGTTTCCCCATATCCTAGTTTTTGGAGGAAAGAGAAAGGGACTATGTTAACTGCGGCCCCATCGTCAACCATTGCCCGTTTTACATAGTTATTATAAACCCATACTTGTAAGTGTAAGGCTGGATCACCTCGGCGTGCGATCTCAGCATCTGTGGGCATTTTACTTATTTCGAATATGAATTCGACATCCTTGTCCGGCTGCCCCGGAGGGTGGATATCAAAATCTACGTGATTTACTTGTGTTTCAGGAGGTGGAGTGATGTTAATTAGATGACCTAGACCTAATGCTTCTAAAAGAGCAGCTCTGTGAGGAGGAGAGTTCTTTAGTAAATCTAAAAATGAGATGTGCGAGAAGGTCTTTGTTAGGTCACTAATTAAATCATAGGCACCGATGAGTTTTTCTACTATCTGTTGACTCTTATCTGTTTCTGGCAGATGACTTGGGCTTGGTTGAGATAAATACACTCATGTTCTTGTTATAGCTTCGATAGGTAGCTCAACGTCTAGCTCTACCAAACTGACTATCTTGGGTCTCAGCTAACTTCCCAACTATGGCGCAACTGATGGATTTAGTGAAGTCGAGGCCTCGTGATCATTGTTTCCTGGTATTGCACCCTTGTTCGTCCCAGTTGGATTTAGTCTGTTATTATCATGATTTGGGAGTGGATCGTTAAAGATCTTGAGGGGAGCATTTTGAGGGGAAACTGCTCCTGCTAGCGTGTTTGGTGGTGATGACACGGGATCTGCCAAAAAAAATCTGTGAAGAACTGTCTTTGTTCTTCTGGTAAACGTTGCATGAATTTATTGTAGTCACGACACGTTCTAGTATCATGACCCCGAATTTTGTGGAAACCACAATAAGAATTGGGATTGTAATTCCTGTTTTGTTGGTTTGGTGTATATTGTGGCCTAAAATTCTGATCAAACTGTTGCCTATTAGGATTAAAATTTTGCATTTGTTATTTCTGGCTTTGGTTTTGATAACCAAATGAGTTTTGTCCTGGCCCTTGTATAGGATTTCACCGTTGTTGTTGTTGTTGTTGTTGTTGTGGATGGTTAAAATCCACTGTATTGATTGTCGGGGTAAAGTTATTGTTTCGTTGGTTGTTTGTTTGTGATGGAGTATTGACAACATTTACCTTCTTGGGCTGGTCGGTTACTCCATCCGTTGTTACACCCCGATTTTTGTTAAGGATTTTGGGTCCTTGATTAACGTTTGTGGTAGTGGGATAATTTGTAGCGTTCTGATTGGGGGTGATTAACCTCCCGTTTGCACCATATGTTTTATGGCCACTATCTATTGCTGCTTGGTCTATTCGAAGAGTGCTCTCAAGTACTTCATCGTAAGTTCTTAGTGGGAACTTCTGGACTTCTTCCTTCACCTCTTTGCTGAGAGAATGAAGGAATAAATCACATAGTTCCATCTGATCCATGTTTGGAGCACTTGCCGAGGAATAAAGGACTGTACGCCACCTTTGGATGAAATGGGCGACAGATTCGTTGTGTTCTTGTTTGATGTGCAAGAATTCCCTGATTCCTGTTCTCAATAGTTTGTTCATGTCGAATGCCTTAATGAATTCTGATACGAGCTGTTTAAATGAATGGATGGAGGCCTCAGGTATTCTATAATACCAGTCGAGAGCAATGCCTTCCAAGGTTTTAGGGAATATTTTAGCAACAACCCCATCCCAAGAGAGTAATTCTCGTATGGCTGTAGCGTAAGCCTTGATATGCGCGTTTGGATCTCCCTCACCTTTGAACTTGGGTAAAACAGGAAGGGGTCTTGGAAGCATGACGCTTCGTATGGCGAAATCTAAGGGCTCTTTTAAATATTCTGAGTAAGTCCCTATCGCATATGTTTCAACCATTGATGGTGGTTGCTGAGGGAGTGGTGGTGGGATGGGTTGTTGATATGGCGCAGCGTATGCATTGGCAGGGGCATAGGGAAGTCCCTGCATTTGAGCAAAAAGGCCGGGAGAGGAGAACATATCTCCTTGTGGTGATTTGGAGTACATGTTTAAGTATGACGGGATATTGTCTAGTAATGGATTGTTTGATACTAGACCGGGAGGAATAGTGTTAGAGATGATGGGCCTTGTTGCTGTTTTTTGTGGATAGTGAGGCGGCATGCCTAACGTTCCTACTCCTGTGAGGAGATCTACTTGGCCAAGGTGGTATGGAGGGTTGGAACTTCCTGCTTGAATGAACGGAGAATTTTGACTTGCTTGAGCAAGTTCTAACCCTCTCACTTTTTCTACTAACATTGAAATGACTTCATTTGGTGAAGTCATGGTGCTTTTCCTGAGTGACGTTTGTTGTATATCCTGGTGTTGTATAGGCATGTGATATCCTGTCATGAACTGATCGCTATCTTGCCAAGTTTCTCCGAGAGCATTTCCTATATGCAGTGGCATAGAGGTATTTTCTTGAAAAGAGACCTCGGGTTGTATTTGTAAACCTCCTATAGGTGGGTACATACCCCGAGAATGTTGTTCACTCCTAGGATAACGTATTGACCGTTCATCATCTAAGACCAGATATGGGTCTGATTGTCTACTAATTTGTGGTCTAAGTAGCATCTGAGGAGACGAACCAGATTCTCTGGTAAACGTCATATTGTTCGAGCCTGAAGGCTCTGTTTGTTGCGTTCGAGGAGGTTGATCTAACTCCCCCGTTTGAAAAGATGAGTTATATCTGTTTCTTGGGGTTTGTGTTGACAACTGATTAGTTGAATAGTTGTCGCCCCATACTGAGAGTGAGGGTGATGATTGTCTATTCAGTTGGGCGTAGTATGCCTCAAGACCCAAGAGGGGTCTGCCATATTCATCGAATCCTGACATATTCGGGGGGGTATATGAATACCCGCAGAATAATGGGAAGGAACGAAGGTGATTTGTGAAAGAACACGTGATACTATGACTCCGAACGAGAAAGTAGGAAGTTTACGTCAGCTTCACTAATTTTGTTTGCTTCACGTCAGGTTCACCAATTTTGTACGCCGGAAAAGTGACAAGCGAGCGTGGGAATCTACAGGTAACTCTTCCGCGTACCCGACCTCCCGAGGTCGTGCCGAGACAGCCGGTGGGAATGGAATATTCGTGGGATGTAGACAGACTAGTTAGGCAATCTAATGTCTTCGACACGCACTAGTGGAATTTGTGAATCTAAGGCAAAGAAGGCCCTTCTAACCTGGACTGGTGTGATAGATCGATCGGCAAGGATGACTGCTCGAAGGCTCCAATCAATATCGAGCTCTGGCGTGATTCGATCTATGGGTTGTGGAATACGTGGGAAATGACCTGGGATAGTTTCGTGTATGTCTCCAGATAAGGTCATATGGTGGATGGTGGAAACAATTGACTCTACGGACGATTCTCTGGCCTAGTCCAGAATTCTGTAGCTTCGTTAGCCGCTATATCTAGTAAGGACAATTGTTCGATGATGATGGGTGGAAGTGGAGTGGATTGGAATACTAGTGTGCGTAGGCCAATGTTTATATCTGATTGACTTATGGATTCGTTAGGCTGTGGGACTTATGGGTCACAACCGTAGACTCTTGGTTGTTGCGGTTCTGTTATGGTCATATACGAAATCAAGTCCTGATTCCTAGTATCCAGTAATCATATGCTTTCTCAGCTTCTATGTTTAGGACCAACAACTGCGTGATTTTCTCAGAATATCTCACAAGGTGTTCGTGCAACCTGGATCCTTGAACTAGTATCGATGTCTATGAGAGTGTCTCATGCGCCTGGCTGTGGGACCAAAGGATCACAACCAAAGGTTTGTTCTCTTTCGAACCCTTCTACAGTCATGCGAATGTTTTCCTAGGGTAATCTGTAGTTTGGTTGATTTGACCAAAACGTGTGTGCTTGGTCGTCTTCTATATTTAACCCTCTCAACTGAGAACTGATCAGTTGTAAATCTGTTGTTGTTTGGAAGACTTGTATTCTGAGATTTTGGTCTATGTCAACTATTGCTGTGACGAGGTTTGGTTGAGGCACGATTGGCTCAAATATGTATTCCCTGGGCTCCTGAGGTCCCGTGATTGTCATACAAAATAAAATGTAAATCTAACTGTAATAAAGCAAATTCTAACTACATGGAGTAAAACTAAAACATATATAACTTCTATTTTTGTATTTTAACTTTATGAGAAGAAAAGCAGCTATTTTAGGTATATCTAGAAATAACAACTGAATAACAATTTAAAAACAAACAAAATAACCGAGTGTAGTTATTTGCCTGTGCAATTTGTAGATTTATCCTAAACAAAAGAAATAGCTCATCTATCTGCAAGATTCTCGATCCTACCTCAGAAGTGAGGAGTGAATCATAGTTTCTCAGAAACTATCAATCCTCACAGCTTCCCTGGTAATATCGAGAATAGAAATTTACTAAAATGAAGCAATTAACTATTTTATTTGATATGATTCTAACTAGAACTTTGAAAGCTAGAACCTGGATTCCACAGAACAGTGGCGAATCCGATGGTGTGTGTGATCTTGTCCCCTCAGTATGATCTCCTCGTTCTTTCGTGTTCACGTGGATCCAGAAAAGTGTGTAATGCCAGCATTGATAGAAATAGATATTGGGCAAAGGATGGCTCAGAATGCAGACTGAAAATGCGAGTAGGAGAGGGATAGCGCAAGAGTACAGAGCTTGGCTTATGCAATTCCTAGCGGGATTTTACTGCGAGTCACGCAACATAAAGCGACCAGAACCTTGAATCTACCCTGTTTGAAGAGCAAAACCTGCAACTTTAATGGCTTCCTAAGCTATTCTACTTCAATGGAATGGGTAAAACAACAACACTGTTTGCACAAGCTGGATATGTGGCTTACCAATAGCTGGACAATACTAAATAAGCATGCAAAGGATTAAAGCTATGGCTCTAAACAGAACAAAAGACTGAACTATGAAAATGAGAGCTTGAAAGTGAATAAGGGGCAGACCTGGCAGACAGCACTTGCACAAGGTGGATATGTGGCTTACCAACAGCTATACAATACTAACTAAGCCTGCAAATGAATGAAAATGGCCTCTAAGCAAAATGAAAACTGAACTATGGAAAATGAGAGGATGAGAGCAAAAGATCAGGCTGGGTTGGGTTAAAACAACAACATTGCTTGCACAAGCTGGATATGTGGCTTACCAACAGCTGAATAAGGCTAACCAAGCATGCAAATGAACTAAAACAAGTACTCTAAGCAAAATTATAGCTAAATCTAATGCAAAGAGAAATTCAGAGACCAACTTCAGACCATTTTTTTGTGCACAAACCATTTATTTATAGGATTCATACACCCAAAGATCAAAACCAAACTGAACTCTAAAAACCATAAACAATGGCCAAACACTATTCCAGGGGACCAAAAACATAAATGCATGCCCAAGTCGGCAAGGAAAGCTGGTGAAACGTTGATCTTTTACGTGAGTCGCGTCAAAATGCTTTCTGGAAAACGCGTGCAGGACCGCCGCTCTGAGCACGACTGCAGTTACAGGACCACCGCGCTGATCAGGGCGGTGGTTTCGTCACTGAAGATCAAAAGGCCAAGGAAAGAGGGAAAAAGGGGAAAACAAAGGGCGCGGGGGCTAAGCGGGGCATGTGGGATGTTAACGCATACTCCGAGGGCTTTTCCAGATCCTGAACACCTTGCGAAGAGACTTGTATCATCATTGGGGAGCTTGTTACACTGTTCCGGCAGTACAGTACCTTACAATTTTGGGTACGTACAGTGACACACAAGGAATATGTGGAAGAAAAGATGATTTAGGAAATAAAGAGAAGATAAGACAAAGGAAAATAGGTGGAGAGCACCAAAAAGGGGCTAGGTCGAAAATGACTAGAACATGTCGATGATGATTGGGAAGGGGGCGACAGTGACCAGTCAGTCAACGACTGCTATCAGTGCGACTATATAAGCAACAAAGTTAGCTAACTAGGCTCATTTACACTGCACAACTATGATGATCTAGAGCTTATAGGTATAAAATCTTACAATTTGAGAGTAATGGAGGCCAACGGAGGAGGACATGGTCCCATGCCAGGAGGATATGGATTTGTACTTTGGTTGTCTGATCTTGAGTACACCATGTAGTGGGTGGAAACTTTGATGATACAGAATTTTAATATATAAAATTTTTAGATAGAGCCCAATTGAGGCATATCCCACATGTATAGACTCTTTTGATGATATATATATGATTTTTTCCTGATTTATTATGTGTTGTGTGATGATTTGAGTATGCTTATGTTTGATTTAAATTTTGGATTATGATTATGGATGCAACTGTTTATGGTGTTATATATAGATTAGATACTTAAGTAGAACATGGATATTTAAGTGTGATGCGATGCGATGCTATATTAGGCATGATGCATATATAGATGATAAGTAGATGTGGTGGGTATGCATAGATAGTTGTTAGATTAAAAGTAGATTGTTATGATGTAACAAAATATAATGGATGTGATTTTGAGATTAGAATAGATGTGATGGATTAGATAGATATTAGGAAAGGAGTGTGACTTGATGGGAAGTGACCAAAAGATATGGATGAAACTTCATCATAGGAAGGAGTGTAAGTAGGATTGATGCTTTGGAATGGATTGGAGGTAAACATGAAAGTGAACTAAACAAAGTAATGCACTTATAGCCGTAAGGTATTAACATATAGCCAACAATAGTTAGTCATACTTAAGATCATGGGGGAGAAAGATGGAAGATGAAATTATAGGACTAATGTAAACATGAAAAAGGAGTTTTAGATGTGACATTTATGAGGAAGGATACGTTCTCCTTAGGTGGTTGTTCCTAGGTCTATGCCCCAACTCTAAGCAATATGACACAAACTGATTGATGCGGGAAGTTTTCGATAGAGGAGAAAGCTGATCAATGCAAGAAGCTTTTGTAGGATGCTTGCTTTTGAATTTTATTCTTTTGATTTTGAATAATTGAAAGGTTGATCAATACATGAAGCCTTTATTACCATGATATGAGATGGTATCCATCCTTCGAGGGATTGGTCTACATTTTAATTTTACTTTTGGATATTTTGGATTTGTTTTTACTTTTCTAGATGACAGGATATATGATAACTATCCTTCAAGGGACTAGTCTATACTTTTGATGATTTTCTTTATGAACAACTGTCCTTCAAAGGAGCAGTCTGTTTTTGGATAAGATAGCTTTTATTATGAGCATATGGAAATTTTGACTTTTTCTTATGATAGAGTTGGGGATAGCTAGATGGACCATTTGGGGAGGGGATATAATATGTAAAAGTGACACCTATGGAACCTTATTATGGTTCCAATAGGTAGATAAGGAGGAGATGAGTTTAATTATTGTGGGGTTCCCACCGAGAAGAAGGAACTCGTCCATAAGGAATATTCTATGAGTAGAGCCTTGGTGCCCATATTCAAGTTCACATATAGGAAAGTGATGGTAGACCACATAATTCCAAATCATTACGATGAAAATATGGAATAGGCTAATGATGGAAATAATATTGTTGATGTGACTAGGTTCATGTTGGTAGATATGTTAACAATAGAAGGGCCACAAGTGTAATGCATTAAGGGCTTATGTTTCTGGTTTACGATCAAGGGAAGTCAAACGATAGGCTCCAGATCCGTATTTATGTGTAATAATATAAGTTCCAATCCATTTGGGAGAAAACTCCACGTTGACTCCTTTCTAGAGTAGAGACGTTATGATTTTCTTTAAGGAAAAGGTCACCAATATTAAATTCACACTCTTTTAGATCTTTGTTATATGAATGTTTGATGCACTCTTGGTATACATGATGATGTTCAAGAGATAGAAGGTGGCACTCATCTAACAACTCAAGCTGTACTAAATGCTCTTCGTGATAGGCTTCATTAGGAACGAAGTTGCGAAGAGAAACACACAAGGATGGGATTTGGACTTCGAGAGGAGAACAGATTCAGATCCATAAACAAGAGAGAAGGGAGTAGCACCCGTAGAGGTTTGTATTCTAGTTCGATAACCCCAAAGGGTGAAAGGGATATGAAGATGCCAATTTAGTCTTGATTTATCAATAATTTTAGTAAGGATGTTACAAAGGGTTTTTTTAGTTGCTTTAGCTTGGCCATTAGCTTGAGGATAATACAGAGAAGAGAAACTAAGATTATTATTGAAGGAATTTCAAAGCTTCTTGAGATATTTATTTTTGAAGCACTTTCCGTTATTTGTGATGATTTTATGAGGAACGCAAAAGTGACAAATGATGTGATAATAGATGAAATTAACAATCTAGTTAGCTTTTATAGATGTGAGTGGAATGACTTCCACCCATTTAGTGAAATATTTGGTTGCAGTGATGATATAATGATGGCGTTGAGAGGAACGTGGATTGATGAGGCCTATGAGGTCAAGTCGCCATTGTGCTAAAGGCCATAGATCCTGAGCTAGCTGTAAAGCTTGGCTAGGAATGTAAATGAGATTAGAATGTTGTTGGCATTTAATAAATTTATTAACATATTCACATTAGTATTGATTGAGGTAAGGCCAATAATAGCCTAGGTAAAGAGCACGCTTAGCGATGTCCACTGCTAAAATGTCCACCAAAAATGTCATCATGGAATTCTTGGATAACGTGGGTAGATTCACGAGTTTTAAGGCATCGAAGGAGAATACCGTCAAACCCATGTTTATAGAGGATGCCACCAAAGATGACATAGTGGTTGGCATGGTGAAGAAATGATATCCTAACATTCTTGGATAGGTCTGAGGGGATTATGTATTGAGATAGATAATCAAATATTTTAGAATACAAGAGATCAAATTGATTGGACTTGACAAGGTTAATGCGAGGAAGCTCGTTGGTATGAGATGGCTTGTCGATGCAATGAATAATAATAGAGTTTAGATTCCTCCACGGTCTAAGGGATGAGGGATGCGAGGGATGCCATAGTGTCTGAAAAATGATTGGAAGAATGAAGGACAGTTTGGAGGGTGTATAAATCAAATGCCTCGAGAAGGTAGTTGACATTATACTTATATTTTTGAAGGACCTCATTTTTGCATTGATAGGTTCCTTTGATTTGGTTGATGATAAGTTTTGAGTCATTGTAAATTTCAAGGATGTGGACACCAAACATTATAGTGGTTTGAAGACCTAAGATGAGGGCCTCATACGTAACCATGTTATTAGTGCACTTAAAGTTAAGTTTATAAGTGATAGGAACATGAGTTTCCCAAGGAGGAATGAGAATGACACCTAGGTCCCATGCCTCCCACTTTTCGGTACTTGGATCCATTAAAGAAAAGTGTCATTTTGAGGGGAGAATATTTATGATCGATAGTGTTGATAATTTATCTGGGAATTACTCATGAGGAAAATGGTTATAAGGAAGAGGGGCTTTGGTGAACTTTTCGATGATAGCTTGGCCCTCGATTATTTTTGAGAGATGAACTCTAGGTCAAACTCAGTCATGAGCATGAGCCATTAAGTGATGTGATCATTATGATAAGACTTAAAGTGCATGATTTGGAGAAGATGAAAGCTAGTGATGATATAGATTTTTTGGTTAAGAAGATAGTGGCAAAGATTGGAGGTGGGAAAGAAAAGAGTGCAACATAACTTTTTAGCTTTAGTGTAGCGAGTATCATAATCATGAATGGTGTGACTAATGTAATAGACATCTTGCTCCCTACCTTTCTCATCACGGTGCACCAACATGACACCTAGAGCATGATCAAAGTCAGAGACATAGAGATAGAAAGGATACCCATCTCATGAAGGCATAAGCACAGGTGGGGATAAAAGATAATGCTTGAGTTATTCAAAAGATTTTTGGTAATTATCATCCCAGTTAAAGTCAATGTATTTACAAAGAAGATGATGAAAAGGTTGGCAACGATCAAAGAGTTGCAAAATGAAATGGAAAATTGATTGAAGTCGACCTTGAAAACTGCAAAGTTGTTTTAGATTAGGAGGGGACATCTCAAGGATGGATTTGATTTTGGTAGGGTCAACTTCAATACCCCTGATAGAGATGATGAAGCCAAGGAGTTTCCTAGTTAAAAATCTAAAAACACACTTCGCTAGATTAAGGCAAAGGAAGAAGCAGATAAGGAATTCAAAGAGGACTTCAAGGACATCTAGGTGATGATGTCGATGCTTGGATTTACTAGAGAGGTCATTGACATAGTCTTCTAATGTATTATGGATGAGATCATGAAAGATGTTAAGTCATGGCCCATTGATAGGTGACTCCAACATTTTTCTAACCAAAGGGCATGATGCGATAGCAAAAATTCCCCCAAGGAGTGATGAAATAAGTCCTATGTTGGTCTTCTGGTACGATGAGAAATTGGTTATATCCAGAGAAACCATCCATAAGATAAATCATCTCATGGCCCATGGTAAGGTCAACGAGATGGTTAATGTTAGGAAGAGGAAAGTCATCTTTAGGGAAAACAAGATTCAGATCTCAAAAATCAGTATAGATACTGAGCTTTCCAGAAGATTTGGAAATGGGTACAATGTTGGAGAACCATTATAGATAATCGATAGGAATGATGAAGTTAGCTAAAAGAAGGCATTGTAATTCCTTTTTGGCAAGGAGAGGAATTCAAGGATGCTTACGACAAAGGTTTTTCTTAACCAGATTAACATCAAGAATGGTGATGATGTTGTGGACAATAATTGAAGGATCGAGGCCTGTTATGTTGGCGTATGAACATGCAAAGGCTTGGCTATGTATAAAAAGGAATATAATGAAAGACTCAAGTTCTTGAGCCAATTTGAGGATGTGAGGCTCTTGTGGAGTGCTTATATTAATGTCGATAGTGGATTCATTGAGAAGGGTGGATGTGTCAGGTGGTAATGTCTTATGAAGATAGGAATCTTCTTCCCCCATATAAGAAATGATGGCATCATCATCAGTGTAATGAAGAATATCAATGGTAGGGGAATATTCCTCTACCATATTAGGAAATCAAAGAGGTAGGGACCTAGTTTCACCTTGATACTAATAAGTTACTGGTCCCAAAATGATGGTATGGATTAAAAAAAAAGCTAGAGGAAATGGACATGGTGTCATCTATATCCATAGACTCGTTGGATGGAGAAGATGGGATATAGATGTTTCTTATAGATGAAGATGAAGAAGGTGTGAGAGAGTCACTAGGTTGTTCCTTGAAACCTAATCTAAACTTATCACAGGGCTTATGACATTGGTCAATGATAAGATCATACATTCCTTTTTCATAATGCCCAATTCCAAATTCCTTCCTTGCACAATGATGGAGATAAGTGTAAGTAAAGGATTTATTGTAAATAAATTCAAATCCATCGGTGTAAGGCTTGACATGTGGTTGTGCGTCGATGCGAGAGGAAGGGCAATCCATGCCACCATATATGATATTGGTGCAAAGATGGGGTGGACCAAAAGAATCAATATACCTGACATCAAGTTGATACATTAGAGCTTTATCGGGTCTACCAAGTCGATGTGGTGTGGGAAAAGTATTGAGGGCGAAGAGGTGATACTCCCCCAGTGAGAGATGATCCATTACTTTTTCTATAGAGTAATCATTGGGAAGTTTAGATGCAGAGAAATATGAGCTATTAGATGCTTCAAGAGGATCTTATTTAGGGATAAACATGTCGTTATATCGATAAGTCATTTGACACGATTTAAATGGAGGAGTGTTTGTGGGGAGAGTCAGGATTTTCCCCTCATGTTTGTATTTGATGCATTGATGAAGGGTGAAAGGAACACAATGCATGGCGTGAATCCATGGTCGTCCAAGTAGGATATTGTATTGAAACTCCCCCTCTATGATATAAAAGACTTCATGGAGGATTTTTTCACCGACGCGGATAGGAAGAGTAACTATGCCCAAAATGAGGGTAATGACACCATTAAAAATGCAAAGGATGGCGGGAGATTGGGTGACAATGGAGTTGGGGAGATTGATTTGATCAAAGGTGTGGGATGAGATGATATTTACACTGACTCCATTTTCTTTCATGGAACACCAAATGAATGTATCGTTGCTACAGACTATGATGAAAAGTGGGAGGTCATGGTCCTCGGGTGAGATGTTAGGAATTTTGGAATTTTCAAAAGATATGACTGTGGAAGCAACGAGTACCCTAACACGGGCCGCAAAAGGCTAAGTCTAATCATTAGGGGTAGGGATACACTTTAAAGATTAGATGAGAGCTTGTTTATGATTGGGGGAGCTTCAGATGAGCTTATAGAGTGACATCTTGACTGAGGCTTGATGAAGTTGTTTCAAAATAATTTATTCAATGACAGCAGGGCATGAGGAAACTAAGATAAACACTTTGGCTTTTGATGGAGAAGGGGGGGGGGAGTAGGCTCACTAGTGGGAGTTACAATAATAACCTTTGGCCTAAATTGAGTAGGTTGTTGAAAATCATGGGGGTGAGAATGAGTGGCGATCCGAACAACATTGATAAAGATAGGGGGGAATTCTTTGGGGGAAGTAGTGCTTAGATGATGAATGATGACAAAGGTCCTAGATGAATAAGGATACTTAGAGATTTTGGGTGATGGAGGTTTGATTGGAGAATTGTGAGGGTAGGTGGATGAACCAATAGATGGAAGAGGATGATCTTCTTTGATGAGGAGATCAACTTCTTTAATGAGATTATGGATGATATCTTGAAGGGCCTTACAATGTTTAGTATCATGCCCAAAAGCATGATGATATGCAAAAATGAGGTTAGAATCAAACAATGAAGGTCTTGGCCCATGTGAATTAGAAGAATTAATGGGGGAAGGGAAATTTCATATGCTTGAAGAAGGCATTGGAAGAGTTCTGTATAGGAACTAGTGGGGGTTTTTGAAGAAGGGTAAGTAGATGAAGTGGATTTGAGAATGGTGGATGAAGGTAAGAGGGATGTTTTTCTTTGATGAGGCTTTATAGAGCCTTTGGTTCTGACTTGGAATCAGAAGAAGAAGTTTGTGATTGTGATTTAGATTTAGATTTTGAGGAGGAATAAGATGATCTTGACTCTGATTTAGTGATGATATGGTTTTTGGATGGTTTTGATTCAAATTTTGATTTGGAATAAATGGTAGATGGTTTTGATTTGAATTTTGAATTGAGAATAAGAGTGGATGGAAAAACTTTCCCCAAGATGGATGGAGGTGCACCCAAGATTGATGACGAGGGATTCAGTTATTTAGGATGATGATACTTAGGGGGAGGTAGCTCTAACTTTTTGTGTGGATGAGTGAGGGATTTTTAGTAGGAATGCCAAGGTTTTTAGACTTCTGTTGTGATGATTTTCTGTCTGTAGGAATAATAATAATTTCAACTGGGGGGCCCTTCGAGGTAGAATTAGATGATGTAGATTTCATTGTAGATGTGGATATTGAATACATGAGTGGTTTTTGGATGATACGTTTAATGAGATCAAAAGGAGTTGGAGAAGGTGTGGCTATTGTAGGAGTGGTTAAACTTGTGGATGTGTAGGGATATCATTTGTGGTTGTACTAAGTGAGGATATATGTGTGATAGATGTTTTAGGGCATGATGTGGATGTAGACACGGGTTTGGATGTCAATGTGGGCATGATAATATTTGTAGATGGGGTTGAAGTGGTTATAGATGCAGGAATGTTTGATAAGGGAGTTGAGATGGGTGTCGATTTAGATGAGGGTGAAGAACTAGATATAGATATGGGTGGGGAATTAGTAGATATATATATGTATAGTGTAGTAGATGTGATAGGTGTAGGTGTAATATTCATGGGTATAATGGATGTATAGATAGGTGTAGATGTAGAAGATACTATAGGTGAAGGGGGTGTAAATTAAAGTAGGTGTAGGTTCACTGGGTGAAGGGATGATGGATGTAGGTGGTAAAATTGATTCATGACTTAGGTTGTTGATGGTATGAGTATTGGGTGGTTGAGATGTAGGAGGAGGTGTTTTTTTATTAGGTGGATGGTTGGGGAAAGGTTGTTTGAAAACATCTAGAGGTTGATTGGGAGGTGCGTTGGGATTGTCCAATTGAAGAAAATTGTGATCTATGAGATTTTGTACAAGGTCTTTAAATCTGTGACATTTTTTGATGTCGTGACCGCAAACTTGGTGATAATTACAATAATGTTCCTCATGATACCAGGCAGGTTTGGATCATGATTCGTTAAAGGGTCAGATGGGAGGAAGTTGAATGGGATGCATAACCATTAATTTGTTGAAGATCAAGTTGTATGATTCTCCAAGAGGAGTGTAGTTAGGGGTTGGTCTAGGAGCTCTTTGTGGAGGATCAGTGTGAGATGTAGACATGGATGAATACTTGACTATGATAGCAATAGTTGCACTTTTAAACTTATCATTACATGTGCATGAATTTAGAAACTCAGGTTTTGGTTTGTTAGATCAAAACTTGAGATGGCCTTGCTCAAGGGCATGAAGTTCAAGTTTACGAGCCATGGTAAATGCCTCTTCAAAGGTTTGAAGGATTGTATTTGAAGAGCAAAGGAAATATAATTCACACAAGACCACGCAAAAATTTCAATTAATTTAGTCCATGGAAGGGAGAAAGACAATTGGTTTATTATGCCACACCATATTACAATGAAATCTGCGATAGATTCATCATCAAGATGTCTAATGGCGTAGAGGTCTGTGATGGTGATTTTATGTGCAATATTGATAAAAAAATTATTCTAGAAATAATTGCATGAATTGAGTGAAGGAAAATAGAGAAGTTATGGAATGATGTCGTACCAATCTAAGGTGGGACCAATCAACGACATGGGGAAGGTGTAAAACATAAGGTCTTGATCATGAACAATGAGGTAACATGCATGCTTAAAGGCACAAAGGTGTTGTTGTGGGTCCTCCTTGTTATTGAGGTTAGAGAATTTTGGTAGCTCTCAATGTGGAGGATAAGGATTTACGGGACTGATGGATTGATAGGTTTGTTACAAATTTATTCATAGGAGAAGGTGGTCTTAGATCCCAAGGTAGTGGCTTTAAGGTTATCCATTCTACTTACTAACACATGAATGGGATCATTGGATGTATGGGGATGAGAAATAAAAGGACGAGGTTATGGAATATATAAAGTAGATGGGTTAGGTTGGAGATGAGGTTGATATGTTTGAGGATGAGTAGGTGCTTGTGGAAGCACTTGATAAGGATGGATATTATTTAATGGTTGTGACTGAATAGGTTTTTGCTGGGAGATGAACATGTAGTAAGATTGATGGGATTGTGTTGGTTGTTGAGTGATGGGGATATTATATTGATTTGGTATGGGATATGTTGGGATATAGGTATGGGGTGGTTGATATATTTGAGTTGAGTGCTTGGGAAGTATGTAACGAAAATCACTTCAAAGAGGAGGTTGATGGGTTTGGGTTAATTAAGAAAGATTGGGTTGTGAGGTGATGAAATTTGCATGGACATGGGAGGTGGACGTAAGGGGTAAAATTCGGTTATGTTATTCGGATGGAGGATGAAGTAAATTAGACTCTTGTGATGATTGGATAAAAGCACCAATAACCGTAGTGGATGAAGAGGTGATGTGGATAGAAGAGGTGATAATAGCGTTAATGTAAGATAATTTTGGGGGAATGGGAACTACTAATTGAGTGGTTTGGTGAGCATGGAATACATGTTATTGTTGAGCTATCACTAACTCATTCATGGCTCTTGGGAAGAAGATGACAAGTTACGAGGTAAAAGTATTTTTGGACTCAGAGTGAGGAGGATAATGATAAATTTGTTAGAGAGGAGGACCATCGATGGTGAGATGGGTAGCCCTCCTAGTAAGGTAGTCATGGAGAGCTAAGAGGTTGGCATCACAGAGCTCTTGGAACTCCACGCACCGATGGGGGATGGTGGGAGGTCCAAAAAGCTCCCATAGAAGTGGTGAATGGGGGAGTAGCCAGTATATATGGGATTGAGTGGTGATAAATAAAGGGGTTGGTTTCAATATGGGTGTTAGATTGGATAGGTTGAAACTCTTGAAGAGGGGGAATGGAGACCATAGGTTGAGTAACCGCGGAAGAGGTGACCAAAGGAGTGGAAGAGATGATAGAAAGGGTTGAAGTTTGTTGGGAAACAATAGTAGAAGTAGGAATGTTGTTGGGTGCTATGTTTTGTTCCATTTTTCTTGCTTGAGAACGTGTAATAATGGGCATGAAACAAACAATAAAACAAGAAACTATGTTGATTTTAATTACTTCAAACAAGTCACGCCGCAGATTTTTAATTATCTTGATTATTAAAAAAATGCGAGGGAGAGAAAAATGGGATTTAAGGGAACCTAGGAAATGGAAAAAATATGGATGGTTTGGGGTTGTTTTGGATGGAGTCCCCGATATACCTGAAGGTACATGAGGCCTGAATCGGTGATGATTATCAGTACATGTCATGGTATTGGGGTCTACCCCTCACTTCGCACACTGCAATGGTAAGGGTTTTGGGTGCTTATCCTTTATACAAATAATCAAAAAAATTATTGCATGACCCAAACACAATGGTAGATTTCCTATTGGGTGATGAAATCCCAATAGTTCCACGTGGAAGAAAATTTTTAAGATGTGTATTTTTGATGTGCGTTTTGGATGTGTGTGATAAAAGTGTATACAAATAATGATCCTCCTAATTAGACTAGATTTCCAAGCAAATATGAAGGTTATTTTTAATTCCAAAATGAAGTGTTATATTTGATGAAGACACTCATATAAAGAAGGAAAAATGATGCAAAAGGAGAAAATATAGAAAAATGAAGAATACCTGGATAATGCTTTTTCCTTTTTTTAAAGTAAACAGGTTGATCCAAGAAAAGAAATCCACCATGCATGCACACAAGAAAACCTATTGTCTGCAATATTAGTAGACAAGAGATAGAAGAAAAGTGGAAATAAAAAACAATGAAAAGAATCACCAAAGAAGGGTGCGTCCCACCAGGCGTGCCAAAATTTTGAACCAATTTTCTTGCTCCTGTTTTAGATTAGTGGAATGGAAACAAAGAAAATAAGAAACTCCAAAATGAGAGGGTTTAGAGCTACCTCTAGATGAGATGATGATGGATACAGGTGAAAAAAGAGAGATCCTCTTCACAAAAGTTAGATGACTTGCACAACAAAAAGAACTCAACAAAGAAAATGATTAGTAGATAGGTGAGTGGGTTTCCTGACAATGTCAGTCCTGAGAAGTGGAAAATTCCTAGGATAGATGTCAAACCAAATTTTGATAAAAGATAAATAAAGTAGATGATTGATAACTGATATTATGTAACAAAATATGAATTAGAATGGAAAAGCTGAGATCTAATAGATGAAGTAAGATGTAGATCTAATGCAAGTTAGAATTTAACAACACACAAACCCAGGCATGCTGACACATCACTTAGCCTAGACTGAGTGCTCACCCAAAGCTCACAATGGTACTAGATCCCTCCTTAGAGTTGGTGTTGCAGGATGTTAGCATGATGAAGACTTAATCTTTCAGATCTACAGCTACTATACTCTTCAAGCAATGCATAATCAGATCTAGATCTAGAAAATAAAAGTGTTTAAAGGTTAACCATAATGAAGTCAAGCATGCAATACTGAACTGTAAAGATGATAACACCTTGATTCAGTCCATAATACCCATTATATTAAATGTAATAAATACATAGAAGCTTCATTACAATAACAATAGTATACACTCTTGCGTGTAACAGATTCAACAACATAATCTCACTATATCTCCATGTATGCACACATCTCTCTATCTACTACACAATTTACTACATACTTATAAGGGTGGGGAATTTCCCTTCACCACTTATCTAATCGAAAAATAGGTCACATGCTATTATTAGCCACGCACCATTACAAAAATAGCCACACATGTAAGTGTGCTAACAATAGACTACTGTTAGTTAAATGAAAGTAGTAGATCTATTTCTGGCCTGTGTCTATGCAAAGAAATTCATATCCAGTCCTCCAAAAATAACCAATTCATGACGCACAAGTATCTAATCAGTTTGAGTGCTCTACACACTATCTCCAAAAACAGATCCTTATCCCGAAAATGGCTAAGTCCCAAACCTGTTTCTGTTCCTCACGCGCGATCCTTTCTGATACTTCCATGCCTTTGAATGCTATCTACTCTCCCACGCAAACCTTCTATATTTTATTTACTAAGTCCCAGGGTCTGACTGATCAACATTACCCCACACTAGTTGCATTACTGCCCTGGTAATTGTTGTCTCCAAAACGAATCAAAGAACATGAATAGAAGAATAGAAAAAAATTGGATGAATGAATGAATGTTTTTAACCTACAGTTTCTTCTTCTATCACCAAAATAATCAATTCTAGATATTCCTCTTTTATTTCCACCTCTAACATCTGCCAGTCACTAAGCGCAGCCTCTACCTTCTCTAGAATATCCATTGCAATTGATTCTAACTCATCTCTTGCAATATCTCCTTTTTCATTCTGTAAGACCAACACAATGCTGGACATTGCATTCATCCTTCACTCTAGAAAATATATCTTGTGCGCAATGAGTTTCCCAAGCTCCTCTAGCCAATCCTTGTGTGGTTCTTGGGTTGCTACCAGGGCCTCGTGCTTCTATTTAACCATTGCTAATCTTTCTATGTGGCCCAATGTGTCATCCTTCATCACCTTTTGGACGTCATTTTTCTCCTCTAGGGTTTTTATTTTTATGAGCACCTTTGGAGCTATACAGATGTTCAAAGCTTGGTCTACATTCTTTAGTTCTTCCCACAACACTTACATCAGTCCTTCATATGATGTAATCTTCCACATCACTGAAGGCTTTTCTCACCCTGCATCTTGTGTTAGATCCTTTAGCACCGGCATGCGCAGAGGTTCATCTTCAAGCACTAATCCCACTAATGTACTTACATAATGTATTACCGAAGGAAACATCTTGGGTACCCTTGGCTCTAAGTGTGGCCTAGCCTTCATGACATTGTCACCAATCTCCTCTGTAATGCTAATAAACACAATGTTCTTCTTCTGCGCTAAGTATATTTCCTACTGTAGGTGCGCTATCTCCTCATCCTTAGTTTTGATTTCTTCCCTTAGCACCCTAATTATGGTAGTTTTGTCCATATTCCACCATGCCACCTCCATCGAGACTTTTACCAATGCATTGCTCACTTGTTCATCTGACATAACAGTAGGCTTTATTGTTATGTGTCTAGCCTGAGGTGCCTTTTTCAACCTCCTCGACATGCATGACTCCTCACACACATCAAAATCCAGTTCATCCATGTGCGTGTACATCAACCATGATAATTGCTTCCTTGTGCACACTATTGCCATATCTTCATCCATTAATTCCCATCCATATAACTCCTTTTGTGATAGTGTGCTCTGGAAACGGGTGCGGACAATTTTACCTGTGTCCTTAGTATAACCCATGGCTGGTGGAATGTGCTCCCCACTTGTTCTTCTTGACCTAGGCTGCGTAGGAACTTGAGCTTCCAGATTTGGGACTTGTGTTTCTATGTCCTGAGAAGTCTCGGTTGCTGTCTCATCTGTTCCTTTGTCTTCCTCTTCTCTATCCTTCATTTCTTCATCTTTTTGTTCTTCTATATTCCCTAGAGGTGTAGGAGAATTAGAAGCGCTTTCCTTAGACTCTTCCGCTTCCTCATTCAACTTTAATTTCCTTCTCGTTTTCTTGGTTGTCTCCTTCTGTGGAGAGAGTTAGGGTGACCTACACACTTTTTGCAGAGTAGCACCTTGGGTCCTTATTCTCCTGAACACACTCTTGAATTGACGCTCTCCTTAGACTGCATCCAATTCCTCATCATCCCCCTCTTGTGGCTGAGGTGGTGTAGTTACGTGCTCAACTTCATCCTTATTCGTAGGATGTCTTCTACCTCTATGTTCCAAACCACCACTATCCTCACACTCATCCTCCTCATCCTCTACTTTGATTATCTCTGTGGGCTTAGGTACTAGAATGTTCTCCATGGTATGCTTACCCTTCGGTGGCCCTGGGAGTGCGAACTCATCTTCCACATACTTGTTTTTTTCCAGCTTTGGCTTTAGTTGGAGGTACATAAGTGCTGCTCCAATGTCCCCAACAACCAAACTTACTGGATTTATGCTCAACACATCTGAGATAAGCCTTTCAATATATGCATTACGTCCTAGATATACATACTTCTTCCTCAGTGTGTGGTATTTGCAATCTACCTTGTCTACATTGAAAGTTAAGTGGTGCGCATATGAGAACCGATGAACTGATGCTTGAAAATACCTTGTTGTGAAGGCATATGACAGTTTTCACCATGGGCTCCAAGCCCCATCCTTCATCACAAATCATGCGATGCAAAAATGTTGGTATACAGCAAACTGAACTGCCTTACCCACCACTAATGGAAAATCATTAGGTATGCACCACTCTTCCTCGAACGCTATGCGAAGTCTATCATACCACATCTCTTCCCTCTACTCGAATGGTCCACTCATTGATCCATCACACAAGTACTTGCCAAACCTTTCCGCAGGTGACTTGTGTTCCGTGGGGTACTCCCAAATCTTCTCCTTACACTCATCAGGCACCCCAATCTCTATGGATACTAATGAGACTAATACAATGCCAAAAATTATTCTGTCACCTGTCCATGCTTCTTCAATGATTGTCTTTGCTATGTGGTATGTAGTGTTGTAGACCACTCCTTGAGACATCTTTTTGGCAACATGCAACCACATTGTATTTACCTGTGACCACCTTCCTTGGTCATTCAACTTTGTCACAAGATGTGCAGCTACCTGCACTATTGGGTATTTCTTCAACTTGTCAATGTCCATGCCACGTGGACCCTTGGTATACCCCATCTCCTTCCTTATCTCTAGGATTGCGGATTTATTAGTTAAATCATTATCCAAATCCAATCCTGAGGCCCTTAGTCCTGTCACCGTTGAAATCAAGGCAACTATGATTCTCACCCTCCATCTGGTGAAGTAGAAGAAGTCCTCATGGACTCTGCTCATTAACCACTGATACAATGGTTCATACTTTCCAAAGTATGGCAGCTCAAACAACTGGTAGAATCCATTTTGCTTCAGCAGCTTCTCTCCAGCATCATCATAAACTGACATATCCTCTGCCGTGCACTTTTTTTTTCATGCTTAGTAACGCATCAAGCTCCTTCTTATTATCTAAAGTTCGATGGTTGTAATCATTGATTTTACATTGGCAGATATGGGAATCCCATTCTTGTCCCACAATCACACCCTCTGGATACTGTATTTCTGAAAAATTACTCTTGAGAGCAATCTCTTCTTCCATTTTCAACCTTCTTCTTCCCTTTATCTCCTATTGCAGGTGCTTTCTTTGGTACCATTTGAAACAATCTCTCTTTTCCTCCTGTGACTGAGCAAGTCAAAACCTTAGTTGAAATCTCCATGCCCTAGTGGAAATCACGTTCCCTAACTTGTTTGCAATGTGTCTGCTTTGCTCAAACCCTTCTCCTATGGGAACACAAGCTTCTCCTGCACACAACCCATCTCCTCACGTCTGGTTTCACACTCTTCATACCTCAACATGATTTCTCAGCTCATTTGCACTTAACCATTTTCAAATTCTCTCAATTGCAACGGTAAAAATTTAGTGCATCGATTGCTCCTCACCTACCAACAATCCTCTCATTTATTGACCAATTTTCATTATTTCCACATGGTACATCTTCACGCCCCAAGCTATAACCTTCTAGCGTGCCCTTCTACCCTTTCGGCTACAGACTTATCTTCAGTGTGCTTCCCTGTGCCTAAGTACCTCATCACTACACCTTCCATTGGTAGTTGTTATCGGCCTTAGCTTACCTCGCATTATACTTGTCCCTTCATTCATCTCCATCTTTGGTCCACATTTCTAGAAGTAATCCTTTGAATTGAATAGCACCCGTACCAGTTTATTCCTTTTTTTGTTTAATTCCAAAAGTCTTGTACCTAGATACCAACTATCCATCCACCCACACTAAAAGTATGTGCAGTCCTTTACGCATAAAAATTCTTCAAATAGTAATTAGCTTTTGGCACATAAACACACTTTTTCCACAACACACCAACTAAATTGACAAAGCATAACAATAAAGAAGGAACACATTAAGGGAATGTAGAATTGAAAACCTAATCTAAATGGCCATACTACCTTATTACAAACACCAAGAAGACTTATTTATAGTAGGGCTTTAGCCTACTCCTGTTGAAGTAACTGGGTAACCATGTTCCATCAAGTGCTTCTAACTGGAAAATTCCTGTTTCAAGGATGTAAGTGATAACATATGGCCCCAACCAATGCACCTTAAGTTTTCTTGGATGATGCAAGAACTTAGAGTCATAGAGAAGCACCATTTGTACAATCTCAAACTTCTTATCCCTTATGTTTTTGTCATGCCATGCTTTCTACCTGTCCTTTTCTTGCTTCTGACTCCATCATGCTATGGCTCATCACTCATCCAACTTAATGATATTTTCAATCTATTCTTCTAAATCTTGCTCATCAGCTAGACCTCTAGTGCACGCAATACACAAATAAGGTAACATAAATTCCATAGGAAGAACAACTTCTGCGCCAAACACTAACTGAAATGGTGTGGCCTTGTTCAACCTTTTATATGTTGTCTGATATGCCCAAAGAACTACAGATACTTTATCATCCCAATCCTTTCTTCCAACATCATAGATTTTTGTCAATGTCTGGCTAATTTTTTTAAAAAACCTCAACAGTTCCATTTTCTCGAGGATGATAAGGTGTAGTCTTATGCTGTGCAATCATGAATTCATGCAATAAAATTATGATTGTCTCATTAAGAAAATGTGTGCCCCTATCACTGGTCAAACTTAAAGGACATCCATACCTTGTAATAATATTTTCCCATAGAAACTGGGTTGCTGTAGCCATTGTACAGTCCTTTGTAGGTGCTGCTTCTACCCACCTTGTTAGATAGTCTGTGCAAGTTATGATGTAGCGTGATCTAGTTCTGCACGCATCTGGTCAAACAAGACCCACAAAATCTATAGCCCATTTCTCAAATGGCTTTGCATTAGTAATAGGTCTCAGAGGCATTTCATCTCATTGACTTGGTTTTCCAAGACGTTGACAATGATCACATGCCTTACAAAATTCCTTACAATCTTTATATAGGGTCTCCCACCATAATCCAGCGAGTAGAATCTTGCACGTAGTGACATCATCGACATATTGGCCACCCACAATACCACCATGAGCCTCTTCCATAATATTCGTGTGCTCATGTTCAAATACACAATGATGCTATACCTCATCTTAGCCCAATTTGTACAAGTCACCATTGATTAACATATAAGGTGCGGTGCGTATAACAAGTTGTTTCTTCACCAAGGATTTCATTCCTTCTGGTGCCATCCCTATTCGTAGAAAGACAAAAATGTCCTCTATTTCTGATGGCAATCATTGTAACCTATACAACTATGCATTCGACATGGTATCCTCAATTTCTTGTGCTTCTTCTCTTGACTATATTCGTGATAGATGGTCTGGTCCAGAATTACTTTTTCCTGGTTTTACCACAACAGTGAAATCAAATTCTTGAAATAAGAGCACCCATCGATATATGCTCCCTTGTAAAACATGTTTATTTACCAAATACTTCAATGCCATGTGATCTTTATAAAAGATAAATGGTGTAGCTAGTAGATACTGACGGAATTTATGTAGCACATAGATCATTGAAAAAGCTTTGCGCTCTGTAGTTGTGTAATTCTATTCTTTAGGAGTTAGCTTTCTACTAGCAAAACAGATAGGATGATCTACAATACCTTCTCCAAGTTGAGCCAACACCACGCCAATGGCTGTGCCAGAGGCGTCAACATGTACATGAAATGGTTGTTCGTACGAAGGAAAACACAGAATAGGCGCGGTAGTAAGTTTCTCCTTCAATATCTTGAATGTGCGTTGTTGCTATTTTCCCCAGTAGATTGGAACCTTCCCTTTCAGTAACTCTTCCAATGGTGCGGAAACTTTGGCATATACTTTGATAAAATTTCTGTAATATCCTGTATGACCCAAAAATCCGTGCACCTCACTCTGACTAGTAGGCTCCTTTAGGCCTATAATGACTGCAAATTTTGCTGGATCAACCAACAAACCTTCCTTGCAGATTATGTGTCCTAAAAGTATCCCAAATGGTGTAGCAAAGATGCACTTCTTGATTTTCAGAGAGATACTCAAATTTCTACACCGTTCAAACATCAAGCAGAGATTGTCACAGTGATCCTTAACTAATCCATACACCGTCTAATCATCTAAATAGACCTGTAAGAAGTTGTGAATAAATTCCTTGAATGCTTGAACAACTATATGCGAAAATATAGCATGCACATTTTTCAGGCCAAAAGGCATTACAATATAGGTGAAGCTACCCCATTCAGTAATAAACGTAGTATTTTCCTGATCCTCTTGGGCAATCCTAACCTGATGATACCTAGAGAACCCATCTGTAAATGAATAGATTTCACGCTTTGCAATGCCTTCTAGTATTTCCTCAGTGAATGGCGTAGGAAATGGATCAATTAGATATGCAACATTCAGTTCTATGTATTCCGCACATATCCTAATTTGCCCATCCTTCTTGATACTGATCACCATTAGACTAACCCATTCTGACTGATCAAGGGGCTTGATAATCCCGGACTTCAACATTTTATCAATCTCTTCTTTGACCTTTTCATGCAAGTTGGGGTTCATTCTGTAAGGTCTCTTTCTAACTTGGCACGCACCCTCTTTAAACTTTATCTTCATCTCCCCTAATGATTCATGCACACCTTTAAGTTCATGGCACCCCCTAGGAAATAAGTCCTGGTAATCCCTTAGTAACTCTATGATTTTTGCCACTTCAGAGTATGACCAATAGTCTCTAATTATGGCTTCCTTAGGCTTAATATCTGTTCCAATATTCACCTGCTTTGTCTTCATAGGTTTATGATAGGCACACGTGGTCTTATCTGCACTATCCAATACCTCACACCTACCTGTTGAATGGTTTACATCCAGATTTTCTACTTCTTCATCATCCACTATGTAGACCATTTTGCCTTTTTCTTTCTCAAGGGAAGTGCATTGAAGTAATATTGCATCAACCTTTGGTTCTTCATCAAGACGCGCTTCCGAGTCTTCTTTATTTAATAACTCCTGAAGGAGTTCTTCAGCCTTAGCACTATCCCCCATAGTTAAGTGCTTGATAAATTTCAATGCTTCTTCCACCGGAGGCTTTGTAGAGAAGAAGTCAAATGTCTGGGCCATTCCTACAATTAAATTCTACCAATTTCTAGTTTCTCTATGGAGTTCTGCATATACATACCAAACACGTGCAGAGCCTTGTAAAGTGGAATAAAACTTGTGCACCCATAGCGAAGGTGGTAAAGCTTCTTGCCCTTCTATCCAGAGTCTCTCACACTTTTGAATATGGTGCTGAATAGGTTGATTACCTTGATAATTATTTATTTGAGTAGGTGCATTGCTCTTGAAGAACCTAGTAGTAAGAGCAATCCTAATTTCATTCCATCCAACAAGATTATCCCTATGGGCCACCCACCAGCGTGCTCTTGTCCCATGTAGTGTATATGCTAGCATATTCCTTCTTTCCAGTGGGTCTATCCAATGTTCTTCCATGGCGCGCAATAATACCATGGGATCTCCTTCTCCTATGTAACAAGGTACCGAGTTATTACCTATCCTCCTGATATAACATAGTTTTATGCCTCAAGGAAATATGCTCTTTACTTCATACCCTACCAAGTCGTAAGTGTTGTGAGCCTAATTATCATAAGCAACACTTGTAGTATCGCTAATAAACTATGCATCCTCTCGTTGAATTAGTCCTTGTTTAGTAGGTTTAATTATCTCTGGATCTCAGATGGCGCGTACATAAATCCTATTCAGATCTTCTTCACTTAAGTGCTCAACATAGGGCACAAATTTTCCATTTGTTAAAGGGATAGCGACTCTTTCCTCTTTGTTTTCAAAACTGATATATCCCTTATTGAACCAAAGATCAACATTATTTGCATTGCACCAAGGACACCCCAATAGAGCTGGGAAGCTATTTGACTCTGCTAGTGCTAAAAATTCAAAGTCTCCATTGAACTTGGCTCCTTGTATGGTAATGGATGCATCTTTCAAAACTCTAATGGGAGTGGCCTTAGTCTGATTAGCCATGAATAATACATTAGAGGATGGCTGCAATGGGGGTCTTCCCATTTGTACCCATGCATCCAAGGTAAGAACATTGACTTCCGCACCTGTATCAATCAATATATTACTCAATAGCCACCCATCCACAACAACATTTAGAGTGATTTCCTTGTCATAATCTAGGCTATGAGGGGGAAGATTCACATGTAGGATCTGCTATCTGGTCTCAATACTTATGCACAGAGTGTTTCCTTTTAACTAACTCCCTAACAATGGAATAATATTTTCCTAGCGCAACATTTTACACACTTCCCTCAAGTCGTCTATATCAGTTTGGACCATCTCTGATGCTTTCTTTTGCTCTATCTTCCGCGATTGCTCTTTTAAGTACTGTATCTCACCCTGAAGATTCCTTAGAACTTCCATGGTTTCCTGATAAACCTCCTTATGATAGGTAGGATTTGGGTACCGTGCATGAAGAACTTCCTCTTTAGTGATGGTAGGTTTCTGCTACAATGCTTCCCTGACATGTGCCACCTCAGCACAAGTCACGATCTTCACTTGTAGTGCCTCAGATTCTGCCTATAACTTAGTCATCCATTGATTTTCAACAACGTGCTGTATCCTAACCATCCCTGCACCTTTGTTTTCTTGTTTATGTTGCTTACTCAGATGCTCATAGAATTTCGAGCACTCCTCATAGCTATGGTTCTTTCCATAGAAAGAACATGTAATAATTTGGGGAAATTCATGCCTATAGTGGTTAGGAGATCCACATGTATAACATGTTTCATGAGGGAAATCTCTTCATCCACCACCATGGCCCTGTCCTCCAAATCCACCATGGTATCGTCAACCTCTGCCACGACCGCCTTCAAAATTCCCTTCATTCTGATCATAGCGTGCCTGATTGTGATATCGATCCTGATGCTCATTCTTTCCCTTAGAGTTATCTAAAACTCCTATCTGTCATACACCAATATCTATAGCATCATGTATCTGTCCAATCAGCTGACAATCTTTCATGTCATGAGTCATGGACTTGTAAATTTTACATTAGCTTGAAACATTCTTCCTTATCGCACGTTGTAATAATGGGCAGTGGCTAACATCATGGTTTAAATGGCATATTTCACAATCCATCAACAATGAACATACTGTTATGGGAGGAAAACTATCCTTTGTGTGACCTTTTACTTCATAATTTGTGCACCAAATCCCTGTGCACATCTCATGTGTTGAATTTGCTGATAGTTTCTCCAACTGTTTTGCCATAACTACCATTTTTGCTTCTAAAAATGGGCTCACCCCAGTATCTATACTTTTAACTACCTCAATGCATAAGGATGCTTCAATTGCTTCACACAAATCAATGTATGCCTTATGTGATAATGCCCTTCTGAAAGGGGTAATCAATCCCCTAACGAACCATTGCGCATGTTGGCTTGCGTGTATGTCATAAGAAAGCTTTTATAACAACATTTTAAATCATGGATCATACTCTCTAACACTTTCAAAAGTGCCTTGCTTAATAACCTTGAGCACACTTATACTCTTCTGCTCAAACTCAAGGATATGAAACTCTTTAAGGAATGCATCCTTTAAAGCTACATAATATACGCAAGTCTGATCATGGTCAAACTTTCTATACCAGCTGTGTGTGCACCCTTGTAACGTAGTAGTAAATTGGCTTGCCCTATGCTCAGAAGATGTGATTCCTTTTGTGTGCCATAATATTTCACACATATGCACATGTTCAGTAGCATCTTCTATGCCCCTATACTCTAGAAGACGAAGAGATATTTCCATCTAAATATTTTGGGGTTGGCATGGACCTTGCCCACTTAATCCAGAACCTCCTGTGTTTTCCCTACCTTTAGAACCTCCTGATCCACCTGAATCAAAACTACCTATGCTTCTTGATCTCAAACCTGTAGCTAGGGTCGGACCAGAAGAGGTACTTCCTTGTGTCCCATTAGTAGAACTGAACTATACGCCGACAGTCTGTGAAGCGTTACTACTCCCAGAAGTTAGTCCAAAAATTGGCACACTTGTATTCTATGCTAATGATGTACCTAAAAAATTAATCCCATATAAAAATGTAGCTTTTTGCACTGCCATTACTGTGCCTTTTATAATAATCACTCCTACTCTTCCACTGCTAGAATTAGAGTGCTAACTACTGGTTGTACTAAATGCTAGAAAACCAAGCGCAAGGGAAACATTGCTAGGTGGATTTAGGTGTGTGCCTGCGGCCCAGGTCATCTCTATTGGTGCACTGCTATGTGAGGTGGAGGAGGGTTCCCTATCATGTTTTCCCAAATGGGGGAGTTCTTGAGGCTCGAGTTCCATGTCTTATGTGTGAATTTCAAATCCTTCCCAAATTATCTTTCTCCACAATGCCATTTGCTCTGTAACCTCTCACTGCTTCTCAATCTCCCTCTCATGTGCCTCATTATACTTAAGCCACCTTTCCTCTCTCTTCCTTTCTGCCACTAGGTATTCCATCCTTCACCAAACCTGCTCCTACCCCTGTGCTTGGTGAGGTTTAGTTAGCCATCGGTTTACTCTCCAGATTCAAAGTTACCATTAGGATCTTGATCGCCAGTGGAATGCCTTGCAGGTAAGCTCCCCTTGGATATCGTAAAAACTAGAATTCAGCTACCTCTAGACACGAATAAGTAGAAATTGATTACTCCAAGATATAACTTTTCAAAACACCATGGAACCACATATCCACAACTTGAGTCCAAATCAAATCAACATCATAAAGGGCTTGAAATTCTTCTTGTGTCCAGAAAAGTGCGCGATACCTCAAATTCGGCTTAGATGCATAAGAAATCAGTCACTCATATAATTATACTAGAAAGATAATGAAAAATCTCTCATATAAAATATCATACAGATTCTATTCCACCCACACGCGTGCGTTAAACTCAGATCCAATGCTGAACTGCCGTGTGTATTCTTCTTCCAGATCATGTATCCACTCTTCAAAACTTGCTAAGGTCAACCTGTATGTCTTCATTGCAAACCATCCTGAAAACAACTGAAAAAGAGGTCCTAGCAACAGAACCAATGATGTAGCCTAGAATTCAGCAATACACAAACCCAGGTGCGCTGGCACATCACTCAGCCTAGACTGAGTGCTCACCCAAAGCACACAATGGTACCAAGTCCCTCCTTAGGGTTGCTTTTGTAGGATGTTAACATGATGAAGACTTAATCAATCAGATCTATAACTACTATACTCTTCAAGTAATGCATAATCAGATCTAGATCTAGAAAATAACAATATTTAAAGGTTAACCATAATGAAGTCAAACATGCAATACTGAACTGTAAACATGATAACACCTTGATTCAGTCCATAATCCCCATTAGATTAAATGTAGTAAATACATATAAGCTTCATTACAATAACAATAGTATATGCTCCTACGCATAACAGATTTAGTAGCATAATCTCACTATATCTCCATGTATGCACACATCTCTCTATCTACTACATAGTTTACTACATACTTATAAGGGTGGGGAATTTCCCTTCACCACTTATCTAATCCCAAAATAGGTCACATGCTATTATTAGCCACGCACCGTTACAAAACTAGCCACACATGCAAGTGTGCTAACAATAGAATACTATTAGTTAGCTGACAATAGTAGATCTATTTCTGACCTGTGTCTATACAAAGTGCTTCGTATCCGGCCCTTAAAAAATAGCCAATGAATAACGTGCAAGTCTCTAATCATTTTGAGTGCTCCGTACTCTATCTCCAAAAATAGATCCTTGTAGTGAAAATGGCTAAGTCCTGAACTTGTTTTTGTTCCTCGCACACGATCCTTTCTGATACTTCAGTGCTTTTGAATGCGCTCTGCTCTCCCACGCGAAACTTCTATATTTTCTTTACTAAGTGTTAGGGTCTGACTGATCAAAAATATTTGATTTAAGTAAATGCAAACCAAACCAAACCCTATATGGGTCGACAATGACTTGAGACTGATGAACCCGGTCGATGAAGACTATAGCAGGATGAGCCAAACAAAAAGCAAAGGCGGTAGATCTGAATGGCTTAGAAGTTTATCAGGAAGTTGATGATGATACTGAGATGAAATATGAATACTGCAGAAGAGTTGGATCTGATTTTAATAGAAAAAATGGAAGAAAATTATAGAATATGATGATGGATGAAATGAATACTGATCCAGTTAACAACGAATGGGTTGGGTTGATGGTGACTAGGTGTGTTGATGGTCAAATATGAAGTGATAGGTGGGAAAAATGACCAGATCTAAGGATCTGAGGGACTGCAGGATCAAAAAATAGAATACAATATGAGTAGGTGGTAGTTAATAAAATGGACATAGGTTGGGTCGATGATGACTAGACAAGGTCAATGGTAAATGAGAAAGGAGCTAGGGTTTGATGAAGGGAAATGGGCTGAAAATGAAATATATGGCAGGCTAAATGGATGATAGATGAATGAAAAGACTTTGGGACATCTGATAACCTACAAAGAAACTGATGCAAAAGATGATGAGATGGCCAAAAGGGCTTCAACAAGATTTAACTCTCTTTAAGACCTCCAATAGAAACATGCAAGGGATCCAAAGTAGCTTTAATATGACAATACATCTCCAAGGAAGAAAAAGAATCATAGTGAAATTTTCAAGATAACTTTAACTCTCAAATGCACATCCTCAAGAGAGGAAAGGTGAGAAGGTACTTATAGGGTCGATGACGAGATACATGGGTCACTGGTGACTATGGTGGACCATCAATTTCGGCAGTGGGATGATTCCCAACTCGATGCAAATGGGTTTAAAGAGGGAATATTAGGGTTTTGAGGTGTTTAGGCGAGTTAGGGATGTCTAGGGATGATAAAAGGTGGTGGGGAGATAAGAATGAATTAAATGAAGGTGGTTGGGTGCTTAGGGATTATAAAAGGAGTACTTGAGGAGGATAAAAAGATCAGGGGGTGATTTATGGATGATTAAATATGATTAATGTGAGATTAAAAAGAGTAAAGGATGATATAATTTTAAGATGGGATTATGGGAAAAAATGTGATTAAGGTGGGAAATATGGAATTTAAGTGGGAATAAGGTGAGTATGTTCACGATGATTATAAAGGGGAGTAGATGCAAGATGAGGGACTATCAATACAGAAATTTGGTGTCTACAGTTACCTTACTAAGATTAATTATTTGGTTAGAGTTGTAGAAACATCAAAACCATCAGTGATTAATTATGTGGAAAATGGTACATATATGTAGGCTTGTATATATCCTGATTAATAAGACTCAAGTGCTATAATGGTGGAACCATAACTATTGTTATGTGAGTTGTTGCAACTCACATACCAATACACAAATGAATTCCAACAATATATAACACACCAGTGTAAGTACAAATCAAATTATTTATAACATTCCACCCCTTAGTACGAATATGACAGAAATCACCACCTACAACTAAACAAAATTTCACTCTATAGCTTACACATGGTCTCTATTATCACCTTAAATGTGTGAACTATATCATCCATGAATATGGACCCATCAATCACTTCACATCAACTGAACTAGTTGTGATATCAAGATTAATTCCCTACTTTAGTATCTATGATCTTAATCTCTGCATCATCTTACCAAAGAGAGAAAAATAAAATCCATATAACACACATGAACAATAATTATGTCTTTTGCTCTTATTTTAAATCACACACAAAAGCAAACCAAAATGTGTCACTAAAGCAAAATGTGTCCTCTGAGGTAGTGACAAACTAGAGGATGTTGATCATCCTCTTACCTCGGTTGCCTCCATTCTATTATAAATTTACATGGTACAAATAATATCCATCACTGGGATAGTTGATAGGTTCATTTTCACTCTTATGAGGAGATAAATCTTTGCAATCATTTTGAGTAGCCAAATCTTGTTGATCTATCTTATCATCTAAGATATCTTGAGCTATTTTTTTACAGTTTATAAATCAATGTCCTGACTGCTTGCAATAATGACACAAAATATGTTTCCTCTGGATTTGAATTTATGTTTACCTCTATAGAACAATGAATTATTTTTTGTAACCGTTATAGTTTCCTCTTCTAGCACAAATATTTTGTTCTTGTTTTCTTCTTCAAGTAAATACGAGCTTGGGTCTTCCAAACTAGGATTAATTTTACTAAGAGTAAAAATAATGTTCGAGTAACTATTCAATAGAACAACTTTAAATTTATCAACATTAGCTTTTATTCCTACCAACTTATTCAATATAGATCAAAACTTACTTATATGTTGTACACCATATTGTTGGTTTCTCCCATTTTTAGCCCAAGCAATTTTTATTTTAGCACTATTGTCGCACTACCAACTTGAGATCCAAATTGATTTATAAACTCTTCAACTTTGGAATTATCCATAGAATCAAAAATTAAACGTTGTTGTTCTACTTTCTATTAGAAAATGTCAGAGATAACTAGTGAATGAATTTTTCTTATGCTTAGAATCCACAATTGTAGGAAAGGAAAGAATATAAACTCATAAACACTGACAATTTTTATCCTGGAAACCTCCAGAGGAGGAAAAACTAGTTGGGAAGGGAAATTTCTCTTTCATCCCACTTTTATTGGCCAATTCAAAACAATAAGTACATAAATTACAATAAGTATGAAAGAGAAGTAGATAATATCTCACACTTCCTCCCAATTACTTGCTTGCTCTGTCTCAACACTCCTTTCTTCTACAAAACATAATTCCAGCACTAAGAAATTCTTGCTCACTTGCTTTCATGCTTCGATGATCTTGTTATCTTCTAAAAATATGTATTTATAGCCTTTCTCATGTCCTCGTGTGCACTGGAGAATGGGAAAGGTCATGGAGGAGATGAGACATAGACAACCTTTAAAATTATGGGGTTGTTCATTTCGTATTTTTGTTTTCTATCCAAAAAAGCTAGGACCACCGGCCAATGCAGACTGGTGGTCCTAGAACCACTGCCCTGGTTTGTCAGTAGTTCTGTAACCGCCACTCTGTATAAAGCAGTGGTCCTATTACTAAAAAGACAGAACCTCCGTGTATTTATTTTCCTTCTTTGTGCCGACTGATTTGATGAAGTAGAGTCATTTTGAATCCCTATGGATCACACCTCCCCTAATTAGGAGGATTTTGGTCCCACAAAAGCTTAGTGGGGGAGTAAATGAGGAAATAATTCCCTCACTTTCTCCTTCGAGTACCACCGGGCTTGCCTTGGTGTCTTTCCTTTCAGTCCAATCTGCCAAGACTCCTGCAGACCTCTCCTAGTCTATCTGACCTTCTGCTACAGCACTACATCCTCCTCTAATTCACTTCGTGAGTCTAAGACATAATTCTTAATGGAAGGTAGCAACTGTAGTCCTTCATCTTCATCTAACATGGATGGCTCATATAGATGCAAGTTCTCACACTTTGCTACAAAGTACATCCTCATAAATGATGACAAATCAAGTCGAAAAGCATTTTCTCTGACCTGCTCCAATATGGCAAAGGGTCCATATCATAGTGGCTTGAGCTTCCGTGCTTGACCTTGTAGTCTCTCCTTGCTCAAGTAAAGCCAAAATCTATCTCCAACATGAATCTTATGTTCCCTCCTATGTTGATCGTGCCTAACTTTGTACTTGGCTTGAGATTTCTCTAGCTGTTCTTTGACTTTGAGATGGATTTGCTAGATCCTCTCAATGAATTTGTTTGCTCTAGTCACCTCTATGTCTCGTGTCTCCTCATCATGCTACCAAACTACTATGTCCAATGGATTTGTAGGTAGATATCCCAAACACGCTTCAAACAACAACTTCATAGTGGATGTGTGTACTACCTAGTTATAGGAATGTTGAATGTAGGCTAAGGATATATCCCAAGTCCTTGGGTATTTGCTATTATACCCTCTGATCAAGTGTACCAAAGTCTTGTTCACCTCCTCTATCTGTCCATCTGTCTGTGAATGGAAAGATGTGCTCCTCTGTAACCTGGTATCCATCTTGTCCCAAAAAGTAGTCCAAAACTTCCCCAAGAACCTAGAATCCCTGTTAGAAACAATAGACTTTGGAAAACCAAAATGCACTCATACTTAGCAAAGAAAAGATCTGATGCCTCATGTGCTTTTACTATCTTTTTACATGGCATAAGAATACACATCTTACTGAATCTATCAGCAACAACATAGAGATAGTCATGGCCATGTTTAGACATAAGTAATCCTCCTATAAAATCCATAGAAATGTCCTCCCACAGATGAGTAGGTACTGGAAAAGGCATATACAAACCCTCCTTCTTAGTCTTAGGCTTGTTGGTATAACAAGTTTTACATCCACGTAAAAATTTTGATACTTCTTCTTGCATATTGGGCCATTACATGCACCTTTGCAAGTGGGCTAGGGTCTTACCAACACCGAAATGTCCCGCTATTTTTGAGGTATGTTTTTCCCTCATCAATAAAAGTCTTTCTTCTTTAGGCACACAAAGCTTCCCGTATTGGTAGAGCAACTTGTCCTTGAGATAACAATCTTCAATCCCTCTCCTTTCAGTCCCTTGGTACTGCAACTGCTGAAATGTCACCCCAAAGTCTCTATCTTGGGCATATGCCTCTCTATAAGCTTCCTTTGTGAAGGGATCGATATGAGATGTTGAGTTATGGAGCTCGATTACTTTAGTTTAGCATGCAATGGAAACTTTGTTGAAAATACAGTAACCGTCATTGGTTAGGGGGTAACCGGAATCGGTCACCTAGGATCAACATCGGTCAGGTAAGGAAGGAACTGACAGTGGTTAGGGCTAACCGACATTGGTTACCTATGTGAGAATGTTTTAATTAACTCTCAGGAATTAGATCTATTTTTAGCGTTAAAGTATATCTATTGATTGTAATTACATGGCTAAGTGCCCTAAGTCTATAAATGACTATATAAGCATAAAGCTAGGGTTTCGAAGTAAAAGAGATTAACAAGAATTACAAAGAGCTTGTAAAAAGTTGGTGAGAGAGAGAATTCTTGGTGATGAAGCAAAAGATTGAGGAAAGAAAGTACTATACATATGAGAGGTGTTGAATATTGTAAATCTTCATTGTACATCTTGTCAAAGCTTTGGATAATGAAGTGGAATTAGAGCTCTTGTTTTCAAAGCTCTTAGGGTTATGACAGTGAGTTTAGGGTTCTGCATGCTGAGAACAACGAGTTCATATGTAGTGAGAGATCTATTTCCATTAACGCATTTATTCGGCCTCTTTTATAGAGCCTAGCTGTTTGGCAAACTTTAAATATGACTTCACTCGACTCTAGTCCAGTTATTTCAACTGCGACGAAGAGCGGCGATTCTGTAAAACACGGCTAGGGAAACACCCTCGCAAGTTCATGCTGAAAGTATTTCACAAGGTAAAGACACTTCCCCTGATATTTTTTTACCACTTTTAGAATTTGATTCCACTTGTAAATGGCTAGAAAAATTATGCTTAATAGGGTATTTTTTTGGAAGGACTCCCTCTGAAAGTATGCTTAAATCATGGGTCCAAACTGCTTGGACGGTGCATGGTATTAAACTAGATTCTATCCAGAACCTAACCTATGGTTTTTTTTGCCTCCATTTTGCTAATCCTAGTCATTCTTCCCTTATCTTGCATAAGCAACAAACTTGGTATGTAAGAAGCTCTCTACTAGTTTTGTCACCCTAAACTAGAGACTTTGTTGTCTCTGACTAGATGGCTCTTAAGGTCCCCATTTGGGTTGAGTTCCCAGGGATTCCTATGCCTTGCTAGCATTTTTTAGAGTGTATTTCTGCCACTCCAGTCATGTTATATACACATAACCCACTGCTCATCCACAAAAGAGGGTTTACATAGAACTGGATCTTTTAAAGGACCTGGAAGAATCCATTGCCATCCAAGTTGGTGATGTGTATTTTGCTCAAAAGGTGGTATACATCAATCTTTTGAATGCTTGCTTTCACTGTCAATCTTCTGAGCATGAAATTTGGGACTGTCCCTTGTTGGCTGTTTGCTGAGCCACTTCAAAGCCGTTGGGTGATCTTTGCCCTCAACCTGAAGAGGAGGGTTGACACACAGTGGGTGGCTGAAAAGCCAATAAGAACAAAGCTACTCCTATCGGGCATTTGCAACATGGTTCAACTATTCAAGCTAGAAATGCACTTCCAAATGCTCCTAGCTCAGTTACAAAAGAACCTTTGGATACCAAGTTGCCTCTGGTTCATACAAAAGTAATGGCTAGTAGTATGGTTGGTTCTTAAGGCAAATTGGCACCTTAGGCCTCAAACACTCAGCCTGCTCTTTTGCAGAATGAGGGTGGTCTTCAACCATTACTCATTTCTAACAAAGTGGTTTCTCCACGAAAGCAGGTGGTTCGACATTCTCGTAACCCTCATCATGAGTGCGAGGAAGGGGAGTATAGCCCTAACAACTGGTGGGCTACTCAACTATTAGATTTTTTTTTAGTTAACGAGTAACGGTTTTTACAGAATAGTTTTAGGGCCCTTAATGGTTTGAGTGAGCTAGACGTAGAAATGCATCTGGACAATGTTTCCTCATGAATTTCTACTCATGGAATGTTTGAGGTCTCATAGACTCCACTCGAAAATACATAGTGTAAGATTTTAGGTAAATCTTCCCAGATATGGATATTCTGTGTTTGCAGGAAATCAAAGTTACAGGTTTTTTACTTGATTCTGTCGCCAAGACTATTTGGCATGACAGTTTAGCTATCCCTAGCAACCATGTTGCTGGCAGAGGTGGAATGATCACATTTATTTCTCCGAAGTGGCGGCTGCATTATGTCAATCATGGATGTGACCCTGCCAACCGTATTCTCTGGGTGCTATTTAATATTGAAAATATCTCCTTTGGGATTATAAATGTTTATGCGCCTAATGACGTGTCAGAAAGGATGTCGCTTTGGTAGTGCGTGGCTGACGACCTTCTAAATGCTCACTAGTTAATCAATGGGGATTTTAATATGGTGGAGCATCCCAATGACAAAATGGGCCTTTTACCCATGAGGTGGCCAGCTGGCAAAAGGGAAGCTTGGTTTTACATGCGTAATAAATTTGGGTTTTATGACCCTAATTATTCACGTCACACCAACACGCTGCCATGGTACACTTGGTCTAATATTAGAAACAACCAAGATTGGGTTTTTAAAAGGCTTGATCATGTCATGATCTCTTTACAATATTTCTTTAAATTTGCCAGCTGTTATTCTCTTCCGGTAGAAGCGTTTCCGGTCATTGTTATTTCTGACCACATTCCGATTCGGTTCCATATTGAATGGAATTTTCAACGACAAAAATTTAAAAAACACAATTTTATTTAAATACTGCTTTACTGCATCATGACCCCACTTTGGCACACATCTGCCAAATTTGGAACCTTGTACCTAGCCATCTTGGTAAGGTGGGTTAAATAAGTTGATGGAAAGACGCTATAATTTAGCTCACTAAATTTCTCCAAATGTATGCTGTTTAGCTCACTAAATTCCAGCAGCGGGCCTATTCCACCACCTCCATCGATTTGAGTTGCTCAACGGTGGTGCTCAAACAAGCTCCTTTCAATGTGGCTATGCAACTCCAAGTTGATAAATTGTGGCAGAAAATTTGCATTGTTGATGATTACACAGCTCGGGGGGCCTAGATAAAAGCTCGGCTACACTGGCTTAAAATTAGAGACCGTAACACTAAAGAATTTTACCAGCAGCTCAAAGCTAAATGCATGAACCGAAATTTTTTTTCCATTGTTGATGCTGGTGTTCATATTTCAGACACTCCCCAGATGGTCCAAGCCTTTGTTAGGCACTATGTTTAGGTTTTTAAAGCGCAGGAAGAGTCTCCTGAGTGAAAAGCTACACTTGCTGAATGCCTCTCGATAGTTCCTTGCAAGCTTTCACCAACTCACAGAGTTGTCTGTGACAGATTGCTTACTCTTGAGGACTTATATGAAGATTTTTCCCTTATGGCTAGTGATAAAGCTCCTGGAATGGATGGCTTCCCTTGCGAGTTTTACAAAGCCCTTTGGGACATGGTTGGATGGGATTTGTTGGAAGTCTACCTCAAGGATCTCCACTCAGGGTCCCTCGGTGCCCTTTTTAATCAGGGTCACATAAAGTTCATCCCTAAAGTAGGAGACGCAGAGCTCATCTACATTTAGCAGCCGATTACCTTGCTCAATGTTTCATATAAGATCATAGCTAAGGCTTTAGCTCTTCGGCTTCATCCCATATTACCTGTTATCGTCAGTCCTAAGCAAATTGGTTTCATACAGAGCAGGTATATTTTGGATAATATTTTGGCTATCTGGGAAGGTATGGAGTGGGCAAGAACCTCTAAACAGCTAGTCATTTTTTTCAAAATTGACTTTGAAAAATATTATGATAGGATTGAATGACATTTCATTCTGGAGATGCTTGAAGCACTGGGCTTCGGTTCAGTTTTCATTGCCTCTGTCAAAATGTTTTTTGCAGATGCCATGACCTCTCTATCCGTTAACGGTCATACTTCCGAGAAGTTTTGGCTCTTTCACTCTATTAGACAAGGTTGTCCTTTAGCACTTGCTCTTTATGTGCTAGCCGCTAACGGTTTTGGGTTCCTTCTTGCCCAAGCTCATGATTAAGGGCTTTTGAGGGGTATTCAAATCCCTTTTATGACTGCCCTTTAGCTTATCAATGGGCATTTTGTAGATGAATCTTTCCTCACACTCATGGAGGAAGAAGCAAATATCAACAATGGCATGCAATGTTTGGAAACATATTGTTTAGCTTCAAGTTCCAGTATCCAATGGAGAAAGACCCAGTGCTTCAGGAAATCCTTTCTCCCCAACCCTGGTTGGCTAAATCATTATGAATGGAAATATACCCAGCATGGAGAAAATTTTAAATTTTTGGGCATTCCCTTTGCTTTCGATGTTACTCACAATCAACTTTGGCAATATGATATTGACAGGGTTTCCCACAAGTTGGAGTACTGGATTACTAAACCCCTTTCATTGGCAAAAAAATTTAAGATTTGCTCCAAGATATTGTCTACCACACATGTTTATTATTCTTCATGTTGGTTGCCGGCTAAAGCCTCTTATAAGAAATTGGAGAAAATCCTCAGAGATTTCCTTTGGGCTAGTTCGGAGCTTGGAAAAGGATTTCACAGAGTTTCCTAGGAATATTGTTGTCTCCCTAAGGATTCTGGAGGTCTTGGTCTGACTGAAATTTTCCATTAGGGGTCTATGCTAGCAACCAAGTGGATCATTTGGGCCTGCACTGGAGATGAAGCTTGGAAATTGTTGATTCACAACTGTATTTGTCAAGGCTCCCCTCAAGGGCACAAAACTTGGCAAGGGCTAGATTTTCACAGTTTGATCATTATCAAAGCCTTGGTTAAGGTTGTGGGCACCTTTGTTCTCAAAAGCATATGGAAAGCTTGGGAGTTACTCAAACCCTTTTTAATTTGGGAAGGGGATGGTTTCAGAAATGGACTATCCATTAATGACCACAACATTTGGAGGTCTCCTCTCATCAATTTTCATGATATGCCACTTGCCCATGTGCCCTGGGTTCATGCTCTTAAGCTGCATCGTCGAGGCTTACACACTCTTAAAGACATCTTTTGCAGGTAGACCAGATTATCACTTGGCCTCAAGCTAAAGCCAAGTTTTGGCTTGCTTCGGCTGACAGAGAGTCTTATCAAGAAGTTCTTGATTCCATTCCTGTCGATATGCTTCACAAAGTTGGTGTTATCTCTCTAAGGCGTTGGTGGAAGGATTGGAAATGGTTTCCAGATACCCCTTTCTTAAATTACTCCCTAGGAAAAGGTTATGCTCTGCTCACCCCCAGGCTACCGATGGTGGCCTTGCTTAACTCGAGATGGTCCATCAATTCTGGATGGTCATCCCGGGAAGCCAAATTTCATACCATTTGGAAAGCCATCATTTAGCCCAAGCTAGCCTTTTTTGCTTGGTGTCTACTTTATCAAGGTCTCCCTCTTGGGCGTAGATTAGCTCATTACGAGATTGCTCCTCGGCTATGCCCTTTTTGTGGGCACATTGAAATGCTCATACATTTGTTCTGGTACTACCCAAAAGCTCAAGCTATTTGGGCTTGGATCCATGATTTCTTTTGACCGTTTAGACTTGCTCCATTTCTTTGGCAACATGCTTTGCTAGGGGATTCTATTTCCATTCCCCATCTTTGACACAAGTGTGGCATACTTTCAGAGTGGAGATCCTTTTTTTTAATATGGAAAGAACACAATTATGTTGTTTTTGCTAATTTCGTAGTTTCTTGCATTCTTTCACATTATGACAAGGCCATGCTTATCTCAAATGTGTTCTTATAGATCCAGAACCAGGCCCACAAGGTGGAGCTAGAATTGCAGCACCTTCAGACCCTTCTAGATCATTGGGCCAATGCTCCTTGCACTGTGGCGTGGGAGCCCCCTACCTCCCCTTCTGGGAGTTTTCGTTCAAGAGGGCATCGTGGCCGTGGCTAGTCAGTTAAGCATGCTCATTGTCATCGCTCTCCTAGGTGGCAACCTGAGCATTGGCGTAGCCCTGTCAACCATAGTGGTTGGGGTTCCCCACATCAATCTGAGTAGCACAGTGGCTAGGAATCCTACCACCATTCCTCGCCTCCTATGTAGGGATGGGTGGGATTCTAACAAAGTCCCCAGATTGGATCTTGCCATATCTCCTAATCAGCAGGACGACAAAGATGAAGAAGCTGCTTCAGGCTGGCCGCCCCTTCCAGATGGAAATGATCTTCCTGGTAGTAACGTGGAGGATAAGGGGCCTCCACCGCCTCTGCCTCTATGTTTTCTGTGGCGGCCTAGTTTGTTTTTCCTTCCATTTTCTGGCATTGTTGTTGTTTTTGTTGTTGCCCCTTGGGCTTGATACTTTAGTCTCCTAGCCATCGGCTAGTTTGATCATGGGGTGTGCCCTTTACCACCCATATTTTTTGTGGATAGGTTGTAATATTTTATAAAGTAATATATACTATTTCATAAAAAAAGCTTTAGATAATAGATTGGCTTGTTTCTTGATGGACGTAGCCCACATTGGATGAACCATGTTAAATCTGGTGTTGATTTATGTCTCTTGGTTTGTATATTTCTTCTGGCAGAATATCCACTTTTATTTGCATGTATGCTTAGATCTGATATGTTATTTGTATAACCGATGTGCTAACCCCAATAACTAGTATCGGAGCTTTGTTTTAGGGTTTTGTGTGTTGACAGATTTAATCATAGAGGGTTTTCTGATTGAGTGGGAGCTATAACAATGGCAGAAGAAAAAAAATACAAGGTAGAGAAATTTGATGGCTGAAATTATCAATTATGGAAGATGCAGATTAAGGATTATCTGTATCAAAGAGATTTGTATTTACCGTTGGATGAGAAGTCTAGTCCTACAAAGATGATTGATGAAGAATGGAAGATTCTTGACAGAAAGGATTTGGGATGTATAAGATTGAGCCTGGTAGCATATGTGGCTTCCAATATTACAAAAGTGACTTCTATGCCAAAGTTAATGAAATCTCTTGCTAATTTATATGAAAAACCTAGTGCTTCAAAAAAAGTTTATTTGATGAAGAAACTATTTAGTTCTAAGATGCATGAAGGTGAATCTGCATCTAGTCATTTGAATGATTTCCAATCTATTGTAAATAAATTAAAATTAGTTGAAATACCATTTGATGATGAAGTAAAAGCACTCTTATTCTTATGTTCTTTGCTTGATAGTTGGGATGACTTTGTAATGATTGTTAGTAATACAACATTTGCTATTAATATTTTGAAGTTTGATGATGTGGTTAGTATAATATTGAATGAAGAAATTCACAGGAAGAGTACAGAGGAATCATCATATGAAAATGCTTTGAATGTAGAATGAAGGGGCAAATAGAAGGAGAGATCTAAGAGTAAAGTAATGGAAAATCAAAGTCAAGGGATAACAGATCTAAATCCAAAAATAAGGGAATTACTTGTTGGAAATGAGGAAAGAAAGGACATACAAAGAAAGATTGTTAGTCAAAGGATAAAGAGAAGCAACAACTAGAAAAAAGTAAAGAAGTAAATCTTGCTACATCAGAGGTAATGCAAGATGCTCTTATTATTTCTTTAGATAATAGAATTGAATCACAAGTTTTAGATTCAGGAGATTCTTTCCATGTAACCCCTAATAAGGGTTATTTCAGAAATTATGTTCAGGGAAATTTTGGGCATGTTTATTTGGGTGATTATGAACCTTGCAATATTACTGGTAAAGGGGAAGTTCATCTAAAATTACAGAACGGAAATACATGGGTATTGAAAGATGTGAGACATGCGCCAAGCCTCGGGAGAAATCTTATTTCTGCAGGGCAACTAGGTGAATTTGGTTGCATGGTTACTTTTACAGGAGACTCTTGGAAAGTCACAAAGGGTGCTTTTGTTGTGGCAAGAGGTAAGAATGTAGGAAAATTATATTTATCTACCTGTATTACTGATTTATTTTCTGCATTATCTACTTCATATTTAGATGCATGCATATGGCACAACCGATTGGGTCATATGAGTAAAAAAGGAATGTAGATCTTAAAGGCCAAGGGTAAGTTATTAGATTTGAAATATTTAGATCTTGATTTTTGTGAGCATTGTATCTTTAGAAAGCAAAAGAGAGTGAGATTTCGCAAAGTTGGGGCAAATAAGAAGGAGAAAAAATTGGAGCTTGTACACTCATATGTGTGGGGACCAGCTCAAGTAGCTTCTCATGGAAGATCCCAATATTATGTTATTTTCATTGATGATGCTACATGAAAGGTATGGGTTTATTTTATTAAACGTAAATCTGATGTTTTTGAGAATTTTAAAATATGGAAAGCCCTTGTTGAGAATGAATCAAATTCTAAGTTAAAGTGCCTTAGATCTGACAATGGTGGTGAATATTGTAGCAAGGCTTTCAATGATTATTGTTCAGTGAATGGAATACATAGAGAAATAACGGTTCCAAGAACACCACAGGAGAATGGTGTTGTAGAAAGAATGAACATGACAATCATGAAACGTGCTAGAAGTATGAGGATAGATTATGGGTTGCCTTTGTAGTTTTGGGTAGAAGTAGTTGATACAACGGTTTATTTTATTAACTGTGGACCTTCAAGTTCACTAGATGGATGAATACCAGAGGAAACTTAGACCGGAAAAGAGGTAGATCTTTCTTTTCTTAAATTTTTTGGTTTAGAAGCTTTTGTTCATGTTGATAAGGAAAATAGGAAAAAGTTGGATGTAAAATCCAAGAGATGCACTTTCATTGGTTATGGATCTGGTGATTTCGGTTTCCATTTTTGGTATTTAGAGAATTCTAAAATTATTAGGAGTCATGATGTTGAATGGAATGAAAAGAGAATGTACATGGATCAAATTTTGGTACCCAAGGATGAACCGGTTGAGAATTTTTTGAATGAAATGAACTCTCAGATTTAAAAGAATTACCAATAAGGTTACACAGTAATTGGTGTCGGTTGACCCCTGACCGGCACCGGTCAGTAGAACCGGTATCGGTTACAAAAGATCCAAACAGGCCTCGGTTAGCAGAACTGACATTGATTAGAGGTGACCGGTGGCGGTCACTGTCAGATTTAGATAGGAATGTCCAAGAGGTCCAGATTGAGCCTCTGGTACCCCAAACTCCCTTGAGAAGGTCACAAAGGGTAGAAAACCTCCAGAAATATTTACACCTTCTCTATTTTATTTATTATTAACTAAAATGGTGAACCAAAGAGCTTTGAAGAAGCAATGCAAGATAAGACCCACATCCAATGGGAGCATGTCATGGATGATGAGATGGACTCCTTGGAACAAAACCAGACTTGGGATTTGGTTAAGTTGCCAGTAGGTAAGAGAACATTGCAGAACAAGTGGGTTTACATTATTAAGGAAGAAGAGGGTGGACATAAAAGATACAAGACAAGGATTGTAGTAAAGGTATTTACACAGAAATCAGGTATTGAATTTGGTGAAATATTTTCTCCTGTTGTTAAGATGAATTCTATTCGTATTATATTGAGTTTAGTTGTAGTAGAGGATTTGCATTTAGAGAAACTAGATGTAAAGATGGCTTTCCTTCGTGGTGATTTGGATGAAGAGATTTATATGCAACAACCACTTGGGTATGAAGTCAAGGGTAAGGAGAAATTAGTGTGCATGTTGAAAAAGAGTCTATATGGGCTCAAACAAGCTCCAAAGAAATGGTACACGAGGTTTGATAGTTTTATACAAGAGCATGGTTACTTGAGATGTGAATATGACCATTGTGTTTATTTCAAGAAGCTTGAAAATGAGAGCTATATTATTTTGTTACTGTATGTGGATGATATGCTTATTGTAGGATCTAGTATGTAGGACATTGGTGAGCTTAAGAGAAAGATAGCTCACACATTTGCTATGAAGGATTTAGGATCTAAAAAATTAATCCTTGGCATACAAATACATAGAGATAGGAAAAACAAGAAATTGTATTTGTCTTAGGAGCATTATATCTACAAGGTGTTAGAAAGGTTCAACATGTAAAATGCTAAACTTGTTAGTACACCTATGGCTGGACACTTAAAATTGAGTAAAGATCAGTGTCCATCATCACATGAGGAGGTCAAATACATGACACGAGTGTCATATGCTTCAATAGTTGGGAGTCTCATGTATGCTATGGTTTGTACCAGACCAGACATTGCATAGGCAGTGGGAGTGGTGAGTAGATATATAGCCAATCCAAGTAAAGAGCATTGGAAAGTAGTCCAATGGATACTCAGGTATTTAAAAGGGACATCTAGCATGAAATTATGCTATGGAGGTTCAGATATTTTATTATGTGGCTATGTTGATTCGGATATAGCTGGAGATCTAGATGGTAGAAGGAGAACTACTGGTTATATTTTCACAGTAGGTGGGATGACAGTTAGCTGGATTTCAAGATTGTAGAAGGTTATGGATTTGTCTACTACAGAGGCAGAGTATGTTGTAGCTATAAAGGCTAGCAATGAGATGATATGGATGAGTAGGTTCATGGAAGAGTTGGGAAAGAAGCAAGATTATTGTAAACTATTTAGTGACAGTCAGAGTGCAATTAATTTGGCAAAGAACTCAACGTTTCATTCGAGAACGAAACACATTCAGTTGAGGTATCACTTCATATGGAAGGTATTGGAGGATGGAGGATTGAACCTGGAAAAGATTCATACGAGAAAGAACCCTACAGATATGCTAACGAATCCATTAGCAAAGGAGAATTTGGAGCTACTCTCCACTTCTGTTGGTCTTTGAGTTTGAGACTTAAAGAGGAAGAAACAAAGCTAAGGAAGGATCCAAGAATGACGCTGTATAGGTATGGTGTAGTAATTAATCTCCAAGTGGGAGATTATTGTGTTGTGAAGATCAATTACTTTAGTTGAGCATGTAATGGAAAGTTGCTAGAAAATACAGTAACCTTCATCGATTAGGGGGTAACCGACATCATTCACCTAGGACTGGCATCAGTCAAGCAAGGAATTGGAAGTGGTTAGGGCTAACAGACATTGGTTACTTGTGTGAGAATGTTTTAATTAACTCTCGAGAATTAGATCTATTTTTAGCATTAAAGTATATCTATTGATTGTAATTACATGGCTAAGTGCCCTACATCTATAAATGACTATATAAGCATAAAGCTAGGGTTTAGAAGTAAAAAATATTAACAAGAATTAGAAAGAGCTTGCAAAAATTTGGTGAGAGAGAGAATTCTTGGTGATGAAGCAAAAGCTTGAGGAAAGAAAGTACTATACATCTGAGAGGTGTGTAGACACTAAAATTAGGTCACACTCCCCTTTGGTCCCTCGAAAAATAAGCACCCTTCATCACATTCACCTGGCCATGGCCCCCTTCACCCCACTAATATTAATTTAATTTAATTAATTCATTATCCTCACCATGTTTATTATTTAAATATCTTAATTTAAATAATATCCACACATACACTTCACCTAGACACCTCACCAAGCCAACTCACCCTAAAACCTATTCTTAGTAAGTTGCCATAACTAACGAAGGCTTACCGAAACCCTAAAAATCAATGCCTACATTCCCTCTAACCACATTCCTACATGCTTACAAGAAGCTTCAAGTCTAATCCATGGGTTAATGACATGAGATTCAAGGAAATTAAGAGGATCTCCCTAGTTTAGTAAACCTAGGAAATCCCACCTTGACCGACACCGGTTACCCCTAACCGTCACTGGTTAAGACGGAACCGCCGTCAGTTACGCTTTTAACCCGAAAAAAACCTTATTCTTAAGACTGGAAGAAGGTTGGAAAAATATTAGAAAAGGTGGCGAACATTAGCAAATTCCAGCAAAAACACACATGCAAGGAAGGAGATCAAGCATCTTTTCCTACACAGCCATCCCAACAATGATCTAATCTAACCAAGCAAAGAGGAATGTACATGCAGCCCATGCAGAAGCTTTCCTTTAGTTGGTGATCACCTGTAGCCTTCAAACCTCTCATCAGCACCTCCGTCCCTCACTTACAGGCATCTAGGACCAGAATCCAAGTAAGTAAACATTATACTTCTCTGGTTCATTCCATTTCATCATTATATTATCATCTTTTGTTTACCTAGCCACCCATTGAACTCCTCCAACACTCACCCCTCCATACACCCATTAAAATATTTCCAAATCCTACCTAAATCACCCAATACCTCATCCCGACCAACCAAATTCCTTTTGTGCAATCACAAAGGAGACCTAAATCTAGTTCTGTGGCATTCCTAGAACTCCATAGTAACCGGCACCGGTTATACCCAACCGCCATCAGTCACCCTTAACCGAAATCGGTCTCTGTATTTTCCCATACAACCCAAAACAATGACCTATCCACCTAATTCCCTCTCACCCTCATTCACCTGTGATCTACCTGAGACCTCTGTCAGAATTACAGAGACCTAGAACTAGTTATTTGACTTTCGGACCCTATTTTAACCTAGCATGTTAGATTAGATCTATTTCTTATTGTGTTTTAAATGAGATACCTGAATCATTTCAAATTACAATAGGATTTGCCTTATTTACCGCATTAAATTGTTTAAAACAGTGGACTGACAGACATCTAGGAAGTATCACACTTCCCAGATCTAGCATATGCTAGACAGTTCACTGCATATATTGTTTAACTTTTTCTGGTGGTCTTGCTTTGCATTACATGTAGTTCCTCCTAGCCAAAAGGAAGCTCTCACAATCAGTTGTGGATTCAGAAGTCATACGCGTGCAACAACCTATCAACCAAAATTTGAATAGGTACTCCTCATACGCCGGCGTTACCCTATCTGTTTTGTCAATACTTCAAAGAAACAATCTAGAATTAGGTGAAACATTTTGGCATGCCTGGTGGGAGCCATCCGAGGTTCCTTGTATTTTATTCATTCCTAGGAAAACTTGTGTGTTTGTTTCCCTTCTGAAAAGCATACACACTAATTTTCTTCCTTGGTAACCCACCTTTTCTTTCTATTTTCTCTAAAGGAAACCTTTCTTTTGGTGTAATTAAAAAGAACCATTTCTTCATGTTTACTGCATTGTAGTGAAAGAGCATCCCTCTTCCTCTTCATCTTATTGTGTCATCCAACTTCACACTTTGATTTGTGTTTAAAAATAATTACATTGCATTCTGATTTATCGCATTAGCTCACATTAATTGTGGGCAACCTATACGCTGGAGGTCATGACCAGCTGATGGTTGACAATGAACCGTAGAAAGCACTTTCTTTCCCTTTCTCTCTCTCTCCGAGTCTTACCAAACCTCACAAAAATTGAAAATATACACATTCTTAAACAACATCTTACCTGGAAGAAGCTGTAGGTGATCACATGATCACGACCCAGTGGGCACCCAATTCACTTATCTGTCGAGTCATACTTCAGAGCGAGGCTTGCCCCCACCATAACATACCTAAAACCTCACCTTTTAGATCTCCTTCTTTGTAGGAAGCCATCCTCACCAAAAAATTCTATTTCACAGTTCATGTGTCAGTCCTTAAATAACATAAGTTAAACAAACATAATAGAAAAGGCACTCCTAGGATCGCATTTTTCTTAGTGTTTCTGCTTGTCTTACATTTTGAGGTGAGAGATCACGTTCTTCATTTTTCTTGTTCATCCTTACATGATCCTCCTCACATCTGGTGTATTCTGACTTCACCTGAGTGTGCGTGGGCCATATCATCATCATTCTTAGAATTCTAGGTCTGATTCTACATCATATTTTAATTCACAACCACTTTTCTTTCATCACCATTTCAATTTCATAGTAACCGTCGTCGGTTACCCTCTAACCGTCGTCAATTATACCCAACCGACGTCAGTTCCAGGTCCTTTTGTTAACCTACCCAAAAGGACATTTTATTCATTTTCTTCCACTTTTCACAGTCCCTATCACAACCATCATTCCCATTGACACTGTAAAACACCATCAGATTTGGCATACCTGTCAGATTCAACTTTCTACCTAGTTTTTCATTCACTGACCATTTTCTACAGTGACCGGTAGCGGTTACCCTTGACCGGCATCGGTGTGCCTCAACCAACATCGGTTAGCTTGTTTCACTTTCCAACCACAATTTGGTACCTAATCCACTTTTTACCATCAGATTCATTTGTTCCTGCTATTTTCTGTGTCATTTACAAAGAAGCAACCCTACCTAATCAGTACTGGTTCACATGGTGCTGCCCTGAAGATAAGTAAACACACTCATATTTCACGCCAGTTGTCAACCACTCCCACCTAGTCCTTCACCATCTTCCATTTTATCACTAGCCATGGATCCCATCCAACCTATCACTATCGCTACCGGAGATGAGGAGTTCACATGAATCCTTGACCAAAACCCTACCACCTTGCAGTTTTACCTTTCCCACTCATCCACTCAAGATGCCTCAGGTCAGTTGATATATGGCATGCCTATATTTATCCCCCTGACTCTTGTTCCCATTCTTGCATCGGCTCCATCTAGCTCTGTGCTGCCCGCATCTACCTTACCCCCAGTTGTTTCGCAACTAGGTCTTATACCCACTATGACTTCCACGTCTGCCACCTTTGTGGCACCCGTAACATCCACCATAGCCCCGATAGCTACCCAAAACATAACCTCATTCGCCCCTAATGTCTCACACATACCTGTAGCTACATTGCCACCTCCCGTGTCAGTGACCCATACCCCTTTTCAGAATCTGGTCCTTTCCATTCCACAATCATTAGCCGCCATTGCCACTAGGGTTACCATGACCCTTCCACCTCCATATACATACTATTAGCCACCTCCCGTTGCATCCATTATTCACTCCAGGTACGTACCTCCTGTTTCACTACCTTCTTCCCAATCAACCTACATGACATCACCATACACTAGAGTGCCACCCTCGTTATATGCCCAAAACCAACCCTCTCATGCTATAGGAGGCACCCAATCATCACAACCTACCAACGACCTAATCAAATTAATGTTGGACAAGATGCAGACATTGGAGGCATCAGTTTTCGGCTCCCACAACACTCTCACCTACGATGAGATTTGCAACGAACCCATCCACCCATCCATTCCTATCCGCCCATATCCCGTGCATTGGGAAATGCCTAAATTCAATCGTTTTAATTGCAAAGAAGATCCACAGCAACATTTGTGGTCGTTCAAACATGGGTGTTATCTGATCGCTCATGATGATGCCTTGCTCTTGAGAACTTTTCCCATGTTTCTGACTGGACCTGCATTAGATTGGTATAGTGGGTTACTTAGACACTCTATATTCTCATTCAATCAGGTAGCCCAAGCCTTCTTGGATCATTTCTCTATCAATATCATCAAGAAGGTTACCATGACTGACCTATACTCCACGCGTCAGTATGAGGATGAATCTATCGCAGATTTTGTCACTTACTGGCGTAGCTTGATCAATCAAATCACCTTCCAACTACCACAAAAACAACTCATTGAGCTCTTCACATGGGCTTGTGCTAAACATACCTCACCGACCTTGCAGGTCCAAACCTTCTGAACATTCGATGAAGCATTCACTCTGGCATGAAAGTTAGAGATTTGGGCCATCGAAGACAAGAAAATCCGGTTATGCAATAAGAATTCGACATTCAAGTCGAATGATACCTCTTCTTCTTCCAAACCATAAAACAATTATTCAAAGGGTAAGGGCACCGCTAACGCAGTGGTACTGAAGGTCGACCCAGCTCATCTATCAAGTCAGGCTACCCCCTCATCTAATCTCTCACCCTTCCAAACTTTTCAATTCAGACGAGAGCAGCGGAAATACACCCCAATTGGGGAACCTTACTCTTCTTTCTTAGTAAAGCTTATCAAACCTGGAATCGTCACTCTTCCACCCATAAAACCACACACTGGTTTCGACCCTACTCGCCCCATGCCCGCATGGTATAAAGAACATGACTTCTGTAACTATCATCGAGTAAAGGGTCATAGTGATGGAAATTGCATCACTTTCAAAAATATTGTCCAACAAATGCTCGAGAAAGGCGAGTTAACTGTGGATAATCCTAATGCACCTGCCAACCAAAACCTACAAATTTTCAAGAACCCATTTCCCAACCATGCCCCTTTGTCTGATCAAACCGGTGAGACCTCAACTCATGATACCCATACCCACAAGGTCCATGCTATTTTTAATGACATACCTGTTGCCTCCCAATTACCTTGCATTCCTTCCATAGAGGAAATCCTAGCCCGAAATCCTCCTTTCACATCAGAACCAACCTCCCATGTTCCTTCACCCACAGAGGAACATATTTCATCTCCTTCATCACCTACGGAGGAGTCTTTCGCTAACATCGATACCATCTCACCCCTGGCTTCTCCACTTAGAGAAATTTTACTCACAGTACCTCCTCCACCCATAGAGGAGCACCCATTACCTCCTCCACCCACAAAGGAGCACCTATTTGTTCCTCCACTTGCAGAGGAGCTTCCATCACCTTCTACACCTACCATAGACCCAGTTGAGATATCATTGCCTCTTGGTGAGCATTCTCCATCAGCTACCCAAAATCCTGCACACCTACTTTTGGCTCTCTTACCCACAGAAACTGAAGCTAGCCAATTTCCCATCTCTAAGACACATTTTACGGGAATTTCCATTAGGTCCTCATCAAATCCACCTATAGACATGTGGTTCTCGCATTTAGAAGATCACTTAGATTATGTGGATAGAGCCTTACTATGGGGACACCTTTTGCTTCCTGTCTTAATGCAGATGTATAGGTCACTTGCTAATACCTCCACTATCTACCCAAAAATATTTAGACCAATCGAACCAAACACAACCACCTCTATCACAACTCCTTCCATGAAACCTGTCATAGCTCAAACCACATCCTTACCCATAGCCCAATCTATATCTAAACCCAAACCCACACCTATGACATCATCCTCGACTAAACCTATTACCACTTTATGGGTCACCCCGACTACCAGCCTTACTCATCCACATATCAAACTAGATTTAGCTACATCCTCCAAAGATACCACCACACCTACTCCGACACCCAAACAAAAGCACCAAACCCATAGAACTCATACCTTGGTTGCGCAAATCACACCTGCACCTGTCCCATCCGTCTTAGGATCTCAGCTTCCCCACATGGTCAAGAAACCTCCACCCATCAATAAACTAAAAACACAACAACCCATTCCTTCCTTACAAACCTCTAATCTCCCCAGACACCCAACATGACTTACACTAGCACCTGCAGTATCTTTACCACCCATACCTCCAATACCCTTAGCTATTGTTTCACTACCCACTACACTTCAGTCACTGTCTCTCACACCCCCAGCACGACCTACATCATCTACCTTCACAACACCCCTGTTATCCCCATGGGTAACTCATCCTCTTCCCCCATCTTCCTTTCCTTCTAGACCTCATACACCCACATCGCCTTTACCCAAGAGGGCGTAACCCAAAAACAAAACTCCACTGCCCCACAATAAGATAGTCAAAATAACTACACACCCTCCTACCAGTTCATCCACCATACCCCTACCTAAACAAGCATGACCGGCACCCAAAACCATGCTAGCATCCAAACCCATAGCTCAAACCGCTCCTCCTCTTCCAAAAGCTGTTCCTCAATAATCAACCACACCTATGCCCAAACCCATGCTCACTTCCCATTGCGATCCACTAGCAGAGTCTTATAACAAAATTTTAACCAACCTCCTTGAGACTTCTATCATCACATTACCTGATCAGGGGATAATTTTTGAAAACATTCCCTAAACATCCCTAAATGGTTTCAGTGCAGTAGATCATCTCGAGAGCTTTCCAACGACTGTGAGAACGTGAAACGGACATCGGGAGCTCTAGATATGTTCGGTCAAAGTTTAGTCAACGGGAAAGTCAACTATGGTCAACTGGTCAATATTGGACCGAATCGCACTGTGACACGTGGCTTGCCACCACTCGTCGAATTCGCTCGATTTGCCTATCGGGAGATGACAAGTGGACTACAGGATCATTTCTAGGCCACATTATATGGGTCGAAATAATATTATTTTTGGTAAGGTCCTTGTCTGAAATGCCACACACACACACACACACACACACACATATATATATATATATATATATTAATGTTAAAACATTAGTATTAAAACATGCATATGTTTTGAGCAAGTTTAATGGCATGCGTGGACTGTTCCACATGGAAGAAGGAGGATGAAGCGGTTTGGGGGCAGTTTATCCTACCGTGGTCTTTGACCACCTTATGCGCGTGGAAAGGCTTAAATAAAGCCTAAGGCATTATCTCCCACCGCTCCACTTGGGATTTAATCCCATAGCAATCCAATGCCATGCCTTTTTAGGGGATTTTAATCCTTTTTAATATGCATGCCGTGCCAAATGGGGATTTTTATCCTATTCAAAAATCTAAACGGCTAAAATGGGTATTAATCCCATAAAAAATGCAAATGGCTCAAAAAACAATAAAAAACTCCAACCACTTTGACCAAAACCACGGAAAAATGATAGAGGCAGGATTTGATCTCCTGACCTCATGGATCTAAAGCCAATCCGCTAGCCAACCTGCCAAGGGAGCACAACAAGCTATAAAATGGGGTGTTTCAACTTATACAGGGAGGTACAGGTCTGTGCAAGAAGCTTAAGGACCAGATTGCAGAGAACTCCATTTTTGAAGTCCGTGCACTCAGATTGGGATTTTGGAGTAAAAATATGAAATGTAGAGAATTCTGAGAAGATTCCAACGATGTAAGGTTTGATCTTTTTTGATGATTTTTAACCTATTTTTGGAAGCTTTGAATGCAGATTTTAACAGGGATCTTCAAGACAGCCAGTTGGAAAACATGAATTTCAGTGCACTTCTAGTCCGAATTGTGACTTGGTGTAAACATGAAAAATGTTCAGAATTCCGATCTGATCTTAGAAATATGATTTGTTTTCATAGATTGTTTTTAAATATCCATTTGTAGGTGTTTTTCTAACACAATTGCAGGGAGATCACATTGTGAAAACACTGTAGGAGCCACAGATCATTCTTGGGACAGTTTCTGCTATTTTTCAGAGTTCTTGGGACATTGATCAGCTCATTTGCAGGTTGTGATTCATTATTGATTGTTTGTAAGAGTTATTGTACTTGCATTTCAATATTATTAATGGATCGGTTCAATCTGAACCCGGGGACGTAGGAATTCCGAACCCCGTAAACAATCTCTTTTGTTATCTGAGTCTTTTCAGTTTTTCTGATTATTTCTTTGCTACACAAGTTTTCCGCACTTCTATGGATGTAAAATAATCAAAATTTAATCAATTTGTGGATTCAAGAATACTTAAAATTGGTTAAGAAAATCACGATCTTTGGAAACTATAAAAGCGATAAAAATTACAACATCACGTTTTCAGATCATTACCGCCACTTAGGCCTTATGACCCCCTCAAACTGAAGCCAAAAGGGTTTGATGATACTAAAATTTGTGCATACCATCATGTGTCAGGGTACGATGTGGAGAACTGCAAGGCCTTGATAACCATCCTTATCTAGTTGTGTCCCCCATAAGCCAACTTGGACGATGACGACCTTCTCGACAAGGATCCTACTTCACCAACACCCATTCCCACACTGCCCACTCAACAACCACAACCTCCACCCTCACAGATCCTAGAGCCACCCCCAAGATTCAAAATTAACATGGTTCACATTAGAGAACTTACCACGCCACCATCCAAATGTCGTTGCGCCCAACTCACCTAATGCCAAACCCATTAAAAAAAAGCTGAGGAAAATACACCCTCGGATTGTCCTTCTCATCAAAGAGGAACTTCAGTGCCTTCTTTCTGTTTCCTTCATCTTACCCATTAATTATCCTCATTTTATTTCTAACATTGTCCTTGTCACTAAGGTGACATGGGGGCTCTGTATTTGCACGAACTTCCATGACCTCAACCTAGCATGTCCAAAAGATGACTTTCCCTCACCTGGTATTGACCAGGTTGTTGACCTTGTCGTTGGCCATGAGATGCTATCACTCATGGATGCCTTCTCAGGTTATAACCAAATCTTGCTTGCCCCAGAGGATCAACAAAAAACCTCGTTCATCACCCCTTGGGGGACCTTTTGCTATCGAGTCATGCCTTTCGACCTTAAAAACGCTGGTGCCACATATCAACAGGCTATGACTTACATCTTCCACGACATCATGCATCACATATTAGAAGTTTACGTGGATGATATCCTAGCCAAATCTAAATGCCACTCCGAGCACCTTGCCGTCCTCAAAACCATTTTTTACCGCCTCATTAAATATTACGTTCACCTTCAGCCAAAGAAGTGCGTCTTCACAGTCCTCTCAGAAAAGCTCCTGGGATTTATCATTTCCCTACGTGGTATAGAATTTGACCCTGTTAAAGTCAAGTCTATTTTGGAAATGCCTCCACCCACCAAACTTAGACAACTCCGTAGCTTGCAAGGTAAGTTACAGTCTATTCGTCGTTTCATTTCACAATTGTTTGATCGATGTCAACCATTTCATCATTTGCTCAAGAAGGATGTCTCCTTTAAATGGGATGATGACTATCACAAAGATTTTGAGGCCCTAAAACAATACCTTATCCAACCACCCGTACTCATTCCACGTAAATATGATCAACCTTTTTACCTATACATCTCAGCTACCGATCATTCCTTGGGAGCCATGCTCGCTCATTGCGATGAAAAAAATAGGGAGCAGGTGGTTTATTACATAAGCCATACTCTTTTGGACTATGAAACCCGATACAACCACCCTGAAAAACTTTGCTTAGCCTTAGTTTTCATTGCCACCAAACTTCGTCATTACCTACTTAACCACAAAACCTATGTCGTGACCAACATTGACCCCTCACACTTCATGTATGCCAAACCTTATCAAAATCAGTGTGCCGCACGATGGATTATGATCTTAGCTGATCTTGACCTTGAATTCATTCATCAAAATTCCATCAAGGGCCAAGTTATCACTGAACAATTGTCCAACGCACTTATTTCCAGGGATCAACACTCTAATTTTGACTTTCCAGATGAGTCAATTGCTACCCTTTCCCTGGACAAACCTCCTTATCAAATGACACTCTTCTTCGACGGTTCCAAGTGTCAGTGTGGGGGTGGGGCTGGTATTATCCTCATTCCTCTTGATGGTGAACCCATGCCCTTGTCTTTAAAACTAGATTTTGAATGCACCAACAATATTTCTGACTACGAAGCACTCGTACTAGGTCTCTATGTCGCCTACGCCCTAGATGTCAAATCAATCAACATCTTTGGTGATTCTCAATTGGTCATAAACCAAGTCAATGGTATATACCAATGTCGTAATGAGATACTTCAAAATTATAAACATCATGTAGATGTAATTTTGACCACCTTTGATTGTTACACCCTTCAAACCATTCCACGTTCAGCCAAAAAATTTACAAATACCATGGCCTATTTAGCTTCCCAAATACCCGCTTCGCTAGTCTATTCTCAAATCTTTGTCACCGTACAATGAATCCAATCACCTTCTTATTTACCTCATGATGTTTACTCGTTCAGAAATGCTACCCCTAACCTAAGTGACCTTTGGTATAAACAATACTCCAACTACCTTTCTCTCTCCATCTTACCTCCTAATCTCACTCGTAACGGACAACGTGCCTTCCTTAAAAAGGTCTCTCATTACGTCATTCTAGGGGGCCTCCTCTATAAGCACTGCTTTGATGATATTCTCTTACGATGCCTCACAGTGTTCTGAAATTCCTTATACCATTAAGGAAGTTCATGATGGCATATGTGGAGGTCACTTCAGTGGCCTTGCTGTTCCTAAGCATATTCTTCGCCTAGGCTATTACTGGCCGACCCTTAACTATGATTGTTGCGACTATGTCAAACGTTGTGTAAAATTCCAACAACATTCCAATCTTCATCATACACCCAGTCATGCCTTACAGGTCGCTCGAGACCTTTGGCCCTTCTCTCAATGGGGTTTGGATCTTATCGGAGAAATCAATCCTCATTCTTCCCAATGCCATCAATGGATCATCATTGCTACCGAATACTATACAAAATGGGTGGAAGCCATACCACTCATCTCTATGAAAGCTGAGAAAATATGTGAGTTCATTAACCACCACATCATTTTTCGCTTTGGTGTTCCTCATCGCCTCATCACTAACAATGGAAAACATTTCAAAAACAAAATATTACAAAAACTTTGCAATGCCTTCGGCATTCAGCTTAGTTTCTCATCAACTTATTACCCACAAACCAATGGCCAAGCTGATTCCAATAACAAAACCTTAAACAAAATTCTTATGAAAGTGGTTGATGATACTGGGAAGGATTGGCATATGCACATTTCTTTTTCCCGGTGGGCATACCGCACTAGTATTCACACTTCCACTACAGCCACACCTTTTTATTTGGTCTACGGTACAGAGGCAGTCCTACCTCTTGAAGTCTAGATCCCCTCACTCTGCATTTCTCTCCATGACATGCTCAATGATGATGAATTTTGTCAGGACCATTTAGCACAACTAGAGTTATTAGACAAATGTCGTCTTAACGCTCTGGATCACCTTCAAGTTTACAAAAAGCATATCAAAGGTGCCTACGAAAAACATGTCCATGAACGAACCTTCCAAGTTAGTGACCTTGTCTTGAAAGAAAATCAACACGTAACCAAAGCAGAAAAAGTAAACGGGGTAAATTTTCTCCTAATTGGCTTGGACCATACATCGTGAATCATACCTATGGATCAGGTTCTTATCGTTTATCTTCACTCGATGGTAAACCTGAACCTGAGCCCCTTAACGCCTTGCATCTTTGACCATTCTATTGTTGACTTGTATTCCTACCTCACCTTTTGTCTCTTTCCATGCTCATCCCTTGAGTACTATTCACTTCATACACCTCACTAATGATTAAACAAGAGTCATGTGAGTACACGTCACTTGTTATCTTCTCTTGAATATGTCTACCATGGCGTTGCACATAACATGATTCTCATGGATACTTTTTGTCTACTTCAGATGAGATCCCATGGTCATTTCACCTTGCCTTTTGCACGAGAGTCCTATTCTCCACCTTGGTCTTGTCCTTGACTTCAAAGACCTCACATGGGACCAAACTCCTTGAGTTAAACATCTAATAAAAAGATGACTCCCTCAAAAGGACATCTTCCTCTTGGCAAGTGCTGCTATAAATAGCCTGCTCCCTCGAAGGAAAACTATGTAAAATCTCTTCTAAAAAAAATGAGAGCAACCAAAGCTTCCTGCATTGATCAGCTTCACGAAGACCTCAAGGAGTTAAATTTTCTTCATCCCATATAGACTTCCCATATCGATCAGTCTATTTCAGCTACAAGTCAAAAAAACAAACCTTTTAGTCATGGACTTGCCCATTGTGACCTCAAATATCTTTCCCGAAGTCCATGTTACCTCATACCACATAAAAATTAACTACCTTTCACCCTTCTTACCATTCCCACTCCCATTTTCTCTTGCCTCAAGAGACTTTTTGGAACTTAGGCATTTGGTGATCATGTGACTACTTTTCACCGTAGAATAATCAATCATGCAATGTATTTAGGTCTTACATTCATCACCTCTTTCAAGGTGTGATTTACTCAGTATGAACCTACCCAATCTAGTGGCTTTCTTGCCTCCTCTTATCTTTTGAACCATCTTTGTTTATGTTTCGATTACCTTATACAAGACTTGGTCCTCGACGCTTACTTTTGGGGTAATCTTCTTCTTTTGTCATAATCGAAATCACCTACATCACTTTACCTATAATCCACCCACACCTAATAGAACTAAAACCCACACCATGCCCAAAACCTCCTACCTCATTTTCCAACACTCTCATATTCTTCCCTAGCTCATGGGAGAACTACATCGGTCTGAGGTTCCTTTTCACCAGGACTATGTAGGCAAAACTCTAAGGGGATGGGGCCCTTGGAGGTTAGCTCAGCCATTTCGATAAACTAAACAATTCATCTTCCATGTTCCTCACATTACATCACACCTCACTTAGTTTACCTCTTATACCCAAAATTGGAAATTAAACCACATACATAATAAGTTGTTTCATATTTTAAATATTATCACACTTTGGATAGTGGGATAGGAAGCATTAGCACTGTTACTCTGTGTGCATAGATTGTACTCTACTCTATAAGGATGTGTACATGCCTGGTATGTATACATAAAACTACATCGAGAGACTGGGAATTGACAAAATTTTACTGTAAGAATGATCCAGACCTTTGACTACTTTTCTTCCCAACCTCCAATAGAAGAGGCATTAAAATTTGTTAAGTGGTTAACCATGGGAGATAGTGCAAAGGTGGAGGAACTCATACATGAATTATTTGGCAAGACAAAATCAGGCACACATTTTGAAGAAGAAGGAGAAGACTTCATATTTCTTGAAAGAGCTTGTCCTGAGAAAGAAAAAGGAAAGATGGTTTACATTGTGGATGATGAGGAAGTTGAGAACCTGGATATTAAACATTCATAAGGGGTATGTGAGGTCTTGGAAAATGAAAAAAAGGATACGCGTTCCTATCATGAACCCATGAAGACAAATAAGGTCAATATAGGATCAGAGGCTGAGCCTAAAGAGGCCATAAATGGAGACTACTGGTCAGACTCAGAGGTGTCAAAGATTATTGAGTTACTACGAGATTACCAGGACTTATTCCCTCAAGGGTATCATGAACTTAAAGGTGTGCATGAATGACTTGGGGAAATGAAGATAAAACTTAAGGAAGGTGTGTATCCAGTGAGAAAGAAACCTTATAGAATGAATCCTAATTTGCATGAAAAGGTGAAAGAATAAATTGATAAAATGTTGAAGTATGGAATCATTCGACCTTTGTATGAGTTAGAATGGGTTAGTCCAATGGTGATTAGTTTCAAGAAGGATGGTAGAATGTGAATATGTGTGGACTATAGGGAGCTAAATTCTACATGTGTAACAGACCCATTCCCTACGCCATTTACTAAAGAAATACTAGAGGGAGGTGCAAGGCGGGAAATATGTTCCTTTATAGATGGGTTTTTCGGGTATCATCAGGTTAGGATTGCTTAGGAGGATCAAGAAAAGACAACTTTTACTACTGAATGGGGCAGGTTTTCCTATACTGTGATGCCTTTTAGATTGAAAAACGTGCCTGCTGTATTCTTGCAGATAGTTATTCAGGCATTCAAAGTTTTTATTCACAACTTCTTATAGGTCTACCTCAATGATTGGATAATTTATGGGCTTGTTAAGGATCACTGTTACAATTTGCGCTTAATGTTTGATTGGTGTAGACAATTGAGTATTTGAACATCAAGAAGTGCATATTTTCTACACATTTTGGAATACTGTTAGGACACATAATCTGCAAGGAGGAATTGCTTGTTGATCCAGCTAAGGTTACAGTCATTTTAGGGTTGGAAGCACCTACCAGTCAGAGTGAGGTGCGTAGATTTTTAGGTCACATAGGATATTATAGAAAATTCATCAAGGGATATGCCAAAATTGCCACACCTCTGGAGGAATTACTGAAAGGAAGAGGTACATTCTATTGGGGAGAATTGCAGCAACGCGCATTCGAAACATTGAAAGAGAAACTTACTACCATGCCTATTCTACATTTTCCCTCATGGGACAAACAATTTCATGTACATGTGGACGCCTCTGGCATGGCCATTAGTGTTGTATTAGCTCAACTTGGAGAAGGTATTGTCGATCATCCTATCTGCGTTGCTAGTAGGAAACTAACTCCTGCTGAATAAAATTATACAACTACAAAGCGCGAATCTTTGTCCATGATATATGCAATGCACAAGTTTTGATAGTATTTTCTAGCAACACCATTTATATTCTATACTGCTCACATGACATTGAAGTATTTGGTGAACAAACCTGTCTTACAAGGGCGCATCTGTAGATGGGTACTCCTATTCTAAGAGTTTGATTTCACAGTTGTGGTGAAGCCAAGGAAGAGTAACTCAGGACCAAACCACTTATCTAGAATTAACTCAAGGGAGGAAGCACAGACAATTGAAGAAACCATGCCAGATGCATAGTTATATAGGTTACAACTCGTGCCATAAGAATTAGAAGACATTGCTTTCTTTTTACGGATTTTTTTGGAACTAGAAGGAATGAAGGCATTAGAAAAGAAACAACTTGCTATATGTGTGACACCGTTTATGTTGATTAGTGGTGACCTATACAAGCTAGGCAGAGATGAAGTATTATGCCGTTGTGTATTAGAGCATGAGCGTAAGAATATTATGGAAGAAGCCCATGGTGGTATTGCAGGAGGCCATTATGTAGGTGATGCGACTACCCAAAAGATCCTACTCACTAGATTATGGTGGGAGACATTGTATAAAGACTGTAAAGAATATTGTAAGGTGTGTGACCATTGTCAGCACCTACGAAAACCAGGACAAAGAGATGAAATGCCACTGAGACCTATTATCAGTGCCGAACCATTTGAGAAATGGGCCATCGAATTCGTAGGTACTATTTCACCAGCCGCGCGTAGGAATAGATCACGCTATATCATTACTTACACAGATTATCTCACACGGTGGACCGAAGCAGCACCTACGAAGGACTGTACAATAGCTACAATAGCTAGGTTTCTATGGGAAAATGTTCTTACAAGATATGGATGTCCTATTAAGTTTGACAAGTGATAGGGGTACACACTTTTAAAATGAAACCATCAGGATCCTATTAGATGAGTTTATTATTTCCCACCATAAGACTACACCTTACCACCCTCATGTAAATGGAACTACTGAGGTTTTTAACAAGATTTTGAGCTAGACATTGAAAAAAAATTGTGATGTTGGAAGAAAGGATTGGGATGATAAAGTGTCAACTGTTCTTTGGGCATATAGAATAACTTATATGAGATTGAATAAAGCCACACCATTTTAGTTGGTGTTTGGCATTGAAGCCGTTCTCCCTATAGAATTTATGTTACCTTCTTTGCGCATTGCACACGCTGGAGGTCTAGATGATGAGAAGGCTTTAGAAGAGCATATTGAGAAGATGCTTCAACTAGATGAGTGACGAGCCATAGCATGATGGAGTTAGAAGTAGGAAAATTCTAGGCAGAAAGCATGACATGATAGAAACATAAGGGATAAAAAGTTTGAGATTGGACAAATGGTACTTCTTTATGACTATAAGCTCTTGCACCATCCAGGAAAACTTAAAGTACATTGGTTGGGGCTGTATGTCATCACTTACATACTTGAATCAGGTGCTTGTCAGTTACAAGCACTTGATGGCACACGACTACCTGGTTACTTTAACGGGAGTAGGCTGAAGCCCTACTATAAATAAGTCTTCTTGGTGTTTGTAATAAGGCATCATTTCTATTTAGATTAGGTTTCCATTATGTATTTCCTTCATTGTTGCTATGCTTTGTCAATTTAGTTGTTGTTATTGTGTAATAAGCGTGTTTGCGTGCATGAAGCTGATTACTATGTGAAGAATGTTTATGTGCATAGGAATGTACATACTTTTAGTGTGGGGTGGTTGTAGTTATCCAAGAACAAGACTGTGGGAATTGAAAGGTGAAAGGAATAAGATGCTACGGGCATGCTTTAAGTCAAAAGAAGATTGTTTCTCAAAAGTGACCAAGGATGGAGATGAATGAAGGGAAATTATAACGTGAGGTAAGCAGAGGCCATGATAACTACCAGGAGAAGGTACAATGATGAGGTACTTGGGTGCAAGGGTGTGCACTGAAGAGAAGTCTGTGACTAGAGGGTAGGAAGGTGCACTAGAAGGTTATAGCTCGGGTGCAAAGATGTACCTCTTGGAACGAATGAATTTGGTCAATGAATGAGAGGATATTTGGTAGGTGAAGGAGAAATAAATGCATCAAAATTTGAAAATTATATAGGGATGGGATGAAAATTCATTTTTACCATTGTGACTAGGAGTATTTGAGGAAAGAGCTAAGTGCGAAGAGCCGAGTGATCGGGTTAAAGTGTGAAGGGTGTGAAACCAAGCGTGACAAACAAATCTGTGTGAAAAGAAGCTTACATCCCTGATGGTGAAGGTTTGAGTGAAGTAAGGTGTGAGAGAGGAGTAGAGCATGAAGTTTCCACCAAGGGCATGATTGAATCAAGCTAGGGTTTGATTCATAAATTACAGAGTTAAAGAGGAGACGATTGCAAGGTAAAAATGGCACCCAAGAAGGCAACTACAATAGGAGAAAAAGGAAAGAAGAAGGTGGTCGTTGAGGAGGAAGAGATGGCACCCAAAAGTAATTTTATAGAAATGTAATATCCAAAAGGAGTCATCGTCAGTTAGGAATGGGATTCCAACATCAGAAAGAGTAAAGTAAGAAAATATAATCACATGAATTCAGAGAACAAGAAGGAGATCGATTCCTTGCTCACTATGAGGATGAACAAACGTACGGTGAATGACATGCTAGTTTATGATGATGCAGGTGAGAAGCTTCTGAAGAAAATTGCGGTCTACTAATTATATGAGATTCCATATTTTGAGAAGTATGAGCCCTTGTACCAGTGGCTCATGAGCAAAGTGCACGAGGACTTCCTCTACTTTGCAGGACGTAGAGTTAGAATATTATCCGCGCTTATCTTAGTGATAGGTTTGAAGGCCACAGGGGAGGATATAAAGAATGATCTCATAGATAAAGCCATGATCTTAAGGACCAGAAAAGATTTGGGTTACCTGAAGGGTTTGCGTGGTATGGATATAGACAAATTGAAGAACTGTCTGGTTGTGCAAGTAGCAGCACACCTTGTTACAAAGTTGAACGATCAAGATTGGTGGTCATAGGTAAATATTATATGGTTACACGTTGCGCGCAAAATGTCAGAAGGAGTAGTCTACAATATTGTAGGCTACATTGCAGAGTAGATAGTCGAGGACGCATGTAAAAGAGGGAAGATTAGATTTGGGGCTGTTCTATTATCACTAATATTCATGGAAATTGGAGTACCATACGGAACGAAGGAAAAGGTACGAGAATACCCCATGGAGAATAAATTTCCAGCTAAAAGGTTCAACAAGTAATTATGTAAAGGGTCCATAACAGATGATGTCAAGCATAGGGTGGAGAAATGGTACGACGGGCTCCATGTGACATTTGGAAAAGAGTGGTGCATCCCAAAGGACCTACCATCGGTAGTGGGGAAACAAGTCCAATTTACTGTATATCAGCATTTCTACATCACACACTTCTCAATAAGAGATGGAGTCTGATCCCTTGGTGTAAATTTCCTTACGCATTCACTGCAAGGTATTTCTAAGCATTTGTTCACTGATTCACAGACACATGCCGACTGGTATTCAATGCAGATAAGGTAGATTGTGACTACCACATGTTGAGGAAGAAGTATGTGTATCCAGGAAGAAGTGCCTATGACGAGAAGCTCTTTTTGGAGGTGTTGAATATTAAGCCAATAAGTCTGGCTGTAGTAGATGTAGGGGCATAATTAGTATATCTTCAGCTAAAGCCCAATATGGAGAGCAATAAGTATGTGGAGAATGAATTTGCACTCCCAGGGCCACCAAAAGGCAAGCACACAATGGAAAACATACCCGCGCAAAGTCCAACAGAAACTGTTAAGGTGAGGATGAAGAAGAGGAGCGTGAAGATAGTGGAGGCTTGGAGCATAGAAGAAAGCAACCATATGAAAGAGAAGAGTCACAATGCGTGATCACTCCACCTCAGGGATAGGATGAAAAGGAAGATATGGAGGTTGAGCAGGGGGAGCAAAAATTTAAGAGAGTATTCAAATGCACAAGGAATCAAGGTGGAACCCCACATACAGTAAGGAAATCACCTTGTCTCTCTCCACACAAGGAGACCGCTGAGCCAAAAAGGAGAAGAAAGTTGAAGCTAGATGAAGAAGTGGAGGAATCAAGGGAGAGTGAGCATGCATATCCTACCCCATTCGATCAAGAAGACAAGCCACAAAATGAGGAAGAGCAGAAAGATTAAGAGATGAAGGATAGAGAAGAAAGAGAGAAGGAAACCTACAGATCCATGCATGTGACTGCTCAAGGTACAACAAGATAGACTCCTAACCTTGAAGCTATAATTCCCAAGGGACCAAGATCAAAGAGGATGAGTGGGGAACATAGTGCACCAATCATGGGCTATGCAGAGGACACTGAAAAAATCATCCACGCACGGTTCCAAAGCATTGTAGAACAAAAGGATTTATTTGGCTGGGAACTAATGGATGGGGATATGGTGACTGTGCGCACTCGAAAGAAACTCTCATGGTCAATGCATACCCACATGGATGAGCCTGAATTTGATGTATGTGAAGATTCATGTGTTTCGAGACAGCTGAAGAAGGCACCCCAAGCTAGACATATGAGAGTAAAGCCTACTGTCATGTCAGATGAGCAGGTCAACAATGTATTGGTAAAGGTTTCTACTGAAGTTGCAAGAAGAAATGTGGACAAGGCCGAAACAATTAGAGCACTGTGCAAGGAGTTAAAGATGAAGGATGCAGTGATAGCATGCCTAACCCAAGAGAGGGACTTAGCGTAGAAGAAGAACAAAGTATTTATTAGCATTGCAGAGGAGATTGGAGACAATTTCATAAGAGCTAGGCCACACTTGGAGCCCAAGGTACCGCAGACATTTCCCTCAGTGATACATTTTATAGGAAAGTTGGTGGACCTGGTGCTTAAAGATGAACCATTGCGCATGCCAGTGCCAAGGAATCCTTAAAAAGAGGTAGAAAGGGATAAGGCCATAGTAACCAGAAAGATTGCATCATACAAAGGCTTATTGTAAGTGCTCCAAGAAGAATTGAAGAAGGTAGATCATGCCTTAAGTATATGCACAGCTCCAGAGGCGCTGATCAAGGTAAAGACTATGGAAGAAGATGATGTAGTCCACAAGGCTATGAAGGATGATACCTTGGGCCGAGCAGAGTGGTTAACACTCATAAAGCAAAAGTGCGAGGCCCTAGCAGTAACACAAGAGCCACACAAAGAATGATTAGATCAGCTTGGGAAACTCATCACACAAAAGATGGATGTGCTAGAAGGAAAACATACTGCAATGTCCATTATCATGTTGGTATTGTAGAATGAGAAAGGTGAAGTTACCCAAGATGAAACAGAGTCTATTATTGTGGACAGACTAGAGTAGGAAGAGAAATCATTCATCAAGTGGTAGGCTTTGGAGGCCGCAACAAATGAAGAGTATCCATAGTTGATCCTTCAAACCGATACAATGGAGGCTGCCTCATAAAACATTCTTTATTCATCTACATTCTTTCTTATTCTTTCCATTCAAAATTCTTTACTTCAATTTTTGGAGATACCCATTTTTGAGGCGACAATGAGATTAGTGTGGGGTAATGTTGATCAGAGAACATTTGACAGAACTCACACAAGAAGTCTGCATGGGAAAACAGGCCATGTTTAAGGGTGCAAATGGACAGGAAGAACCTGTGCATGGAGGGCAAGTTCAACATTCAGGACTTAGTCAATTTTGAGTGTGAAGACCTATTTTTAGAAAATGGCCTATGGAACACACCAACAATGCAGAGATGTGTGTGCCACGCATTGTCTATCTGTGGAGGATCGAATCAAAGTATTTTGCATGGGGATGAGATAAGAATAGGATTATCACTTCAGTTAACTATAAGAGGTCTATAGATAACACACTTACATGTGTGGCTATGCCTGTAAACGGTGCGTGCCTATTAATAACATGCGGCCTATTTTGGAATAGATAAGTGGTGAAGGGAAAGTCCCCACCCTATATAAATGATGTGAAGCACTTAGTAAGATAGATAAATATACATAGATAGAGAAGAGAGAGAGATATAGGTATATGTAGAGCGTAAGAGGTAAGCATAGAGAGATAGGTGCATATGATTGCATTACTGTATCAGATCCATGCGTGCATTGGTATATAATGCCATTATTGGTTGAATCTAAGTGTCATTTTTGTGTGTAATTGAGTAGTGCATGTTCTTGATTCAATCATGATTATCGTTTAAGATTTTTCTTTCTTAGATCTGAATATGACATGCCTTGTAGAATGAGGGATTAGTTATGGATCTATATGTTTCTACCTTCATTATGCTAACATCCTGCTACAGCAACCCTAAAGAGGGACATGGTACCTTTGCATGCTTTGGGTGAGCACTCAGTCTAGGGTGAGTGACAAGCCAGATTTACACAGCAAAATAATAATATATTCTATATATTTTCTTGCTAATACAATGGCTATTATATAGCCAGGAATGTTGTTGAACAACTTCCTATAAAATAGGAAGTATACAAAACAATAAACTTCCCGTACTAATATATTGTTATACATTTGTTATAACAATATATATAAAACAAACCATGTGAATACTAATTCCTAACATTCCCCCCCTTAGTGTTTACATGGTATAAAAACATCCACACACTCCTCTGCATTATGCTCACCCCTGTGGCATGTCCAACTCTGTGACTCATGACCTTGATCCAAAAGAAAGGCTCACTCCTTCCATGGTTTTAAACAGGCTTACCACAAACCTTGAAGTGATCCAGAATGCTCTTTTGACGTGACCCGCGTGAAATATCACGACTCACCAGCTTTTCTTGCCGACTTGAGCATGCATTAATGTTTTTGGTCCCCTGGAATAGTGTTTTTCTTTTGTTTAATGTTAAGGAGTTCAGTTTGGATTTGATTTTTGGATGTTTGGATTCTTATAAATGCATGGTTTGTGCACATGCAAATGGCCTCTGAATTTTGCTCCAAAGTTTGCTTTTGAATTTCTTGTTACAGCAGTTTTAGTTTTCCTTTGCTTAGGATTCTTAGTTTTCTCATTGAGTGCTTTGGTTAGTATTGTGTTGCAGCTGGTAAGCCACATATCCAACTTGTGCAAGTGCAAACATTATTTGGGCCACCATTTTCACTCCAACTTTCATGTTTTCAGTGCTGTGGTCCTTTTAGTTTGCTTAGGATTGGTAGCATAGTTTGTTGCAGGTTTGTTTTGACTTTGTGTTGCTATTGGTAAGCCACAGATCCAACTTGTGCAAACAGTATTATTGTTTTGGAGTAGAATAGTCTAGGCAGCCATTAAAGTTGCAGGTTTTGATCTTCATACAGACTAGTTTCAGGTTCTGGACGCTTTTGTTGCATGATTTGCAGTAGACCCCGCTAGGAATTGCATAGGCCAAGCTCTGTACTCTTGCGCTATCCCTCTCCTATCCGCATTCTATTCTGTCTGTATTCTGAAGGCTGTCCATTGATCCAAATATCTATTCCTGTTGATGCAAGCATTCCACGCTTTTCTAGATTCACGTGAGCACAAAGAACGAAGAGATCATACTGAGGGAACAAGAACACACACACCATCGGATTCGCCACTGTTCTGTGAAATCCAGGTTCCATCTTTCAAAGTTTTAGTTAGAACTTATCAAATAAAGTAGTTAATCACTTTATTTCAGTTATTTCCATTCTCGATATTTCCGGGGAGGTTGTGGGGATTGATAGTTTCTGAGAAACTATGATTCATTCCTCACTTCTGAGGTAGGATCGAGAATCTTGCAGATAGATTAGTTATTTCGTTGTTTAGAATAGATATACGAAATCACACAGACAAATAGCTACACTCGGCTATTTTGTTTGTTTTACGTTGTTAGTTTAGTTGTCAATTCTAAATACTTTTAAATAGCTGCTTTCTTATAAATTGCCAGAAAATACAAAAAGAAATTATATATGCTAGAAGTGCACTTAGATTTTACTTTATTATAGTTTGTTTCATTACTGCTTTTGCATGACAATTACGGGACCTAGGGAGCCCAGGGAATACATTTTCAAGCCAATTGTGCCCCAGCCCAATACTGTAGTGGTAATAACTGACATTGACCAAAACCTTAGGATACAAGTCTTCCAAACAACAACAGACTTCCAACAGATCAGGACACAGTTGAGAGGGTTAAACATCGAAGACGACCAAGCATATCTGTTTTGGTCAAATCAGCCAAACTACAGATTACCCTAGAAAATACCCACATGACTGTAGAAGGGCTTGAAAGAGAACAAACATTCGGGTGTGATCCTTTAGTTCCACAGCCAGACGCTGGAGACACCCTAGTAGATATAGATACCAGCTTAAGAATCCAAGTTGCGATAACGCCTGTAAGGTATTCTGAGAAGATCGCACAACTATTGGTTCTAAACATAGAAGCTGAAAAATCTTACGACTACTGGATACTAGGAATCAGAACTTGATCTCCCGTATGACCATAACGGGACCGCAACAACCAAGAGTCTATGGTTGTGATCCACAGATCCCACAGCCTAACGAATCCATAAGAGAATTAGACATAGACACTGGCCTACGTAAATTAGTATTTCAGTCTACTCCGATTCCACCTCTCATCATTCAACAGTTATCCCTACTAGACACAATAGCCAACGAAGCTAGAGAATTTTGGACTAGGCCAGAGAATCATCCATAGAGTTGACTATATTCGCCATATGACCCTATCAGGAGAAATACACGAAACCATCCCGGGTCATTTTCCACGCATCCCACAACCCATAGATCGAATCACGCCAGAGATCGATATTGATTGGAGCCTTCGAGCAGTCATCCTCGCTGATCGATCTATCACACCAGTCCAAGTTAGAAGGGCCTTCTTTGCCTTAGATTCGCAAATACCATTAGTGCGTGTCGAAGACATTAGAATGCCTAACTAGTTTTCCTGCACATTCTACCCACACCGGCTGTCTCGGCACGACCTCGGGAGGTCGGGTACGCAGAAGAGTTACTTGTTGATTCTCAAGCTCGCCTGTCACTTTTCCAACGTATAATAACCACTTCAACTCATTTGTTAGAGAGACGATGATGGATTCAAGGCATGATGTTTCTCAACTTACTCGATGAGATTATCATTTCAGCTATGGCTATGATGACATAATTTCATGAATTTTGGATTCTAATGGGTCTTTTAACACTTTTCAAATTCCTTTCTGGTCGCACAACATCATCCGACTTTCACCTGTGGTGCCTCAATATGCTTTGTCTTGTTCCTTGACACAAATGAGATCAAAACAATTCGCTAGGATCCTTGAGGAGAGTTGATTTCCTTTTTTGAGTTACATAACCACGTTAAAACCCTATGAGGATGGAAAAAATTAGCGAGATGAGTGAAAATGGAAGCAACAACAGCTTTCTGCTCTAAAAACTAAAACTTTCTATTTTTAGCAGGTGGGATCAAGAGCTAAAATTTTGGGATTTGTTTTCCTTTTTGCTTAAATTTTGTTTTCTGAATCTCCTAGCACACTCAATTCACCTTCAATGATGATGATTTACCATTTTTTGGAAGTTTCTATTTTTATCAAGTTGCTTTTTTCGGAACATGTTATTTTGGGAAAATTGTTTGTTTTGCCTTGTTGTTTTGCACTGTTTTTGGATATTCTGAGTAATAAGAGCTTGATGTTTTTATGAAATTAATATTTTTAGTAATTAAATATATGGAACATGTGATGTTTTTATAAATGGTTTATATTAGTTTCAATTTGCAATGAAATCACAATTGTTGGATTCGACTCTACACTGGGATCCCGTTCTCCAATTTTCTTCGCGATCCTTCTGCTATAACTCTTGAAAATCAAAAAGGAAAATTTTGGGATGAATGGTTTCAGGTTTAATGTTATGTGATGGAATATATTAATGGAGGATTGAATCTTCAATGATCACAAAGGCCCCTTAGAGTAGAGTCTTTAGTCAAAACCTTGGTGCGATCAGTTTTCTGGTTAGCAAGTTATGAGAAAATCTTCATTTTTGCAATCACATCTGGTCTAGAACGTTTTTGGAAGCATGTATGTTATGTTAATTTTTTAAAAAAGTTTTTAAAACATAACAAATAGGTCTAATTGTGTAAAGAGAGTTATCTTAGAAATAAGTTAGTTCATTTCTTACTTCCTGGAAACTAGTTTTTAACCCCTCTAAGAACTAGGGTTTAATGTCTAGTGGGGGTGGTGGTAAATTTTTTCCCCTCTATCCCCTTGGATAAAAGGGATAATAGGGACACAAATGGATTCTTGGAGCAATATTGTGCCAAGTGTCACCATCAAATGTAATGTGAGGATGATGAAGAAAGCCTGACAAATAACCAGAGGATGAAAGAAGGTCATGTGAGAAACCACATAGGGGAATGGTGGGGGTGGCACTCCATTTTATCCCCTCTTTTTCCATTAGGAAATGGACAAGAGGGAAAAATAATATTTCTTGGAGTAAGATGTTGCCAAGTGGCACCATTTGGTACAACGAGGAGATGAGAGGTTTAGCTCGTTAAGCCCCCAACAAAGCTGGAGAGGGTCACATAGGGACTAGAGAGGGGGGTAGTGGTAGGGAATTACATTTTTTCCAATCTCTCCCCTTAGGAAAGGGACAAGAGAGATAAAAATTAGTGTTAGGAGAAAAAAATTGACATGTGGCACTTGAAAAATGACTAAGTATGGGATCAACATACCTTATACCAGTGAAGAATTGAAAATTTAATTCCTGGAACTAGGAGAAGTATTTTTAGTTGAAAAATTATATAAATTGAATCCAAAGACCATTTAAAGATAAATGGAATAGGTTTCTGAACCTAATTCTTCTTGCATATCCAAAAATGGCTCCTTTTTCTTCACAACAACATGGTGTGCATGCAAAGATTGAGTTGTCTTGAGAAACTCTTAGGAATTGTGCAAGATATGATTCTTATAACATGAATAGGGCTATATAATATTTACATCTCATATTTTATTTCCTTATAACACCTTATGGATCTCCCCGAATCATCTAGAGAAGTTCAGGTTCATATTTTGACTGCTCACTCCTTACACCTAAAGAACTCGCTTTTGCATAGATTGTCCCTAAACCTCCAAATATTCCATAAATATTCCTAAATAAATTTCAACACCCTATTGTATCTAATACCACCTCCGAATTATTTTGATATTTTGTAACCTTCCCAGAGGATGGACACCTACTTGGAAATAGCCATAATTGACCTTTTAACACCTACCAAAGAACTAGTCTTCAATTATACTTTGTCAGATGAAAGAAATGATCGTGTCACATAATTGAAACACTTTAACATGATTTTTAAACATATTATGAGTACCTGTAAGGTTGGTATGATCATGACATGGGAGACAAATTGACCAGGAGAGGGATCTAGGAGGATTTTGAAACAAATTTTTACATTTGGCTTAGTTGCCATGACTCAAGTTTTCAATTTTTGGGCTTGTAAAAAATGCATGGAAATTGTTAGGAATATTTAGTGCTCCATGTTAATAGGTATATTTTTGGGTGATTATAAATTATAGTAAGAAAATATATTGTAACGGAGTTGTTAAAACCAACTCATGTAGAGAATGTGTGAGAAAGAATAAAATCTTGTTTAAAGAATTGTGGAGATTTTATCCTTGAAAAGAGGAGTAATTTCACATATATATTTGTATAATCCTGTATGAATTAATATATTAAAATTATCAAAGCTTTATTGCATGTTTCAGTTGTTCAACTCTTAACCAAATTTACATTTGGTATCAAAGCGAGTTATGTGTAAGTGTAAATTTTCTTTTTGATTTCTCTTTAAGGCTAATACTAATTATTTGGTTACCTTGTGGATAGTAGTTGTATGAGTGCACATTAATTTGTATTATAGGATATTTTGGTTATAGTTAAGAGTGTTAGAAATATCTGTATAACTGTGTTGCTCTCTTAAGACAATCTATAAAATCTCTATTCCACACTTGCATCTGTATAGTATAATTTTCTATCCAATTGTTTACAAGGGTTTGTTTCCATCAGACTGATTACATTTTATTTAACTTTGGAATTGGTTCTATTTTAATAAACCTTGACCTAGAATGTTATATAGATCATATACTGAGAGGATAAATATTCACAGAGTTGTGATAAAAAAATCATTTTTGAATATATTATTTTGATTCAGGAAGGGAATCATTATAAGAATTGTTGCAACAAGTGAAATCCATCAAAGGGAAAAATTAGTGGTTTTATTAGTTGATTAGAAATTATCAATCAAATAAGGTATTCTTCCACTATGCACAAATGGTTATTTAATTCATTTATCATATTTTTCCTTGCATTGAACAAACATAACCACAACATTATGAAGAATCTTGTTGGGCTTTAGATCCTCTTGTGTTGTTACACTGCCTGAAGTTAACAACCACCACTCAACAAGTATCACTCTTCACACGGATTTGGATAAATTCATCATCACCATTTGGGTCCTCTTTATTGAGCCTTTCCACTAGCCATAACTATATCAACCTGGTCAATTGTTTCCTTCTAGTAACCTATAGACAAAAAATCATGCACTTGGGTACATTTCTAGGTCCTAAAAGTATGCTAGTATTTACATGATTCATAAACAAGAAAACTAGTGATTGACAACTATCTTTGGCATCTTTTATTCATCTCTTGTTTTCTATATGATATTATACACCCTACAACCTAGTCAGATCTTAACTCATTTATCTTTTATGTCTTCATACACCAACGCCCAACTAGGATAACAACGCCCAGGCGCTCCTATCCCTCTTGGGCACCCCTGACCCTCTTTATCCTTTAGTCACTCTTTTTGGGTATCTTTTATCTTTTAGGCATATTTTTCACTCATGGGTCAGCCTTATAGTTGGAAATTATGAAATTCAAACAAGGGAATCATATAAATACATAGTTATACTTTTGAAATGAGGGACCAAGCTCTAAGCATTACTATTACCACCTAAGCTTGCATTCAAAAGGAACCTAAAGAACTCCAAGGCATTCATCTAACATCCATTCTATGGATAAGGGACTACGTATTCTACATATACAACATAATAAGGGAAATTTAATTCTATTCAATCCACACATTTACATATTTTAGCAAATCTAGTCCGTTATCTAGTGCATCTTGCATAAGGGCTTCCTAGGGCATCATTTATACACACACAAACACTACATGGAGTCTTAGATGTAGTGCAATGCTTGGTCATAAGTTCACTCTGTCAGGTGACCATCGGGGCCAGTCTAATTCCCCATTCTACATTTCCCTTTTTAGGTTTGATGTGGTTTGTGGGATTGTGCATGTGAACTTCTCTTTTGCATGTTACAGATACCTTTGGCAATAAAGAAGTGGCTACCAGGTGATCAACAAGAAATAACAATGAATATCTTGCGACACTATAGGAATCAGATCCTGAGCTTTTGCATAGTCACTGGTGCCCAAAAGTGGTCTCCAATGCCCAGGCACCCTTGCCCTACCACAAGAACCTTTTTCTGAGCTTATTCTTATATCCCAAAATTTATAGTGAGCAACTACGATGCTGTTTGCATCCAGTTCAACACTTTACCCTACCCAGATCACTTCGAGGTTGCATATAAATCAACTAAGTCATCTTATCTCCCTTCTTTTCTTAGGCTTTCTTATTTTACATACTTATTTGCTTGCATCATACTATACTATAGCATATGTATATCATTATTTACATCAGTTAATCTACAATAGGGTTTAATAATATACATTATATTTTTATTAAATCACCATCAAATTCATGACTATAACATATCTAATTTGAATCAATTATATAACTTCACCTTATGACAATAATTTGTTCAGTGAAAACCTTATCAAATCACAAAGTTGGCTCTATAAGCTGACACTTGATTCAACTTACGAATTGCATCTTGTTTGACTCTTCATCTTGAGCTCTCTCTCTCTCTCTCTCTATGGTAGATTCCTCTCCATGATCTCAAAGTCACCAAACAATCCTATGCAATCTAGCACTCATCCTTGGTGTAGGAAAATACATAGCAATGCCAAACATCCTAAAAAACTAGTCTTCATAGAATCAAACCAACTTGGAGAGTCATTGGTAGAAAATAACAGTGTGCTCATTCATATAGAGTCAAATTCCAAAGTTATGTTGAGTTTCATTGAAAATATAAAGTGTAGCCTAAGAATTTGTGCACCTAACCCGTGCAGTTATTTCAGATTTAATAAAAAAAGTTTAAATATCATAATATGGGTTGTTTTAGTTTAGTATATTCATTTTTTTTAACTTTATTGTATTTAGATTTTATTTATGGTGTTTAAATTATTAAATATTTAATTTCCAAATAGTATACTTTGGCTATTTTAAAATTTTAAGTAAAAACAATCTTCATAAGTTTTTGATTTCAAGTTTAAAGTAAATCTAGTGTGTTGATAGTCTAAATCATCATCTTTTGTCAATGGTATTGACAATTGTGTCAAGTATAGTCGAAATAGTTTCGTAAAGTACAAAATGAGTGAATAGTGATTTTTTCAATTGTCAATAGTTTTTGTGAGTAAATTGTGGTCTTTAATGTGTCATAGTCGGTCAAAACTATGTATTTTTTGTCATTTTGGGTCACTGTCAAAAGTATTAGAAAATTTAAAAAATTTCCTCGACGATACATTTTTGGTATAACCTGATGTCCTAAAAATAAAATATTTCATATTGTTGTCCTCTCAAAATTCCCCTCTTTTGAAAGTTGAAAAATTTGAAAATTTTGAGTTAACACTATTCAATAGTGTTCTAATGAAGTAAAAATTTGAAGAGATGGTGAAAATTGCGTTTATTGGGGTCATTTTAGTGACTTGCGGGTATGTTAGACATTTTTGTCCCTCATGTCCCAATTACCAGTGGGCATTTTGTTTGTCAATCTTCCAATTTGCCCACAAGTCCTTGTCTATCAGCTTTATCAAACATTTTCGGCCCATCTGTCCCAAGTATGTCCGGGCCTCTTGTTCACCGATTCCCCGCATCATCCGTATCGGCCGAATCAGATCTTCACGTCCTTCACGTTTCTATGTCCCTGGACTGTCCATGCTCCTTTGGCCCGCATTCCCCACATCATCCGCATCGGCCGAATCAAATCTTCACGTCCTTTGCATTTCTATGTCCCTGGACCACTCGTGCTCCTTTGGCCTGCATTCCCTGCATCACCCGCATCGGCCGAATCATATTTTCACGTCCCTCATGTCCCAATGTCCCATGGACCATCCGGGCCAGTTTTTTCTGCTTTTCCCACATTTCACCTTTTTTGAGTCGATGCAAGGTGTATTTAATGCACATTTATGATCTTGTTTCTCTTGAATGACTATTTAAAGGGACTACCATTTATGCATTTGTCACATTGCTTACTCGTTATATCTTGCCCACACTCTTGCAATTGAGTCATCTGTTCATCTTCCTGTATCCCTTTGAATTTTTATCACGAATCTGTTCTTTGAAGGATGTTCTTCTGTGCATTATAAAAATGAAGGACATTTTTTCTCTCCATTCAGCTATAGCTGAGGCTAATAAGGAGTATTTAGAGCATACCGAGTTTGAAAAAGATATGGAAAAATTCCTCGGCACATGGACTCATGCTACTGCTAACACAACAATTCCAAGAGGCATGGAGATAGTGGAAGCATTGAAGAGATTCAAGCATCAGATTCTCAAAGTAGTGGGCCCTCCTCCACCACAACTGGATGTCTCTGCTTCTGGATCTTGACTTTCCTTTTTTATCTATACTTTGGATCTCCTTGTAAATTAATTAAATACTTTGTATTGTGAATTTCCTTAATTAATATTTTGGTTAAAAGAAACGGTTACCAAATGTAACCGCTTTGTAAGCTATATATTGAGCTCTCCTCACCATTCCAAAGAGCTGGAACTAGTGCAAATCAATTAGTACATAAGATTTCCAATGACCTCATTTCCATCAAGAAACAATTGGCTCAGCATGCTCCCTGTCAAGACATTCCAAGGAAGACCTTTCAACCTAGAAACTGTTTGCCTTCTTCTCAAACAAGGCTGGCAATCGAAGCACCACCCATCAAGGTCCCTGTTAATGCAACTTGTGAAGGTTAAAGAACCTGATGATGAAGAGGTTAATGAAGAATTTGAAGAACCTGGAGAAGAGGCCGAGGAAGAATTGGAAGAACTTGATGGATCTCAAGTTAATTTCCATTACTACTAGAAGGCATTGATGAAGAAGATGATTATGATGAAGTAGTTGTATAGATGAACAGTGAGTCATATGCTGTTATGGACTCGGGAGCAGGACCAACAAGAAAGAAAAAATGATGCAGCCCACTAAAAAATCTAAGGAGCATCCCACAACTATTCCAGTGGTGGCAAGAAGAGAATCTCCTATTCCCACTGCATCCACGCAAAAGGTAAGTTTTGATAATTCTTCTTCTTCTACTCTTACTTCTAAAACTTCTTATTCTCTAATTCCAAAGCCTAATAAGCCTGAGATTCCTAGTGATGATTCCCCATCCACCTCTAGATATTTTGATATCATCGACCACCTCAAGAAGACAAAAATCTAGATTTCAGAGGCTAAGTTTTATCAAACCCATCCAAAATCCTTTGCCAAAATGGTCCACTTTTTCAATTCCCATTCCAAAACTTCATCCCACACTTCTAAAGGTCTTTTTCCCACTCCATCTTCCACACCCCAGCCAAATCTTGTGGCTGCAGTCACCTCTCCTAATGAGAAAATCAAACCATTATATGTGACCCTCCTCATAGCTGGCCACAGACTTAACAACTGTGTCATAGACTTAGGAGCATTGGACAATGTAATGCCTGCTAAAGTGGCTCATGCTTTGGGGCTTACCCTCACACACGCTATTGATTCTTGTTATTCCATGGAGACTAGGGAGGTGCCCTTGGTCAGAAGAATTAAGGATGCACAAGTAGATTTTGCTGCCTTACTCGAGAAATGGGTTTTTAGCTACTATTATGTTAGCTGATATTCCTCCTTCATATGGCATGTTGTTGAGTAGGGAATTTTTGCAAGGATGTAGGAGGAGAAATTAAAATGGATTGGTCACATGCCCTTATACCAGTCAATGGAAAGATGAAGAAGGTGCTGCCTGAGAAGCAAACTGAATATATTGTGCAAAAGATGGATGATACCAAAGCACAAATACTTTATGAAGATATTGGGCCATGACAACTATCTGATCATGTCTGAGGATGAGGCCAGAACGTCCCAAAGAAGTGCTCCATGATCCTAATGGAGTTTGGAATTTGAAATTTGATGGAAGTTGCTCCTCAGCTGGTGCTGGGGCTGGGGTGGTAATTGATAACTCCAGAGGGAAAGATTCATCCTTTCTCATTCAAGAGGCAATATGAAAATACAAATAACACAACAGAATATGAAGCTCTCATCTTTAGACTAAACGTAGCAAAAGAAGGAGGTGTGAAGAATCTTCTGGCTCATGGAGATGTGGAACTTGTTATCAAACAAGTCAGCGATTTGTTCCAAGTAAAGAATAGAAGGTTAAAGCACTATAGAAATCTGGTCTGGGATTCTATTGAATTCCCTTGATGCCTTATCCATTGAAGTGGTGACAAGGGAACAAGAACACTAGGGGTGACTCCCTAGCTGTTTCAGGGTCTTTGTTGATACCTCATCCTAATTTTTCTTAGGAAAAATTCACCATTAAAATGATCCATAGACCAAGCGTACCGGGATAATGCAAACAACTAGAAAGTTTTCAATGATGATCAACATTTGCTCTCTTTCTTCGAGCTCAGGGATAAATTTGATCAATTGTATTTTGAAGGAAGTGACAATCTACCTCAAGAGGGTGTATCTTCCAATGATGAATGGTGTCAAAGAAGAGATGGATCAAGATGGATGCATCAGGCTAAAAGGTAACAAGATCCCTAGAGGGCTTGTAAGTCTGGAGGAATTGTTTGATAAACATGACATGCATGTCAAGTCCAAGGCTTCCAAAGGAGCTCAACAATCTATTGAATACGAAAATATTAACCTTGGGAGCTCTGCCTAACCCCAAAATGGTTAGAACGATGGAAAGTACTACACCCAAGAGGAGAAGAAGAAGGTAGTAAATATTTTGAAGAGGTACGTTTATGTCCTTGCTTATTCTTATGATGATCTGAAAGCCTTTCTAGCCAAAAGAAATGCAACATTTCATTCCCCTCAAACCTAGGATAAAACCTTTCAAGCAAAAGCAAAGGCAATACAATCCCAAAATTGCTGACACCATTCTCTAAGAGATACAAAAGTTATTGAAAGACAAGATCATCTTCCCCATTCATCATTCCACATGGATTGCTAATATTGTCCTCGTTAGGAAGAAAAACGGTGAGATTTAGATCTGTGTTGACTTCAGGAATCTAAATCAGGATTCTTTGAAAGACAATTATCTCCTACCCATGATGGACCAAGTGTTACAAGCTGTCACATGTTTTGAAATGTTGTCTATGCTTGATGGTTTCTCAGGATATAACCAAGTGGAAGTCAATACTATAGACCAGCACAAGACTGCCTTTACCACTGCTTGGGGTAGTTTTGCCTACAAAAGGATGCCCTTTGGCCTTATTAATGCTGGTGCCACTTTTTAGAGAGCAATGGATTTGGTCTTCAAGGGTTTGAAAGGAAAATGCATTGTTGTGTATCTAGATGATTTAACCATGTCTTCCAAAACTATAGCAGATCACTTTCAACATCTAGAAATAGTTCTCGTGAAATGTAGAGAACATTGGTCTCTCTGAATCCCAAGAAATATTTCTTTTGTGTCATGGAGGGCAAGTTGTTGGGACATGTTGTCTCTAGAGAAATAATCAAGATTGATCTTGAACAAGTTCAAGCTATTCAATAGATTCCTCTTCCCACAAGTAAAAAAGGAGTGCACTCTTTCTTTGGTAAGATCAACTTCCTAAGAAGATTCATCCCTGACTTTGCAGAGCTGACTCTGAATATTTCCCAGATGATGAAAAGAAAGCAGACATTTGGTTGGTCTTCTAAAGGAAAGGAATCATTTGAGGGCATTAAAGAAATCCATTGCTAAGACTCCTATCTTAGCATGTGCAGATTTTTGCAAAGATTTTATTATCTATTACTATACCACTGAGAGTACTTTGGTTGCTGTGTTGACTTAGAAATATTATGAAGATCATGAGCTCCCAATGGTAGTCATGAGTTATATTCTGAAAAATCATGAGTTGAGGTACACTATGATGGAGAAACATGCTTTTGTAGTGGTTAAATCTGTTGAGCAGTTTCGATTTTACATTCTTAACTCTCACTCTATTGTGTTTGTGCCAAATATGACTATCAAGTCTATTCTTACACAACAGGAGTTTGGAACCAAGAGAGGAAATTGGGTAGAAAAGGTTCATGAGTATGATCTCGACATCAAACCAACAAATCTAGTTCGGGGTAAAGGCTTGTGCAAACTTATTGCTAAAGGAGTTGGTCAAGCGTTGCCTAAGGATGAAGTTGATATCCCTATTGTTCTATTCCTTAGTTCAACAGATGAATGGTATGCTGACATTGCTCACTTCCTCACATATGGTGAGTTTCCATCTCACTCAACTGCCAAGGAGAAGAGAGATATCAAGCTAAGGTCAACACAATACGTGTTGTGGGAGAATTCTTTGTTCAAACGAGGAGTGGATGGAAGATTCTTGAAGTGTGTGGACAAAGTGTAACAGAAGAAGCTATTCTCATCCTTCCATGATTAGGCCTATGGGGGTCATTTCTCATCTACCGTTACTGCTCACAAATTTTTTTGTGTAGGATACTATTGGCCTACTTTGTTTAAGGATGCATCAAGGTGGGTCAATAAGTGTGAAGCTTGTCAAACCTTTGTAGGAAGACCTAAGTTAGCTTCTTTGCCACTTAAGCCAGTTATGATCGAAGAGCCCTTTCAACAGTGGGGTTTGGATTTTATTGGAACACTCAACCCATCTTCAAGTGCAGGACATATTCATGTGTTGACTACCACAGATTATGTCACTAAGTGGGTAGAAGCCATTCCAGTTAAAAAGTACTACTTCAGAGGTAGTATGTAATTTCATCAAAGAAAACATCTTGATAAGGTTTGGAGTACCAAACAAGATCGTGACCGATAATGCTTTAAATTTTTCTTCTGCTGAGATGATGGAGTTCTGCTATGGGTATGGGATTTTCCCTCACTCATTCTTCAAATTATTATCCTCAAGGGAATGGAAAGGCATAATCAACAAACAAGAATTTAGTGACCATTGTAAGAAAGCTTGTTAATGAATCTTAGAGAAACTGGCACAAAAAGCTTTATGATGCTCTCTGAGCAGATAAGATTACATCTAAAAGAGTAATTGGGATGTCCCCTTTTCAATTGGTATATGGTGTGGAAACTCAACTACCAGTGACAGTGGAACTACCATCTTTGCATTTAATGAAAGCTATTGAGGACACCAGTTTCAGTGATTGTTTGAAAAGAGGATCATGTATCTCCATAAGCTAAATGAAGTTAGGTTGCATGTTTTTGATAGAATCTCTGCCCATCAGTAGAAGGTGAAATATTTATTTGACGAGAAAACTAGATCTAAAGATTTCAAAGTTGGAGACATTGTTCTTCTATGGGACAAAAGACATGAACCTCGAGGAAGCCATGGTAAAGTTTGACTCTCTTTGGCTTGGTCCCTTTCAGAATCAGGCACTTTACTGGTGAAAAATTATTTCTATCTTAATTACATGGATGGATCTTTCTCTCACACTTCCTTATAGTGGGTAGTACTTGAAATTGTTCAATTTCCTAGGTGAATAGGAAGTCCTTTGTATATTATGTATAGTGTGTGTGTTTTCCTTTCCTCACTTTTTGCTTTGTTGTTTTTTCCCATGTGTTGCCTTATTGTATTGATTTTCCTTTGACTCTATTTGCCCAATGGATAAGGCACTGGTATTCTTCCCCAGAGTTTTCTTGAGTTTCTTGTCTTGCCTCGTTCTTGTGATCTAGTCAAGTCATCCCCTAGAAAATAGCTAGTTGTTGTCCTCTCAAAATTCCCCTCTTTTGAAAGTTGAAAAATTTGAGTTGATACCCTTCAGTAGTGTTCTAGTGAAGTAAAAATTTGAAGAGATGGTGAAAATTATGTTTATTGGGGTCATTTTAGTGACTTGGGCGTTTGTCAGACATTTTTTTTCCTCATATCCCAAGTACCGGCGGGCCTTTTGTTCGCCGATTGGCCGATTTCCCCGCAAGTCCTTGTCTGTCAAATTTATCAGACTTTTTTGGCCCATCTGTCCCAAGTACGTTCGGGCCTCCTGTTCATTGATTCCCCACATCATCCACATCAGCCGAATCGGGTCTTTACGTCCTTCACATTTCTGTGTCCCTGGACCTCCCGTGCTCCTTTGTCCTGCATTCCCTACATCATCTGCATCGACCAAATTAGGTCTTCACGTCCTTCATGTTTTTGTGTCCCTGGACCACCCGTGCTCCTTTGGCCTGCATTCCCCACATCACCCGCATCGGCTGAATCAACTTTTCATGTCCCTCATGTCCCAATGTCCCATGGACCGTAGTTTTTCCACTTTTCCCCGCATTTCACCTTTTTTGAGTCGGTGCAAGGTGTATTTAATGCACATTTATGATCTTCTTTATCCTGAACGACTGTTTAAAGGGACTACCATCTATGCATTTGTCACATTTCTTGCTCGCTATATCTTGCCCGCACTCCAATTGAGTCATCTGTTCATATTCCTGTATCCCTTTGCATTTTTATCACGAATCTATTCTTTGAAGGCCGTTCTTCTGTGCACTATAAAAATGAAGGACATTTGTTCTCTCCATTCAGCTATAGCCAAGGCTAATAAGGAGTATCTAGAGCACACTAAGTTTGACAAAGAGATGGAAAAATACCTTGGCACATGGACTCATGCTACTGCAAACACAACAATTCCAAGAGGCATGGAGATAGTGGAAGCATTGAAGAGATTTAGGCATCAGATTCTCAAAGTAGTGGGCCCTCCTCTACCACAACCAGATGTCTCTGCTTCTGGCTCTTGACTCTCCTTTTCTATCTATAGTTTGGATCTCCTTGTAAATTAATTAAGGACTTTGTATTGTGCATTTCCTTAATTAATCTTTTGGTTAAAAGAAACAGTTACCAAATGTAACCGCTTTGTAAGCTATATATTGAGCTCTCCTCACCATTCCAAAGGGCTGGAACTCTGATTATTTTTGAAAGTGTAAAAGAATTAAAAGCTATCAATACAAAAGATTTCCCTTTCTATTTCTATCTGCGTCTATTTATTCCCTCTTATCTATCTAAAATTTGTGAATCATTAATTTATTGCATTAAGAAGCTTTGTATTCTTGTGGACATTATCTTTGGAACTTTGTGCCTGTGAAATAACATCTAGTGGTTTTAATACGAATGATTATGTTCTATATATTGTCCTTACTCAACATTTATAAGGAACTATTTTGCTATCTATACTTCCTGAAGAGTTCTATTGTATTCTACCTTTTTCCCCTCCATTAATTGTTTTGTTCCTTTGTATTGATAATCTATCTTGGCATTAAAACACTTTCATGATATCAAAGTTCCTCATTAAGTAGAAAATTGTACATTTGTGAATAGTTTTGCTGCTTGCTTTCAATAAGGGCACCTCTCCCATCAAAGAGGAGGGACTTTCGTCCCCTGACTGCTGCTTGCATTAAAGGCCTATTTTGACAACCAACACATATTGAGGGGGGAAGAGATGATAAACAATGTGGAATTTTTTTATCTTCATATCCAAATCTAGTTGAGTTAAAAATGACAAACTGGAGGACAAGGCATTAGAGGAAGGAGGACAATCAACTTCCTCTCATTAGTCACCAACGATGGGGCCATACAAAAAATTTAGTAGTAGTTTATTTTTTAGTTGTGTGAATTCAGTTGATTTTGTATGGTGTGAATAGAATCGGTATTCTTCTTCAAATTTGTGATAAGTGAGCAATGATTCCTACATACTTCCTTGATGTAAAAATGTAGTGGAAAGATAAAAACACAAGCAAAAAACAACATCATGATACTTGAAGAGGATGAACATGGGTTGATACCTTAAATAAGGGTTCATATCTTGAATATGGATTTATACCAAGGGTTGTTGGTAATCCTGTGTAAAGCCATTCATGAGCACGCATCATAAACATGCTACAAATGGAAGTGAAATTATTTTTCTCCTATGTTTGCACTAAGGGGGGAATGTGAGAAATCATTTAGTGCTCCATATTAATAGGTATATTGTTGGATGATTATAAATTATAGTAAGAAAATATATTGTAATGTATTTGTTAAAACCAACTCATGTAGATAATGTGTGAGAAACAATAGAATCTTGTTGAGAGAATCATGGAACTTGTTATCCTTGGAAAAAAGGAGTAACTTAACATATATATTTGTATAAGCTTGCATGAATTAATATATTAAAATTATCAAAGCTTTATTGTGTGTTTTATTTGTTCAACTCTAAAACAAAGTTACACTCCGCACACCCAAAATCTCCTAGATCCACCTATAATTATCTAAGTGCACTCATCCCCTTGTTTTTTCAAGTTCACATCTTACTTTGTACATTAGTTGCAAGAATTAATGTGTTGTTATGATATTACATAATTAATGTTGGAAGTTAACAATCAAAATAACCTCTTGTAGCTCCCCTTTACATTCTTTAGTGTACTTAACACACTAAATCTAGATTCCAAATCTAACAAGGGTGTAAAAATTTTGGTACACCAAAATCTTGAATCAAATTTATTGTTCAAACCATCATGTTTTCTCTTCACTAATTTTGATACATCACGATTCTAAATATCATGGATGATTCTTATCCTTTAGATCTCCTTTCCAAGGGTTCCCACCTTTTCTCTAATGGAAGATCATATCACTCTAATCAACCCACACCCTTTGATGATACCCTTTATATATCTCATGAGTGTACACATCCTATTACTGATATCTTTTCCAATATTATTTTCACTATTTAGATTGATCTTGTCTGAGGTGAAGGCTCCAATAACAAACCCGACACTCACTCTCTTGATCTTGTTGAAGATGAAGCATAACATCTTACACATTTATTACAAGATAATCCCACTAATATTGATATTAATATATATGTTTCTAGAAATCAACTTAAGCATGCTTCATTATCTCATGTAAAGACATTTGCTATTTTTACATCTACGGTGTCTACCTCTTTGAGGATACATAATCTTTCGATGCACAATGTATTTATGCCAATTCTTACAACCACTATTCTTAGTACACATCTTATATCCAATCATAATGTTTTTAATGCCTCTTCATCTAGCACACGAGCTCTTGAAACCCTTGTTCATACACTACATGTGAAAATATTACAATTGTAACAAGGTGCATCCACTTCCTCTCATGTTATTGATTCTATTCAGATTCTTCATAACCCACTTGCACCCAAAGTAAATTCTTATTCTTTTCCTATTGTTTTTTCTTCTCCTAAACTCCTTTTCTATGATGGAAAAGGGTACCCTACAGAGCATATTTGATCATTTCATGTGGTTTAATTTTGACTACGACTCTCCTGACATTTTACTCACTAGGATATTTCTTAGAAATATTAAGGAATTTACACTAAAAAAATTCTATGTTCTCCCCATACACACTATGTGCTCTTTTACTGCTTTAAAAAATAAGTTTTTGGCACAATTATCTATCAGCATTTGGGACAAGGTTTATTATGCATAGATGTCTAAGATACAAAAAGGATATAATGATCCTATTAATGAGTATGTCTTACAATACAAGACCTGCTTACTAAGATGAATAATATCTTGGATGACAGTGAATTACAAGATCTCTTCACACAAATCTTGTGTATTCCTTTGCAAGGATCAATCATATTCAAAGAATGTGAAGCTAATTTGTTACATATGAACAAAATCAAGTACATTTCTATCACTCCTAATACATCTAATATAAAATTTCCAAGTAAATTGACATTCAAAGGCAATACTAATGATGTTAAGTCTACTTCTATGGGCATTGTCAATGTTATTTCTCAACTTACTAAGCTACAATTATAACCACATGACATAATTTACTGTCAATGTTATTTGTCAACTTACTAAGCTATAATTACAACCATATGACATCAATTTACTTACTTACCATGTGCTCCACACATTGTATTGAAATAATTACTTGAGTGTAATCTAGTGTCTCTTCCTCCACTATTTGATATGAGTAGGCCTCAAATTAAGAGTTTAAATGCCAATTTTTACTATGATTATCATAGATGTATTGGTCACCTCACCGATAGGTGTATTAAACTTCATCACAACATTCAAGATCTTATTGAATCCAATGCCATTGAATGGGATGAGCCCAATAAATCTTCTAAGCCAAAAAATGATGATGCCAACTTGACAATCTTCAATGATCCACTTCTTAAGCATTACAATGAAAAACTAATTCAAAATGACATATTAATTATTGTACAATGCCACTACCATCTTGTTATGATCACCCATTGGATGAAATCATTGGGAATATCACTCACACATCTTATTTTTCACCGATGATCACTTTTGATGACTTTGATATAGATGACACACTTTTTTATGATACTCTGTCCATTCTTGTCTCTATTAATCAAGTACCTATACACAATGTAGGGGTTGATCCACATAACAAGGATAATGTATTCTCTCTCATTCTACTTCAATCTCTTGGAATTTCTACAAAGAAGCTTGTATTCAATTATAATCCTTGATATCGACACATCACTTTACCTATTATAGCTGGTTTTATTTCTACACAAGTTTCATTCATGGTTGCAGTTGCTCTTAAATTTCATGCATTATGTTTAGGTCTACCTTGGATACTTTCTCTTAGGTATATTCCATCAATTATTCACCAATGTGTCAATTTTATTCATAATCAGATAGTTACAATTCGAGGTGTTACCTTTGACGCTCTTTCTCCTAACTTGACTAGTCATCCTTCTATAGTTTCTATCCCCACTATTAATGTATCTATGGATACATATTTAGTTTTACACTCTATCTTTAGTATATCTACCCCTCCTATGTCTATTGATAAGCCTCTGAGTACATGCACTATCTTTAGTGGTTCTATTCCTCGTAGATTTCATTCCATGCCATTAGTTTTACACATTGTATCTAGTGAATCTAATCCTCCTAGGTCTCTCGATACACCTTTGGTTGCACACATTATCTCTCACATGTATCTTGATAAGCCTTCGGTTCACACATTATTTCTAGTGACTCTCCATCTCATAGGATCCCACGCCGGTCCTCTAGCACGCATGATATGTCTATAATTTATCAGTGGTCCTCTTGTGCATATCATATGTCCAGGATCACTTGCTCTTCTAGTCCTCTGCGCAGATATTATACTTCACACACTATTCATGCATCTATGTCATCTACTTTATTTTTCAAACCTTGTTTGACATACATCACCACTACTGTACCACTAGAATTTGAGTCACATTCTTTTCCACAATTGAGGCCCAAGCCTCTATCTTCTTCAACAATTTCCCCACCTCTTCAGGAGGTTCTTATTGACTATATTTAAGTTTCCCCTCTTTATTGTACATAACTAAACATTCAAAAATACAAAAACATTGACATAGTTTTGCAATATTTTTTTTTTACAAAACTAGGACCTGTACACTTAGCTTGAGTTGTTAACACTTTACATTACACATGTTGTTTGTCACTTTATTTTGATAGATATCATATCCCTTTATTCTTTACACACATGTGTTCATGTGGTATATTGATCTTGATGCATGACATACAAAGAGCCATACAATATGACAAATATTGGTTGGTCCTTTACCCACACTTCCTTTACATTTGGGGGCATCTATTATACACTACAAACAGGTGTTATTGTTTCATTATAGTTCCTTTCTACTTCTTCATCACATGCTTGATTACATATATTATGTACATGTTATATTTTGAGCTAAAATGACTAACACATGTGTCTTTTGCATCATTGACATATCTTCATTCACATGTTTCTACTTATATTAGTTACCATATCATTTCATCATATGCTGACACTATTATTTTCTATAAATGCTTGCTTGTTGTGTGTGTTACTACTTGCTTGTTTAATTGATTATAGACCGAGTGCCTTGTTTTTCTTATGACATTGTGGGTGTCACATGTTTGGGGATATACGTCCATCTTGCATGAAATTATTTCTCATATTTGTAGGCCTATGGGCCTTGATTGACTTGTGACACCAAGTGTATCCCATGTTTGTGGCTCTATGCCTTTATGTGACATTGTTTACATACTATTGAATTTGATTGTACTATTGTTGTACTTTTTTTCTTATACACACACCATTACTATTGTTGTTATTATTTCTATTATTTATCTTTTTACTCTTGTTGTGTGTCATAATTTCCACCATGTGCAACCCCATTTTGTATGTACAGGTTCTTCATAATGGCCACCTCTTCAACATTTTACACTCTTCTATAGTTTATTAGACATATAGTGCATGTGAACACATATTTTCTTTTGAGACCTGGGATCAAATGATTTATTGCACACACCTCAAAAGAGGGGGCATTCATCTAAGTATATTCTACATCTACAACACACACAAATAAAAATGTGGGCTAATAAATATGTGTATACGGGTTATATGTACTTATAAACAATAAAAAATACAAAAATATAGAAATTCATGCATAGGTTCAAAAATGTATGACCTGGTTAGGAACGTATGGATGGTTCTAACCCCTTCACAAAATTTTTCCTAGGGGGTAGTTACACCAAATTTTTGAGTAGTTTCAAATTTACATCTATAGGTACAAGTACTTGACAAAGTTTCAAATTCACTTCACTAAGTTTAAATCAGTTATAGTGGCACAAAGTATTTCACTCCTTATTCATTGCGATAATCAATTTTAATTACAGTTTCATGAATCTTGGGGGCATGGGTCTCCTCACTTCATCTACATTTTACTACATTACAATTTATATTTAGTTGTGTGGCACATGGATAGGGCATGGGGGAACTTGTTCCCTTTTTTATTGTGTGTCCTTATTTACAAAATTGGGCCTATATCCATCTGTATCGGTGTGGTCTACGGGGTTACTAAAGGTGTCAAAGTGACTAGGTTCTTCATAGGTAGTACTTCCTTTCCTCTTACATTCAAAGGAGAAGATATCAAAGTTGTTGAAACAAATTTAGTACATGGCATTCTTCCTTCACGAGATGCTTCAGTGCTTTAACCTTCTTCTCTATCCTCTCCATTTTGGATTCAGTTGCATGCACCTAACACTCTCATTTCTCATTAACATAATTAGGGACTGATCACTTCCAACCCTTCAGTAAGCTCAACAGTCCAAATCTCCAAGCATAAGAAAAGAATGGGAACTTCTCCCTCTATAAAATAAATAGTCATATTCCTTCAATGTTTTGTATGTCTTTCACTTTATATAAGTAAAAATTTTACATATTACATTTTACATTTGAGTTAAATTTCAATTCTTTACTATGGACATTGAATACACTCTGTGTTGCAGGTTTCATCATGGAGCATGCCGACACCAACACAGCGGGACCCTACAAAAAAAACTTCAAGCGAAGAAATTTTTTGTATACACACTCAATAATCTTTTACTTTAAGCATGTAATTTTCATTTCATACTTAAATGGGGGATAAATGTTGACACTCAAATTTGGAAATTTTCTCTTTGACGTTGATAGTTTTGACATTGCACTCTTGCTAAGACAAACACACCCTTTATATCCTCATTTAGTACATCCCGAGGTCTCTTATATAAATTGTTTATTCATACACATTGATATGTCATAAAATTTTGAGAACTAAATGCACAAAATCAATTACCAAAATAAAACTAATAGGATGCAACCCCCAGTTCTCATGTTTTTCATCGTTGTGCAAAACCATATGATTTGGTCATCTTGTGATATCTAGTCTTGGATGAATTATATGGTTTGAACCAACATGTATTTTATTTGATCTTCTAATTCCACATTCTTCCTTGGGTCATTTACTTCCTATGGGTTGGAATTTCCATAAATATTTATCTTCAGATCCCTATACAAGTAAGTTAACACTACCTCATTTAAGAACCTGGAAATCTTATGACACTACATCAATACACTCGCTTACGACACTTGAAAAAGGCACTACTGGATCCCGAAATCTCACTAAATCTCATTCAAACTCATTAGGAAAATAAGCACAATGGGTTTGATGCATCTTACTGACTCAAAAGATCGGTCTCCCTCATTTTCAATCATTCAAACATCCTCATTCCAAGTCTTAGATATAGTAAAATTGAACTCAAACATTTTCAAGGAGTTCTTAATTTCCAATCTAGTTACATTCATTCATATATCACATGTTAGGTAGAGAACAACATGTGGTTTGAGGCATCTTTGGAGTAGTACAAACATCAACGGTACAAGGATTGCACCACAACCTAAGTAATGTTTATTTTCAAGGGTCCCTCACCCATGGATATGGTTTGAAACCTCACTCAATATATTTAAAGGGATTTATAGAATGAATTACAATTAAGGTTTGAAAATGATAGTCATTTCCAAGTAGGTGACAACCTCAGGAAGTTATAAAACTTGATTATATGCAGGTCTAAACATGTACAATAGGGTCAAAACCGTACAAACGGTATTGGAAGATCCATACAGTTCTGCACCAAATAATTTTTCAGTCATAGTTCTAGGAGTGAAGCACACTTAGGTTTATATCTCTTAGTTCTTACACTCTGCGTACCAAAATCTCTTAGATCCACTTGCAATCAGCTAAGTGCACTCATCCTATTGTGTTTTCAAGTTCCTATCTTAATTTGTACATTAATTGCAAAAAAAAATGCATTGTTATGATATTACATAATTAATATTGGAAGATAATTAATTAGAAAAACCTCATGTAGCTCCCCTTTACATCCTTTAGTGTACTTAACTCACTAAATCTATATTTTAAATATAACAATGGTGTAATAATTCATATAGGTCAAATATGAATGATTAGGAATTATGCTAAGAACATAGGTTGTTGGTGGTCATATAAGAAAATGATATGCGTGTACAAGTAGTTTTGTATAATTAAACATGATTACAATGTGAATACTAGTAAATATGACCTTTTCCAGAGGCCTTGTAACTATATGTGTGTTGAATATGTCACATTTGATGGGGGTAGAAGTAGAGGGGTTATTTAAATCATAAAAAGTAGTTATAAAAAATGCGATACCCAAAAATTTTCATAAATGATGGATGTGTAGGGTCAATGTATGGGCCAAAGATAGCTCTACCACCTAATAGAGAGTGTTGCACAATAGGAGTATGAATTGGTTTCTCATATGGGTTATATATGCAAGCTTTTCATGGAGCTATTGTATCATGATAACTAAAAAACTCATGTGACTCATGGAGCCATATAATAGACACATGTTGTTTTGTGGATCCATTATTGGTCAATAGACATATGCATGTTGTAGGATCTATTACCAAAACACACAAGTCAAATCAAGGACATGCATAATTACCCTTTGTAGCTTTCATATGCAAATTCATGTGTTATATCATTTGAGTAGTTATAGATGCCTTTAAATAACCACTTGTGATGCCGTAATGTCCATGGTGTGGTTATTATCAACTACGAGGCTATCATAAGGAGGTTCATTACAAGAAGAATTTTATTTTGGAGGAAAATATTATAATTGACTTACAATAAATGATTTTGAACCATCATGGTATTTATGAGGCCTTACTAGGGAAAAATTAAGTTTATCTAACATGTTTTCAATATTCTCTAGGGAAAATTCTTTGTCATCAGAGTCATCATAGTGGAATTGCTATGTGATCTATTCAAAATTACATTTGAAGCAAGTCTCATAGACTACAATGATTGAAATATGAAGAAAAGTTGTTTTTTATTTAAGGCTTTGAAAACTTTCAGAAAAATGCAATTAGTAGTGGTACACTTAGACTCCAAAAAAATTGCCAACATTCTCCTAGCCTATTTAAATTTTGGAGTTTTATAAAATGATATATAAATTATTTAATGTATATAACAAAGTTATTTTTTCTATGTAGTTTAAGTATCATAGTAGACACGCATGAAAAACATGGAAGCACACAAAGTTAATGTATGGATTATGTTGATACTTAGTACTATGAAGTGTTTATTCCTGAAGAATCTTATGTACTTCTCAAGACTATCCTCTTCTTGAGCATTCCAATGGGTTTCAACTTAACACCTTGGAGGATAGTGAAGAAAGCATGAAATTTGAGTACCCATCTGCAACTACACTTTGGCTTGAAGCACAATCCTTAGAAGGAGAATATCCATGAGATATGAGGATTCTTGTCTCATGATAGATGATCCAATGCTTGTTGAGAATTCATAGACCACGAATATGTTCAAGAGATGAACCCTCCTTCCCCAACACAAGTTCTTTAGGAGGATGACTTTGAGGTAATCATTGATGGGTTTCTTTCCAATTTGGCTCTCCTTTTAATGCACAATATCCCAATGATGAAATAGAGATAATTGACGAATCTAGTTTCCTTCTTGAAATAATCAATGATGAATAGGTAACACATGATATCTTTGATGAGTTGGTTTCTTTGTCATCACTAAGAGAGAGTGATACTAATCACCATTTTGAATATGGATTATCCTCTTTTCCCTGCGAAGAAGAGGACTCTCTAGGAGATGCTCCAGATGGAGTGAATGATTATTCTTATGTTGCATACCCAAAACTGTGTTATCCCTCATTTCATGAGGATGATTCTATGAGTCTTGAATTGAAATATGTGCCCTGCCCATTCAACATGGGTATTTCCTCTTTGTTTGAAAACAATGACGATCATATTTATAATCATCTCCCTGGGATCCAAGGTGAAGATTCTTCACATGAATGTGAAAATGAATATGTGCAATCTTTGAAGAAGGAATCTATGTAAGATATTTTGGAGATTGCATAAGGAATTGAAGACCCTCAACTTAGTCTTGAAATCCAGACCCATGCTATGAAAATGCAAGATAAGTATGATTCGAGTTGTGATTCTTCTTTTGATGTACAAATGTTCATCAATGAGATAAAACAAACATATAAGCTTAATGTTCTCTTCAAAGCCTTAGTGGATGAGTATTGATCTATAAACTATAGTGGACCACCTTATATCAAATAGTTTAAAATTGTATCTTTAAAAAGTGAAAACAAAATTCTCAGAAAAAATAATGTAAATCAGTAATCAAATAACATGCAAGTATTAATAGCACCATGCAAAAATGATTTATAAAAGAATTCAAAAAATTGCCTACGTCTTCGGGTCCACTAATGTGACCGTTTTGTTAAAAATATATTGCAAGTATAATTGAAAAACTTATAATATCGTAATGGAATTAATAGACATGTAAATATTATACCATTAAACCTTCAAAAGACTTGGACTATGTCCAACAACGTCCTCTACCTTCTTATAGTACTTGAATGGTTAATTTTCCTTAGTTCTCCATCAAAATAAACTGTAAAAGTCTCCCAATAATGGTAAACAAAATTCAGAATGGGAAAATAACAGGCTCAAGAGAATCAACTCAAAATTCTAAATACTTCTCTAGTTTACTCTGAGGCTTGAAAATGTTGCCTAACTACCTAAAAAATGACAAAAGGTGAAAAAAACTCTTTTAGGGAATCCAACTTTGTCCTCAAACAATCCTCTAGAATTACTCCATGATCTCTTTGGCGTCTCCTCCATGAGTTCTCACAAAATCTTTGAGCTCCTTGTTATGCTTGGATCACCTTTCCAAGGTTAAGTGTGTTGAATGGGGGGGGGGGGTTATATAGCTTACCCAACCCTGAGATATGGGTTAACAACCCATATCCACTATTCTAAGAATAACATAGCTTTGTGGCATAGCAGTTAAGACCATTCACTGTGGTCGGGGAGGTTAGCGGTTTAAGACTACGTACTATTTGTTTTATTGATATGTCCACTATGAGATCATCGAGATAACTTGTTTACGGAGTCGGTGGGAAATATCCCACATTCATTGGGTTCACGTGTTAAATAGGCTTAAAATAACCTATGGAAACCCCTTGATCTCGCGGTTGTGACCACATTCATGTTGGTTTTTCCACCCACAGTGATAAACATCCCACTAATTTTTGTGGACATTTTCGAGTGGGAGAGATAGTTGGTGAGCCCGAGCTGGTCGGTAAAGATAGGGCCGAGGTGGTAATGAGTTTGGTGAGTTGTGGTGGTAGGCCACATGGTGGCCTAAGTACCCATCACGTGGACCTCTCCAAAGTTTCCAAATCCATAATCTCTTCATCTACCACGTATCAGCATGACAGGGAACAAAATAATGTGATAGAAACTATAGTGTAATTGAATAATGAAAATTACACTAATATTGTAGGCACCCGAATTCTGCCATCCTCCTAAATCAATTAATTTCTCCATTCCATTTCCCATAAAATCCACATCAAATTAATCAATGTTATTTGATTAATTAATCCCTTTCAATTCCTAATTAAACTTGATCCGCCTCACATGCTAAATATGCTCCATGTCCCCCCCACTTGTGAATTTAATATTCAACTTTAATTCATGTCCATCCCTCATGTCCCCCACTCACCTAATCATGCTTACTTTCCCAAACCCTGATTACCCAAAAACCCTCAGATTAATCTCATTCTCAGGCTATAAATAGAGCCTTACCCCCTCTTTTAGAACAAGCTTGAAATCCTATCATAGATCTTGCATCTTTGTTGCACAAAACATTCCCTTGATCTCGTCCTAATGCCCGTGTAATTCCATTTTGTCCATCCACAAATCCACTATCCCCACAACCTTGGTGTAAATTTTGAGTCAATCATTATTGCAGCAAAGGACTTGCTTTAGTTCGAAGAAAACACCTACATTTCAAGTAATATGGGCCCATCCATATTCTATCACCCATTCAAAGGTTTGCAATAGAAACACATGAAAGGAGGTATAATTTCAGTTTGTAATACTTTTTTACTAATCAGTGATTTCTAGAGCTCACATTCTGGAATTCTCAGTGGTACTTACCCACACTTCATTACCTTTCGTTTCATGACTAGTTATTTTATCCATTCTTTGTTTACTGATATTTTCTATTATTGTTTCATTTTTGTTCCCTATGACATCTCGTGGCTAACTTTTACACTCTGGAAAGTGATTTTTCTCTATGGCGTCTATGCAGGTTATAATAGAAATGGAAGTGTTTCCTACCCCATCATGAACCTCTTCGATGAGAGACATTCATTTGTTGTTTCTTTTTGTTTCATGTCTTAATAATCCTTTTGTGCAATTGTTTTAATATTCATTAACATTTGCATACATATTTCGGTGTGTTTCACATTTCTGTCTGGTTGGTTCTTGTAAGTTTTTGTCGCTTTATTCTATCTCGTGTAGGTATCAAGAACACCCAAAACAAGAATTAACTACTAGTAACTCATAACAAATTTCTGTTTTGATGTTTTAATTTTTATAATCATGTATGTATCTTAAAAACATTTGAAAATTAAAAAAAATTGCTTTGTTTGATAGTTGTTGATTATTTTGACATTTTTTTGGGGCATTTCACTTTTGGTCTAACACTTGTGTTACAGGGGTATATATATGTTTTATATCTATGGTAGAAATCTATTTTATACCTAGATTATATGAACTAAAATTTTAGTAGCCTGTGTTAATTCTATGTTAATTTTGTAGGTTATATTAATTCTGTAGTCTATATCAGTTGGGGGGGTTTGCTTTGTTTTCCATTTTCAAGTTTGACAATAGTACATTCCTTTGTTGTTGAGGGCTTCTGATATTCTGTAAACGTGTAAAATAAACAAAAAAATTAATAAATAAAAAAAAATCTATTTTTTTTAGATCTTTCAAGATCCTAACCCGCTCAGCGCACTAACTTGACTTATAACTCAACGAGCTATTCCCACTCAACCTAAGACCTACCTGAGTTCCCCCATCTTTACAACTCACCAAACCCCCCATGTCTACCTAGGGACCTATCCCTCAATCCATTTCTTTACTCCCCTTAGCTTCACGTCGACCCCAACTCAGAACTACCCCTCACCCCCTAACTGAGCTTCTCCCATCTAAGCGAGCTACTCCCTAATCCTTAATCATGTAATATACACCCAACTCGGATTTACATCGATCCCCACCCTCACTCTCATCTCCTGGATCCCCAATCCCCCATGTAAACCCCTCATGACCCATTATCCAACTCATACAGATCCCTTATCGCCACAACTAAACTGTCCCTTGTCCGCTCAGCGGCACGACTCCCCACTACCCCTGGCCACTCGGCCATGACTCAGCCACAATGACCTTGAACCATTGACAACACGTCTAAGCTCCTCATCAAACACTATTTCCATAGTCCCGCGCTCCATAAACAAAAACCCATTCTCCACAGCCGCACACACACAATCACTTTACCAAAATAGTCTTTAGGGTTGCCATTTTCAATTATAGAATTATTTTATTAATATTCAGTTGACCATTAGTTTTTAGATTAGTTTAAATTCAATTTAATTCAACTATTTTATTTACTTCAACTATTCATATTAGGTCACACTGTTTGCTTATAACTTAGTTTGATTCCATTATAGTTTCTAACATTGGATTCAATGATAATTTCTTAGTTTAATTTGATTTAAGTAATTTATATGCTTTAATTGAGCTATTTGATAGTTCATCCTATTTGGTCAACCAATAATTTGATTTAATTTATGTCTATGATCTATTCTAGTAATTAATTAATCTACTCTTTATTTAAGTTAATATAGTAATTAATTTTATTAATTAATCCCAAAAAAATCACAAAAAAATTCAATCAAAAATTCGAAACCAACAATTTTATTAATTCGTTAGTTTAATCATTTGTATTTATCTAATTAGGTCATTTTTAGACAGTTAAGACTTTTAGATTGTTTTTATGATTTTTTTGACTACGTGAACTAATGGTTGTAGACACAAAATCACACACTTTGGGTAATTATCTAGTCCTGATTACATACTACTATTTACATAGTTCCTAAAAATGACAATTAATAATTAACCCATGTCTTTGGCCACCTTTTATTACTTTCTGTTACTACTTTTGGTCTTGTACCTTTACTTTCCCAATCTATCTTTTCATACTTTAGTTTCCCTCTTTTTGGACCTGGACACCTAGGCAGGATGCCAACGCCAGGCGCCCGCATCCCCTTTGAGCGTCCCAATCCTCTTTGTACTTTACTCACACTTTTTGGGCCCTTTCTATTCATTTGAGCATTTTATATTTTTGGTAGTTGACCTTTTCGGGGTTAATTACGAAATTCAAGTGAAGTAATCATATGAAGATGAAGTTATGTGATCATAATAAAGGACCAAGCACTACGCACTATCTAACATCACCTAAGTTTGCATCCATCAAAACATCTATAGCTCCATTTGCATCTATCTAGCTCCATCAAAAGGGACAAAGGCTAGTTCTTCTGCATCAAACTTTATAGGAGGGGAGTCTATTGTTTCCACGCACACACTATTTACATTCTACATCTATGTACTTGCTCGCTACTTCAAGTGCAACACACACAAGAGCAACCTAGGGCACAATTCTGCACACACACAAAACTACATTGGGTCTGAGATGTAAAGCAATGCTCAGTTATAAGTCCATAATTTTGGAAACTGAGGACAGTCCGGACCCTTCATTTGGATTTTTTATTTTTAGGGTTTTGTAGGTGATTCAATCATTCTATATCCACAACGACATTTGGTGGAGTTCAATGACTCAGTAATGACAAACAACGAGGGTTTCACACCATCTAATAACCCTATGAAATTAGATTCCAGACCTCCTGCACATACCAGGTATCCAGTAACTAGACCAGAGCACCCTAGGCACCCCCATCCCTCTCTAGGCACCCCAGTCCAGTCAAATCTACCAAATTTGTATTTTTATGAGCCTCTGTGCGACGATCTGCCATCTCTATTCAGCTGGTCTCCACTGTGACACAGTCCAACAACCTCTTTAAATCAACTAAGGCCCTTCTAACTCTCTTTTCACTTTAGGGTTTCATATTTTCATAGCTTAGTTGCTTTGGTGTATTTCTATATTTCACTTATCATTTATTTACTGCAAACTTGCATTAGATTATGCTATAATATTACATTTTAGCATTAATCAATGGTGTTACTTGATCTTGCGGGAGTCTAGGACACTTCGGTTGATTTCCTCCGTTGTCAAAGACTTATTATGAAAACACACACTCACTTAAGACCCCTTTCACTCAGTTTTTCTGATATTTCGTCAATCACACAAGTTTCGAATCTAGGACACTTAGATGTTTTTGACCACTTGTTGTCACTTTTAAACCATTTTCATCTAATCACTTTGTGGCATAGACTAACTCTTTTTGGTGAATTTTATAAATGTATTGTTGTTATTTTTTTCCTTTGTGTGAAGCTAATTGTAAGACTTCATGTGTATGCTCTTCTCTTGCATTTTTTACAAGCGATCTTGCAAATCAAAAAGATGATTATGTTGTTCTTTATCATTTTTTTATCTACCTTTGAAAACTACGAATAACTATTTTTAGGACTCCTTGGCCAACGACACATTACCAAACTCAAATTAACATATTTTGTTCACACATTCGTCCATCATAATTAATTCAATTAAATCAACATGCTTTAACTATATTTAGTTTCATTTTCTTGATCATTGCTTGATTTTAGTTGTATTTCTAACAATTTTTGTTTCAATTGTGAATGTGTATGCTCTTTTTCTGTGCCTTTGAGTGATCTGGAAACCATATATTTTCTCCTAAAACTTCTAATCTATTTTACTAGATATAATTTCCTTTCCTTGATAATTTCTATATGTTTCGATCGTGACCGTGTATACTCTTTTCCTGCACTTTTGGGCGATCTAAAAAAATAAAAAACATGCCACAATCATTTTCTAACACTTCTACTGTAGGAAAACTACTAATCTATTTCACCTAGGACCACATCACTTGGAATTTTTCTAAAAATAAAACAAAATTAAAACATTCCCTTAAAATTACCTCAGTCAAATAACAATTGCTTAAATTGCTAAGAAAATCATCATACTCAGGTACACTATCATTTTCTGCTAGTGATTTTATTTTAATTCGGAACAAAGTTTTTCTGTTAAACACCAATCATCATTTGTCTTTACACATAAAGAAAGTGGATTTCATCACCACCTACGCTACACCGGTTACGTGGACTTCATTACCCCACACCACTAGTATTTGCATTTGTATTGCACATTGAGACCCAATCTCAAAACAACATTTGGGTATATACCTTGCCTCTAGTCCCTGCTTACAGGTAATGTTGTCATGATTGGGACTAATGTGAGTAAAACCTAATATAGATGTACCAAAAAAGTCTGGGAATCATCCCTCTAAATATTCGAGGAGTAATAAGGACACCATACACACTTCCATCCCCCATCACCTTCCACCTTTTGACAAATCCTACCTTGGACATAGTGATTCACTTTGAAACAGGTTAGTAAGAATTGGTGAGTCTCCTCTAGTGCTAATCCTATCCACGTAGCGTATCCAAAAGTTTCATTCCTCCTCCAACCTACAATATGAACATAAAATCCTTGATTCTAAGGGTTCCCCGTACCAATTCTATTCACGTACATAATTAGGTATATGATGACTAGGATATATCGGAGGAAACATATTTTTGGAGTGATAAGATCCTACATCTACCCATTACACAACATATTGTATGTTGCATAAAACAATAACTATTCTAGATGGATTTTCCTTTTGAGCCAAAACAATCAGATACACATGACTGATTGTTGTTTGAAAAAAGTTAGTTTAGCATTTTTCTTATCACTAAAACTTGGATGATGCAAATATGTTTGTTGTAAATTTCAAGTCCTAGTGTGCTCCACAAAAACATTTCAAAATCACTTCAATATCAAACAAATGATTGAATCAATAAGACAATGAAAAATCTTACATTAATGTCAACTCATTAGCTAAGCAACATAGTCGCCATAGCTTAATTTAAGCTATATCGAGTGACTTGTTTGAGATAACTCTTTATGTCATCAATTGTCGAGATTGCTTAAGATCCCTACGTAAACAAAATCCCTCACAAATTTTTTGAGCTATATCTAACTAATACCAAGTGACTTGTTCGAGCTCACTCGTATGTCATCATTTGTATAGCTTATTTAAGCTACACTTCCAATGAATCACTCATAGCTTGTTTCAAATTTATATTGAGTCACTTGTTTTAGATCACTTTGCATATCATCAATTGTCAAGATCATTTTAGCCAAACCAATCAAAAAATTTATAATATCTTGTTTGAGTTATATCCCACTTGTATTGAGTACCTTGTTTGAGTGTACTCCTTACATAGTCACCCGCTAACATGGCTTGTTAAAGCCAAATTTGAACCATATTCATTATATCTATTTTGAGATATATCATATTTTTCCCGAGTGGACTTGTTTGAGTTTACTCCTTATAACATTACTTGTTAAAGTTTTCTTAATTCAAAACAATGATCACAATCAATAGGTTGAGTTCTTCATCATACCTTTATTCTTTCTCCCTCTCTTTCAAACATGATGACTTCATGCAAAACATCATACAATGAGTTATTATAATAACTTACTAAGATGACAAAACAACTCTCTCATATGGTTACCCAACATAGTGAGCGATCACCCAAAAATCCAATCATACAACCTGATGAAGACATCATTCCGTGGAAAGTCCAACATCAGTTTATCCCCCTTGGAGAAAGTCTCTCTAGTGTTTTTCATCAACTAAAAGAGGATAAAATGATAAGACATCCAATTATAAAACCCTTTTTTGAAGGGGAACCTAATCCATATTGGTAAAAACCTAACAAATATTGTGACTTTCATCACAATGATGGTCACCACACAGATAGATGTGTGCATTTTCAGAATTACATCCAAGATTTAATTGATGATGAAGGCATCTATATCAAGATTGATGACAAATATCTTGCAATCAATGACAAAATCAATAAAGAGTTGACTACTATCGAAAATCTTGTACATACTGAAATTCCACGAGATCATAATGAACAAAAGCCAAGACTCTCTAACTCCAAATCAATCCATCTCTTCTTCAAATTTTATTCCATTAGATAAACCAAACATTGAACATGGATTTGGATTACAACATTCTTCCAACCTCTAAATGATAGCTTGACCTCACTTCAAGACTCCCTTTTAACCCTTAATATAATTGTAGACACTACAGAAGAGGATCCATCATCAAGTACCATTGATTTTAATTATATTCTTCCACTACTGGTTCTTATGCCTAACATCTCTAGCCTTGTTGTCAAAACAAAACCACAACAAGCTTGGACACTTGTGACAGATTCCGTCTTCCATGTCTATTATGATTGTAACAATTAATATTGCAAGCATCTCATCACCAATGATTCCCACCTATCAAGAATTATACATACATACATTCTATGAGGTATGTATACCTAGGAATTTCCTTACATAACCTTTTCCATCTTAAATTATGAATCTATCATCAAAATAATTAATTAACGACTAAGCAGAAGCAACCAATAAAACATTCAAAATACTATCATGGAAGAAAATTGTCCACACACACGGAAGAAATTGTCACACTCAAATTTACCCTGCTCTTTGGGCTTACCACACATCTTACACAATTACGGGAGCTACCCCATTTCTCACTTGTCTATGGTTGTAAATTCATTTTTCATGTTGAGGTTGAACTCCCATCCTTAATAATATCCCTTAAAGACGTAATTAATGAAGATGAATATTGATAGTCATGACTTAATGAAATCTATCTTCTCAATGTAAGACGAACTTAATGCTCTCAATCACTTCTAGGTCTATCAAAACTAACTACAACATAGCTATCACAAGAAAGTAAGACCTAGAGAGTTTGAGGCTCGGTTATCTCATTCTCAAAGAAAATCAAAAGAATACCACCAAAGAATCATAAAATCAAAGGAAATTTAAACCTAACTGGTTAGCACCCTATGTAATCACAGATAAATTTGGCTTTGGAGTCTATAAATTGGCCATTGAAAATGATCAGGACCTTGACAAACTAATGAATGTAATCCATCTAAAGAAATTTTATTCCTAAGGTGCTCTCTATCCTGGGAGAAACCACTTGTACATTTATCTTGTCTGACTTATCTCTGAACAATATTAAACTTTTTACTCCATTGGAAAGATATTCCCATTATAAAAATCACATCTTCATATTCATTATCATGAGACAAGTGTTAATATATATCCTATTAAGTCTTGTGATCCTCATACTTCTTATAATTTCTCCCATTTTTGGTTACTTTCGACTTTGGTCATACATAGAAGCTTATTGATGGTAATATATCCCTTCTAAACCAGTTTTCTCTTTCACAAAACAAGCTCTAAACTTCTTTACCCGATTCATTTGACTACCCATCTCAGTCTTTGGTGTTGAACCCTTGCGTCCTACTAGTCGTGTGGGGCTGAGATTGGGGGTAGATGTTCCTTCCTAAATAAAAAGCACTATAATGTAAATCAATCAATCAAATAACTTATGAATAATTAATTGTCACACCTTTCTTCCTTCAAAGTCTTTGGTGTTGAGCCCACACTTCTTACTAGTAGTGTGAGACTGGGAATGGAGGAAGGTGCCCTTACTCGTCTACGTATTCTTATCTTCAGTGATGAACCCTTGCCTCTTACTAGTGGCATGGGGCACAATGTAGAGGGTCATTCATAAATGAAAATGCATAAAAATGTAATAAAAAAAAAATAAAACAAAAAAAAATAAAAATTAAAAAAATACTCACCTATGTCTTTCCTTCAGTGGTGAGAACCCTTGCCTCTTACTGGTGGCATGGGGCAAGGCATAGGGGGTCACAGAAAATACAAAACCTTATAAATTGAAAGTGACTTACAATTATAAAATCCCCAAGAAGTAATTTAAATGCCTAAGTGAAGAGAGAACTATCCCTTCACCTACATCTTACAATTTAGTAGGCCACTTAACAGTCTAAGTCTAGTAAGTGACCTATAAAGTGAAAGTTCATTTTGAAATTGGTTAGTAATCTTAAGAGGAATTGAGTCACAATTTCCCAAATGGATCATTATTAACACTTGTCTCTTTATTCATTATATACATCCCACATCCTTCTTGACTCTCAGTGATGAGCCCTCACATCTTACTAGTTGTGTGGAGTCAAGAACGGAAGATGGACTTATTTTCATCATATCATCACTAACATATTCATGCCAATGGAGTGAGAATTTTTGTATTATTTGAAGCATGAGTTACCACAAGGACTAATGTACATGCAGATGATACCCTAGCTTATCGCCTCTCATAAGAAGTTTACATTCAAGTATAAAATCCCAAATATCTCCAACAAACACTATACAATTTTAAATGATCCAAAAACACTATAAAATTTAAAAAAATCAAAAAAACACTTAAAAAAATCCTCAAAAACATTATAGAATCTTTAAAAAATTCAAATACATTTGAAAAATCCCAAAAAACATTATAAAATCTAAAAAAAATCCAAAAAACATTTGAAATATCCCCAAAAACATTATAAAATCTTTTAAAAAATCCAAAAACATTTGAAAAATCCCCAAAAACATTATAAACTTTTAAAAATCCAAAAACATCAAAAAATCCCCAAAAATCCTCAAAAACATTAGAAAAATGATAAAAAAATACAAACAAATATTAGAAAACTCTTTAAAATACCAAAAACATTCAAATAATAAAATAAAATCCCAAAAATGTCAAAACAATCAACACAATTCAAACTTTGAATTCGTTTCCCTAATAAATGTTCCAATTACTTTACGAATTCAACACCCAAAATCATTTCTCCCTTGCGTCAAATCCTCGCTTGGGGCAAATTCTAGCTCTCATTGATTCCATTGTTTAAGGATAATGACCCAAACCATTCTAAATCATTGTATCTCTGCTTGGGGGCACATCTAATAAGTCATCATTGTGGAACACATTAGGGATATGTTTGAAAGTTCTTGTGTTGCAATTATTAGCTATCAGGTTTATTCTTTGTTATCTTATATCTTGATATATTACAAGGGGCATATTAATTTTATGTATCATGGTGTTCCCTCTAATACACTTATGTTATATAATTGCATATCATACAGGGGCATCATGTATCTTTTTGATGGCCCTTGTCTTTGCTCTTTTGCACTTGTATATTGTACATGGGCATCATATATTTTTGATGGCCCTTGTCTATGCTCTCTTGCATATTACAGTCTAGTCATTATGTTCTTTTATATCATGATGCATCATGTTATGTGTTATATTAAAATTAATATGCTTTCATCATGTGAGTATCTTCCTGCATGATTGAAAACTTACTTTGCACCCCAATAATTCACCCTTACTAATACATTTTCTAGTTTGGGAACCCTACTTGATCACCACTGCAGTTTGCGAATCCTACTTGAGGATCTTTCTCTGACAGAATTCGCTATCCTATAACTCCTCATCCCCCACCATGGTCAACATGTCCTTTCTCTATTCATCTTTCCTCCTCACTTTTATCCTCTGCCACTTATCCCCACATCACCCTTCTCACCATTCATGTCCCCTTTCACCATTTTATGCACCTCCCTTCCCTTTTCTTCACCATTTTCCCTTTTCAATTTTAGCTTGACCATCTTACTTAATCACCCCTATAGTGTGGGATTCTCTTTGGAGGTATACCTTATTCCTAAGATATTCCTGCCATAGAAACTTCTTCGTCATTTCATTTCTCCTAGCACGATCATCACCTCCACAAACATCTTTCTGTCCCACTCTTCAATTTGGAAATATTGCTGCATTACCTCCACAATTTGCAAATCCTAGTTGAAGATTATCCTCACAGTCTATATTCTTTACTGTGTATATTTCTCCATCCATTCATGTCACACTCCTTTGTTTCCTTCCTTCCTCATTACCACCTTTTCTCACCACTTGTTCCATCCTCACTAACACTATCTCTTCTCTTTCCAGTATTCATAGTATCCATCTTCTTCTTGGTAATATTACTTACATGTTCCCGCAGTATGGAAAATATACTTGATGGTTCCCCTTCAGTCCATCTTTTCATACCCTCTTCTCTCACCTCCTTCACTCACTCACATCGCCATCTATTTCGCATCATTCTTCTTATCCATCTTCATCCTGGAAATTTTACTTAACCACTCCCACAACATGGCAATCTTACTTAAGAGTCCCTCTTAAGGTTGATTTGTAATTTTTCACTTCACCATCCACACAATTTACCTCTATAACATTTGTGATGCCCCTCACCGGCATCATCTACTCCAACCACCCATCTTATCCCTATGCACAATCCACTCTTGTCTCTCCTCCTTTGTTTATCATCACTATCGGTTTGGTGATCTTGCTTAACCATTTGTGCATCATGGTCATTTTACTTAAGATTCCATCTTAAGGATGATTTGTCATCTTCCACCTCCCCATCAATACACCTTCTCACTAATCCCTTTCCCCCCTCTCCCATCATCACATCCTCTCACCACCTCTTCCATTCTTGAAAACACCACCTCATGTTTTCTCATTCTTCATCCCACCCATCCTCTATTTGGAAATCTTACTTAGCCACTCATGTGGCATCATGATCTTACTTAAGAGTCTATCTTGAGGATGATTTGTCATCTTCCACCTCCCTAACCATACATTTTCTCATCATCTACATTTTCTCGCCATTCCCCATCATCACATTCTACAACCACCTCTTCCATTATGGTAAACACCACCTCATGTTTTCTTATTCTTCATCTCCACCATCCCTTACTTAACAATCTTACTTAATCACTTCCGTTGCATGATGGTATTACTTAAGGGCCACCCTTAAGTTGGCTTTGTCATTATGGACTTCTCCCTCAACTCATTCTTCATTCCTTGCATTGATCATTCCTTCCTCTTGGTCTCCACTACTAACCAAAATTTCCTCCTACCATTATCCTTTCTCAACCTATCATATCACAGAGTGCATCCACCATCTTTAGCTTGCGAATCCTACTTGAACACATATTTCTCAACCATTTTCCTTTCCCCCATTTCCCCCTATTTTTTATATATTTCTTCATCCCACTCTCTTTCACTCCTATATCTTATGTCTTCACATTCATCTCATCCATCCCCATCCTTCGCATCCTCCCTTCTTCCTCATCTTGTCACAAATCATCACTCATCCTTTCTTTACACTTCCCACTCCATCTTCTCAAATTTTCCCACATATCCACCACTATCCCCACCCGCAATTATCATTTCTCTCCCTCTAACAATTTTTCATCATCATCTTCCATTTTCTCATACTACCATTCATAGTTCACACTAATAATTATTGTTGTTCAACCCATAAAAATCACTCATCATCATTCCCCATTGCCTTTTTCACTCTCTTTGTCTTTCTCAATATTTTCTCCGTTCCTTCCATCCTCCTTCCCCAACAATAATTATTGTTGGTCTTCCCCTAACGTTCTTTCACTGGCATTGAATTTTCTATCCCCCATTCTCTTTTTCCTCCATGATCTTTTCTCCATCCCCACCCTTTCTTATCATTTATTACCCACCTCTTCATCTTCCATTCATACTTGCCAATTTATTTATCGTCTTCATCATACATCCTTTTTCTGTTTTCCCATCTCATTTTTATCCTCGTCTCACACATCTCCCCCATTTTTACACTCACCACTCCTCCACTCTTTCTTCTCTCTGCATTCTTGATGATACCTACTCTTAACAAAATATCCTCTTAAGTTATTCCTCTTTTTCCCTCATTCTTTCTACTTACTTCCCCATCGAAAACCTGTCTCTTTATCACTATCCCATATTTTTTAACCTTTCACCTTCCATATGCATTTCCATGTAGTTTGTTCCATTATCTTTGCCTCCTTTGATTCCTCCCACAACATCTCGGTTACTTAAATCTCCTCTCTATATCCACTCCATCATCTCTTCTTCCCCCATCATTTCCATCTTCCTCCTCCCCTCCCCTTATTTTATCTACCACCTCTTCTCTTTTCATTCACTCTGTACCAGTTTCTCTTCCTTTCTATACTCTTCTTCACATCTTCCTAGTTTCTTCTATTTTCTTTCTTTTCTTTGTTCTATCATCTCTTATTTCTTCTTTAGTTCTTCATCTTCATCATCCCCTTCATTTTTCCATCATTTCTCTCCCTTCATCTTCTACATCCCTCTCCATTTTGTATTTTTATTTTCCACTACCTTCATTTTGTACCTCTCTCTCCTTTTTCATACTTTCACCCTCTACTTTGCCATATTCTCTCATCTCTTTTCATCTCATCTTTTCCTTCTTGTTCGTGCTTCCTCATTCCCTTATTATCCTATCATCCTTCCCTATAATCCCTTTCCACCTCTTTCATTCCCTTCTTCTCTTCCTCCATCCCCGTACGAGCTCTTTCATACCATTTTCTCCTTCACCTCTTTCTTTTTTTCCTCTTTCCACAATATTTTTTCATTCTTCACCTACTCCGAATCAACCACTCCTCTTGTCCACTCATTTTTCTCTTTCTACTCTGTCCCGTTAAGTCCCTCAACACATCATCACACTTAAATTTCAAGGCCAATTAAATTCTTTTCTCATTTACGCACCATAATTGCTTCATGCCCTTACACCCCATTCTTGTCTTCCTCTTTGCAGCTTTGACCTCTCCTCTTTTCAAGAGATTTGTCATCTCTTTCATTCGCATCATCCCTCTCGAGGGGCCATCATATATCCATTCCTAATCACATCTACGCATGGTATTTTTTTCTTGGAGGATACCATAACATTCATCACTTACCACCTTCTATTCTCCCTAATAAACTTATGCTATAATTTTTTCTTAGAGAATGCTTTCTCTTTTCTTCCTCTAATAATTTCTTATTAAAGGAACACCTTCCTTAAGAATAATATCTTCAAAACCATAAATCCATTCACCTGGGTAATATTCACCCATTTCATATATTTTCTTTGAAAGGACACTACTTTCATATTACCCTTCCAAAGAGGGGAAAATTTAGACACCCTAATTCTACCATCCTCTTAAATCAATTAATTTCCCCATTCCATTTCCCACAAAAATCCACATAGAATTAATCAATCTTAGTTGATTAATTAATCCCTTTTAATCTCTAAGTAAACTCAGTCCTCTTCACATGCTAAATATGCTCCATATCCCCCCACTTGTGAATTTAATATTCTAATTTAATTCACGTCCCTCCCTCATGTCCCCCACTCACCTAATCATGCTTACTTTCCAAAACCTTGATTACCCAAAAACCCTCAAATTAATCTCACTCTCAGGCTATAAATAGATCCTTACCCCCCTCTTTTAGAACAAGCTTGAAATCCTATTAGAGCTCTTGCATCCTTGTTGCACAGAGAATTCCCTTGATCTCGTCCTAATGCCTGCGTAATGCCATTTTGTCCATCCACAAATTCACTATCCCCACAACCTTGGTGTAAAGTTTGATTCAATCATTGTTGTAGCGAAGGTCTTGCTCTGGTTCAAAGAAATCACCTACATTTCAAGCAATTTGGGCCCATCCACATTCTATCACCCATTCTGAGGTTTGCAATAGAAACACATGAAAGGAGGTATAATTTCAGTTTGTAATACTTTCTTCCTAATCGTTGATTTCTAGAGCTCACAAATACCATGGTGGTTGGGTCCCCTTCCAAAATAAAAGTGGACCCCACTGTTGAACCCCATTTTTTGCACATGCTCAATGAAGACCAACGAATCAAACCAAATGTGTTCATGATCCCATTTTTTCCTCGATCAACTTTGAAATACACAAATAGGATCTTTGACACAATCTAGGGTAATACAAACCTACTTTTTCCCTTTTGACCAGTTTGAACATGAATTTTGATCAACGAAAACTCGAACATATAGTGTCTGTTTCACATATTCCAATAGTTGTCAGAAATCTAACTTAGTTCTATTCTGTATTGTACAAGTTTAGGGAGAACTTGGGAACAACTAATGCTAGAAAATGTTCTCTAAATCACACCTCCCCATTCAGCATTGTGGAAAAGTCCATTCAGCCACTAAATGTGCTACACAACTTTCTACATCATCCCAAAGTACATAGACTAAATTATAACATAGTGGCCAAGGTTACAAAATGTACTGAAATGCCAAGATTATCACAGAAAATGGATTAGTGTAAATAGACACAAATCACGTTCCAATGAGGAAATTTCTAACTAAACCCATGTGATTTGGTCAATACTACAACTACAAAAGTGGATCAATATTAAATAGATCACCAAATGCCAAAAATATACGGTATCCACTGACCCTATGAAGATGTCAATTATGAAAAAATATCAAGGAAATGATTTATAAATCTAACAATGAAATTCCCATAATGAGGTTGAGAGTTAGACTGAACACTTGAAGTTGCTAGTGAAAATAATCTGTTTACAAAAATGTCACATCCAAAATGGTGAAACTACCAATACTACAAATTATCACTTGGTGTAACTTGCAAAAACAAGATGTACCCAAATGTGGGTCTAAAATATGACAATAGATAAAAATCCAAAATTGGATATCCCGACAATGCCCATTGAAACTATATATATTGCTATCTAAATCATAATGGAAATTGTCAACCATAAATGTGAGAAGAAAAATATGAGTATGTTAAACCTATCACTCAGATCTTCCCCATAAGTGACACCATCAACCAAATTTCAAATCTAAAATCATACGGTAAAAATATCCTTTCAACATTCAACAAGAATCCCACAAAATATGCTCTGAAAAATTTGCAAGCTAATCAACAATATCATTTATGCAATCAAAAAATATCCAAGAAATTAGTTTTACCAATATGAGGGTTGATCCCTCTTCCTAGTTCAACAGCTTAAATAAAAGGCTACACCAAAAAAATCCTCTTGTTTAACATGGTAGTGATGAAACTCCATGTTTTCAAATAGCTCTAACATATTTCCAAAATAAGGCATATCTTTCCAACATGCCACACAAAGGTTATCCATACATGGATATGAAAACTACAATTGTGTAAAATAGACATTTCTCATAGACAAGAAATGTTGCATTAATTTTATCTTCATTCCGAAACCAAGAAATGTACACCCTGTGAGAAAATGTAAACAAATCGTTGAATATTAAAAAAATTCAAGAATGCATCCTGCAATTCTTAAAAATAGTTACAAATCTAAAATCAACTGATAACCAGTTAATACCTAAATGAATCAAGTGCAATAAAATGTCCAATATCTAAACAATGTCCTACTGCCATTTCTATATCTCAAAATGGAATGGTATTTTCACTTGCTCCTTATTAAAGGACATATGTGTAACACAGATAAATATATCATACCAGAAAGAAAGCTTCACAAGATGAATTGCTCACCAAAGCATTGTGACCAATGTTAATTGACTGGATTCCATTTCTATATCCATCACCATGCAAGTGAGATCAAGAGATATCCATATGTCCCTCTCATCACATGGCTCCCTATTTTCTGAAAACAAATTTACTCTCAACAACTACACAGTACAAGTGGAAGATCAAAAAGACCAAATGTCTACACAAATTGAATTAAAACCACTAAAAATATGATATCAAAAATCCAAAATAGAAACTGATTCAACATTTTACCAGGTATGATACAAAAACTTATGATCCGTAAACTATAATAGACCCCATACTATCAAATAGTTTAAAATTGGATCTTTAAAAAGTGACCATAAAATGCCTGGAAAATACACCTCAAATCACCAATCAAATAACATGCAAGTAATAATAACACTATGTAGAAACAATTGATAAAAAATTTCGGCAATGTGCCTACGTCTTTGGGTCCACTAATGTGGTTGTTCTATTAAATATATATTTAAAGTACAATTGGAAAAATTACAATACAATAATGGAATTAATATACCTACAGATATTATACCATCATACCTTTAGAAGACCCGAACAACATCGAACAACATCCTTTAGCTTCATATAGTACTTGTAAGATCAATTTCCCCTAATTATCCATAAAAAGCTTTCGAGATTTGGACAACCGAAGGCAATAACAAATCAATAATATTAACAAAAATAATATTCACTCTATATATTTCATACATTACACAGGACTATTAAATAGCCAAGAAAGTAGGCAACAAAACATCCTTTAAAATAGGATGTATTACAAACAATAAACCCGTTAATAGTGATATGGGTATAACCATAGAATATATTGTTATTATAACAATATATTCTACTAAAAAATATCTTACTAACAAACTAGTAAGTGCTAATTTACCAAATGGTAAATCACCCACAATATTCATGTGAAATTTAATATTAAATTCCTAACATTCCCCCCCTTAATGTTTACATGGTAATAATAGAACTTTCACACTTCCTCTGCAACTGTAGCCGTTCCACGTGCTTGCTCATGATGCTTATGTACCACACTCAAACTCAATTGTAGCAGCATCGGGTTTGCACATCTACTTCTTATCAACCATGTGATGTCAGGAAAGCATATTTCTTTCTCCACTGATGGGAACACACTCTGGAATCATCTACTTACCAACCAGTCACTCTAGGGAACACATCTGGTTTTGCAGGTGTACCAATAACCTTTCACAGGATTGGTTTTACACATTCACCAAAAACCTTACACAATTGGTTTTTCAGAGGTTTACCAAAAACCTTGGTATGAATTGGTTTTCATCTGGATTGTTCAAAAACCTTCAACACTCATGATTGCTACAATACATTTTTTTATGCAATATGCTCTACAATATGTTTTTTGCATAGGGGAAAAAGGAATTATGCCACATACCAGTGAATAAGAATGAACTTATGTTCTTATTTTACAATTCACACTAAAAAGCTTAAATCCAAACTATATTGCAAAACATGTATTATGAAACTGAATCACACAACTGAAAGAAAACTCACACCACAAAATGCCACCACAGCTCCGTGTGGCCCCGTTGTTAGCGACTGGGGAGAGGATCATTGGTTTTCCTCCTTCCTTTGATGCCTCCATCCTCCAATGTATGTGTTACTAACTCAGCAGGATGCGAATATGAAACACATTTATTTTCACATTGAGCTTATTCTTTTCTTCACTCCCGCAATGTCAAACACTTTATTTTTCCAGACGTTGGGTAACACCGAAAATGTGTCCATGAGGTAATTTTTTATTTTATTTTTTAGACTTTTACAATGACACGAATTTTGACAAAAATAAAAAATGACAACAAACAAATAACCTAAAATCACCTATTTGATTAACATGACAATATAATGATGCCTTTACCAATATTCACGATGCAAAATGACTTTACTAATTATTAGACTCCTTTTAAAAAAATGGCACCTAACAACAAGAATAACATGACTCTATTATATAACGAAAATACTATAAAAATAAAAAATCCCAATTAAAAATTGGAATTAATAAACAAATGAATATGACATTAAAAAAATATGAGACCCTTACAAGACTAAATTTATAGAATTTGATATTGACACACACTTTAATTATACGGGGAAGAATAATGACGTCGACTTTTTATGACTCCAAACTACAAAATCAATTAAAAATTTCTCAACATAAAACATAACTCACACTCTAATAAAGGACATATCAACTAATGCATGGACGAATGCATGTAGTTACACACCTTGAATATGAATCTCGGTTTCACTGCCTGGAACCAACCACGTCACTTTGTCATACATATTCATGAACAATTGAGCTCATTATGTGCAAATGCAAGTTGACTGTTGAATAGTCATCGACAACTATTTATAGAATGAATTAAAACATCCCAAACCAGATCTGATACATGAGAAATCTTAAACACGGAAATTCCACAATGGTAGGAGGTCGAAATACAAGTCCTGGATGCAGGCCGAGCATACTTTTGGAGATGTCGTCGAGGTCTAAATCCAGAAAATGCACATATCAATATTCTTGTATAGGACGTCCAAATAGCTTCAATCAAAGATCGACGATAAGGGTTTAGTGTAATCCAATCTTGATGTAGAACAAACCAGACCCGATACTTCTGAAACTACTGCGATTTCACTCTACTATAGGATGCAAGGTCTTTTGCCAAGCACAAATTCGATCTAATGTAATGTTGAATCTAGTGCTCAAAATGATAGAGACTCCGATGTAAAAAGTGTTGATCTGATGACAACAGATGAATGGCTGATTATTAGCATCTTTACGCCATTTCTTGGATGGATACGCCTGGTCACAAATCGGGACTGGCTAAAGGAACTATTTCCATTGTTGGAACTTCCATGTTATTTACAATACAGGGATACAGATAAATGCATTACCAAGGGAGATACAATTCGTCTAATACAAACAGTAACAATCGATAGATCTGACGTGCATAAACATTTAAGACTGCATATTCTTAAAGTATCACATGCTTATAGAGTCCTCCAAATGACTATGAATGTAGGACACCACACATTTCCGATGGTCATGGAAGAAGAAGACTAGTTGAGAGATCAAACACACGGCTCTTGAATGTAGATTTAGTATAAAAGCTTCACTTCAAATTCATCCATACAAATCAAGCGTCTCAAAATAGAATGATGTCAAAACAGACCTCTTTACATAATTTTATTGGCATGCAATGCAGTTTCAATATTTTGCGGACATTCTATACAAATATAAGACTGTTATCTCTCGAGGCAACGTAATACACAGTGGCCCCTATGAAAATTAACTCTCCATTATATGGATCAGATGCTTCCCTGATACCAAATCTTGAGATTTGGACAGCCGTAGGCAAGAACAAATCAATAATATTAACAAAAATAATAATCACTCTCTATATTTCATACATTACATAAGGCTATTAAATAGCCAAGAAGGTATGTAACAAAACATCCTATAAAATAGGATGTATTATAAACAATAAACCCGTTAATAGTGATATGGGTATAACTATAGAATATATTGTTATTATATTATAACAATATATTCTATTGACAAATATGTTACTAACAAACTAGTAAGTACTAATTTACCAAATGGTAAATCACCCACAATATTCATGTGAAAATTAATATTAATTTCCTAATAAAAGAAACTATAAATTGCTCCCACTAATGGAAAAAAACTTCAAAATGGGAAAATAATAAGCTCAAGGGAATCATCTCAGAATTTTGAACACTTCTCCAATTTATTCTGAGGCCTGAAAATGTCGTCTAGTTGCCCAAAAATGACAAAAGGTGAAAACAACTCCTTTAAGGAACCCGAGTATGTCCTCAAACAATCCTACGAAATTACTCCTTGAGACCTTTGACATCTCCTCCGCGAGTTCTCACGAACTCTCTGAGCTCCTTGTTATGCTTGGAGTAAGGCTTGGCTCACCTTTGAAACTCCAAGGTTGAGTGTTTTGAATGGAGGGGGTGATATAGCTTACCCAGCCCCGAGATATGGGTTAACACCCTATATCCACTATTCTCAGAATAATATAGTTCAGTGGCATAGCGGTTAAGACCGTCCACTACGGTCGGGGAGGTTGGTGGTTTAATACTCTGCATCATTTGTTTTTCTGAGGTTTCCACTGCGAGTTCACCGAGATGAGTTATTTGCGGAGTCGGTGGGAAATATACCACATTCACCGAGTTCACGTGTTGAATAGGCTTAAAATAGCCCGTGGACACCCCTTGATCTCATGGCTATGGCCACATCCATGTTGGTATTTCCATCCATGGTGGTAAATAACCTACTGAGTTATGTGGACCTTTCCGAGTGGGAGATTTGGTTGGTGAGCCCAAGCTGGTCGGTGAAGATAAGGCCAAGTTGGAAATGAGTTTGGCGAGTTGTGGTGGTAGGACATGTGGTGGCCTGAGGACCTACCATGTGGACCTCTAAAAATTTTCCAAATCCATAAGCTCTTCGCTTGTCATGTGTTAACGCGATTGGGCACAAAATAATGTGATAGAAACTATAGAGTAATTGAATAATGAAAATTACACTAATACCATGGTGATCGGGTCCCCTTCTAAAATAAAAGTGGACCCCACTATTGAACCCCCTTTTTTGCACACGCTTGACGAAGACCGATGAATCAAACCAAACATGTTAACTATCCTATTTTTCCTTGATCAACTTTGAAATATGTAAATAGGCTCTTTAACATGAGTTAGGGTACTACAGATCCCTATTTTCTTGAATATTTAAGCATGCTAACTCAACCCCTAATTAAAAATTAGGATTCTCAGTCACCGTGCATCCTTCCTCTAGCCAGCCTGACTTAATTCCCATCCTAATCCAAGATCAATGGAAAGTTTTAACAACATCATTAAGTTTGTTTCAATGTGCAGGGAAGAGTTTCTAAGATGATTGATCAATTCGGTGAGTTTCGATGAGAGACAACTTCCTCCATAGGCCTAAAAAGGCCATTTTTGGCTATTATGAAGCTAGTAAACACCCTCTAGGAATGTTAAGGGAAAATCTAAAGAATCTAAAGGTGATGTTGGAGATAATTGAATATGTCCAAGGTAATATATGGAATTTTAGGAAAACAAATATAATTCAGGAGCCATTTTTTCAACAACGAGTATTCAGGGTGTGGGAAGGAAAGCTCTAATGATGAATGTTGTCTTCTTTAGTTGATTCCGAGAGTCCCCAAATGAGTTAAGAAGAAAAAAACTAGGCATCATAAATCTATTGGAATTAAATACAAGGTAGAAACTTTACCTTTGATCCAAGGCTTAAAGGGTTTTTGAGATATTTCAAACTTCTGCAGTTGCCCCTCTTAGTTCAAGAAGGAATAATCCCTAAATGTTTTGTTTTAGGAAGAATAAAGTATCAATAATGGTTCAATTGATATTATAATGTATTTTGGAGTCAAAATCATATAATATTTGACCCCAAAACATTCTTCTAAGCCTCTTTACCCTAAATCATATAATATTTGACCCCAAAACATTTTTGGCCTAGTCACACTTTGGACACTCTTGTGTTCCCTTTGTCCCCTAGGGGAAAAGGGGGAAAAGGATGACACTAAATTACGAGCACATCCTCCCCCCCAAGTCACAATTTGGACACCCATTTTTCCCCTCTGTCCCTATGGTGTAAGGAAGACACCAAAGTGTGACTTCCATCCTTCTATAGACACAAAATTATGCACTTTACACATAATTTGGCTAGGTTTGATACTATTATCTAGAAGGTTCTCAAGTGTACAAAGTACTAATTAATCCCACCTTTTGGGACATCTTTATTTTTTTTATTTTTTTAGTTCCCATGTATTTTCCATCACTTATCCACCCATTTCACAACTGCCCTGACATTCTAGCCCTAAATTGGGGTGCCCTAGCCTGTACTAGGCCCCCCCGAGGCACCTCAGTCTTACTCTGGCCTCCCCGATCTATGCAAATCCCCTTTCGCTCCTTTTTGGGTCATTTCTAGTTGTTAATCATCTTAATATTTTTATCATTCGGTCTTGTTGGGATTAATTACAAAATTAAACTTGAGAGCCCTATAAATATAAAGTTATAAGACCATAATGAGGGTCCTAGGTCATAACATTACACACTACTATCACTCCATCTAGGGTTACATCAATTGAATCACTTGCATCCACATAGCGTCATGCATCAAGGATAGGTGATCTGCATCACACACACTTCATAGGGGAGGGATTTTATTCTATTCCATGCACACATGATATTTACATATTTTATAGTTACTATTGCTTGCTACTTAAAAAAGTGTGACTGACACGAGAGCACCTAAGGCACAACATACACATACACACTAGAACTACATCTGGGTCTGAAATGTAGTGCAATGCTCAGTGATAAGTCCACTAGCTTGGCGGTTGAGGTCATTTTGATCCTATTCATATGCATTTTTATTTTTTGGGAATTGATGCTTTGGATAGGGTTTTACATGTAGCATTCACAACAATATATGTGACATTACTACAACACCTGTGCAATATGAGTGAAGGTATTTCAGAGATACTGTGATAATTCCAAATTGAATTTATGAGATTTTCTGTTGTCTACATCGCCCAAATATCAGACCAGGGCACCCCGAGATGCCCCAGTATCCTCCCAGGCACCTCAGTAAAAACAAAACAATCAACTTCTGCCATTCTCGAGGCCATTCAGTTACAAATTTCCTAGTCTATGTACTAGTATGCTACTATGTTCATGGTTTTGTTTAACTAAGTTAAGAAAATTAAAACTAACACCTAGTAGTCCTAATAACAAAGTTAAATCAAAATTTAAACACCATCATGTTAAGAGCTAAGCAAGATTAAATAGCATCATAAATTTGAAATGGAAATCAAACCAACATGTTAATTATTAAAACCTCTACTCTTTAGATCACCAAATCAACTAAATTGAACCTAGGTAGATTCATGGCAATCAAAGTTGATTGTTTGATTTTTAAGGGATTAGGAATGGAAGCTCATCAAAGCATGGCTACAAGACCACTTCGACTATTTCCATATGACCCAAAAGATTAAATAGATGAAGTGCAAGAATGAGGCTAAGCTTTTCTAATGGTGAAATGCTTAAGGATGAAAAAAGGCTTATAGTGTATGTACTATATGATTTCTTTTGTTTCTCAAGAATTAGGTGTGAACGTAAAGGTAGGAGGAGGGCTCTATATATAGCCTAATGGATAAAGGAATCTCTACATCCCTTTGCATGTGGGATAATAGAGATGTTGAGTTAGTTGTGGATAAAGGGGGTTTAGAAAGGGTTGAGTTAACTTTAGGAGAGTTTAGGTTGTCCGTTAGTGACTCATGTGGATAAAGGGGGTTTATTAATTAATCAAGATGATTAATTAATAGATGTGCAAGCTTATAAAAGCTTTTTAGAGGAATAGTTAGTATGATTTAGACTATAGAAGGGAATTAAATCAACTAAATAATGATTTATTGGTTTAATGAAAGGGGAAGCTAATTAATTAATAATAATTAATTAGTCTAGATATGAGGAAGGATTAATTAATGGAAGGTCGTTAATTAGGGTATTTGTTGAATAGAAGACTTAATTAATTATTTATTGTAATTAATTAACGATGATAGAAGAGAAGATGAGTATTATTGACGATATGTCACCAATTTGCGGGAAAGGGGATAATTAGCAAAATTTAAGTATTTAAATTGTTTAGGCTAAATTATAGGTGTTTACATTTGCCCCTCTTTGGGGTGGCATAAGCGACGCCACTTCAAAGATAGTAGATGGATAAAATTTTGAAGGGGTAGAAGAAAAAATAGTAGAAGTGAGAGATGCCCCCTCGAGTGTCGATGGGGTAATGAAGGAAGACGATTGACGATCAAAAAAGGTGAGAAATGGATAAAAGAAAGGAGAGGAGAAGGATGCCCCAAGTGAAGTAGAAGAATAGTGTTGATGGGAGGGTGATGTAGAAGAAATATGGAGAAGTAGAGAGAATAACTAGCTTTCATCCTTTGCATTGGGACAACTTCATTGCTATCATAATGCCAAAAGATCTACGTCATTGGTCCTTATTAAAAATATAAGCATACGACAAAAGTAGAATGGCATGAAAAGCCATACTACGAAAAATTGTCCATTGCTGAAAACACCAACTCCATGTAACATACAAAAATGCAATGCAATATGAGAAGGAAACAAGCTCATTTAACAGGGAAAACAAGTACGAACACACATATCCAACCCAACAACGGTCAAGACAGTTGTACAAATGTTTTTTTATCAAGTTGAAGAGTTCCATATGTTCATGATTAATGACAAGGGTTAAAAATGATGCCTCGAGAAATGATACATGCAAGAGGAAATGATAATGGACACTGGGTCCAAGGAGAAAGCTTTATGCGCAACAAAACAACACCAGGCAACGAGATGTGTCCCAGAGTACAGATGAAGCAAGTAGCTAGCTTTGTGAATGGTTGTGAATCTGGTGATCCGCAAATCGTGTTGATTGGTGAAGATGTGAAACAAACTAGTAGGATACAGAAAGAATACCATGTGTAAGACACAAATTTCAGCCGCAATAAGTGGGTTACCTATTTTTGTAGGTTTTCTAATTTTTAGGATTTTGTGGAGAATTTTGCCTTGTTTTTGGATTTTGAAGTGATTATATATATATATATATATATATATATATATATATATAGATATATATATATATATATATATATATATATATATATATATATATATATATATATATATATATATATATAATTTTTTATTTTTGTGTTGTCTAAAATGTGGTGGAATGGATGCGTAGAAGAAAATAAAAGAATAAGAATGAAGTGCCTATGTGCAAAAGAAAATGCCCTAGGGGGAAGAAAGAAGAAACAAGTGACAAATAATGTCCCTGTACAATGGAAAAAATAATACAATAATTATTTAATAAAAATAATCATTCGATAGAGTGTGGATAAGAAGAAAAATCACGTAGAAGCAATAAAAATTGTCCTAGTGAGAAGAAAGGGGTACTAGTTGGAAAAAAATGCCCCAGCACGATGAAAAATGAAAGAAAAATAATTATTTAATTAAAATAATTATTTGACAGTGAATAGAAGAGAAAATGGCGGTCAAAACAAGCCTCCAGGCATCACAACCGGTGAAAAATAGCTTGATATACCCCACCCCGAGGGGGTAAATCATCGCGACCAATTCAATTGTTACCGACCGCTGTCGATTTTTTACCACGAGACCGCTTGAGACGAGTGGACATAGTTTGGGGGTACGACCGACATGTAGACGATGGCATCTTTATGAGTAACCTAACCCTCTTCGTTAATTTTGTAATTAATGCTAGAAGTAGGAAATTAGGGTAGGGTTACGCAGGGGCGCAGATGCCCCAATGGTGGCATGCGCGTGCTTGGAGTGTATGCGCACACGCGCAGGCACCAAGAGACGTACATGTGCATGCGTATACGCCCACTTGATAGCACACACACAAAACACATGCGCGTACACGCAAGCACCAAGAATGGTAGCGCACACACATAGTACACACATATGCGCGTATGCGTAGGCACACAAAGAATGGCGCAAGCATCCATAGGAAAATGCGCGCATGTGCATGTGCTCAAAGGAGGGCACACACACCATGGGGTGCGCACATGCCTTAAAGGGCACGCAGAAAAATGGAGCAGATGAATGAGAGATAGAAAAATGCCAAAAATGATGACACTTAGAAGAAAAATAGAATTTTAGGGTTAACCCTAAAGAATGATAGGTAGAACATAGAAGAAATTGTAATAGCTAACAAATGGAATGATTTTGCTGAGACAGCTGCCCATGCTACAAACGTGAGAGCAACACATGTGCATAACGAAGCTAGAGGGGAGCATACACCAACGAGATTGGTGCGCGATGGCGATACTATTGGAGGCAGTGGGCCTAGGCCCCGTATCCCTGATGCCTTCCATCACGTTAGATCATGGTCTACTGACCACATTGACTGAGCGGTGGCATAGCGAGAGCTATTGCTTTAGGATCTCAACAAGAGAGATGACAGTTACCCTGGAGGACATGTGGCGGATCCTCCACATACCTATCGTAGGCTCGATGATCAATTACATGAGTGACCTTGGGTGGATCAGGGTACCGGTCGGTAACCTGTTTGACTATGATGAGATACCCCATGATGGCATGACAGTGTTGTTGCACGAGTGTATAGCTGATCTGACATTACGCCAGGGACCGCTATATGTGATGTCCCTTATCAGTGGGTTTTTCCTCACTGATAAGACCGGGACATCCTTCCTTATGGGTCTGATGACATTGGTTCATGGGATTTTCAATGGTGAGTGCTATTGTTGGGGTCAGTGCATATTAGCACATCTATACTGGGACCTGCACCTGATTAAATACCACCGTCAGAAGACGGTGGGGCTGGATTATTTACTACAGATTTGGTCTTGAGACCACATAGCTATTGGGCGTCCTGTAGGCGCATTACATATCAAAGTCTTGGAGGATCTGACATACATGACTTGGGTTTCTATATGTGACGACATATGGGGGCACTTAGGCAGCTTGTATCATTATTGATGAGAGTTCGACGAGCTGCTAGACAGAGACACTATATGGATGCCTTACAGGCATATATAGTGGCCAGAGGATGGAGCAAATCTCATTATTTTTGCAGTGGAGAACTTCCTTCTAGGTAGCCACAGTTACATCATAGAGTTATACAAAGTAGATTGATATTAAGGACAACTGGGCAGGGTGCAGGGGGTTCCACAACTAGAATTGTGGTATGCCCGCTGAGATGCTGAGAGGTAGACTATGGGGCCACGCATACAAGTGGCTCGAGCCAGGGCTAGTTTTTTACATGTGGTACCATAGGCATGGGACCCAGCCAAACAGATCAGAGACTCGGGTACTACTGTCGATTACATGGATTGGTAGGCCACTATTTTACCTCGGCGTTTGACTATTTCAAACAAGGTATGGGCAGTAAGAATTCGACCACTGCCAGAGCTCCCTTACAGTGGTGATGAGAGGGAGGATGCAGCATCCCATGACCCAGATGATCCATTTGATGGGTAGCCACATGACGGGTAGGGTGCAGCACAGGTGCAGGGACAAAGGAAGCACGGACCAGTACAAGCACATGCACAGGTTCCCAGTCTTAGATTACGAGAGCAGGGATAGACCTCTAGACCAGAACATGGACATATATAGGGACATGCCCCTGTGGTGCGACCAATGGTACAGATAGCCACCTTACAACAGTAGTTGCATCAGGCTATAGTAGAGAGAGACCAGGCCCGACCTCAGACTTTGGTAGTGATAACAGAGCAGGATCAGGCTTGGGCCCAGGCTGATCAAGGAGGTGATGGTGTCATTCATTTCTAGTAGATACGGTAGATGGCAGCATAGATGGCTCAAGTGATGAGCTTATATCAGCAGATGCATGCTCAGCTATAGCCTGTGATACTGGAGAGAGATAGGTTGAGAGAAGAGCGAGTCATGGGTCAGGCCAAGTTTTCCCAGGGATCAACAAAGATAGCATTCTAATGATGCACAGATGGGACAATAGTGATAGCCTAGACTCACAGAGATCTAGCTACAACAGAGGGTAGAGCATCCTATTACAGATCATTATATTATGAGGTAGTTCCAACTGAGCACCGAGCACCTGTACGTACCCAAAATTGTAGAGTATTACACCATCGGAACAACGTTACACGTGCCCCAATGATGATACAGGTCTCCTCACAAGGTGTTCAGGATCTGGAAAAGCTCTCCAAGTATGTGTTAACATCCCGCATGCCCCGCTTAGCCCCTGCATGCTTTGCTTTTTCCTTCCCCCCTCTTTTCTTTGCTTTTCGGTCTTCAATGATGAAACCGCCGCCCTACCTGGGTAGCAGTCTCGTGACCGCCACCCAAGCAGGGCGGTGGTCCTTCACACGTTTTCCAGAATGCTCTTTTTAACGTGACTCGTGTAAATTTTTGACGTTTACCAACTTTTTTCACCGCCTTTGCTTGTATTTATGATTCTGGTTCCCTGGAATATTGTTTTGGCATTGTTTATAGTTTAAGAGATCAATTTGGTTTTCACCTTTAGGTAAATGGGATTCTATAAATAACTGGCCTGTGCTCAAGGAAATGACCCCTCAAAATTTTCCTCTGAATTTCTCATTTCAATAGCTTAGGCCTTTCAATTTTGCTTAGGATTCATAGTTTCATTTGTTATATGTTATGGTTAGTATTGTTTAGCTGTTAGAAAGCCACATATTCTCCTTGTGCAAGTGTTGTTATTATTTCATCCAGCCAATCGAAGTAGGATAGTTTGATTTTCAGTAGGAAGCCATTAAAGTTGCAGGTTCTACTCGTCAAGTAGGATAGTTTCAAGCTCTAGACGTTTTATGTTGCATGACTCACAATAAATCCCACTAGGAATTGCATAAGCCAATCTCTATTCTCTTGCGTTATCCCTCTCCTACTCGCATTGTATTCAGTCTACATCCTAAGCTGCCATTGTCTCGTATCTACTTCTGTTGATGCTAGCATTACATGCTTTTCTGGATCCACGTGAGCACGAAAGAACGAGGAAATCACACTGAGGGGATAAGGCCACACACCATCGGATTCGCCACTGTTATGTAAAATCCAGGTTCAAGCTTTCAAAGTTCTAGTTAAAGCATATCAAGTAGAGTAGTCAATCATTTCATTTCAGTTAAAAGCATATCTGAGAAACTATGATTCACTCCTCACTTCTGAAGTAGGATCGAGAGTCTTTCAAATAGATTAGATTAGCTATCTAGTTACTTAGAATAGATTCACAACTGCACAGACAAGTAGTTATACTCGGCTGCTTTGTTTGTTTTAATTTAGTTACTATTTTAGCTGTCAATTTCTAGATATATTGGATAGTTACTCTTTTTTTAGTTTATCAAAATATCATATTTAGGAATATACATAGATATATCTTGCGTAGTCGATTTATTTTGTCATTAATTAGCTTTATATCACTTCTTTTTGCATGGCAATCACGGGACCTAGGGAGCCCAGAGAATACATATTCGAGCCTATTGTGCCTCAATCCAATCTTGTTGCAGCAATAACCGATATAGACTAGAATCTTAGAATTCAAGTCTTCTGAACATAAACAAACTTACAACAGATCAGCTCACAGTTAAGAGGGTTAAACATAGAAGATGACCAAGCACACATATTCTAGTCAAACAAGCCAAACTACAGGTTACCCTAGATAAACATCCGCATGACTATAGAAGGGCTTGAAAGAGAGAAAACATTCGGTTGTGATCCTTTGGTCCCACAGATAGACGTAGGAGATATTCTCACTGATATAGACACTAACTTAAGAATTTAGGTTGCAAGAACGCCTGTAAGATACTCTGAAAAGATTGCATAACTATTAATTCTGAACATAGAGGCCGAAAAGGCATACGACTATTGGATACTAGGGATTAGAGACTTATTTCGTACATGACCATAGCAGGTCCACAATAACCATGAATTTACGGTTGTGATTCACAAATCCCACAACCCAACGAGTCCACAGGTCAATCCAACGTTGACGATGGTTCACACACATTAGTATTCAGATCCACTCCACTTCTGCCTATTATCATCACACAATTATCCCTGTTGGATATAGAAGCTAACGAAGCTAAGGAATTTTGGACTAGGTCAGAGAATCGCCCATAGAATCCACCATATCCATCATCCATCCTATGACCCTATCTGGAGATATACACGAAACAATCCCAGGTCATTTTCCCAGTATCCCACAACCTATAGATTGAATCACGCCAGAGCTCGATATTGATTGGAGCCTTCGAGCAATCATCCCTCGCCAACCGATCTATCACGCCAGTTTAGGTTAGGAGGGCCTTCTTTGCCTTAGATTTGTAGATTCCATTAGTGCGTGTCGAAGATATAAGATTACCTAACTAGTTTACCCATACCCCACGTATAGTCCATCCCCACCGGCTGTCTCGGCATGACCTCGGGAGGTCGGGTGCGATGAAGAGTTACTTGTAGATTCCCATGCTCACTCGTCGCTTTTCCATCATACAAAATTTGTGAACCCGATGTGAAAACACACAGTGCTTCCCCTTTTCTTTATTACCTCTTTCTTCCACCTTCACTCTTTCCCATTATTCTGTGGGTATTCATATACCCCTCGAATATGTCGGGATTCGATGCATATGGCAGACCTCTCCTAGGTCTTGAGGCATACTACGCTCAACTGAATAGACAGTCATTGCCCTTGCTCTCAATATGGGGTGACAACTATTTAAATAACCAATTATCAACACAAGCTCCACCTCCAAGGACTAGATATAGTTCATCTTTCCAAATAGAGAATTTGGATCAACTCGCACAAATGCAACAAACAGAGCCTTCAGGCTCAAACAATATGACATTCACAGGAGAATCTAGTTCATCTCCTCAGGTGCTGCTTAGACCACAAATTAGCAGACAATCAGATCCATACCTGGTTTTATATGATGATCATTCAGTACGTTACACCAGGAATGAACAACACTCTAGAAGTATGTACCCACCTATAACAGCACCCTCATACAGTCAGCAGTCGAGCAAACCGATGAGATCAAAGATGTTAGAGAGACCTCAAGCCTCAGTAGAGCAGCCATGAGAGCATCCTGTAGGACCAAGTAGCACTCATGCTAAGCCTCCACCACGGGACATACCAGCCAGCCCATCTAAGGGCTCAAATCACCCCTGATCTATATTGTATCGATACATGTGCCTCTTGATGAAGGCTATGAGCATCTTGTGCTCGATGTACAACATTCTTTATGTATAGCAATTTTGACATATGCCTCTGATGAAGGAAATTGTATTCTTTGATCAATGTATATCATCCTTTTTGTATGCCTCTGATGAAGGCATTTTTTAATGTATTTGCAATGTATATCTATGTTGAGATAGACATACCACACATGTATATATATGTGGACATTTTTGACATGACACATGTGTTATGAGATGATGGATATTATTTGTTATTTTTGATGGAGTACATGGATATATGGATGTGTTATGATGTTAGCTGATTTGATTTCACATGTATATGTATCCCGATTTTTGATGTATCACATGCACTTTGATTTTTAGATGATATCAAAATGTATTTCTCATGTGATGTGCTAGATTCAGTGGACGAGATGATATGATGATATGGGTGTGGGTGGGATAGATTTTGATATTTGTGATCCCTCTTTTTTCCATTTGATGATATGATATGTGATGATTAGCTTAGCATTCATGTATGATGTATACTTAGCTTTTTCTTTATATATGATGTATAGATGATGCTAGATGTGATGATATTGATGGAAATATGATGATGTGATAACAAAATGATGCACATGCAAAAGGCAAACACAATTAAATGCTAACAAATAACACAGTGAACCAACACAATAATGTACCATTATACACAAGCATGCAAAAACACACTTTAATATGCACAATCAAGAATAGGTCTAATCTAATCAAGAAAAGACGAATCCTAACAAAGTATGTCTAAGCAACAAACTATACAAATGTACCAACATGAAACAACTATACAAGCAACCAAGCAAAGCAAGAAACAAGATAAATGAAGTAAACTAAAGTGAATGTTTTTGTAAGATTGTTTTGTGAACCAATTTTCTATCATTTTGATTTTTGTGAAACAATTTTCTATTGTTTCGAGTTTTGTGAAACAATTTTCTATTGTTTTGATTTTTCTAACATATTTGAATGTTTTTGTGTTTTTCTAACATTTTTGAATGTTTTTACGATTTTCTAACATTTTTTAATGTTTTTGTGATTTTCTAACATTTTTGAATGTTTTTGTGATTTTCTAAGGTTTTTTAATGTTTTTGTGATTTTCTAACATTTTTGAATGATTTACAATTTTCTAAGGTTTACCGAAGTTATGCATAGGTAACCAAGAAACGTGGATGCCCCAAGCATCAGAAAAAGAATATACAAGGGCAGGTGCCACGTGTTATAAACAGGAAGGAGAATTCACAGAAGTGCCCCTAACGTTAGATGGAGAATATAAAAATACCATCCCTTCACAGATTAACAAGAGGAGAAAAATACAGATCAAGGCTTGACAGGATAGGTTCATAGGGAATCTCAGATGCAGACACAAAACTAGCCCTAGGCTAAGTAAAAGTTCCCTACAGATGCAAGATGCTTGTGAACAACGAATCCTCCCAAGGTGCAGGAAACCGGTTTTTTCCCAAGGACTTATCCAAAGTGCCATAATTGCGTGGTTTTCACTTATGGATGACCTATTTTCTCTTTTTTATTTTTCTCTTATTTTAAATTTTTTGTATTTTGATCATTTTACCATGTTTTTGGTTTGCTTTATTGGATTTTCGCACCATGTTTAAGCATAGAACTGCTTAAGGTGCATGGCATTCATGGGCTCGCAAAGTTCATTGCCATTGGGGTGGGAAAGTTTGTATGCTCCTATGTCATACTTGGCCACAATGACGTATGGTCCTAACCAATGTGGTTCAAACTTTCCTTTCTTCTCTCTCTCTATGCCTATGTGTTGAACTGATTTTCCTTCATAACCAAATCACCAACCTCAAACTAACAAGGTATAATTATTTTTTTGTAATTGTGAGAAACTCTATTCTATTACACTTTAAGATGATTTAGGGCGCGTATGTGCTTCTCATCCAAGAGTTCTAACTCTGCCATTCTAGCCACTCGGTAATCTTCATCCTTGTCCAGATAATCCCTAAGAGAGATTCTTAGGGAAGGAAGCGCAATTTCTAAAGGGATGATAGATTCTGTTCCAAATACCATAGAATATGGTGTTGCACCAATAGGGGTACGAATAGATTTCCTATAAACCCAAAGAGCTAGGTGGATTTGTAAATGCCAATTACGACCTGTCTTACTTACCATATTCTCCATGATTCGAACCAAAATCTTATTAGTGGCCTCGGCATGTCCATTGCCTTGGGGGTAATATGGTGTAGACCATTTCAAAATTATTTGAAACCGATGACAGAGATCCTTTACGGTCTTATTCTTGAATGATTTTCCGTTGTCAGTAACTATGGCTGTAGGAATGCCATACCGGAAAATTAGATGTTTCATGATGAACTTTGAAATCTGAGCACTCGTTACATAGGTTAAAGGGATAGCTTCCACCCACTTGGTAAAGTATTTAGTAGTTGTAATGATGTGGGTGTGGCCATCAGATGAAGTAGGGGTAAGCTTCCCTATTAAATCAAGTCCCCATTTGGAAAATGGCCATGGGTTCGTGATGGGTTACAACGGTTGTGATGGAGCATGAATGAAATTTCCATACTTTTGACAAAGTACACACTTCCTTACATAGTTACAGCATTCAGTTTCCATGGTAAGCCAATAATAGCCCACTCTCAACAATTTTTTGAATAGAAGCATTTTGTTAGTATGGGCCCCGCACACCCCTTCATGCACCTCTTTAATCGCTTAGATTGACTCTGTCGTATTGAGACAACGTAACAGATTCCCATCGTAGCCACGACGATAGAGCGTACCTCCTAAAAGGGTATAATGAGTTATCTGACGGATGAGGCTTTGTTTTTTAGGACAGGATATGTCAGAAGGGAATGTGTTGTCTTTAAGGTAAGCAAAAACAGGCTCATACCATGGGGAATTGGGACCAACAACATCATAAGCCAGACAGGATTCTGGCATGTCATACACAACCTAGCGTATATTTTCCACTAAGAATGACATATCATTACTTTCTGACATAATGCGGAGCATAGAACCTACAGTTTCCATAGCGTCTGTAGATTTGTTTTCTGCTTTTGGAATATGTTCAAATGTGATGCGCACAAAATACTCTTTCAAATTTTCTACCAGCTTCTTGTAAGGGATGATTTTCTCATCCTTAACTTTGTACTCATCATTGAATTTCTTGATGATTAACTGCAAGTCACCGACAATCTTAACATTATGAATGTCCCATTTGATTGTGAGCTTCATCCCAGCGATGAGTGCTTCATACTCTACGATATTGTTCGTGTAAGGAAAACCAAGGTGAAAAGCCTGAGGTATGGGATCATCAGGAGTAATGAGGACCACACCTGCCCCTGAACAATGAAAAGTAAAATATCCCTCAAAGTGTACCTACCACATGACGGATTCTACGATGTATAGTAATGAAGCTTCTGGCAGATCTAAATTCACAGGTTCAGTTCCTTGTAAATGTGCTTCTACTAATTGATCAACAAGTACTTGTCCCTTGACCGACTTTTGGTGCATAAATTTGATGTCAAATTTGCTTAGTAGACTGGTCCAATTAGCCATTCTACCGGTAAGAGTGGGTTTCGATAGTAAGTATTTAAGCAGGTCAAATTTTGATATAAGCTTGGTTTTGGTATTTAACAGGCAATGGAAAAGTTTTTGGAAGGTAAAAAATATAACCAAACAATCTTTTTTGATTCGGGGATAGTTGAGCTCATAAGAGATGATATTACGACTGGGGTAGTATACTGCTTTTTCTTTGTGGCCAAGGTCATACTGGGCGTGTACCTCACCAATAGCAAATTGAATAACAGAGATATAAAGTAGGAGTGGCTCACCAGGAGTTAGAGGCATGAGGATAATTGGATTGGCCAAGTATTGCTTAAGCAGGGTGAAGGCCTATTGTTGCTCTGGTCCCCAAATAAAGGCAACATCCTTTTTAAGTAGGTGAGTGAACAAATGACACTTATCGGCAAGTTGGGAGATGAAGCGGCGAATAGCCTGTATTTTTCCCTGCAAGATGCGTAGTTTCTTAATGTTTTTGGGAGGAGGCATCTCAGTAATAGCAGACACTTTAGCAGGGCCTACCTCAATCCCCCTTCTTGATACAATAAAACCAAGCAATTTTCCTTATAGCACGCCAAACACACATTTCTTTGGGTTGAGACAGAACTTGTACTCTCTTAGGCATTCAAAGATACGCCGTAAAATAGCAGGGTGGTCTTCCCTTGTCTTATATTTCCCAAGGATATCATCTACATAGTCTTTCATGATATCATGGATCATATCACGGAAAATTACCGTCATTGCCCTTTGATAGGTAGCTCCTTTGTTTTTAAGGCCAAACGGCATTACCTGATAACAGAAAGTACCCCAAGGAGTTGTGAAGGCCATCTTTTGTTGATCTTTGTCAGCTATCTTGATTTGATTATAGCCAGAAAATCCATCCATAAGAGATAACATTTCATATCCTACAGTTGAATCCACAATCATATCGATATTAGGCAACAGAAAATCATCCTTTGGGCATGCCTCATTTATGTCTCTGAAATCGGTACAGATTCTGATCCCAATAGGTTTCTTCTGTACAGGGATGATGTTTGATATCCATTCAGAGTAATCAATGGGTCAAATGAATCCTGCCACGAGCAATATTTCTAACTCCTCCTTAACTAGGAGAGCCACCCATGGGTGCATCTTTATTAACTTTTACTTGATGGGCTTGCATTTGCGTGTACAACCAAATTGTGCACTACCAAAGTTAGGTCTAAGCTTGGCATATCCTTATAGGACCATGCGAACACATCTATAAATTCTCGTAGCAACATGGTGAATGTTTTCTATTCCCGTGCTGAGAGCAAAGCTCCCAACTTAACTATTTTTAGATCATATTTTGTGGCAATGTTTACATCAATAGTCTCTTCTATCAGTAACTTTGACAAATCCTCCATACGCGTAGGATCAGAAGGAAGGTTGAGATCTTCATCCAAGGATTTCTCCACAAGATTTTCATCCTTGGCGTGGTCACTTTTATTGTCTTTTGACTTTTGTACCTGTTTGTCTATCGGCACCTCAAATAGGTTTTCACTATGCAACTTGGACTTTGAATTTTTCTGAGGCTTTTCATTCAAACTTTTTCCCTCACTTTTTCTTAAATTTTGCTGACCACGAAGATTAGCTTCCTCTTCGAAGTAGGCGCAAGTATCTAAGTCAATATAGAAGCCCTTTTTGTGATCTCCAATGGGGATTGTATCCCGAATGCCCATGAATTCAGCGATGGATTCATCATTTTCAAACAGATCTAGTGGTATGTGGTGTTTTTGGTCCCATTCAACAAGGCAAGGATAAACACGGTCAAGTGTAGGTTCCATAGGGGTTATGGTGAGGACAGTGGTATTCATGAACAGGTTCATGGAGGCAAGATCTTCATATTGGCTACAGTGGGAATCTGTATCGTTGTCTAAATAGTCAGAGCTATCTTCGTGCTCAGAACAGGTGGCATCTTGATCATTTGGGTGTGACCCATAGGGCTGAATGTCGATGTCATACTTTTCGTCTTAAAATGTGGGAGAGGAACTGGTTCTCACTATCCTTGCTCATTCCTTCTACATCCTAGACCTTTGTAGCCCATGGAATACATCATTTGGCTAGATTTCTCATACTCATGGGTTTGGTAGCAAGTTGGTTAAGTATCCTCCAGGACCCAAGTCATAGGTGGATCAAAAAAATTCTCTTCATCCAACAAGCCTCCTGGTAAAAATGACCCAATAGTTTGCTCGTCTCTAGGCCGTCTGAAATGATAGCTGGGTTGACCTCTAGTTTTAGGTGACAATGAGAGATATGAAACTAAAAGGGCTTGTTGCACATTATACTCTCCACAACTGTATTCTAGAACCTTCATCTCCCATGAATCAAAAGGGGAAGTCGATGTAGAGGCACCACAGGCGTAAGAACTAAGGGAATCTGAATCTACGTAGGACTCTATGGCTTTGAATTGAAGAGGAACAACTATATCAGCAGAGGGACGAGTATAGGCACCCTTACACACAAAACTATTGAGAGCTCTGCAGTGAGCGAAGGGCTCTGGATCTCCTTGTATCATGATAGTGTGTCCCTTGTGTTTCATTTGGATGCATTAATGGATCGTCGATGGCACGGCTTGCATGGCATGAATCCATGGTCGGCCTAGAAGCATATTGTATGGGAGTTCCAAGTCCAGGACATGAAACTTTGTGTGATGAAAAGTGGGTCCAACTTCCATGGGTAATGTGATTGTGCCAGATGACTCTCTTTCCACGTTTTCGTAAGCAGTTATGGTAATGATGTTTGACTCGAGGTCTTCTCCAGTATGTCCCAGTTGTTTACCTAATTTCAATGTGCATATATTTAATCTTGATCTGTTGTCCACAAGCACCTGTTTTATCTTTTGGCAAGTAACAAATACCTCAATATACAAGGGGAGATTGTGCATTGGATTTTCAATAGGGATCTCCTTATGATTAAAGGAAATGTGCTCAATTGGTACAATGTTTGCTATCGCAGCCTGAAGATGCATAGGATCTACTTCTAGTGGCACATCTGGCCCCTCAAGAGTTTGGTACAAAATTTCCTTATGTACATTCGATATTTTGAGGAGATCCAAGATTTAAATATTGGCAGACATCTTCTCAAGTTATCTAAGAGGTTATACCTACAATTTTGTGGGGTTAAGGGAGAGGGTTCAGGAATCATGAGGCAAGCACACCTTGTTAGCGCAGCACAATCGTTTCCCTTGATTTGAATGGTGTTCACATGGTCACTAGGAGAGCGAATACATCTAATGAGTGAATCATAATGATTATTGTCTTTCTTGGTATATAGATAATTCGTTGCTTTATAACTCTAGGATAACTCTCCTTGATCTGGATTTGGCTCCTCTGACTTACCATGTTTAGGGAATGGTTCTTTATAAATCCCCATATTTTCATTAGGCGTCTAAGTTTTTTCTGATTTGTCCTCTTATATCTCCCCATTGTCGATGAGGTCTTGGATGTACTGATGAAGTCGTAGACATTTTTTTGTTTTGTGTCCCTTGACACGATGCAATTCACAATAGTCATGCTCTTTGTACCATGATGGTTTTGAATCATTTTCATCAAAGGGTTGTGTCGTGGGATAAGTCACCATGTCAACTGCATCCAATTGTTTCAATACGACTAACAAAGGCTCGTTGAGAGGAGTGAACATTCTACGTTTAGGTGGTGGTTGAATAGGTCCTTTGGTCAGTTTAAAAGGTTGACCGGTTTGAACCATTTACATGCGTCTAGAATCTGTGATCCCGTCTCCCACCAAGTTCTTGTTTTTGTTGAATATTTTTGGCTTTTTCGCAGGTTTAACACTTTGGTTATCTTTAGATTGTAACTTAAGCATTCCTTTGGAAATAAGGGCTTTCTCTATTTGAACACTCTTTTCAATGACCTCCTCAAAAGTGCAAACATAATGCATTTGAATGTGGAAAGCGATGTCTGGATTTAGATTGGGCACAAAGATACTTCATCAAAAAATACTGAAATCAATTTTTTTTTTTTGAACATGTATATAATTTCACCACAGTTGGGATGGTATAATTTTTTACCAGTTTTTTTTCGGGGAAAGTGCAAGGGAAGTGAATGGCTATCCCTCTCCACTGTTGTAGGAAGCTAGCGAATGTCTTGTTAGGACATTGTTTGGTTTACCAAATTTTTTTCGGGGAAAGTGCAAGGGAAGTGAATGGCTATCCCTCTCCACTGTTTGGTGCCGCATAAGTCTATCATGGTGATATCACTTTCTATATTATATGAGAAGTGTCGCACAAACGTCTCTGCCAGTTATGGCTAGGTAAAAATAGACCCCTGAGGCAAACGAGTAAACCACTCCAAGGCTTGGCCTCCTAGACTCTTGGGAAAGAGTCGTATGAGGTAATTATCACTATAGGACACCTCTTGACATGTCATATAGAAATCCTTCACATGATCTTGTGGGTCTCCCTTTCCTCTATATTTGTCAAAAAATTTAGGGAAGGGTTGAAGTGTTATAGCTTTGTCAAACGAATGGGGACATAGTTCATCATATTGATATTTTTTGATGCTCCCCACATTGCTCTCTTGAAGGCTTGCGAGTGTCACTTTCATAGATTGTACTTCTTGTGAGAGTAATTGTTCTTTAGTGGGGGACGCAGGTATATACACTCAATTGTACTCCGTATTGTCCCCTCCTCGGTTTTCCCTATGAAGTTCATTATTTTTGACCTTAGGTTTTGTCTTTTGGACATTCTTTCTTGTTTCCTTTTGTAAATGCAAGGTTAACAAGGCTAATTGTCGACTAAGGTTGCTAATTTGTTGCTGAATAGTGACTTCTTCTTCCAAAGGTTCCTCTTCTTCTTCATACTATGGAGGTTCTTCAACATTCTCGTGTCCTAACCTAATTTTACGTGGCACTTTAATGAAGGGTATTCTATGCCCCACTACATTGATATTTCCCGCATTGGAGGTAGAAGCATGTCCATGTGTTAAAATATCATCCATGTTGATAAGAGGTCGTTCCTAGTCATTAACTTCATCTATAGGTGGGATTGTTTCATGTTCAGTGGGCATTTTGGCTCCCAATTCTACAACTCGTGCCAACACCCTATCCTTGTTTCTAAAAAGGAATTCATCTAACAAGGTGGGGTCGAAGTCAAATTCCGCATGTGGGAATTCCAATTCGTAGAAAATTATTCCAATCATTTACTTCACTCATGTTATTTATTATTAGTTTACAAAATTTTAATAAATTAATTTTTAATAAATAAGATTTCTCGATTTCTCTTTTAAAATTATGAATACATTGATATGATAAATAAAATCTTAGTTAATAAAATCTTATTAAAAAACTTAGAAAAGAAAATTTTGAGACATGCTTCTCTTATTTCACTAAGAAATACTAAGACCATTATGATTCAAATTAGCTTGGGCCCCCCTATCCGGGATCTCGAGAACACATATATGAGATTGGAGAGATAGTCATAGGAACACAGATCTGATCGGGACTGCACAAATTAGAACACAGATATGGAGTGTCATATACTATTCGAACCTTCTTAATCGTTATGTTATTTATCAATAGTTAATTAAAACTACAAATACATTAATGTAATAAAAAAAATTTAAAATATTTTTCCCTTACAAAGAGATTTTGAAACCTTTTTCGATCATTTTTCTTTGACGTTATTTTTGATGTTATTTATCATTAGTTAATAAAATCTTGATGATGAAATAAATAAAATTTTAATAGAGCTTGTTGTTTTCCAATTTCCCTTTTGAAACTACAAATTAATGTTATTTGTCACTAAACAATATTAATAAAAAATTTCAAAAAATTAAAACATATCTAAAAATATATATATATTTAAGATCCATATGTTATAGTGTATTGGTTGGTTAAGCCATACAAAGAAAAAACAAAAACTTTAAAATGTTTGTTCTCGATGAAGGGAGAAAATGATGATATATTTAAGCCATTCATTAAAATACAATACCTCAAATTTAAATAAGATTATGTTTATTCTTCAATTAAAAATAGTGCGCCAAACCAATTTGTTAGACCAGAATAGTATATCTTCGATCCATTTTCTTAGAAATATTATAAAACACACCTGAAATTTAATATGAATATTTCTACGTATTCAAACCCTATGCCCACATGTTTACATTACTTAATTATTCAACTCATTCCGTCAGCCCTGTACAGGTAAACTAATTGTAGACGAAAACTAATTAAATTTGGTAACCATAGTGCACCTACTTTCGATCACATAGATTAATCGAAAAATGATATCAAATGAATCCATTCATTAATAAGGCAAGCCAATTATTGATTAGAGATAAAGTAGGTAACATGAGTGTGATGGGTTTCCTTGAATGGTGGGTTTTTTAAATAGTTTCAGTAGTTCACTATTTAATACGATCATGAGGTTGGATGGGAAGCTTATTACATGAACAAGAAAGATTGGAAATGTCTCCAATATGAAAAAATAAGACTAACAATCACACCCGAGTGGTACAATAGAGACGTTGAAAGGGAGACATTAAAGAAGTTAAAATTGAAGCAATGAAGGGAAAGAGGTACATGAAGATAAGGAGAGATGAAAAAAGGGATAGAGACCCACATTATGAACATAGGCCCCTACGTGAAATCTACCAATGTGGTCTTCCGTTTACAAGGTAGACAATTGTGGGGGGATAAGGGTCATCTAAATGACATGCTTGATGTTCCAAACTTGTGTGTGTGTGTGTGTGTGTGTGTGTGTGTGTGTGTGTGTGTGTGTGTGTGTGCGCGCGTGCCTACTATTACTTTTCTTCATGAATTCCACAACTAGAATAGGCAGGAAACCCGTTGCTTTAGCCTAGAGTAATTATATCATATCTAAAATTAAGAAAACAAAGAATCACATTAAGACCTAAACATTACACAATACACTTTAATTGTTTCATTAGTAAAAATTCAGCCTTGTAAATCAAAGAGATGTTTGCACTTGAACTTGTATCCAATTAATGATTATTTCCAATTGTTATTGGTTTACGCAATATCGGTAAAATAATTCATCTTCTTCGTTTCTATGAATACCTTGTAGATTTGTAAGGTTTTCAAGAGTGTTTTGTTGTGTATTATCAAGCTTTTCTACATTCCTCCCATATTTCCTATAGAAATTGCCTCCATTAAAATACATTTACGAAAAGTAAAATGGAAAGAACTTATTTTCTATTTCAACAATCCTAGTTTTATGTAAAACAACCAAATAACTAACTAGAATGAGCAAATCAACAACTATTGAAAAAGAAATGAACTTATTCATACATGGCCACATTCAACCATATTATATATTAAAAACGAACATAACGTCATTTCATTTTGAACGAAAGTATATATAAATTTTATCTTTTACTTTGCATTGTTGGCCCTACCTACACAAGGGTAGTGTGCCAACGATGTTTATTTTGTAAAAGATGAAATCATTGTTCACTATGTGCTGACAATATGGCACAAAACTCTATATGCTAATTATGTCGATAGGCATTTTGCAATAGGAGTGAGGGATAGAGTGTTATGTGGTGAGTTTTTTAATTTTTTGATTAACCTTAAATATAATGTTTGTTTAACCATCTTAGGACAATTTCAACTTTAAATTCGACATCTATTTTGTCGTCACTAAGGAATTTTATTTTATTTTATTGCTTGGAAAAGTTGACAAATGGTGTACCAACATTTTTGGAAGTCTTCATGTATTAATGTTTAGTTCAAATAAAATAGTCAGCAAAATGCTACCACTCATGATATAAGATTTGCAAATGTATATGTACCAATTTGTAACAAATTTGAAATGTAGAAATAAAACTTTTAAATGTAATACTTCATCTATATTCCTACACTTACAAAATCAATCACATCCGTTATCAACATCAAGTAAAAAATAATAACTATCCTTATAAATCATATAACATATACCATTCAGCGTTCACATTACATTGTACACATGCAATTGCTAGTCTTAAAAATATTATAAAACACACTTGAAATTCAATATGAATATTTCTACTTATTCAAACCCAACATATTGAAACTACACAACAAATTATGTACATACCTAGTACATCACCCACCCAAAGTTAATTTAATAAAAAAAGAAAAGCAAAGAAGCAGTTGATGAGTCTGTCTCAGTAATCCTCAGGTGCCAAAGGCCTGATAAGAGGTTCAGGAGGGGTCATGAAACCCTCATAAACAATACCAGCAAGGCCTCCTCCGATGATGGGACCAACCCAGTGAATCCACTGATACCGCCATGACCAGCTCACCACAGCAGGTCCGAATGCTCTTGCAGGATTCATGGAAGCTCCTTCGAATGCCCCACTCGCCAATATGTTTGCACCCACTATCAACCCAATGGCGAGGGGTGCTATAATTCCCAGCCGCCCCCTCTTCGCATCAATGGCGGTCGCGTAAACTGTGTACACCAGCCCGAATGTCATCACAATTTCAAATACCAGTGCGTTCCACACACCCACCCCATGGGCCACCCTCAATGCAGACATCGACTGCATCAATATACACCCAAGTCAATACTCATTGTGTATATACAGATATATACACTATCTGATTAAATTTCATAACAATTCAATATATTGTTCTGATATATATACACAATGCCTATGATTAAATTTCTACAATTTAATATATTGTTCAGATATATATACACAATGCCTATATATCTGATTAAATTTCACAGCATATAATTAAATTTCTACAATTTAATACATTGTTCACAGATATATACACGGTGCGTAGGTTTGGGAAAAAAAAGTTGGATTAAAACGAGTGACCTGTCCTCCCGTGGTGAATTTGAGAAGCGCGCAAGCCACGAGGGCGCCGAGAAGCTGCGCTATCCAGTACATTACGGCTCTCAGAAGCGACACGTGGCCTCCGACGAGAGCACCGAACGTCACGCCGGGGTTGACGTGGCCGCCAGATATGTTGATAGCGACAGCAACCGCCACGAAAAATGCTATGCCGTTTGCCAGCGCGATCGCCACCAGACCGCCAGGGCTCGTCGGCGCACTCCCCGTCATCTTCGCTGCAGACCAGATAATCAAAATGCCTCACTTTGTAATTATAAAAGAATCTCTGTGATATGGTTTACAGAATTCAAGCGACAAAAAGAAACTATGACAGACTAAAAAAAGAAGTGATTTTTGCTATGGCAGACGAATAAAAACGAGATTTTTATTTGTAGGGTTACCGCAAGCCATGACAGATCCTTGCGCTGCGTATACGAAGATGACGGTGGAGATGAACTCGGCGAGAGCGGCTCTGATAGAATCCGGGTGCCTAGCCTCGTCGGCTCCGCCAATGGCAACTCTCCTCACCGGCATATTTCGTTTTTCGGGTTACAGAGTAGACTTGAATCGTCTGTAATGTGATTCGAGCTCGGGACCTCGTGTATGAATCACGTATCTGTGTAGCTACAGCGGGCTGGATGGATGTTTGTTTCGTTGCCGATTGTGGTGTAATATGTTTATAGTGGCAGCTCAGTTTATGTGGACAGCACACTGCCGGAAAAACCGCCACGCAGACAGATTAAAGTTTCGTGTTAAAAATAGGAGGGAGACTGAGATTTGTCACATTAAAATTCAACATGTACAGACTACAGTGGTGTTTGTTTGATTCCTTTCCAAACCCATGACGTTACAACGCTATATGACAAAACGAAACACAAGCTCATGCAAGCTCCGAGTTTTAAAGGAGAGAAAATAATTCATTAAAGGTTGTCTCTTATTTTTAACCAATTCATGCAAAGCTCTAATATGAGGTCCGCCGACCTAATAGTGCTCCTCAACTTTGAGCTTATGTATCATCAATGCAACTTCCTCTTACAAATCATCATTAAAAGGAATATGCTCTAATTCTCATCAAACTCCAAAGGAATTCATGATGTGAAGTTTCATGAACATTACGATGGAAAACAATTAGCACTGAATCGTAAATGCAAAAATAAGAAATTGTATAGTTTATGGTATCGGCACTTCACTCAATACTTCTAGAAACTCCAAATGGCCAAGGAACAAGTTCTAAATTTTGGTGACTTGTTTCTTAGTCCATGAATGATGTACGTGAATTGTATTGAGATGAAATTGTGTCTTAACATTTCTAGGTTATGAAACGATCCATTCAATCTCAAATTTGATAGGAAGGTTGAAAGAAAATCACCCGCAATGATAGCCACGAGTTGGTCAAAATTATTAGCAAAGTTGAAAATATTCTAGTCAATAAGTAAGGTTATGCCTTGTTGTCCCCAAATTAAAGCTTAAGTGAAAATGTAAGTCTACCAAGAAAATTTGGTCACACTTGGTCAAATTTAGTCAAGTTGAAGTCATGGAAGAGTTTTACGAGTCAAGAGGGCTCGAAAGATCAAAAATTGACAAAGTTGTGAAACAATTATACCAAATAGACTTTCAAAGGTTCATAGTGCATCCACAACTCGCATGCAAATTACATTCCAAACTCTAATTTCTTCTTTGGTAGTGTCTCGTTGCTTTGCATAATTTCGGGGACTAGAGACATGATTGCAATTTGCATCCCAAAGTTTGGATCCTGAAATACTCTCACTCTAATGCTTTGCATACTTTTGGGGTTCCCAAGCATATTTGCATGCAATTTGAACATTAGATCTTGTCTTCCCACCACTAATTTTGTCAATGTTTCAAGAGCAAAGATAAGGCAAAACCCCACATAGTGTTTTTCAGACAACCCAAGATGTAAAAACAAGTCAGAGTTCCAACCAAGTGTTACCTAGACTTTTGATCTACAAATGCAAGAAAAAACCCTACTAAGGTCTTCAGTGGAGCTCTGACATGCAAATGCTAGTCCAAATCCCACCAAGAGTTGGGAAAGAACTTTAGGTACACAAACAAGGGAATATCTCACAAGAGTCTACAGTGAAGATTTCTAATGCAAGGGAAATCCAAAAGATTCTCAAAATTTGTGGCGGGACTTTTTAAGTGTGAAAACACTCCAAAAAACTACCTAAGCATTATAGTTGTTAGGATAAGAAGTAAAAGCATCACAAAACATTTGTTACAAAATTTTGTGATAAATATGAGATACTCCCATGTAAGACAAGACTTGCAAAATCTAGAGATAGTTAGATTAGGCGAGAACTACTCCCATGTAATACCAAAATATGCGAGTAAAGAAGCAAAACATCAAGTATGAGATAAAGTGCACAAGGAGTCGAGAGGTTGGAATGATGGGGGTGAGTAGTATTTTATAATTTTTGAGTGCATAAGATATTATGACACATATGGGTGCAATGTGCATAAGTGGGTGAGATGATAAGGGTCCATAGTGCATTGGCCATTGTTGGAATCTAGTTGTCTTCGTACCTTATGTGTGTGTCATTACTGAATCAGTAGCGCACAAGTTTTACCCATTATCATGTTGGCATATTACGTTTGGACAAACTAAGGTGCATTCACCCGAAGCGTGAGGAGTTTCTAGGTCCCATCATAGTTTAACAAGAATGAAAAGAATTGAATAAGTTCTTAACTAAGCAATTAGATTTGTATTAACACAACCATGCAAAGACCAAACATAATGCTCATATATTAATTGTTACATAGTTACAAGTTTTGGCCCTCTAATAGCCCAAAATATAAGTACAACTCATCTGCACATTAATCCTCTAGCTCACATAATTGCATACATGTTCTTCTACATACACACAGACACCTACACATATATATCTCTAAACTAGACCCCTTCATGGGTCTACTAGTGGGAGCTTGTCCTTCACTAGTCTTACAAGAGCTAATATTAGCTCTTGAGTTTACAACTCCAGTTAACTAATACATTCGACTGATCGTCAAAAATAGCCTTTCTCCACCTTAAATCTATGTTACATGATGATCCTCTACTCATGACGTTGCTTATTCTTGGCCTTATCCAATCCTTCTATTAGCTCTATGCAGATGTCGTGAACTGGAGGGAAAGGTACATATAATATATTCAATGCACCTAATATTGTAAACAAAATGATGAAATACATAATGAAAATGAGGAGAATAATTATTTTGATATAAGTATTGATAATGAATTGAATGATAATATCGTTATGGATAAAGAATTTGATACATGAATAATGATATTGAATCTTTACATGAGAATCCAAATGTTAATTCTAAAAAATACATGGAAACACCGAATGAGGAAAGTAACCTTGAGAATGAATTTTACATTTAAGAACACATCCTTCCATTTTACATAGGAAACCCATTCACTTAATTGAAATTGATGAACACAACGTAAAACCAATACCTAACAAAATCTCTGAGAGAAATTTTAGAAGAAAAGCTATAGAAATTTTGGATAATTATTTTGAGAAAATAAATGATACATTAAAATGTCAATTTTTTGTTATGTTAATGAAATTAATTAAAATGAGACCTGCAATGAAGACCCTAGGACTAAAAACATCTAATAGTGATGGTCGAAATGCGGCAATTATTGAAAACATACATAAAGCATACCATATTGTAGGTGGCAACAAACACAACAAAGATAATAATGTTACACGACATGCACTTACTAATTGTATAGTAAGTGATAAAAATTTCAACAAATGATTGATTAGAAAAACAAGTAGAGCTTTGAAAGTAAAAAAAAGAACACTAATGAAAATAATAGGGAGACGCAAAAGTCTTGAATCATCCAGTAACACTAACTATTGGGCATTCTCTAGTAGAATCCCACAGAAAGACACAAATAAATTCGATATTCTAAAATAATTGATTGTCAAGTTTTGGAATGAGAACACAAGGTTTTTACCAAATGGAAGATATACAGTGAAATGAAGAATAGGTTTGCGTAATCGTGAACAACATGAAAAACATTTCTTGGATATGACTCAAACACAATTTTTCTCTAAGTTTCAGAAGAAAAATATAGAAATTAATATTAGCCAAATATTTTTTGAAATGAACAAACTCTTTTATGTTAAAATCAAACACTCGCATACCACATGTTGTTGTATGCATCATGTTGAATTTTCAATGCATTATGATGTTTTTCGTCAAGTATATGTTGTGTTTTGCATACTGACATCATGTCGCAGGAGTGTGGAATAAATTTCCCACCAAAATCAACAAGAGAATTTATTCCTACCATATTTTGTGAAAGATCAATTGGACACTTTTTTTATAACAAAGCATGTTTTGATGGAAAGTGCAATGTATGTGGTGGCTTGCCGAAATTGAAAAGTTGTATCCATAAGGAGACTACACATGCAATAGGAAAAGAATTAGTTGGTCTCAACAAATATAAATTTGTGGCATGTCAATTAAAAGATGGAAAAAAATATAAGAAGTGTAATCTTTTTATAGAACAATTACATGTATCACAATATATAGTCAAATTCAGAGAGGAAATTGTTTATAAGTATGCAAGGCACACACATAGAGTTTGATAGTTGGATGAAAAATTCAAGTAAGGACAATTTCCCACTTGGTACTATTGTTTCAATAGTTGAGTTTGCATAGAATTACTCATTGTAGCCACAAATGGAGGGTCGATCACAATACTATGGCATGTATTCATTTTGTGTGGAATGAATGTGAAACACATGAGTGGGTAGAAGAATGGACTTGTGAAACTCTAATTTCAATCGACACATATCAAGTTCCACGAGAAATTTAACTTGTGTCTTCATATCATATGACAACATTACATATATGTCTCATTATAAATATATAAAGTATTAAATGATAATCTATTAATGCATTTTAAATTTGAGTTGGGTTTTAATTTGTGATGTAGAGAATGTTTTTGCATTTACTATGACAGAATTTAATGAAGAGGTAACAAACTACTTCTTGTCTCATTGTGTAGAGGGAAAACAAAAATTGACTTGCCCAAACATTGATCGTGAAAACCTTGATTATCCCACCGAATCAATGGTAGTCACTGGAATTTGGCTTCGATGATATCATATCAAGAAATCAAATACTTGGTGGTTTGAAGGCTATGAAATACATAGGAATATACTTCACTATTCACATTTGGTTCTTGCAACAAATATCCGGTTGGTCAAATATCAAGGTAGGCCATCAAATAAGAATCGATGGAAATTTCGTGAGTCAAATCATGAAACAGTTCTCACTACTATTAAAAGTAGAGTTGATCATTTTGATTCACTGGATTTAATTTCCAAGGTATGTTCACTTAAGACTAGATATACATCTACATGAATTTAATTTGAATAAACTTTAATAATTTTGTTTAAAATTTGTAGGCTTTCAAATTCTATTTAATTTCTTACTAACGTGATGATGTATGTTAGTGGTGCTAAAAATGGTTCCACCTTCATGTGGTTATCATTGTTAATAGAGAATCCCTTATTCTCGAAGCTAAAAGAAGCTAAGGGAAATCAAATGTGTTGGAAGTACAACCACTAGGGGTGAATTAGTGGGCCATTAAAATTTTCATATCAACAACAATCAACCAGTCAATGCCTTCATCAAACATTCATCAACATATAATTAAACAATGACTAATCAAACACATGAGCATGCACCATGAGAACACAAATACACCAGATTTAAGTGGAAAACCCTTATAGGGAAGAAAAACCACTGAAACAAATATTTAAATTATAGAAATGAATCAAATTTATTTGAGCACCAACCCAACAAGAAGCACCAAACCCTAGATTTAGTGAGGCACCAACCCCTAGGTTTAATAGAGAACCAACCCTACAAGGAGGCATCAACCCCTTAGATAACTCAGCACCAACTAAAGCAACCTGATTTGTTTATCACCTCTAAAATTTTGTACAACAACTGATGATGAAACTTGTGAAACTCTATTTCCTCCTACCTTCTCCAAATCATCCCTTCTTGCTAACCCGCTCAATCACTTATTATTCAAGTTGATTAGGTCTAATGACATATCTCTCTAATCTCTTATCACTCTCTAGAAAATCATACCATATTCTACGCCATCTTTTGATGGACGATACACTCGTACTTTTATCATTCCATCTCAACCACAAAATAAGACACCAAGAACATGCTTAAATACCTAACTTAGTATCTAATTCATCTAGGTCATTCATCATAGGGAAAATAACCTTATAACAACTTAATGACATCCTAAAAACATCATAAAAAGGACCATATAGGTTGGAAATATCATCTTCACACCCAAAACCTTCATTATGGCACAAGAAGCCCTAAAGCACTAAATCAGCCCACTCACTAAAACCAAGTCACTTGGGCCAACAAGACCTTCACCAAAAAAAAATACCACTTAGACATGTTTTTAAAGCCTTCAAGCAACCTCCAAAAATCTTCTACACCTTTGCACCATCATCTCAAGCAATGACACCACCTTTTAGAACTCTTCTTCTCACTAGGTCTATGACCTACAAAATCAATCCTCCAAGATGAGGCTCAAACCATTGTCAAATCACCTCAACCATTCAAGTGTGATATATCACTAAAAATCTCATGACCTCAAGGTCATCACCAAGTTCTCAAGACACCATCACTCAGACTATGTTGAGCAGATGAAATATAGCACAAGAATAAAAACACATAAGGGTTGGGTGCGTGGGAACAAGGCTCGCATAAAGGCATGGAAGTATAGAGGAACAGGGGGCGCTCAGGAAACAGGTTAAAACAAGACTTAGCCACTTTTACAGATTAAGGTTATTTTTGGGATATGAAGTTTTGAGCACACAAAAGTATGGAGACTTGCAGGTTACGCCGAGGCTATTTGGAAAAGTGGAAGATTGAGCATCATGCAGAGTTTTGGGCTAATAATAGGATGTGTACTTAGACTTAACTTTAGAATATCTATTATTAGCACTTGCGTGCTTTTGTATTCTCTTGTAAATGTGCATGGCTATTATTAGCATGTAGCCTATTTTTGGAAGGTGCGTGGACGGTGAAGGGAAATTCGCCACCCCTATAAATATGTATTGATTTGCATGGTTTGGAGAGACTGTTGATACCATTTTATTGTAGAGTTATGTTGTGGAATTGCAAGCGCAGATGACTAAGGAAATTGGATCTTGATGTATGAAGCTTCTATGTTTTACAATATTTAATATAATGGATACTATTGGCTAGATATTGGTGTTAGATGTCACTGAATATGGTTATTGCATGGTAAATATCATTATAGTCATTGTTTAGTCAATTTTTCAAATGGTTAAGCTCTAGATCTAGGTTATGCAGTGTGGTTGCATTAATTATCTATTATGGATATAAATATTTATATACTCAATCATGCTAACATTCTAGATAAGCATCTCTAAAGAGGAACCTGGTACCCTTGCACTCTTTGAGTGAGCGCTCAATCTAGCCTGAGTGATGTGTCAACGCACCTTGGGATTTATGGGTATATTCTAGGCTACATCATTGGTTCCATTTTTGGAACCTCTTTCTTAGTTATTTTTCAAGATGTTGCATGATGAAGACGTATCAGTTGACCTTGGCTAGTATTGAAGAGTGGTTAGATGATCTAGAAGAAGAGTACGCTCCCAGATTTAGTATTGGACCTGAGTTTAATGTATGTGCGTGGGTTGAGAAAAATCTGTATGATGCATTGTATGAGATGTTCTTTGTTATCTTTCCCATAGATATGTATGAGTGGTTGGTTGCTTATGCGTCTAAAATTAATTGGAGGTTTTGTACGCTTGTTTGGACATGTGAATAATTCCAGGCCTTGTATGATACAAATCTGATTTGGACGCACTCTATGGATGTTTGGTTTTGTGGTGTTTTGAACAGCTATATTATTGACTACGCAATTTCCACTTACTATTGCCCAGAATTTTTTGAGTTCAGTTCTTGCGTGAGCCTAGAGGATCTTACTTACATGGTATTCCATTAACAATCAAGATCTTGATCGTAACCCTGGATTTGGAAAAGAAACCTATGGCTAGCTAAAGTCCACCACGCGCGGGGATAGGAGCAAGTTTTGTAAAAATGGTGGACCTAGTGGTCGAGAAATGGAGAGAAGAAAGGTAGCTTAAGTTTAATGAAGCGTGTGAGAGGGATCTAATGAAACAGCGAGAGATTGTGGATAGAATGGTGTTGGAGAGGGAGGTGGCTCATGAAGGATTTGGATCTCATGTAGAGGACGTGGAGCCAGAGCATCTGGAAATCCCCCATTTGGGAAAGCATGGTAGAGAACCCTCTTTGGCTTTGGATGAGGGTGTGTCACATGAAAGATTTTGGACCGCAAGTGCGCATCTAAACCTACCTAGCAACCTAGTCTTTGCGCTTGCTTTTTCAAATTCTACAGCAATTAACAGTAAGCAGGCTAGTGTGGGAAATACAGTTGCAGTAGATAGAGTCAATTTGCAGTCAAGTTCAAGAGTTAATCAGGGGGTGTATTCCTCTATGGCAGTACAATCATCATCTATGTTATTTTGAAGATCAGCTAGAGGAATATTTTATGGTGCGTCATCGGCACCAAACGTGGGCACGCATAACATTGGTATAATGTATGGAAGTAGTGTAACTTCGCAAACAGTGGGAGTCTAGTTCAACATGACCATTGGAACACAAGGTAGTGCATTCTCTAGTTCGTTGCCTACTTTAGGAGGAGGATTAGGAGGGTCAGGTGGCTCATGCACTGGAGGATCTAGTGGATCTGGAGGCGGAAAAAACACAAGAGGAAATATTGGCTCTGGGTCTGGTGGGCACAATCCGCACCAACCTCAGCAAATTTATATGGAGATGTCCCTTTATCTTCTAGAGTATAGAGGCATCAAAGATGCAGCAGAGCACGTACATATGTGTGAAATACTATGTCGCGCCAAGGGGATTACAACTCCAGAGCGCAAAGCAAGTCAGTTTATAACTACATTATAGGGGGCACACACAGCTGGTATAGAAAGTTTGATTATGATCAAACTTGTGTGGAGTATACAACACTATGAGATGCCTTCTTAAAAGAGTTTTAAATCCCTGAATTTGAGCAAAAAAGAATAAGCGCGATTAAAGATATTAAGCAAGGAACTACTGAGAGTGTTCGGGAATATGATGCTCGGTTCAAGACTCTTTTGTCTAAGTTATCTTATGACATCCACGTGAGCTAGCATGCACAATGATTCGTTGGAGGACTGATCACACCTTTTAGAAGAGTGATTTCACATAACACCTTTACAGGTCTACGTGAGGCACTTGAAGTAGCTCTAGGCACTAAGGCAGTAGGAAGTGTAGACACGAGTGAGCCCATTTTTGGAAGCCCATATTACAGCGATGGCAAAGCAGTTGGAGAAATTATCTGCTAATTTGGCACATGAGACACGCGGCAGAATTTGGTGTACAGATTGCAAAGTAGAGGGGCATACGAATGATATTTTTCCTCATAAATCAATGTGCTCATTGTTACTAGATTGTGAGATGTCATTTGGACCACATTTCAAGTCAATGCCCATTGTTGCAACGCGCGATAAGAAAGAACATGTCCTGTTCCTGCAAGATTTGCAGGTCTTCCACTCATGATACTAAATATTGCAGGTTAATTGATCAAATTCATGATTTCATTGATGTTGGGGTGCGTCATACATGTGTTGTTAATAACTCTAAGGATAAAGGTGAGCATCATGAATATGATCACAATGAGGGGTGTTTTAATGGCACCCGTGGTAGATGTCGAGGATACCATGGAGGATTTACAGGCCAAGCTCACGGGGGTGGAAGGAATGGTTTCCCTCATGGTACTTGTTATGCGTACAGATCTCCTGATCATTATAGGTGTAAATGTCCTCAGAACATTGTATGTTCTTTAAGCCGAAAGAATCATAAGTCTAAAGAGTGCCCAGACTTATATGAACACTTGAGTAAGTAACATAAGTAGGAAAACAAGGAGTGGGAATGGTTAGAGTACAACGCACGGTAGAGGACCAGTGGATGCCAAAGTTAGCATTGTACCCTGAGTTGGTTCCTATGAAAATGACTACACGTGATGAGGTTGCGTGCACTAAATATCTCCTTCAACAGAAGCCTATGATTACTAAGGAGGAAGTATTACATATAAAGTATCTAGGCCCTATACATCAGAAGGAAGTATATCAGGAAACCATGGAGGTCATTAGGAACCTGTAGGGTGAGATATAGTATTTAAAGGAACAGTTACGGAAGTTATAACAAAGGAAAGTAGCTAAGATCCATCAGAGAGATATTCATTATTTGAGGGAGGTTTGTAAGATGTTGCGCCAAGAGAACATTATTCCGTTGTTAGGGAACTAGTTGAAGTGAAACACCCGGTGCACTGGGACTAAGCATGAAAGACAAATTTTGCATGTTAATCTTCCTCCGGATAGTTTGGATTATGATAAGGAGATTACACTAACTTTCATTGTTGATGGTTGGATTTTGAGTAACATTTTGATTGACACAGGCGCGGAAGTGAACGTACTCACTTTAGATGTGTAGGTTCAGATGGGTAGACCTCCATTACAGCCATCCTCTAATGTGTTGTTCATGGCAAACCAGACTAAGGCTACGTACATTGGAGTTTTAAAAGATATATCCATTACTATTTAGGGGGGCAAGTTTGCTAGGGATTTTGAGGTCTTAGCGCTTGCAAATGCAGAACATTTTCCTGCATTACTTGGGTGCCCTTGGTGTTATGCAAACAATGCTGACTTGTGCTTCAATAAGGGGTATATCAGCTTTGAGAATAAGGAATAATGTGTCATTATTCCCTTAACAGATGGAAAATATGCACCTTATATAGAGCCCTTAAATGAAGAAGACTTGAACAAAATTTATTTACACACCATTCGAGATCCAAAAGTTCTTAAGCCATCAAAGGAAGGAGTTTTGTAATGGGATGATACATAGTCCATGACCGATACTACAAGTGTTGCATGTAACAACTGGGGACATGAAACTTACGATATGGTTAGGCGCGAAGTATGAAGTGTAGTTGTGCGCGTCAATAAGCCAAGCAGTATCATGAGTTTGGGTAACATCCAGGTACCAAGGTACACTAGTGAAGAGAATCCATAAGTATTTTTGTTTGCTATGGAATTTCAATGGGAATTTCATGTGGAAAGAAGGAATATGCTAGTGTATACTCTGCGTGGGATGGCACCGCATTGGTGGATGGTTCACAGAGATAATATTTTGGAGTGGAGAGAAGTGAGGATTGCTTTATCTACTATATTTTTAAGGAGCAATGCGCATACTCAGATCTTTGCATTTCATTGTAATGATAATGTCCAACACCATGTTCATTAGTGTGAGAGACTCTAGACAAAGGGGCAGGAAGCTTTACCACCTTCATTGTGGATGCAAAAGCTTTATTTCATCTTGCGAGGTTGTGTGCATGCATGGTATATCTATGCAGAGTTGAATAGAGAGACTAGAAATTGGAAAGCGCTTACTACATGTATGATTCATACCTTTGACTACTTTTCCACTAAACCTCTAGTCAATGAGGCATTACAGGTTATGAAGAACTTAACTATGGGATATAGTGCAAAGGTTGAGGAGCACCTTTAGGAGTTGTTAAGAGAGTCAGACTTGGGGTGCATTTTGAAGAGGAAGAAATAGATGTTAAACAGCTTGAGTGCACCTACCTAGAAAGAGAAAGGGTAAGATGGTCTATATAGTTGATAATGAAGAGGTTGAGAACTTGGATACTGAGCACATAGAGGGTACGTGCGAGGTCTTGGAAAGTGCATATGAGAAGGCGCGCACGTACCATGCACCTATGAAGACCAAGAAAGTGAACATTGGAATGGATGTTGAACCTAAGGAGGCCATCATTGGAGATTATTGGTCTGACTCTGAATTTGCTAAGATAATTGAGCTACTGCGTGACTTCCAGGATTTGTTCCCTAGAGGCTATCATGAATTGAAAGGAATACATGAATCTTTGGCCGAGATGAGAATCAAGCTGAAGGAAGGTGTGCGCCCAGTTTGAAAGAGGCCTTATAGGATGAATCTGAACCTACACGTTAAGGTAAAAGAAGAAATTGATAAAATGCTATTTTCTAGCATCATTTTGCCCATCAAGGAATCAGAATGGGTGAGCCCTATGGTTATCAGCATCAAGAAATATGGAAGAATCAAAATTTATGTGGATTATAGGGAATTGAATGTTGCATGTGTGATTGATCCCTTTTCCAAACCGTTTACTAAGGGAATCTTGGAGGGCGTTGCAAGGCATGAAGTCTGCTCCTTCAGTGATGGTTTTTCTGGGTATCATCAAGTGAGGATAGAAAAAGAGGACCAAGAGAAGACAAATTTCACCACTGAATGGGGAAGTTTTGCGTATAAGGTTATGCCTTCTGTATTAAAGAATGTGCATGCATTATTTTCACGCATAGTGGTATAAGTATTTTAGGATTTGATTCATAAGTTCTTGCAGGTTTATCTAGATGATTGAACAGTCTATATGCTTATGAAGGATCACTGTGATAATTTGAGGCTGATGTTTGAGAGATGTCGGTAGTTGAGCATCTCTTTAAATATTAAGAAGTGTGTATTTCCCACTGCCTTTGGAATTTTTATGGGACACATCATTTGTAAAGAAGGCTTGCTGGTGGATCTTGCTAAGGTTGTTGTAATCCTGGGCATAAAGGAACCTACTAGCCAAAGCGAGGTGCGTGGATTCTTGGGACACATGGGATATTACATAAATTTTATTAAGGGATGTGTCAAGATCGCCGCACCCTTAGAAGAATTATTAAAGGGAAAAGGAAATATCTATTGGGGTGAGGAACAACAACACATGTTTGAGGCTCTGAAAGGAAGGCTTACTACAATGCCTATTTTTTGCTTTCCTTCATGGTCAAAACCTTTTCGTGTTCATGTAGGTGCCTCTGGCATGGCCATTAGCGTGGTACTAGCCCAACCTAGAGAAGGGATTGTTGATCATCCTATTTTCTTTGCTAGCAAAAAGTTGACTCCAGCAGAACAAAATTACACAACGACAGAGCGCAAGGCCTTGTCTATGATCTATGCGCTCCATAAGTTTCGACAATATTTTTTGGCTACACCTTTTATCTTTTACACCAACCACATGGCACTGAAGTACTTAGTAAATAAACCCATTTTACAGGGGCGCATATGTCATTGGGTTCTATTATTTCAGGAGTTTAATTTTACGGTTGTGGTTAAGCCAGGAAAGAGTAATTCTATCCCAAACCATTTATCAAGGATTCAATCAGGGGAGGAAATGCAAAGTATTGAGGACACAATGCCATATGTACAGTTGTTCAGGTTAAACCGTACACCCTCTTACTTGGAGGATATTGTTGTCTTTTTACGCACAAGTGTAGCACCTAAAGGAATGAAGGCCTTGGAGAAGAAACAACTTTCCATTCACGTTGTGCCTTACATGTTGATCAGTGGATACTTATACAAATTAGGTTGGGATGAAGTTTTGCGTCGGTGTGTACTTGAGCATGAGCGTGAAGAAATTATGGAAGAGGCTCATGGAGGCATTGCAAGTGGACATATGCACGGAATTCTACTGCACGTAAGATTCTATTAGCCGGACTATTGTGGTATTGTAAGGCATGTGACCATTTTCAGCACCTTGGAAATCTTGGGCATAGAGATGAGATGCCTTTGAGGCCTATTGCTAGCATAAAAGCTTTTGATAAGTGGGATATTGATTTTATGGGGCCTATCTTCCCAGCCACGTGCAGGAATGGATCACACTATATTATAACTTGTACAGATTATCGTACAAGGTGGGAAGAAGCAGCGCCTACGAAGGATTGCACAACCACTATAGCAGTAAGGTGTTTATGGGAAAATATTATTAGCAGGTATGGATTCCCTTTAAGTGTAACAAGTGATAGGGGTACTCAATTTCTGAATGAGACTATCAGAATATTACTGGATGAATTTATGGTTACGCACCATAAGACAACACCTTATCACCCTCAGGAAAATGGAACTGTTGAGGCCTTCAACAAGATAGTGAGCCATACATTGACAAACATTTGTGATGTTGGAAGGAGAGATTGGGATGATAAAGTCTTTGTTGTACTTTGGGCATACAGGACAACCTACAAGAGGTTGAATAAATCAACACCCTTTCAATTGGTGTTTGACATAGAGGCGGTTCTACTAATAGAATTCATGTTACCTTCTTCACATATTGCACACGCAGGAGGTATGGTTGATTGGAAGGCATTGGAAGAACGTATTGAAAAATGGATGTAGCTAGATGAGAGGTGCATCATAGCACGATGGAGTCATAAGTAAGAAAAAGCCAAACATAAGGCATGACATGATAGGAACATCAAGGATAAGAAGCTTAAGGTTGGGAAAATGGTACTTCTGTATGATTCAAAGTTTTTGCGCCACCCTGGAAAGCTTAAGGTGCATTGGTTGGGACCATATATTATCACTTATATACTTGATTCAAGCATTCTCCAGTTAGAGGCGTTGGATGGGACATGATTTCCTGGCTACTTCAACGGGACTAGGTTGAAGCCCTACTATAAATAAGTCTTCGTGGTGTTTCTAATAAGGTATTATTTCCACTTAGATTATATTTCCTTAATGCATTCCCTTTATATGTGTTTCCTTCATCGTTGTTATGTTTTATCAATTTAGTTCATTGTTTTGTGTAATAAGCACGCTTGCGCACCAGAAGCTGATTATTATTTAAGTGTTTTCATGCGCAGAGGACCGCACATACCCTTAGTGTGGGGTGGTTTATATACATGGTTCATTACCAAATTGGAATATTATCTGAAGACATGTATGTATAGAAGATAGTTTGTGCAAGTGCTTAAAGGAAAGGTGCGGTTAGGAAAAGAGAAAAATTGCTCATGAATAAAGACCACAGATGGAAAAATTGATGCACATTATAATGCCAGGTAGGTTGCAGTAGGGGAAACTACTTATTGAAAGGCGTAGTGGCGAGGTACTTCAGCACATGAGAGTGCGTGAAAGGAGGTCTATGGCTGAGAATTAGGAGGCGCGCCAAAAGGTTATGACTGTGGCGCAGAAATGAGTAGTGTGAAAGAATTGAAGAAATGACAAATCAATGTTGGGTACGGTGGTAGGCGACGAGAAATAAATGTGATAAATTTTTAGAAAACTATATAAGGATGTGTGGAAAAGTCATTTTTACCCTTGTATACAAGAGTTTTCGAGCGTGTTGTCTGCGAGTGAACAAGTTATGAAGTGTGAAGAGCTGGGAACCAGTTGTTCTTGTCAGATCTGTGCACGAGATAATCTTGCAGTCCATTTGGTCAAGTGTTTGACTGAAGCAGAGGTGTGCGGAACAAGATCAGAAACTAGGGTTTGGATTTGAACTAGGGCACACGGTTTCGAGCTAGGGCACGTGGGATTGAAGTTACAGAACTCGAAGGAGGGGAAAGAACACACCTTTATTGTTATTATGGCATCGAAAAAGGCACCTAGAGTGGCCACAAGGGAGAAGAAGCAGAAGGAAGTAGAAATCAAAGTGGAGGACACCCCTAAAAGTCGTTTATCAGAGATGTAGTACCCTGAGGAGGTGATCATGGGTCACGATTGGGACTCACACGTTCGTAGAAGAAAAGTAAGTGTTACAACCATCGAGCGTTGGACAACAAAGATGAACTGGACAAACTATTGGTTAAGAAAATGAACAAGTGAATGGCGTATGATATGGACGTCTATGACGACGCTGGTGAGAAGCTCTTAAGAAAGGTAGGGGTTTTGCAGTTATATGAACTCCCTTACTATGGGAAACCAGAGAAGTTGTACCAGTGCCTTATGAGTAGAGTCCACAAGGACTTCTTTTACTTTGTTGGGCGGATACATTGTTTTGATGGCATGTTGGACTTAGCAGTAAATTATGTGAAAGTTCACAGACTTAATAATTGTTTACACATGCAATATTTAGGGAATTGACCAAATATATATTTTATAGAGAAACTCAAAACAATATTAATTGAGATCTATAAGTAAGTGGTGTTGAGTATATTCGATGATATATCTTTCATCAGTTGCCTTGGCTAATGAAGAAAACATCTATATTATCATAGAATATTTACATAATTTATGTTTTCTATTATACTATTCATACTAAGAATCATTATTGTGGGTTAATAACTTATACAGGTGAAGTAATGGTTAAGTTTTGTAATTCGACAAAATCCTATATCCAACTTGAAATGTAGAAAAAATGTTCTCCCTTAGTCCTAACTCTGCCCATAAATGAGATAAGACGCACAAACATATATAGATTTGCATACATAATCTTGTATGTGTAATTCTATCCCAAATGAAAAACCTAATTTAATCATGCAATACAATACAATTACTATAGACCAAAAGGACTATACAAAAAAGATGAAGGTTGGTGTAAAAAACCATTGCGTGGTCAAGAGATTATCTCTCCATCATCTCTAAGCATTGGAATGGTTGTAAATCCTCTCACATTTCCTTTTGGTGAAACATTTGTCAATCTTCTTCAAGAGTACCACTCTTTTTTCTTTTGCTTTTTGTCCACCTCCTCCAACTTATCATCCTAGGCATGCACAAGTTTCCTGAAAACATTGAAATGTCATGACACCTCCATGATATTATATGACACGACTTTATTTAAAAAACTTATCAGAAGATATGCATAATGATACACATTGCAAAATATACCTATGATTTTATGAAGTCAACAATATGGTCTAGATCTTTGAATGCTTAGAATTTTTTAAAGATAGACGTGGAAATAAAACTTGATCCCTCATTTATCACTACAAGTCTGACATAATGTGCCTTGTTATAGTTTCAATGTATGTCTACAAGAACATTGTCGCCTTTTGAATTGATGGAACCACTTTACACCTCTCACAACAATTTTCTTTACAAAAACCTTGGAGAAAACTTTTGTTGTAGTGTGGTAGTCAACACATACACGAAGGTTCTTGACAACGCCAAGTGTTGTTTGAGGGGGCATGTTTAACAATCCAAACGCAATTGCCAGCTTCTCATTATGATGACAGAGGAATATTTTTTTCCCTCCTTGTCCACGTTACACAAAAAAAAATTGTGTCTAAAAAATATCATGTCTCCCTGTGTCTACGGATGTGATTTGTCTCCTAGACAAAAAAAATTTAATCATGCACCATTTTATGGCTTTTAATTCAACTACATCCTCTATATCCATGTATCTTTTTAATTCCCCAACCCTTCATCAATATCCATGTCATTGTAACCTCACCCCATATGTGCACTTCTATAAATATTTGACATAACATAATAATAACTTACATTTTTTCCATTGTAAAATTTGAAGCTCATTTTTTTCATAGAAAGTTCATTTTCAAGCTCGACATAGTATAACATACATAAAACCAGAAATTAAAACATTCACAATGGAATGATTATGAAAGATTAAGTTGATGGAATTTTGGGATGATTTAATTATATTTGTAGTAGTTAATTTCCAGACCTACCATATGCACTTTCTATTATACTAAACGCTTTCCAAATGAATCCAATTCACCACACAACCGTAAATAAAAAATAAAATAAAAAAAGGACAGTGAAATTGTATATTTCTTTTAAAAAATTTGATTTACAATCGTCCATGGCGTAGTTTTCTTTTCTCGGTGCCTGTGCCCAAGCCCAGGCCCATCTCCATTTGAAATATGACGGTCGAATTCCTTACGATAATATTCCTTGGATTGAGGCCACACGGATGGTTTTGAAAGAAAATTCCACCAGCTGCCCTTTTCCTAGAAATTGCATATGATCACGCTCATTCTGTCTCTCTCTCGGGCTTGAATTTTCAGTGATGATGGCACCCGACGAGACGCCCAGACCTGAATTGTCTACTACTTTCTCTGCGGAAAATTCCATCATTTTTTCTCAAGTCAGCTCCCTGCCAAGGCACACTCTTCTCAGACTCGTCCTCTTCATTTAGTAAAAGAAGAATCAACCTTTCCTATTTCGCACCAATTTTGGCAATTTATTCTTCTCTATCAAATTGATTCTTGTGATCCCCAAGCCAAAAAAACTTTGTTGCTAGGAAAAAATTGGACAAAAACATGTCGGGAATCCGGCAAAGGCTACTCCACAATGAGATGTCTTCCAGTGTAAAAATAAAAAAATACAAAACTTTTAGGGAGCATAATTTTTTTTTAAGATAAGGGTAAAAGGGAAATTTTGACTGGGTAGGGACCCAGACACAAAAAAGGGTCTGAAATCCTTCATACAATAGTAAGTCTAAAAAGATCGAACCAAAAAAGCGGCCAAGTTGCAGGAAAAACACTTTTTTTTACAGGGATCCTATTCTGTTACAACAGAGAGTCCAAATGCCCAAATAAATTCATAAGTGCGAAGAAAAACAAGAGAAAAACAATTGCCCTGCAGCACAGAGCCAACAAAAATATAGCCATACAACAGCAAAAACCACAAAAAGACAATAAGTTAAGGAATGCGACCTGAGAGTCATTTGTAGAGGAGCAATGGTATTTTTAAAAGATCATTTTCTCTTGTTATGGACCACTGTCCACTCATCCTTGTTTTAGGGAGCATAGTTGATGGCTTTTAATGTTGGAAATTATGGGCTCTTTATGAAACGGTTTCATGGAGGATAGTTGCCCGATATCATCAATGCAATAGTCCTCGAGCTTCGGCAGAAGGAGAAAGACCCTGATAATTCGGTATGTAGAGACTTCCAATATAATCCAGGTACACTTTCATCAATGCAAAAACAAGCCAGAAAACATGGTTTTGAGGGAGACGGTGGGGGAATTTATCCTCAACGTTGTTGGGAGGATTTCATAGGAGTTTGGCGCTTACCAGACAAAACAGGTCCAATCTTTGGATTCGGGTCGAGTAGGTAGTTAAAGTCATTTTTGTATGCTAAGGAGGTCGGAATTCAATACCACGACTATTGGGATTGAAATGAAAGCAGTCGAGACAAAGTTTGATTTGTTGTTGGTCGAGAGTATAAAATTCAATTATTGATGAGATTTGTTTTCCCTAAAAACCGTTGTTGTAAAGATTATGACATACATGTAATTTTGTTAGTAAGTGTAGAATATACCTCAATGAATGCCCCTTCTTTTGAGGCACATGTGATAAAGCATTTGAGCATGCGACTCAAAAGAATAGATGTGTACTCATGCATTGTATGTCTGAAAATCTATAGGATAATGTAGAATGTTGAAGTGGTGGCCACCTTTGAGAACATGTACCTGCAGAAAGGGGTTGCGCATGGTGGCAGCCATGGCACGTGAAGTGACAAACAACCAAAGAAACAAGATCAAAAATAGTAGTGATAGCAATATTGAAGGTCTAAATTTCTAAGAGAATCCCTTTAGAGGGATATGAATTCTTACATGTTGTGTCTTGTGCTCATTTCCTTGTCTTAATCGAAGGAGATTTTTAGGAGCTATTAAACACCATGTTTAAAAGATTCGCATGCTATAATTCGAAGAAAGTTTATTTTTCTTTTTTGAAATAGCTACAAAAGATGAAGCACCATTCTTCCCAAACGTATTATTGCCTCACTTGCCATAAAATGATTTCATCTAAAACAAACACCATATGTACCTCATGCCTTCCCTCCTATGCTTGCTCTAACTCCATTTCCTATATCTTATCCATGTCGTATAGAAAGATAAAGAAAGAAAATCATTTCATATAGACAAAAGCATGAAAGATTGATCACCATCCTCCCCATGCCTACAAATATTTTGAATTTTAGGAAATACCGCTTTATTTTCTCACAAAAATGAAATATATGAATATTTTATCAGGTTCATTCCGTGAAATTCATATCACCATGACATCTCTCTTGATATTACTCAAAATATCTATTATGACTATTTTTGGGAAAGCTCCTTAAGTCTTTTCTCCATCCACACAAAAATGGTCTAAATCGGGTACTAATGTGAAGAGAACAACCTCTTACAAGTTGGAAACTACATTCTGAAAAAACATACAATATATCTTCATAATTTCCCACTTACCATAGAAGAAGATTTAATAGGAAATATTACGATCCTTATATCTAATATCATAAATACGCTAAATAATATTCATAAAGATATAGATGGTTTGACAAAATGCCCTACTATGAATTATATTCATAAATCCTTGAAATAGAGAATTGGAAAGTAATCATTCAAACTCTTATAGACATCAAGAAGAAACTTCCTTTCTGGAAAATACACGCCAATTGCATTGCAATTCATGGATCCTTACATAAGATTATGCACTTTATTTATACACATTCTACTTTAGCATCCTAGTACTTGTCATTCTTGTGCAATTATTTTAAATAACATAAAGGACAACTTATAAAGTATATGCATTCATAGATTTTATTAATAGCACAAATTACCCATATAAGTTGATATGATATATCTACATCTAGGGTGTATGTCCCACATGTCAACGTCTCCACCTATCAATATACATCATAATATTATGTCTAGATACATTATAGATGTTCATTTTTTTGGTAATGGATGAGCTTTGAATGAGATAGGTACTCAAAGCTCATCCATAAAGGTCATTAATTTAGGACTTGATACAAAAGTGTTTGCACGCTCTTGGAGGATACGAAGTCCCATATACCTGCACATATATAGAATACACCATCAAAACACACTACTTATATAGAGGTCTTAAAGGATTTTAAAATAGAATATCTTGTAATGTATACCAACAAATAAATACCTTCCAAGCATCATGGTAGTGGCTTGTGGATTGGTACCAGGACTTTCCTTAAAAATTGAATTGTCCACAATCCTTAGATTATCGATGCCTTTCACTTGATACCTTTTATTGATCACAAAATCGACTTGGCACCCTCCATGGAAATGCCAAATTGTCTTCACTGTATTTGTACAAAACTTAGCAAGTTCTTCATTATTTAATTTATTTTGAGGCAACGATGGTGGAAGAAATCGTAACACATTAGAGTTGTCACTACCAATAAATGAAAACTCTTGAATAGAAGATGTCCCACTAAGATTAGTCATTAGCTCAATGCTAAGCTTACATTCTTGTAGATCAAAAGGGTGGGAAAAGTAATTGTATTGAACCGATGGACTATCTTGTGGGTTTGTGCTCCTAAGACGAAGTTCACCGCTTGAAAAAGGAAATGCCACTTTACCAACAACAAATCCGAAATATTGAAAACCACTGACATTATTTTGTTGAATAAAACTTCCAGATTCAATGTAGAGTTTTGAATTGTCTACTATGCCCACTATTTGTACGCTACTGAATTCAAGTGGTTTAGGGGATTCTAAAATTATAGTTGTACGGGGTGGATCTTTAATCTCTTTTCCTACAAAAGCTAAATCTAAAACTACACTAATGTTCAATTCTTCAAGTTGTTGTGACGGGCCAATTCCACTTAAGAGGAGAAGTTGAGGGCTGCCTATACTCCCTGCTGATAAAATTACTTCACTTTCATGTAACAATTGATTAATAAATACTTGATAAAAGAGACCATCAACATCACCCGTGAACTCCACCCCACTAGCCTTTAGCTTTCCTACAACAAGAATTCATATGAAACATTAGAAATCTCTGTTGTCACAAATGTTTCCTAATCAATTAATTTCTTATATGAGACCATCTAGATTAAATTATTAAGTAAATCTAGATCATCTAATATCGAGCTTGAAAATCATGATCTCTATAATTTGTTGAGTTCGCATCAAACATGTATACAAAAATTGATTCAGAAGAAGCAAACATGAAAATTATGTACCTGATGTGGAATTGAAGAGGATTCTATTGACGGTAGCATTGAGAAGAACTACAATATTATCTGGATTTGCATATTTGAGAAGATCTGCTGCCGTATGTCTCTTTCCATTGTTGTCAAAACTTGAAGCACTAATCTTGGTGCCCTCCACATGATCCAAAGTATATCCATTGTATGGGAAGGCTCCTCCTTCCAAAAGACCATCTTTAACAGCAGAATTCCAGGGAGAAAGCTTGTGTGGTTCAAAGGCATTCAAATTCTCCACCCATTCATACGATTCATTTACAAGTTTCTCATTCCATTCCATCTTCCGAATATATTCCAGGCTCGCCCTGCTGTAGAACCCACCGTTGATGGCTGTTCCCCCTCCTAAAACTCTTGCCCTTGTCAACGCCACTCCATCTTCTGTCACAAATCTCTCAGCTACATGTGGGTAAGCATCGACAAGATCCAACAGAATCTTGAAAAACCCACTGGAATCCTCAACATCGAGATTTCCATAAGGAGAATCTCCCCTCTCTATTACCAGAACAGAATAGTGCTGTGACAGAGTTGCTGCCAGAGGACACCCGGCCGTACCTCCTCCAACGATTATGTAATCATATGTTCTCGTAGCTGCCTTATCTGCATCTGCTGTCATAAACGAGTATGGGTACTCTGCACAGAGCATCCCAAATCAATTACAGAATATCAACAGGTCAAGAAAAAAAGAAGAAGTGAGAACTTGTTAATATAATATAAGATCCTATTCATCAAAATATATATATGAACCTATGATTTATACAATGCAAAAATACTCAATTCAAAGAAAAAAAGATTAAAATTTAGATCTGCTTCTCCCAACAAAAAAAAATCTTCAAAATATTGGACTGACCCAAATTAAATGTTGCTGCGTCTGAACCGTATAGCCTCTGATGATTACAGAAAATTAGCAGGCATGAAATTATTACAAGAAATAGAATCCCCATATTCCACTTTACCAGATTTGAAATTGAGAAACAAATTCAATCACTAGTACTTGTGATCTGGGTTTCTCCACCATACGTTGGAATTCTCTTATCCCAAACTAATTTCATTCAATAATTTCGATGACGACATTTTACTATTTTTATTAATTTTAAAATGCGTCAATGGAATGCTTTATAGTATAATTTCATCGCGCGTGCGTGACACCCATAACTTATCAATAACTTTTTTTCATTTTTGTTTTTTTGTTTTCGAATCATCTCAATCAATCAATCTTCCAATGACGACATTAAATCCCAACAATATTTTATACTATTAATTAACAATGAAGATGAAAATAAAATTAATAGTATATTTCGCCGGAGGCGTTTACTTTGAAGTAGGCTTTGCTGGAAAGTGTCAAATTCCGGCAACATTTTCCAGCCAACCCTTTCCGGCTACCCACTTTGCTCTTTTACATGAACAATACCCTACAAAAACTTACACATCAAGAGCATGTGGGCATACATATGATAATAGGTAACAATCCAAACAAAATTATAAACTATAAAATATGTCATATTTGTTTTTACTTGCAACAAACAAATTATAATAACCTTTATTGTGTGTGTGAAATGTATGTTAATTGTAAAAAAAATTGACAATGAGAAAAAACATTAGATTTAAGCATCCTTAAATATTGACGAACTCGGCTTAATCTCCCCCTTCAAAATTGTTGCCTTACTTTGAAGTAGGCTTTGCTGGAAAGTGTCAAATTCCGGCAACATTTTCCGGCCAACCCTTTCCGGCTACCCACTTTGCTCTTTTACATGAACAATACCCTACAAAAACTTACACATCAAGAGCATGTGGGCATACATATGATAATAGGTAACAATCCAAACAAAATTATAAACTATAAAATATGTCATATTTGTTTTTACTTGCAACAAACAAATTATAATAACCTTTATTGTGTGCGTGAAATGTATGTTAATTGTAAAAAAAATTGACAATGAGAAAAAACATTAGATTTAAGCATCCTTAAATATTGACGAACTCGGCTTAATCTCCCCCTTCAAAATTGTTGCCGTGGTGAGTGGTTTCCTTATGTATTATTCCAACGCCACTGCATAACTGTAAAATATCAGGGTTAGTCCCATACCATAGCATAACTGCAAAATATACAGGAACAACAGTGAGTAAACTGTCCATTAGTCTTCGGTGCCCTTAGAAAGGGAGTAACGGAACACTACTCAATAATCATCAGTACTGAAAAACAAGCAACAGTGGTGAAACTGTCCAATAGTCTTCGGTACCCTTAGAAAGGGAGTAACGGAACACTACTCAATAATCATCAGTACTGAAAAACAATGATACCTGAACAATTTTAAAGTTAAATAAGACCATTTAAGTCACTCGGATGTAGCCGCTACAAGCGTATACAGTTAATAAGAGCAATCACTCAATTTATCGACTTGATTATTATAACCCAACTGTACATTCCTTTTTGCTTACGAATAAATAGAATTATGAAAAAGCAAAGCAGACTACATACCTCCGTAAAACCAAGTCGAATACATTAGGTGTAACATGCAGGAATAGACATCATACGACTCATTCACCAGTAGCCAAATTTGCCTATCACATATTATAAAATAATAATAATTTGATATACAGTTGAATTAAATTATCTACAAATGAGGTCATTTTGAATTAAATTAGATGCAAATAAATAAAAAAAATAAAATAATAATATTTTGATAGGTAAGCAGAACACCCGACGTGTGGCCGGAACAGTGTAAGCCATTATTGAAGACATTAATAAGATACTACGTAGTGGGCGGGAGGAAAAAGAAAGCAAAAAAATTGCATGCTACGTGACGCTGTTTATCAGTTCCTGTCGCCGTGTCCACCGCTCCGCCATAACTCCCGCTGGAAACTGCACACTGTGTATGCGTGGTGGGCGAATAAAAGCTTGTCCATAGAATATACGTGCAACTCTGTAACAGTCTGTAACAGTGCAAAACTCATGTTAGACACAGTGTGCTGGAGCGATATTTGGAGGAGTAATTGCATTTGTTACAGAGTCGGTCATTGCTGTGTACGTGTTGTCCTCCTCTTACAGGCTGCTTCAACTATATCTCTCTATAAATACACCCCTGCTCTTTTAAATTTACATCCTGCACCATCTCCCCACCTTGATTGTTATCACCAGCGCTTGCAACACCCTCTCACCTCATATACGCCACAGTTCAGAGATATAACAGGTTTGCAAAGTATTGTTCTGTTGCTATGCCAACTTCTTCCGGATCAGTTTTTAGCAGCATTTCTTTCTTTCTCTGTATTTACTGATTGATAAAATGTGAAGACACTTTAGCTTGTTTTTAGTTTTTACCATAGAATTCAGGCTTTCAACAGGGTACTTGGTTATGTCCATATAGATACAGTAGAATAAGCAATAGAACTGATTTACTAGCAAATTGAGGGAAGACAGGTAAATTAAATAGAGCAATTTCATGTTGTATTCAAGTACAACTTTCCTCTGTATCTTTAATTGTTTGGATGGACGAAATCTTTGAAAGGTTGACAGTATGTACATCAAATACAAAAACTAACTTCTGGATCGATTTGCATTGATTCTCTTTCCAATCAATATACTATACAGCTAGATATGGCAGAATCTTTTAGGAGAAATGAATAATGATAATCCAATAGTATGAATGGAGCCCAGCGTGTCATTATAGAAAAACTAAAAGTTTAATGACTACAAGGCAATATGCAGAAGTTTAGATCATATTGCCACGTTCCTTCAAGCAAATAAATTACTCGAATGCATAGGGGGCTATCCGCCATTAGTTTTGTTGTCATGAACGTATGCTCAACGATGGATATGTTTCACAAAATGCGCAGTATGCTCAGCCATGCTTTCATTATTGGAAATTTCTTTTGAAAAGACAGGAGGCTTTTTGGTTCTGGATACACAAGAAAAAAGGATTGATTGTAAAGCTTTGATTCAAAGATTCTAATGCAATTTGGCATGGCGCAAGTTTGGACAACTATTTTGTGTCATTTTATGAGCTGGCTTTATTAGGTGGCATGCTAAAGCAGCCTGTGAGCTGTGTTAAATTGTTACATTACCGTAAATGACACAATTATGATGGTTGTATTTTCTTAGATATGCATATGCACATCCCCTCACAAGTTAAGCCCCTAGGCTGGTAAATATTAGGGTGATGCAAGGGATTAAACATTGCCTTCACAAGAAGACCAGAATGCCGGATATGTTTAGGGATCTTATAGATGACCAATTTTATGATTTATGTCCTCTCTTTACGTACAGTGTAAAGGCTTGGTTAAGGCATATAGTGATTTTTTATTTAGGCCATTGTGTTTTATTGCTTTCTGGCACATTGTGCGGGTCACCTAGACCTCCAATTATGCATCGTATACCAGTCAAGTGGAGAGAGGACCAATGTGTGTCATCAACCATAGATAACCACTTTACATGTTGAAAGATATTTAGGATTCAACACTGAATCATCTACATTACCCTTTGAAAAAAGACCGATGAATGATGTCTGATTTAGGATCAATCTCATCGAGTTCAGTCTATATGTTTTGCTGCTGATAGTTCAAAGGCTCTTAATCTGTTAGTGATAATCTTTATGTAAGCTCTGCTGAAAACTACAATGAGCATATCTGACATTTCCATAGTTGCATACAGAGAATTATGAATGAAATATATGATATATGATTAATCGATGTAGTTGCAATTTCAGTTTCAGCGAGCCAATGTATTTTGCAATGTATATATATTTTTGTACTTGTCAGTAGAAGCTAAATTTATACTAACAAAGTTGGTTGTTTTTTCCAGGTATTATGGCCACTCCAAGTGGAAGCCCATCCATTATCACAATATCAGATGATACCTCTGGTGCCATTGTCGGGAGCCCTCCAATTGAACTAGTCGCTTCAAATGGAACACCACAGTCATATGCAACCCAAGCAACCACCAATGAAAGCTCAATACAAAGTGTCCAGCCACCGCTTGCGACTTCTGTCCATACTTTGGCTACCTCTGTTGCAGCTACATGCTCGACCATTTCTGGTAGAATATCAGAGTCCCTCATCCCATCAACAATGATTCTCGATAGTGATTTAACCATTGTCTTAGACATGATGCACAAGGTAGATGCAACGTACCTTAGGCTTGACGCATTGTACACTTTCCTTCATTCGTTCAGCTACGACCAGTACTACTCTGGCGGCGAGGAACACTCCATTAGAGCTGCATTCAAAGCTTATCTTGCATCCCTTTAATTTAAGCCCCTACCTCACCCCTACTACGACCTTGCACTGCTCATACATATGCCCACATCTTTCATCCTACCCCACAATAATCTCTTTTTGAAGGCCTAACTTGATAAACCTATACTTGCATAAATATGGTGTACATGTTCCATTTTGAAACCGTCGTCAAAAGTTTTGTGTAATTCCAATTACGATATATAAAATAGAGTTGTTGTACATATGTTTCGTACTTTACTTAAAGAATGAGCGTATAAACTATTGTGTAATATAAACATCTTCCCTTCTGTACATATCTTTATGTGCTTATTCTCTAAAAAAACACTTTACGTGGGCCATAACTTGGTTTCCCCACTTTATGGTTTAGCGCATGCTCCCTCGTACTTAACATTACCCCATTTGCTAATTCATTTCCATTTTATTTTATTGTTTAGGAACCACCAGCATCGCAGACTCCATTGCCCCCAACGTTGTTCCTCCCCAACTGGCCGTACACCTGCCGACATCCCGCACAGATACTTTGGCACCGGCTACTCGTGAAGGCCGCCCTGCACACTGCATGCAACTCACACCAATTAAATCGTTAAACCCTTACCAAAGCGTTTGGACTATTGAAGGCAGGGTCATCCAAAAAGGCAACCTAAACAACTACAACACGGAAAAATGCACAGGGCAGGTTTTCAGCTTCGACATTATCGACAAAAGCAACTCAGATATAGTGGTGACTTCTTTCGACCTAGCTGCAACTTCTTACTACAACCAAATACAACTAGGTAAAACATACACAATCAAAGGAGGCACCTTGCGGCCTGCAAAAAAAGATTACAACAACTCCACAACTCCTTGGGACATCATCCTAGACTTGGAATCCTCTGTAAAGCTTAGTACAAACCAGTCCGTAAACATACCGCAATATCTTTTCCGCTTCAAAACAATAGCAGAAATCAACTCCACCCCCGCCAAATCCACCATTGACCTACTAGCTATTGCACTATCCATTACCGCCCCCCCTCCACTATCAGGAAAAGTGATAGCACTTTCAGCCACAAACGCACAGTCATACTAAGTGATAACTCGGCACTATGTATTGAGGCAACGTTATGGGGCACTTTTAGTGACAATGAGGGGAAACTTCTAAGTGAATTATGTGCTACACAGACATCAATCCGACCAGTTCTAGCAATTAAGAGAGCAAAAACTACAACTTTCAAAGGAACAACATTGGCCACAGGCCCTAATACACAAATCTTCATAGATCCTGATATACCTGAGGCTCATGCATTGCGTGCATGGTTTACTTCGCTCGCCTCTACAACTGCATACCCTTCAGTGACTATTGGAAAAATTGAGAAAACCGATATTGCAAGCATCAAATCCTCCTCGCAACTAGGTAAACCACTCACCTTCTCCACCGTAGCAACAATTATACACATTAATATGTCCTCCTTCAGCTATCCAGCATGCACATCAATTGTTAACAACCAACAATGCAAAAAAAAACTTGATCAAACTGCAAACTCCTCTTGGTATTGCCAAAAATGCAAGCACGATGTCTCTCATTGTGACTACAAATATGCATTACACTTCATCATTGAGGATGGCACATCAACAACATGGGTAACTGCTTTTGATGAGGTTGCTACATCAATCATGGGTATATCAGCACAAGAGCTACAACTTCTTGCACCAACACCTGACAAGTTTTGGCCTGTTGTTAAGCCAATTCTGTTCCACCGCTACATGTTCACAATATCCGCGAAGCTAGAGGTCTACAGATCATAAGAGAAAGCCCAGTGCACTGTTGTCGATGCAGTTAAGGACACGAATTCCAGCATGCAAAAATCCCCACTAGATGCATTCCTCGCAACACCTTAACTATGTATTGATCAAAAAGATCCTACACTACCTCAGAAAACATATTATACTGTACCCACACAATATGCGCAACTTACCAATACATACTTACCATACCACCTACTCCACATATAGGTTTTTGCATTCATAAGTTATATAACCTTTAATATTAACGCATGTTGTGCTCAAGTTTTCCTATATTTATACACCACTCTGTGTTCTTAATATGTCTTTATAATACACATATTCGGGTGCAATCAAAGTCACTTTATACTAGCAATGCAAATACTGTCAACATACATTGTTACACTTCACTCCAAACAAACAAAAGAACTTTTCTTTTTTTGCTCGCATTAACTACCCTCTATACCTAATTATTGTTACCTTTTTAACTCATTTTTTGTAGGCCTAACACGGACAGAGAAAAATGCAAAGGCTCGGTTGAGGTATGCAGCCAACAAAAACAACCTCAATGAGCAATGCCGCCATATAGCTTGCATGAAACAAAAAAAGCTGAACACAAAGGCACCAGTCTATATAGCTAACCATGCCAACCTGCTCAAAGATCACACACCAAATACGCCTTCACTCCAAGATACACAACGCCAATTCCGCCAAAGAATAGATCACCTCCCGCCTCCGAACACATGCTCATGTTGTAATGAATTATATGTTGGGCTACGTACAAGGATTTACAAAGGTGCCCATACCTGTCACAGATGCATTGTTGAAAGGGATGATCGCCGCTTCTCAAGTTGGAATAACATGGACCCAGGCCTGTAACCTAAGGTGTTATCTTCACTTACACAAGTTGAGGAAATGTTAATAGCAAGGGTCAACCCAATATTGCAAGTGACTCACGATGTAGGTGGCCAATACAAATATAGGGGCCACACCATATGCTTCCCCCAATAATTTTCATCCATAACTAAACACTTGCCTCGGCGCGTCGAAGACTTGGACATCTTAATCATCCGAAGAATCGGAGCAACAAATAAGCTTACGATTGCTTTGTAAGCAGATCTCGTGTTTTGGCTGCATTGCAATTCAAAATAGCTCATGACCCTTACTACAAGGATGTTGTCCTAGACCACCCTGCATTGCATTCCCTACCACATCACAGTACTGATATATCTACTTCCCTACCACACTTCAATTCAATTATCGCCGACAATGCTGAAGCACGACCAGAAGCAGAGCTTCGCCCAAGCTCCCCACCAAATACCCACGAGCAACAGCCATCATCTTTTGTGTCCTCCCTCCCTCCAGCCACTTCATAAGTTGACCAAATAACAAATTTCATCAAAGGTAGGAAAAAAAATCCGCTACAGTCAATTGAGTGGCCACACATTGGTTCAATCCCCGGTCAGCGAATACGACACTGAGGGTTTGCTATCTATGGCTTTTCCAACATTGTTCCCAACAGGGGTTGCATTGTTCCACCAAGCACGCATCAAGAGGGTTCACATGCATGAATACGCACTACACCTACTACGTTACCATGATAATAGATTTGGAAGCCATCCGTGCTTTCGTTACTTCATTCTCAACATTATGTTGCGCCACAGAAGCCAATCAACATCTGCTGTTTTCACAAAAAAAAATATAGGCGAAAACTTGCCTACCACAGTTTCGATGTTACGCCAGCAACTTGCGCACTACCCGGATGCCCACATTGCAGAGCAACTAATGCGCTTTGGGTCCAACCTGCGAGGAACTAAATCATTTTGGTGCAAGCGCAGACATGAACTCACAGATATGATAACCCAACTAGAAAGCCCTGCACTTTTCTTCACTTTAAGTGCAGCAGATACTAAATGGCCTGATTTACACAAAGAAATGCCGGGAATGCCGATGCCACCCTCAACAACAAGCCAGCAGTGGAGAAACGCGAACTTGAACATGCACCCCCATATCGTCTCTGCATACATGGAAAAAAGATTTACAATATTTTGCGAGGAGGTGCTTAAAAAAAAATGCATTGCACTGACTACTGGTACAGGTGAGCTCACTACCATTTAGATTTTAATACAATACCCCGCCTACCCCATTTACCAAGCTAGACCCTCTTTGTACAAAATACAGGTACGAATGGCAACACCGAGGCTCGGCTCATATCCACGGATTTATATGGCTTCCAAATGCACCAAACATGGAGGACCTAAACTGGGACAACCCCCGTGATCTTGATGCGGCGAAGACTTACTTCGACCAATTAGTAACTGCATGGAATCCAAGGGGCCCTGAGAGTGGAGAACGTCAGATACATCGTTCACAGGAAGATGACCCGTGCTTGTTAGACACATACGGGATACTTACAAACAACCCAGTAGCTGACTATGAGAACTTGTTGAACCGCGTGCAACGCCACACAAAATGTACTGAGGCAACCTGCTTGCAGAAAAAAAATGGGACACTTCAATGTAGATATAAAGCCCCTTGGCCACTCCAAGAGTATTCGAGCTTGGGCTTAGATGAAACCGGTAAAAAAAAGTACACCCCTGCACGCAATGATGCACGGGTCAACATACACAACTTAGACATGCTAGCACTATGGCGAGCCAATGTCGACTGCCAGCCCGTTGTGTCACGACATGCGGTCTTACAATACATTGCAAAATATGCAGCCAAGGCAGAGAAGAAATCAGAAAGCTACCATCACATGCTAACAAGGATATCTAATGAAGTTAGCGTCGATCACCCTGCAAAGACGGCCTACAGCAAATTCCTCTCTGAAACTATTGTCGACCGGGACATTGGTGCACAAGAAACATGCCACATGTTACAAAAACTCCCCCTTTCCAGTTGTAGCCGAACATTTATTACCCTATCCGTCGGTAAGCAGGTATTCAAACGTGTCCTCCCAGACCTAGGAAACACATTCCAATTCCCTTCATTCATAGATGCATACATTAAACGCCCTACACAATTAGAGAACACCTCCCTCTTTGAAGCTGCACGTTCCTGGTCCTACAACAGCCAAAGGAAAGTTACTCAATGGCTACAAAGAAGAACCCCTGCTATCGTCCGCGTATTCCCCCGATACAGTGATGTCCCAACCCCAGATGCGATACACTATGAGGATTTCTGTTGGACATAGCTTCTACTTTATAAGCCCTTTCGGCATATCCAAATAGACATTGGCATCTCCACATCTGAAATAACTAACCATTGGGAAAAAATGGAAAACTCTTACGCCCCTTTACATGTTAATAGAGCCACTACTCTAGAAGAAACTGCACCTGGGGCAAGTAGCGACGACAATGACTCGCAAGGATCTAATCCACTGCACGCACAACTATTTGAATGGGAGCATATATCCCGCATGCACCCAACACTCAATACAACAATTGATGATCTAGACATGATAGGCCTCCGTGACTTTGACATTAACCACGATTGGAAGGTTCATTCAATCCCTGTTGCCTTACAAATAAGTGCACCTAAATTCATAGACATTGCCCGCACTGAAAATTCGCAACCAGTTGTTACTCCACCTACCCATTTAGACACTCTGCAACTATCATCAAACCAACACCTTGCCTACTCAATTGTGCTTTCACATGCAACTCAACAAGGAGAACACCCACCATTGAAGATGATCATTCAGGGAACCGCTGGTACAGGAAAATCATACCTCATACAATGCATAAGAAATGGGCTTAAAAATATGGCTGGCAAATTAAAATCTTCCCTCCTTGTACTAGCCCCAACAGGTATTGCTGCATTCAATATAAAATCATCCACTATACATTCTTCCCTCCGAATACCCATATCCGACATGAAACCCCTCGAAGGACAAGCCCTAGCAATCTTCCAAGAGCGTATGAGTCCCATACGTTATATACTCATAGATGAAATGAGCTTTATTAGGTCCTACAATGTTACACATACATCAACAAAAGACTTCGTGAGGCATTCCCCCCGACATAGTAACCACGCGTTCGGTAACTGCTCAATGATTTTGGTGGGAGACTTAGGCCAGCTCCCCCCGGTCAACGATGTACCATTATATGTAGGCAACAAAGTAGGAAGCTCCCTTTGGCATGCTTTTGATACCGTGATCACCTTGGACACAAACTTCAGGCAACAAGGATTAAACTCCACACAACTTGAATTCAGAGAAATGTTGACCAACATCAGAAACGCAGAAGCAACCGTTAAGGATTGGTCTCTTCTCATGTCACGTACCAAGTCGTGCATGTCTACCTCAGAGCAATCCATGTTCATGACTGAGAAGCACCTATTTGCAACAAAGGACCTAGCAACAAGCACAATAAACAAATGCTAAAATCCTTGCACGTACCAATTGCAATGAGCATAGTAGAACAAAGCAAACATAACTCTGACTCAGACATCAACGACACTCAACTAGACCAGGTAGTTTTCCTATGCACAGGACAAGAGGTCATGTTGACATCTAACTTATGGGTTAGCTCAGGATTGGTTAGTGGTGCTCTCGGGCAAGTGACAAATATCGTGTACAACCCAGAAACACAACCACCAGACTTGCCATCCTTTGTTGTTGTCAACTTCAAACACTACCAAGGGCCCCCATGGGACATACTCAACCCAACACACTTGCCCCTACCTCCTGTCACATGTGGAAACCATCGCCAAATCCCACTAAAAATGTCTTGGGGCCTTACCATCCACAAATCATAGGGCCTAACCCTTGACAAGGCCACAGTAGACATCGGAAACGTTGACCATCAAGGACTAACATTCACAGCAATGTCAAGAGTTCGTGCCATCAGCGATCTACAAATCCAACCAGCATTTACATTTGAACGCAACACACGAATGAGATATACCAAGAACATAAAACCACGCAAGGAGGAGGAGAAAATACTTTTCAACACATCATTGGCACATGGCGGACAAGGCATGGAAATACTCCTTCCCCCATCATGCGCACAAAACAATACCCCGAACTAGGACCCATTGGTGAACTCCAACAGTAAATCAGCTAAGATTTGTACACATATATACGCAAACGCCACTTGTAATGCAACACAAACACAAACCACCTTCACTTTGTACCCATACTATATTGCATACACAAATCTCATTCCCTATCCGGCGTAACTTGCAACTCATTTGCAATTGCTAGTTATGACTGTAACATATGTCACCATAAATTGACGTCCATTGACGATAAGGATGAAAGTAAAATTTATAGTCAATGGACGTCAATTTATGGTGACATATGTTACAGTCATAAATATACTCTTAATTTTATTTTCATCTTCATTGTTAATGAACGTCAATTTATAGTGATATATACTAGCAATTGTTCATGAGTTCTAAACTAGCAATCGCACGTGAGGTGTGTGATGTAGATGCCGAAACCGAAATATTCGTAAGGCAGAAAAGTAATTGAAAAACACAAGAAAGCAATATGATATTTCTAGTTAGTAAATGAAAAACAAAATAAAGTAGTGAATAGTGGAGAAGCAGAAAAGATTTAGAATGCAGAAAAAGTGGAGCAGCTTGAAAGGGAAGGTCCACCAGTGAATAAGAGGGGATTGGTAAGGATAGGGAACGAAGAAGGGATTCCTCTTATAAGCGTGATTGCAAAATTGCTGCTGAGAAAATTTGTTATAACAAGTGAGTGGAAAAAGGGGCGAGATCCGATAGGCAGACATGGTGGGAAGAATCGATATAGTTGTGAAGGAAAGTCGTTGTGTTTCCACGCCCCCAATTTCAATAGTGGTTCTCTTAAAAGTAAAGGCTTGAGTTATTTGGATTGAAAACAATCTAGCAAAGTTAAAGGTAACTCAAGCTAAAGTATATGTCAATTTCATAATGAACGATGATAATATGAGTTCCCAAAAAAAATGTAAAAATCCCTAAAACGTTCAAGAACAATCATTATTTCTTAGTTAACACAAATTATAATATCAATTCATCTTATTCCGTAAGTAGTAATTACCATGGATCGATTCTTGCGTGTCCTTCTCAAACAACATCTCAGAATCTATCGATATGTCCGTGACAAACCATCACGAAAATGAGATTCTTGTCTCCAAGCACTGCGCGCCACGTGTATGACTCCAACAAACTTAACGTTGTTATCGTCTCTGCCGTAATTTGCAACTCATATGCAATTGCTAGCATATATAAAAACAAGAGGCAGATATAATTATTTCAAACTTGTATTAAAAGGCAATTATGAATTTATTCTATATTTATTGTTTCCAATTTTATCTCAAATTTATATGTCATTTCACATCAATCCCGAATAAATGATTTTTCCCTTGCAAATGAAAATTCTAAAAAATAAAAACTCTAATTTTAAGTAGTGATGTTAACGCTGAAACAGAAAATATTGGTGAGTGGAAAAGGAAATTGAAACGAAGAAAAAAGCATCCTGTTTGGATCGAAGATAATGACGAGGAAGCATGAATTTGTGGTTGACACCGAGAAAAATTGTAATGTTGTAATTGTTCTATAAGCACCATATCGAGAATCAACATGGTCGATTTCTCTTGAAAAGAATTCAACGGTCATCTTGCCTAATGCACAAGCTCTTGAGTTCATTCCTAGAGTGCAATCGTCGTGACCAGATCAAATGAAAGTGTTTTTGGATTTAACGCCACCACCACTGTAACGGTTGCCTACGCTATACGCATCGCTACTCCAACTCGAACATATTCATTTTTGTTTCTCTTTGCACAATATGTGCATACCCCGGTTTGAGGCAGTTTTGGGATATTCACAAATCGAACGGCTAGAGCCCGCCTTTAAACAAGACTTCGATGAGACAGTGCTTAGGTAATTTGCTTTGTTTCTTGCTCCTCATTCTCTTCAGCACATGAACTTACAGCCGATGACAATGCGATTGAGGGAATGGTTAAGTCCCCGCACGATGATGAGATTCAAAACTGCGACATAGAAGACGGCGAAAACCTTTCTTGTACATCAAAGATGGATTCAATTTTTTGCATGCGGGATCTCAACACAAGGAATCTAGAGCCGGAGGAAGGTTCCCCAATGAATATTCTGAAATCGATCTTGGCACATATGGACAATTTTCTGTTATATGACGATCCAGAGCTTCTCCACAACCGTTCTTCTCGTCCAGTAGTTGATGCGTTCAATTTTAAAGATACAAAGTTGGTGTTGGAAGAATAGAATGTTGAAGGCCTCAGAACAGTTTTGGTCAGCCGACATGCGTCAAGTTGTCTCCAATGACTGCGGGCCACGTGTGCGGGCGATAAATGTCAGTGTTTCGATAACCAAATAAATTGTAATCGTTCATGTCTTTGTCAGTTGTCAGAGTGGGAGGAGGCTTCCACTTGTGGAAATTCCTTTCAGGATAATAACTCGAGCTTAATAAAAACATGAAAAACATATCAACAAAAATATTCAAAATACAATATACAAAACACTATTTAATTTATTATATAAATATATATATTGAATAACTAAAGAATTTAAAAAAATGTAGAACATCATTAATAAAAACACTATATATAATATATATATATTTTAAATAAATAAATATTTATTAAAAAATTGTAAAACATTCCAGTAGTAATAGCAGTCTACATATAGAATAAATAAATAAATAAATATATTACAAAATGTGATATATCAAATAAAAAAAGGTCTACGCCCTGTTTGGCAGCGACCATATATATTTGGCCCTGAGAGTAAGGATTTCATCGTAAAAAAAATCAAATCCATAAAAAACTCGTTCGCAGAATTGTTTTGCTAAATCTCTAGGGAAATTTCAGGCTCAATCGTGCAACTCTAAAGGATCTTCTAAGAAATTATCGTTTCCTTACGGAAACGTGACAATGGAAGCAACAAAGAGATTGAACGATGCAATGTGGAGAAAATGACGAACGTTTAATCTGGCTTTGTCTGACGGCGTATCGGGAGCTCTAGTTTGAGGCGGTTTTGGGATATTCACAGTTCGAACGGCAAGAGCCCGCCATTAAACAAGCCTTGGATGAGACAGTGCTCAGGTAATTTGCTTTGTTTCTTGCTCCTCATTCTCTTGAGCACACGAACTTGGAGCCGATGAAAAATGTCACTGAGGGGAATGAGGATAATTAGCACAATTTAAGTATTTAAATTGCTTGGGAGTAATTATAGGTGTCTACACAATGGTCACAATGTTCTTGTTGCTTGATTTGGCTTGTCCATTTCCTTATGGATAGTAGTCAGAAGAGTGAGATAGGGAGATTCCATAGCTATAGAAAAAATTGGTCAGCTCTCTTAAAGATAAATAGGTAGCATTATTTGTTACAATCTTATGTGGCACTTCAAAACGAACTATGATATTCTCCTTAATGAAGTTGCATATTGTTTCAGTGTTGGCTTGTTTGGTCGGAATGGCTTCCACCCATTTGGTGAAATAGTCTATTGTTGTGAGTACATAGGTGTTCCCTACACTTGAGTGAGGGTTTAGAACACCAATGAAGTCTAACCCCCACTGTTGAAATGGTTCTTCAATAACCATAGGCCTGAGTGGTAATGCAACTAGTTGTGGTCTTCTAACGAACTATTGGCACGCTTTGCATTTAGAAACCCAATCTTGAGTGACTGTAAAGATGGTGGGCCAACAATACCTTCCTCAGAGGATCTTGTGTGTAGTGACCATTGCTAAAAAATTTCCACCACATGTTTGGTCATGGTATGCTTTAAGCAACTTTTCTTGTTGCTCTTTATCTACGCACCTGAGGAAACAACCATCCAAGCCTCTTTTGTAAAGTGCATGATTCCAGATTAAAAATTTAGTTGCCTTCAGCTTGAGTTTTCTCCTTTACTTGTAATCAAGATGGGGAGGGAATTCTCCATAAGTCAGGTAATATGAAATATTAGCATACCACTCATCAATAGTGGTGAAAAAGAGAACATGTGGGTTGTCTTCTGAAAAATTTGTGCAAGCACAGTTTTCTTTGCCACGTTGAACATTGAAAGTTTCATCTTCAACAATCAACTTGCACGAGCCATTTCCCCTTACCAAATTGGATGGTTGAATCTCCAAGTCATATTCTTGAGTCTTTACAATCCAATTTCCTATTTTAGCTCTGGGATCCTGCTGTGTCAAGATGGACTTGATTGCACTGTCGAGGACCATCACCACCATATGGGAATTGAGGATGTAAAACTTTAAATTTTTTACAGTCTTGACCAATGCATAGGCATGCTTCTCCAATTGGCTATATTTTAGCTCATGTTTTTTCAAAGGACAACTCATGAAAGCAATAGGTTCTTCCACGCCTTCATCATTTTTCTGAATGAGAACGGTAGAGAGTGTATGCTCTGATGCATAACAATACATGATGAATTCTTTGTTAAAATCTGGAGATACAAGAGTCAGAGCCTTGGAAATGGATTTCTTGATTTCTTCAAATTTTTTCTTCCCTTCATTGTTCCATTTGAATTTTGCTTGTGGTTTCATCATGGAAGTGATGTGCTTCGTCAACTCAACAAACTCAGGCACAAAACGACGAAGAAAGTTCACCTTTTTGAAGAATGAATGAACTCCTTTCTTGCTTATGGGCAGGGATAATGCTTGAATGGATCTAATCCTCTCAGGATCAATGTGTGCTCCATGTTTGTTCACAATGTACCCCAATAATTTCCTTCTGTGACTCCAAAAATGCACTTTTTTGGATTTAGTGATATGCCATGTTTCCTACACCTTGCAAGTACATGTTCCAAGTGATAGATATGATCTCCCCTCTTCTTTGAAAATACTGTGAGATCATCAAGATATATGACAATGCAATGCTTCATATCTTTGAAGGCCAAATCCATCTCCCTTTGGAATGTAGCTCCTGCATTGATTAGGCCAAAAGGCATTCTGTTGTAGGAAAAAGTGCCCCAAGGTGTTGTAAAGGATGTCTTGGTGTGGTCCTCCTCTGCCACTTTGATTTGATTATATCCTGAGAATCCATCAAGTAATGAAAGCATTTCAGATCTAGTGAATTCTTGTAGGATATGATCCATGATAGGAAGAGGATAATTTTCCTTTAGTGATGCCTGGTTCACGTTGCAAAAATCTACACATATCCTTATTTCACCATTCTTCTTCTGCACTGACACAATGTTAGCCACCCACGTTGAATGGTGGATGGGAAAGATGATCCTTGCATTAAGCATCTTCATTACCTCCTCCTTGATGGTATCAGCAATCTTTGGATTGTACGGCCTTTTTTTCTGCCTAAAGGGCTTAACACCTTGCTTCAAAGGAATTGAGTGATGCATTTCCTTTGGCTGGAAGGATTTGAATTCATCATAAGAGTGGGCCAAGACATCTGAGTATTTCTTGAGTAATGCAAGAAACCTTCTTTTTTCTTCAAGAGAGCAACATTTTCCAATATTGACCATCCTTGGCTCCTCCGAGGTAACAATGTTTTCTTTATCAAAATCAGTTGGGTAGCGAGAAGATTACTTTTCTTTCTCTTGAAATAATTTGTCATGTTTGTCAAAGAGGTCTTCTAAAGAGACTATGCCTTTGGGAATTTTGTTCCCTTTCAATTTGATTATTCCCTCATCATCAATCCCTTTAATTCCTTCTTTCTCTTCTTTAGGGACTTCTTCTCGGTGTGGATTTTCACCTCCTTCGAAGAAGATATTATTGAAATTATCCTTTTAATCTAAAAAGGCTAGAATTTGGTTACCATCATTGAAGACTTGCCAATGATTTGCATTATCTGGTACACTAGGCTTGAATACCATTTCAATAGTCACTTTGTCTTTACCAAAAGAAGGATGAGGTGTCACTAGGGAAGCTAACACTACAAGAGAATCAGCCTTTTCATTATGTTGCCTTGGAATTGATTCAATGGAAAATGCATCAAAAGATTCAATACAGTCCCACACTTTATTTCTGTAATGCTGGAGTCTTGGATTCTTCACCTGATATTGTTGGCGGACCTGCTTTACTACAACCTCTGCATCACCTCAGCATCTCGGTTTCTTGATTCACATGTCCTCTACTACACTCATGCCTAAGAGTAGTGCTTCATACTCTATATTGTTATTTGTATTATCAAATTGCAGCTTGTAGGCAAATGGGTACAACTCATTAGAAGGAGAGTACAATACTACACCGGCTCCCAAGCCTGCACTGGAATGACTACCATCAAATTCCATCGTCCAAATTTGATCTTCCTCTTCCTCCATGAGAAATGGCAAGTTATCCTCTTTTTTTTATGTGAGGAAGTAGTTTCCTAGCCCACAATCTTGAAATAGGATGTTTACTTTCGGATCGTCATCTACTACACATCTCAGCATCTCAGTTTCTTGATTCCCATGTCCTCTACTACACTCATGCCTAAGAGTAGTGCTTCATACTCTATAGTGTTATTTGTATTATCAAATTGTAGCTTGTAGGAAAATGGGTATAACGCATTGGAAGGAGAGTACAATACTACACCAGCTCCCAAGCCCGCACTGGAATGACTACCATCAAATTCCATCGTCCAAATTTGATCTTCCTCTTCCTCCATGAGAAGTGGCAAGTTCTCCTCTCTTTTTTATGTGAGGAAGTAGTTTCCTAGCCCACAATCTTGAAAGAGGATGTTTTCTTTCAAATCATCAAACTTTCGTATTGTGAACTTCATCTTTCTTACTGGTAACAACTTCTTCATCTCACCTTTTACTTAGATAGTTGCAGATGACCAATCCATTTTTATCTCTCCACCCAAGTATCTACAAAAACTCCCACTCAATAGCATACCAAAGGATTTTGGCATGTCTACTACCAGTATGGTTAGGAGCACCTTCTTGTCTGGAAAATCAGCTAGTGCTACTTGTGCATCTTTGATTATTCCTACCAATGGCATTTTTTTGGATTCCATTGAGTAGCAGGTGTCATTTACCTGGGTCAAGGTGAGGCCTAGAGCATTTGCAACTTTGGCTAGTATCACATTTTCTAAGGCTCTGGAATCTATGATACAATTATTTAGCTAGAAGCCTTTAATGAAGAGTGACAGGTAGAATGGTTCAGCCCTGTTGGTTTTTGAGGCACTGAGGGCTAGTATGTTTTAGGAAGGTGGTGTGGATGTTGTGGGAAGTAAGCCTTTAGAATTAGGACTCGAGGATATAAGGTTACCACCATGAACTATAATAATGAACTTGCCAAACTGGGTAGGGTGTGTTTGTAGGTATTCTATTTTTGAGAGTTGGACCTTGGTTTTGCTTGCATATTCCACAAAGTCAAATGGGGTTATGGTGAGCGAGGAAGAGGTTCCAGAAATGGAGGAAGATTTACATGGAAGAGTCTTTGCTACTTAAGGTGTTGAGTTCTCTTTTTCAGGTGTAGAAATCGGCTAGGAAGGGGGTGAGGGTTTAGCTTTTGATTGAACCTTAGATGTTTTTGCAGGAACAACATTTAAAGTAGAATTTTTCTTAGAAACTTTTGAGTTGGGAGAAGAATTAGATGACTTACTTGGCATAGTAGCATGATCCCTGACAACCAGTGAGTCTGGTTTTTCTTTGGCCGACTCCATAAAAGGTGGTAATTGTGATCCTTTGCTGATGATTTTATTTTGTGTGACCTTTGGAGGAGAATCTTCTTTATTCCTCTTATCCTTTACCAACACCATTGAGGATGAAGCACCTTTCCTGGATTGTGCACGAGTGAAAACAACACATGAGAAACTTAGAGATTCTTCATCATCTTCATCTTCATCATCATCATCTTCATCATCAACGAACTCAATTAGGTCATTGTACATATCAACTTCCTCTACCTCAAGATAGTTTTCATAGTCTTCCATATTTTCTTCTTCAGTTTCATCAATTTCTTCTTCCTCCTCCGGATCTTTGGTGTCACAGATGGCATTGACTGGTGGTGCTTCAAGAGCAAGTCGATGAGGAGGTGGAGAAATCCTTGGCCTATCTAGAGGGTTTGGTTTCCTTGAAGCATTTTGCATTGTGATATGAGATAGTTGCTTCTTCAAGGTAACCAAGTCATTTGCCATTTTTTGGAACATTGGATCCGTGGTGACTGAGTTTGAATTATGACCATTTTGTTTCCCATTTGGGCCTTTCACTTTACTAGACAAGATTAGATCATCATCAGTTTCTATTGCATGGTCTTGAGCTTCCCTTAATGTTCTTGGTTGGGTTCTTCTAAGGAAGAAACCTACTTCTGATGGCAAGGTGTTGATGAATAATCTCTTCAAATTATTTTCAGGAGGCACCACATCTTTATGGATTCTTCTTATTACTCTGTTATATCTTGCTACGAAGTCCCTCATTGACTTGGAGGTTTATTTCTTCATTTGTACCAATCGGACCAAAAGATCCTAACAATCTTCTATGCTCTTGAACCTATGTTTGAATGCACTTCTTATATCCTCCTAACAGGTGACAGACCTCGGGGGTAGCATGTAGAACCATTCGGAAGCTTTCTCTTGAATTGACTCCACAAAGAGTCAGACTAACACATCTTCATCCTCAACACCCAACACACCACAAGAAGTGATAAATTCCTCTACATGCTCTTCAAGGATTTGAAAACCATCCCCTCTGGATTTTCAAAAGTTTTTTCTTGAGCCTCTCAGTAGCTCATGGAGTGGTCAAGCAAGAGCCAGTGGACCGGTGTTTCCTCCCCATGGTACATTACACCTATGGGCCTCACAATAAAATTCACACTCATGATCATGATCCCCAATTTTTTTTTCTATTTCTAACTTCTCCAACCTTGTTAAGGCTGCAGATTTTGTTGTTGATCTTTCATCTTGCCTCACCTTTAAGTCTCTCAATTTTTTTGAGTTGAGCTCTTATTTCTTCGTCAGTCTCTCGCCTCTCTTTTTCTAGCTTCTTCTTCAGTCTTCACATCAGTGAAGTCTACAAGTTTCTTGTTAATGTATGGAAATTTCACTGTCTAAAGGGATTGAAAACATTCAAGTTTCCCAACATGTCTGATTTCTTAAAAAGGAAGCCTCTATATTCTAATTAGCTCTTATCTCCTTTGAAGTTCCTCAAAAATGGAGTCAGTTTGTGCTCCTTGTCTCTGTTGTTCAGGTGTATCTTCTATCCACTCAGCTTGAAAAATCTATGCTCTTATTTGCAGTGCTGGAATTTGTCTTTGCCTCTCCAATTCAACGGCGTGTTGTTTCTTTTAAGGTCTAGAATTCTTGTGTGCAATGAAGTAGTGAATGGAACTTTGTATATTACAACCAGATAACTTCCCTCAAATTTGAAGCAAACGTCTTCTTGTATGTGGAAGAGAAATTTGGGTCTTTCAATAGAAGAGTTTCCCAGAAATATCCATGATTTGAATCCATATGGCTCATATAGCCATTCGAATTACAGAAAGTTTATCTCTTTTTTAAATTTTTTTGAATTTTCTTGACCTTGCAGTCATATTCAGGTGCAGATTGTTGTTAAATCTACCTCACGGTGGGCTGCCAAAAAACTGTTGGCGAGGAAAATTTTTCAAGTGGAAAAAACTTGTGGATTCCTTGCCAATGCTCTGGGAATCTAAGTCCCTCTACTTAACTGGTGCAAACTACCTTGTATGCATGCATGAGGAAGCATGTAGATTTCTATGGTGACCTTTTGGTCAGGGATCCAATAGGGGCACTCCACTGACCCTGTAGAAAATGCTTACAGTTATTTGCAAGGGGGGGATTTACTATGAAGGTGGGAAAGAGGAGTGAGAAATGAGATAGGATAACTAAATGTTAAAGGTAGAAAATCATATTCTTGCACGCACTAGTTAGAAACTTCAACACATGCATTCATGAGAAGAAAAAACTCTACAAATAAGAATAAGACCAAATAGAATCCATGAATCACAAAGTATCAAGAAACCCCTTAGTCAAAGAAAGCAAGAAACCCCTTCTTCTTGTATTGATTGTTTAAACACAGGTTGTACATGGTGTCGGAATAGAAGAAATTTGAGAGTGGAGGGAAGTAGAATAAAAATGGTTATTTCCTTTGCTTTCCCCCAGGTACAATGCACTCTCAAGTCTACAAGATCCATTACGCCCTTCCTTTATGATGGCGTGAAGAAAGCCATTCTATATCTTGCAAGAAAAATTTACAACTTCTTCTTTGTTAGCAAGAAATGGTTTACAATTCACACCCATTCAGATTCTTGATTCATGAAGAAAACCCCAATGGCAAGAAAAACTACAACTTTTCATGATGCAAACCATTACACTCATTTTTGTAACTTTAAATTTGAACCATTCATCTTGCCTTTGAAACTTTAAATTAGAGTCATCCAAGTCAGAGAAATTTTACTTGAGTAGGCACGGAGGTTTCCCTTTTGCATTTTGTGACTTTATAGAGATTTGGCATTTTTATACATTTTGGGTCTGCTCACCTCCACTTTTGATATGGTCTTGACACGTGGCCCTAACTTGAGTGGAGACAGATTTGCGGGTCACTTTTATAATTTTACCCTTTTTTCAATGCAGGATCAAAAACAAAAACTGATCCGCCAGCCAGCCCGCCTCCCTACTTTGACCTTCGATTCAGGCTTAGTATTTGAATTTTTTCCTCATAGTATGATCATGGTTGCAGGCCACTTTATGACTTTTAACCCTTTTTACAAAAATGCTCAAAACCTCAAATCTCCCTGCCGACCCACTTCCATACTTTGACTTTCAATGTGGGCTTAATATATTGACTTTTTCCTCATAGCATGATCAGGGTTGCTATATCACTTTATGATTTTTATTCCTTTTTACAAAAAGGATGAAAAACCTCAAATCTCCCCTGCCAACTCCACTCCCCACTTTGAGTTTCAATGTGGGCTTAATATTTGACTTTTTCCTTTTCACCACAATGCCTCAAAGCATGCAAAAAGAGACCTATCATGCTGCCTCTAATTAGATATTTCCACTTACCCATGGATAATGGGGCTAAAATTTTTGACAGGGAAGAAAATTCCCATCATTCATGATTGTGGAAAAATGCAGAGAAGAAGAAAAACTACACCATTTCACACCTGATTTTCAAATTTATTTTCACGAACCAAGGAATTCAAAAACAATACAAGGTTTGACGATCCATGGCCATAGAAATATTGAAAATTTCATTCAAATGAGGAAAAATAATAAACTTTTAACGTGTCTAGACAGGAAAGTGGAAAAATTTATCAAAATGTGTAAACTGGAAAAGTTTTAAACAATTTCAAAGCATGAATTTCTCTATCTTTTTGGACTTCCAGCTATACTCGAACACTTCTGGAGGGCGTGAGTTAAAAAAATTTGAATTTGACTTTAAAAGGAGAGGATTTTGAGGGCGACAACAGCATAATGACCCAATAAGTCCAAGAGCTGTAACCTTCAGCATTGATACCAAATGTAACAACCTAGAATTTGACACTCATTTTAGAAGGATTTTAAAACAAAAAACCAGACCTTCCTCTCTATATATAATTCAGGTAGTGAGTTAAGCTAACTAATGCAGTAAGTTTTATTATCTTAACAAACAGACATTCCCCTACATAATTAAATCAAACAAATAACTAAGGCTAGCTTATGTAGCATGTCTTAATTAATAAATCCATCTTATAACAATGTGATAACATGTGCAGTTGTAAGGGTTAATATATCCTTGATCTCCACGATCATCCTCAACATTCGTTAGAATGTTCATATTTAGCCTCACTAGGTTTTACCGCGTTGCGGTAGTGAGAACATGTGACTGATCCTCCAGTGTCTACCTAGAGTTTCACTTAGTAAACTCTATCCGACATCCTACACTTTGGGATTTGAGGAATCACGGTGATTAGACAATGTACCTAGCTAGCACATTACTTTGGCCAAAGTTTTAGCTGTACTATGTACGCTTAGAATAGATGCTTGCACATATCATCTAAACTTGTCTTCCAATCACCTCACAAATGTCTCATCACAGTTATCTAGATTCATTAATCTTAGTCCATTAACTTAATGAATAAGATTTTATGCGTTTAATTACTTAGGATAGAAGGATAAAGACACAAAGTGGTTATCACCTTGTTTCCCCCTTTCATACATTCTAACATTTGACAAATACAGTGTCTTTTAATATTCTTCAAGATTCACAATAGGTGCTACTAGACTAATTTATTCGCAGTAAGCTTAACCTGTTTTTACCCTCCTAGTTAAGGAATTATTGGCGTCTTTAAGACTGCCCCTTTTTCCTCTATTTATTATAGGTTAGGTAAAGCCACTTAAGCTGCACCTCTTATTTTGTAAGATAATTAACCTCTTGGTTATGATTTCATTTCGTAGGTGTAGTAATTAGCATTACAAGATCAATTTCATCATTCATAACTTTAGATCTCTTTCAATTAACATTTGAACTAGACTATCCACTTTTAAGTACAAGATGTTACCACATAATGATTGCTTCCTAAAGTTAGCTGAAGCAGATTTTTATATTAGCATGGTTAATTTTTAGTATTGATATTAGTCTTTCTTAAGTCAAGAGTAGATAATAACACATCTAATATAAGGCTAATACCCCTTTATGTGGTTAACCATTTACTCGTAATTTTAGATTGTACTACTAATTGAGTTTTTCGTTTAGGCTTGTACTAGCTTATTTCATTTCCTTCCTAGGCTACTAACAAGTTTAAATATCATAACGAAAATTAAGGATTGCTCAAGACAATGATCCTATTCCGAATTCCATCCTATAAAGGTAAACTATTATATTACCTGTTACTCCTTTTAATTCTACTTTTATACACATTTTTGAACCCTTCCTTGCCCATACATGACTTCACAAAGATTTAGATTGATATTTAGCATCTTATACAATTTAGTAACTTAGCTCGTTCAGATTCATTCGTGAGGAAATACATTAAGAAATCAAATATTCCTTAAAGAGACATAACTAATAATTTAGGATTTTCCATTAAGTTTTCAGTCTCTTTAATCACTTAACATTATTTCCATTTACTCAAATACAATCCTTACATTCTTCACAGTTTTTTGGGTAAATTATTGTATGATTATCTATCTTAATAAATTAGTTGCTTTGTTTGCCAACCCATAACACGATCATTATTTATACATACACAAATTGCCATATTTTTTATACATAATCCAATCCTACATTTCATTAATACATGTATGACAATTTTTGTCCACTAAGGACTAATAATAGGTACAACTCTCCAAAGCAAGTTTAATTTACTATTAGTACATTTACAATTGGATCCAAGATCCATACAAAAACATTCATTCAACGCCAACTTCCATAAATTGGAGTGTAATGATCCATTCATCTGTATTTAACCTACGACGCTATTTAGTTTTGGGGTGTCAGTTCAAAGAATTGGCAAGAAGTCAATCCACATGCCTAACTATGTTTTGACAAATAAGAAGATTATTAATCTTAGTTAGCTAACAAGCATTGCAAATATATTGCATACGTAAATTTTAGGGAACAAGAATCTACCGTCAATCCATAACTAAGGATGGCAGAGACATACGGAATGTATGCGAAGCACTCCCGAAGGACCGCTTCGCATACATTCCTTTCGCTTCCTCAATCACAAGTCACGTGATGGACGAGGGATTCTGGATCCCAAAATGTTTCGGATCCACCATCTTTGCACACCCAAAACCATTTCAAATAACGATTAATGCCAAACATCAAGGAATTGAATTTATTTTGCATCCAACCTCATGCAGTTTAATTATCATATCAAGAAAGTCAACATTTTATTTAAAATCCAAGAAACAACTAAGTATGAAATTCTGGAAAAAATTCGCCAGAGTTTCTCATTGTATTTTCCACTTTCAAAATATTCCAGAAATCATTATAAGATAATATAATTCAAATAACAAAACAAATGTTATAAATGAACAGGCATGGATCAAGTGATCCAACCCTCCGAGTCAAAGGAGCTCGGGATAGTAAAAATGAAAGGAAATGAAACTAATGTCACTAAAATCCTTACCAAACTGAATTTAAGTGTTCTTTTCTTCTTCTTCTTTTATATTTCAATAACATTTTCTAAAGTGTCCCTACATAAAGGGTTAAGAATCCCTACTATATGCATGAATATCGATTCCAACACTTAATATTTTAATGCCATCGAATGTGCCTCTTTCTTATTCATAACTTGAAAAGAAAACATGAATGGAATTGGTTTTTTTTTTTTAAAAGAGCAATGAGTACCAACAACCAATCATTCACTGTAATAACTAGCAACTCCCATTTACTCAGATGCAAATGTGGTCATACGTTCTATTTTAAGAATGCAATTCCAGAACCCATAACCAATTTCCTTAACACATATTATTCACTCATTTGAGCAAGCCGTATACTACATATTTTACAATGCCATACAAATGATAGAGGGAAAAACAAAAAAGAGAACCCACAAGAGTTTCCAGATTTATTTTAAAGCCTTGAAATCCATTCAAATTTTCAATGAAAGATGAAAGCTCAAAAACCCACAAATTTCACGAATGAAATAACTCCATCTACAGTTGTATTTTTTTATTATAAACTCATCAAAACCAATAGAGTAAATCAATTTATTTTTGTTATTCTTTTCCATAAAATATATCTAAAAATAACTCTTGGAGAAACTACATGATTTCACTGATAATAGATCCATAACAACACAAATTCTACTTATTTCACAAACCCGTTACAACTAGCAACTCTATGCCAAAATTTCTAGATAAAAAACCCACGAAAATGAGTTGTACATCAATCAAACACAACCCATAACCACAAAAATGTGATAAGAAAACAAAACATGCTCATATATGGATTTACAATATATATTTTCAATCAAATTCTACATATTTCTCAAACTCGTTAGAATCAACAACTCTATGCTGAAATTTCCAGATAAAACCCCACAAAAATGGTTTTCACATCAAATAAACATAACCCCAAATAGCAAAAACATTTTTTTAAAATAAAAAGCTTAGAAAAATGGATTTACTACAGGATCTCAATCAAAACCTGATTTGAAAAATATTTCTTTACCCAAAAATAGTTCCAAACTCAGCCATAAGTTTCATGTCTATAAAGCTAATGGAAAAACCAAAGAAAAATTAATTTCACCTTCAAATAAAAGACCCATTACTGAAAAATGTTTTTAATACTGTGGAAAGTTTATTTGCACCTTCAATGATAAACCCACAAAGATAATAATCTTTTTATAAATCAAAACTAAGAGAACAGCAGAGAAACCCTTGTATGAAGAAATCAATTTGCTCCAAATGCAACCGTTCTAGCCTTCCCAATCACACAGAACCTCCTCAATGCTTTCAGCACAGATAATACAGGTTTAAGAAGACAAAATCTGCTCCACATACATATGCAGCAATAGATCTGGCAAAAGGGTGTCCAAAACTGGAGCTCTCTCTCTACCAAAGTCGAATACATGAAAAACTCTACAAAAACTCGAATCTTTCTTCTTTTATTCTCCCTTCCAAAAATAAACAAGTCACATAACTCAACATGTGTGGAGATTTTAAAATGAATTTTCTTTATTTATTAAAGTAAGTCTCCCCCATCCACGTGAATATCCACTAAAGTGGATAAATTTGATTTTTAAAACTTTAGGCCATATCATTCTTTTTATGCCATTATATATTAAATTAACTTTATTCCATTTTTTAAATTACATTATAAATTGAATTTACTTTATTCTATTATAAATTTAATATTGTTATTTTTAATGCCTTCACGTACACTTTTTTTGTGTCGTCTAAATCGTAGAATCCAACATTACCAATCGATTATATGGGGTCGATAATATTCTTCATTATTCTAATGACGGTAATTTTAAAATAAGCCACACATTAACGTTATAATGGAATTTCACCAGCTTATAAGCCTGAGATATTTTTTTTGCCAAAATAATACATCTCAAAAACAATTTCCAAAGTCATGAAATAATTATAACAATGATGCAATCCGAACTGAACAACGAAGTTCCTGCAATTATAATAAATGTGCATTTAATACTTATAATATGCAGTATTTAATTATTTTTAAGACATACATTTTCTATTTTTCATATTTGTTTGAATAATTATACACCAAATAAAAATGGTTAGTTAGGGGAATGTTACATGGCAGTGGAGTTCAGTCCAACCTATTCAATTCTTATATTTTTAGGGTTTTGATACTTCTTGTGGTTTCTTGCAGGGTTTTCTTTCATCTTGGATTATCAGTGACATGAAGAGCAGTGCAGTGAATCCAATACGACACATAATGAGGGTTTTAGACTACCTTCCAGACCTGTGAAACTCAGTTTTTGACCTCCTGCATAGACCAGAATGCCCATATTGTAGACCAGGGCACCCATAGGCGCCCCAGTCCCTCTCCAGGCGCCCCAGTCTAGAGAATCAATCTAGATCTGTCCCTTTTAGGACCTCTGCATAGTCATTCCTACTTTCATATTATTTTGTTTATTGTGCAATGTAGTCCAATGAGATCTTCTATTAGGATTTCTATTTACATTATCTTAGTTGCTTGGGTCATTTTCCATAGTCATTTGTTGCATTTATTTACCATATTTACATGTTGTTCTAGATCAGATTAACTACTATTATTCCACATTTTAGTTAATTTTAGTTAATCACTCTTCGCACATTAAAATCCCATAGATGCGTGTGAGGGGATACCTTCACAGTCATGATGGAGGGTGTCATCAAGAAACTCTAAGGCCTCAACTTGATTTTGAATAATGGCGCATCATTTTGATTAACCCCATAGTTATCAAGGATATCTGCTACTTGATTATTTTCACAGAAGACATGGCGAATGAACCAATCTTTAAAGAAGGAAAGATAATGAATGATACATTATTTATAAATATGTTAAGAAACCAAGCCAGCATTTTAACCTTGCAAACGGAAAGAACGATGACTTGTGAATCCCCTTTGATGCAAAGCATGGAATAACCACTATTAAGGGAAATTTTAATACCATGCAGTAATGCTTGAGCCTCATTTGTATTACTAGAACTAGGGGGTAAACAATAAGAACCTAATTTGATAAGAAAACCCCTCTCATCATGTAAGATACACCCTGCCCCCAAAAGAATACAATTCCCTTTGGAAGAACCATTGAAATTGAGTTTGCAGAACAGGGGGTGGCTTCCAGTGATTTTTCCTATGCAACACCAATTTAGAGACCATGGAGACACATTTAGACAAGATAAACCCAAGAGAAGGAATCTGAATGAGGGGTTAGGCTTGTCAAATCTTCACATCCATACTGGATAAATTGGCTATCTTTGCAATACGAGTTGATGTTTTTATAAATGGCCACCTCGAGTTTGGAAATAATGCTCAACAAACAAGAATACTTTTCATGGAAGAAACAAATGTTACGTTCCCACCAAATATGCCATAGGAGAATAATGGGACTACAGAGCCAAACATATCCCATAATACAACCATAGTCGAGATTCGGCCATGAGCAGAAAGTGGAGATGAGTCTACCATCAAGAGCCCGGGCTAATTGAAGCTTATCACAGAGCCAGTACCAGCATTGGGAAGTGAAAGGATAATGCAAGAGTAGATTATTATTGTCCTCTTCCACTTGGAAGCACATGACGCAACGAGTGGGACAAACAAGCTCCCACTTTTGTCTACATAACTGGGTCAAGATTTTCCCCTTGAAAGCCAACCAATTGAAAGCACCAGATTTTAGAAGAATTCCAACAACCCATCTAGGAGGGATGAGGAAGATCACCCTGGGTGAGTAACTAATAACTAGAAGATCCAGTCCATATAATATGATCCTCCTCCGAAAGACAAACAACACAACATTAATTCAATTCAGAAATAAACATTGACTTAAATGCTCATTAGATAGCCCAGGGATATCAATATCATTCTAAATCAAGATAGGAGCTCCGTCGCTGACCTTAGAACCATAATATCTGACTTTAGATCCTCAGAAAATTTCCATAAAGTTTGTAGCTTCTTCAAGGATGGGGATGCTAGCTAAAGGAACATGGCTATTCCAGGAGTCCACCCATAAATCAACAAGAGCATCGTTGCCAATGATCCATGAATCGCGATTGTCAAAAATTGAATGGCAAGACGAAAGAAATTTCCACATATGTGAACCTTTGGGGATGTCAACCACCGAAAGAATAGAATGGGGAAACTCGTTACCAAGATATTTCTTGATTAAGCATTGATTAACAAGGATTCTAAGATTTCTAATGATACCCCAAACGATTTTTTCCCCTAAGGTGATATTCTGTAGAGCCAAATCCAGAACCCCGACACCACCCAAGATTTTCAGATATTTAACGACCTCCCATTTGAGGAGGTGAAACTATTCCCATCTAATGTGCCCTGCCATAAGAAGGTATGAAGGAGTTTCTCAATCTTAAAAAGAAAAATTTCAAGGATGCACATGACAAAACCATAAAAATAGGAAGGGGAGATAGAACATAATGAATAAGAGTGAGTCTGTTTACTAATGATAACCATTTCCCTTTCCACAACTGAAAATTCTTCGAGGAGGAAACAAGGATGTCCAAAGGGAAGAGTGACCCTGACTGTTAGTGTGAGTTATCTTATGTGTCCTCCTCTCATGTTGGAGGGTCATCTCACATGGGTTAGTTTTAGGGTTAGGTTTAGGGTTAGGTTTAGGGTTTCATATGTGTCATACACTAGGGTTACTCAGCACCCTATATGTACCCCTTTTCTATTCATTTATGAGCATGCCAAGACACTCCGATGTCTTTCCTCTATGCAATCTTTGTTTCTGTTAAGCAAGTTCTTCCATTACTGATCAATTTTTTCCTTGCTATCGCTGGAGCTTTCACGATTCCGCTGGAGTGCAACTACTTCGTGGTGCCTCATTTCCGATTCGATTCGATTCTCGCAAACTCTTTTCATGGTATCAGAGCTACACAACTTTCCATCACACCAAATGCTTGAACTGATGGTGGAGAGGGATCTCATCATGTTAATCAGTTGCTACGCCAATACCCTCCCACACGATGGAGCCGGGCATACACCCAATCAGGCCCAACGACATATTAAGAGGAAGTGACACTGGGAATTTCCTGGGAGGTCACCCATCCCAAAACTACTCTGGGGTGGTGCGCTTAACTTCCCGGTATCATAGATACACGACTTACCATCACACCAAAATCTCGAACTTTTGGTGTGATGGAAAGTTGTGTAGCTCTGATACCATGAAAAGAGTTTGCGAGAATCGAATCAGAAACGAGGCACCACGAAGTAGTTGCACTCCAACGGAATCGTGAAAGCTCCAGCGATAGCAAGGAAAAAATTGATCAGTAATGGAAGAACTTGCTTAACAGAAACAAAGCTTGCATAGAGGAAAGACAACGGAGTGTCTTGGCATGCTCATAAATGAATAGAAAAGGGGTACATATAGGGTGCTGAGTAACCCTAGTGCATGACACATATGAAACCCTAAACCTAACCCTAAACCTAACCCATGTGAGATGACCCTTCAACATGAGAGGAGGACACATAAGATAACTCACACTAACACCCCCCCTTGGTTGATGGTACTCTTTACCGACAGTTAGTTGGGAGCTTGATCTACTTGACTCACACTCGACCGGATTTATCATATGCAGTTGGGATCGTGTCTAGATTCATACAGGAGCCTTTGCTCCGGTTGCGAAGATGACTTCTATTCGACTGACCCTAGCCATTGCCGCAGCAAACAGATGGAAAGTCCATCAAATGGACATTAAGAGTGCCTTCCTTCACGGTGACCTAGAGGAAGAGATCTATATGGAACAACCTCCAGGTTATGTCCAAGATTCCTCCCTCGTTTGTAAGTTAAAGAAGTCTCTTTATGGCCTTAAACAAGCCCCTCGGCCTTAGTATGCCAAGATGGACTCCTTCTTACTTACATCAGGGTTTATTAGGTGTCACTCTGATCCAAATGTTTATATTCTATGGCAAGATGACTCCATACTCATTCTTGTTCTATATGTTGATGACTTGTTGATCATAGGCAGCTCTTCCTCTATTATTGATTCTGTGAAGATCGCCTTAGCCAACAAGTTTTCCATGACTGACTTAGGTCTGCTTCATTACTTCCTTGGGATCCAGATTTCACAATCTGACTCGGGAATCTTGATTTCGCAACCTAAGTATGCTCTTGATTTGATAGCTCGGTTTCAGATGTCTGATTGCAAGTCTTCTCCTACTCCTTTTCTTTCCGGGGTTAAGTTGGTGTCAGATTGCTCTACTCCCTTGGTTGATGGTACTCTTTACCGACAGTTAGTTGGGAGCTTGATCTACTTGACTCACACTTGACTGGATTTATCATATGCAGTTGGGATCGTGTCTAGATTCATGCAGGAGCCACATGAGCCGCATTGGAAAGCAGCTAAACAGATCCTTCATTATGTTCGTGGCACTTATGCTGATGGCACTCTTAACGTCCATTTGATGGACTTTCCTGGAGGTTGTTCTTAATCTTGGACATAACCTGGAGGTTGTTCCATATAGATCTCTTCCTCTAGGTCACCATGAAGGAAGGCACTCTTAACGTCCATTTGATGGACTTTCCATCTGTTTGTTGCGGCAATGGCTAGGGTCAGTCGAATAGAAGTCATCTTCGCAACCGGAGCAAAGGTTTCTGTATAATCAACCCCAGCTATTTGGGAGCTTGATCTACTTGACTCACACTCGACTAGATTTATCATATGCAATTGGCATCATGTCTAGATTCATGCAGGAGCCACATGAGCTTCATTGGAAAGCAGCTAAACGGATCCTTCATTATGTTCGTGGCACTTATGCTAATGGCATACACTATCATGGAGGGGTTGATATTGACTTGATTGGGTTCACAGATTATGATTGGGCCGGTGACTTAGATCATCGGAAATCTACTTCTGGCTACAGTTTCTCTCTTGTTTCAGGTCCTATTAGTTGGTCTAGCAAGAAGCAAAATGTAATTGCAATATCATCTACAGAGGCAGAATACAGAGGAGCAGTCAACGCTACCACAGAAGCTATTTGTCTACAGGGTATTCTGACAGAGTTTGGCATCCACTTTAAGCGGCCTACCATTATCTACTGTGATAACACGAGCACTATCTCTATTTGCAGAAATCTAGTTCAGCATCAGCGGACGAAGCACATTGAGATCCATATGCACTTCATACGGGAGCTTATTCATGATGGTATCATCGACATTCAGTACATTCAGACAGCTGATCAGATTGCAGACTTATTCACCAAGCCTTTCACTGAGATGAAGTTTCTTCACTTACGGTCTCTTCTTGGGGTGAGGTCTTCTGCAACTGCCCATCTTCTTAGGGCTATTTAGTCCTTCTTTTCTTCTTCTTCTTCTAGGAAGATTGTGTTTGTAAATGGGCACCTTATCAGGCCTTTAATTACCGGGCCCCATTCACACATCTTTCTTAGTTGTTTAGGAGTGTCTTCCTCTTCTGTTTGACTCATCACAGCCGCTGCCCCAGCTTCGATGAAGGGGGGGTGTTAGTGTGAGTTATCTTATGTGTCCTCCTCTCATGTTGGAGGGTCGTCTCACATGGGTTAGGTTTAGGGTTTCATATGTGTCATGCACTAGGGTTACTCAGCACCCTATATGTACCCCTTTTCTATTCATTTATGAGCATGCCAAGACACTCCGTTGTCTTTCCTCTATGCAAGCTTTGTTTCTGTTAAGCAAGTTCTTCCATTACTCATCAATTTTTTCCTTGCTATCGTTGGAGCTTTCACGATTCCGTTGGAGTGCAACTACTTCGTGGTGCCTCGTTTCCGATTCGATTCTCACAAACTCTTTTCACTGACTAGTGAAAAGAGGGATCCCTAAATGCTTGTGAGGCAAGGAACCTTGTTCAAATACATAAAAGGCGTGAATCTATCGTTGCACATGCAAGGAATTGTTAAAGAAAAAGATGATATATTTAAGGAAATTGATCACCTGGCCAGTAGCATCCACGTAGCATGAAAGGAAAGATTAGAATTCCCAATATTCCTTCGTACTAGAGGTGTCAAAGAGGAAGGTGTCATCAACAAACTGTTGGTGGGAAAACGAAGGCACCCCTTCAGCAACCATGAGGCCACAAATACATCCCAGTGCACAAGCATTCTAAATAGATTTTCCAAGAGCTTCGACGACACGAATAAACAGGAAAGAGGAAAGTGGGTCACCCTGGCAAACGTCACAATTGTTGGAGAAAAATCCTTTAGTAGAGCCATTCACGACCACATAAAATCTAGGGGAAGAGATACAATTCAAACTCCATTCACAGAAGTCCGAATGAAAACCCATCTTGTGTAGAGAAAAACAAAGGAATCTCTAGTTTATAGGTCATAAGCTTTAATATAATCAAGTTTAATCAACATCCCATGTTGCTTAGATAAAGAGAGGGATTGAATGAGCTCATGATCCAGCATAACACCATTTGAGATATTACGACCAAGGTTAAAACTGCTTCGTTCTTTGGCTAATAAGTTATCAAGAAGAGGTTTGATTTGAAGATCTATAGCTTTAGAAATGATCTTGTAGGTTTTGTTGCATAAAGAAATAGGACAAAAATCATCGAAAGAGGACAGTTCATCCTTTTTGGGAAAGAGACAAATGAAATTATGATTAAGCTCAGCCAAAACCTTCTTCAAACAACAAGATTCATCCATAGTGGCCCAAACATCCACTCCCACAATACCCTAAAAATATTGAAAGAAATCCATAGGAAACCCATCAAGACCAGGAGCCTTGTCATGTTTCATGGAGAAGACCACATTGTGGATTTATTCAACATGAAAGGCGACATGAGTTTTTCATTAGAAGTAGAATAAATAAAAGGGGGCATAGGGAAAGAAGATATTTCTAACTATAAAGAATGGAAGAATCCTTGCCACCCAGCATGGAGGAAAAAAATGAGACCACTTCATCTTTGATTTCAGCTTGTTTGGAAAGAACAACACCCTCACCGTTTTCAATTTTTTAAATATATCTAGAGCTGCGTTTAGATTTTATGGAGGCTTGAAATAATTTTGTATTACTGTCACCATTGCACAACCAAGCTTCATGAGATTTCTATTTCCAAAAGATCTCTTCACACACAAGCAACTCACCCAACTCTGCAAGGAGATATTTATCAAGAAGATATTCGTTAGGCTCCATTACAAAAGCAAAGATTGAGAGATTGAGAAATTTAATTTTGGCTTCAAAATGAGATTTTTCATAGAAGATATTTTTAAAATAAGAAATGTTCCAGACACAGAATTTTTCTTTAAGAAGAGAGATATTTTTGGATAAGATATACATTTGTGTACTTGTAATCTAAAAGGAACTCCACCAATCCTTGACCAACCCTTTGAGATTAACATCCCTCAGCCACATAATTTCAAACTTAAAGGGGGAATGTCTAGGGGCCAAGTCAAATGAAATCTCAAGGGCAATAGGAAAATGATCAGAACCGTAGAGGGGAAGAATCGAGCTGACGAAAAGCAAATTTATTTATAACCACTCCTCATTGATAAGAAATTTGTCGAACCTTTCAACAATATTGCTAAAACCAAAACGTCTATTAATCTAGGTAAACCACCCGATTTTAGGTTCAACATCGATAAAAGTTTATTTTTCAATAAAGGCTCAAAAGTCATTGAAAGATTTATCTTTGACATAAAATATCACATTGGATTCCCCTACAAAAAGAACCGACTCCTATGCGGAGAAGGAAAGTTCTAAATAAAGAGATTCCCATAATAGATGTTTATCCATAACATTGTTAGGACCATAGACATTTCACAAAAGAAAATTGACATCAGAATGAAGAACATGGACCCTACACCAGATCTAGTATTGCCCCTTGGAAATGAGCGTGACATATGACTTACGCAGTTTCCACAAAATACCAAGACCCCAAAAGGCACCTGCCGCGTTGGAACCCCTAACATTCTAGGAGAAGATATTCATAAGAATGGGGGGAGAGAATTATCCCTGCCTTGAAGATGAATTTTTTTTCGATCTCCTTCTCATAAATGTTTTGGGGCCAGGTTTATTGCAAAAGCCACAAACGGGGGCCTTTCCCAGTCTTAATGTGTGAGCAATCGAAGTAACCAACACATCTAGAATGAAATAATTGACCTCAAGAAAGTATGTAGGCGAAAAAACTTTCTAATTTTAGAAATCTAACATGAAACTCTCATTCTCAACCACCCATATTTCCAGGGATTCCAGAGAATCCCCATAACCAGCCTTCATCCCTTATTGGAGGAGATTCAGGAGGGAGGAAGACTCAATCGCCAGTTGTTTGGTATCAACAATGAGAGTGTATGGAGATGGCTGGAAGGAGACCTCAGGAGCCGAGATGAGAGGGACCAAAGAAGACAATAGTGTTGGAGTCACTGGAGGGAAGTCTAGAAGAGGACTCCCTAAGATTGAAGTGTTTAGGGATTTGTTTTTAGAACCCATTTTTAAGCAATCTTCAAGCGAGGAGGATCTTTACAATCTCTTTGAAAGTGGCCTTCCTTCTTACATTTAAAGCATCAAAAGTGAATCTTCTCTACCTCATTTGGTTGCAACTAGATGCTAGAAGGGGAAGAAATATTGATAGATTTGGGAATGGCTTAAGAAGATTCAACAGAGATACAGATTCTAGCAAAGGTCACGAAGGTGTCATCGATGGTTTTAAGGTCAACCCTAAAAAATAAGCCAAGGCAGATGCAAATCTTGGTAAGAATAATTGAGCTCCAATACTCTTAAGGTAGGGAATAGATACACCCAAAAAAAGTGAGTCTCTTTGACGACATTAGCGGGATCAAAGTTGGGAGACCATAGATGCAAGAACAAACCTAGTACAACCCGATACCAATCTTTACATTGCATCATTTCAATCCGTTAAGTCTCACTACGGAACAATATAAGGAAGAAACCCTTTGCGAGGAAAAATTTTGCAAGACGCCACCCCATTGCCTTTCACACTAGGTACAAAGGTCAGAAGTCAAAAGCCACCTTTCATTAAGCTTGGCAATCACAACCCTCTTGTGGTAAAGTTCAACATTTGTGGCTAGACCACACTCAACATCCAAATGCACAGTACATTGAGGGGGCGACGACAAAAAAGGATGCAACAAGGAGCTCGCATGACTGGGAAACCCTAAACGCTGTAAGGACATCATTTTTTCATATACCGTGTATTTTTTAAGATCTATTTTAGATTCATTTTTATAAGATAGACTTTGGAACTATTTTTTTAAATTATTTTTTCCTTAAAATTAGATTAGATTGATTTTATTTACTAGTGGTTTCTCCTAAAGTATCAAGTCTAAGCTAGGATGGTTTTAGGTGGAGGTTGTGTTGGGAAAGTTGAAATAATAAATGTTACTATGATAAGTGATTTATTTTCCTTCAATTTACATTAGGTCTAAAAAGCTACCAATTTTTTAGTTAGATAAAATTCCAGTAATGAATTCTGCAAATGAAGCGTATGTGGGATATTTTTATGAACCATATTGAGGTACGAGTAGCCTCCATGTATGTGCATCTTCCATACACATGGTGGTTTTTTATTTTTCTTTGTCTTGTAGGTAATAAGAGCCGCAAGTATAAGACTCATTAACGAACATCCTCTTCTAGCACATATCATCATTTTTAAAATGAACTCACTATGTAAGGAAATTTGATGGAACACTATTCTAAACATCATTAGATTTATTATTAATTTTTTCTTGAAATTTGCAAACTTATATCATCAAAAAAATTAGTGTCATAGAAATGTAATTTTATTTGGACATTTATTCATGTGTGTTTACTAATATTACAAAATTCAAAAAAAAATGTAAACAATCCATACTATGCAAGATGACACTGCTAGGAGGCACCTACCTCATTCCGATGATAAGGAGAGTCGACTCAATTGTCATAAAAGCTTGCAATGATTTCTCTCTCTTTGGTTCTTCAATGAAGGAGAAAATTCAACTATAAGGAATGCACAGTCTGGGGGAAACATTCTTTGGAATGGAATTAACATGGTTAATGTAAACAATAGTACTTTAGATTGGTGGTATCAACATATCATTATAAGACAGTAATATCCACAATGAAAATACAAAGGAATAAGATAAGAAAGTTGTTATCCAATTTCACTCCTCAGGAAAAATTGGACAAAACGACCTTTCACATGCAAAAATGGAGGAGTTGATCCATCATGAAGGCTTGCATTTCAAATTTGGGTAAATAAGGTTAAAGCAGGCCCGAACAAGTTGAAGAGTTTTCGGGGAAGAAGAAGTCTGAAATCCAAATTTTTGGACTTCAGAGGTGGAGCTTTTTGGAGATCTCAGCGAGTGGAAAAAGGTTTTGAACCCCAAAAGTTTGAAATTTCAGACTTTCGGGTTTCGAGGTTTCAAAAGTCTTGGTAGGTTTTGAGCTAAAAATGGCCAAAAGGTTCTGAAACCTGAAACCTTGAAAGTCTGAAACTTTTTACTTTCGAGTTTTGGGATTTCGGAAGTCTCGGTGAGTGCAAACAGAAGAGGGAGCAGTAAGGTTCCTAAACCCAAAACCCCAAAACTCTAAAAATTTGGACTTTCAGGTTTCAGGTTTCGGGTTTCGGAGATCTCGAAAAGTGAGTCAGAAAGGGTTTAGATTTCGGAAGTCAATGCAAGTTTCAGGGTCAATGCGGCAGCATTTTCAGACTTCGTAGGTTCAAGGTTTCAGACTTCGGAGTCTTCGGCGAGCAAAAACGGAAAAGCGACCAACAATGTTCGAAAATCTGAAGTCTGAAAGTCTAAAATTTTGGATTTTTGGACTTCAGGATTTCAGGATTTTGGGGTTTTGGAAGTTTAGAAACCCAAAACACAAAAATCACAATTCAAAGTCTAAAACTTTGAAACCTGAAAGTCTGAAATTTCAGACTTTTGGACTTTCAGGTTTTGGAGTTTCGGAACTCTCGGTCCACCATTTTTACAGAATGACACCTCGACCTTCAAATGGCCATAACTTTTTACTGGGAGCTCGGATTTGCACAATAAAGGACTTTTTGGAAATCTCTTGGTGTCTTCTACTCAACTACAACTGGATATCTTTAAATTAGTGAGACCAAGTTATTCAAAATGAAGAAATATAGTCCACCTTTTTTGAGTGTGTCAATATTTTCACCTACCTTTTTGGAAATCTCTCGGTGTCTGCTACTCAACTACAACTGGATATCTTTAAATTAGTGAGACCAAGTTATTCAAAATGAAGAAATACAGTCCACCTTTTTTGAGTGTGTCAGGATTTTCACCTACCCCAATAATGAAGGTATGGGCTTCCTTTCTTGCCCAACAAGGAACAACACATGGAGACATGGGTTTTGCAGTAGAACCCATCATTGTTGCAGGTGAATTCAATGCATTTCTAGGGTGGTTGGAGTAGGATTTCATATTTTTTCTCTCATTCTCTCATTCTTGCTATATATTGTAAGGAGTGGCATTTTTTTAAAGGTTGGATAATTTTTCTTTGCACCCTCCCTTCTTCCCTTCTCTGCAATTGGATTTATGGAGTTCAAACCTCCCATCTAAACTGTAAATGCAATCTTGCCTCTTGGCCATTGTAATGGACTGTATCAATTTTTTGAAGCAATAAAATAAGTTTGTGGATGATTTCAAACCTCTCTTATGTTCATTCCATCTCCCTTATCTCTCATTACAACCCTGGTTATTTGTGCATGGTGGTTGTATTCCATTTTTAATGGTTTGTGTTTAATTTCAAAGTATTTGTTCATCATTCCTTTGGTGCATCACCTTTGTTAGTTTAGGTTTATTTTCTTGCATTATCTTAACCATGTCTCATTGGCAAGTTAGAGTAGGTTTTAGAGCAGATCCTCTACAATATGAATGTGTGCATCTAAACAGAGGAATAGGAACCGGCCTTCATCCAAAGATCTTTCTCGATTGCAAAGTCCCACACTTTCGGAAAAGCTCCATGTTATGCAATCACACTAAGAGTCTCAACCCATCGATTTGTAAACATTAAGGGGTGTTGTCATTACGCATCAATAAAAGCATCACTGGAGCTCTAATATTCCATTGGAACCCTAATATCCATCTTATGTTGTCATCGTCATTTTCATCAGGAGGATATTTTCCAAAATGAGTTTTAAAATCACACATTTCCGATGTCTTACATTTTTTACATGTTCTAAGAAGTGAGGGCTTAAGAATGTTAATTACTTGGATAACATGTTTAAAATCTAACAAGGTATTAGACATATATTTTAATGATAGGAAAAACTATTATTAATATCCCAACAGATTGATCATCACATCCAAACACAAAAAGGTTTACGAAATTGACCAAAATTAGAAATACAATAACTACTCGAGACATAATAGATGCAATGAACACTTCTCTATTCAATGCATTAATCGTGTTCCCCTCTTCATACACAACATATTTCATTAATTTGATAGCCTAGTCCAAGATGGATTTTTTCTATTGGGGGGGTAATCTTAGCCAGTTTGATGCATTGTTCCTCTATATTACACAGTAATACTTGATGAGATGTGATTGATTCCAGCACACTTGAAAGAAGTTTACTAAACAATGAATGGATAAAACTATAGGATAAACATTTAACGCCACCATTAGTGGAGGAAAATCCCTCAAATATTATTATTGAGGTCACAAATTACAACATAGTCATTACATTTTCTTACAAACCTTTTCCTAACAGTGGATGAAGTTATGAAATTTTATGAACACTTATATGAGAGTCAGAAGGCACATAATAAATAACATCACCAATGAGTTGGACATGACTATTTTCATCACTCCTATCTAGGAGAAATATGTCCATGATCAATATTTTTGATATAACATGTTCACTTGCTACATCAATAGATTTTCGAAGAGTATCGCATCCTTTCATTTTCCTACGAGGAACCCACAAGGTGTATTTCCCTACAATTGACAATTAGAAATTTAGGTGGTTGTGTTAATTTATAAAATCTTGTGATCCTTCCAGTGTAAATTGATTTTTTAGTTTTGTATACTATTAGACATTAGTCATGTTATCAAATACCATGAGTTTAAAATTTGAATAGTGTATCAGGTAACTGGGAAAACAATATTTCCACAAGGGAGGTCTAGAACATCAAAATGTTGTTCTAATTAGCACTGAATTTGAAAACAATGGTACCATAAGAGGGAAATTAAGAATGAATTGTGATTGCAATCCTCAAATTGTAAGCTACATTCGTATTTGCATGGGATATAATGTAAAATCCCCGTGTATTTACCCTGATAAACTCTGTTGAATCAAATTTTTATGGACGCTCCAAACTATACTCTGCAACTCATCATCAGGATGTAATGATGAATTTTTCGACAACCTAAAAGATAGAGGAAAAGGGAAATTATTATTGGTACTTGCCTGTTAATACGAAATAGGAGGGATTCTTCTTGTAGAATTCACCCATAACACTCTATAACCAACCAGTCCATTGAAGGCTCCAACAAAAATCAAAATCCAAGTTGGCAATTTATCACACTAGCCTTGTAATCAACCTAACATTTTCACCCATATCTTTGAGAAAATTAAAGGATAAATGTTAAAAAATGGACTAGAACAATCATTATTCATTTTATTACTTACATGAGGGTTGGGTTGTAAAGCAATGCATTTCAGTCCACCATTTTGAGATACCTTGGATAATCCCCTACCAGTTGTTGTCTCACACCAACTCATATTCCATCTACCCCAAGTAAAAGCTTAGTGCCAAATATGTGAAATATTTTTCAACATTTAAAATAGATGTCAACACTACCCTGTAATTGCAGACAACCGTATACTTATACCATATTTTATCAGGCTATTCTCTTAAGTAAAGCTATGTAAATTTATGTGGAGAAATGGTCAATTCTATGTTGGGAATACACCTTTGATGCCTTATTCCCTTTTGGTGGAGGTTTCCTCAAAGAAGGTACACACTCCAGGGTGTAGTTGTTGAGAAAGAGAAGATGGATTTTGACATCTCTTCACAATCCACCTCTCCCCAATCAAATTGAAACAAATCCTTGGATCCCTGCCAGCCTTTAGTCAAGAGTTAAAATTGTTAACCTGAGAGGGAGAGAATTGTGATTGTTATAGTGGATGGGCATGAAGTTGCTCTCACGGGTTTTCGGTAAGTCTTTTCTCTCAAAGTGGGGGGATATTGTTCTCGAGACTCCGCTAACATTTTTTGTTAGTTTATATCTTCTGTTTAGTTTTTTGGAACTATCATGTGTCTTTGTCAGATTTTTGTCAAGTTTATTTTATTTGGATATTTTTAGTTCTATTCTTGGGCTTGTATTCCCTTTGACCAATGTATTTGTTTCTATTATGTTTGTTTTGTTGTCTATTTTTTTCTCTCTTTTGTATCATAGTAAGAAGTGTAGTTGTTATTAGTTTGCATTATACTATCAATTTGAATTCATAGACAAGGGCCCCAAGATGATGCCCCCACTTTACTAGTAAAAAAAGGAAATAATAGTGTATAGTTTATTAAGATTATCTTCAAGATGGAATTACATTATGATGCTAATTCTATTGTGTTAAAATTATATTCGACAGGGTACACGTGCTAGAAATGGGCTCTTTCCATAAGACATGGCACCATGTTTATTGCATAGTCTAGGTTTTACCAACGTCGGCACTATAACATTTTGATATATTTTACACTTGTATCAAGTGTATCATTTAAAATCCACTCCAATACATTTATGCAAAATTCTTATTTAGGTCAAACATATCATTACAAATACATTTTTGCAAAGTTTTTATGTACTACGCATCTAATACAACTGAAATTAAACTGGGAAAATGTCATATGTGAAGGAATTATATCTAACTCCTAACCTAGATGGTGTGTGCTAAGATAATTCAAATAGAAACAATATTATGAACACACATAAACTCACAAGAGAAATATAAAAACAAACTTTGTATTAAAAATACTCCAGAGAACTTCGGTGCATTCTCTTGCTTTTCTTGTTTATTGAATTACAAAGTGAAACCTCTTATTTATAGAAGTTTTCCAACCTTCTAGCTTAGAAAATATCTCATAATAACATATATTAGATATTCTAGAGCTTTTTGATATTTCCATATATTTTTAGATATTCTATATAATATCTCTTGATATTTTATAGATATTATATATAATATCTTTTGATATTTGGAGGAGATATCTTTTACATAAATGTGAATAAAGTTGGAACTTATCTAGATCAAGATTAGATAGTCCCAACACTCCCTCCTAATATTGATTCTTCATGTATTGTTAGAGCAATACGGGCCTATGATGCCTAAGCAATCTCTCATATGCTCAAATGTGTCCTTTGGTAAGGCTTGGTGAAGATAGCAGCATATTGGTCAAAAATATTTGTCCATTGTTGACTAGCTCTCTAATAAAATGATACCTAGTATCAATATGCTTGCTCCTTTTGTGAAAAACATGATTCTTTGACAATGCAATAGCTGAGTTTTTATCGCAAAATATCTTTGTTGCTTCTTCTTGTTCTTGCTTTAGATCTAATAATACTTTTCTCATCCATATTGCTTGATATGTTGATGATATGGCTACCAAGTATTATGCTTCTTCCGAAGAGAGAGTTGTAATAGGTTTCTTCTTAGAAGCCCATGAAACTGTGCCTAAACCAAAATAGAAAACATAGTTGGATGTGCTCTTTCTATCATCTATACTTCCTGCACAATCATTGTATGTGTAACCAACTAACTTGAAAATATCACACGTTGTATATAAAATACCAAAATATTTTGTTCCGTTAACATATCTTAAAATTCCTTTTCCAGCTTGCCAATGAGAATCCTTTGGGGATTCCATAAACCTATAAATAAGACTTACACCATACATGATATCAGTCCATGTAGTTGTCAAATACACCAGGCTACCATCAAGTCTTTTGTACATAGTTGGATCACTATTGCATCCTTTATCATCTTTACTTCGCTTCAATCCAGTGGCAACTGATGTTGATGTTGGCTTGCAATTCATCATACGAAACCTTTTCAAAATATCATTGGAATACTTTGATTGACATATGAAAATTTCATTTTCTGATTAATTGACTTCAATGCCAAGAAAATACTTCATTAGACCCAAATCTATCATTTTTTCATCGTTGTCTTAAATAATTCAATTGAAAAAACTCATGTGAATATTAGATCATCAACATATAGACATACAATTAGAATTTTTTCTTGATCATTCATAGTGATGTATAGTGTTGGCTCACTATTACTTTTGCTAAATCCATTTTTCAAAAAATATGAATCAAACCTGCTATACCATGCTCTTGGAGCTTGTTTCAGACCATACAAGGCCTTACCTTGTGCTCTTGACAAAATATTTCATATCCAAGTGGTTGTAAAACATAAAATTCTTCTTCTAGTATGCCATTCAAAAATGCAGACTTGACATCCATTTGATAGACTTTCTAATTATTTTGAGTTGTTATTGCTAAAATAGTTATGATAGTGTCTAGTCGAGCTACTGGAGAAAAACTCTCATTGTAATTAATTTCGGGTTGTTGTGAGAACCCTTTGCAACTAACCTGGCTTTATGTTTTTCAACATTTCCATCTGTGTTGAATTTTGTCTTATAGACACACTTTATGCCAATTACACTATTTCCTTCTGGAAGGCTCACAAGATCCCATGTATGATTCTTTTCAATAGAATCAATTTCTTCATCCATTGCTTTTACCCATTTTTCATATTCAAATGCATCTTCAAAATATATAGGATCATCATGAGAAAATAATGAAAAATCTAAATATAAATCAACATTCTCGTCACCTTGATTTTGTTCATAAATCTCCCTTAAGCTTCTTGTCTTCCCTGGGGTGTCCCTATAATGAGACCTTTGTGTTGCCAATGTTGGATCTAATATGTCACTATTGTGAGACTTTGAATGTGAGGAATTGCCTTCATGCCCCGATGCTTCATGAGGATGTAAATTTTCTAGAGGGGATGAAAATCCACTTGAGATACCTCTTGTGATGCTTTTTGAAACTGGAGTGCTATTTGAAGAAGATGTCACTGCACCGATCCCTTGAGGTGCTAGATGAACATTTTGTGTGCTCTTTTCATCAAACTCATTCTCATGATGAGTTATTCCTGTAGTGATAGTTGTTAACTTATCAATACTTCCATCCCATGTTCATTCTTCAATGAACTCAACATCTCTACTAATAATAGAATTATTTGTGATGGGGTTGAATAATTTATAGGCTTTTGATTGCTCACTATAACCTACAAAAATAAATCTTTCTCCTTTATCATCCAATTTCTTCCTCCTCTCATTTGGAATATGAGCATAAGCTACACATCCAAAAACTCTTAAATGTGAGACATTGTGTTTCTTTCCACTCCATGCTTCTTGAGGAACTTTATCCTTCACAATTTTTGTTGGAAATCGGTTCAAGATTTAAACTACACAAGCCACTGCTTCAACCCAGTACACATTTGGTAAATGTTTGGCTTTCAACATACTTCTAGCCATTTCCATAATTATTTTATTCTTTTATTTTGCCACGCCATTCTGTCGAGGTGTACACCTTATCGTAAATTGCTTCTTAATCCAATGAAATTTACATAAATTTAGGAACTCATTTGAAATGTACTCTCCTCCTCTATCTAATCTTAACAACTTTATATAGTAGCCACTTTGCTTTTCAAAAATGGTCTTAAACTCTTTGAACACACTAAATACTTATGACTTATGTTTCAATAAATAAACCCAAGTTTTTTTACTCAAATCATCTATAAAAGTCAAAAAATACATGCTTCCTCCAATTGATGGTGTTTGCATAGGTCCACATAGATCTAAATGGAAAGTCTCAAGAAGAGATCTAGCTCTATATGATTTTCCAACAGGAAATTTTTTCTCTGTGTTGCTTCCCTAGAATACAACTTTCACAAGACTTGTTTGGTTTCTCTATCAAAGTCAAACCCTTAACCATATGCTTCTTTTATAGTAAATCTAAACCATCAAAACTTAAGTGTTCAAATATCAAATGCCACAACCAAGTCTGATCTCTTAGAAAAACTTTAAATTCTAATAAAGAAGTCTTTGTAGATGAAAAATCATGTTGGATTCTTAATGGAAACATTTTATTTTGTGTCATCTCAACCTTTGCAATCAATTTGTTGCTAGGAGTTCTATCCAATATTACACATGCATCATCTTTGAAATAGACTTTATATCCCTTCTGCACTAACTGCCCAATACTCATTAGATTATGTTTCAAACCAAGAACATAATACACATCTGGAATGTGTTTGTTCTCACCTTTCCTATTTTCAATATTGACTATTCATTTTCCCATAACTGTAACTTTATTATCATTTCCTAACTTAACTTCAGATGTAATTAACTCATCTATGTTTGCAAACATTTTCCTTACATGCAAACATGTGATTACTACATCTACTATCTAAAAACCAAATATCCTTTGCACTTTCTTGAGCAACATTGCATGTAATGAACATTGAACCGTTGTTATAAATTTCAGACTAATTTTTTTCATAAAAAATTGCATTATGTTTACTCATATCAAATTATTTCTTCCTACATTCATTAACATAGTGTCCATACCTTTTACAATAATTGCATTGAATATGCGACTTGTCATACCTCTGACAATAAGTATGATTTTGGTTGTTTCCTTGGCCTCTATCATTTGCAGTGTAGAATTTTAAATTTCTTCTTCCTCCTTCATAAGATCTATTTGCTCTTCAAGATCCTCTTTGAAAATCTCTTCCTCTTCCTTTGTTGAAGCTCGATCTTCCTCTTGCTCTATTACTGCCAATTGAAACATGCGATTTGAAGGCTTGCTCAAGAGATGAGCTACCTGTTCTAGTCAATATTTTCTCATGGGATATTAGAGATCCCATTAACTTGTCTACAAACATTTTAGTTAAATTCTTTGATTCTTCTATTGCAACAACAATTACATCAAACTTACTAGGAAGACTTTTGAGTATTTTCTCTACAATCATTTGATCCTCTAAAGTCTCACCATGAGACCTAATTTGATTTACTACACCCATCACATGGGTAAAAAATAAATCTACTGAATCTAATTCCTTCATACAAATATTTTCAAAATCTCTCCTAAGATTTTGTAATTTTGCTATTTTTACTTTACTAGTACCTTGATAAGTTGTTTGAAGACTTTCACATGCTTTCTTTGATCTAGTTTCTGCTGCAACATGCAGAAAGATGGACTCGTCCATTGCTTATTGAATTTGAAACAAGGATTTTGCATCCTTCTGTTTGTTCTCCTTCAACAAATCCTGATTTACTTGTGTCAGTGCTTGAAGTGCTTGAAGATTTGCAGGTTCTGGAAACCCATTCTAAACTAGCCCCCACACATCTAGTGAACAAAATAAGGTCCTCATTTTTATGCTCCAATAATCGTAGTTATACTCATTGAATATGGGGATTTGGGATTGACTGAGACTGCTGCTCATACCCACCATTTTGAACTAGACTAATAGAGTGAAATAAAATTTTGTAATGTAAGCTCAACCTAGCTTTGATACCAATTTGAATAAATTATATCTAACTCCTAACTTAGAGGGTGTGTGCTAAGATAATGTAAATAGAAACAATATTATGAACACACACAAACTCACAAGAGAAATATAGAAACAAACTTTGTATTAAAAATACTCCAGAGCACTTCGGTGCCTTCTCTTCCTTTTCTTGCTTATTGAATTACAACGTGAAACCTCTTATTTATAGAAGTTTTTCAACCTTCTAACTTAGAAAATATCACATAATATCTTATATTAGATATTCTAGAGCTTTTTGATATTTCCAGATATTTTTTAGATATTCTATGTAATATCTCTTGATATTTTATAGATATTCTATATAACATATTTTGATATTTTGGAGGAGATATATTTTACATAAATGTGAATAAAGTTGGAACTTATCTAGATCAAGATTAGATATTTCCAACGATATCTTGTAGTATATGTTTTTTTATCGAATGTGGAAGCAATATTACTGGTACATGTTTATATAAATTTTCTACTTTTGAAGTTTACGATGATGCCAAAGATGAGATGATTATGAATATAGACATTGTTGGTATTAAGAGGCGAGAGACTATGGACCTTGGTTGTATGAATAAATTTGGCGGCACCGAAAGGAAAGACAAATTTCTCCTTGCAGAAGTCGAAAGGGCCAACTACGAGAGCTTTGTTCATAGGTTTTCACATCGCATAATAGTGTCAGATGTAATCTTCTAGTACATATGGAGCGACTTTAAGCCGAGCAATTTGAAATTCTTTCCAAGGGTGAACAATAGCCACCGTTCAGATTGATTCATTTCTGTGTTACCTGAATCAAAGCCTTATTTTCCACATTCTGGTCGTGGATTCAAATCCATGTAGTCGTGGCAGAGCAACAAGTGGGTGGTGATAAAATTGACACGATAGTGAGAGGAGGCAAGCAGTTGAAGCAGGTGAAGTAGTTGTATGTCGTCATCGAGGTTGAGTGAACAGTAGCCACGCCTCCGGCATAATTATTTAAATTGTAATATAAAAAATAAAATATTTTTTTCTAATTATTATTTCCTTTGATAGAATTAAATTAGATTGATGTTGTTTGTCAAAGTGAATAAAATCTTAATAAAAAAATTAGAAAATTATTCGAATCATTTACTTCACTCATGTTATTTATTATTAGTTGATAAAATTTTCATAAATTAATTTTTTAATAAATAAAATTTCTCGATTTATCTTTTAAAATTATGAATACATTGATATGATAAATAAAATCTTAGTTAATAAAATCTTATTAAAAAACTTAGAAAAAATTTTGAGACATGCTTCTCTTATTTCTCTAAGAAATACTAAGATCATTTTGATTCAAATTAGCTTGGGCCCCCCTATCCGGGATCTCGAGAACACATATCTGAGATTGGAGAGATAGTCATAGGAACACAGACCTGATTGGGACCGGCAAAAATGAGAACACAGATATGGAGTGTCATATACTATTCGAACCTTCTTAATCATTATGTTATTTATCATTAGTTAATTAAAACTACAAATACATTAATGTGATAAAAAAAAATTAAAATATTTTTCCCTTACAAGGAGATTTTAAAACCTTTTTCGATCATTTTTTCTTTGATGTTATTTATGATTAGTTAATAAAATCTTATAAAGAGATTTTGAGACCTTTATTTTTCTTTGATGTTATTTATCATTAGTTAATAAAATCTTAATAATGAAATAAATAAATAAATAAATAAAATTTTAATAGAGCTTGTTGTTTTCCAATTTCCCTTTTGAAATTACAAATTAATGTTATTTGTCACTAATCAATATTAATAAAATTTTTCAAAAAATTAAAACATATCTAAAAATATGTATATATTTAAGATCCATATGTTCTAGTGTATTGGTTGGTTAAGCCATACAAAGAAAAAACAAAAACTTTAAAATGTTTGTTCTCGATGGAGGGAGAAAATGATGATATATTTAAGCCATTCATTAAAATACAATACCTCAAATTTAAATAAGATTGTTTATTCTTCAATTAAAAAATAGTGCGCCAAACCAATTTGTTAGATGAGAATAGTATATCTTCGATCCGTTTTCTTAGAAATATTATAAAACACACCTGAAATTTAATATGAATATTTCTATGTATTCAAACCCTATGCCCACATGTTTACATTTCTTAATTATTCAACTCATTCCGTCAGACCTGTACAGGTAAACTGATTGTAGACGGAAACTGATTAAATTTGGTAACCATAGTGCACCTACTTTCGATCACATAGATTAATCGAAAAATGATATCTAATGAATCCATTCATTAATAAGGCAAGCCAATTAGTGATCAGAGATAAAGTAGGTAACATGAGTGTGATGGGTTTCCTTGAATGGTAGGTTTTTTAAATAGTTTCAGTAATTCACTATTTAATACAATCATGAGATTGGATGGGAAGCTTATTACATGAACAAGAAAGATTGGAAATGTCTCCAATATGAAAAAAAATAGACTAGCAATCACACCCGAGTGGTACAATGGAGACGTTGAAAGGGAGGCATTAAAGAAGTTAAAATTGAAGCAATGAAGGGAAAGAGGTACATGAAGATAAGGAAAGATGAAAAAGGGGATAGAGACCCACATTATGAACATAGGCTCCTACGTGAAATCTACCAATGTGGTCTTCCGCTTACAAGGTAGACAATTGTGGGGGGCAGGGGTTAAATTTGGCGGCCGTTTAGACGTTTTTTAGAATTTTAGACATAAAATACAGTCGGATTATTTCATCAACCGTAGCATGGGATGGGCGATTCTTTTTTGACCCTGTCATATAAACGTTTAGGTTTAAAATTCAGCCATTTTTAAATTTAAATATATGTTTTAAGTAACACCTGGGAGTATGGGACCATTTAAAAGATTTGGTTTTATAAATAATTGCCTTATGCATACTTGGAGAGCGTGAAAACTGTTGGAGCTGTATGATGTCTCTTTCAAACTCAGCTAGATGTGTCCCTTGCCACTTTTGACACTTGGCACCTCTACACCAGTCACTTCACTTCTGGTCCCGGGATAACTCCAGAATGTTCCATCTACCTAGCTTACAATTATTTTGTAAATTGTGTGCGGATATTTAGTGTTAAAGTTTAAGAAGTGTAAATTATGTGCTGGCATAGTGCTAAAATTTAACTGGCCATGGTAAATGTAGCACTCGTTTTTAGGAAACCTCCTCTACACGTAGGCAGCTAGGCTCCTAGCTAATGCCAAGAATATGTTGTCTTCATTGAACAGTGAACCAATGCAGGTCGGCAACAGTAAAATTTTAATAATATTTTATACACATTTGTACGCATCTGCAATAAATATTTTGCTTTCTTAAATTTCTGAGTAAATGAATTAGGCATAATAAGATATGAAAAGATTTCAAACTTCATTTCTTTTTTAACTCACAGAGTCAGACACGATGTGTAGTGTCACATTGTCAATATCCCACACAGGATATTAATTCTGATACGGCGTTCAATAGTGAATAAGGAGCGTGCGTAGGGATGGAGAATTGTAATGCTTTTCTCGCTGCTCCTATTGACAAAGATTTACAGGGCATCCATTGATAATCGATTTGAACTTTAAAGAGACTTATTTTCTCCCACTTAGAGTGGATGGAAGACAAAGTGTAATAGAGTGAAGTTTAGATTCATCAATGCACTTGGGTTCAGTTTGGAGTAGGTGATGATGAACACTAGATTTTTCTTGTTTATTCGTTTGATTCCAAGTATTTGATTTTTGACTCGTCTGAATCAAGAATAATGCATAAGCTTTATGGCAAATATTTTTTTGCAGTTAGAATAATTAGTAAGGAAAAAAAAAAGCAAAGTCAATTAGAGTGAGGTGGATGTCAGGGCAAGTGTTAACTAGTTAATGAAGGCATGTTGCAACAAGATGAAAACAACCGAACCCGGTCTTTGAAACATGAGAAGACAACATATTTCGGAATTTCGAGGGGAATTCATATGCAACAAACACTTTTTTTTGGGAAGAGATTATTTGATTAAAAAGGAGGGCATTGAGAAGACGAGGCAACACTTTCAAGTAGGTAGTTTAATCTCTTCAATGTTTTATTTTCTTATAAACTGTTGAATTATAAAATAGAATGTAATGTTGGAAATAAGGTTGAAAGGAAAAAAAAAAGTAATAATTGATCATAGATTTCTGGGTATTCAAGTGCATTGTGCACTTTACTCTCTAAAGATGAGCATCAACTACATTATTTGAACTATAAAATTACAATTTTTTGAACTAAAAAAAAATTGCTTTAATATATTTTACCTAATTTATTGTAATATAAAAATTATGAAAGTTAAAAATAAATAAAACGTCATGTGCAAGGTGATATAAGTTTTACAACAGTCACAAAAAAAAATTTGACGGGTAGGGGCGACCGTCAAATTTAACCCCTGGTGGGGGGATAAGGATCACCTGAATGACATGCTTGATGTTCCAAACTTTTTATTTATATATGTCTACTACTACTTTTCTTCACGAATTCCACAACTAGAATAGGCAAGAAACCCATTGCTTTAGCCTAGAGTAAGTATATCATATCTAAAATTAAGAAAACAAGGAATCACATTAAGACCTAAACATTATACAATATACTTTAATTGTTTCATTAGTAAAAATTCAGCCTTGTAAATCAAAGAGATGTTTGCACTTGAACTTGTATCCAAGTAATGATTATTTACAATTGCTTTTGGTTTACGCGATATCGGTGAAATAATTCATCTTCTTCGTTTCTATGAATACCTTGCAAATTTGTAAGATTTTCAAGAGTGTTTTGTTGTGGATTATCAAGTTTTTCTACATTCCTCCCATATTTCCTATAGAAATTACCTCCATTAAGATACATTTATGAAAAATAAATGGAAAGAACTTATTTTCTATTTCAACAATCCTAGTTTTATGTAAAACAACCAAATAACTAACTAGAATGAGTAAATCAACAACTATTGAAAAAGAAATGAAATTATTCATACATGGCCACATTTAACCATATTATATATCAAAAACGAACATAACGCCACTTCATTTCGAACGAAAGTGTATATAAATTTTATCTTTTACTTTGCATTGTCGGCCCTGCCTACACAAGGGTGGTGTGCCAACGATGTTTATTTTGTAAAAGATGAAATCATTGTTCATTATGTGCTGACAATGTTGCACAAAACTTTATATGCTAATTATGTCGATATTCCTTTTGCAATAGGAGTGAGGGATAGAGTGTTATGTGGTGAGTTTTTTAATTTTTTGCTTGACCTTAAATATAATGTTTGTTTAACCATCTTAGGGCAATTTCAACTTTAAATTTGACATCTATTTTGTCGTCACTAAGGAATTTTATTTTATTTTATTGCTTGGAGAAGTCGATAAATGGTGTACCATATTAGCTATGTAGTAGAGTTTGGAGCCCAACATTTTTGGAAGTCTTCATGTATTAATGTTTAGTTCAAATAAAATAGTCCGCAAAATGCTACCACTCATGATATAAGATTTGCAAATGTATATGTACGAATTTGTAACAAATTTGAAATATAGAAATAAAACTTTTAAATGTAATACTGCATCTATATTCCTACACTTACAAAATCAATCACATCCGTTATCAACATCAAGTAAAAAATAATAACTATCCTTATAAATCATATAACATATACCATTAGTGTCCACATTACATTGTACACTAGTCTTAAAAATATTATAAAACACACTTGAAATTTAATATGAATATTTCTACGTATTCAAACCCAACATATTGAAACTACACAACAAATTATGTACATACCTAGTACATCACCCACCCAAAGTTAATTTAATAAAAAAAGAAAAGCAAAGAAACAGTTGATGAGTCTGTCTCAGTAATCCTTAGGTGCCAAAGCCCTGATAAGAGGTTCAGGAGGGGTCATGAAACCCTCATAAACAATACCAGCAAGGCCTCCTCCAATGATGGGACCAACCCAATGAATCCACTGATACCGCCATGACCAGCGCACTACAGCAGGTCCGAATGCTCTTGCAGGATTCATGGAAGCTCCTTCGAATGCCCCACTCGCCAATATGTTTGCACCCACTATCAACAGGGCCGAATTAAAGGTTGGGAGCGCCCTAGGCAATAGTTTGAGTGGACGCCCTCCTCACAAATTTAGTTAATATATGTTTTTTCAATAAAGTTAATAAATAATATGTCTATATTCTTTTACTTTTAAATTTACATCATGGTCATAATAAAATAATAATAAAAATATATTAATAAATTATCACATAAGGATGAAAAATATTTCATGGATGGAAAACATTATTCGTAGCGGATGCTTAGAATGCAAAAAATTCAATATTTTATACAAGGCTTCTTACAAGTCTGATTTAGCCATATCAAGTAGGTGACAGTAACTCTATCCTGAAATAAAGCACCATTTCTTTGCAAAAAAACAAAAACGTTTATGTAGCTCTCATGGTTTTGTGAAGAGTCACATTCGGACCAGGCCTACGAATTCCTCCATAACAAAATAATACATTTTTCCCCAAAAAAATTAAGAATAGAAAATAAAATACTTTTTTCCTTCAATTATACTCACCTCTACTAGATACACCAGTGACATTATAAAAAATACATTAACATTTTTCTTGAACAAACTGCACACTTACATAATATAGAGCTACATTAGAGAATGGGTAACAATACCAACAAAATCATATATGCTTATAAATATGTGATATTTTCTTTTACTTGTAAAAATATTACAAATTTTTTTTATGTGTAAGCATGAAATTTATGTTACTATACAATAATATCTATAAATGGGTTTATCAATATTAAATCTTCAGATAAATTATTTTAAAGTTAAGTTCTAAAACTAACCGACAAAAAGGAAAATTTTAGATTCAGGGGCCCCTGACTGCTGGCGCCCTAGGCAACTGCCTAGTTTGCCTAAGGCTTAATCCCCCTCTGACTATCAATCCTATGGCGAGGGGTGCTATAATTCCCAGCCGCCCCCTCTTCGCATCAATGGCGGTCGCGTAAACTGTGTACACCAACCCGAATGTCATCACAATTTCAAATACCAGTGCGTTCCACACACCCACCCCATGGGCCACCCTCAATGCAGACATCGACTGCATCAATATACCCCCAAGTCAATACCCATTGTGTATATACACAGTATGTATATATCTGATTAAATTTTATAACAATTTAATATATTGTTCACAGATATATATCTGATTCAATTTCATAGCATATGATTAAATTTCTACAATTTAATATATTGTTCTGATATATATACACAATGCCTATATATCTCATTAAATTTCATAGCGTATAATTAAATTTCTACAATTTAATATATTGTTCACAGATATATACACGGTGCGTATATACACAAAATACAAATATAGGTTTGGGAAAAAAAAAGTTGGATTAAAACGAGTGACCTGTCCTCCCGTGGTGAATTTGAGAAGCGCGCAAGCCACGAGGGCGCCGAGAAGCTGCGCTATCCAGTACATTACGGCTCTCAGAAGCGACACGTGGCCTCCGACAAGAGCACCGAACGTCACGGCGGGGTTGACGTGGCCGCCAGATATGTTGATAGCGACAGCAACCGCCACGAAAAATGCTATGCCGTTTGCCAGCGCGATCGCCACCAGACCGCCAGGGCTCGTCGGCGCACTCCCCGTCATCTTCGCTGCAGACCAGATAATCAAAATGCCTCACTGGTAATTATAAAAGAATCTCTGTGATATGGTTTACAGAATTCAAGCGACAAAAAGAAACTATGACAGACCAAAAAAGAGAAGTGATTTTTATTATGGCAGACGAATAAAAACGAGATTTTTTTTGTAGGGTTACCGCAAGCCATGACAGATCCTTGCGCTGCGTATACGAAGATGACAGTGGAGATGAACTCGGCGAGAGCGGCTCTGATAGAATCCGGGTGCCTAGCCTCGTCGGCTCCGCCAATGGCAACTCTCCTCACCGGCATTTTTCGTTTTTCGGGTTACAGAGTAGATTTGAATCGTCTGTAATGTGATTCGAGCTCGGGACCTCGTGTATGAATCACGTATCTGTGTAGCTACAGCGGGCTGGATGGATGTTTGGTTCGTTGCCGATTGTGGTGTAATATGTTTATAGTGGCAGCTCAGTTTATGTGGACAGCACACTGCCGGAAAAACCGCCACGCAGACAGATTAAAGTTTCGTGTTAAAAATAGGAGGGAGACTGAGATTTGTCACATTAAAATTCAACATGTACAGACTACAGTGGTGTTTGTTTGATTCCTTTCCAAACCCATGACATTACAACACTATATGACAAAACGAAACACAAGCTCACGCAAGCTCCGAGTTTTAAAGGAGAGAAAATAATTCATTAAAGGTTGTCTCTTATTACGCCGGCGTTTCCCTTATGGGAAAGGCCTATGCGGACGTTTCTATGACTAAGTTAAATTTGACGGCCATCACTTTGCAAACTTAAAACTAAAACCCTTAGGGTTTACAATTTTTCAATCGACATGCAAAACAGAGCATTAAATATCTGTCGATTAACAGAAATGAAAAAGGTAAGGGAAATTACAGCGCAGTAATTTCTTCTGCAAGCACATCCGTGGGTCCTTCTCCGTGAGCAACATGATCTTTGATGGGAATTCGGCCTTTATTTCTGCTGCTACTGCCAGAATTGCTATGCTTTTTCCGTCAATTGCCTTTGCCCATAGCATAAGATCGTCGGAATTTTGTCGCTCTTATTCTGTTAACTGACGGATCGCTGTTATTTGTCTGTTTAGTGTTGTAGAGACATTGAAGTTTGAGATATTGAGGTGGCTCTGAGAAAGTTTTAAATTATATTGAGTTAAATGAGTCTTCCATCTCCTTTCATTCATTGTGATCAGGAACTGGCCCGTTTCAATTGTTAAACTTGGGTTGCAAATTTACCGGGGATTCAGTTCTGTGATTTGAACCTATGATCGACCCAAGGAATGATGTTTGAAAATAAAAGCAGAAAGCATAAAAAAATATCCCTTACGTGAGAACATTTAATTGGGAGAAGGGTCATGTGGGAAGATTTTATTTCTGAAATATCATTCGACCATGAGAATATTGAATTCGGAGAAGGGTCATGTGAGAGATTTTATTTCTGAAATATCATTCGACCATGAGAATATTGAATTCGGAGAAGGGTCTTGTCTAAAATGTTTTGTTAAATTTGTGAAGCAAAATGAGCGTTTGATCATATTTTCGCTAAAACATATTGTTCAATCTTTCAAATCCTCTTTTGCATGTATTTCTGTTCAAATCAACTCAGACTCCCGAAAACCTTTTTCAGTTTTGTTTAGCCAAATGCATCTCAGATCTTGTATTTTACCACGCCATTTGTTCCTTTGATTGGGTTTGAGTGCAGAGCATTCGATCATCTTCCAGATGTGTTGTATACTCCCAGGTGCATGCTCATGCCTCTCTCACATTTGAGGTCTTGTTCAGTAACTGCAGGAATGGTGAAGAAGGGTTTTGCAACTATTGAACTATCAACAGGAATTGGTAGGTGTAAAAGCCAACCCTATAACATTTGTCAGCATCCTCCCAGCTTGTGCCAAAATGGGAGCTTTAGAAAAATGGGAGCTTTAGAACAAGGTATGGCAATCCATCAAAGTATAATAGGCATATTCTGGTTCACGGTGTGTGTGCATAATAGAAAGCAGTGTTTTTTTCAACGTTGTAGTTGCAAGCGCCCTGTTAGATATGTACGCAAAATGTGGAAGCATACACAAGGCATGCAAACTGTTCAACAAAATGCCTCAAAAAAATGTGGTCTCATGGAATACCATGATTGGAGGATATGTACAAAATGGGTTTGTTGAAAAAGTTGTTGAAGCTTTTAAGCAAATGCATCTGTCAAGCGCAAATTTTGAAACAGAGCTTCATATCATGGAGGGATTGGTCACTGCGACTCTACTTCATTTACTGTGGTATGACTTCCCAGCTGATTAAAGTGGACCAAGCCACAGAGATGCACTGTTGGGTGCCCGCAACACCATCTCCTAAAAAACAGAATTTTGTTCTGATTCATGGATTTGGAGCCAATGCAATGTGATAGTGGCATCCACAGATTAGGCCCCTTCTGCAAAATTTCAATCTCTATGTGCCTGACCTTATTTTCTTTGGCAAATCCTATTCCACAAGTAGTGGGAGAACAGAGTTTTTTCAGGCAGAGGCAGTGATGAAGCTTTTGAAACATTGGGTTTGGGGAAATTTCATCTGGGTGGGATTAGCTATGGTGGGTTTGTGGCATTTAGGCTCGCTCATCTGTTCCCTTAGGCAGTGAGAGAGTGGTCATTATTAGCTCTGGTGTGTGCATGGTGTATCAGGAAAAGGTTGAACTTTTTAGGAACAATAATTCCTTGGCTCTGGTTGACATCCTTCTGCCACAGACTCCTGATAACATGAGGTTGTTAATGAAGTTTTCCATGTACAGGCCTCCTAGAATGGTCCCCTCATTCCTTCTCCAGGATTTTATAAATGTAGGCACATGCTTATAATTCCTTTTCTATTTCAAAATTTTACTCGTACCATTGCCTCAAATTGAATAGTCAGTATTTATATATTTTATCAATGCGGGACATTTATTCAAGTCCTTTACTTTAACATGTTTTTTTTTCCCTATTCTAAGTTTTACTACTGTCTCAAGCTTTAGTCAGTCTATCTGTACTCTATGTATTTCAAATGGACAGGCTCTTCCAATTATTATTTTTTATAAAACCCATCATAGGCTAAATATTTTGTTTGCAATCAAATAGGGGCGGTTGGACCATGGTGACATCTGCATTTGTTTCATGTTGAAAAGTTTTTGATCTAGGATTTCCATTATCAGCTTTACTGTAATCCCTGCCCATGTCTTCTGATTACAAACAGGATACAAAATGTTGAGTAAGCACACATCTAAATCAGAACCTTCTTTGGTTTATTGCATTGCATTTACAATTGATCATTATGTGTGCATGGTTGACCTTCCTGGCCATGTTGGCTATCTTGAGGAATCTCTAAATTTTATCATCAGAATGGCAATTAAACCCATGGTCGTTGTGTGGAAATGTTTGCTGGGTGCTTGTAGAGCACATAAGAATATAGGGTTGGGATCATTTACAGCGACTCTTTTTTTTTGAGCTCAATCCTCAAAATACTGCAACTTATGTTCTTCTGTCAAACATTTATACAGAAGTGAGCAGATGGAGTGAGGTTCAAATGATAAGAAGATTGATGAAAGATAGAGGAATTCAAAAGAAACCTAGGTGTAGTTGGATTGAAGGCCATAAAATGGTACATGCTTTCTGTGTAGGAGACACATCACATCCACAAACACAGGTGATTTATGCAAAGTTGGACGAATTGTATTGGGAGATGAAGGCAGCGGGATATTTCCCAAATTCAAATCATGGACTGATTGATGTGGACAAGGAGGAAAAAAAATTATTCCTCTCCCACCATAGTGAGAAGGTGGCAATTGCATTTTGATGTTTTGTCTCTGTACACTGAAAATAATGCTTAAAGATGAAATGTTTAACTGATCATAATGAAGAAAAATGGATCTGTACATTGTAGATTCATAAGAATCCAATAAATATCTAGCCTTCTAATTAAAATGGATTGTTGAAGAATCTAACAAGTGTATTTTTTTAATTTCTTATAGAATCATAAAAGAAGACAAAAGCTAGACTGGGACACTCGGCTAAAGATTACTAATTGTGCTACAAAAGGATTAGCATATCTTCATCATGATTGTAGCCCATGCATTGTTCATAGGGATGTGAAGACTTGTAACATTCTTTTGGATGATAATTTTAAGGCACATTTGTCAGACTTTGGCATTGCCAAGTACATTTCCTCGGCCAAAACCCACACCTGCACCTATGTTATGGTTACCATTGGCTACATTGACCCTGAATATGCAAGAACATCAACGCTTGATGAGAAATGTGTTGTATACAACAAGGACATTTTCATTCATGTACAATAATACAAACTTGTTGGCTTGAAGTATCACACTCCTTATCAACATATTAACGACAATACAAAAAAAGCTTTTTCAACAAAAAATTAACCAAAAAACTGATGCAATCACCGTCTCAAACACATTGCAACACTAACACAATTTCACCCAAATAGTTAACTACCCCTCTAAATCAAATAACATATACCGTTCGGCGTTCACATTGCATTATACACATGTGATTGCTAGTTTTTAACCAATTCATGCAAAGTTCTAATATGAGGTCCGCCGACCTTATAGTGCTCCTCATCTTTGAGCTTATGTATCATCAATGCAACTTCCTCTTACAAATCATCATTAAAAGGAATATGCTCTAATTCTCATCAAACTCCAAAGGAATTCATGATGTGAAGTTTCATGAACATTACGATGGAAAACAATTAGCACTGAATCGTAAATGCAAAAATAAGAAATTGTATAGTTTATGGTATCGGCACTTCACTCAATAGTTCTAGAAACTCCAAATGGCCAAGGAACAAGTTCTAAATTTTGGTGACTTGTTTCTTAGTCTATGAATGATGTACATGAATTGTATTGAGATGAAATTGTGTTTTAACATTTCCAGGCTATGAAACAATCCATTCAATCTCAAATTTGATAGGAAGGTCGTCTGAAAGAAAATCTCCCGCAATGATAGGCACGAGTTGGTCAAAATTATTAGCAAAGTTGAAGATATTATAGTCAATAAGTAAGGTTATGCCTTGTTGTCCCCAAATTAAAGCTTAAGTGAAAATTTAAGTCTACCAAAAAAAATTGGTCACACTTGATCCAATTTAGTCAAGTTGAAGTCATGGAATGAGTTTTACGAGTGAAGAGGGCTCGAAAGATAAAAATTTGACAAAGTGTTGAAACAACTATACCAAATAGAGTTTCAGAGGTTCATAGTACATTCACAACTCGCATGCAAATTACATTCCAAACTTTCATTTTTGCTTTTGTCATGTCCCTTTATTTTGTAGAATTTTGGGGACTAGAGACATGATTGCAATTTCCATCCCTGATCCATAAGGATCCAAAATGACTCTACTTCATCAAATTGGTCAGCACGAAGAAGGAAAATAAATACATGAAGGTTCTATATTTTTAGTAACAGGACCGCCACCCAATGCAGATCGGCGGTTATAGAACCGCCACCCAGCCAGGGCGGCGGTCCTAAGACCGTCGGTCTGCATTGGGCGGCATTCCTAGCTCTTTCGAACAAAAAACAAAAATATGAAACGAACAGCCCCAGAATTTGAAAATTTTGTCTGTGTCTCTTCTCTTCCATGACCTTTCCTATTCTCCAATGCACAGGAGGACATGAGAAAGGCTATAAATACATGTTTGTAGAAGAGAACAAGAACATCGAAGCATGAAAGCAAGTGAGCAAGAAGTTTTTGAAGAAAGGAGTGTCGAGACAGAGCAAGCAAGTAATTGGGAGGAATTGTGAGATATTATCTACTTCTCTTTCATACTTATTGTAATTTATGTACTTATTGTTTTGAATTGGCCAATAAAAGTAGGAAGAAAGAGCAATTGCCCTTCCCGACTGGTTTTTCCTCCTCTTGAGGTTTCCAGGATAAAAACTTGTTGTTTATGAGTTTATATTCTTTCCTTTTCTGTAATTGTGGATTCTAAGCATAAGCAAAATTCATTCACTAGCTATCTATGTCATTTTCTAATAAAAAGTAGAACAATAGCGTTAATTTGTGATTTTGTGGATAATTCCAAAGTTGAAGAGTTTACAGATCATTTTGGTATCAGAGCTAACAAGTATCCAGGACTATGGATTTTGTTCTTCGATTTGTATGACAGTGACGAGATCTAAAGGCGAAGAGGCTTTACCTTGCGATCTAGAAATTTCTACAAAAGAAGTGGAAACAGAGAATCTGGGGACAAATGGAGGAAGAGAACTTGGTCCATAGAATCAAGATGCTAGAGACCATGATGGATAGGATGTTTAGAAGGCAAGAAGAGTTTGCATATTTGCAGAAGACAACATTTGTCAAGCAAGACTCCATGGACTCAATGGTTCGAGGCTTAGCTGAAAATTTTGGCATAGGGAAGAGCCACCATGAGGAAAATTATGGGGAAGAGCATGAAGAAGAGACTTCAAATGCAAGAGAAAAGGTAAAATCTGATCATACTCCTTTTAAAGTTGAGACGAAAGTGAGATTAAAAGCTTTAAAGGACAAGTCGATGCAGAGTTGCTTGATAAATGGTTAAAATAATTAGAAGTCTACTTTAGCATCCATAATGTCATTGAGGCATGAGGATCACCTTTGCACGTCTCAAAATGGAGGGACACACTCTAGTTTGGTGGGAAACCCATCTAACCACTTGTGAAAAGAAGAAGCGTCCTATTGTGAAATCTTGGCAAGAATTTAAATAATTACTTAGAGCTAACTTCTATCCTATCGGCTACAAGATTGACCAAATGATTAAATGGTAGTATTTTAGACAAGGTAGTGGTCAAAGAGTGCAAGACCATACTACGGAGTTTTGAAGACAAGCCATGTTGCTAAACATGGACTTGGAGGATGAGGATATTCTGACTAAGTACTTGGGAGGACTTCACACTCACCTTCGAAGAAAATTCATCTCCACAAAGCCCAAAGATCTCAGCGAAGCATGTGTGTAGGCATACTAGATAGATGATGAAAAGAAATATGGAGAAGCAGAGCCAAGGGCAAAGCATTCGACAAATCAGCAAAAAAAAGAGTATGGGCAAGCAAGTAACAAGGGTAAGTGGAAAGGGAAAGGTAAACAAGCTGCCACTACTTTAAATACTTGTAAAGATCCCAAGAATTTTTGCAAGAACGGTGATATCAATGGTCATACTGACGCTACATGTTGGTAGTTTCATCCAGAGTTACACCCGAAGAACCGAACCAAGGACTCAAAGAAGTCCATGACAGTTGTAAAAATAAAGGGAGGTGGAAATTGAAGATGACTCTGATGTAGATAAAAGGCTTGGATGCATGACCACCAACATGGACAGCCAGGAAGAGGAGATGAGTAGACTATTCCAAATCAAATTCCAAATCAAGAGAACCAAGGTAAATGCTTTGGTTGATATCGATTCTCAGTTTAACTTGATTTCTGAAGCAGTTGTAAAGAAGCTTGGTCTTGAGACTTACGAGCATCCACACCCTTATCCTATGGGTTGGGTGAAGAAGGGTGTTAAAATTCAGGTAATAAGAAGATGTAAGGTCAAGTTTGGGATAAATTCTTAGTATATTGATGTTTTGGAAGTTGACGTTATTCCACTTGATGCTTTTGCTTTTGTATTCAGGATTCCTTACTTATATATTAGGGATGTTATATTTATGAGAAGGGAAAACCGGTACAGATCGGTCAAGGATGGGATCAGCTACAACATCCTGACACACCAGTGTAAGACGCGGGTTACTATGGTGAGTGCTAACCAAGTAAAATGAATTATTTAGGAAAATCATAATTAGTTTTGTTTACTATTTTTAAAATATAAACAAGATGGGGTAGAAGTTTCAGAGATTTCTAACCAAGGAAAGTAGGATTTGGATAGTATTAATCAGTCTTTTCAGGAAGTATTTTAGGCTCCTAGTGGGTTACCACAAAAATGGGAAGTAGAGCATGAGATTCAGCTATTTCCAGAGTCCCCTCTACTGAACATCGGGTTGTATAGGAAATCCTTGCTTGAGAGTACTGAAGTAAAGAAACAACTCCAAGAAATACTAGACCAAGGGGTGATACGTCCGAGCACCTCACCAAGTGGTTCACCTATTGTGATGGTGCCAAAGAAGGATGGTTCTTGGATAATGTGCATCAACTACCGTGCTTTGAACAAGATCACCATAAAGAACAGATATCCACTTCCCCGCATAGATGATCTCTTGGACCAGCTTCAACATGCCAAATTTTTCATGAAGTTGGATCTCAAGTCAGGTTATCACTAAGTCAGAATGAAGGAGGAGGATATATAGAAGACTGCCTTCAAGACAAAATAGGGTTTGTATGAATGGTTAGTACTTCCTTTGTGATTATGCAATGCACCCGCTACATTTATGAGATTGATGAATGATGTATTGTAGGATTTCATAAATTCATGTGTCATTGTATATCTAGACGATATCTTGATTTTTAGTGCCACATGGGAAGAAAATCTAATTCATTTACAACAAGTCTTGCAAGTTCTCAAGGAGAAACAATTGCTTTGTAATATGAAGAAATGTGAATTTTCCAAACAATCACTTGTCTATCTTGAGCATGTGGTTGGAGGAGAAGAGCTACAAGTGGAACCAAAGAAGGTGGAAGCCATCACTAATTGGCCAACACCAACAGGAGCCACAGAGACTAGGAGTTTTGTGGGAGTAGTACAGTACGTGTAGAGGTTCATTCCGGGATTCTCTGCGATTACAGCACCTCTACACATAGTGGCCGCAAAGAGTAAGGATTTTGACTACGGTAAGGGACAAGACAAATCCTTTGAGTTATTGAAATACAAGATTATTCATGCTCCAGTACTTACTCTTCCTAGTTTGCAGTAGCCTTTTGAAGTAGAGACAGATGCCAGTGATTACGTTATGGGCGCAATGTTGCTTCAAGGAGGTAAACCCATATTCTATCATTCTGAAACTTTCACTTCAGCAATTAAATGATATTAAGTATATGATAACGAAATGTATGCACTAGTTCAGGCAATTAAAAAATGGAAGCATTATTTGTTAGGCAAAGAAACTATTGTGCACACTGACCACAAACCTCTCCAGTATTTGCAAGCATAGTCTAAATTACAGTAGGCAAGGCACTATAAATGGATGGGGTTCCTTCAGCAGTTACATCTAGTGATCCAATACAAGAAGGGTAGTACAAATTTGGTGGCAGACATGTTGTCTAGGCCACCCACACAGGATAAGTTTTCTTTTTTGGACATTATCTCTCAAATCGAGCCCTTCACGAAGGAAGCTTATGAAGAGGCGTATGCACAGGATAGAGACTTTGGCGTGACATTTCAGCAGTTGCAGTCCCAAGGGACTGAAAGGACAAGGATTGAAGATTGTTATCTCAAGGACGGGTTACTCTACCTATGGGGGAAGCTTTATGTGCCTAAAGAAGAAAGACTTTTATTAATGAGGGAATCACACGCCTCGAAATTAGTGGGACATTTCGGTGTTGGTAATACCCTATCCCACTTGCAAAGGTACGTGTACTGGCCCAATATGCAAGAAGAAGTATCAAAATTTATACATGGATGTAAACTTTGTTGTACCAGCAAGTCTAAGACTAGGAAGGAGGGTTTGTATCAATACCTACTCGTCCATGGGAGGACATTTCTACGGATTTTGTAGGAGGATTACCTATGTCTAAACATGGCCATGACTATCTCTATGTTGTTGTTGATAGATTCAGTAAGATGTGTATTCTTATGGCATGTAAAAATACATTAAAACCATATGAGGCAATAGATATTTTCTTTTCTAATGTATGGGTGCATTTTGGTTTGCCAAATTCTATTGTTTCTGAGATGGATTCCAGGTTCTTGGGAAAGTTTCAGACTAATTTGTGGGACAAAATGGATACTAGGCTACAGAGGAGCACAAATTTTCATCCACAGACAGATGGACAAACAGAGGTAGTGAACAAGACTTTGGTACAGCTGATCAAAGGGTATAACAAAAAATACCCAAGGACTTGGGATGAGTCTTTAGCCTACATTTAGTATTCCTATAACTGGGCAGTACACACATCCACTATGAAGTCACTTTTTTAAGCATGCTTGCGATATCTACCTACAAATCCGCTGGACATAGCAGTTGGGCAGCAGGATGAGAAGGATACATGAGACACAGAGGTGAGTAGAGAAAACAAATTTATTGAGAGGATTCAGAAAATCCATCTCAAAGTCAAAGAAAATCTAGAGAAATCTCAAGCCAAGTACAAATCTAGGCATGATCAACATAAGAGGGAACATAAGCTTTATGTTGGAGATAGTATTTGGATATACTTGAGAAAGGAGAGACTACAAGATCAAACACGGAAGCTCAAGCCACTACGATATAGACCCTTCAAAATATAGAGCAGGTCGGAGAAAATGCCTTTCGACTTGATTTTATGTCATTTATGAGGATGTACTCTATAGTAAACTGTGAGAATTTTCACCTATATGAGCCATCCATACTAGACAAAGATGAAGGAATACAGTTGTTACCTTCCATTGAGGATTGCATCTTGGACTCACGAGGTGAATTGGAGGAGGATGTAGTGCTGCAGCAGAAGGTTAGAGAGGCTAGGAGAGGTTTGCATGAGTCTCAATAGATTGGACTGAAAGGAAAGACACCAAGGCAAGCCCGGTGGTACTCGAAGGAGAAAGTGCGGGAATTATTTCTACTCCCCCACTAAGCTTTTGTGGGACCAAAAACCTCCTAAGTAGGGGAGGTGTGATCCATAGGGATCCAAAATGACTCTACTTCATCAAATCAGTCAGCACGAAGAAGGAAAATAAATACACGGAGGTTCTATCTTTTTAGTAACAGGACCGCTGATCTATGCAGAGCGATGGTTACAGAACCACTGCCCAGCCAGGGTGGCGGTCCTAAGACCATCAGTCTGCATTGGGTGGTGGTCTTGGCTCTTTCAGACAGAAAATAAAAATATGAAACGAACAGGCCCAGAATTTGAAAAGCTTGTCTGTGTCTCTTCTCCTCCATGACCTTTCCCATTCTCCATTGCATAGGAGGACATGAGAAATGCTATAAATAGATGTTTGTAGAAGAGAACAAGATCATCGAAGCATAAAAGCAAGTGAGTAAGAAGTTCTTAATGCTGGAATTGTGTTTTGTAGAAGGAAGGAGTGTTGAGATAGAGCAAGCAAGTAATTGGGAGGAAGTGTGAGATATTATCTACTTCTCTTTCATACTTATTGTAATTTTTGTACTTATTGTTTTGAATTGGCCAATAAAAGTGGGAAGAAAGAGCAATTGTCCTTCCCGACTAGTTTTTCCTCCTATGGAGGTTTCCAGGATAAAACTTATTGGTGTTTATGAGTTTATATTCTTTCATTTCCTGCAATTGTGGATTATAAGCATAAGAAAAATTCATTCACTATCTATCTCTATCATTTTCCAATAGAAAGTAGAACAACAGCATTAATTTGTGATTCTGTGGATAATTCCAAAGTTTAGATCCTGAAATACTCTCACTCTAATGCTTTGCATACTTTTGAGGTTCCCAAACATACTTGCATGCAATTTTTTTATTCAACATTAGATCTTGTTTTCCCACCACTAATTCTACAAAAGTTTTCAAGAGGGAAGATAAGGGAAACCCCGCATAGTGTTTTTCAAACAACCCAAGATGCAAAACCAAGGCAAAGTTCCAACCAAGTGTTACCTAGACTTGTGATCTGTAAATGTGAGTAAAAACTATGCTAAGGTCTCCATTAGAGCTCTAACATGCAAATGTTAGTCCAAATCCCACCAAGAGTTGGGAAATAATTTTAGGTACACAAACAAGGTAAAATCCCACAAGAGTCTATAGTGAAGATTTCCAATGCACGGGAAAGCCAAAAGTTTGTCAAGGTCTGTGGCGGGACTTTTTAAGTGTGAAAACACTCCAAAAATCTGCCCGAGCATTGTAGTTTCAAGGAGAGGAATTTGAAGCATCACAAAACATCTGCTATAAAATTTTGTGATAAATATGAGATACTCCCATGTAATACATAACTTGCAAAATCTAGAGATTTTTGGATTAGGGGAGAACTACTCCCATGTAATATCAAAATATGCGAGCAAAGAAGCAAAAAATCAAGTATGGGATCAAGTGCACAAGGAGTCAAGAGATTGGAATGATGGGGGTGAGTGGTATTTTATAATTTTTGAGTGCATAGGAGGTTGTGACACATATGGGTGCAATGTGCATAGGTGGGTGAGATAAAAAGGTCCATAGTTCATTGGGCATTATTGGAATCTAGTTTTCCTTGTACCTTATGCATGTGTCGTTACTAATTAAGTGGCACACAAGTTTTACCCATTGTGACATTTGCATATTACGCTTGGACAAACTAAGGTGCATTCACCCGAAGCGTGAGGAGTTCCCAGGTCCCATCATAGTTTAACAAGAATGAAATGAATTGTACGAGTACTTACCTAATCAATTAGACTTGTATTAACACAACCCTACATAGACCAAACATAATGCTCATATATTAATTGTTGCATAGTTACAAGTTATGGCCCTCTAATAGCTCAAAATATAAGTACAACTCATCTACACATTAATCCTATAGCTCACATAATTGCATACATGCTCTTTTACATACACACAGACACCTATGCATCTATATCTCTAAACTAGACCCCTTCATGGGTATACTAGTGGGAGCTTGCCCTTCACTATTCTTACAAGAAATAATAATAACTCTTGAGTTTACAACTCCATTTAACCAATACATTCATTCGATCGCCAAAAATAGCCTTTCACCACCCTAAATCTACGTTGCATGTTGATACTCCACTCATGACATTGCTTATTCTTGGCCTTATCCAATCCTTCTATTAGCTCTATACAGATGTCCTGAACTGGAGGGAAAGGTACATCTACTATCTCCAACGCACCTAATATTGTAGACAAGATGATGAAATACATAATGAAAATGAGGAGAATAATTATTTTTAAATAAGTATTGATAATGAATTGAATGGTAATATTGTTATGGATAAAGAATTTGATACTTGAATAATGATATTGAATCTTTACACAAGAATCCAAATGTTGATTCTAAAAATTACATGGAAACACTAAATGAGGAAAGTAACCTTGAGAATAAATTTTACATTTAAGAACACCTCCATCTATTTGGCATAGAAAACCCATTCACTTAATTGAAATTGATGAACACAACGTAAAACCAATGCCTAACAAAATGTCTGAGAGAAATTTTAGAATAAAAGCTAAAGAAGTTTGGGATAATTATTTTGAGAAAATAAATGATACATTAAAATGTCAATTTTTTGTTATGTTAATGAAATTAATTAAAATGAGACCTATAATGAAGACCGCAGGAATAAAAACATTTAATATTGATGGTCAAAATGCGGTAATTGTTGAAAACATACATAAAGCATACCAGATTGTAGGTGGCAAAAAATACAACAAAGATAATAATGTTACACGACATGCACTTACTAATTGTATAGTAAGTGAAAAAAAATTGAATAAATGATTGATTAGAAAAACAAGTAGAACTTTGAAAGTAAACAAAAAAGCACTAATGAAAATAATAGGGAGACGCAAAAGTCTTGAATCATCAAGTAACACTAACTACTAGGCATTATCTAGTAGACTCCCGCAGAAAGACACAAATACATTTGATATTCTAAAAGAATTGATTGTTAAGTTTTGGAATGAGAACACGAGTTTTTTACCAAATGGAAGATATACAATGAAACGAAGAATAGGTTTGTGTAATCGTAAACCGCATGAAAAACATTTCTTGGATATGACTCAAACACAATTTTTCTCTAAGTTTAAGAAGAAAAATATAGAAATAAACATTAGCCAAAGATTTTTTGAAATGAACAAACCCTTTTATGTGAAAATCAAACACTCGCATACCACATGTTGTTGTATGCATCATGGTGACTTTTTCAATGCATTGTGATGTTTTTCATCAAGTACGTTGTTTTTTGCATACTAACATCATGTTGCAGGAGTGTGGAATAAATTTCCCACCAAAATCAACAAGAGAATTTATTCCTTCCATATTTTGTGAAAGATCAATTGGACACTTTTTTTATAACAAAGCATGTTCTGATGGAAAGTGCAACGTATGTGGTGGCTTGCCGAAATTGAAAATTTGTATCCATAAGGAGACTACACATGCAATAGGAAAATAAATAGTTTGTCTCAACAAATACAAATTTTTGGCATATCAATTAAAATATGGAAAAAATATAATTATGTGTAATCTTTTTACAGAACAATTACATGTATCACAATATAATATAGTCAAATTCAGAGAGGAAATTGTTTATGAGTATGCGAGGCACACACATAAAGCTTGATGGTTGGATTAACAATTCAAGTAAGGACACATTCCCACTTGGTACTATCGTTTCAGTAGTTGAGCTTGCATAGAATTACTCATTGCAGCCACAAATGGAGGTTCGATCACAATACTATAACTCAGTGCAAGTTGTTATTTTCGTACATATAGCATTCATGCACTCTCCAAAAAGCAATGTGCAAGATCAAAAAATATTAACAGAGTATCATTTATACATCAGTGATGATCAAACACATTCTACCAAATATATGCAAGGGTTTTTCCAGTTGTTTTATGCAAAGTTGGCTAAGAGGAACGTTGTTTTCAATCAACATTACATTTGGTTGGATAACTGTGTATCACAATTTAAGGATGCACCAACGTTTTATTGGATAAGTAGGATGCACATGACAATAAGTGTACAAAATATCTATATTTTTATTAAGGAAAGACATGGGAAAGGAAAGCATGATGGTGTATGATCTTTTGTGAAAATAGCCCTTGCAAGAGAAGAATTAAAGTTCGAAGATGGTGATAAATTTATAGGTGCAGAAAGCATTGTTGATTGGCGTAACAAGAACATGTGTCACGAATCTCAAAAGATATAAATTGTTCGTAGATATTTATGGTTAATAGAGGAAAACCATTTGGAAAGCTATAAATATTGTATGACAGTTACATGATTAAGTGATAAACAGTCATTTCATAGTTCAAATGTAATTTCTTACACTATTCATACTAGGTGCATGGCATATTTTGTATAGCATGTATTGATTTTGTGTGGAATGATTGTGAATCACATGAGTGGGTAGACAAATGAACTTGTAAAACTCTAATTTCAATCGACACATCAAATTCCACGATAAATTTAACTTGTGTCTTGATATCATATGACGACATTACATATATGTCTTATCATAAATATATAAAGTATTAAATGATAATATCTTGCTGCATTTTAAGTTTGACTTGAGTTTTAATTTGTGATGTAGAGAATGTTTTTGCATTTATTGCGAAAGAATTTAACGAAGAGGGAACAAACTACTTCTTGTGTCGTTGTGTAGAGGGAAAACAAAAATTGACTTGCCTACACATTGATGGTGAAAACCTTGATTATCCGACTAAATCAATGGTAGTCACTGGAACTTGGCTTCAATGACATCATATAAAAAAATCACATACTTGGTTGTTTGAAGACTGAAATACATAGGAAGATACTTCATTATTCACATTTGGTTCTTGCAACAAATATTTGGTTGATCAAATATCAAGGTAGGCCATCAAACAAGAATCGATGGAAATTTCGTGAGTCAAATCATGAAACAATTCTTGCTACTATTAAGAGTAGAGTTTATCCTTTCGGTTCATTGGATTTAATTTCCAAGGTACATGAATTTAATTTGAATAAACTTTAATAATTTTTTTTAAATTATGTAGGTTTTCAACTTCTATTTAATTTCTTACTAACATGTTTATGTAGGTTAGTGGTGCAAAAAAAGGTTCCACCGTCATGTGGTTAGTATTGTTATTAGAGAATCCCTTATTCTCGAAGCTAAAAGAAGCTAAGTGAAATCAAATGTGTTGGAAGTAGAACCACTGGGGGGTGAATCAGTGGGCCATTAAAATTTTCATATCAACAACCATCAACCATTCAATGCCTTCATCAAAAATTCATCAACATATAGATTAAACAATGACTAATCAAACACATGAACATGCACCATGAGAAGACAATAACACAAATACACCAGATTTAAGTGGGAAACCCTTATAGGGAGGAAAAACCACTGAAACAAATCTTTATTATAGAAATGAATCAAATTTATTTGAGCACCAACCCAACAAGGAGCACCAAACCCTATATTTAGTGAGACACCAACCCCACAAGGAGCAACAACCCCTAGGTTTAATAGAGAACCAACCCTACAAGGAGGCACCAACCCCTTAGATAACTCAACACCAACTAAAGCCACCTAATTTTTTTATCACCTCTAAAATTTTGTACAACAACTGATGATGAAACTTGTGAAACTCTCTTTCCTTTTACCTTCTCTAGATTTTCCCTTCTCACTAATTCTCTCAATCACTTATTCTTCAAGTTGATTAGGTATAATAAGTTATCTCTCCAATATCTAATCACTCTCTAAAACATCATACAATATTCTACGCCATATCTTGATGGCCGCACGTACTTACTTCACCACTTCAATCAACCCTTTAGCTCGTACATTTTCATTTCATCTCAACCACAAAATAAGACACCAAGAAAATGTTTAAATACTTGACTTAAGTATCTAATTCATCTAGGTCATTCATCATAGGGAAAATAACCTTATAACAACTTAATGACATCCTAAAAACATCATAAAAAGGACCATATAGGTCAAAAATATCATCTTCACACCCAAAACCTTTATTATGGCACAAGAAGCTCTAAAGCACTAAATCAGCCCACTCGCTAAAACCAAGTCACTTGGGCCAACAAAACCTTCACCAAACAAAAAATATCACTTAGAAATTTTTTATAAGCCTTCAAGAAACCTCCAAAAATATTCTACACATTTGCACCATCATCTCAAGCAATGACACCACCTTTTAGAGCTCTTCTTCTCACTATGTCTATGATTTACAAAATTAGTCCTCCAAGATGATGCTCAAACTATCATCAAATCACCTCAACCATTCAAGTGTGATATATCACTGGAAATCTCATGACCTCAAGGTCATCACCAAGTGCTCAATACACCATCACTCAGACTATGTTGATTAGATGAAATATATCTCAAGGATGAAAATACATAAGGGTTGGGCGCATAGGAACAAGGCACGCAGAAAGGCTTGGAAGTATAGTGGAATGGGGTGCGCCCAGGAAACAGATTAAAACAGGATTTAGCCACTTTTATATACTAAGGCTATTTTTGATTCATCTTACCAATTTGTGATGTGATCGTTCCTCCCTTTTCTATGAAATGTCTATTTTTTTTTGTTCTGCTTCATACTCTATTGCGTATTTAATATGCATGCATTCTTTTTCAGTTTTCCACCTGTGTGTTTTGATTTTCTTGCCATCCTCCCCCATTAGAATCAAATATTTTTTTCCACAGTGTTTTTCTATAATGTCCAGTTTCACTTGCATTTTTTTGTTGATTTCCCAATTTCCACATACATATTGTACATGTACATTCAGATGGGATTTCTTTTGAATTATATGACTGTATAGGTTCGATAAATGAAAAATTGGCAGCCCAATAAAACTTGTAATTCCTCCCAATTGTCCACATATTCTTGCTCGTTTTCAATGTCTTAATTTTTTTAGTAGAATTCTGAGCAATATCACAATCACCTGGTTTCCTCTTTCACGAACCAAAATTTGAATTTTATTTTTGTGTTCCATTTTGTTGAGTATTTGTGTGTGCGATATCTTGATGCACTCCTGGTTGCACCCCAACAAGAAGAATATCTTCAGGATCTAACATCTCAACAGGTATATCTTCAAGATCTAGCATGGTATCATCATAGGTGTCATTTGGTTGATACCGTGCAGAATGCATGTCCACCTCAATATTACCTTCTACAAGTCAAGTACTTTGATTCTTTCCAATGACAGCTATATGGGTGCTAGTGGTTGTGGTATTTGTAGCAGTAGAGTTTCCAAAATACTTGAACAAGAAATTTTGATATTTCTTAGTTACTTTTTGGGTTTTCCCATTCTGAGCACTAGCACCTTCCATTATTATGAACTGAGTCATGTGTCAACAAAAGCACAAAGTCACACGTCAGAGAAAATTGAGTCGCACATCAAAAAATACATTAATCCATGCATCAAAGTGTATTGAGTCCCACATCAGCAAACACAGTGAGTCACACGTCATAGAAACCTATGTCGCGCTTCAGCAAATGTAATGAGTTGTGCATCAACAAATATCCTTGTCGCGCTGTCAACAACAAACCCTTTATCACCCATCAGCAAGATCTCCTTGTCGCCCGTCCATAGAAAAACTTTGTCGCACGTCACCAAATATTATAATCGTGCACCAACAAATAGCATATGTCACTCGACTACAAAGCTACTAAGTAATCAAATGATAAATATGTAATATGGTCTGGTGCTTAGAGTATGCAAGTTCACAACTTCACGATATTGGGTAAGGTACTAGTGGTAGTATATTACCCGGCGAATCACCTAGGTTTTTATAGTCCAGATGTTTTCAAATGTAGGTGAAGCTGACCCAAAATATATATATATTGTAAATTTTAGGCGAACAGGATAATAACCTGCTCCGAAAAAATCAACTTTTCAAATTTTCCTAAAATGAAATTTTCGCCATATTACGAATATTCACCACTAAAATTATCCCTGTGTTGAGGTTGTTGGATGTCATATAAAACCATCCTTTTTGAGGTTGTTGGTTGTCCTGTAAAACCATCCTTATTGAGATTGTTGGTTGTCCTGTAAAACAATCTAGATCATGAGCACGCACGGGTGACACGCTACGAAGAAAGTGTGATTATTTTTCTCCCATGTTCACACTAAGGGGGGAAATGTTAGGAAATAAGTATTATAGTGCTCACATTATGGTAAATGTAATCAATAAATTTACTATGGTAAATAGTCTACCTTGGTAATTTGGTTAGTTGTGTGGTTAAACGTATATATTGTGGTGCAGCGGTTACACCTAAATTTGAGACCATGCATATATATGAAAGACAATTGGAGAAGATTTTACCTGATCTGATGCGATCACCTTGTGATCACCAACTCAAGGGTTTATAAAAGTGCAAGACTGTTATTTTTCACAATGGACAACTTCAAGCTACAAATCCGCTTATGAGCTCTCTTGGCATACATACCTCTTGGCTACCCTTTACTCTCACAATGGAGTCCTACTTCAATGGATTCATGATACCATTCACATTTGTTAGGTTATGTTAAATACATCCAACTAAAACTTTAGGCCCCTTACCAACTCTCTAACCATGGTCTTCAAAACTGGTTTCTTGATACTCTGCCCATTGTTGACCTGTAGTATTCAACCACAAATATATCACAAAATATTTGGTTTCAGAAAAAAAAAACAAAACCAATTTCAAAAATACGCCATTATCATTCCTATGAAATTTTAGGATTAACTCTTTAAAACGTGTGAGTTATGTTGATTTTTTTCTTAGGTGGACAGTTTGTCAAACAAGTTGCATACATTCTCATACCCGCTGGTAAACAACATCATATCTCAAAAACCACTTACAATCAAACAAAACCATTTTATACCCAATTGCACCATTATCTTATGCTCCTATGGTTAAAATTTCATCTTGTTTTGAGCTCATATGCAAAATTTATGAACGTTGTCCCGAGACAGGTTTGTACATATCAGTTTTCACAACCAATATGCAAGTTTCACACAGTTCACAAGAACATATAAAATCGACTTCATTTAATAAAATTTTGCACCAATTCATGATGTTAACCTTGAATACATGTAACGAAGAATATTTAAAACACCATTGTGTTCATATAACTCAAACCAATATCATTAATAATTCAAATACAGTCTTATGTCAAAATTCTTCATACCATTCTTCACATTTTTCTTCTTACATTATTTCTCCCTACCAGAAGTTTGTCTCTTAGTCCTCCTCCAACATGCATTTGACCTCATACTCCCTTGGTTCTCTCTTGACAAAAAAATAGCTATATATCTATATGATCTTAAACATAGAACTTATCTTATCTTCCTTGCTGAGATATTTTCTCAACTACACGCTAGAATAGGTGAGTTGGTTTGAATATGGCTTGCACATAGTTGTGCCAACTAAATATGATCTAGGACACCTAAAAAAACATATTCAAATAAATCTAATCTCTCTTCTTACGTATACTTCATGAAAACAACCCATATCCACCTAAGACACCCACTTTTACTCTTACTCATATAGTAAAGAGTTTATTACATGATAATACAAAATTCAAACATAACATAACTGGAGAGAAAATCATTCAAACTCCAAGTACATGTTATTCATGCCTTGTATGGCTTATTCAAACTTTATTTATGCTCTCCAAGCATCATGGAGGATGCTACTGCATCATATTGTTATAACAACAATATTATGTTAATAGGGTTGAGTATTTTGGCGAGACATTGTGGATATAAGTTCTTCGTAAATATAGGAAACCATTTCTTATATATTTGTAATGGACTCAAATGAAATAAATTAAAGAATATTGTTTGTTAAATATGCTCTTCTCCATCAATTTATTCATTCAAAGTCTTTTGCCTCCACTCCAAGAGAGTGTCATTTTCGAGACCTCTCCTTCTTTTGACCAATTATGCTTATTGCTTGTGTCTTACTGTAATTTATCACTTGTATATCATTAGTTACAATAGTTACTCTGAAATCATGTTTAATCCAATTTAAATTAAATCAGTACTGAAAGTGAATTATGTGTGCATTGAAAGTATAACTATGGTTTATGTTTGGGCACAAAACAGTTAGCGCAAGTATAAACATGGGGAATATGGGGGAATATGAAGTAGGGGTAAGTTGTGACATAAAATTACAAGCTAGAAAGGTAAGCGCTAAATGTATCTCTAATATATTATTGCACATATCCTATTTTGTGGAGGAATTTGTACAATGCATCAAGTCGAAGGTATGTGTCATCAACTTTCTTCATTAGGGCCAACACAACATGGAAAATGCTATTGAAAATCGCATGGGAAGGAAATAGAGTATCCAATGTGCTACTTGAAATTTCAAAACATGCAGAATGCAAGGGTAGTTATTAGATATTGTACTACAATTACAAAACCCCATTGAGCACCATAGGCAAAACTCTTCTTTATAGCAACCTAGGGCAATAATGAATGTGCGAGCTCGTTTGAAGCAATTGGCTCTCCACAAAGGCCTATAACACTATCATAAGAAGTTGTGTTGGATATATTAATGAAGGAGGGGTTTCTAGTAACATGTTCCACATTATCTACAGAGAGAAAATGGTCCAATGATCAATAAGAAACTTTCAAAGAAAACTATGCATTTATTAATAACTTTTCCAATAATAGTATGCCAAAAAAATAATTACACCTTTGACATAACTCTTCTCTATGCGTAAGCATTGAATATCTCATGAGACAACTTGAAATGTGACCAAAATTGTAGAGTTCCATGCAACATAAATGATGGAAATTTGACATATTGGGTAAAAGAAAAAGAAAAAGAAAAAATGCACTGTCTAATATAATCAACATTTCTATGAAGTACAATATAAGAATAGTCTTTTGGCATTCTCACCTTTGTGTTCGATTAAGAACACATTTCAATCCTTTTACCCTATGAATTTAGAACATTTCTCAAATGAAGAAAGTAAAATATATATTTTTTCCTTGCCTACTAAGATAATGTTTGTAACATACTTTTTCCTACATACTAAGATAATGTTTGTAATATATTGTGTATGCATGGGCTGACATAAATTTCAAATTCATGTGTGTATGAAAACCCTAACATTGATGCGCGAACCTCACCAACTCTACTTGTAAATAATTGAATAGGTGATTATATCATATTTATTGTCTAAAAAATATTTAAACATCAATTATGAACAAAAATACAGGGAAAGGAAACAAAGTCAACATCCAGAAAAATTTCATCCACAAAAACATACAAAACCCTAAAATACCTTAAAACCATTACACTCATGAAAGAAAAGTATTTGATGTTAGCTGATTATTTCAAGTTATTTGTCAGTTTAAAAGTATCAGTCAAGAAGATGTAAAGCACGGTTGGTGCTCATGATAGATGCATCAAACAACATAAATCTACATTTGGTATTTGGTTAGTGGGTCCATCCTACATCACACAAAAAAATGGTAGGGTGACATAGTTTAGGATGTATGATTTCGGTTGTGCATAATGACCAAGTATAGCGTACTTTTGTCCTAATGTGTATGAATCAACTGTTACACCAAGTTTAGAAGCTAGATATTAAAAAAAATTAATACTTGAAGTTTAATATGTAGCTAATGCAAAAAAAATAGTAGCTTATGACATACATGTAATTTTTCCCTATGGCACATCCTCCGTCTTGATGAGATTTGTTCGCCTTAAAAACTGTTGTTGTAAAGTAGGTGGACAAATAAGATTATGACATACATGTATTTTTTCCAGTAAGTGTAGAATATATCCCAATGAAGTTTAATATGTAGGTGATGTAGAAAAACAGTAGCCTACATATAGCTTTTCTAAGTTGTATGGGATTTTAATAATCCCTAATTTATAGGATTTACAACTTCGGGACACAACCATTACCAATACAAAATACGAATAAGATAATTTTCTCTAACAAATCCAATCCAAAACTACATGTTAATAATTGGAAGTTGGTTAGCAATGTATGTTGAGCACCACAAAAATGATGTCCCCTTCAAAGAAATCCTATATGGGTAATTGAAATTGGGTGTCACAAATAGAAGACAAAGGTGCGATATATAGAAGAAGCAATATATTTACAATAGTTATGCATATCCTCCGTCTTAATGGCATGTACATATTTCCACACCATGATGCGGAAGAGGGAGGCAATGACGATGTTAGCTACAATCTCCTACAGTGTTGCACTACTAATTATCATGATTCATATACACTATTTCACCACATGCAATCACCAATTAACACACATTCAAAATTTGTTTTACCACATGAAATCACCAAATGCAATTAACAAGTGTTTATTTATGTAATTAATATGTGTCCATAAGCTAGGTGATTAATGAAAACCCCACCGACTAAAAGGAAATAAACATTCCCGAAAACAAAAAATATATATCGGTAAAGAGAAGCCTGGACCAGAGTAGCTGCACGTTGCCACAATAAAGGTCGTAGGGAAAAGTTATGACAAAAATGTCCCTAGCAAACATAGACACTCACACTCATCGATGAAGCTCTTCTCATAATTGAAAACTCTCCTTCTATGCGATGTCCTCATGTCAATCTAAGTGTACCTTTAAAACATAAAATGCACGATGTGTTGATACATTGTTTTGATGGCATGATGGACTTAGCGGTAAATTGTGTGAAAGTTCACATACTTAATAATAGTTTAGACATGCAATATCTAGGGAATTGACCAAATATATATTCTATATAGAAACTCAAAACAATATTAATTGAGATCTATAAGTAAGTGGTGTTGCGTATATTCGATGATATATCTTTCATCAGCTGTCTTGGCTAATAAAGAAAATATCTATATTATCATAGAATCTTTACATTTATGTTTTTTATTCTACTATTCATACCAAGAATCATTATTGTGGGTTAATAACTTCTACAGGTGAAGTAATGGTTAAGTTTTGGAATTCGATAAAATCCTATATCCAACTTGAAATGTAGAAAAAATGTTCTCCCTTGGTCCTAAATCTGCCCATAAATGAGATAAGGCGCACAAACATATATAGATTTGCATACATAATCTTGTATGTGTAATTCGATCCCAAATGAAAAACTGAATATAATCATGCAATATAATACAATTACTATAGACCAAAAGGACTATACAAAAAAGATGAAGGTTGGTGTAAAAAACCATTGGGTGGTCAAGAGATTCTTTCTCCATCATCTCCAAGCATTGGAATGGTTGTAAGTCCTCTCACATTTCCTTTTGGTGAAACATTTGTCAATCTTCTTCAAGAGTACCACTCTTTTTTCTTTTGCTTTTTGTCCACCTCCCCAACTTATCATCCTAGACATGCACAAGTTTCCTGAAAACATTGAAATGTGATGACACCTCCATGATATTATATGACACGGCTTTATTTTAAAAACCTATCAAAAGATATGCGTAGTGATACACATTGCAAAATATACATATGATTTTATGAAGTCAAAAATATAGTCTAGATCTCTGAATGCTAAAAAAAAATTAAGATAGACGTGGAAATAAAACTTGATCCCTTATTTATCACTGCAAGTCTGACATAATGTGCCTTGTTATAGCTTCAATGTATGTCTTCAAGAACATTGTCGCCTTTTGAATTGATGGAACCACTTTAACCTCTCACAACAATTTTCTTTACAAAAACCTTGGAGAAAACTTTGGTTGTAGTGTGGTAGTCAACACATACACGAAGGTTCTTGACAACACCAAGTGTTGTTTGAGGGGGCATGTTTAACAATCCAAACGCAATTGCCAACTTCTCATTATGATGACAAAGGAATTTTTTTCCCTCCTTGTCCACGTTACGCAGTAAATTTTTGTGTCTGAAAAATATCATGTCTCCTTGTGTCTATGGATGTGATTTGTTTCCTACACAAAAAAAATTAAATATGCACCATTTTATGGCCTTTAATTCAACTACATCCATGTATCTTTTTAATTCCCGACCCTTCATCAATATTCTTGTCATTATAACCTCACCCCACATGCACACTTTTATAAATGTTTGACATAACATAATAATAACTTGCTTTATCCCTATTGTAAAGCTCATTTTTTCCATAGAAAGTTCTTTTCAAGCTCGACATAACATACATAAAACCAGAAATTAAAACATTCACAATGGAATTATTACTCAAAGATGAACTTGATGGAATTTTGGGATGGATTCATGATATATGTAGTAGTTAATTTCCAGACCTACCACATGCACTTTCTATTATACCAAACGCTTTCCAAATGAATCCAATTCACCACACAACCCAAAAAAAAAAACCCTACTGATCTGACTCACACACCACCTAGGACAGTGAACTTGTATATTATTTTTTAAAAAATTGATTTACCAATCGTTCATGGCGTAGTTTTCTTCTTCTCGGTGCCTGTGCCCATGCCCAGTCCCATCTCCATTTGAAATATGACGGTCGAGTTCCTTATGATAATATTCCTTGTATTGAGGCTACACAGGGATGGTTTTGAAAGAAAAATCCACCAGCTGCCCTTTTCCTGGAAATTGCATATGATCATGCTCATTCTCTCTCTCTCTCTCTCGGGCTTGAATTTTCAGTGATGATGGCACCCGACGAGACGCCCAGACCTGAATTGTCTACTACTTTCTCTGCGGAAAATTCCATCATTTTTCCTCAAGTCAGCTCCCTGCGAAGGCACACTCTTCTCAGACTCGTCCTTTTCATTTGGTAAAAGAAGAATCAACCTTTCCTATTTCGCACCAATTTTGGCGATTTATTCTTCTCTATCAAATTGATTCTTGTGATCCCCAAGCCAAAAAAACTTTGTTGCTAGGAAAAGATTGGAAAAAACATGTCGGGAATCCGGCATAGGCTAAGATGTCTTCTTGCGTAAAAATAAAAAAATACAAAACTTTTCGGGAGTATAATTTTTTTTTAGATAAGGGTGAAAGGGAATTTTTTCACTGGGTAGGGACCCAGACACAAAAAAGGGTCTGAAATCCTTCATAAAATAGTAAGTCTAAAAAGATCAAACCGAAAAAACGGCCAAGTTGCAGCAAAAACATACGTTTTTACAGGAATCCTACTCTGTTACAACAGAGAGGCCAAATGCCCAAATAAAATCATAAGGGCAAAGAAAAACAAGAGGAAAACAATTGCCCTGCAGCACAGAATCAACAAAAATATAGCCATACAAAAGCAAAAACCATAAAAAGACAATCAAGTTAAGGAATACGACCTGAGAGTCATTTGTAGAGGAGCAATGATATTTTTAAAAGATCCTTTTCTCTTGTTATGGACCACTGTCTACTCATAATTGTTTTAGGGAGCATTATGGGCTCTTTATGAAACGGTTTCATGGAGGATAGTTGCCCGATATCATCAATGCAATAGTCCTCGAGCTCTAGCAGAAGGAGAAAGACCTTGATAATTCGGTATGTAAAGACTTCCAATATAATTCAGGTACACTTTCATCAATGCAAAAACAAGCCAGAAAACATGGTTTTGAGGGAGACGGTGGGCGAATTTATCCTCAACATTGTTGGGAGGATTTCATAGGAGTTTGGCGCTTACCAGACAAGACAGGTCCAATCTTTGCATTCCGGTCGAGATAGGAATTTTTTTAAGCTGAGTAGATAGTTAAAGTCATTTTTGTATGCTAAGGAGGTCGGAATTCAATACCACGACTATTGGGATTGAAATGAAAGCAGTCGAGACAAAGTTTGATTTGTTGTTGGTCGAGAGTATAAAATTCAATTATTGATGAGATTTGTTTTCCTTAAAAACCGTCGTTGTAAAGTAGGTGGACAGATAAAGATTATGACATACATGTAATTTTGTTAGTAAGTTTAGAATATATCTCAATGAATGCCCATTCTTTTGAGGCACATGTGATAAAGTATTTGAGCGTGCGGCTCAAAAGAATAGATGCATACCGGTGTATTGTATGTCTGATAGGAGAATGTAGAATGTTGAAGTGGTAGCCACCTTTGAGAACATGTACGTGCAGAAAGGGGTTGCGCATGGTGGCAACCATGGCACGTGAAGTGACAAACAACCATAGAAACAAGATCAAAAATAGTAGTGATAGCAATATTGAAGGTCTAAATTTCTAAGAGAATCCCTTTAGAGGGATATGAATTCTTACGTGTTGTGTCTTGTGCTCATTTCCTTGTCTTAATCGAAGGAGATTTTTAGGAGCTATTAAACACCATGTTTAAAAGATTGGCATGCTATAATTCGAAGAAAGTCTATTTTTCTTTTTTGAAATAGCTACAAAAGATGAAGCACCATTCTTCCCAAACATATTATTGCCTCACTTGCCATAAAATGATTTCATCTAAAACAAACACCATATGTACCTCATGCCTTCCCTCCTATGCTTGCTCTAACTCCATTTCCTATATCTTATCCACGTGGTATAGAAAGATAAAGAAAGAAAATCATTTCATTTAGACAAAAGCGTGAAAGATTGATCACCATCCTCCCCATGCCTACAAATATTTTGAATTTCAGGAAATACCGCTTTATTTTCTCACAAAAATGAAATATATGAATATTTTATCAGGTTCATTCCGTGAAATTCATATCACCATGACATCTCTCTTGATATTACTCAAAATATCTATTATGACTATTTTTGGGAAAGCTCCTTAAGTCTTTTCTCCATCCACACAAAAATGGTCTAAATCGGGTACTAATGTGAAGAGAACCACCTCTTACAAGTTGGAAACTACATTCTGAAAAAAACATACAATATATCTTCATAATTCCCCACTCATCATAGAAGAAGATTTGATAGGAAATGTTACAATCCTTATATATAATATCATAAATACGCTAAATAATATTCATAAAGATATAGATGGGTTGACAAAATGCCCTACTATGAATTATATTCATAAATCCTTGAAATAAAGAAACACCATAAAATAATCATTATTGGAAAGTAATCATTCAAACTCTTATAGACATCAAGAAGAAACTTCCTTTCTAGAAAATACACTCCAATTGCATTGCAATTCATGGATCCTTACATAAGATTATGCACTTTATTTATACACATTCTACTTTAGCATCCTAGTACTTGTCATTCTTCTACATAAAGGACAACTTATAAAGTATATGCATTCATAGATTTTATTAATAGCACAAATTACCCATATAATTTGATATGATATATCTACATCTAGGGTGTATGTCCCACATGTCAACGTCTCCACCTATCAATATACATCACAATATTATGTCTAGATACATAATAGATGTTCATTTTTTTGGTAATGGATGAGCTTTGGATGAGATAGGTACTCAAAGCTCATCCATAAAGGTCATTAATTTAGGACTTGATACAAAAGTGTTTGCACGTTCTTGGAGGATACGAAGTCCCATATACCTGCGCATATATAAAATACACCATCAAAACACACTACTTATATAGAGGTCTTAAAGGATTTTAAAATAGAATATCTTGTAATGTATAACAACAAATAAATACCTTCCAAGCATCATGGTAGTAGCTTGTGGATTGGTACCAGGACTTTCCTTAAAAATTGAATTGTCCACAATCCTTAGATTATCGATGCCTTTCACTTGATACCTTTTATTGATCACAAAATCGACTTGGCACCCTCCATGGAAATGCCAAACTGTCTTCACTGTATTTGTACAAAACTTAGCAAGTTCTTCATTATTTAATTTATTTTGAGGCAACGGTGGTGGAAGAAATCGTAACACATTAGAGTTGTCACTACCAATAAATGAAAACTCTTGAATGGAAGATGTCCCACTAAGATTAGTCATTAGCTCAATGCTAAGCTTACATTCTTGTAGATCAAAAGGGTGGGAAAAGTAATTGTATTGAACCGATGGACTATCTTGTGGGTTTGTGCTCCTAAGACGAAGTTCACCACTTGAAAAAGGAAATGCCACTTTACCAATAACAAATCCGAAATATTGAAAACCACTAGCATTATTTTGTTGAATAAAGCTTCCAGATTCAATGTAGAGTTTTGAATTGTCTACTATGCCCACTATTTGTACGCAACTGAATTCAAGTGGTTTAGGGGATTCTACAATTATAGTTGTACGGGGTGGATCTTTAATCTCTTTTCCTACAAAAGCTAAATCTAAAACTACACCAATGTTCAATTCTTCAAGTTGTTGTGACGGGCCAATTCCACTTAAGAGGAGAAGTTGAGGGCTGCCTATACTCCCCGCTGATAAAATTACTTCACTTTCATGTGACAATTGATTAATAAATACTTGATAAAAGAGACCATCAACATCACCCGTGAACTCCACCCCACTAGCCTTTAGCTTTCCTACAACAAGAATTCATATGAAATATTAGAAATCTCTGTTGTCATAAATGTTTCCTAATCAATTAATTTCTTATATGAGACCATCTAGAATAAATTATTTAGTAAATCTAGATCATCTAATATCGAGCTTGAAAATCATGATCTCTATAATTTGTTGAGTTCGCATCAAACATGTATACAAAAATTGATTCAGAAGAAGCAAACATGAAAATTATGTACCTGATGTGGAATTGAAGAGGATTCTATTGACGGTAGCATTGAGAAGAACTACAATATTATCTGGATTTGCATATTTGAGAAGATCTGCTGCCGTATGTCTCTTTCCATTGTTGTCAAAACTTGAAGCACTAATCTTGGTGCCCTCCACATGATCCAAAGTATATCCATTGTATGGGAAGGCTCCTCCTTCCAAAAGACCATCTTTAACAGCAGAATTCCAGGGAGAAAGCTTGTGTGGTTCAAAGGCATTCAAATTCTCCACCCATTCATACGATTCATTTACAAGTTTCTCATTCCATTCCATCTTCCGAATATATTCCAGGCTCGCCCTGCTGTAGAACCCACCGTTGATAGCTGTTCCCCCTCCTAAAACTCTTGCCCTTGTCAACGCCACTCCATCTTCTGTCACAAATCTCTCAGCTACATGTGGGTAAGCATCGACAAGATCCAACATAATCTTGAAAAACCCACTGGAATCCTCAACATCGGGATTTCCATAAGGAGAATCTCCCCTCTCTATTACCAGAACAGAATAGTGCTGCGACAGAGTTGCTGCCAGAGGACACCCGGCCGTACCTCCTCCAACGATTATGTAATCATATGTTCTCGTAGCTGCCTTATCTGCATCTGCTGTCATAAACGAGTATGGGTACTCTGCACGGAGCATCCCAAATCAATTACAGAATATCAACAGGTCAAGGAAAAAAAAGAAGTGAGAACTTGTTAATATAATATAAGATCCTATTCATCAAAATATGTATATATAAACCTATGATTTATACACTGCAAAAATACTCAATTCAAAGAAAAAAAGATTAAAATTTAGATCTGCTTCTCCCAACAAAAAAAAATCTTCAAAATATTGGACTGACCCAAATTAAATGTTGCTGCGTCTGAACCGTATAGCCTCTGATGATTACAGAAAATTAGCAGGCATGAAATTAGTACAAGAAATAGAATCCCCATATTCCACTTTACCAGATTTGAAATTGAGAAACAAATTCAATCACTAGTACTTGTGAAGTGGGTTTCACCACCATACTTTGGAATTCTCTTATCCCAAACTAATTTCATTCAATAATTTCGATGACGACATTTTACTATTTTTATTAATTTTAAAATGCGTCAATGGAATGCTTTATAGTATAATTTCATCGCGCGTGCGTGACACCCATAACTTATCAATAACTTTTTTCATTTTTGTTTTTTGGTTTTCAAATCATCTCAATCAATCAATCTTCCAACATTAAATCCTAACAATATTTTATACTATTAATTTTACTTTCATCCTTGTCGTCAATGGACGTCAATTTATTGTGACATATGTTACAGTCATAAATATACTATTAATTTTATTTTTATCTTCATTGTTAATGAACGTCAATCAATCAATCAATCAATCTTCCAATCACGACATTAAATCCCACTAATATTTTATACTATTAATTTTACTTTCATCCTTATCGTCAATGGACGTCAATTTATGGTGACATATGTTACAGTCATAAATATACTATTAATTTTATTTTTATCTTCATTGTTAATGAACGTCAATCAATCAATCAATCAATCTTCCAATCACGACATTAAATCCCACTAATATTTTATACTATTAATTTTACTTTCATCCTTATCGTCAATGGACGTCAATTTATGGTGACATATGTTACAGTCATAAATATACTATTAATTTTATTTTTATCTTCATTGTTAATGAACTTCAATTTATAGTGATTCGCCGGAGGCGTCTCCTTTGGTGTTGGCCCTGCTGGAAAGTGTCAAACTCCGGCAGGCTCTTTCCAGGGGACGTAATTCCGGCAACATTGTTTCACGTTAATGTTTTAGGCGAACAGTGGATAAATTCATTCGTATACGCGTGTATATATCCTTAAGTGGTATGCAAATTGTTGGAGGGTATCATTGGGTTTGTCGATGGATACCTGTAGGAAGAGTCTGTTGGATTGGTCAAAGGCAAAGGCACACCTTGATTGCGTAACCGGACAAAGATTTGCATAACCAGACAGAGATTTGCATAGCTAGACAGAGATTATCAGAGAGTGATTGGTGGGGCGTTGAGGAAGAATTATGAAATTAGATACAGTAGCAGGAGAAGCAGCGGCGGTGTCAAGACGGTTGTCTTTCCGTTTTCTTGGCTCTGATCCATCGCCCTCCATGGCCGCGAGCAATGAATTCGGTGGAATCAATGATGCTAGGGTAATGTAAATTTTCTGCCAATTCAATTCATTCACTTCACTGTTCTTTTCTCTAATGGCATTCGGGATTGGACTAGGGTTCGTTTAGAATGTCGTCCATTGCCATTCAGAGCATTACGGAGAGGGTGTCAATGGTGGGCAGGAGGGATTCAATCAATTCCATGCAAAAGATTATGCTTTTAGGTCACAAGCAAGCTAGATACCAAATTGGCGGTGTATGAAATCTCTTAAGGGATTTCTTTCCTTTTATATTTATATTGTTAAATTATGTACATCTTAGGTTCCAACCTGTGACCAATGCAGGCGGTAGGGCAGAGAGGGGGTTCAATTTGAGGGATTTTTTTGGGCAAAAATCCTCATTGACGACTCACCCAGGGCACACACTTGACTATGGTTGAGTTACCTGGTAACTCTCGGCTATAGTCCGACAATACTTGACTATGTGTCATTCTCTGACTTAAGCTGGAACTCAGACATATGACAATATTGTTTTTCATTTTTGTTTGGGTGTGAATTTTAGTAATAATTCACTCTATGATTCTCTCGCCTAACGTGAAAATATTGCTTTTTATTTTGCTGTCAGGTTTTAGCCCTTTCAATACTTGACTGTGTACTATTCTCTGATTCTATGATTCAAGTTGTGCTGCACACATGTGATAGACAATATTGTTAGAGGCTAGGTAATAGGTACTTCACTATGTATTATTCAAATGTTTCATCTATGGTCTGGTTAGAGGCAGGGGAATACTACATTTTGTGTTATTCATTAAGCTACAGATATATGGCAACATTCTATCCTTAACTATATGGGAATACTTTTATGGGGTTATCCATGGAGACATCTGAGGCGAAAGTAGAAGAGACATAAAAGCAAATTAATCCTAAAGAGGCTGATGAATTAAAATGGTAGTCGAGAAACTGGAAGGCGGCTTTCCGTGCGAGTTCAATTTCCATGGTGCCTGTTAACCGAGGGTTGCGTCCAGCATATCTACAAATTTAATCGCTCCAATGAGTCAAAGTAGAGACTATGCTTCTATAGCGAACAAATCAAGAGTATTTTGACCTCAAATTTTGATAATTCCCAGGGAAGCCATGGAAACAAAAATAGACTACGGGTTCACACCCCAGGTGCCTAATTCTCCAAAAGTTTCATGTGCTCTGTTGTAAGAAATTATGTGTGTAGCCGTAAAATTAATGAAAATTAATAAGCTGAGCTTTGTTGAATCAAATATTTTTCAGAGGGGTTTCTGCAAAAAAATTCTTTTCTTTTTTCCCACTGAAAGATTCAGAGTTTTAATTTTAGAGAATTTTTAGCGTAATATTTACTTATTTTGGATTGAGAGTGCCGAAGATGCTGTGTTAATTGCCCGCATCGTTGTTTATTGCATTTGGTAAAATAGTAACATCATTTGGGATTTATAGATTTATAGATTTATAGCTAAAATCATTTTTTATATTATTATCTTCTCCGGTGTTATTTGCAACTCATGTGCAATTGCTAGTATATACTAGCAATTGCACATGAGTTCTAAACTAGCAATCGCACGTGAGTTGTGCGATGTTAACGCCGAAAGAATTACGGTTATAAGAAAGTAACATACAAGAAAGTAATATGATATTTCTCATTGAAAAGGAAAATAGGAGGAGGTAATGGAAACATAAGTAATGGAAAAGATCTAGATTGGACAAAAAGTGGTGAAGTTTGAAAGGGGAGGGATGATGTGGATTAATAGGGGAGTGTTAAGGATAAGGAGGTAGACGGGATTCTTCTTGTATGTGTAAGTGCAGAATAGGTTGCAAGGACATTACGGCATAACGGTTGAATGAAAAGGTGGTGAAATCTGAAGAGCGGATAAGGAGGGAACTCTTGATATCACTGTGAACAAAAAGTCGTGTATTTCCATGCCCAATAGTGGATCTCTGCAAAGTAAGACCATGATATTTTAAGATCGAAAATTCCCAAGCCATTTTAAGTCGTGACTGCTTGCAGTTACCTCAGTAAATATGGTTTCTTAATCGATAACCAATCTTTATCTTAGACAATATTATCAAATGCAAAAAGCAAAGCACCCAAATATTTTACTTCATATTCATGTTTTTACTTGTAGTTTCTATTCTTTAAGGGAGGATTGTGGGAAGAGTAATTATCTATTAAGTTAGGCCTTGTTCCAAGCCCATATGCATAGTCTTATACATCATTACTTTTTTAATATTTTCTTCCCTTTTATTTCTTTTTAGAATTTCTTGATTGCTTTATGATGCTCCCCGGTTGTTGTTGCATTTTATTTTTACCCTTCTCCAATAGTATGCCACCTTCATAGAATTGCCAAAAGACTTCATTTTCTATCTCTTCAATTTCACTTTTTGGATTTCCTTTTCCCGTTTGCATCTGGGATGATTGAAATGAAGCCCATGATATCATGATGAAAAAATGTACGTCGAACAAAGACCAACAATGAGTATGGGAAATGTTAAGGGGCACAATTGCTAAGGAAGAGGTGTATCAGACATACATAAAATATTTTGTATTGATTGTTCACTCGTGAATGTAAATTTTACACCTTTAAATGGATTCATCTCATAAAAATCTATAACACTTGAAGAAAGTGGGCCTTATCATGTAAATGTCTATATATTGATCATGTTCGATCATGAATGAAGAGTTAAGTTTTTAAACACTGAGTCATTTGCTTCCACAGAATTTATCAAAGGATTGATCCAAATTAAATCTAAATATATGCTATTTTTTTACGAGGCTTGTTTATTGCGGCCTTATTATATCTTGTTCGACACCTAGCCTGCCTCGCTTGTTGCTCTAATGACTTGACTATACGTTATGACACATCACAACATGACACACTGATTATTACAAGGGACCCCCACACTATTCACAACCCAATACTGATGCTCGTAATCTAAATCTCCTTAAACCACGCATTGTTTTGTTAATGGAGAGTTTCCTTGGTGCAATATATTTAGATTTAATTTGGATCAATAATTTAGGCTCGGGTTGTTGAGCACTGTGACAATAAACACTCTGTTTTCCATGGAACTTTTCACCTCCTCGACCTTGGCATTCTTCGGTAGCCTAAATCGCTGGAGGAATCTTACACGTGAGGGCTCTACATGGTGATATTTCTCATTCTTGTGCTCCTCTTCTTTGTTGTGTCCTCTGCTTATCTGAAGAATCTGATCGTCTTCCACTTCTATTTACACCTCCTCTTTCTTTAACCTTGTAAAATCGAGCACATATTTCATTACAATCAAGTTCTCCAAACAAAACTGAAAAATAAATGAGTGGATTTGAAGATCATCGCTAAAATTGTAAAATACCTAGAAGGTCGGCTTTGAAAAAATGAGCTTAGGGAGTTTCCGTCCAGTCAATCTATGTATTAGCAACAACAATTGTAGCCCTTGCAAAATCTATCGAGGATGGGGCTGCTAAAATAGAGGAATCGAAAACCTGAAAAGTATCACACACATCCAGTTAAAATGGGTCAAAAACAGAGCATTTGGATCTCCTACCAAAGAAGCTTGGAATGATCAACATTTTGAAACCCACAAATTTAATGAAACACTTTGTCTGAGTATAGGGAAGCAAGCTTCCTAGGGAGTCTCGTCAGGACCAAAAATGAAACAACTCTATGAAAAAACTATACAACTATTTCAGTACCTTCATGCATTCCCATTGTAGTGAAAGCGAGAACTATTGAATTTTTGTATGTAGGTGATCTTGTGTAACATATATTCATATTAACGGTGTGCACACATAAAAGTATGTGTTGGCATACAATTATTTTTTCAGTTGTGGTGTCTTATTTCCCCATGATGACACTAAGAAGAGGAATGTTAAGTTTTATTAACGCTCACATTATATTGTGTTGAGTTATAAAATAAATAGCGTGTGAGGCCATATATTTGTTATATATAATTATTTGGGGATATTTATTTTTGTTAGAATAAGAGTGTTCAAATTGTTCGAAAAATCTACTTAATTTGGAGTAAGCTATTATAGGAAATATTTTATTGTATTGTTGTAATTGGCCTCCTTTTCTAGGCCTAGCTGACTCAATGTGATTGGCATTCTGAGTGTGCTTTTTTACACCCAACTTTTGTACATGCACTATTGTATATCACCTATTTTTATTAATAAAAGTGCACTTTTCAGTCCAAAAAATAAAAATTAGGACTCTTGAATTTTAGGATATCCTCTTCCAATATATACGTTAGCATCTATCATTGAATATTAACCAAAAAGTGATTTAATCTTGGGTTTATTGTTAAAATTATGAACCAACTTATTGAGAAAAAGATATTTCCACCAGACACTCCAAGAGTGAAATTCAAGCAATTAAGGAATGTGAAAAGTTGTAAATGAGGTAGGAAGTTGTGAGAAGATACAATAATGCCCTAATGGAGCAGTAGATTCTAGTTTACTTCATGCATTCCTTTGTAATTTAGTGTTGATTTATGTTTCTATTATTATTTGTTTCACAGGATTCAATTTGGCGTATAGAGAGAACTAACCAAACAACATACAAAGTGTTCAAGCGATATTCCAATTTGGTGATAGACTCTAATTCTTATCCAATTTCTTCAGTCATTTACCAGATTCGTAAAGAAGTTTGCTAATATTTTCACAATTGCGCCATAGACTTATTACCAAGCCCATGTTTTGCATACAAACCATAGTTACGCAGGGACGCGTCCCCCCCAAATTTGACACATTCGGGACGTCCCGGACGTCCTGGGGACGTGGGGGAAACGTTTCCCCCATGTTTCCCTTTTTTTTCTGGGAAGCGTCCTAGGGACATCTGAAAATGTTGGGAAACGTCCTGGGGAGGGGGGGACGTGGGGGGTGTGGGAAACGTGAGGGGGGCGTCCAGACGTCCCCCACGAATTTATTTCCTTTTTTGGATTTTTGGTGAAAAAAAGACAATAGAAATTTTTTTGTCAGTTTTGGAAAGGGTCTGGGAAGATGTAGCAGCAAAAACTTGCATGTGCCATAACTTTCATTATGTGGCTCCGTTTCAGGTGTCGTTTTCTCTAAAAGTGCATATTTTCTTGAGCTCTACGCATTGATGGCAATATTTTTCTTATTTTCATAAAATAAATTATTGCACCTTTTTGGACCAAGCAACTTCTTGCAATCTTCTGAAAGAATCATGAGTATTAAGGAATGTATTTGATGTTTATGAGTTCAAGTTTCACCTTATTTCAATTTCAAATGGTTTTATTTCAGCTTATTTATATAATTTATTCATTATATCTTTATATTTTAAATATTTATATATATTTTAATTAGCCATTCCCCCGTCGTCCCCCCGCCATCCCCAAAATTTAGAAAAAAAATTCCGTCCCAAAAACCCCGTCCCCCCGTCTCAGGTAACTATGATACAAACAGAGCTAAAGCACTTGATTTTATGACTATACTCCATGGAAGGGCAAGTTTACCATTCCTAACCAGTCCTTTCAAGAAAGGTCAAAGAATAATCACCACCCAAACACTGCGAAAATACTCTCCAAAGAGGTGGTCTTTGAGCTCATAATGCCCACCGACTATTTGCAAAGTGCTATGTATTATAGCTGCTAAATTTATCAATATCACGGTAGTTGGTGGGATGAATAATGGAGAAGAATCAAATGTAAAATTACCCACACTACCCTCCTCATCACCCCCTTTTGGAGTTACAACAAAAACCATTTCAGACAATCCCATTAATTTCACGATAACATCAAATATTGCAAAAAGACGCGAATATAGGCTGGTTGTCAATCACATCCTCAGGCTATTCCACCATTCTCTTGCAGAGCAACCACTGGTAAGATATTTAGAAAGACCATATCCATACACTGAAATGAATAGTCTGGTTGCAGTTACAAATGCAGGGTTCTGAATCTGCATGAATAACAACTTACATGCATTAGACACAAGGAAATAAATTATGTTGTCCACTAATAACCAAAATAGGTCAATGGAAATGGATAATAAAACATTTTAGTGACGGCCCCCATAGTTATCACATACAGTAAAATCTTAATAGTTGTCAGTAGTCCTTGAAAGATTAGTGAGACCATATTTTTTTCCCGTATAGTATTTTTTTTATAGACTTTCTTTTTTTCATATTTGAAGACCATTGCTTAATATTAGTTGTAGGAAAATTGCTACCTTACATTTTACAATAAAAAGCAAAATGGTAAGAAGATCAAAGTCAACTGATACCAATCAAATGATTTTAAGCTACTGTGGACAGGATCGATTTTCTAGTTAGAAGACAAAAGGTAGGCAATATTGCATAACACAAGGTTGTCACAGAGGTAATTGGAGCCACAGTGAGAAAGACATAAAGCATCCTCTGGCGAAGCATCAATTGTCTATTTTTATCCAACGGGGGACATAATCTGCTCATCGGTATTTCTAGCAATCCTGTGCCCCATCTCTTATTCTGCACAAGGCTATCTAGAACATTTCGCGGTGCACATCCTATGAAAGCAGGCTGCTTAAGGGGATAATATATAGAATGCCAACCTAAACTGTGAACTTTCAGACCAGTCATGACATCCTCAACAGTAGATCCATACCTCCATCCCACCTGCAATATGTCAACAATATAAAAAAATTACTTTAAATTTTTATTTTATCTCAATTGACTATATTTGTAGTCATTTCCACAAGAAGTACAAAGTAGCAATTATATAGGGGTAATTTTTATCTACATTTTTTTTAATTGAAAAGCACGCTTTTATTGATAGAAACAGGGTAATTACAATGTTGCTCATATAAAAGATGGGTGGAATAGATTACATCCCAGAATGCCAATAACGGCCAGCTAGCAAGGCCTCGAGAAAAAGGCCAACTAAACCAAACATTGACATTGGTATAGCAGTAGAAGTAGGTAGTCCAATAGGGTCCTAAGAATAAGAGAATTTAGCAGCAAAACCCAAAAATTGAGGGTAATGTTTAGAAATCCATCATGATCTTAAAGAGGGTACTCTCTAGAAATCCATCATGACCTTGAATAATGAACTTAGCATTCGTCAGCCTTTGATATAGATGTGGAATTAACTCAAAATCATAGATTATCCTAGATTTGAAGATAAAACTTAACCACGGGTTTTTCTGAAGCATTTGTAAAACTTTAAGAACCATTGTACCTAATGAAAGCATTAATTTTCAACCTAGGCATGCAAGGTGTCTTCTTTTAAATGTATTTCATTAAGTCCTATAGATGTCAGCGAATTTAATATACAAAGCAGAACAAGCAATATTCTTTTAGGGATATAGCCAAAGAAGAAATTTCAAGCAATCTACCTCTTTTCCCCAGGCAGTGTTGGCTTTATAGCTACAATTAGCAACCATAAAGTTGGCCTCTATAGCTAGTGAAGGAGAGGAAGGCTTATGGCATCCGTTGTCTCTCATAATGGATTGAGCAGATTGTACAAGGGCAGAAAACTCCCCAAATGCACTTCTTATAACCTCATATTGAAGCTCTGTTTAAATAAAAATAAAAGAACAAACACATTTGTATAGGATTTATACCGAATCCAGTTACCCTAAGGATCGGTCAAGGTAGCTCACCAAAACAGTGGAAATAAATTTCTTTGCATGTTATCCAATTAAACTTTGACAAAAGAACCGCAATACCATTTGCTCCTTGAAGAAGCACAATTTTTTCACTGGATATTGCTTGGAATATCTCCATATACTGTTTCCATTGATTCCAAGACATTTTTCATTACTATTGTATTTATCTATAGGTGGTGATGGTGGTACTCCATATAATCCTTTTCTTTTGTGGAAACAACATGTTCCAAAATAGATGGGGTCTTGGATTCCATTTGTTCCTTTAGCGACGGTGTACAAATATTGGAAAAAAAACCCATAATCCCTTACCACTCAACATTAACACCATATTGTAATTTGCCCAAATAGACTTATTACATAATTAAAACCACTTACAGTGAAGAATGTTGTACGCTGATTTCCGAAGGGATCATACTCAAGGACCCCATAAAATATTTGTGGAAATTGTATAAAACCACATTCTCTTTCGGAAAGACAATCCATATGGCTAAATAGAAGTCTACCCCCAACATACTTTGCCATCAATAATTTCATACGTACGAACAAGAGCAGCAGCTATACCAAGGTTAATGTTTTATACTCACAGAATAGAAATATCCATTCAAAAACATTCTACTAATAAATAAAGGATAAGTAAAACTACAATTACTACCATAACTTTCATAGCACCAGCTTTATAATGATGATTGGCCTTGGGGATTTTTTCTCTTGCAACATATATAAGGTGTGGTAGATCATCACCCACTTTTCTTTCATGAATAACCTATTCATTTACATAAGAAACCCATGAGAAAGTGTTGAGGTTAAGATTCACACCGCATTAAAAAGATAGTTGTACACCACATTACAGAAATTTGAAGAAGAACAAACAACTTTTCAAACATGCATTTTTTTAGCTTTCCCATATTTTGTTATCACCCCTTCAGATAGGCTGCACCATTGTAGACACGCCTTTCGGCGTAATTAAATAAAAGCCTAATAGATAGGCTGCACCAATATTAAATTTGAGAGACATCTAGCGATAATGTTTTCACCAAAATTGTGTATTTCTTCAAATATTGGTGTCTTATTTAGTAGTGACCTAGAAGACAGATAAGCCAATTGTTCTATATTTATTTACAAAACATATCCTTTGAAACATGAACAGAGATGCCGATAATAACAATCTACTGCCTAAAAGAATGCCCCACTCTTTAGAAGAAGAGAGGAAAAAAACAATCAATAATTATATTTTTTCAGTTTTACAAAATTAATGTTTCCTTGTTTTCTTGCATGGAGTTACTTGATTGAGGGTAAAAGGAAACAAATGATAAAGAATGATGTTTCTCATGTTCCGTGTATCGTTACAACTCTTCTTCAATTCTCCATAAATGGAAGCTACCATCTTCTACACCATCTCCTCTCCCATGAACGCATTATTTCTCTGTGAAAAAACAAGGAGACGGATGACATAATGAAAATGATGATAAGATGGTGTGAAGTTTAAAATAACAAGGATATTAATTTTAAAACTAATCTACTTCGGTCGTACAATGGAATTATTGTAAGAGTATGAAATAAAAGCATAACACACTTGACCTAGAAGATAGATAAGCCATTGTTCTATATTTATTCGCAAAACATATCCTTTGAAACATGAACAGAGATGTCGATAATAACAATCCATTGCCTAAAAGAATGCCCCGCTCTTTAGAAGAAGAGAGGAAAAAAACAATCAATAATTAGATTTTTTCAGTTTTTCAAAATTAATGTTTCCTTGTTTTGTTGCATGGAGTTACTTGATTGAGGGTAAAAGGAAACAAATGATCGAGAATGATGTTTTTCATGTTCCGTGTATCATTGCAGCTCTACTTCAATTCTCCATAAATGGAAGCTACCATCTTCTACACCATCTCCTCTTCCATGAATGCATTATTTCTCTATGAAAAAACAAGGAGACGGATGACATAATGAAAACAATAATAAGATGGTGTGAAGTTTAAAATAAAAAGGATATTAATTTTAAAACTAATCTACTTTGGTCGTACAATGGAATTGTTGTAAGAGTATGAAATAAAAGTAGAACACACATGCAATAGTTTGTTTGGTTCATATGTATGTGAATCACAGTACTTGAGGAGTCGTTCCGAGAAGGTGGGAAACCATGAGCTTCTTCATCAAATGATGATCACTTCCATAATCAGGCAAGGCCACCATTGTGTTGTCCAGAGACATCACCTACAATGTCGTTGTCAGCTTCTTTGCTGTAATGGATGAATGGTGCTCCGTCATGGCAAGCAACCCACATTCACATTTTTCATGAAATAATTAGATCTGATACAATGAATCCCAAGACTAGGGGAAAGGATAAAGTAATAATAAGAACAATTACCCATGATCATGAGTTTACTTGTTTGGCATATTTGGCTGAATTCAAAACAAGAGCAGCATAAGAAAGGCTAATGCAGACAGAGTAGACTGGATCGTAGCTTTTGGACCACTAGTAAAATGTTCTATGGTGTATGTTATCCTTGTGTAGCACAAGGTCCCTCATTATCATCCATGCTCCCACACCTGCAGTCACATCATTTTTTCACTATGCAAACCAACCAAAGAAAAACAAAAAAGAAACCATGCTAAAATTTACAAGTCAGTAAAATTTAACCGGGTGGATATCTCTGCCCCTTTGATGTTCATGGTTTAATGATAATGACCGTGAAACCCAATGACGGCTCCTCCAAGTTGTGATGTCTCCTCCGTAACCCTACTTCCTATCACAAAGGATGGGAAACTATTCACAGCAGGGGCGACCATACGTTTTCTGCCCTTTGAATGACATGTTCCTTACTTGTACCTTACTCTAACGAACATCTCATATCCAACGCCCAAAAATCATCCATGCTTCATCAACAAATCAATCATGGACGTTGCTATCTCTGTCCATGTCAGACCCCCCTGGGCTTTCTCCATTATAGACATGCCTTTCGGCGTAATTATGTTGGAAAGGATAACAATGTTAAGTTTGTTGGAGTTGTAATTTTTAGTGAAATGTACGCTATTTTAAATTGTTTTAAGTTTTTTTGTGATGGGGAGGAGAGACCAATGTAGTACAACTACAACATTCGACAAAAAACTACCTCCCATTTTACCCTGAGGAATGTCCATACCTTGCTCCATAACTCTTATCTTGCCACCACCTAGAGATAAAGTAGAGTAGACTAAAACATCAAGTCATAAAATATTTTATGACTAAAATCACAAAAAACATCTAAACTACTATCAAATAATGATGCAATCAAAAGAGAGAGCCATTCACAGAAACAACACTAGGTTAAAAAGTGTCGAATGTCAGTGAAAGGAGAAGATGACATCGACGCTGACGTGAGAGATCTGATCAACCGTAGAAGGAAAATTCATAGAATTCTTGATAACAATGAGCATCGTGGACACAAGAAATGATCACTTTTATGTTTTTTGCTTTTATTTTAATGGACAGGCAGTGAAACTAAAAGAGCAGAATCCCTGATAAACATTTGTTACATGAGTATAGTTCTACGGAAAAGATAAAAAAAATACATGTTTGGCAGTTTGTAATCATGCTTCTGAAATTCAAATCCCCCGCATAACTCAAACACTCAAATATACATGGGTGAGATTGTTACCAATCGGTTTAAGATTTATAGAGAAAGAAATTTACAAACACCACATAAAATAATGCAAAACATTACCTTGTAGATGGCATCTCAAAATTGTAGGAGCCTAAGTCTCACGCATGTTCGCATGTCAAAATAAATTAAACATTTTCAAAGTATTAGCCCTCAAAAAATTATCAATTTTTTTTGCAATTGTATTACGCACCAGTCGCATGTAACATAAACAATAACTACCTTCTTCATCCCACAATAAAATTCTATAAATCAACATCCTCCTTGTGATTATGTGGTGATTTTGGGAGAGTGTTTGGGTTATTGAATAGGTCGGTATAGTTCTTATCACTAATGAAGGACATGACAAATAAGAATAATAGTTTTATGTTTTCTGTGTGTTTTCATAAACCTAGCCAACAAACAATGAGCAGTTTTCCTACAGGGAATATAGACAACATCGATTTGATGATAATTAAATCTACTTAAACAACACTTTTAACGGATGCAATCTATCCATCCGAGGGGAAATATTGATTACATATGTATAGTCAATAAAGAACTCCATAAATGGCATTTCTATGGACCAATGAGTAGGTGAAGATCACTACGGTATGGATGCAAGCTGCGATGACCAATGGGTCATAGGAAAACATCAAAGTATGTGCAACTATATGCAAAAAGGTATGTGAAATATCTTCATACACGAGGAATCGAGTGAAAAGGTATGCATCCACAAGGGACATGAGGATAAAAAAGGTATGGTGCCCAGTGGGACACGAAAAATGGTCAGAGAAGGCAAATTGAAAAGGCATGTGATGAAATAATATGCCCCAAAGGGAGGGGATACGTATGGCCACGGGGTGAACTTTGTGTGCAAATTACATAAGATTGTAACATAAAATGCCCAAAGAGGGAAAAAGTATGTCCCGGTAGGACTTTGAATGTATAAATTAATGATTTGAATGTAGAATTAAAATTCCCAAAGGGAAGATGAAAATTCCCAGAGGGAAGATGAATATGGCCATAGATGTGGACTTCAAGATGATAAGGGGATGATGTGAAATAGTGAGACAAAATTCCCTAGAGGGAGAATAGAGATGGCCACAAGGGTGGACTTCGAATTAAAATTCCCTAATGGAGAATGGATATGGCCACAAAGATGGAATTTGAGAGAAAAAAAGGATAGATAGATGAAAGTAATGGTGCCCCAACAAAGGACACAGATATGGCCCAAAAGGTGAGATAAAAAAATGTGAGATATGGTGCCTCGAGAGGGAACACAAAGATGGCCATAAAAGTGTAATTAAGATGAGATAAATTGGATAAGTTTTGATGAAATAGATGGATAAGATCAGATAGATTGATAATATTAGATGAAATGTCAGATTGGATTTGGATGAGATAAGAGTTAGATGTGACTTAACAATGGTGATCTATGGGTATGAATGACACTATGTCATATCAAGGAACGTGCAAGGAAAATATGCCTCCAACTGCATTGGGGGTAAACAAGGAGGGGATCTAGGTAACGCAAGGCACATGTAACCAAAACAACTGTTAGTATGCTACCAACGACAATTGGCCATACCAAAAATCATAAGGGGCATGGATGAAATGAACTCATAAACCTAGTGTCGACATGACAAAGGGGTTTGAGATGAAACTTGTATGTGGGAAGAGGGTTCTCCAAAAGTGGTGTTCCCTAAAACTATGCCCCAGCTCTGGGAAGGGGAAAGAGAAAATTGATCAATGCGGGAAGTCTACGAAAAAGTTGATCAATTAGGAATGTGATGTTAATAAAATGGAAGGTTGACCAATTCGGAAAGCCTTCAAATGCCATAAGGAGTAGCCATCCTTCGAGGGTATGGTCTACTTTATACAATTTATAGATGGAAAGAATAATATGATAGTCGTCCTTTGAGGGATCGGTCTATTTCTTTTTTTTGATTTGATTTTGATTTGCATGCTTTTGATTTCTTTTTTTTACATGAACGATTGTCCTTCGAGGGATCATTCTATTTTTTATAACTTTGATTTTTGACAAGAGCATCCATGAATTTTTATTTTACATGGGGGAGAGCTGGGACTAGCTAAGTAGACCACTTAGGAGGGGATAATGAATGTACAAGAGACACCCCTGGACCCTTTTCATGGTTCCAATAGGTGAATAAGAGGGTGATGGATGTAATGATCGTGGAGTTCTCACCAAGAAGGGAGAACCTATCCATAAGGAAAATGCTATGGGAAGAGCCGTGGTGCCCATATTTAAGGTCACATCTAGGAAGTGACAGAAAGACCACATAATTCCAAATCATCACAATGAGAGATGGAAGAGGCTAAGATGGAGGAATGATCTAAATATATGACTAAGAGCATTGGTAGATATGCTAACATTAGAATGGTCGGAAGTGAGAAGCATTAAGTGGTTCGACTTTCGGTTTACCACTAAGGGAGGGAAAACTTTCCATGTAATTTCCTGATTAAATGATCACGCTTGTACAAAGGATGGAGATTGATGAGATATGAGAGAGAAATAAAAACTATGCTACCCTTAAGGAAGTGAAAATATGTGTCCCTAATGAGATGAAGTAGATGGTCCCCAAGAGAGAGAAAAATATGACCACAATGGTGGATTTTTATGAAATAAGTGGTCCCCCAAGAGAGGGAAAAATATGGCCACAAAGGTGGACTTAGAATGAGAAAGATGGTGTCCCCAAAAGATTGGACAAACATCACAAGATAGATAAGATGGAAACTATGGTACCTTTCAAAAGTGAGGAAGTATGAGAAAAAATGGTGGATTAGGATGAGATGAAAAATGGCCACAAGAGTGTCGCTTATGATGAAGGTAATATGCTCTCAAAATAGATAAACATGGCCACAAAGGTGGAAGGCTTTGAATGAAAAAGATGGAAACTATGGCACTACCTTTCAAAATATTGAGTGCATTCCAAAGTAAGACAAATATGGCCACAAAGAGTGGGCTTATGATGAGAATATGGTTCCCCAAGAGGAACAAATATGGCCACAAATGTGGACTTTAAAAGAAAAAGATGGAGATAAATGGTCCCTCAAAGGAGGAATAAACATGGCCACAATGGTGGACTTTGATGAAATAGATGGCACCCCAAGAGATGCACAAATATGGCCATAATGGTGAACTTTGATGAAAATAAATGGTCCCCCAATAGAAGGAAAAATATGGCCACAATGGTGGACTTAAGAATAAAAAGATGGTGCCCCAAAAGAGGCATGAATATGGCCACAAAGGTGGACTTTGATGAGATGGAAAAATGGAGCCCCTCAAAGGAGGCAAAATATGGCCACAAAGGTGGACTTTGATGAAAGGGATGGAAATATGGTCCCTCAAGAGAGGACGAGTATGGCCACAATGGTGGACTTAAAATGAGATGAAGATTTAGACAAGATTAATGGGGATTTAAGATTGGATGAGGTGGATTGGATGAGATTAAATAAAGTGATGTCAAAAGGGAAGTCCCCCAACATCAAGGGAGTTGTATGGATGGATAAGAAGATGCATTGATAGGATATGTGGATGAGAGGATCAAAAATGAAGGGAAGTTAATCCCCCATTAGAAGAGACTATGTCTCATTTGGGCGATTTGGATGCGAATGAGTGCGTGTATACCAAAGGGGATTGGATAGGATTGTTGATTATAACTTTAGATTTGGATTGGATAGATGGTTGAGGATTATAGGGATGATTGGCAAGGCCCATAGTATCAATGAATAAGGGAAGACTTTCCTTATGGGGAATTCCATGTGTAGGAGAGATGTGAAAGGATGGTGTGGATGAAGGAATCTTGGGAAACCTGATGGATGAGATATGGATTGGATTGGTTGTAAATGGAGAAGGATGTTCCCCTTGAATGAGGAAATTGTCTTTCTCAATAAGGTTATGGATGATTGTCTAAAAGGCCTTACAATGCTCAATGTCGTGGCCTGGAGTACGATGATAAGTGTAAATGCAATTGGGATCGAACCATGATGGTTTCTTACTATGTGGATTAAAGGATCTGATAGGAGGAAGTGTGATGGAAGATATTTGAGTCAAATGTTGAAGGATATCCACGTAGGACCCAATCAAAGTGTCATGGGGAAGGTAACTCTTGTGGGTTTTGATAGGATAGTTTGGCTTGGATTTAGGGGAAGTAGTGGACGTAGATTGGATGGGTACATTAGGTGTCTTGAAAGATGAATCAATTTTGAGAGGAGGGTTGGATGGTTTGGATTTTGGTTTATCATTGGGAGATGTCTTAGATGGAGGGACTGGCCCTAAAATAGATGTTGTAATATTGGATTGCTGAGAAGAGGGAAGACTTGACTTCTTACAAGGATGTGCAGGAGACTTTTGGGGATGTTTACCATGAGTCTTAGATTTTGATCAAGAAGATTCACCCTTGGTAGGGATGAAAATAATCTCAACTGGAGGATCTGAAGGTGTAAGTGTAGATTTTGGATTGGTTGTTGTAGGAACAATTGATTTTATGGAGGGAGAACAAATCCCCCTTGTGTTTGTCTTAGGTGGAGGCGCTTGCTCCACGAATGTCTTAAGAGGTTTCGTTGGTGTGTTTGCAAATGGAGGAGGTATGGTTGGTGCAGTAGTGGTCATAGATGTGGATACAGTTGATGTTGAAGGGTTAAGTATAGGAGATTGGGATGAAATAGGTGGTGTGGCCATAGGAAAATATGTAGGTAGATGTGACGAAAACACCAAGGTAGATGTAAGTGGGATTGTCGATGTAGTAGATGTGGATGTAATTGGAATAGAAATGGATGTAAGTGAGGTAGTGATGGATGTGTTTGGTGTAGATGTGGGTGTAGTCAAAGTCGGTGTGGTTATGGTAAAGGTAGGGATCGATGTAGATGTGGAATAGGTGGTAGAGGTTAATGGGATAGGTGTGATGATCATGGACATGGTTGATATAGATGTAGGGGCAGGTATTAATGGAGTCATAGGCACAATGTCTGTGATAGGGGTAGATGACGAGGTAGATGAGATAGGTAAGGATGAAGGTGTTTGATGTATCATATTGATTGAATAAGGATTGAATGTATAAGATGTAAAAGGTAAATATGGATTGATCAATGGTGGATTTGGGAAGGGTTGTCTGAAGATACCCAAAGGTGGAGATTGAATTGGTTATGGGATTGTGTAATGTTGGGAAGCAGGGACATAGTAGGATGGTTGAATCTGTTGAGACATATATGGAGTAAAAACGTCAAAAGATGGCGATTTTTGGATAGGCATGGGAGATGTAGCATGGATGTCATTGATATAAGATGATGAGGGTGAAGTAAAATTCATTGGTTGACATGATCGAGAGATGAATCTATGGTGAAAGTAGTCATAGAGGGGGCTAGAAGGAGACAAGCATGAGATATCAATCATGGTAGGTGTTTTTGGAGCAGTAGTGATGGATGTGACTGATATGGGTGTGGGTGTAGGATAAGTGTCAGATAGGTTTGGTTGTTCAATATAAGGGGTGGATGGATAAGGATGTAAGGAATCTTGGTGTGTTAAAGCCAAAGGGGATGTTGGATAGGATGTTTGGGGTTGGTTTGAAATATTTAATTGTTGAGGCACACAGGAAGTGTGAATGTGGATGGATTTGGGTGATTGGATGGGTATTCCATTGGTAATACCGATTAAAGTAGGGATAGTGTTCACATGAGAAGATGTAGGTGGAATAGAATCCTCTGATTGAGTGGATGGATAGGATTGAGAGATTTTAGGGGGTCTATGAAGTAGAAAGTCATAGATGGGGCTAGAGGGAGGCTCAAAGGCCTCTAAAGGAGTCGGAGATGGTGGTGTGGTTGGCCAAGGGGATATAGACTGAGGGGAAATAGGTGAATCCATTTCAAAAGGGGATCTATTTGAATAATATGGTCTTTACAGGGTTGAGAAATCCAATGTGGAATCTCAAGATTACCAGATGAAGTGGTAACATTGTTAGATATATCACACTATTACATGGTCTGATTTTGAAGAAAGGAAATAGTACCAGTGTGAAGTAAGGAAAAATTTGTTTATGAAATGTATTAACAAACAAATCAAGTAGCACAATTTTCATTATCTGGATTTAAGAAACTTTGAAAAATAAAGAGGGGAATGGATAACGGGGTACCTAGGAGAAGGCAGCCTAGATCTAGTTTTAGGATTGTTTTGGCTAGGGAAGTCTCAGTCGGCTTCCTGTTGGGTGATGAAATCCCAATCAGTCAACAGGGTAGGGGATGTTTTGATGTGTTGATTTGATGTGTGAGTTTTAGGTTGTGTGTGATAAAGTGTGAGATGCAGAAGATTAAACCCCTATTTGAGCTATGTGGGCAAGCAGGATGCAAAAAGAAAGGGTTCTTTTTAAACCAAATCAAAATGTGATTTTTCGATGAGAACACACAGGAAAAGGAAGTACGATGCAAAAAAGAGAAAATAAGGAAAAAGAGGAAAACTCTGATATAGATTTTCCTTTTTATCTACACTTTTGAGTGATGAGTGATCCAAGCCACAAACCCAACACAAGCAAGCAATAAAGTGGAGCCTCACACTACAGTGTTAGTAGAAGACAGAAAAAGCAAATACAATAGCAATGGAGGCAAGAGATCACCTAAAGGGTGGTCCCACCAGGTGTGCCAAGAATGTTGTAGTATTTTTTCTTGTTTCGATTCAAGTTAATGAGATAACTACTAAAGAAGTTACATAACTCAGAAATGATGGAGGGTTTATGTTACCTTCAGATGCGATGTGATGGATACGGGCACTGAAGTGATTGATTCGTTGTTGCAACTTGATATACCTACAACTCAAAGATACTAAAGAAAAATGATTAGATAAGATATGAGAGGGTTTCCCATCAAAGTGGATCCAAGAAGTGTTAACTTCCTTGGTGGATGTCAACCCCCATTTTAAAGAAAAAGTGATATAAAGGATTGATAATCAAATTGCATGCAGAAATAATAGTGTAACTGAATCTGAAAATAAGTAAGATTTGATCTAAAAGCTTATTAGATTGAGATAACTGCAAATTAAAGGTTACATGGTCTGGGTCGACGGCGACCCAGACTGTGCAGAGGCAGGTCAATGGCGACCTGAAAGGATGGATCTAGACTTTGAACTAAATGTGCAGACCTACAAGGGTCTTGATGCAAGTTGGAAGGTGAAAAATTCGTGTTGGTGATGTGAATCACCTACAGAAGAGAACCGGAGGTAGAAAGCTCCAGAAATAGTAGTAAGGAAAGGGTGGATTGGGAATCAAGACCCTGGTCGACAACTACTAGGGTGCAGGTAGACTGGTTTGAGATAACATGCAAGTAGGATGATGGCTCTGATAGACTAGAATAGAGATAGAACAGTAGCAGAGGTTAGGGAAAGCTCTGGAGATGGAAAACACAACTACCGAGATTCAAGTTGATAGCGACTCAAGTTGGGTGACAACGATTGTAGTAGAATAAGGAAAGGCCAAAGGTAGATTGACTGAAAAGGCAACCTGTAAATAGAAACACTGATAGAACAACCTAATAATGGAGTCTTGAGTGTTGTTGGACCTGCAATGTTAGATTTAACAAGATAATAGAAGAAATAAGAAAAGATAGCAGAAAAATCAATGTAAACCTGTCGATGTTATGGAGATGATCAAGACAAGCTTCTAAGGGTTGCAAGAAGGATTGTTGAGATGTTCTAGTTCAAAGAAGGATTCACAGAGTGGAAGAAGATCAGAAAGAATTCACGTCTTTGTGTTTTCTGTGTTGTGTGTTCTTTTTGCTTGTGTTTTGGGAAAGGAATGAACTTGGTTTTATAGGGTCGACGGTGACCAGGCTGGGTCACCGCCGACTGCGGGGAAATTTTCCCAAAGGGAGGGGATTTTTGTGATTTTGATTTGGATTTGGGCTTTTGATGAGTAGAAAAGTTGCTTTAAAGCAAACAAACGATAAGGGATGTGATAAGGATGAATTGGGGAATAAAGATAGGTTACAAAAAGCATAGAAAAACATGGGGATATATATTTAGAATGAAAGCATCCTAAATAGAAGGTTTGATTAGGGCATGTGGATGTGGATACTAATTAATTAATTAATAAAAGGGAATTAATTTATTGAATTAATAAAGATTAAATGATTAATTAATTAATTAATAATTAATTAATTAATGTTGATTGATGAGGATTGGATAATGATAGGATAAATGGGCATTTAATTAAATAAGGGGAATAGATTAAATAAGTATGTGCACGCAGGCGATTAAAGGTCTAAATACCAAAATTAGGTGTCTACAACCCATCACTCTTGTAAGGAGTGTTATGATATTAGAAAATTCTTCAATGAAGTCACTTATGTAGATAATCTTTGGCAATTTGGAAGCTCCTTTCTTCTTTGTTTTTAGCCACAACTTGGTAATTGTTGATTGATATTTGTTTGGGGTTAGGTCAAACTCCTTTTGTACTTCAGTTAGAGTCAGAGTTTTTCAGTTATCAAAAGTAGGAATGCCAAGGACTAGGTTAATGTGGTGTGCTTCCAATTGAGAAATCAATTTTCCTTGTGGGTCCTTCAATTTCTTAGTTTGTGGGTCAAAACATGGGGCACATGCCAGGATAGTATCGGTACATTACATAGAAGTAGGAAATCCTCCATAATGGGTCATGCCACTGTTTAGGATTATTTGGGCCAATGGGGTTGGGTTGTTATCTCATTCTTGCCCAAAATTCATTTAAATCCATATGTTTGATGTCATTGTCACCTATTTTAGGTAAATACGTCTCTAGGGAAGAAATGGGCTCATACCCAACATACTGGAACTTCATCTTGACCAATTTTGGAACTTTGACAAGGAAGAAAAGGCTTTTACAATAAAATTTGATAAATTTGGGTGGAAATGAACCAAAACAAGAAAAATTCATAGAAGTAGGAAAATTATGATGAAATGACTTGCTTTTTGGGTGTGAGAGAAGGTGCCTTTCCAACAATCAAAATGAACTTTGAAATTTTGAAAATTATTGGGAAATGAGGAAGAAATGTTAAGAAAATTGCTTCGGGTGATGGAAAACTCGACAGGGAAGAGATAAATATGATTCACAAATGTGGAGTGGGCAAGACATGCTTTATATACTCACAAACATTGCCCTAGCATTAAATTCCCCTTTATGCCATTAAATCAGCGAATCAAGTTTAGCGTGACCCGAGGGAACAATTCTTTGTGGGTCAAAAATGTTCGATTTATAGGGGGTGTTTAAGGTGGATAAAGAAAACAAGTGGAGAACTAAGTGAACAGGATAGGTTCCACAGAAAGGCAATTTTACCGACGGGGAGTGAGGTGTCGGGCATGCGGGGAACTTGAGGAACCAAAGAATTATTCCAGAAGTTCTGTCTGAAGCTGACTTATTCGATTCGAGCAGGGTGTGGGAAAGGCGGGAATGTGGGGAACGAAATGAACGTGAGAATAAGTATCATAGGTCCATCCAAGACCGAATCCTCCAATTTGACAAATGATGTGGGCACGACAAAAATTCAAGGAATAAGGGAAACAAAGGATTTGTTCCTCCTATTCCTCAAAAATCTAATTTTTCTGATTTTGGCCCAAATCAATCACAAATGGCTAACTTCTTTTTCAACACTGATCCAACATTGAGGGAAAGGATGACCAAAATGTAAAGGATTTACCCATGACTTAATTTTTTTGAATTTTATTAGTCCATGACAATAATTGGCTCTTTCTAGGGCTTGACTTGGATTAAACAAAGTACAAAAAATATGAAGTTTCAAACGCCAAAATATCAAGGTTCATTAGACCAATGACTTATCCATTGGGAAAAATACAAAATATATATAGAAGAGAACCAAAATAGGAGAACAACAAAACAAGAACATAACCACAACAGAACAAATCCAAAAACAAGACAAACAAGCAAAACTTATGTACAAGAGAAGGACACCCACTCAACACTTATACAATTTGAGATATTTTTCACTATGTGGAAATGGGAGAGGATTCCAATCCATATAAGCCATGTAATATGTATTTTCACCATAAAAGTGTTGAATTTGAAAAGGACCAATCTAGAGAAAATCAAACTTATTATGACTACGACAAGGCTCTCTTCACTTGTCCCAAGGTAAAACAAGATATCCAACTTGGAAATATTGAGTCCTAGTCTTCTTATCAAACACTTGCTTCACCTTCTATTGATGATTTGAAATACGATCCACCGCCTGAACTCTTTCTTCTTTAAGTTTATGCAAGTACATGATCTGTTTTTCGCGTATGTCCTTGAATTGACCATTTTCAATGGTTTTTGCGAGTCGCAAGGCAAGCAATTCAAGTGTTATCAACAACTCAACATCCATTCCATTTACTAACTGAAAAGGGGACATTCCAATGGATCTTTTAGGTATTATACGATAATCCCATAAGGCATCATATAACTTCTTGTGTCAATTCCCTTGTGATTCAATAACCAACTTCCTTATTAGAACTACCAAGTTATTATTAGTTGACCATGCCTGTCCAGTTCCTTGTGGGTGATAATCATAAGAATGAGAAAGAGAAATTCCATACCTATAACAGAAGTCAATTACTTATTAAAATGAGAAATTTGGAGCATTATCCGTAACAATCTTGTGAGGTTCTCCAAAATGAACTAGTATGTTTTCCTTGACGAAATCACATACAACTTTAAAAGTTGTTCTCTTCATCGGAATTTAATCCGCCTACTTTGTAAAATAATTTGTTGCTATCAGAACGTGGGTGTGTCTGGAACTAGAATTTAGATTAATTGTTCTAATAAAATCAAGTCCCCACTGTTGGAATGGTTCCTCAATCACATCAAGTTTTAGTGGTAAATTTACCAATTTGGGTCTTCACAAAAATGTTTGACATGCCTCACACTTGGACACACATTTGGTTGCATCCTTGAAAAAGTGTTGGCCAATAGTAACCCCCGCTGAGGATCTTATAAGTACTCACAAGGGAGGAAAATTTCCCACTAAAAGCCTGGTCATAATAAGCTTTCAACAACCTTATTTGTTTTTTATCCACACACCTCAGAAAACAAGCATTATTTCCTTTCCTGAATAGAGATTTATCCCACAATATATACGTTGTTGCTCTAAGTTTGACTACCCTATTTTCTTTCGCACTGAGATGGTGAATGGACATTCACCGTAAGTGAGAAAATGAGAAATATTCAAATACCACTCATCTGTAGAGCTGAGAAATATAACAATTGACATTTTCACATATTTATCGTTATTTAGATCTTCACCTACACCTTTTTCTATTAACTGACACAGACCCCGTCCTCACACAAGCTTGGTGGGTTTAATTTCAATGTCATATTCCTGAACTTTGGCAATCCAATTACCTCTTTTGGATCCAAGTTCTTGATGTGTCAAGATGGACTTGACAACAAGATATGGGAGAAAAATGGTAGAGTGAGAGTTAAGAATATACAATATGAATTGCTTTACTGCCTTAACTACAACAAAGACATGTTTTTCAATTTGGGAATACTTTAGCTCAGGCTTCAAAACATAGCTCAAGAAAGTAATAGGTGCTTCAAATTCTTTATTGTTTTTCTGGACTAGAATGACAGAAAGAGTGTCTCGAGATGCATAACAATAAATAATAAAATCTTTGTCAAAGTCTGGACAAACAAGAACAAGATTTTTTGCAATTACTTCATTTATTTTGTTAAAAGCTCCCTTTCCTTCAGAACTATAATGAAAATATTTCTTTCCCTTCATCATTTCAGCTATATGTCAGGTTAACTCAACAAATTTTGGGATAAACCTCCGAAGAAATTTAATCTTACCAAAGAAAGAATGGACACCTTTCTTACTGGTTGGAAGAGATATATTTTAGATTGCTTTTACTCTTTACGGATCAATCGTGATCCCATATTTTGAAATGATGTGACCAAGAAGTTACCCTTCTATTACCTCGAACTTAGAATTTTTAGGATTAAGAGATATACCACGATCTCTACATCTCTATAGAACAAATCTGAGGTGTTGAAAATGATCTTCCCTATCTTTGGAGAAAACGGTGAGCTCCTCTAGGTAAACAACAATACATTTGTTTTTAAGATCTCCAAAATCCAAATGCATCACTCTTTGAAAAGTGGCTCCAACATTGATGAGCCCAAAAGTAATTCTCCTGTAAGCAAAAGTTTCCCATGGAATTGTAAAATTTGTTTTGTGTTGATCCTGAACATCAACCTCAATTTGATTATAGCTTGAAAAACCATCAAGCATAGACAACATTTCTGAACCAATTATCACTTGAATGATCTGATCCATGATAGGAAGGGGATATTTATCTTTTAAGGAAGCTTGATTCAAGTTATAAAATTTAACACAGATCCTTATTTCCCCACTCTTCTTCCTTACCGGAACAATGTTCACAACCCAAACAAAATGGTGAATGGGGAAAATGATTTTAGCCTTCAACAACTTCTAAATTTCCTGGTAAGTTGTTCCTACAATTTTGGGGTTGTATTGCCTTTGTTTTTGCATGAAAGGTTGAATGTACGGATTTAGAGGATTATAATGTTGTATTTCCCTTGGCTTGAAATTTTTAAAATATTCATAGGAATATGCTAACACATCAATGTAATTCTTTAAAAGTTTCACAAAATTCCTATTTTCTTCTATACATCAACATTTACCAAATTTAACAAATTTAGGACCTTGATTAGCTGTTAAATTTATCTTTTCACATTCATATGATTGGTGAATGTTTTATGACAATTTACATTTAATAAAGCGGTCATGTTTGTTGAAGAGGTCTTCCAAACTAACCAGACCTTTCCTTTCAACTTAATGTGCTATGTGACAAATTCCCCATTTTAAAATATTAAGTTCTAGAAGTTAGTAGAATATTAAAGTTCTAAAGGTTAGTGATTAATCAAAATGATAAAAAGTAATTATTATATTATTTTACAAAGATAGAATAGTATTTAATTCGAAAAGAAAATAGTTAATTCTAAGGTTATCTCCAAGAAGTGTATTTAAAGTTATTTTATAAAGATTGAATGTTATTTGATTTATAATGACAATAATTAAAGGATTGAACTACTAGGGTAATATATAATGAAGACCCCCTTTAAAATGGAGAGAAATAAAGTGTTAAATAAGTTCTCGAACTCTTTTTAAAAGGAGGTATTAAAAGTTATATAATGAATCCATTATGGGTGTATGTAAGTAATACTAATTTGTAATAAATAAAATAAATACCCTCAATTTATGTGCGTGTGTGTGTGAGTGTAAAAGTAAAGTAACATGGGTAAATAAAGAGTTAATAAAATCTAAAAAGAATGATTATCAAGTACCCGATAAATAAGTATGAATTATTTATTAATTATAATGAAGTAATATTAAATATGTAATGAAGAGGTTTGATTATTGGTAACCACCTATTGGCGAGAAAATTTGTCTTGTGGACAAATCGGTGGGTTTCAAGCCAATGCTATGGGAATCTAAGTCCCTCTACTTGAATGGTGCAACTTCCGTAGGTGCATGCATAAAAGACGGGTTTCAATGGTAGCCTTTCGACCAGAGATCCAACAGGGGCACTCGACTGACCTTGTGGCAAAGCTACCAATGTCTCGCTAGAGAAGAAACTTTGTCTTGGAAAGGGGAAGGGGAGTGAAAATGGAGGTAAGAGAAAAATAATGTTGTGAGTAGAATATCAGATGCCCACACACATTAATTAGAAATTCCATTTACATGCATTTATAATTAGAAGAAAAACAAATCCACAGGAGAAGCTACAAGACCGAATGAAATTCATTGGTCACAAGGTACCAATCAATCCCTCAATTAAAGAGGCGAAATTCTTTTATTATTGAAGTTAAAGTAGAATTTGTACAAAGCTTTAGAAAATCTAAGGAGAAGGGAAAATAGAAGAAGTATGGCATTTTCTGTCTTTTCCAGGTACAGAGCACTCTAGTCTTTTTGAAATCAATCACCCGCCCCCTGGAATTACTCTGAGGAGCCATTATATCATTTTCCAAACTGATTACAACTTTACAAATCATTTACGCCTCTTTAAATTCCTCCATTGCGAAGAAAACACTCATGGCGGGTTAAAAACCAGATCTTGCAATGTAAACGTTACATTTGATTTGCCAGTTTGAATACAGACCGTTTGATTTTCTCTTATAACTTTGAAATTGGGTCGTCCACGTGGTAGAAAGAGATTGGAGCGGGTATGGGGGAAAGCCCTTTGCATTTTGTGATTTTTAGAGATTTAGCAATTTGGAACAAATTGGCCCGCACCCTCGCTTTGATTTTTCAACTTAGGCACGTGGCACGTTTTCATTGGAAATGGGATCACAGCCCTTTTCTCAACATTTAAACCTTTTTTGGAAAAAGGCTAAAAAACTCAAAGTTCTCCGTTGTTCCACTCCCCCGCTTTGACTTTTCAAAGGTGGGCCCGAGACCTTGGTGGAGCTACGGAGCATTCTAGAAATTTTACTTCACTTTTGGGAATTTCGTTAAATTTCCAAAAGCCCCCCGATGGCCCGCACTCCCGCTTTGACTTTTCAACTTAGGCACATGACACGTTTTCATTGGAAATGGGGTCGCGGCCCTTTTCTCAACATTTTAACCTTTTTTGGAAAAAGGCTAAAAAACTCAAAGTTCTTCGTTGTTCCGCTCTCCCGCTTTGACTTTTCAACGGCAGGCCCGAGACCTTGGTAGAGACGCGGAGCATTCTAGAAATTTTACTTCATTTTTGGGAATTTGGTTAAATTTCCAAAAGCCCCCCGATGGCCCACTCTCCCGCTTTGACTTTTCAACGGCGGGCATCAACTTTGACTTTTTCCCTGTAGGCTTCAACTTTGACTTTTTTCCTTTATAGCCTGATCGGGGTTGTGGGTCACTTTTTAACTTTTCACCTTTTTACAAAGAGGCTCAAAAACACAAATTTCTCCACTGACCCACTTCCAATTAGGTATGTCCATGTACTCGTGGATGATGGGGCCAAAATTTGACGGGGAAGAAAATGCCCATCATTCCGACTGTGGGAAAAATACACAAAGGAAGAGAACTTCATCATTTTGAGTCCAATTTTTGAATTTCCTTCACGAGCCGGAGGCATGGAGGCAAAATAATGATTTGATGACCCAGGCCATAGAACAAGTGGACAATTTCGATCAAAAAAGGATATTGTAAAGAGGATATTACGTGCATAGACCAGGAGATGGAGAATTTCTCAAAACGAGCAAAAACAAAGATTTAAACAGCACTAGGGCATGGATTTTGTTATTTCTTCAAACTTTTAACTTGGCTTAAATACTTTAGGAGGGCGAGAGCTCGAAATTTTTAATTTAACTTGGAAAACAAAAAGTGATTTTCGGGAGACAACAGCTAGCTCTAGCTTGGGGACATGGCATGGACTGAGCATGACGAAGACATGGTATGAGGATCCAGAATCTCAAATTTTTAAACCGTATAACGTTGACCAGTGCCTTATCCATTGGGCCTTGCAGAGTCATGTACAATTCTGAGAAAGAATGGAAGAAGGAGGAAACACACAAGCCAAACCACACACAACAAAAACCAAACAAAACTAAAACAAAACCACACAACAGAAAAGGGAAAAACACACCTACGAAATCACCTATGGTACAAGGCGGGGGACAACCCGCTTTCACTGATGATACAGTTTCAAGTATTGCCCACTTCGAGGAAATTCCAATGGCATTCCATCCAAGTATGAGAGGAGAAAAACATTCTCACCACAAGCTCCATGAATTTGGAATGGGCCCAGCCACAATGAATCAAACTTTCCATGGCTGCCCTTTGGTTCTCTTCTCTTGTCCCATAGCAGGACAAAATCTCCAACTTTGAAATTCCTTGCTTTGGTTTTCTTATCAAAAAAATTCTTCACTTTCAACTGATGCTCCTTAATTCTATCCACCACTTGGCATCTGCTTTCTTCCAGCTTCTCCAGGAAGAGGATCCTCTTGTCAATGGAGTCTTTGTATTGACCATCTTCTATTTCTTACAGCAACTTGAGAGCTGGCATCTCAATTGTGAGGGGAATCTCTGCCTCAACTCCATACAACATTTGGAAAGGTGACATACCTATTTCCTTCTTAGGAGTGATCCTATCGGCCCACAATGCATCATATAACTTCTTGTGCCAGTTCCTTTGATTCTCATCTACCAGCTTGCGAACAATGGTCACAATGTTCTTATTGCTTGACTCAGCTTGCCCATTTCCCTGTGGGTAGTAGTCAGAAGAGTGAGATAGTGAGATTCTAAAGCCATAACAAAACTCTGTGAGCTCCTTAGAAGAGAAATAGGTGGCATTGTCTACAACAATTTTCTGTGGTATTCCAAAACAAACAATGATATTCCCCTTGATGAAGTTACAGACTGTTTCAGAGCTGGCTTGCTTGGTCGGGATGGCTTCCACCCATTTAGTGAAGTAATCAGTTGCACTGAGTACATAAGTATGCCCTGCACTAGAATGAGGATTCAAAACACCAATAAAATCTAGCCCCCATTGCTGAAATGGTTCTTCAATCACCACAGGCCTGAGTGGCAATGCAGCTAGTTGTGGCTTTCCAACAAATTGTTGGCATGCTTTGCATTTGGAAACCCAATCTTGAGTGTCTGATAAAGATGGAGGGCCAATAATATCTCCCTCTGAGGATCTTATGTGTGGTGACCATTGCTGAGAAATGTCCACCACAAGCTTGATCATGATATGCCCTGAGCAACTTTTCTTGTTGCTCCTTATCTACACACCTGAGGAAACAACCATCTAGGCCTCTCTTGTAAAGTGCATGATTCCAGATCACAAACTTGGCTACCTTTAGCTTGAGTGTACTTCTTTGTTTGTAGTCAAGATGAGGAGGGCATTCTCCATAAGTGAGGTAGTAAGCAATGTTAGCATACCACTCATCAGTAGTGGTGACAAAGAGCGCCTGTGGATTGTCTCCTGAACAAGTTGAGCAAACACCATATTTTTCTCCCTGCTGAGCCTTGAGAGCTTCATCTTCAACAATCAGCTTGCACAAACCATTTCCTCTTACCAGATTAGAGGGTCTAATCTCCAAGTCATACACTTGGGTCTTTGCAATCCAACTTCCTCTCTTAGCCCCAGGATCTTGTTGAGTGAAAATGGACTTGATTGCACTTCCAGGGACCATCACCATTGTATGGGAATTGAGAATGTAGAATCTGAAACTTTTAACAGCTTTGACCACTATGTAGGCATGTTTCTCCAATTGGCTGTACTTTAGCTCATGATTCTTCAAAGGACAACTCATGAAAGAGATGGGTGCTTCAAAACCTTCATCATTTTTCTGAACAAGGACAACAGAGAGTGTATGTTCTGATGCATAACAATACATGATGAACTCCTTGTTGAAATCTGGAGATACAAGAGTTGGAGCTTTGGCAATGGCTTTCTTGATCTCCTCAAATGTTGTTTTTCCTTCCTTATTCCACTTGAAACCTGCTTGAGGCTTCATCATGGAAGTTATATGCTTAGTCAGTTCAGAAAACTCAGGCACAAAATGATGAAGGAAGTTTACCCTTCCAAAGAATGAATGAACTCCCTTCTTACTGGTTGGTAAGGCTAGTGTTTGGATAGCTCTGATCTTCTCAGGATCAATGTGTGCTCCATGTTTGTTCACAATGTGTCCCACCAACTTACCTTCTGTGACTCCAAAAATGCACTTCTTTAGATTTAGAGAAATGCCATGCTTTCTACACCTTGCAAGGACTTCCTCCAAATGATATATATGATCTTCCCTCCTCTTTGAAAAAACCATGAGGTCATCAAGGTAAATGACAATGTAATATTTCAAATCTTTGAAGGCCAAGTCCATTGCTCTCTGGAAAGTGGCTCCAGCATTAATCAAGCCAAAAGGCATTCTATTGTAAGCAAAAGTGCCCCAAGGTGTTGTGAAGGTTGTTTTGTTGCAATCTTCTTCTGCCACCTTGATTTGGTTGTACCCTGAGAATCCATCAAGCAAAGAGAGCATTTCAGATCCAGTGACTGCTTGCAAAATATGATCCATGATTGGAAGAGGGTAGTTGTCCTTGAGAGATGCCTGATTTAAATTTCGAAAGTCTACACAAATCCTTATTTCCCCATTCTTCTTCCTTACTGGCACAATGTTAGCCACCCATGTTGAATGGTGGATGGGGAAGATGATTCTAGCATTGAGCATCTTTGTCACCTCTTCTTTGATAACATCGGAAATCTTTGGATTGTAGGGCCTTTGTTTTTTCCTGAAGGGCTTAGCTCCTTGCTTCAAAGGAATGGAGTGATGCATTTCCTTTGGCTGAAAAGATTTGAGTTCATCATAGGAATAGGCCAGGACATCTGAGTACTTTTTTAGCAGAGCAACAAACTTTCTCTTCTCTTCTGGTGAGAAGCATTTACCAATGTTAACCATCCTTGGATTCTCTAAAGTGCCAATGTTTTCTTGATCAAAATTAGATGGACACCGAGAAGACTATTTTTCTTTCTCTTGGATGAACCTGTCATGCTTGTCAAAGAGGTCTTCCAAAGAAACTAGGCCTTTGGGGATTTTGTTTCCTTTCAGTTTGATTACTCCCTCTTCATCAATTCCCTCAATTCCTTCCTTCTCTTCTTTGGGGACTGATTCACGGTGTGGGTTTTCACTTCCTTCAAAGAAAATATTATTGAAGTTATCCCTTTGTTCTAAGAAGGCTAGGATCTGATTGTCATCATTGAAGACCTGCCAATGATTTGCATTGTCTAGTACGCTGGGTCTGAACACCATCTCAATGGTCACTTTATCCTTGCCAAAAGAAGGATGAGGTGTCACTAAGGAAGTTGACACTGCTAGAGAATCAGCCTTTTCATTATTCTCCCTAGGGATAGCTTCAATGGAGAATGCATCAAAGGATTCAATGCAGTCCCACACTCTATTTCTATAGTGCCTGAGTCTGGGGTTTTTCACCTGATATTGCCTGTCGGACCTGCTTTACCACAACCTTTGCATCTCAACTTCTTGATTCCCATGTCCTCTGTTGCATTCATGTCTAAGAGTAATGCTTCATACTCTGTTGTATTATTTGTATTGTCAAATTGCATCTTGTAGGCAAAAGGATATACCTCATTGGAGGGAGAGTATAATACTACACCAGCTCCTGAACCTGCTCTGGAATGACTGCCATCAAACTCCATTGTCCAGATTCAGTCTTCTTCTTCCTCCATGAGAAGTGGCAAATCTTCTTCCTTCTGTGATGTAAGGAGGTAATTTCCAAGCCCACAATCTTGAAAAAGGATATCAGCTCTTGGATCATCATACTTCCTTACTGTGAACTTCATTTTTCTGACTGGCAGCAGCTTCTTCATTTCTCCTTTCACTGGGATAGTTGCAGATGACCAATCCATTTTTATTTCTCCACCTAGATCTCTGCAAAAACTTCTACTCAACAGCATACCAAAAGATGTGGGATGTTTGCCACCAAAATGGTCAGGAGTATCTTCTTGTCAGGGTAATCAGCTAGTGCAACCTGAGCATCCTTAATCCTTCCTACCAATGGAACTTGTTTGGATTCCATTGAGTAGCATGTGCCATTTACCCGGGTCAAAGTGAGGCCAAGAGCATTTGCAAACTTTTGTTGGCATCACATTATCTGAGGCTCCAGAATCTATAATGCAATTGTTCAGCTGGAAACCTTTGATGAGAAGTGACAGGTAAAAAGGCTCAACTCTGTTGGTGGTGGAGGCACTGAGGGCTAGCATGTTTTGAGAAGATGGTGTGGATGGTGTGGGAAGTAAGCCTTTAGAATTAGAGATTGGGGATGAAGGGTTACCACCCCAGACTGCCTTGATGAATCTATCAAATTGGGCAGGATGTGTTTGTAGGTATTCAATTTCAGAGAGCTGGACTTTGGTTTTGCTAGCATGCTCTACAAAGTCAAATGAAGTTATGGTAGATGAGGAAGAGGTTCCAGCAGTGGATGAGGACTTAAATGGTAGATGTGTCATTACTTTTGGTGTTGGGTTCTCCATTTCAAATGTAGCAATTGGCTTGGAAGGAGATGGGGGTGTAGCCTTTGATTGAAATTTAGATGTTCTTGCAGAACCAACATTTAGAAGAGAATTGCTCTTAACAACTTTTGAGTTGGGAGAAGAATCAGATAACTTACTTGGCACAACAGTGTGATCCTTGACAACTAGTGAATCTGATTTCTCTCTAGCTGATTCCATGGAAGGTGGTAATGGTGATCCCCTGCTGATGATCTTGTTTAGTGGAGGCTTTGAAGAGCTATCTTCTTTGTTCTTCCTACTCTCAGTTGCGACTACTGGGGCTAAAAAACCATTATTGGATTGTGCACGAGTGAAAACGGCACATGAAAAACTTAGAGCTTATTCATCACCTTCCTCCTCATCATCAATGTATTCAATCAGGCCATTGTGCATGCCAACCTCTTCAATTTCAAGATAGTTTTCATAGTCATCCATGCTTTCTTCTTCAGTTTCCTCAATGTCTACTCCTTCTTCTAATTCCCTATTGTCACATATGGAATTAACTGGTGGTGCTTCAAGGGCAAGCCTACGAGGAGGTGGAGAAATTCTTGGTCTATCAGGAGGATTTGGTCTCCTTAGAGCATTCCTCATCGTGATTTCTGTCAGCTGCTTCTTCAAAACAACTAGATCATTTGCCATTTTTTGGAACATTGGATCAGTGGTGACTGAATTTGAAATGTGACCTTTTTGTATTCCCATTTGGTCCTTTCACTTTTCTAGAAAGAATTAGATCATCATCAGTATCAATTACAAAGTCTTGAACTTCCCTCAATGTTCTTGGTTGGGCTCTTCTGAGGAAGAAACCAACTTTTGATGGAAAAGCATTGATGAAGAACCTTTTCAAGTTGTTTTTCAGGGGGTACCACATCTTCTAGGATCCTTCTTGTCAACTTATCATACCTTGCTACAAAATATCTCATTGATTCGGAGGTCTCCTTCTTCATCTGAACCAATTGGACCAGCAGATCCTGACAATCTTCTGTGCTCTTGAACCTATGTTCAAATGCACTTCTTATATCTTCCCAGCATGTGACAGATCTTGGGGGCAACATGTAGAACCATTCAACAACTCTTTCTTGGAGTGACTCCACAAAGATCCTAACTGAAACATCTTCATTTTCAACTCCCAACACTCCACAAGCAGTGATGAATGTTGCTACATGTTCTTTGGGGAGCTGAGAACCATCCCCTTTGAATTTCGGGAAGTTTTTTCTTGAGCCTCTCGGTAGCTCATGGAGTGGTTGAGAAAGAGCCAGTGGACCAGTGTTTCCTCCCCATGGTACATTAGGCCTATGGGGTTTACGATCCTGTTCATGCTCATGATCGTTCCCCCATTCTGTGTTCCTGTTTCTATCTTCCAGTCTTGCTAAGGCTGCGGCTTCTGTTGCTGCTCTTTCGTCTGTCTCGGCTTGAAGTCTCTCGATTTCTTCGAGTTGAGATCTTATTTCTTCGTCAGGTCTTGCTTCTCTTTCTCAAGCTTCTTCTTTGGTCTTCACGTCAAGTGAAGTCTACAAGGTTCTCGTTTATGTATGAAAATTCACCGTACAAAGGATTGACAACACTCAGGTTCCCAACATGACCGGCTACTTGAAAAGGAAGCCTTTGGATTCTGAGTAGCTCTTGTTTCCTTTGAAGTTCCTCAAAAATGGGATAGTTTGTACTCCTTGTCTCTATTGCTCGAGTGAATTTTCTATCCACCAACTTGAAAATCTATGCTCTTCTTTGGGGTGCTAGAATTTGTCTCTGCCTTTCCAATTCAGATAGCACCTTCCTCTTCCAGGTCTAGAATCCTTATGGAAATGAAGTATTGACTGACACTTTTTCTATTATGCCAAATAGCTTCTCTCAAATCAGAAGCAATGTCTTCTTGGATGTGAAAGAGTAAATCAGGTCTCTCAACAAGAGGATTTCCCGATAATAGCCATGATTTACATCCATGTAGTTTGTGTGATTATTCAATTTCCAAAAACTTTTCCTCTAAAATATCTTTTTTTTGTATTTTATGACCCTGAGGTCATTTTTCAGGCGTATATGCTGCTAAATCTGCCCCACGGTGGGCACCAAAACTATTTGCAAGAAATTTTGTCTTGTAGACAAATTGGTGGGTTTCAAGCCAACGCTAAGGGAATCTAAGTCCATGTACTTGAATGGTGCAGCTTCCGTAGGTGCATGCATAAAAGATGGGTTTCAATGGTGGCCTTTCGACCAGAGATCCAACAGGGGTACTTGTACGTACCCAAAATTGTAAGGTACTGTACTGCGGAACGGTGTAATAAGTGCCCCAATGATGATACAGGTCTCTTCGCAAGGTGTTCGGGATCCAGAAAAGCTTTACAGATATGCGTTAACATCCCGCATGCCCCGCTTAGCCCCCGCGTGCTTTGTTTTCCCTATTTTTCCCTCTTTTCTTGGCTTTTTGGTCTTCAGTGACGAAACCCGCCGCCCTGAACAGGGCGGCGGTCCTGTGCAGGGCGGCGGTCCTGTGCGCGTTTTCCAGAACGCTCTTTTGACGCGACCCGCGTGAAATATCACGACTCACCAGCTTTTCTTGCCGACTTGAGCATGCATTAATGTTTTTGGTCCCCTGGAATAGTGTTTTTCTTTTGTTTAATGTTTAGGAGTTCAGTTTGGATTTGATTTTTGGATGTTTGGATTCCTATAAATGCATGGTTTGTGCTTAGGATTGGTAGCATGCAAATGGCCACATATCCAACTTGTGCTCTGAATTTTGCTCCAAAGTTTGCTTTTGAATTTCTTGTTACAGCAGTTTTAGTTTTCCTTTGCTTAGGATTCTTAGTTTTCTCATTGAGTGCTTTGGTTAGTATTGTATTGCAGCTGGTAAGCCACATATCCAACTTGTGCAAGTGCAAACATTATTCGGGCCACCATTTTCACTCCAACTTTCATGTTTTCAGTGCTGTGTCCCTTTAGTTTGCTTAGGATTGGTAGCATAGTTTGTTGCAGGTTTGTTTTAGCTTTGTGTTGCTGTTGGTAAGCCACAGATCCAACTTGTGCAAACAGTATTATTGTTTTGGAGTAGAATAGTCTAGGCAGCCATTAAAGTTGCAGGTTTTGCTCTTCATACAGACTAGTTTCAGGTTCTGGACGCTTTTGTTGCATGATTCGCAGTAGACCCCGCTAGGAATTGCATAGGCCAAGCTCTGTACTCTTGCGCTATCCCTCTCCTATCCGCATTCTATTATGTCTGCATTCTGAAGGCTGTCCATTGATCCAAATATCTATTCCTGTTGATGCAAGCATTCCACGCTTTTCTGGATTCAAGTGAGCACAAAGAACGAAGAGATCATACTGAGGGGACAAGAACACACACACCGTCGGATTCGCCACTGTTCTGCGAAATCCAGGTTCCATCTTTCAAAGTTTTAGTTAGAATTTATCAAATAACGTAGTTAATCATTTTATTTCAGTTATTTCTATTCTCGATATTGCCAGGGAGGTTGTGGGGATTGATAGTTTCTGAGAAACTATGATTCATTCCTCACTTCTGAGGTAGGATCGAGAATCTTGCAGATAGATTAGTTATTTCGTTGTTTAGAATAGATATACGAAATCGCACAGACAAATAGCTACACTCAGCTATTTTGTTTGTTTTACGTTGTTAGTTTAGTTGTCAATTCTAAATATTTTTAAATAGCTGCTTTCTTATAAATTGCCAGAAAATACAAAAAGAAATTATATATGCTAGAAGTGCACTTAGATTTTACTTTATTTTAGTTTGTTTCATTACTGCTTTTGCATGACAATTACGGGACCTAGGGAGCCCAGGGAATACATTTTCGAGCCAATTGTGCCCCAGCCCAATACCGTAGTAGCAATAACTGACATTGACCAAAACCTTAGGATACAAGTCTTCCAAACAACAACAGACTTCCAACAGATCAGGGCACAGTTGAGAGGGTTAAACATCGAAGACGACCAAGCACATCTGTTTTGGTCAAATCAGCCAAACTACAGATTACCCTAGAAAATACCCACATGACTGTAGAAGGGCTCGAAAGAGAACAAACATTCGGGTGTGATCCTTTAGTTCCACAGCCAGATGCTGGAGACACCCTAGTAGATATAGATACCAGCTTAAGAATCCAAGTTGCGAGAACACCTGTAAGGTATTCTGAGAAGATCGCACAACTGTTGGTTCTAAACATAGAAGCTGAAAAAGCTTACGACTACTGGATACTAGGGATCAGAACTTGATCTCCCGTATGACCATAACGGGACCGCAACAACCAAGAGTCTATGGTTGTGATCCACAGATCCCACAGCCTAACGAATCCATAAGAGAATTAGACATAGACACTGGCCTACGTAAATTAGTATTTCAGTCTACTCCGATTCCACCTATCATCATTCAACAGTTATCCCTACTAGACACAACAGCTAACGAAGCTAGAGAATTTTGGACTAGGCCAGAGAATCGTCCATAGAGTTGACCATATTCACCATATGACCCTATCAGGAGAAATACACGAAACCATCCCGGGTCATTTTCCACGTATCCCACAACCCATAGATCGAATCACGCCAGAGCTCGATATTGATTGGAGCCTTCGAGCAGTCATCCTCGCTGATCGATCTATCACACCAGTCCAAGTTAGAAGGGCCTTCTTTGCCTTAGATTCGCAAATACCATTAGTGCGTGTCGAAGACATTAGATTTCCTAACTAGTTTGCCTGCACATTCTACCCACACCGGCTGTCTCGGCACGACCTCGGGAGGTCGGGTACGCAGAAGAGTTACTTGTTGATTCTCAAGCTCGCCTGTCACTTTTCCGACGTACAAAATTGGTGAACCCAACGTGAAACAAGCAAGTCTTTCACCTTCTCTTTGAGAAGTTTCATCTTCTCCAATCACCTTCGCTCCTTCCCATTATTCTGCGGGTATTCATATACCCCCCGAATATGTCGGGATTCGATGCATACGGCAGACCCCTCTTGGGTCTTGAGGCATACTACGCCCAACAGAATAGGCAGTCATCACCCTCACTCTCAATGTGGGGCGACAACTATTCAACTAATCAATTGTCAACACAAACACCAAGGACTAGATATAACTCGTCCTTCCAAACAGAGGGGTTGGAGCAACTTGCTCAAACACAAACAGAGCCTTCAGGCTCGAACAATATGACACTAACTGGAGAGTCTGCTTCATCTCCTCAGGTATTACTCAGACCGCCTATTAGTAGACAATCAGATCCATACTTGGTCTTAGATGATGGACAATCAATACCTTATCCTAGGAGTGAACAACGCTCCCGGGGTATGTACCCGCCTATAGGAGGTTTACAAGTACAACCCGAGACCCATTTTCAAGAAAATATCTCTACAGGAAATATTCTTGGAGAAACTTGGCAGGATAGCAATCAGTTCATGACAGGCTATCACATGCCTATACAACACCAAGGTACACAACAAACGCCACTCAGGCAAAGTACCGTGACTTCACCAAATGAAGTCATTTCAACGTTAGTAGAAAGAGTGCGAGGGTTAGAACTTGCTCAAGCAAATCAAAATCCTCCGTTCATACAAACGGGGAGTTCCAATCCTCCATACCATCCTAGCCAAGTAGATCTCCTCACAGGAGTAGGCACGTTAGGTGTGACTCCTCAGTATTCACAACAAGTGCCAACTAGACCCACTATCGCTAGCACTGTTCCTCCGGGTCCAGTACAGAGCAATCCATTCCTGGATAGTACCCCTTCGTACTTAAACATGTACTCCAAATCACCACAAGGGGATATGTACTCATCCCCCGGCGTGTTTACTCAAATGCAAGGATTGCCTTATGCCCCTGCTAATGCGTACATTACGCCATATCAACAACCCGTTCCGCCACCGCCTCCTCAACAGGCACCATCAATGGTTGAGACGTATGCGATAGGGACTTATTCAGAATATTTAAAGGAGCCCTTAGATTTCGCCATACGAAGCGTCATGCTTCCAAGACCTCTTCCCGATTTGCCCAAATACAAAGGAGAAGGAGATCCGAATGCGCATATCAAAGCTTACGCTACAGCCATTCGAGAATTACTCCCATGGGATGGGGTTGTTGCTAAAATATTCCCCAAAACGCTAGAAGGCATTGCCCTCGATTGGTATTACAGAATACCCGAAGCTTCCATACATTCATTCAAACAACTCGTGTCTGAGTTCATCAAAGCCTTCGACATGAACAAACTATTAAGGACAGGAATCAGGGAGTTCTTGCACATCAAGCAAGAACATAACGAGTCTGTCGCCCATTTCATCCAAAGGTGGCGCACAGTCCTTTATTCCTCGGCAAGCGCTCCAAACATGGATCAGATGGAGCTATGCGATTTATTCCTTCATTCTCTTAGCAGAGAAGTGAAGGAAGAAGTCCAGAAGTTCCCACTAAGGACTTATGACGAGGTACTTGAGAGCGCTCTGCGAATTGATCAAGCAGCGATAGATAGTGGCCGTAAGACGTATGGAGCAAACGGGAGGTTAATCACCTCTACTCAAAATACTACAACCACCACAAGCGTCAATCAAGGACCCAAAATCCTTAACAAAAATCGTGGGGTAACAACAGATGGGGTAACTGACCAGCCCAAGAGGGTAAATGTCGTTAATACTCCGTCACAAACAAACAACCAAAGAAACAACAATTTTACCCCGACGATCAATACGGTGGATTTTAATAATCCACAACAACAACAACGGCGAAATCCCATACAAGGACCAAGCCAAAACTCCTTTGGTTATCAAAACCAAAGTCAAAACCAGAAACAACAAAACTTTAGTCCTAATAGGCAACAGTTTGATCGGAATTTTAGGCCACAATACACACCAAACCAACAAAACGGGAATTACAACCCCAATTCTTATTGTGGTTTCCATAAAATTCGGGGTCATGACACTAGAACGTGTCGTGATTACAACAAATTCATGCAACGCTTGCCAAATGAACAAAAACAATTTTTTATGGATATGTTCTTAGCAGATCCTACGTCACCAACGGCAAATACCTTCGCAGGGGCAGTTTCCCCTCAGAATGCCCCTCTCAAGATCTTTAATGATCCACTCCCAAATCATGATAGCGATAGGTTGAAACCAACTGGAACAAACAAAGGTGCAATAACAGGAAACAACGATCACGAGGCCTCAACCTCGCTAAATCCGTTAGTCGCGCCACAACTAGGAAGTCAACCACGACCTAAGGTAGTTGGATTAGTAGAGTTAGACTCCGAATTACCCGTTGAAGCAATTACGAGAACACGAGAGTATTTCTCTCAACCAAGTCCAAGCCACCTGCCGGAAACAGATAACATCCAGCAAACCGTAGCAAAACCTATGGGTGCTTACGATCTAATTAATGATCTAACAAAAACCTTCTCGCATATTTCATTCCTTGATTTACTAAAGAATTCCCCTGCTCACAGGGCTGCTCTTTTAGAGGCGTTAGGTTTGGGTCATTTAGTTAGTATCACTCCACCACCGGAAGCGCAAGTAAATCATATAGACTTTGATGTTTATCCACCAGGACAGGCGGATAGGGATGTTGAATTCATATTCGAAATAAGTAAAATGCCTACAGATGCTGAGATCGCACGCCGAGGCGATCCAGCCCTACACTTGCAAGTACAAGTTTATAATAACTATGTAAAACGGGCAATGGTTGATGATGGGGCTGCAGTTAACATAGTCCCTTTCTCTTTTCTCCAAAAATTGGGATATGGAGAAACAAACTGTTCTACTACACGAAATACCTTGAGGGGCTACGATAGCCTTAAAGCCACATCGATAGGAACTATAATACTACCGGTCACCTTAGGACCTAAAACAATCCTGACTGAGTTTTATATTATAGATCGGGAAACTAACTATAATATGATCCTCGGCCGGCCCTGGATACATCGAATGAAGGCAATCCCTTCCACGCTATTTCAAGAAGTAAGATTCCTGCATCTGGGAAAGGTATTTGTAGCCAAAGGTGATCCAAAGCCGTTTGACGTACACCTAGCTGATTTAAAGAAAAGACCAGGTATACACTCAGAATTCGAACTTCCAACAAACCAACTTAACAAACCCTCTGACCCAAAGCCAGAGGAAAAGTTGATACCTACGACGGATCTTGAAACTACCAACATAGCCAAAACAATTCCAACCCCTAAAGGTAAAACTAAAGAAATAGTATCATTAGGGACTACTGCAAAGATCGTTGAGTTGATAGAACAAGATTCACCAATGTTCTTACCATTCGATTCAGTAGGTATCGGATTTTCCCTAGGTGTTGGTTCCTTGCCAGCAGAAGATCTCTGTATGGTAGAAGTAGAGTGTGCAAACACAGCAGATACACCTACATCCATACTCCCGGCTAAGTATTGGACTCTCCATTTCGATGGAGCTAAATGCCGTTATGGAGCGGGGGCAGGTATAATTCTTACCTCGCCCGAAGAGAAGGTCCTCCCATTCTCTTTTAAATTAAACTTTGAATGTACAAACAACGGCGCTGAGTACGAAGCCCTCCTCCTTGGCCTTACCTTAGCCAAAAGAATTGGTATTGATAATATCAGAGTTTTAGGAGACTCGCAATTAGTGGCAAACCAAGTTTCAGAGGTATATGAAACTAAAGCCGAACACTTGCAACTTTACAAAAACGCTGTATTAGATTTAAGCAAGGCATTCAACTTCATATCCATTGAAGCAATCCCGCGAGAAAAAAATCTTCTCGCCGATTCAATAGCAACCTCAGCATCACGTTTTACTCCAAACAATGAGCTAGAAGATACTCATTTTACAATATCCATTCGAAACGAACCATTGATAAAAACAATGATAGATCCTCTTTCAAACGGAAGTGAATCTACCATCCTAGACCATGTTGGAAATGATGCGGCTACTTTGGATTACTTAAATGCCTTTGCAGCACTACATCTCTCCTATCACACGCTAGATTTATCCCTGATCCCGCATTCATCTTCCTACTTCGGAAATCCTGTAATGAATCTTCCCTCACAAAAAGAACCTAATATATACGTGGTGGAAAACGGGGATGATATAGATCTACCTCCGGCACCACCTGAGTTCGAAGAGGGTAATGCCTCTTTAATTGAAGAAACAATCGATGTCAATATCGGAACGGAAGATGAACCAAGAATTTTAAAGTTAGGTTCTTCGTTAACCCCAGAGGAAGTGGAAATACATACTCAGGTTCTCAAAGAACATCAAAAGGCATTTGCATTTAATTACAAAGAGATGACAGGAGTCGCACCCCACATTGCGGTACACAACCTCGTCACTAGATCAGATGCAAAGCCAATTAAACAAAAATCAAGACCCATGAAGCCCAAAGTAGCCCTCATGGTAAAAGAGGAGGTAATAAAACTCCTTCAGGTAGGATTCATCAAGCCAGTTGACTACTCCCAATGGGTATCCAACATCGTTCCCGTTCTCAAGAAGAATGGAAAGATACGCATTTGCATAGACTTCCGAGACATCAACAAAGCGTGTCCTAAGGACGACTTCCCATTACCATCCATGGATGAAGACGCTTACAGAGAAGCACGTCTTTCTCAATTAGAAAGTCTGGATGAAGCTAGGTTAGACGCTGAACAACGACATAGAGTCTATGCCGACCGGATGTGCCGGCAGTACAACAAGAAGGTCTATGAACGTGACATATACGAAGGTGACCTAGTTCTAAGGTTAGACAGCCGGATCGACAAGAAGACCGGCGAAGGAAGGAAATTCCGGCCCAAATGGTTGGGCCCGTACCGAGTCACAAAGGACTACGGAAATGGTGCATACCTCTTATGCACGCTAGAAGGTGAGGAGTTTGGCGAAACAGTCAATTCTCTCCACCTCAAGCGTTTCTACGCGTAAGCAGCTAACGCTACCTATATAACTATCTACATTGCATTTTCATACAAATTAGGATCATTTTGTCCACTTGTTCTTACACAAATTGTGATCAGGGAATCTATTCTCAAAGCAATTTATTTCAAACTCGTGATGTTTCTGGCATAAAGTTCTTTAATCATACTTCTCCGTCTTCGATATCATCAATCAACTCAGAATCTTTTATCAAACAAAATCAGACATGACGAAGTCCTAACGGTAACCATACCAAGATCTGCAAGTTCGTTCTCGCTTTGATTTCTTCTTAGGATAGGTGTCTTGCCTATGGTCTGTTCTAGAAGCTTCATGGTGTCGCATCTATCCCATATACACATCTCTTTGGAAAAAAAAGCATATACTGACATTTTACTCAAATAGACAAGTCAAGAAGTGATTAAACAGAAAATTTTATTTTTACACATTTCCTTGCCCCACCAACCTTCGGTGATGAGCTTGCGTCTCTTACTAGTGACGTAGGGTTGGGAAAGGATGGAAATGCCCTTACTCGCCTATGCCTTGCCCACGGTGATAAACCCATGTTTCTTACAGGTAGCATGGGGCAAAGTGTAGGGGGTCCTCTAAACAAAGTAAATGTTAAAAGGTCATAAACAATCAATTCAAACTTTGAGTCAATAACGAATGAATCAGATGTTCAAAAATTCCAAGAGAGTTAAAAATCCTAAAAACCCAGATTTTGTCTACTATGTGGCCATCTACGGGTCTAAGTCTGGATAAACCGCAAAGCAAGTTGCATCCAAAACTATGAAGTCATTCAGGTAGAATAAAGCTTGTAGTTTTCATTTGGTTCCACCAAAGCTTCGTCTGTCTTTCACCACTATCACTTCACCATATTCCATAACTTGCGCCCTTCTTGGCTCTTGGTGATGAGCCCTCGCATCTTACTAGTTGCGTGGAGTTAGGAGTGGGGCAAGTTAATCTGTTCATCATACTGATTATTTTCATCATTTTGCCAAAACAAATCATGAGGTATCCAAATTGCTCACAGAAACTAAGATTTAAGATCACAATATATCTACAATATCATGTATCAGCATCATGAAACACAAAAAGAAAGCAAACATTTGCATCATCTGTTTTCCATTGCATACATTCTAGAAAGCATATGAAACATACATCGTAGTATACAAAAAAAAAAAAAAAAAACTGGAAACAGAAAGTAGAATACAAATGACAAGTTTTGATCCAAAACCGACGCATATATATAAATAATCAAAGTTTATATACAATGCCATCATGCACTAGGCATGGTCAAAATGCTCAAAGAGCCCGTAATACACAAAAGAATCTAAATACAAATACAGAAAGCCAAGTGGCCTCTCAACCCCTGCGCGATCCCGCTGAAGGTGCGCGCCCTCGCCTAGGACTCCGGCTACGCTGGCGCTCTGAATGGACGGAGGGCTCGGGGTCCCTAGGGGCAGTCGTAGTCTCGCCATGAGAGCGGCTCCTCATAAGACGCTCGGCTGTCCTATAGCCTGCCAACTCTGTACGGAGAGTTGACACCATCTTGGCCACATGCCAAACGGGAGCGAAGACGTCAGTGTGCCTGCCGGCTGCTGAGGGCTCCCCGGCATCCACAGATAACTCCGCACGGGTCTTATCCATAGGGATCATCAGAGAATCGACGCAAACCCTACGGATTAGATCCCGCCACTCATCAACAGTCTCTGCAAAGCAAAGAAAGAAAAACGAATTAGGAACTAGGCAAGAGGTTAAAGTGTACACAATACAAATATAAGGAGAGTTAACATTCAAAAACAAATCCTAAAACAAACAAGCATTGAAAGGAGGAGAGGATAACTTACTCGGATCACCAGGCCTCCAAGATGGGTCGCCAGGGCCAGCACCTGCTGCTGATGCCGCTGCTGACTGAGGGGCTGCTCCTGTAGTTGGGGCAACATGACGCCCCGCAACGGACTCATCGTCTCCACCATGGCCTCGGGAGAGTGGCTCCTCAGAAGCCACGGTCTCTCTCTCTGCACTCTGCTCCTCCCTCTCTGCCCGCAGAATGTCCTGAGTATCATGCCACTCAGGATCGCTCTCGTCCGTCTGCTCCTCTGACCCTCCCTCTGTGTGCTCCTCAGAATCGGAGTCAATATCTATGGGGTCGTCACTGCTATGAGCAGGACCTGCAGCAATCTGAAGTAATGGTGCCTGAGGCGCACCAGCTCTCCCTCTGGCCCGAACTATCCCCCTGGCTGTAATAGGAATGCCAGGGGTAACCACTGTCCAACCACGGCCTCTAGGCCCCCCTCTAGCCTCTCGGACTGATCTATAAACAGGTGCTACTGGAGGAAGCATAGCCGCGTATGGGAGGCCAAACTGCTGAGGAACCCTGCTGAAGGGATGTACCTCTACCCGTCCCACACGATCGATAAGCTGCCCTGTGATGGAGCAGGAGACCAATGTCGTGGTCTCCTCTCCCCATATACCGGCCATAAGCTGGTACGGTGTAGCCTCCATGTCTGCCGTGGTAAGGGTGGCTACTGGCTGGTGAGGTGCTCTGAGCACTGACATACCTGACCATCGGGCTGCCCTCACCGCCCCGGGATCTGCCACCTCCACGCCTCTGCCATACGGAATGAAGCGCTCATACACCCAACTCATGACTAGAGTGGGGTGGCTCAAGGACTGTCCCTGCAATCGGACCACCCTGTATAAGTCATGGTAGGTGGTCCCCAAAATGTCCGCGCCCCAGGCGTATTTCCGGCCATGTCCCTCTATCTGTGCAATGATGGGGCCCCAACAGTATAATAAGGTGTCCCCTCCCTTGTCCCCGATGAGTCTCGAGGCAAGGATCCCCATAATAGCCTGTCGAAAGATAGGGATGGGCAAAGAAGGAATGGATCTGACTCGCACTCCCTTCTTCGGCCCCGTAGAAATGGCTGCATCCCCCATATAACCAGCCCACTGAGCTATCTGTGCCCTGGAACCAGCTGTCTCTAGTTTAAGTCTCCTCCCGATGATCGGGACCCCCAGGATGCGGTAAACATCCTCCAAAGTGATGGTCCACTCACCACGGACCCCTGGCAGTCGGAAGGTGTTCCGATCTGCATCCCAATATGAAAATAGGTCACAAAGAATGTGACTGGATGGAGCAACGTGGGGCACACGCGATATACGCAATATGCCGGCCCTCTGCAATGTGTCCTCCTCATCTGCTGAGAGGGCATCCAATACCCCGGGCAGCCAGTCGCACTCTCTCTCCCGGCTCCATCTAATGTACTCCTCTTTTGCCTGCATACACCCAAAAACACACAAAGAAGAGTAAGTTAGTATCTAAACAATATCAAGAGAAGCATAAAAACACGTACAAATGCTAAAAATACAAGTACAAGCTTTCAAAATAGGTTCTTTTGCATTCTGTTCAGAACCGCCGCCCTGAGCAGGGGGGGCGGTTTTGTAACCGCCGCCTTAAAGGCGGCGGTCTCGTGACCGCCGCCCTGTACAGGGCGGCGGTCGTGTAACCGCCGCCCTGTCCAGGGCGGCGGTCGCGGTCCGGAAACCCGCGCGGGTTTTTGGGCTTAAAAAGCCCAAAAAAATGCAAAAAATGACTATTTTAATCAAAAATGGGGCCTACCCAGTAGGCGCCCCCCCTAGATGGACCCTTTAAACCAAACATTTTCGAAAATAACCCCCCCATTGCAAAGAATTTAACATTTCAAATCAGAAGGGGGAAAAACACAAAATTGAAGAAAACCAACCTGTGATCTCGCGGGGTGGCGTTCCGCACGTGGAGGCATGATCTCTATCTCACTGCGGACGTTTTGACTCTACTCGCGTGAGAAACCGTCACCGTGGGTCCCAGAGCTCAAAATCTATCAAGTCGACTCGCGCAAATGAATAGGAAAATGGGCCCACTTTCATATATATATCCTTCTGTTTCGTTTTAAAATGGCTTTTTCGCAGGTTCGGAGCGTTGACGGAGGTAAGTTTCTATCCTCGCACTAATGGTACGTCCTCTTCCCCTATTATTTTAGCGTTTATTTTCCAAATTATTGTATCTATCTGCACTTGAGTTCTCTTTTCATTTTGCAGGTGGCGGGAATTTTGGATGGCGTCATTTCGACACACGGACGTATAAGGTATAACTTCTAACTTCCCATTTCGGGACTGCCATACTCGGACCCACCGTTTTATGCCTCTTCATGGCTAAAACGCTTCTCCGAGGGGGCAATATGTACGTACCCAAAATTGTAAGGTACTGTACTGCGGAACGGTGTAATAAGTGCCCCAATGATGATACAGGTCTCTTCGCAAGGTGTTCGGGATCCAGAAAAGCTTTACAGATATGCGTTAACATCCCGCATGCCCCGCTTAGCCCCCGCGTGCTTTGTTTTCCCTATTTTTCCCTCTTTTCTTGGCTTTTTGGTCTTCAGTGACGAAACCGCCGCCCGCCGCCTGCCCTGAACAGGGCGGCGGTCCTGTAACCGCCGCCCTGAGCAGGGCGGCGGTCCGCGTTTTCCAGAACGCTCTTTTGACGCGACCCGCGTGAAATATCACGACTCACCAGCTTTTCTTGCCGACTTAAGCATGCATTAATGTTTTTGGTCCCCTGGAATAGTGTTTTTCTTTTGTTTAATGTTTAGGAGTTCAGTTTGGATTTGATTTTTGGATGTTTGGATTCCTATAAATGCATGGTTTGTGCACATGCAAATGGCTCTGAATTTTGCTCCAAAGTTTGCTTTTGAATTTCTTGTTACAGCAGTTTTAGTTTTCCTTTGCTTAGGATTCTTAGTTTTCTCATTGAGTGCTTTGGTTAGTATTGTATTGCAGCTGGTAAGCCACATATCCAACTTGTGCAAGTGCAAACATTATTTGGGCCACCATTTTCACTCCAATTTTCATGTTTTCAGTGCTGTGGTCCTTTTAGTTTGCTTAGGATTGGTAGCATAGTTTGTTGCAGGTTTGTTTTAGCTTTGTGTTACTGTTGGTAAGCCACAGATCCAACTTGTGCAAACAGTATTATTGTTTTGGAGTAGAATAGTCTAGGCAGCCATTAAAGTTGCAGGTTTTGCTCTTCATACAGACTAGTTTCAGGTTCTGGACGCTTTTGTTGCATGATTCGCAGTAGACCCCGCTAGGAATTGCATAGGCCAAGCTCTGTACTCTTGCGCTATCCCTCTCCTATCCGCATTCTATTCTGTCTGCATTCTGAAGACTGTCCATTGATCCAAATATCTATTCCTGTTGATGCAAACATTCCACGCTTTTCTGGATTCACGTGAGCACAAGAACGAAGAGATCATACTGAGGGGACAAGAACACACACACCGTCGGATTCGCCACTGTTCTGCGAAATCCAGGTTCCATCTTTCAAAGTTTTAGTTAGAACTTATCAAATAAAGTAGTTAATCATTTTATTTCAGTTATTTCTATTCTCGATATTGCCAGGGAGGTTGTGGGGATTGATAGTTTCTGAGAAACTATGATTCATTCCTCACTTCTGAGGTAGGATCGAGAATCTTGCAGATAGATTAGTTATTTCGTTGTTTAGAATAGATATACGAAATCGCACAGACAAATAGCTACACTCGGCTATTTTGTTTGTTTTACGTTGTTAGTTTAGTTGTCAATTCTAAATATTTTTAAATAGCTGCTTTCTTATAAATTGCCAGAAAATACAAAAAGAAATTATATATGCTAGAAGTGTACTTAGATTTTACTTTATTTTAGTTTGTTTCATTACTGCTTTTGCATGACAATTACGGGACCTAGGGAGCCCAGGGAATACATTTTCGAGCCAATTGTGCCCCAGCCCAATACCGTAGTGGCAATAACTGACATTGACCAAAACCTTAGGATACAAGTCTTCCAAACAACAACAGACTTCCAACAGATCAGGGCACAGTTGAGAGGGTTAAACATCGAAGACGACCAAGCACATCTGTTTTGGTCAAATCAGCCAAACTACAGATTACCCTAGAAAATACCCACATGACTGTAGAAGGGCTCGAAAGAGAACAAACATTCGGGTGTGATCCTTTAGTTCCACAGCCAGATGCTGGAGACACCCTAGTAGATATAGATACCAGCTTAAGAATCCAAGTTGCGATAACACCAGTAAGGTATTCTGAGAAGATCGCACAACTGTTGGTTCTAAACATAGAAGCTGAAAAAGCTTACGACTACTGGATACTAGGGATTAGAACTTGATCTCCCGTATGACCATAACGGGACCGCAACAACCAAGAGTCTATGGTTGTGATCCACAGATCCCACAGCCTAACGAATCCATAAGAGAATTAGACATAGACACTGGCCTACGTAAATTAGTATTTCAGTCTACTCCGATTCCACCTCTCATCATTCAACAGTTATCCCTACTAGACACAACAGCTAACGAAGCTAGAGAATTTTGGACTAGGCCAGAGAATCGTCCATAGAGTTGACCATATTCACCATATGACCCTATCAGGAGAAATACACGAAACCATCCCGGGTCATTTTCCACGTATCCCACAACCCATAGATCGAATCACGCCAGAGCTCGATATTGATTGGAGCCTTCGAGCAGTCATCCTCGCTGATCGATCTATCACACCAGTCCAAGTTAGAAGGGCCTTCTTTGCCTTAGATTCGCAAATACCATTAGTGCGTGTCGAAGACATTAGATTGCCTAACTAGTTTGCCTGCACATTCTACCCACACCGGCTGTCTCGGCACGACCTCGGGAGGTCGGGTACGCAGAAGAGTTACTTGTTGATTCTCAAGCTCGCCTGTCACTTTTCCGACGTCCCGAATATGTCGGGATTCGATGCATACGGCAGACCCCTCTTGGGTCTTGAGGTATACTACGCCCAACAGAATAGGCAGTCATCACCCTCACTCTCAATATGGGGCGATAACTATTCAACTAATCAATTGTCAACAACAAACACCAAGGACTAGATATAACTCGTCCTTCCAAATAGAGGGGTTGGAGCAACTTGCTCAAACACAAACAGAGCCTTCAGGCTCGAACAATATGACACTAACTGGAGAGTCTGCTTCATCTCCTCAGGTATTACTCAAACCGCCTATTAGTAGACAATCAGATCCATACTTGGTCTTAGATGATGGACAATCAATACCTTATCCTAGGAGTGAACAACGCTCCCGGGGTATGTACCCGCCTATAGGAGGTTTACAAGTACAACCCGAGACCCATTATCAAGAAAATATCTCTACAGGAAATATTCTTGGAGAAACTTGGCAGGATAGCAATCAGTTCATGACAGGCTATCACATGCCTATACAACACCAAGGTACACAACAAACGCCACTCAGGCAAAGTACCGTAACTTCACCAAATGAAGTCATTTCAACGTTAGTAGAAAGAGTGCGAGGGTTAGAACTTGCTCAAGCAAATCAAAATCCTCCGTTCATACAAATGGGGAGTTCCAATCCTCCATACCATCCTAGCCAAGTAGATCTCCTCACAGGAGTAGGCACGTTAGGTGTGACTCCTCAGTATTCACAACAAGTGCCAACTAGACCCACTATTGCTAGCACTGTTCCTCCAGGTCCAGTACAAAGCAATCCATTCCTGGATTGTACCCCTTCGTACTTAAACATGTACTCCAAATCACCACAAGGGGATATGTACTCATCCCCCGGCGTGTTTACTCAAATGCAAGGATTGCCTTATGCCCCTGCTAATGCGTACGTTACGCCATATCAACAACCTGTTCCACCACCCGCCTCCTCAACAAGACACCGTCAATGGTTGAGACGTATGCGATAGGGACTTATTAAGAATATTTAAAGGAGCCCTTAGATTTCGCCATACGAAGCATCATGCTTCCAAGACCTCTTCCCAATTTGCCTAAATACAAAGGAGAAGGAGATCCGAATGCGCATATCAAAGCTTACGCTACAGCCATTCGTGAATTACTCCCATGGGATGGCGTTGTTGCTAAAATATTCCCCAAAACGCTAGAAGGCATTGCCCTCAATTGGTATTACAGAATACCTGAAGCTTCCATACATTCATTCAAACAACTCGTGTCTGAGTTCATCAAAGCCTTCGACATGAACAAACTACTAAGGACGGGAATCAGGGAGTTCTTGCACATCAAGCAAGAACATAATGAGTCTATCGCCCATTTCATCCAAAGGTGGTGCACAGTCCTTTATTCCTCTTGGCAAGCGCTCCAAACATGGATCAGATGGAGCTATGCGATTTATTCCTTCATTCTCTTAGCAGAGAAGTGAAGGAAGAAGTCCAGAAGTTCCCACTAAGGTATTATGACGAGGTACTTGAGAGCACTTTGCGAATTGATCAAGTAGCGATAGATAGTGGCTGTAAGACGTATGGAGCAAATGGGAGGTTAATCACCTCTACTCAAAATACTACAACCACCACAAGCGTCAATCAAGGACCAAAAATCCTTAACAAAAATCGTGGGGTAACAACAGATGGAGTAACTGACCAGCCCAAGAGGGTAAATGTCGTTAATACTCCGTCACAAACAAACAACCAAAGAAACAACAATTTTACCCCGACGATCAATACGGTGGATTTTAATAATCCACAACAACAACAACGGAGAAATCCCATACAAGGACGAAGCCAAAACTCCTTTGGTTATCAAAACCAAAGTCAAAACCAGAAACAACCAAAACTTTAGTCCTAATAGGCAACAGTTTGATCGGAATTTTAGGCCACAATACACACCAAACCAACAAAATGGGAATTACAACCCCAATTATTATTGTGGTTTCCATAAAATTTGAGGTCATGACACTAGAACGTGTCGTGATTACAACAAATTCATGCAACACTTGCCAAGTGAACAAAATTTTTTTTTTACGGATATGTTCTTAGCAGATCCTACGTCACCAACGGCAAGTACCTTCACAGGGGCAGTTTCCCCTCAGAATGCCCCTCTCAAGATCTTTAATGATCCACTCCCAAATCATGATAGCGATAGGTTGAAACCAACTGGAACAAAAAAAGGTGCAATAACAGGAAACAACGATCACGAGGCCTCAACCTCGCTAAATCCGTTAGTCGCGCCACAACTAGGAAGTCAACCACGACCTAAGGTAGTTGTATTAGTAGAGTTAGATTCCGAATTACCCGTTGAAGCAATTACGAGAACACGAGAGTATTTCTCTCAACCAAGTCCAAGCCACCTGCCAGAAACAGATAACATCCAGCAAACCGTAGCAAAACCTATGGGTTCTTACAATCTAATTAATGATCTAACAAAAACCTTCTAGCATATTTCATTCCTTGATTTACTAAAGAATTCCCCTGCTCACAGGGCTGCTCTTTTAGAGGCATTAGGTTTGGGTCATTTAGTTAGTATCACTCCACCACCAGAAGTGCAAGTAAATCATATAGACTTTGATGCTTATCCTCCGGGACAGGCGGATAGGGATATCGAATTCATATTCAAAATAGGTAAAATGCCTACAGATGCTGAAATCGCATGCCGAGGCGATCCAACCTTACACTTGCAAGTGCAGGTTTATAATAATTATGTAAAACGGGCAATGGTTGATGATGGAGCTGTAGTTAACATAGTCCCTTTCTCTTTACTCCAAAAATTGGGATATGGAGAAACAAACTGTTCTACTACACGAAATACCTTGAGAGGCTACGATAGCCTTAAAGCCACATCGATAGGAACTATAATACTACCGGTCACCTTAGGACCTAAAACAATCCTGATTGAGTTTTATATTATAGATCGGGAAACTAACTATAATATGATCCTCGGCCGGCCCTTGGATACATCGAATGAAGGCAATCCCTTCCACGCTATTTCAAGAAGTAAGATTCCTGCATCTGGGAAAGGTATTTGTAGCCAAAGGTGATCCAAAGCCGTTTGATGTACACCTAGCTGATTTAAAGAAAAGACCAGGTATACACTCAGAATTTGAACTTCCAACAAACCAACTTAACAAACCCTCTGACCCAAAGCCAGAGGAAAAGTTGATACTACGACGGATCTTGAAACTACCAACATAGCCCAAACAATTCCAACCCCTAAAGGCAAAACTAAAGAAATAGTATCATTAGGGACTACTGCAAAGATTGTTGAGTTGATAGAACAAGATCACCAATGTTCTTACCATTCGATTCAGTAGGTATCGGATTTTCCCTAGGTGTTGGTTCCTTGCCAGCAGAAGATCTCTGTATGGTAGAAGTAGAGTGTGCAAACACAGCAAATACACCTACATCCATACTCCCAGCTAAGTATTGGACTCTCCATTTCGATGGAGCTAAATGTCGTTATGGAGCGGGGGCAGGTATAATTCTTACCTCGCCCGAAGAGAAGGTCCTCCCATTCTCTTTTAAATTAAACTTTGAATGCACAAACAACAGCGCTAAGTACGAAGCCCTCCTCCTTGGCCTTACCTTAGCCAAAAGAATTGGTATCGATAATATCAGAGTTTTAGGAGACTCGCAATTAGTGGCAAACCAAGTTTCAGAGGTATATGAAACTAAAGCCGAACACTTGCAACTTTACAAAAACGATGTATTAGATTTAAGCAAGGCGTTCAACTTCATATCCATTGAAGCAATCCCGCGAGAAAAAAATCTTCTCGCCGATTCAATAGCAACCTCAGCATCACGTTTTACTCCAAACAATGAGCTAGAAGATACTCATTTCACGGTATCCATTCGTAACGAACCATTAATAAAAACAATGATGGATCCTCTTTCAAACGGAAGTAAATCTACTGTCCTAGACCATGTTGGAAATGATGCGGCTTCTTTGGATTACTTAAATGCCTTTGCAGCACTACATCTCTCCTATCACATGCTAGATTTATCTCTGATCTCGCATTCATCTTCCTACTTCGGAAATCCCGTAATGAATCTTCCCTCACAAAAGGAACCTAATATATACGCAGTGGAAAACGGGGATGATATAGATCTACCTCCGGCACCACCTGAGTTCGAAGAGGGTAATGCCTCTTTAATTGAAGAAACAATCGATGTCAATATTGGAACGGAAGATGAACCAAGAATTCTAAAGTTAGGTTCTTCGTTAAACCCAGAGGAAGTGGAAATACATACTCAGGTTCTCAAAGAACATCAAAAGGCATTTGCATTTAATTACAAAGAGATGACAGGAGTCGCACCCCACATTGCGGTACACAACCTCGTCACTAGATCAGATGCAAAGCCAATTAAACAAAAATCAAGACCCATGAAGCCCAAAGCAGCCCTCATGGTAAAAGAGGAGGTAATAAAACTCCTTCATGTAGGATTCATCAAGCTAGTTGACTACTCCCAATGGGTATCCAACATCGTTCCCGTTCCCAAGAAGAATGGAAAGATACGCATTTGCATAGACTTCCGAGACATCAACAAAGCGTGTCCTAAGGACGACTTCCCATTACCATCCATGATGAAGACGCTTACAGAGAAGCACGTCTTTCTCAATTAGAAAGTTGGATGAAGCTAGGTTAGACGCTGAACAACGACATAGAGTCTATGCCGACCGGATGTGCCGGCAGTACAACAAGAAGGTCTATGAACGTGACATATATGAAGGTGACCTAGTTCTAAGGTTAGACAGCCGGATCAACAAGAAGACAGGTGAAGGAAGGAAATTCCGGCCCAAATGGTTGGGCCCGTACCGAGTCACAAAGGACTACGGAAATGGTGCATACCTCTTATGCACGCTAGAAGGTGAGGAGTTTGGCGAAACAGTCAATTCTCTCCACCTCAAGCGTTTCGACGCGTAAGTAGCTAACGCTACCTATATAACTATCTACATTGCATTTTCATACAAATTAGGATCATTTTGTCCACTTGTTCTTACACAAATTGTGATCAAGGAATATATTCTCAAAACAACTTATTTCAAACTCGTGATGTTTCTGGCATAAAGTTCTTTAATCATACTTCTCCGTCTTCGATATCATCAATCAACTCAGAATCTTTTATCAAACAAAATCAGACATGACGAAGTCCTAACGGTAACCATACCAAGATCTGCAAGTTCGTTCTTGCTTTGATTTCTTCTTAGGATAGTGTCTTGCCTATGGTCTGTTCTAGAAGCTTCATGGTGTCACATCTATCCCATATGCACATCTCTTTGGAAATAAGAATATACTGACATCTTACTCAAATAGACAAGTCAAGAAGTGATTAAACAGAAAATTTTATTTTTACACATTTCCTTGCCCCACCCAACCTTCGGTGATAAGCTTGCGTCTCTTACTAGTGACGTAGGGTTGGGAAAGGATGGAAATGCCCTTACTTGCCTATGCCTTGCCCACGGTGATAAACCCATGTTTCTTACAGGTAGCATGGGGCAAAGTGTAGGGGGTCCTCTAAACAAAGTAAATGTTAAAAGGTCATAAACAATCAATTCAAACTTTGAGTCAATAACGAATGAATCAGATGTTCAAAAATTCCAAGAGAGTTAAAAATCCTAAAAACCCAGATTTTGTCTACTATGTGGCCATCTACGGGTCTAAGTCTAGATAAACCGCAAAGCAAGTTGCATCCAAAACTATGAAGTCATTCAGGTAGAATAAAGCTTGTAGTTTTCCATTTGGTTCCACCAAAGCTTCGTCTGTCTTTCACCACTATCACTTCACCGTATTCCATAACTTGCGCCCTTCTTGGCTCTTGGTGATGAGCCCTCGCATCTTACTAGTTGCGTGGAGGTTAGGAGTGGGGCAAGTTAATCTATTCATCATACTGATTATTTTCATCACTTTGCCAAAACAAATCATGAGGTATCCAAATTGCTCACAGAAACTAAGATTTAAGATCACAATATATCTACAAAATCATGTATCAGCATCATGAAACACAAAAAGAAAGCAAACATTTGCATCATCTGTTTTCCATTGCATACATTCTAGAAAGCATATAATACATACATCATAGTATACACGAAGCAGTTGGAAATAAAGAAAGTAGAATACAAATGACAAGTTTTGATCCAAAACCGACGCATATATATAAATAATCAAAGTTTATATACAATGCCATCATGCACTAGGCATGGTCAAATGCTCAAAGAGCCCGTAATACACAAAATAATCTAAATACAAATACAGAAAGCCAAGTGGCCTCTCAACCCCTGCGCGATCCCGCTGAAGGTGCGCGCCCTCGCCTAGGACTCCGGCTACGCTGGCACTTTGAATGGACGGAGGGCTCGGGGTCCCTAGGGGCAGTCGTAGTCTCGCCATGAGAGCGGCTCCTCATAAGACGCTCGGCTGTCCTATAGCCTGTCAACTCTGTACGGAGAGTTGACACCATCTTGGCCACATGCCAAATGGGAGCGAAGACGTCAGTGTGCCTACAGTTGGTGGGGCTCTCCGGCATCCCACCGATAACTCCGCACGGGTCTTATCCATAGGGATCATCAGAGAATCGACGCAAACCCTACGGATTAGATCCCGCCACTCATCAACAGTCTCTGCAAAGCAAAGAAAGAAAACGAATTAGGAACTAGGCAAGAGGTTAAAGTGTACACAATACAAATACAAGGAGAGTTAACATTCAAGACAAATCCTAAACAAACAAGCATTGAAAGGAGGAGAGGATAATTTACTCGGATCACTAGGCCTCCAAGATGGGTCGCCAGGGCCAGCACCTGCTACTGATGCCGCTGCTGACTGAGGCACTGCTCCTGTAGTTGGGGCAACATGACGCCCCGCAACGGACTCATCATCTCCACCATGGCCCCGGGAGAGTGGCTCCTCGGAAGCCACGGTCTCTCTCTCTGCACTCTGCTCCTCCCTCTCTGCCCTCAGAATGTCCTGAGTATCATGCCACTCAGGATCGCTCTCGTCCGTCTGCTCCTCTGACCCTCCCTCTGTGTGCTCCTCAGAATCGGAGTCGATATCTATGGGGTCGTCACTGCTATGAGCAGGACCTGCAGCAATCTGAAGTAATGGTGCCTGAGGCGCACCAGCTCTCCCTCTGGCCCAAACTATCCCCCTGGCTGTAATAGGAATGCCAGGGGTAACCACTGTCCAACCACGGCCTCTAGGCCCCCCTCTAGCCTCTCGGACTTATCTATAAACAGGTGCTACTGGAGGAAGCATAGCCGCGTATGGGAGGCCAAACTGCTGAGGAACCCTGCTGAGGGGTGTACCTCTACCCGTCCCACACGATCGATAAGCTGCCCTGTGATGGAGCAGGAGACCAATGTCGTGGTCTCCTCTCCCCATATACCGGCCATAAGCTGGTACGGTGTAGCCTCCATGTCTGTCGTGGTAAGGGTGGCTACTGGCTGGTGAGGTGCTCTGAGCACTGACATATCTGACCATCGGGCTGCCCTCACCGCCCCGGGATCTGTCACCTCCACGCCTCTGCCATACGGAATGAAGCGCTCATACACCCAACTCATGACTAGAGTGGGGTGGCTCAAGGACTGTCCCTGCAATCGGACCACCTGTATAAGTCATGGTTAGGTGGTCCCCAAAATGTCCGCGCCCCGGCGTTTATTTCCGACATGTCCCTCTATCTGCAATTGATGGGGCCACAACAGTATAATTAGTGTACCTCCCTTGCACCCGGATGAGCTCGAGGCAAGGATCCCAGAATCCAGCAGTCGAAAGATAGGGATGGGCAAAGAGGAATGGAGGACTCGCATCCCTTTTCGGGCCACGTAGAAGAAATGGCTGCATCCCCATCTATTAAACCAGCCCACTGAGCTATCTGTGCCCGGAGCCTGATTGTTCAGTGTGAGTCTCCTCCTATGGATCGAGACCCCCAAAAATGCGGTTAAACATCTCCAAAGTGATGGTCCACTCACACGGCCCCTTGGCGTCGGAAGGGGTTACGATCTGCCATCCACAATATGAAAAAGAGGTAACAAATAATGTGATGGATGGAGCAAAAGTGGGGCACCGCAATATACGCACATATGCCATCCCTGAATGTGTCTCCTATCTGCTGAGAGGGCATCCAATACCCCAGGCACAGCAAGAGAGTTGATTTTCTCTCTCCCGGCCTCCATCGAATTGTACTCCTTTTGCTGCATCACGCCAAAAAACACACAAAGAAGAGTAAGTTCGTATTAAAAAATATTCAAGAGAAGATAAAACCGTACAAATGCTTAAAAATACAAGTAAAAGCTTCTAAAATAGATCTTTTGCATTTGTTCAGGAAACCGTCGCACTGAGAGGGGGGGCGGTTTGTAACCGCGCCTTAAAGGCGGCGGTCCTGTGGACCGCCGCCTGTACAAGGCGCGAGTCGCGGTCCGAAAACCCGCGTGGGGTTTTGGGCTTTAAAAAGACCAAAAAAATGCAAAACAATGACTATTTTAATCAAAAATGGCGGCATACCCCAAGTAGGCGCCCACCATAGAGGGACCCTTTAAACCAAACATTTCGATAAGAACCCCCCCATTGCAAAGAATTGAACATTTCAAAATCAGAAGGGGGGGAAAACAACACAAAATTGAAAGAAACCAACTTTGTGATCTCGCAGGGTGGCATTCCGGCGTGGAGGCTGATTCTTATGCGCGCTGTGGACGTTGTGACTCTACCTCGCGGAGGACACCGTCACGGGGTCCCAGAGCTTCGAAAATCACCAAACCAACTCGCGCCAAATGAATAGGAAAATGGGCCCCCACTCACATAATAACGCCCCCGATTCGTTTTTAAATATCTTTTGCAGGTTCGGAGCGTTTTTTACGGAGGTAAGTTTCTATCTATTGCACTAATGGTACGTCCTCTTCCCCTATTATTTAGCGTGATTTTCCAAATTATTGTATCGATCTGCACTTGAGCTTATTCTTTATTTTGCAGCGATGGCGGGTAGGGAAGTTTGGGATTGGCGCATTTCAACACAAGGGCGTGTAAGGGATAACTTTCTAAACGTCCATTTCGGGAGGCCCTAATCTGGACCCACCCCTCTCTCTCCATGTTCCCCTCACGTTACTCCTCCTCCCACCCCCCCCCACCTCTATCCTCCACGTCACACCTTGCTTCTAATTTCCCTCCGAACTATATCCACCCCCTCATATCTCCCCCTAACCTTCCCCCCCCCGCACCTCCCACATCACTCCATCACCTTTCTCTTCCCGTTTCCGTACTAATACCACACGCTGTATACCTCCCACCTCTCCGCCAGCTTTCTTCTTTTCCTAAAACTAACTCCCCCACTTCCACAGCCGCCGCACGTCGTCTTCCTCTCAACCTCAACCCTCTTGACAACATTCCCCCCTGTACTCATCTTTCTCCATATTCGTCCACTGTGCTCGAGCAAGATCCCACATAAAGCCTGTCGAAAGATAGGGATGGGCAAAGGAAGGAGGATCTGACTCGCACTCCCTTCTTCGGCCCCGTAGATAATGGCTGCCTCCCCCATATAACCAGCCCACTGAGCTATCTGTGCCGTGAGACTCTGTCATAGGGTGAGTCTCCTCCATGATCGAGACCCCCAAAAAGCCGGTTAAACATCCTCCAAAGTGATGGTCCACTCACCACGGACCCCTGGCAGTCGGAAGTGTTCCGATCTGCATCCCAATATGAAAATAGGTCACAAAGAATGTGACTGGATGGAGCAACGTGGGGCACACGCAATATACGCAATATGCCAGCCCTCTGCAATGTGTCCTCCTCATCTGCTGAGAGGGCATCCAATACCCCAGGCAGCCAGTTGCATTCTCTCTCCCGGCTCCATCTAATGTACTCCTCTTTTGCCTGCATACGCCAAAAACCACACAAAGAAGAGTAAGTTAGTATCTAACAATATAAGAGAAGCATAAAAACAGTACCAAATGCTAAAATACCAAGACAAGCTTTCAAAATAGGATCTTTTGCATTTGTTCAGAACCGTCGCCCTGAGCAGGGGGGGCGGTTTGTAACCGCGCCTTAAAGGCGGCGGTCTCGTGACCGCCGCCTGTACAAGGCGGCGGTCGCGGTCCGAAAACCGCGTGGGTTTTTGGGCTTAAAAGCCCAAAAAATGCAAAAACTGACTATTTAATCAAAAAATGGGGCCTACCAGTAGGCGCCCCCCCTAGATGGACCCTTAACCAAACATTTTCGAAAAAACCCCCCCATTGCAAAGAATTTAACATTTCAAATCAGAAGGGGGAAAACACAAAATTGAAGAAAACCAACTTGTGATCTCGCAGGGTGGCATTCGCGCGTGGAGGCAGATCTCTACTCCACTGTGGACGTTTTGACTCTACTCGGTGAGAACCGTCACCGTGGGTCCCAGAGCCTCGAAATCAACCAAATCAACTCGCGCAAATGAATAGGAAAATGGGCCCACTTTTCATATATATAACGCCCTCGATTCGTTTTAAATATCTTTTTCGCAGGTTCGGAGCGTTGACGGAGGTAAGTTTCTATCCTTGCACTAATGGTACGTCCTCTTCCCCTATTATTTTAGCGTTTATTTTCCAAATTATTGTATCTATCTGCACTTGAGTTCTCTTTTCATTTTGCAAGGTGGCGGGAATTTTGGATGGCGTCATTTCAACACACGGCGTGTAAGGTATAACTTCTTAACTTCCGATTTCGGGACGGGCCATACTCGGACCCACCGTTTTACGCCTCTTCATGGATAAAACGCTTCTCCGAGGGGGCAATATGTACGTACCCAAAATTGTAAGGTATTGTACTGCAGAACGATGTAATAAGTGCCCTAATGATGATACAGGTCTCTTCGCAAGGTGTTCAGGATCTAGAAAAGCTTTACAGATATGCGTTAACATCCCACATGCCCCGCTTAGCCCCCGCGTGCTTTGTTTTCCTTTTTTTTTTCCCTCTTTTCTTGGCTTTTTGGTCTTCAGTGACGAAACCGCCGCCCTGAACAGGGCGGCGGTCCTGTAACCGCCACCCTAAGCAGGGCGGCGGTCCTGTGCGCGTTTTCCAGAACGCTCTTTTGACGCGACCCGCGTGAAATATCACGACTCACCAGCTTTTCTTGCCGACTTGAGCATGCATTAATGTTTTTGGTCCCCTGGAATAGTGTTTTTCTTTTGTTTAATGTTTAGGAGTTCAGTTTGGATTTGATTTTTGGATGTTTGGATTCCTATAAATGCATGGTTTGTGCACATGCAAATAGCTCTGAATTTTGCTCCAAAGTTTGCTTTTGAATTTCTTGTTACAACAGTTTTAGTTTTCCTTTGCTTAGGATTCTTAGTTTTCTCATTGAGTGCTTTGGTTAGTATTGTATTGCAGCTGGTAAGCCACATATCCAACTTGTGCAAGTGCAAACATTATTCAGGCCACCATTTTCACTCCAAGTTTCATGTTTTCAGTGTTGTGTCCCTTTAGTTTGCTTAGGATTGGTAGCATAGTTTGTTGCAGGTTTGTTTTAGCTTTGTGTTGCTGTTGGTAAGCCACAGATCCAACTTGTGCAAACAGTATTATTGTTTTGGAGTAGAATAGTCTAGGCAGCCATTAAAGTTGCAGGTTTCGTTCTTCATACAGACTAGTTTCAGGTTCTGGACGCTTTTGTTGCATGATTCGCAGTAGACCCCGCTAGGAATTGCATAGGCCAAGCTCTGTACTCTTGCGCTATCCCTCTCCTATCCGCATTCTATTTTGTCTGCATTCTGAAGGCTGTCCATTGATCCAAATATCTATTCCTGTTGATACAAGCATTCCACGCTTTTCTGGATTCACGTGAGCACAAAGAACGAAGAGATCATACTGAGGGGACAAGAACACACACACCGTCGGATTCACCACTGTTCTGCGAAATCCAGGTTCCATCTTTCAAAGTTTTAGTTAGAACTTATCAAATAAAGTAGTTAATCATTTTATTTCAGTTATTGCTATTCTCGATATTGCCAGGGAGGTTGTGGGGATTGATAGTTTCTGAGAAACTATGATTCATTCCTCACCTCTGAGGTAGGATCGAGAATCTTGCAGATAGATTAGTTATTTCGTTGTTTAGAATAGATATAGGAAATCGCACAGACAAATAGCTACACTCGGCTATTTTGTTTGTTTTACGTTGTTAGTTTAGTTGTCAATTCTAAATATTTTTAAATAGCTGCTTTCTTATAAATTGCCAGAAAATACAAAAAGAAATTATATATTCTAGAAGTATACTTAGATTTTACTTTATTTTAGTTTGTTTCATTACTGCTTTTGCATGACAATTACGGGACCTAAGGAGCCCAGGGAATACATTTTCGAGCCAATTGTGCCCCAGCCCAATACCGTAGTGGTAATAACTGATATTGACCAAAACCTTAGGATACAAGTCTTCCAAACAACAACAGACTTCCAACAGATCAGGGCACAGTTGAGAGGGTTAAACATCGAAGACGACCAAGCACATATGTTTTGGTCAAATCAGCCAAACTACAGATTACCCTAGAAAATACCCACATGACTGTAGAAGGGCTCGAAAGAGAACAAATATTCTGGTGCGATCCTTTAGTTCCACAGCCAGGCGTTGGAGATACCCTCATAGATATAGATACCAGCTTAAGAATTCAAGTTGCTAGAACACCTGTAAGGTATTCTGAGAAAATCGCACAATTGCTGGTTCTAAACGTAGAGGCCGAGAAAGCATACGATTACTAGATACTAGGGATTAGAACTTGATCTCGCGTATGACCATAACAGGACCGCAACAACCAAGAGTCTACGGTTGTGATCCACAAATCCCACAGCCTAACGAATCCATAAGAGAATTAGACATAGACACTGGCCTACGTAAGTTAGTATTTCAGTCTACTCCGATTCCACCTATCATCATTCAACAGTTATCCCTACTAGATACAACAGCTAACGAAGCTAGAGAATTTTGGACTAGGCCAGAGAATCGTCCATAGAGTTGACTATATTCGCCATATGACCCTATCAGGAGAAATACACGAAACCATCCCGGGTCATTTTCCACGCATCCCACAACCCATAGATCGAATCACGCCAGAGCTCGATATTGATTGGAGCCTTCGAGCAGTCATCCTCGCTGATCAATCTATCACACCAGTCCAAGTTAGAAGGGCCTTCTTTGCCTTAGATTCGCAAATACCATTAGTGCGTGTCGAAGACATTAGACTCCCCAACTAGTTTGTCTGCATATTCTACCCCCACCGGCTGTCTCGGCACGACCTTGGGAGGTCGGGTACATGGAAGAGTCACTTGTTGATTCTCACGCTCGCCTGTTGCTTTTCCGACGTACAGTACTCCACTGACCTTGTGGCAAAGCTAGCAATGTCTCGCTAGAGAAGAAACTTTGTCTTAGAAAGGGGAAGGGGAGTGAAAATGGAGGTAGGAGAAAACTAATGTTGTGAATAGAATATCAGATGCCCACACACATTAATTAGAAATTTTGTTTACATGCATTTATAGTTAGAAGAAAAAAAAATCTGCAGGAGAAGCTATAAGACCAAATGAAATTCATTGGTCACAAGGTACCAATCAATCCCTGAATCAAAGAGGCAAAAAGTCCTTCTTTTATTATTGAAGCTAAAGCAGAATTTATACAAAGCTTTGAGAATAGAGGAAAATCTAAAGAGAAGGGAAAATAGAAGAAGTATGGCATTTTCTGTCTTTTCTAGGTATAGAGCACTTTGGTCTTTTTGAAATCAATCGCCCACCCCCTGGAATGACTCTGAGGAGCCATTATATCCTTTGTCAAAATGGTTGCAACTTTACAAATCATTTACGCCTCTTCAAATTCCTCCATTGCGAAGAAAACGCTCATGGCGGGTTAAAAACTAGATCTTGCAACGTGAACATTACATTTGATTTGCCAGTTTAAATACAGACTATTTGATTTTCTCTTATAACTTTAAAATTTTGTCGTCCACGTGGTAGAAAGAGATTGGAGCGGGTACGGGGGAAAGCCCTTTGCTTTTTGTGATTTTTTAGAGATTTGGCAATTTGGAACAAATTGGTCCGCACCCCCGCTTTGACTTTTCAACTTAGGAACATGGCACATTTTCATTGGAAATGGGGTCGTGACCCTTTTCTCAACATTTTAACCTTTTTTGGAAAAAGGCTAAAAAACTCAAAGTTCTCCGTTGTTTCGCTCTCCTGCTTTGACTTTTCAACGGCGGACCCGAGACCTTAGTGGAGCCGTGGAGCATTCTAGAACTTTTCCTTCACTTTTGGGAATTTGGTTAAATTTCCAAAAGCCCCCCGATGGCCCACTCTCCTGCTTTGACTTTTCAACGGCAGGCTTCAACTTTGACTTTTTCCCTACAGAGTTCAACTTTGACTTTTTTCCTTTATAGCTTGATTGGGGTTGCGGGTCACTTTGTAACTTTTTACCTTTTCTACAAAGAGGCTCAAAAACACAAATTTCTCCGCCGACCCGCTTCCAATCAGGTATGTCTACGTACCCATGGATGATGGGGCCAAAATTTTACAGTGAAGAAAACACCCATCATTCCCGATTGTGGGAAAAATACACAGAGGAAGAGAACTTCATCATTTTGAGTCCAATTTTTGAATTTCCTTCGCGAGCCGGAGGCATGGAGGCAAAACAATGATTTGACGGCCCAGGCTATAGAACAAGCAGACAATTTTGATCAAAAAAGGAGATTGTAAAGAGGATATTATGTGCACAGACCGAGAGATGGAGAATTTCTCAAAAACGAGCAAAAACAAAGATTTAAATAGCACTAGGGCATGGATTTTGCTATTTATTCGAAATTTCAACTTGGCTTAAATACTTTAGGAGGGAAAGAGCTCGAAATTTTTAATTTAACTTGGAAAACAAAAAGCGATGTTCGAGAGACAACACCACCTCTTGAAAATTATAAATTAGAGAGCAAACTTTAGAACAGGGGAGTATGAAATATTATATATATTTGAGCACCCTTTAATATAGGGAGGATGAATTATTTTAAATATTTGAGGACCCTTTAATATAGGTGGATTAAATAAAAGAACTTCTCGTATTGAAAAGGGTAATTAATGGGTACCATTTAGAAAATACATTAATATTGGTAAAGTAAATAATTAAAGTGGTTTGAATGGGTATATTGGTTGAAAAACCAACCCGGGTAAAAAGTATTTTATTCAAACTTGTGGTATAGGGTTTTCATACCCATATGAATATGTGTGATCAAGTAATTGTTATTTGATATCGAGTGAAGGCAAGTGGTGGGCATTGGAGAGGGGCATTCTAGAGGGGTGTCCTAACTAGGGTACGTAAAGTATAACCCAAGATGGTTCCTGGCCAGGGCAAAAAGATTATTTGTTACATATTTCCTCTTGACAATGTGGCCATAGCTTGAGGTGATGAATCTCTGGTATCACTTAGGAGTTACCTGATCCACACATAGTCCTCGCCTACATATGCATATCTAAAGTGTCACATAGGGATTACTTGAGGTACACCGAATTCTCCCCATTTTGTTATGTTTAATATTTGAGCTGTTGTTTTTTTGGTTTAAAATACATTAGGAAATGGTAAAATATTAGGATTATTAAATGGGAAAAAGTCATATCACATAATGCATCCATCTTGATCACTTTCAGATTTAACACCTTCTTCAACATTAGATGAAAGTGATTCCCTATACCCAGCTTCACTTCCTTCAAAATACAATTGATTAAAGTTATCTTTCAACTCAAGAAAGTAAATAAGATGTTGATCATCATTAAAAACTTGCCAGTTTTATACATTATCCAGAACATTAGTTTTGAAAACCATTTCAATTGTGTATTTATCTTGATCAAATACAAGGTGAGGTACTAAAAAAGAGCTTGAGATCACCAAGGCATCTACTCTTGAATTAATTTCTCTTTACACAACATTATTTGAAAAATCCTCAACGAACTCAATTAAGTCCCATACCTTATTTCTATAATGCTTTAGTCTTTCATTTTTAACTTGGAAAAGGATCTGAACCTGCTTCGCTATGAGTTATGCATCACCTTGCACTTGAATGTTCTTAATTCCCTTTTATTTTGTTACAATCAAACCAATCATGAGAGCTTCATACTCAAAAGTGTTATTGGTATTCGAGAATTACAATTTATACGAAAATGGGTGAGTTTTTCCAAAGGGTGAAATAAGCACTACCCTTGCTCTTAAACCAGTGGAAGAACAACTACCACCAAATTCAAGAGTCCAAATATCATTTAAATCGTCTCAAATGACCTTTGGGAGATCCAATCTTAAATAAGACATAATCATGTAATTCCCACGACCAATATCTTCATATTAAACTTGTGCTATAGGGTCATCCATTTTTTGGATAGTATATTTCACTTGTCTTTCGGGCAGTAGCTTCTTCATTTGTCCTTTCAATGGAATCAATGCATGAGACCAGTCCATTTGAACTTCCCCTCACACATCTCGGCAAAAGGTTCTACTTAGAAACATTCCATAGGAATCTAGTCTATCAACAACAGGGATGGTAGTTTTGACTCTTTTTTCCTTTAAAGCTGTGAAAGCTACGTGAACATCATTTATACATCCTACTAGAGGAACTTCTTTAGTTTCTATAGAATAACAAGAACCAAAATCTTGAGTAATACTGAGAGCTAATGCACGAGCAACTTATGTAGGCATAACATTATCAAATGCACTAGAATCAATGATACAATTACCTAATTTATGCCCTTCTATTAACAAGGTTTCATAAAAAAGCTCAATTTTGATCCATATGGATCCAGAAAAACACACCACTTCATCAATTCCATCAACACCAAGAAGGAGAATTGAAGAAAATGAAGAAAAATGAGGTAAACAAAGGTTCTGGAAAGAACCATCATTTTATGCAGAGCGGCAGTTGTAGAACTACCGCCCTGCAGAGCGGCGGTCCTGTAACCACCGCCCAACTAAGGTGACAGTCCAAAAACTGTCGGTCTACTTAGGGTGGTGGTCCTGACACTTTCAAATAGAAAAGAGAAATGGAGCATGAATGGACACAATTTTGAAGCGCCCGAGTATGTCTCTTTCCTCCCCAACCTTTCCCATTCTCCAGTGCATGGGAGGACATGGGAGAAGGCTAGAAATATAAGGAGGAGCAAGAGAACTTAGGCATTTTAAGATCCAAAGAGATCAAGAAGAAAAGTATTAATTATATGAGAGCAAGTGAGCAGAGATTCTTCAGTGCTGGAGTGGAATTGTATCAAGAAGCAAAGTATTAATTATTGGACTTAGTGGTTCGATCACTGGCCGAAAAAATCGGTATCAGAAAGAGCCACGAAGAGGAAGAATGGGAAGAGCGTGAAGAAGAGACTTTAATTGTAAGTGAGAAGGTAAAATATACTAATATACCTTTTAAAGTTGGAACGAAAGTGGAAATAAAGAACTTTGAAGGACAAGTAAATGCATAATTGCTTGATAAGTGGATAAAATAATTGGAAGTCTATTTTAGTGTGCATAGTGTTACTGAGGCACAAAGGATTACCTTTACACATCTCAAAAAGGAAGGTTGTGCTCTAGTTTGGTGGGAAACCCATCTAGCCACTTGTGAGAAGAAGAAACATCCTATTGTAAGTACTTGGAAAGGTTTTAAAGAATTGCTTGGAGCTAACTTCTATCCTATTGGCCATAAGACTGACACGATGATTAAGTGGCAAAACTTTAGACAAGGCAATGGTCAAAGCGTGCATGACTACACTACGGAATTTTGGAGACAAGCCATGTTGTTTAATATGGACTTGGAGGATGAGGACATTCTGACCAAGTATTTTAGAGGACTTCACACTCACCTTTGGAGGAAGGTAATCTCCATGAATCCCAAGGATCTCAATGAAGCTTGTATATAAGCATACTACATTGATGACAAGAAGAAGCAAGGAGAAACATAGCCAAAGGGAGACCAGTCAATAGATCAACAAACAAAAGAACAAGGGAAGACAAGAAGCAAAGGTAAATGGAAAGGTAAACATGCTACTACCACTTTATGTACTTGTAAAGATCCTAAGAATTTATGTAAGAATTGTGATATAAATGGACATATTAATGCCACATGTTGGAAGTTGCATCTGGAATTACACCCAGAGCACTAAACCAAGGATTCCAAGAAATCCATGGCCACTATGAAAATAGAATGAGAGGTGGTGATTGAGGATGATTCATATGTAGACGAGAGGTTGGGATGCATGGCCACTAACATGTACGGGGGTGTAGAAGAAGAGTTGAGTAAGCTATTTCAAATCAAAATCTAAATAAAGAAGACTAAGGTAAACACTATAGTAGATTCTAGTTCTCAGTAAAATATGATTTCTGATGCGGTTGTAGAACAACTTGGTCTAGAAACTTACACGCATCCACATCCATACCCATTGGGATGGGTGAAGAAGGGTGTAGAAATACAGGTTACAAAAAATTATAAGTTTTAGTTTGGGATAAATACCCAATATATTGATGTATTAGAGGCTGATATCATTTCACTTGATGCATTTGATGTTGTCTTTGGAATTCCTTACTTGTATGCCAAGGATGTTGTGTTCACAAGGAGGGAGAACCGGTACAGATGGGTCAAGGACAAAGCTAGTTTCAACATCCAGGCACACCAGAGCAAATCAAAGAAGGCTATGGTAGTGCCAACCAAGTATAAAGAATTATTCAGGAAAATCATCAGTTTTGTTTACTTTCATTAGAAGAGAAGAAAAATGGACTTGAGAGCACAAATATTCTGGATAAAACTTGTTAGTTTTTGTAGAAGAAGCCACCATGGGAACTGCTCATTCAAGGATTAACATAAACTTTCGCTATGCAGTCACCGTATCTACCTATTGATTCACTGGACCTGATCGTGGGGTAGCTAGGAGAAGAGGAGATACAAGGAACAATGGTGACTATAGTAGCAATGTACATGGAGAGGATTCAACCAATCCATCTCAAGAGACAAAGACGAGGAAGGACTAAACCACTACAATATGGGACCTTCGCCATACTTGACCAAGTTGGAAAATAAACCTTCAGGTCACATTGCATGTAGATGCACACGATAACAAGTTGTAAGAGATCGCACCTACTAAAGCCATCTATGTATGACAAAGAAGGAATCATAAAAAAATTGCCTTCTAAAGAGGATTGTACTCAAGGCAACTCGGAGGAGGATGTAACACTAGAGCAGTAAACCAGAGATCCACAGGAGCCTTGGAAAATTGGACAAGAGAAGACATCAAGACAGACCCAGCGGTACTCAAAGGAGCAAGAGAGGGAGTTGATTCATCTACCACTCCCCCACTAAGCTTTTGTGGGACCAAAACCCTCCTAGGCAGGGGAGGTATGATTCATAGGGATCCATAAAAACACACCACTTCATCAGTTCCTTCAGCACTAAGAAGAAGAATTGAAGAAAATGAATAAAATGAGGTAAACAGAGGTTCTGGACACAACCTTCACTCAGTATAGAGTGGTGGTTGTAGAATAGCCACCCTGCAAGGCAGCGGTTCTATAACCATTGCCCAGCCAGGGGGTGGTAGTCTGGAAACCGTCAGTCTGCTCAGGGCGGCGGTCCTGACACTTTCGAAAAAAAAAGAGAAATGGAGCACGAATGGATGTGAATTCGAAGCACCCGACTATGTCTCTTCCCTCCCTGACCTTTCCCATTCTCCAGTGCACGAGAGGACACGGGAGAAGGATATAAACTCAAGGAGGAGCAAGAGAATTGAGGCATTCAAAGATTCAGAGAAATCAAGAAGCAAAGTATTAATTATATGAGAGCAAGTGAGCAGAGATTCTTTAGTGCTAGAGTGGAATTATAGGAGAAAGGTGTAATAAAATAGAGCAAACAAGTAATTGGAGAGAAGGTTTACACTGTTGCTTATTTCATACATATTGTAATCTGTAAAATTTGATTATTGGCCAATACAAGTGGGAAGAAAGAGTAGTTGCCCTTCCCGATTGGTTTTCCCTCAAATTGGGGGTTTCCAGGATAAAATTATTGTGTTGTGTGTGGAATTCCTTTAGCATTTCTCTACAATTATGTCCTAAGCACTAGTTAATCAGTCATTAAAGCTCAAAACTTTCATTTTCCAAAGTAGAAAATAGAACGACATAATTGTGTGATTCGTAGAGTTCCAACGTAGAAGTTTACGGACCAAAATTTCTCTAAGGTGGAGGGAGTGGAGGCTAAAAAATTTTCTAGAGATGGGGCCTTAGGAGTGGGTGGAATTCCTTTAGAAGAGGAAGAAACTTGAGATGACTTAGTATTAACAAATTTGGTAACTTGCATTGTGAATAAGGAGAGTTGCGATGAAGGGGAAGCGGCAATGTAATGGAACAAAATGGTACTTTTTTTCTAAATTTAAAATCTGCAATGGTCGGTTCAGCTTCCCCCCCCCCCCAAGATTCAGGAAAATAGCTCATTGGGGGCCATGGTCTGTTGGAAGCTGCTACAAAATCATCTAGGGCCCATAATTTCAGATGCAGTCTGTGTTCCCAATGTTAATATCACAAGTGATTCGCCCTGCCTCGATCCAATTCAGATGGAGTTTGTCTCTTTCTCTCTAGTGGATTCGGCTAACTTGGCAGCACAGCTCACCCTTCTTAGGAGAAAGATCTATCTTCGCTAAAATTTGTGGGTCGACGTCTCTCGGTAGAGGGCATCCATGCAGCTGGTGTGATACTCAGTGGGGTAGTGGTCTTTACATTTTCTTCTTGGAGAGAGGTTTCTTTCTCATTATCCTTTGCAGCTTCAGCACAGAGGGATGACACCTTGGAGAGGAAAGACTTTCTCTTCGCAGAGTCAGGTTTTCATATTCGCGATTGGTCTACCAACTTCGATCCAGCACAAGCGGAAAATGGATGGCTTATATGTTTGGATCAGAATTTATTCACTGCCCAGTGAATTTTGGTCCTCCTCTATTCTATCTAAATTTTTCTCTAGCTTAGGCCATGCATTGTGCGTATAGACTCTATTACTTTGGAAGGCACTCTTTCATCCTTTTGCCAGGATTCTGCATCTCTACTGATCCCTCAAAAAGGTTAGTAGGATTTCATTGTCATATCCACCCCCTTCGGGGTAATGCGTGTAGAAAGTAGATTATAAGGCAGTTTTTTGATAGCTACTTCAAATGTAAACAACCCGGTCATTTATAAAAATCTCGTAAAAATCCTCCCGTTTCCAGCGCTGTTTCTTAGAGGAAAAATATCCTACCATCCTCTGTTTCCAACTCTGCTACTCCTCTTTCATCTAGGAAAGATCCCATAATGGCTTTTTTATCTCCCCAGGTCTACCCCTATTAAAGAGCCACTAGTGCTTGATCCGAGTATAATCTCCCTGGTAAAATAAACTGCATCTGTTGTTCAAAATTATACTAAGATTCTTTCTCCTTTTCCAGGAAGGTATTGCTCTTGGAATTGGTTGTGGATGCTAGCCTCCTTTGAAAATTGGGTTAACGAGAAGGATGAGGTGCTCCAATCCATCGATGGTGAATTCCGGGGATTTTAATAACTGCTCGGACAATGTTCCAGTCGATTTGTCTTTGGACAACATTCAAATAGAGTTCAATCCTGCCAACTCCTTTCCATTCTAAATATGGACAAGGGGCCCGAAAGCTCACATCCTGGTCATCCCCTCCAGAAAACATCATTTCTCTCAAAGGACATTGATGCATAGGTAAGCAGCTCCAGCTCTGTTCTTGTTTTCCATCTTCAAGTAAGAGAGGGGGGGTCCTCTCTGGAGATCCAATGATCCTTCTATTCTTGGAATGTTAGGGGTCTGAATGCCCCTAAGAAACAACGTCTACTGAGATGCTATGCTATCTAATCAAAAGCCTTATTATGTCTTATCCAAGAAACTAAGATGTCTATAGCAAACTATAACTCTAGTTGGTTTCGCAATTGGAAAGGTTGGGAAGGGTGCTTCTCGGACTCTATTGGTGCCTCTGGCAGTCTGGGAGTTTTGTGGAATTCCAATTTTTGTAGTCTTAAGCCTTTATTAGTCGATCATAATTTCATATGGTGTAAATTTTATATCAAACATTCTAATGATGTCCTTCTTTTTAATGTAATGCTTACAGTCCTAACAATCCTTTAAAAAAAGGGAGCTTTGATCGAGGATATCAGACAATCCTTGACATAGTCTTGAACTTCAAGATAGTTGTGGCTAGGGATTTCAATGACACCCTCTCCAATAAAGATAAGCAAGGGAGGAATCCAATGGCAGCCTCACTCTCAAGTGTATTTCAACCTCCTTTGTTGCCTCCTCTAAGTTAATTAATGTGGAACCTAGCTCTGGGTGGTTTACCTCGAATAATCAACGTATCGGGTTTAGTTTCCATGGCTGTTTGTTTGGATCATTTTCTAGTCTCTGAAGAGTGTCTTCAACACAACTTTCTCATCAAATTTTTTGTTCTTCCTCTCTCAGGATCTCCAATCACTTTCCTATCTCTCTCAACATTTCCTTTGACATCCCTCCGCGTCTCTCTCCTTTCAAATTTGAGTTCATGTGGATGCAGGAACCCTTTCTAAGGCCACTGATTAACTCTTGGTGGGTTTCCCTTCATGGTGGAAAGGGACTTGGATGCTACAAACTATCTAAGAAACTTTCTATGTACTAAAAGACAATACTTGCTGGATTGGAATGTTTCCTGTTTCAAAAATATTTTCCTAGGAAAAACAGATGGTTGAGAATGAATTGTACATCTTCTTAATGAATCAGTTTTCTCCAGAGGAATGTTCCAGGGAAGATTTCTTCAAGGAAAAATCTTTACTCAGTGAGCTTGGTGATCTTCTTCTTAAAGAGGAAATTCACTGGAGACAGAAATTGCGTGAAATATGGCTGACCGATGGGGACAAAAATACCAAATTCTTCCATGCTTCTGTCAAAGCTAGAAGAAATGTTAATTATATCTCCTCCCTGAAGTTGGATGATGATACGGTTTTGTCCTCTCAATCTCAGATTAAAACTGAGATGGTGTCTTTTTTTGAAAAGCTTCTAAATGGTGATGTGGCCTCTCCTTTGGATGCACAACTTACTTTTTTTAATCAGATTCCTAATTTGGTCGATGATTTTGACAATGCTAAACTTTTATCTCCTTTTTCTAAGGATGAAGTTCGTCGGATCATTTTCTCTATGTAGAGGGATAAAGCACCCGGTCTGAATGGTTTTCTAGCCTCATTTTTCTAGGACTTCTGGGACATCATAGGGGATACTGTTTGGCATTCCATGGACGAATCTCGTTGTTCAAGTAAGCTTCTTGGCACTCTCAATCACACCTTTATTTGCATGTTCCCCAAAAAGGTGCAGGTTGTTTCTCTTGATGACTTCAGGCCGATCTCCTTATGTAATACATCCTATAAAATCATTTCTAAGGCTATTGCATCAAGAATGAGTGCTCTTCTTCATAAGCTTGTGGTGTAGGAACAAAGCGGTTTCATCCTAGGGAGGTCAATTGTTGAGGGTATAATCATTTCTCATGAAATGATCCACACTCTTCACTCCTCCAAATGCTCTGGTATGATGATTAAATTAGATTTCAGAAAATCTGACGATCATATTAATTGGAGATTCTTATGTAAGTCCCTTCTTGCCATGGGCTTTAGCAAGCATTTCTATGATTGGATTTTCAATTGTATTTCTTCTCTATAGTTTTCTGTTCTGGTTAATGGCTTGACAAAAGGTTTCTTCAGTAGTAGTAGGGGCCTGAGGCAGGGAGATCCTCTTTCCTCCTTTCTTTTCATCCTTATTACTTAGGCTCTTAGTCATAGTATCAAAGTTGCTCTTCAGGATGGGGTACTTAAGGGTATTCGGTTAACCACCAACCTCCCCCCTTCCACACCAACAGTTCACTAATGATGCTTTCCTTTTCAGTCAAGTGTCTATTCCAAAAGCCCGATGCTTTTCTTCCATTTTGGATTCTTATTCATTTACATCTGGCCCGATAATCAACTTCCACAAATATGTTATTTTCTTATTTAATGTCGCACCCAGGTTGCAGGGAAGGATCAAGGCAATTCTTAGCTTTGCGGTGGGTTCCCTACCTCATAAATATTTGGGCATCCCTCTCTTTTCTGGCAATGGTAAAGTGAATATTTGGGATGGGCTTCTCAATTCTCTATCGTCAAGGCAGCTTTCATGGAAAGGGAAATGATTTTCCTTGGCTGGTAGAGCTCTTCTGATCAACTCCATCCTCCTGGCCCTCCTGATTTATATTTTGTCGGTCTTGCTGATTCCAAAGACCGTCTTGCACAAAATTGAGAAATTGGTTAGAACTTTCCTTTGGCAAGGGAATAATGAAGAGTGAAAATTTCACTTGGTGAAGTGGGAGACTATCAAACTACCCAAGCCTCTAAGTGGCCTGGGCATTTTGAATCTGGCCCTTCAGAATTTGGCTCTTGGTGCTAAACTTGTTTGGAACTTTATTTCTGATGCCAAGTGGTTGGATTTTCAAGTTCTTTCACATAAATATTTGGAGGCAGGCCGCCCAGAGCTCCTACTTTCCAGCTATGAGCTCCCTAAGGGCTTTCATATTTGGAACTTTATATGTAATTGCAAATCCATGATCGCTAACTCGGTCTCCTGGCAAATCCACAATGGTCAATTGGTTACCTATTGGGAGGATAGTTGGAATGGGTCTCACCCGCTTAACCTCGTTCTCAATCTTAATAGAGTTATGAATGTCACCAGTGCTTCCTGGGGTACTAAAGTTGTTGATTTTGGTCTCCAGCATCCGAATGGCTTGCCATCCTGGCAATGGAAAAATATTTCCACCATTGGTGCCTCCCTCCAAGAATCTTCTACTCTATTTGAAGCCCTACGAGCCAGGCATGTTCACTTCAATGAAGGAGAAGATCAACTGTTATGGCTCGGTGATAACACATACACTTATACGGTGAAAGCCAATTATGCTCAACTCATTTCTTGGTCGAGCTTGGGCTCTCCCTGCTCCTATGGCTGTTGCCACCCCAATCTCTTGCCTAAGGTGGCTATCTTCTATTGGTTGGTTTTTAAAAAGAAAGTTCTTATTCATGAGAGGAGAAGATCTTGGGGTTACGCCAGTCCCTCCAAATGCGTGCTCTACAGTGAAGCTGAGGAAGATCAGGATCATTTGTTTCTTTTTTGTTCTTTTACTTCCAGCTGTTGGCATTAGCTTCTTTCCAAATTGAATCTTGTTTGGGCTCCCTGTAAAAATATTGTTGACACTCTCCTCTCTTGGCCTAGGTATGGTTAAGATAGTTCCCTCAGCTCTATCTGGTTCATTGCTCATTTTTTCCTTATTTGGCACATTTGGTGGGAACGTAATTTACGTTTTTTTCGGGATCAATTTGCTGAGCTCCCTATTTTTCTAAATAAGTTGGAAGTGGCAATTTCAGAAATTGTCACCAAAAACAGTCTCTCAAATCCCATTTTCTCTTCTAGAGATGTGACAATCAAAAACTCTTGGCCTCTCATCAAACTCCCCAGTCCTAGTTCAATCATCAAAAAAGGTCTTTCCTAAGTTGAGAAATTAATCAAAAGAAAAAGGGCCAAATGGCAACCTCCCCCTAAGGGCTTGTGGAAACTGAATTTTGATGGGGCCTCAAGGGTGAACCCATGTAAATTTGGTGTTGGTTGTATTATCAGGAGTGATTCAGGCACTCTCATTTCCGCTGGTTCCTTTCCTATTCTAGATTGCTCTTGTAATTTGGTTGAAGCTCAAGCACTTTTAGAAGGAGTCAAATTGGTTGTTTACCTTGGTTGTGAATCCCTTTACATTAAAGGTGATTCCCAAATTATTATTCATGCAATCATTAGTGGGTCTTCCCCTTCGTGGAAAATTAACCCTTTCATTTCCAATATCCTCTTTTGGCTAGGCAAATTATCCACATAGCACATTAATCATATTTTTCGTGAAGCCAATCAAGTTGCGGATCTTCTCGCAAATTATGCCATTGATTACCTTGCTACCATTGTCATCTCGAGACACGTAAAATCATGGCTTGGCCTCTCCTACATCATATCACTCGAGCAGCATGCTACTCGGCTGCAACATGGATTTGTCCCTCCGCGGGTGTAATGCCTCTTTTAGGCATGGGCGTGGACTGGTGGTGGATTCTTGCCCCTATTCCAGTGATTTCATGCAGCTAGCTCACTTTCTCTTTTGTTCATGGCATTCTTAGGGTTTCCATTTGTTTTTCTTTAGAACTCAGTTCTAGAAGAAGCATCTCCATATGATATTCATAGAAATCATCTATCTAAAATCTTTCGTTACTCATCTCGTGAGGAAGTTGAAGTGATATAAACCATCTTAGGTGATTCCTATCATTTCTAGCCTCGACGTGCCCGTTCCAATTCAGAGATTACTTCGGCCTTTGTCTCCTTTTGTTTGCTGTTGCACTGGGATATGATAGTTATTGAATTCATCGCCAACGACGAGATATAATCTGCTCACAAGGTTGGTCTCCACGAAGAATTGCTCGATTTCTCCCTCCATAATCCTCTTTTGTGGGTCGAAGAGGTGGATGAACTCGCTATTGGGTCTGGTCATAGTATACAGTGGCTTTGCGGGCAGTATAGAGACCTCCTTTGTTACGCTCAGAATGTACAGTCTTTGATATCGGCGCGACGACTTGATCACAGGCTCCTCCCCGAAGTGCATGTTGATGAGGCTATGTTTCCCGTACACTCTACTACTGAAAAATGGCAGGAGCTTAAGGACAGGGCTACTGGTGCCTTTCACTTCCTTCTGCGTGAGGCAAATAGGTGTGCGGGCTCCCATATCAGTTGATTTTTCAGGTTTCGGCCTTTGCACTTAGTTTGCTTTGTTAGCTTCGGCTCTTGTGTCTTAGTGTTTCTTGTTCCTTTCCTCTCTCTTGTAGACATTGGACTTTCTTCTTTTCGCCCCCTCCTTTCTTCTTCCTTTCCTCATATTCTTCTCCTCTATTGTATGGTTGGGGCCTAACCCTCCGGTTCATGGCTCCGGTCAAAAGCATTTAATAATAATAATAAAAACAAATTTGGTAACTTGGGAAAAGGTTTCTGGATGGGTTTGATAATATTCTACTTCAAAAATTTGTACCTTAGTCTTCTTGATATGATCAATTATATCAAATGATCGTGAAGAAGTTTCTTGACTAGATACAATAAAAGCCTTAGGTTTATCCAATTTAGGAATTGTAGAGGCTTTAGACATGGGTCCTGGAGATGTAGAAGTACTTACCTCTTGAGTAGTAGGAACTAAAGATCCTCTTTTTGCAACCACGAGAATGACTTTAGGAGCTTCTTTTGCTTTCTCCTTATTTTCTAGCTGGATAATGTTTTTATTCTTACTCAGTTGTGCTCTATTCATAACTACATAAGACTCACAATTCATATCTACCACTACTTCATAATCATCCTCTTTAGAATCATAAGTAACAAAGCCAATTTGTGAATCTTCAATAGTTTCATTACTTTTGTTAGTTTCTTCTTCTTTGATCTCTTCAAATTCCTTTGTGGTCACTTCATCATCTACTTCCTAAACCTTATAATCTGCATTGACTAGGGATTTTACAAGTCGATCTTTAATGGCTAGCTTGGGTTGAGCTATAGGTAGACGATTCCTAGGTGGAAAATTCTTTGTCGGAATGTCTTTGTAAGGAGTATTTTGACAAAGTTGCTTCTTAAGAGTAATCAAATAATTGGCCAGTTTAAGAACTAGCTAATCAAAATTCGTTGGTCCTAAAGTGGAAGCCTTAGCTTTTGTAGGCTCTTTCTTTAATTATCCAGACATAATCAAATAATCCTCAATGCTTATAACTAGTTCTTGATCAACATCTACGTCTGGTAATCTAACTCTTCACAATGCGAAACTTACCTCAGGAAGTTGAGCATTAATGAAGAAACATTTCAATTTTTCTACAGTAGGTCAAGTAACATGTGGGATCTTATGAACAAGCCTATTGAAATTTGCTACAAATTCCCTCATGGGTTCATATGGTTTCCTCTTTAACTGAGAAAGTTGTGTTAAAATAGCATGGGAATCATTTGTTGGCTTGAACCTAGCCTCAAAATTAGTTTTCATTGTATCCCAATTAGTGATATTATTAGTAGGGAGAAGATAAAACCATTTTGCTGCATTGTATTGTAAACTTTCAACAAAAATCCTAACTGAAACATCTTCATGAGCAACCCCGAGAACCCCACATGAAACATAAAATGCTTCCAAATGTTCATCAAGATGAACCTTATCATCTCCTCTAAACTTTGGGAAGTTATTTCAACTTCCTCTAGGAAAATAATGGAGAGTTTGGGCTAAGGCCAAAGGCCCAATATTCTACCCCTAGGGACTAGTGCAGTCATTCTCAGAAAAATAGTCTGTAATGGAAGAGTAATTCTCGATAAGACAAAATCTTAAATTGTACTTACTTGAGAATAACATGCATGTTTCCTTTCACTTGGAGGTGTGCTTGCAAACCTCTTTCATTTTCCTATTATTGGATATATCCTGAAAGAATGTTGTTGTTGAAACTGGAAAGCAGGATATTTAATTCCTTGTGCTCTCAAACCCTTGGTGCATCTACACTCAGATAATTTTAAAAATTACTCTTGAACACTTTACTGTCTAGATGTGGTGAATTAAATTTAGTGGGCACTACTCAAAAAAAAAAAATGTGCCCCACGGTGGGTGCCAAAAAATTGTTGACTGAAAATTTTGTAGTTGTATATGGCAGTCAACAGTTTAGGGTGCGAAAATCCCTCCTCTTTAATGGGGAGGTTCCTTTATTCAAATCCTAAAATATTTACAAATATACATTCTATTAAATATTATTGAGGATGTCAGTTCCATTAAGTAATCTCGTAATTTTGAATACAAAGGAAATTTTTTAAGAAAATAACAAGCATAGATGCAAGAAAGGGAGTAAGAACAACACTTTCAAATAAGAAGGAAACAAATCTTATTTTACTTCTGCACGTCAATAAAACTTAAGAACACACACATACATATAAGGGAAATTCTTTGTTGTAAAAAATATATAAATTGAATCAAAGTTCAACGATTCTTGGAAAATAAGGATGAACTCAAAGTTTCATTATCCAGAACATGTATATGGTGTATAGATCAAACAAAGATATAGAAGAAAGATAGACAGAAATAGAGGGAAAAGTGAAGTTCTCTTCTATATTCAAAACTACTATCCTTTACATTAAAATCACCATCATCTAACCCCTTTACAATTTAAACTGAAACCTTTTATACACAAGATGGGAGGAATAACTACCTGAACTAACTAATTGTTAATTAAGTGACTAATCACTAAAATAGTTAAGTCACTTATTAAAATGAATTTTACAATTAATATTTATTTTACTAAATGTAGTTTAGTGACAAAATATAACAATTAGCTAGAAGAATGAAGAGAGGAAATAAAAGAAGCCGAACTTTTAATTTAAACACATACATCTAGATTTTTGTGACTACAACTGATATTTTTGCTTTCTTTGGCACAATGGTGTTAACAAGGTTAACTATCTATCTTCCTAGAGAATTCTCCATCTCTAAACTCATTCCTCTGAATTGAGATAAGTCTTTTGAAGCTTCCACTATTACATTATTTAGCTAAGATAATTCCTCTATCCTATCTTTATTCACATTTTGTCTTGTACAAGTCCTCTTTGATAAGCTTTTTGAAATGCTCCTTGATCTGATCCGCCGATTTTCGTTTAGGTGAGTTCTCTTGGAAGATATCACAACTGGGGGCTCTAAGAACAACAAATATCTCAAACTTCAAAGATTCTCCTTTCTGAATAACATTTTATAGATCAATGGAGGCTTCCTCTAGGACTTTCATTCTCCATTTGACACTAATTGACCATGTACGAGACAAGTTTTTCTTAGAATAATCAAGAATCTTATTCAAGAGGAGTTTTTTTTAAGAGCTATAATCAGATAAGGGCCATAATGTGAAGATCTTGATGATTACATTCAAAGATTTTTCCCAAATCTTCATCTCTTTTTTAATGCTTTCAAACCATGTGCTAATCTGCTTTTGTGTTGCAATGATATTGTAAGCCCAAATATGTTTTTCAATGCTTTCAATTCTAATCAATAAATTACATTTTACAAGCTTCATCAATAAATTCCAAGCATGTGATGAGAATCTTCTCAACCCATGCTTCTTTTGCCTTTCCTTGAATCGTGTGCTTGTGCACTTCAACAATTGTCTTCATATCAATATCAATTGTTACAACAAATGTCGGGAGAGAAGCCAAGGGAGTACCATCCAATGGAATGTTGTCAAAAGAGAGGAAAGATCTGATAAAAGTAGAGAGGATATGAGATTGTTCCTCCAACTTCTCTTGGGTTTTCTTCCCTTTTCAGCCCTTTCAATTACCTTTGAAGATTGTTTCCCTCAAGTTGTGCACATATCTTTCAAGGGTTGATTCACTTAAAGATATTTTTGTTAGTTCAAAATCATCTGCAGAAACCTCTTGCTCACTTTTGTCTCCTTTGGGGTTTTTAATCTCAATGAATTTTTGTCTTGTAGTATCTGAGACTAGATGAGAAATGGTTTTGGATTTTTTAGGAGAAGGAGAAGTACCAAGGTGTGTGGCCACAACATCATAAGTAGGAACTTCAACTTTTGATTGAGCTTTCCTTTTCTTACTGTCAATCATGAGCTAAACCCAAGAGAAAAAGTCTCCTAAAGATGTTCCTGAAGGACTTAGTGTAAGTGTTAGGGGCAAAGGATTATCTTTTGAGGTAGATACTACCACATCAGTTGCATAAGGAGGAGGCGAGGCCCTTCTTACATTTAGCTCGGGTTTAGAAGCACTTGTTTTCCATAGATCACGAGTTATTACTTCAATAAATTCATACTTCTCTTCATCATCTTCTTAACTTTATTCTTCATGTTCTTATTCTTATTCTTCTTCTTTCTTTTCACTTTCTTCCTTCTCACTCTCTTCTTTCTCAGTTTCATATCTATATTTTTCTTCTTGTTTTACTGCTTCAACCTTCCCTTCCTTTTGTTGTGCCTCATCCTTCTTCTCACCTTCTTTCTTTGATTCAACCTTCCTTGTATAAACCATGGTACCATATTCTTGCTGAGTAGGGGAAGGAGAAGTTTGTTGAGAAGAAGTTGTTTATTGGGAAGCATGGAACTATGCAAATTTCTTATTGAACCAATGTTTGGTTCTCAAGAGGATAGAAGCATTAAGATCATCAAGATTATCTTTCTTCTTCTGGGACCAATCAATGGTGGGGAGAGGAGAATATTTAATAGAATTAACAAATTCTAGAGCAAACAAATCAGAATTTTCCACAACCATGTCCTTTGATACCTTATACAATTTGAAATCTTGGATATGTTGAGACATTCTGCCATAAATTATCTTCCTTACTTCAAACTCATCATCACATTTGACCCAATAATTTTCAGTTGTGGGTACATGAAGATAAGAAAGACGAAGATTATTGCTAATAATTTTTTTTCCATCAAAGGACGTCCTCTTCTAGAAGGGGTGCATGTGGAAATGAGATATGGCTCTCTCAATGTTTTGTGCATCAATAACAGACCTACAAGTGTAATTTCCCAAGGATATGATAAATTAGATTCCAAAGAATTTCTTGTCCCTGTTATTTCTTTGGAGAAGGTCCAATTGTTTGCAAAGGTCTATAAGAATGATATTGTCTTTATAATAAATGAGGAGCTTGTAGGGGACTCCTTCAAATCTTGTTGTCTTGATATATGAAAACTTCTAGAATTGAATAAATAAGCTCTCATAAGCAGATATAAATTGTTTGGCTTCTTGAGAAATCCTGCTAGTAACATTCCCTTCTAACAATCTATCAAGGGACACAGTGAAGGCATCATTAACTCTCATGTAGTGAATCTTGCTATTTTCACAAGACAATTGGGTGTAGAACTCATAAATGGGAAGATTTTGCCTATTACCCCGACTTGATAAGCCAATCCAAATTATGTATCTAACAATGGTATAGATCAAATAAGAAGTCATGTAAAATGATCCATTTTGGTGAACATGAGTCCGTTGTTAGGTTATGTTTTCATAAATAATTTCCTCCCAATCAAGAGTTTGCTTGCCTTCACATATTAAGTTAATGAAAATGCGCATCCAGTCTTGAAATTCCTTAGTTGAGGGAAGGCCCATCACTCTTACAAGGAGTGTTATGATATCAGACAATTCTTCAATGAAGTCACTTATGTAGAGAATCTTCAGCAATTTTGGAAGGTCCTCTCTTTTTTTTTTAGCCAAGACTTGGTAATCATTGATTGATATTTGTTTAGTGTTAGGTCAAACTCCTTTTGTGCTTCAGCCAGAGTCAAGATTTTTGAGCTGTCAAAAGTAGGAATGCCAAGGGCCGGGTTAATGTTGTGTGCATCCAATTAAATAATCAATTGGCCTTGTGGATCCTTTGATTCCTTGATTTGTGGTTCAAAACATGAGGCACATGCCATGATAGTATCAGTACATTGCACAAAAGTAGGAAATCCTCTAACATGGGCCAGACCACTACCTAGTAATATTTGGGCCAATGAGGTTCGGTTGTTATCTCTCATTCTTTCCTAAAGTTCATTTAAATTCATATGCTTGATGTCGCTGTCACCTATTTCAGGTACAAATGTCTCTAGGGAAGAAATGTGGTCATACCCAACATACTGGAACTTTGTCTTGACCAATTTGGGAACTTTGATAGGGAAGAAAAGTTTTTTACAAGAAAATTTGATAAATCTAGGAGGAAGGGCATCAAAATAAGAAAATTTCTTAGAAGTAGGGAAAATTATGATGAAATTAATTACTTGTTGGGTGAGAGAGAAGACGCCTTCCCAATGATCAAAATGCACTTTGAAATTTTGAAAATGATTGGGAAACGAGGGAGAAATGTCAAGAAAACTGTTTCGAGTGATGGGAAATTAGACATGGTAGAGCTAAGTATGATTTGCAAATATAGAGTGGGCAGGACATGCTTTATATACTCATGGATAGTGCCCTAGAATTAAAATTACCCTTTATACCATTAAATTGGTTAATCGGGTTTAACACGACCCAAGGGAACAATTCTTTGTAGGTTAAAAATGCCCGACTTGTCTAATAAGGGGTGTTTAAGGTAGATAAAATGGACGAGCAACGAACTAAGTGAACAAGGGAACAATTCCCTTAGTTCCACGGAAAGGTGATTTTACTGACGGGTAGTGAGGTGTTGGGCATGTCAGGCATGCAGGGAACTTGAGGAGCCGAAGAACTATTCTAGAAGTTTCGTCTAGAGTCAACTTATCCGATTCACGTGGTGTGTGGGAAAGGCAGGAGTGTGGGGAACACAATGAACATGAGAACAAGTACCATATGTCCATCTAAGCCCGACTTCTCTAATTTTACAAATGATGTGGGTAAAACGAAAATTCAGGGAACATGAGAAAAAAGGAATTGTTCCTCTTATTCCTCAAAAAATAGATTTTGCCGAATTTGGTGCTATTCCCTAAAAACTGGCTAACTTATTTTTCAACACTAATCCAACACAAAGGACAAAGATGAACAAAATGCAAAGGATTTACCTATGACTTAAAAAATTTGAATTTTTGTTTGTCCATGACAACGCATATCATCTATACTTGTTGATAAAGAACTATGTTCTAGGGAAGTAGATCTCAATACAAATGAAGAACTTAGATATATTGAAGTAAACATCTGTATAGGGGATGATGTATACCTACTGGATGACGACATATTATCTACAAAATAGGAAACCACTTGTTTAAACAATTGTATGTTTAGGAATAAATGCAAAGTGTGATAGCAAGAGAAAATATGAGTTCTCTACAAACCCTTATTTCTAATTATGTAGTTAAAATGCTTTAATTATGTATTGTGTTATTTTATAATAACAAAAAAATGGAGTGACATAATTTAATATTAAATGTGAATGTGAAAATAAAAGAAAATTATAAAAAATAGTTGCCAAAGGAGAACACCAAACCCTATCTTTATGATTTGTAAGTATTGTTTAGTTACAATAGAATATACATACAAGTCTAAATACCTATAAAATAATGTGCAATCTGAACCCCAACCCTTCTCTTGCCCCACAACTTCTTATCCCATTTACATAACAAATGCCTTCCCCTTAATCCTTATCGGCATCTCCATTTCCCATTTAATATCTCTATGCCTAATGAGTTACTTCAAAACAATACAAAAGCTTCTAAAAATTATTCACTGAAAGGTGTCCACCTTTGAAGATGCCCCTGTTGGAAAGTGTCAAATTCTGGCAACTTTTTCCAGCAGTCTAAAAAACTATGATTTTCCCCTCCACTTTCGGTCAACCCTTTTTACATCATATTGGGATGGTCGGAGTGAATTTTTACGGAAGATATATTAGATGGACACGAGAAATTGTCTTCTCATTCACGTCGTTTACTGTTGACTGTCTCTTTCACCACTATTTATACTCTACGTTAGTGTTCTTTATTTTCTTCTTGCATCAGATTGTAAATAGTCTATGTTTACAACCTTCATTCTATCTTCACTATACCAACACTTTTTGCCTTGAATGCCCACTAAATAGGTGCCCTCTCTCTTACCTGCCTACTGCCATTTTCACGTGATTGATAAATGCATGACGGAAATATGGCTAAAAGAGTCATCTAAAATTCCATTTCTCCTCTTGCAAAGTCCTTGAATATTGCTCATCCTTTACTTTTCCACATATATTTGCTGCTCTCTCTTCACGTCTTCCCCTGCATTCGCTGATCTACACGAAGTAGATGACATATGTGACTCTTGAAACTATTATCTGTGAAACCCACATGGGATTCTAGCTCTGAACAAGAGGCGAGTAATTCAATTTCTTCATTAACTCATTTTAAAGGCCAAGGTGTCTTCCCAGATCGACTTCAGCCATCCAAGAGGAAGATATATCTTTTGCATGGCTTATAATCATTCTCCTCTATCATAAAATAATAGACACACACGTGATGACGATAAATGAAAGGCATGGTCTCACTGTAACCTAAATTTTTAAAACTATGTAGACAAGAAAGCAATGAGAAAACACCACAAGACAAAAAAGTAATGGAAACACGTTTTGTGCTGTTAGGCCCGATGCACCATCCATAAATGAATAATCGCCACACGTATTTTACATGATCCCAAATTTACATCTAGATAAAACGAAGGGAAGAGATATGAGGGAGAGATTTGACAGAACTTTGGTTTTTGCACCAACTCCATTTTTAGAGATTTTATATGAATTAACTTTTACGTTTGTAGACTCCTAGAAATGGTGATAGGGTTTTTACCATTGTTAAATTATATGTTTCTTTATTATCACATTTTTTATTTTTTACGGTATTTAATCTGTTTATCGTTTTTTTAGGTATGATTTTTTCCCACTAAAACATTTTTGGGGGTTGGGGGAGTGCATTTATGGTCCTGATCCGTAATGAGAGGAAGTCAACAATAAATTTATGAAGTCTTTAGACCATTTATTAGAAGAGAAGGGAAGGGAAGTTGACAGGAAGTGGGAGGCATACTTGAAGGGATGTTAAATGTAAAGTACTTAATAGAATTTAATTTTGATAAGTGCACATAAATTATAGTTAGTTTTGTTTAAAGTATAGATTTCATTTATAATATGATAAGATTGTAATTTGCTGGAAGGCGTCTACCTTTGAAGATGCTCTCACTGGAAAGTGTCAAATTTTGGCGATCTTTTCCAGCAGTCAGCTTCTCATGAAATACGATTATGCCAACAAACAGAAGACATGGGTTTCCTCAAGAGACAATCATTGTTTCACTGTATGCAACAAACCTGTCTCTAACCAGTTCAATTTACAATTGTCAGCATACTCCCAACCTGTGCCAAAATACTAGCTCTGGATCAGGGTGTGGACATCCATAAAAGCAAAAAAGATAGAGGGATTTTGTCAGATTTTGTAGTTGCAAATTCTTTGGTAGACATGTATGCAAAATGCAGAACATTACACAAGGCACGTGAACTGTACGAAAATTTTCCTCAAAAAATGTGGTTTCATGGACATCATTGATTGCAGGATATGCACAATGCAATTGGAATGTGTAGAGACAAATTCCACATAAACCTGTGGCGGTTATGTGGAAGTGTTTACTTGGTTCCTCTAGATCGTATATGAATATAGGCTTAGGAGTATTTACATCCGTAATGTGTTTTGATTTGGATCCTAAAAATGATGCATCTTATTTTCTTCTCTCAAACATCTATGCAGATGTGGGAAGGCGAGGTGAGGCTCAAATGATACAGAGATTGATGAAAGATAGAGAAATTAAGAAGATTCTTGGATGTAGTTGGATTGAAGGCTAGGAGACATCATAAATCATAGATTGCATCTGGAGAAAAATTATTTTTCATATTAAACACATTTACTTAATGATGTGGAAGTGGAGGAAAAAGAATTATTTCTCTTCCACCATAGTAAAAATTTGGCAACTGTATTTGGTTGGTTAAACACGCCCCCCTAGAACAACTATTATAGTTGTCAAGAACCTTTGATTATGTGCACATTGCCACATTGCAATGAAAATTAACTCCAAGATTGTTGCAAGAGAATTTTTTGTGAGAAACGGGAACCATTTCCTTCATTTTTAAAAGGGAGAATGTTCTTTTGGTGATTATTGGTGATGCTAAATGTAGCAAACTAAAAAATAAACTTACACTATAATAATGTGCCATATGCTTGATTATTCTTAGTTTCTAGAAAGTTTTTTTTTTAGTTTAGTTTTAAGTTTGCATGCACTTCCGCTACAAATTACAACTCCAACAATATTAACATTATTATCCTCTCGGGCGTAATTTGCAACTCATATGCAATTTGGTAGTATATAATAAATACACGTGCCTTCGGTGTTATGGTGAGGGCTACCTAACGTTAACAAACAAAATTGATCGCACTTCTTCAAAGAGAACTCTGCATTATTCCGCATAAACCCAAATAATAACCGGGGTTAAATCCTCAGAGAGCGATCTGTCCGTAGCTGAATCGCAGTTAAGCTCTGTAAGTTTTGTTTTCATAAATGTTCGCAAGTTCCGCAGTCGTCTTTGTTTCCTCGGAAGCAGGCGAAGTGAATAGAAAGTAAGAAAAATGACGTTATTTCACTTTTTCAACTGCGCGGCCCTGACCTTCGGCCCCCACGCCGTCTATTACACAGCCACGCCCCTGTAAGTTTACACTAACCTCTTCATTTTCCTAAGATTTTTTTTTTTTCTCGGAGATATTGTCATTTGAATTTTTTCTCTCCTTTTAACCTTGAATTCCAGCTAGATATATCAAATAACCAATCAAAGTTGGATTCTCTACAAATAAGGATCCATTGATTTTTATATTTAGATTTCCATTTTTCTTTTTTTAACCTTGGATTTCAACTAGATAGATCAAACAAATGGTTACTGTTTCTTTTTCTACCATTGTCTGGTAACTTAGGATAATGGTCTGTGGATTTTAATTTGTGAATTACCTTTGTGAGGTAAGCTTCTGCTCAGTTGTCTCTACCTAGTTGTATCTACTTCTGTTGTGGTATGCCGCAACCAGGGTTAGATGTGATAAGAAATATGTAAATTAGTGCAAACAACTGTTGTAGAAACATTATAGATTTATTCTAAACTGTTTTGGAACAAATCCACACTGGTAGGAGCGTTATAGATTCATTACAAACTGTTTGGAACAAATCCACGCTGTTCCTTACATGAGGTATGTGAGACACTTTAGTGTTTGCCGATGTTATACGATTCAATGCTTGTACATGTCTCGTGGGGGTTTAGGGTTTAGGGTCTGCACTATGAAAGCACGGATGATTTACGAAGCTCACTCTATTTGACAATATTATGTTGAATTTGTTATCTCTTAGGTCCAAGTTACCAGGGGCTTCTGTCGTGGTATTCATAATATTTTATTCATTCTCAATGCTTAACATATCTACCAGGGATTTGATCCCGGGGCCTGCACTACCAAAGTGCAGATGATTTACCGCTTAATCTCTCTCTCTTCAACAATGCAATGTTGAATTTGTTCTCTTATTTCCAAGTTCCCAAGTACTTTCTGGAGATCTCAATATTTTATTTGATTTTAACGTTTAACACATCTCTTGGGGATTTGAAACCAGGGCCTGTCCTACGAAAGCTTGGATGATTTACCACCTAAGCTTGCTCTATTCAACAATGCTATGTTGAATTTGCTAGATCTTAGATTCCAGTTATCTGGGACTTCTGCTGCAATATTGATGATATAAATATTGCATTTGATTTCAATGCTTAACATGTCTTCTGGCGATTGGATCTGGGGCCTGCACTATGAAAGCACGGATGATTTACTGCTCAACTCCATTCCATTTGACAATGCCATGGTGAATTTGTATTCTCTTATGTCCAAGTTACCATGGACTTCTGTTGCAATATCTCCGATATCTATTTGATTTCAATGTTTAACATGTCTCGTGGGGATTTGAACCCAGGGACTGCACCATGAAAGCACAGACGATTCACTGCATAAGCTCATTTCATTTGACAATGTTCAATTTATTATCTCTTAGGTCCAAGTTACCAGGGATTTCCATTGGATTATCACCAATATTTTATTTGATGTCAATGTGTAACATGTCTATTGGGAATTTGAACCCGGGACCCACACTTTAAAAGTACGGATCATTTACTGCTTAAGCTCATTCCATTTGACGATACCATGTTGACTTTGTTATCTCCTAGGTCCAAGTTACCAAAGACCTCCGTCACAGTTTGCCGATATTTTATTCGATTTCAATGCTTAACATGTTTCTTGGGGATTTGATCCCAGGGCAAGCACTACAAAAGTACGGGTGATTTTCTGCTTAAGCCTTATACTGATTCCGTTCAACAATGCCATGTTGAAGTTGTTATTTCTTAGGTCAAAGTTGTCGGGGAATTCTGTCATAGTATGCTGCATCCAGAGTTAGATGCAACATTTTATATCATCTAATTTCAACACTTAACACATCTTCTCAGGATTTGAACTGTGGACTTATGCTCCACTTAAGCTTCTTACGTTTGACAATGGTCTGTTGAATTTACTATCTTTGTCAAAGAGCAGCTTAAAAAGGGCAGAGGAATGCTCTAGCTAGTGGTTTTAGGATAAAATAATGGAAAAGAATTTTTTTAAAAAGAAATTTAGTCATGGATTACGAATATTAGAGAATCCATCCTTTATATGTTTTTTTGAAAAAATAAAATAAAAAATGTCATCATATATATTATTAGTCAATCAAAGTAATTCTATTTACAGTAAAACCAAGGCTGGTAAATTCGTTGGTTGGGCTGTGGTTGGGTGGTAAAATGGTTGGAGTAGATGAACACTATTCCAGATTCAATTCTTAGGGCTGCTTGTGGGTAGAAAATCCCTGGAGTGAGACCATCCCACAGGATTAGACCTCCTTGGCCAAGAGAAAGGGGTTTAGATTACCAAAAACAAAATCATAAGCCAAGGTCAATGTGGAAGCCAGTGTTTTGTCAACTTTGAAAATACTAGCCAAATAATGAGATTGATAATCATAATTCCTTCCGAAAATGGGTGTTTTAAAACAAGTTGACTCAGTTTCTCGTCCACTCCTTCACCATTCTGGAATTTTGCCAAGATCTCTTCCTTGGCTTGCAACTCAAGTTGCAATTCCGTGATGATTCCCATATGGAACATCAATTGATCTTGCAGATCTTGCTTTTCATCCTCCAAGAGAAGCAACCTTTTTCTTAATTCAGAGTTTTCCTCTTGAATCTACCGGTTTATGCTCTTGAGCTCCTGAAGTTTTTCTCTCTTGAGAGCTTTGCCCATGGTTGTACTTTTGCAACCCAGAAACTTGCACTTCCAAACTACAAATTGAACAAATGGAAGAATAGCTGACACAAAGCGGAAAGATGTTAGCAACGCTTTGGAAAACCAGCTTAGATACCAAACCTGATCCGAAAATGGGCATTTTAAACCAAATTTTCCATTTTCGAATACTTAATCAATTTCTCAATGTCCCATTTTTTAACATGAAAATTGGCTTAATTATTAAAAATCAGACTAATACTAATTTAAAATAGCAGGTAACATAAATAAAACAGAGAACAATACATTACAAATTGATAACAAAGTTCGTCCAATTGGACTATGTCTCTGGGTACACCAAAACACGAACCGATTGATTAAATGATGCAAAAATAACACTTCTTACATCAAAATCTTCTCTAGAAATGGGCTATCTCTCCCAAAACGGGGCTACAATCTGCAGATTATCTCTGTCTCTCGGAGTTTCTCAGGTTTGATCTCAGCCTAGCACAAAACTTCTGCATATCCTCTCTCTCTCCCTTTACAAGGGGGCTAATACCGTTAACAATGGTTTAAAAAATTGTCTCTTCTTGCTTAATTCTCCCAATAGGGGCTGCACTTAGCAAGAGTTACCAATATAAATATAATATGCAGCCTTTTATAATGTTTAGCATGGCCGCGGTCTAATAGCCAGGCCTTATCATTTTGGCATAATTAGTTGGGGTTCAAATCCCCCAAAAGGATCTTTTGTTTTTTTTACCACAAAAATCCCCCATTATACATGGGTCTCCGACCATATGCCATGCGCTCCCCTCCACGTCATATCCTTTTGATAAGCCTTTGAATAGACTATGACCCCATTTTATGCGCTTTGGGATAAACTTAATCCCATATGCATTGAGATGTGGGGGCAAGTGGGGTTTAAAAGTAAATGCACCCACTTTATACGTGGTCAAGGAACCACCTATTAGCTTTGACTCAGCCTTAGTGATTTGTGGCATAGTCCACGTTTAGCATTGTTGGTTGGTGAGTTTGTTGAAATTGGCCTTGGACTTGGCTGTTGAGCTTGCCATGTGATGTGTTGAACTCGGTGGTGGTAATGTTGAACTTGGTCCATGTGAGGAGATCGTTGGAAAATGGGCATTGACTTTTGCTTGGTGTATTGAGCTTTGAACTCCATATTTGCCGTGAATCAGTCTCCAATATGGTTTATATGCAATAACATTTGCAATGGAATGTGAAGAATAAGGCGGCAGGGTCCCCCTCCTAACAAAACTTGGACCCCACCGGCTAATGGGCCCCCAACTGCCAAATAGCATGGGCCCCACACTCGACCGTCGAAGATTGGATGTGAAAAATTAAACAAACCCTTTTGCCAAAATGCTCTTTGTCATGTGTCAATACCCAATTGGTCCACTTGGCAAGCCCAGTCAACATGATGACATTAGCACTGTACCTATGCACACTTTCGCATATGAAGTCGGTTTGATCCTGTTCAAAATGCGTTGGAAAGCTCGTCAAAAAGCTCTTGACGAGCTCTTCACTATGCGGGCAGTTTCAACTCGATTATAGACCATCTGACCAGTTTGGCATGGGTATCCTCCTCGATCATTCTGAAAATATAGCAATGATTTCAACCAAAGCTTCCCAAATTGAATAGCAGGAGTAAGCACTAAGACAGAATGAAACCATAGGCAATCAAGTGCCCCAATGACCTGGTTCTGCAGCCAGATCCTAAAGAATATTGGTGAATTTTAATATGGTCTAAATGGAAAATGAAAATCAGTAATGAATTCAGATGTGAGTGCCCAATAATGCCAAAGTATTTTTTATGACGATTCATCAACTGCGCTGCTGTGTAGATTAAATCATTGATTTAACTGTTGTTAGAGTCTACCTTCAGGTACGGCTGGGGCAAGAGTTGTGCTTCAGATTTAAGTGTAAGTTTACACTAACCCCTTCATTTTCTTAAAGATCTTAACAATATCATCGCTTGACTTATCCAAACAAATGAAACCAGAAAAAATCATTCATGGATAGATAGAAATGCATACGTATAGGCATGTATGTATATATACATCTATTTTGAAGTTTAAATTTCCACCAATGTCTGCCAAACATCATTCAACGCTCTCATGATTTTAATTGGTGGTAAAAACCTCCTTGAGGCTACCACCAAGGAATATCTACCTCCGCTGTTATATGCTGTGACCAGAGTTAGATGTGATATCTCTTTTGATTTCAACACTTAACAATTAACATGTTTTCTGGATATTTGAACCCAGAGTCTATGATATGAACACTCCAACAATTTACCACATGAACAAAAATTACTAAAAAGGGTAAAGAATGCTTGGGAATTCAGAAAAAAGGATAGGGAATAAATCGTTTTACAAATTACTTTAGCTGTGGATAAAGAATATTAGTGAATCCAGCCTTTATAGGTTTTGTTAAAAAAGGTAAACTAAAAATGGCATCATGTACTAGTAATTGATCAAACTGATGCTATTTACAATAAAACCGATGCTAGTAAATTGATTGCTTGGGCTGTGGTTAAGCGGTAAATTGGCTGGAGTTTAGCGCTGACCCAACTTTAATTCTTAGGGCCGTTTACAGGCAGGGAATCCCTAAAGTGGCATCCCAAGGTTTGAGCCTTACGGGAATGAAAATGCACCTTTTTCAATATATAGATTCACCAAATAACGTGTCAGAAGATTGCCAAGCTCCAGATTGTTTTGATGATTTTGTTTTTGTATGCCGATATTATAGGCTGGTCGGAGCTACACACGTTTTCTTTGTAACTTGTGCTTGTCTGTTAATTAAGTTGAGAAATTTTTTATCAAAGATTTTTTTAGGAAGATATATTGTCAATGTTTTTCTGGATGAACTGTGTAGAAGTTATCAAGCTTTTGCCCAACATTGCTGGCAAAGTGCTCCATTAGTTTTTATTTATTTGGGCATCTAGATATCAGCTTTACCACGAGATCTATTTCTTAACCTTTGGTTATGTAAAGTGCATGATTCCATGGCAGTGTTCAAGAGAGAGAGGATTTACAACTTCGCTTCAAAAGCACAAACTAGAGCTCATAGGTGTTATTGAAAAGCCTACTATTCTTTCAGAATGCTAAAGGCATTAGAGACGGTAAGCACCCATTAGGTACAACCAATTCAGACACATCTGGACATTGACATGTGAGATAATGTTCCTCTTAATATAGTTGGAGCGGATGTGCTTTGATTTGACATCAAAGATCTTTTCCTTGTCCCTACCTAGGGCATAGGTGCACATTACTACTAATTTTTCCTTTGCCACCAAAGATTCATCAGTTGTGGATGTCAGGAGATTTTTTAGGGGGAGTACACAACTCTCCTAGGACTGTCCAACATGGCCAACCTTGGACATTTCATGTGAGCATTTTTAGATCCTTTGCTGGCCTTTTTGTGGTGATAAATCATGATGCCATTGGTTCCTCTAGCCCGAGCCTTGCTATTATTGTAATAGTCCTGATCTCTTATCTAGAGAAGTACTTCCATCACAAGGCTATTTCTCTTGCACTTAGTTCTTATGGATAATGATTTAATTGCTTTATGTATTTACTTTAGTACTTTGTGTTTAGTTACTTTTCTTAACGCAAGGTGTTTTAACCCTAATACTTATCTAATGCAACTAAATGTATTTTTCAGGTCCTGTTGACCTATTTTGGTTGTTTGTGGGCTTTAATAAATAAAGAAGTCCAAACAATTACGTTCAACAAGTTGCGTTGTAAGCATAGATTCTTTTAAAACATTTTGAGTGCTTGCCTATGTATTTGTCTTTTAGAGATTGCTTTTTCATTGATAACCGATTAATGTGAGGCTTCATACAAATGGCTACATCCTATAGGGAGAGTAATAACCTTAGTTGGTCCTGTGTTGTTTCTAACACTATCAGCCTTAGGCTAATCCATCGTCAATGATGTTGGTATGCTAACATGTCACATTTTATTCTGATTATAAGTATCTTTTTTAGATTTTTAGTCCTGTGTAGGTTTTGTTTGGACGTTTCCCCTAACTTCTTTTCAGTAAGCAAGGAGACTAATGAGGCTATTTTGGGAAATAGTTGTTAGGACTCAGGAGTATATTTTGTCACACTTGTTGAACATTATAGGTCTCTTAGATCACAACATTATATACTTAATTTAGGATATTAGTTTAAAGTTTGCTTTGGTGTCATGCCTTAATCTTTGTTTTGGAGTGCCGGTGCTTTCAAATAAATTTCCAAGATCTCCCTTTAGAGATGTGCCTCTTTAATGATACTATTAAATCCCGATTCTGTATGGGTTAAAGATTTGGGGCTCTAGTTTAGAGTTTGTGGACTGGGCATGTATTGATAGGACTCAGACTATTATGCTTCAATGATGATCCATAGAGAATATATTCAAGCTCACCCTTTTTTGTCATAGACTCAAATATCTAGGTGACTCAACCTCTAGATGTGAGGGATGCCCATACTTGGCACTCTGTTCTTAAGAGAGGGTTGCCTACTTGGCATTTTGAGGCCTCCTCCATTTAGATACTCATTTTACGCTGCTCATCACCTTCTCGCCTTGAAACCTATGATTAATAATTACGAGGGGCATTTATTGATAATATTATTCAAGTCACTTGGACCAATCCCCCTCAAGACGACTTCCTACTCCGAGCATTTATTACAAATTGTTAATGGCATAAATATTTGATCCAACCATCTTCAACTCCATTAGTCACATGGCTCGAGGGTTCCTCTCGGAAAGTTGAGGCAATAAATTGAGCTTGACCATTATCTTCATACCTGCATAAACATCATTTATGCTGAAACAACACTAATGTCCATCTACCATACCCCCAATTCTCATTACACCAAGTTCTTGATCCTTTTACATCCCACATGCATGGTTTAGCGGGAGAGTAGATTTAGAGTAAAATGTCGTCGTATATTTTGTGATTTGGCACCCAGGAGGAGACCCAATAGACAACACTCTAAATGAAAATCTTGATGTGCTATATGTGGGAAACATATATGAATGATGAAGGCGAGTGCTTGTGCAACAAAGAAAAAACAAAGAAGGTAATTATCACTGGATGTACAACTATAATGCAAAGTTTTACCATGCAAAGTCTTGTACAAGATCTGAGAGGTTAGATGTAGGATTTCTATGTATTCGTTACCAACAACTCCATCAATAACGAACAAAAAGATGCCATAATATACAAAGGAGAAAGGTTAAGGATTATCAACTATTACAACCGCTTCATAACTAATCACCAATCCATCATTTTGAGTTAGCGGTACTATAGAGCTACGCGGTACAGTGTCAACACTTCAGAGCTGTGTGGAACTGGGTGGTATTGCAGGGAAAGAGTTAGGTTCTCTTGGTATGCACATGTGTGCTCAATATGTGTAATGTTCCCTTTTCAGAATTAATTAACTCTGGATACCTAAAGCATATTCTTATTATTTTCCGTAGGCTAATGGAAATTAAAGAGGGAAATAAATTAATTTAAGGGGTCCAAGGGTACTTTTAATATTTATTTGGAAAAAGGACACTTGAATTATATTTTACTCCAAAAGGTAGAAAGTGGAATAAAATAGTAATAAAATAAAGAACTTCTATTTTTGGGGGTGCCAAAGATTAAAAGAATATTTAATTAATGGGGGTGCCAAGGATAGAGTGGGCTGCATGATTATGGGGCACCATATTTTTAGAATGGAGAGTGCATAAAGCATGTTTCATATTGTTTATTCCTATGTCTTAAGAATGGAGAGCCAACATGGGGGATAATAACAGTTATTTTATATTCGTTATGGAACCTGCATGTGATTAGGAGGGGCACCAACTTTGGAGAGGGTCTTGGAAGTTATAAAGGCAGATTTGGGGTTCATTATTCATACATCTTGGAAATTTATCAATTACTTTTTTGTCTGCAAGTAGCTTTTGTTTCTGCATCAACAATAGAGGATGAAATCCATCATTTGCATACAGGTTTGAGGACGAAATCCCTCGCATCAGATCGTGGCAATTCCATTCAGGGGTTGCAATAGTCATTTAAGGTACAAGTGTTCATCCAGTGCAACTAGGGCACGCTTTTCAGGCTTAATTCTACATCTAGAACAGCAAGTACAGCTAGGGCTTCAGTATCTAGGGGCAGATTTCAGTCAAATCAATTTGCATACTCTTCTCTTCCATCAGTTTTTCCATTTAGATCATCAATTGTGAGAAAATAATTGTATTCAAACACTCTGGTATTTCTTTTGTTGTAGCTGATTGAAATCAATAAATAAAAGTCTGTTTTGGCACCTTGAGGCTTGTTGTTTTTTAATTAAAAATCAGATTGTCACTGTTGTCATAAAAGGAAATTTTTTATACTGATGTCCTAGGGTTTTGACAAAAATATCCAGATTTATCTAAACTTTAAAGTATTTTCAATGGATATTACAAATAGTAACGGAGGACACTAGCTCAGAAATTCTTGATAGGGAAGTTGAACACGAGAAAATTTAGTTGTGGTCATGCATAACTCCCAACAGCTTGGAATTGAGAATTCAGTCTCACTTAGCAGCTTCGAACTTACATGCAACTCTACAATGATTAAGCACACATTTGCTTCAGGTACCAATAATTAAGTGCGTCAAATAATTTTTTGTAGAAGCTACTGAACTGGCCTTATCAGTTGGGTCGCAAAGTACCAATTTGTATAGTTACGTTTGCTGATTACCAGTTATTTTCTTCTACATATGAACCATTAGCTGACATGATGGCTCACTCTTGCACGGTACATATCATGTCACAAGATGAACGAAGACACATGCCATGCCAATTCGAAATCTGATATCATCCACTTCAGGATTCAATCTCAGATACCAACACACTTCAAGAGGACACCAACAACTCCGCTCCCATTGCTCAGTGCCCTTCAAAGCTGATTTACTACTACATAGAAGAATTCATTTACTCAGTTTTCATTTGTTCGATTCATGCAGTTCTGGTCATTGCTTAGTTTGCTTCAACTCTCTATATACAAGCACGCAAATAGATGGAGTGCAATTTAACATCTCAGGTAGAGACTAGACCCCAAACATGGTAATCTAAATCATAGCCAATTTTGATATTGAATATGAATGCATACCCCATAATGAGTTGACAAACACCATCACCTCTGAACGAGTCACTGCAGTACTAATTTGAAATGCACAGAAAATCAGCATTCAGAAATATTTTAAGCTCCCTACTTTATAGAATACCCTGGTGAGAGATGACAACTGTAGTGCCTCCCAACACCCAATAACTTCTGATTCCGTTTATATCAGCTTCCCAGGCCAGATAATAAAATTGATACAATCAGCAAAACAAGATTTGAAAGGTCAATTAAATGGAAGGTATACACCCAAAATTAGTTTCATTTCAAATATGAACTCTGTTACTATGAAGAAATGATTCCAAAGGAAGCTGAAGTACAAATCTAATCAGAATTAGTTACTGTTTGACCTTGAAATAATTCTTGTGCAATCAGGAAGCCAATCAGATTTGCACAGCATTTATGTGGTTCTTTAAAGATATATCACATGAGTTGCAGTTCTTTCCCTGGGCAAACTGCTTAGGAGTGTTGCCACAATCCATCTTAACCACATGTATGCAGTAAACTCAAAGAATCAGTCTGTTCAGCCAGAGTATTAAATCCACGTTATGAATTCTATGTGAAGCTATTTATTTTGACGGGATATCAATTGTCAGCAAACAGGACAGAATACATTGGGGAAGAAAAATGTATAGCTTTATTCTACCAGACCTAACATTATTGAAAATGGTAATAGCAACCTGACACATGTAGGCAGATTGGTTGATTTATTGAAAGAGAGAGTTTAAACGAGAGATGCTCTGTAAAACTCCAGACTCAAAGACAAACCCCACATTTGTAGCACTAAGTTGAGACTACAACTGAAGTTCAATTGCAAAAGGTTACTTTAAATTATCAACGGCAGACTATCTGCCCCTTAAAACTATAAATATTCATTTAATCTATAGTGTATATATCTAGTGCTTATCTTGGCAGAGAATAAGGTCAACATTCTTCTGTCTTGCATCTAAAGAATATAAGACTAAGTGAGAAAAACAATATTGTGAGCAATAGGAAATAATTTCTTAAAACCTTGTAGGCCCTTAATATGCAAGTTCTGTTTCTTAGCTTATATGAAGAAGAAAATGCCCTAAATTTACTATGGGACACAGATCCATGGTCGTCTAGGTCATAGATAACTTCCCTAAAAGATTATCCATGTGGAGTACCTTATATAAACCACATGATGAAGGGGAAGCTAATACCAAACATGCTTATTCGACAATTGATGATGAAGAAATCAATGACTTAAAATAATCGGTCTTTGAAGAGTTCTTAATTTTTGTGGGAGTTGACCATGTGTAAATCATGTTGCAAGGGCAAAATTCAGTCTTTGGAGTTCTTAAATTTTGTAGGATTTGACCATGTGTTTATGAGTCAATGTTCAAGACTGATTTCCAAGATTATATCATTACACTTGACTACGCCCTTAGCCTATTGGATAGTCTTGGGATATGTGTGACCAACCTGTGGCGTGTGTAGGCTTTTAGTTATTCGATAATCTCTATATTGCATATTGGTAGGAGTATGTAATGTCCCCAAATGGGCATAATTTGCCCTCAAGTTGGATTTTAGGCAAACCCCAACCTCAAAATGCAAACTATAGACAAAATGTACTTATTAAATCAAACACTGCAGATCTGAATAAAATACGGGAAAAAGCGACTAGGGTTTTGGCAGTGAAATACTCATACTATCAACATTATTTGGTAAATCTATATGTTCTCCATGCAAATTTAATATGCACTAATTTTTAGAACCCCAAATCATGTACCCTAAGAAGGTATGAGAGACCTCTGCAAACTCAACTCTGACTGCTGCAATTAAATCCCCTAGAGTGGCAACTAGGGTCTGGAGTAAAAAACCTATACAAACAACTTTCATATCTAAATTTGCTAGCTTCTTCTAAACTGCTCTCTATAACTTTGGATAATAGGCCACAAAAATATGAAGAAAATATTCTAAGATTTGTATGAGGCACAATAAACCCTGAAGACCCTAGTTTAGAAATCTGCTAGATGAAAGGAAACTCGCCTAGTACATTTAGGGCATCAAAGCAGCTTCCAGAAATTCTGAAAATACTATATTTTGGTCTTCAAAAATTATTACACTAGATGGCAATAATTTCAGACCTGGAACAACTCCACAACAGCTCCAGATAGCTAAAGTATGGGTCACTCCACCCTGGGAAAAATGTGATAGATAGCTGCTGCACCTTCCTTACAAAAAATTGATGCAAACCTTCATTAAAACACTGCTGGAATAACAAAATAAATCTGTGAAAGCCCAATAGAATTTCTTAGGTAGAAATTCCTCTCAAACTCTTGGGGTTTTCGTCCACAAAAGGGAAAATAGTAAGGGTTTTCGTGCTTAGCATATTTATGGTAAAAGCTTCAAGCTTCAACACAATTCATCAAACATCAATGGTCATAAAATGACCTCCTTCAAGTCTACTTCTCCTTATAAAGCAAGAAGAGACCCAAAAGAGACCCTCCAAAACATCCAATCAGCTTGCAATGCCTTTCTCTATGCAAGTTTCCCTCCTAGGCTTAGTTGCATTTTTGCATAGGGGGAATACAAAAATTAGCATGGATCTTTTTACTTTCTAATTTTCCATTATCCTTCCTCTAGGCAAGTCACCATTCTCCCTAGGAAGGATACGACATATAATTAGACCCTTATAACATAAGTTCCCATTATTCCCTTCAAAGAAAATTGCACCATTTTCCCTAGAGATTACAAATTTTATAAGTGTTTTTTCTTTCTATGCACTTTATCTAAGTTCTATTTTAATGTTAAGTTTATTAAGTGTATTATATGTACTATTATATTCTTAATTCTTTGGCACTTTATAATAATTTATTGTAACTTAAGTCACCCTTGTGATCACCCTTGGCCATCGGGTTGACAAAATAGGCCAAAGGTCTTCAATTGGGAAGGGGATATTACAAATTGATTGTAAAGCCAGTCCCCGTAGGTGATTTAGGATCTTCTGGAACATTCAAGTAATCAAGCAGTTTTGGGAAGGGCTAACATTAGCCTTCCTAGGATTAATGCACTACCCCCGAAGCATATCAAAGGAGAAAAACACATCGTGAAGGAGTATTCAAGTGCTTGGAACATCAGGGAAATGATTTTGAAAGATTTAGGGGAGATTCGGAGGTGTTGGAACCAATTCACCAGAAGTGGGTTTTCGGGCCTGAAGGAGCATGCACCGTGAAAGAGGACCTGAGCTCCAAAGCAAGATTCTGGGAGCCCTGTGATGATTTGAAAGCCCAACAAAATATCAATGTAAAGTATTTTCAATGTTCTACATGGTGGAAAAAACGGGACCGCTTGAAACCACAAACATTGTTCTGGACAGTTCATTCTTTTGACGCACAACTAGCGGTCCCAAGAAAAAAGGGCAATTTGAAGGTGATGTTGATAGATTCAAGGCTTGAGACCCCCACCAATCATCTCAAAATGCTTTTTCCAGTCATAATCATATAAAATTTCATCAAAAAATTAATTCGGGAGCTCGAGATATGGTCTTCGCAAGTTGGTCCCAAGGTACGCTTTCCCATACTTAGCCAAATTTGAAGCTGCACAGGTGGCAGCTTGTGGTGAAGGCGCATTTTCTTCTCCCCTTTGTCCCTTTGCAAAGGGACCAAAGGGACATAAAAATGCGCTCAACCCCTAAGAAGCCCTCTGGTCACCCATATGACCTACCGATGCTCACCTAAGCCCCTGTTGACCAATTTGACCATTCACCTACCTATCGCTGCATGTATGCCACTTGTCCTCACCAGAATGAGGCACATTTTTTTGCATCTTATGTCCCTCTTTGTCCCTTTGGCAAAGGGACGAAAGGGGCATGAAAATGCGACCTACCCTTATTGTGCCTTCTGGTTCTCCATATGACCACCAACTGACCCCTAGGTGCTCTAATTCAGCCCCCTCACTTAAGTTACTCATCGAATAAAAACATGCCAAGTGTTAAGCCCAGAATGAGGCGCATTTTTATGTCCCCTTTGCACCTTTTGCAAAGGGACGAAAGGGTTAGAAAAATACGCCCCATCCCTACCCCTTGCATTCCAAATGCTATAAATACCAACACTTAGCATATTTTCACCATTTTTCCCCCCACGCCTCCAAACGCTACTGGAACTTTGCCAAATTTTCTCCAGAAAGAAAAATCAATTTTTTTACACTTGATCAACTCCACGCAATCCTCCATCATCTTAAAACATTAAAAACACTAAAAATCACAAAAAGAACAGATCAAAACGAAGGAAAATGAAGATTTTTCGCCAGAAAACCGTGAAGTCTCCTGATCGAAAAATCTTCATATCTCACAAACTACAAGTCGGATTCGAATGTCATCTTTTGCATTCATCTAGACTTCCAGGCGCCTTGAAGATCCCAAAGGAAGTTTTCGCATGCACAACGCGGATTTTTTCTGGTGGAAAAACCCTCATTCCTTGTCACAAACAAATTTTGAATTTTAAAATCTCCCAAACCGGTGTACGGGTGAAGCTGAAATTTCAGAGGAGTGCTATTGGGCAAAAATCCATATCAGAAACTTTCTTTCTGTCGCAATCCAAGTGCTAGAGACCCACATACTAAAAATAGTAATCCTTCTGACATGGGTGGCTGCTATTTTGGGTAAGTCATCATTAGAGGAAGCTGCAAAGAGAACAATGTGCACTAAGGAGGAAAACGAGGTTGGATTGATCAGTCGGTTTGAAAAACAGTGGAATTCATCACTTACCAAAAATAGTAAGTTTCCCATATGGGTGCTTGCCACTTTTAGTAAGTCACCTTAGAAGAGCAATCTAGGAGAAGTTAGTGTACACAGGGGGAGAAATACAGGCAAAACTCATTGGTGCAGTCGTTTCGGCCAAAAATCACTGCTTACTATGAATAGTAAGTTGTCACATAGGCACTTGCTATAAATAGTAAGTCGTCCCGGAAGGGAGATTTCATAAAGGGAGCATACTTAGAGATAAACATTCAAGTTGGCAACATCGGTTGGAGTTCAGAGAAGTAGATTCTGACACTTACAAAAATAGTAAGTTGCCCTTTCCAGATATAGTAAGTGTTGAAGAATCATGAAGTTCAAGTTTTCAGGAGTGAAACCGGCACAATCTCTCTCATCCAAATATGAAATAGGAGACAATGATGTCACCTACATGGATCTTGATGATCTAAAGGCCCGCATGTTGGCAGATGAAAGAGAGCAAATTGAAGATAGAGTGTACACAAGTGGGTTGTTTGCAGCTACCGGGCATCCTATGTCCGTACAATGCATTGAGCTGGTCTTGGCATGCTCACATCACTACGAGCCGGACACACAGACAATTGTGCAACAATGCTAGTCATCGCCCCTAGAACCATCTTACATGCCTTGCAAATTCCAACCTTGGCCAATATGGCTGTCATCACGAAGGAGAAGGCCATGCACGAGTGGAACAAAACGGATGCATACCTGCAAGGGATCGCACTGGGATTGTGGATGAAGACGGGAAGAAAGCCTTCAAGGATACCGAAGACACTCTCAAGATGCGAATTTTGCGAAGGTTACTCGGATGTAATCACTCTCCTTAGCAGGGTGATGAGTGAAGCGAGTACAAGAGATTTTCAAGACTGGATGGCACTCTTTATTCTCACCATGATGGAAGGAGATCAGAAGATAGATTGGGGGCAAATAATCAACGACAATTTGCATCTCCAGCTGCTCTGAGTACCCATGACAAAGAAGTTCCACATGACTTCCTATTTGGTCTATCTGCTTGCCAACTCAAGGTCATTCAAGGGATTAGCCCTCACTCAGAACATTTCTGCCAAGGTCCCGGCGTTCGAGAAACTCGCTCAGTTGGTGATGAGAGAAAGTCACAAACACTTCACCTGCATGAACAATGCGTTCACAATGTTCGTGATCAAAAGTTTGGAGGGTGATTTGTATGCAAGAATGTCACCGTAGGCGACATCCCTGATAAGAAGATATGGTTCCTATTTTATTCAATTCTCAACTTTCACCTACCCGCGAGTTTCCGGCTTTGACCAAGCTCCACCAAGGTTGCCTAAGTACCTTAGTGATCAAATTGTTCTATTCAAGCTTTGTAGGCAGCTCATGCTTGTGAACAACAGACTCAGAAACATAAAGAAGAAGCTCGTCTCATTTCCCATTTCTCTCGAGGTGTTCACGTGCAAGAATGTAAATGATGCATCCCATCTAGAGACTGCCTTCGCACACTTGACTCTGCATCCAGGACATCTCCTCCAAGATGTTTTTTATGAGCTCCCTCATTCCCCCTCTGTTCTCTATGGGTCTGTTGTCTGGGGGCCCTCCCTTTTGGACACAGATTGGGCTTCTGCTGAGAGGATTCATACTCTCCTCCTTCGCCGCTTCATCAGATGCAAATAGATGGTCCCCCAACATATTATTTTGGTAGAGTTCGGAGCCTAACCCTTCCGTTTGGAGACTATATTTGACATATCAACCTTTCTTCACCGTATTAGGAGGTTTGGTGATCTCTCCGATGGGCAGGATAGGTATCCGTATCTTGCTTATTGTTCCTCTGTGAGTATTGCCCAGGCTGTGGGCCGTTGGTTTTCCAAGACTTCTACCTTGTTGGATTCAATTGGTATCTAGATCGATCGTCTCCCCCCTTTCCAGTATTCCGTGAATGCTCCCAGTCATCTCTTGCCCACCAAGCAAGTGTTGAACAGGTCCATCCGGGAGGATATCTACAGAAGCTTCATTCAGACTACTTGGGTGAACCCTCCTAGGGGTTTGCGCCCTAAGATGTCCTTTTATGTAGAGCACTTTCTTGAAATCAGAGATGGACTCATCATCCGCCCTCAGTACACCTCTTGTCACTGGGTGCATGCCCTCTGTATACCTTTGGGTCAGTTTCGTGTTGACTCCCATAGACTTTGGTGCGAGATTGATCACCACATTGATCGGGAGGACAAGCTTTGTAGGCTTTGTAGCCTTCAAGAGGTGGAGACTGAGACTCATTTCATCTTCCGCTGCCCCATTTACTATGAGATCAGAGGACGATTTCAATGTCTCTTTAGAGGGATTCATACTCTCCGGGTCTTCTTTAGATATATTGACCAACGGTGTCTTGCCCTCTACATTCGTGAGTCTTTGCTTTTCCGGGACCAGATTCTTCATCCCCCTCTGAGAGTCATCCCCACGAGACGAATTACAGCCTTCTTTCCGGTTCTACCCGCAGGTGGAGGAACTAAACGACAGAGCCTTTCTGACCTAGATACAATGCATAGATCAGTTCGTCCCCGGTTGGACCTTCACACTTCCCTCGATCACCACCAACAGAATCGCATGCACACATGTACCAGAGGGTAGCCCAACTCCATTCGTCCCCCTGGCCGTCGCTTCAGTCTCAGATCTCAGCAGGGGAGGAGGTTTTTGCCCCCCTCTTCGGGTTGCCAATCCATCAGGAGCTTCTTTTCGTCGGCCTCTAATGTTAGGAGTGGTGTGGCTACCATTCCTGAGTAGGCCATTGGTCCTCGTCCCCCCCCCTTCATTCCCTTCTTTGCTTCTCTCGTCTTTCTCCCCCGCTTGCTCCATTTCCCTTGACTGTGGGGGTTTTGGCTTCGGGTTTCCTTTCTGCTTTGTCTTTTCTCATTTTTTTTTGTTTTTGGGAACTCGTTTTGAGTTGTCCCTGCTCGCACTTTGTATATTGTTTGGGCTGCAGTCCCATTGACCTACTTTTGTGGTCATTCGTTGAACATTAATATATTTATCTTATCTTATCTTATCCTACATAGCCAGACCCAACTTCGACATACGAACTAATCCGGACACCTTCCACGTCCCTGAGTTGTGCCATGTTCCGCAAATTGAGGATTATTGGGCCAACTGTGTCGACGATTTCAATGTGCGGGAGAGGGATCACATGAGGATGATAGTAGGAGAGATGAAGTATTAGTTCCCTTGGTATGAAGATGGTTTGCAGGACAATGGAACGAAACCGTATGATCTTGAATATGAGGCGGTCAAGGCCTCCCCGTTGCCTCAGGTCGATTGGCATGTCAGCGAGTCTGGAGATATCTTGGAGCGGACCGAGAAAGTAGTCAAAAGAACGAGAGAATGGTTCCAAAGGAAGAGGGCTATTGCCATTCAATCACGAAGTACCCCCACAATCCAGAAGCAAGCTTCACTGTAGTTGTCATAAAAAATCGTGGAGATTACTTTGAGTTCAGGCCACTCTGGAGCGAGTTCAAAACGAAAAGCCACAGAGCTAGAGGCTTCTTATCATGAGAAGTCACTTAAGAGATCAATGGTAGGAGAAGATCCAGTTGTGGAAACACAAGTTGTAGAAGAGCACAGAGTTCAGGACTCAGTCCTTGAGCTGCCACAAGAGGCCCCACCTCATCTTAACACTACTGCCTCTCCTATCCAGGAGATGCCTCTTCTTCCACCTGAGCAGGGAACAATTGATATGCCTATCATGGAGCCTGAATCTGATGAAATGTTCCCGTGGATGAAAGAGACAATAGCACATGACACATGCACTGTCCAACAAGTCATGGTCCCCGATTTATCAACAATCGCATCGTTGGCCAAGGGAAGGAAAAGAAAGCTTGCACACACGGCATCACGATCCTACAGTGGAGACACAGGTGAACTTTATATCGAGGTAGCCCGACCTTAGGTGATTAAGCCGGTGGATGGGATGACACCAACTAATTATGAAATGAGCACAATTCCACTAGGGCCGGCTACCCACGAAGGATATTTGCATATGTACCAATAATCTTCTGCTCACTTGGTGGCGAGGAACAAGGACTACAAGAAAAAGATTGAAGAGCTGGAAGAGCAGGTGCAAACTCTTTCGTCATATGTATAACACCTAGTGGATCCAAGGGCCTCAATGATCCCTATCGAGGAAGTTGTGCCCATAAGCAACTTCAATCCAGAATCCACCAAGAGGACACAAGAGTTCACGGTGCAGGGACGAGCTAATGACGAATGGATTAGTACAATTGTTGAAAAGGGAAGGTCATTGCTTCAGGAGGCAGTCAAACTCTTCTCCTACATGTGCGCAACGACAAACAAGCCACGAATGATTAGAGAAGATCTGGAGAAGGAAAAGGATCATTGGGACTCTGTTTATCCATTGGTAATAGAAATGAGCAACACTCGCTCTCAGCAGCTGATCAACAAAAAGATTTTTGACACCCCTTCTAAGGACCTATCACGTGTGCGGGCGAGGGCCTTAGAAGCCAAATATGAAATGATCAATTGAGCCATCGTAGAGTTGGATGAAAAAGAAGAATGGGCATACAAATTGTAGGACAATATCAATCACCGAATTCAAAAAATTGGAGTACCTGCGATGGAGGAAAGCACAACGGTAGATGAGTTGATTGGGCCATTTGAAGAACATTTCAAGAAAGAGGCGAGAAATACACTATCCTTCAATAAAGATGCTCTGGAGTCCCTATCAGGGATTTGTGCCACCATTGCACTTATTGAGGAAAAACACTCATCTTGGTTTGAAAAGTGCAAAGATATCAATAGTATTTTGGATGGTTGGACAAAGACTCTAAGCTATGTGCGCATTCCCCACACTGACAGAGTGGCATCTGCTGTGGCTCATTTCAGTAAGGAATTCAAGGGAGTGGAGATCTTCTCAGCGGCACGGGATGGAGATCAATCAGACAGTGAAATCAAGTCTACAGGGGCGGTCCATTCTTCTTCTGAAAGATCCTTCCTCTTTCTTCTTCTCCCTTTCTTTCTCTTCTCTCACCCTCCCCCAACTTTCTCTCTCTTCAATTTTATAATTCTTTGTTGGGGGTGCACTTTTTCATATGTCCTTAATGAAATTAAAAAAGCAACTTTATGTTTTAATGTAAAAGTCACCTTTATCTTATAAAAGGGGACTTAATATTTTCCCAGGAAGTTGAAAAGTTTTAAGTTGCGCGAGGACATGAAAAGTCGTTGGGGGGTAGATGAAGAGTCACCTCTCTTCTTATAAAAGGAAAAGACTTCCCCTTCTCAAAGGGGTGTTGGTTGCGAATTTGTGATTCATGAGAGAGCTTTTGCCTACTTGTGGAAGAACAAAGAGTTAGCCATTTTCTGCTATTTCCCCCTTGTTATTTTCCTCCATTTTCCTATCATGTACAACTCTTGATTTTAAATGCTAATGAAGGAAGAAGTTTTTGTTTTCCAAGGTATCTGAATGTGTGCATCTTTGTATGCATGGTTTCCTCTAGCCGGTAGCTTTAAGATCTTGTTGTTTTCTTCTCTTGAATGCTTGTGTTGAAATTTCTAACTAGTGGGTGCAGGAATCTGAGTTTCTACTTGCAATATTAGTTCTATTTATTCTCACTCCCTTCCCCGCTCTCAAGACAAAGTCATCTCTAGCAAGCGATTGCTAGCTTTGCCGTAGGGTTAGTGGAGTGCCCCTAATTGATCCCCGGCCGCAAGGCCACCAGGAAAAACTCGCCTTTTCACACGCATGCAAATACAGAAGTTGCACCGTCTAAGTAGAGGGACTTTGACTCCCAGAGCGTTGGCAAGAAATCCACAAATTTGTCCACACGATAAATTTTCTTGCCAACAAGACTCTAGATGGTACTCTTGTTACACTTTTAGGTGCTCCCAGGTATCATCCTTTCGGAGTTTGTGGAGTACTACATGTGCATATAGTAACTATTTTGATTGATAGTGGGGAAACTCACAACTTTATTGACGAGAGTTTGGTAGCTCAAAGAGGTTTGAAAACCGAGGATTTCCAGGATTTTAATGTTACTGTAACAAATGGCTTTACTATTCCATGCACCAAGAGGGTGAAGTGATTGGAAATTACTCTTGGAAAACACAAGGTTTGTGATGATTTCTATGTGGTGGGCATAGGAGAAACCAATGTGGTTTTGGGAGTGTAATGGTTGCATTCACTTGGAGAATTCACACAAAATTAGAACTATGGAGCTAAAATTCAAAACTGAGGGAGGAGAGGTTGTACTTCATGGTATGGCCAATGGAGCACCTAGGGCTATCACAACAAAGCGGATGGAGAGAGCTTTCCATAAAGAGCAAGTAGCATGTACTGATGATAGGTCTTATCATGTGGATATACAATCTATTTTGGACTGGCATAATACAATATTCAGTGATTTACCATCAGGATTGCCACCGGATAGAGGATTCCAACACATCATAGAGCTGGAAATAGGTTATAAACCTGTCATGATTACTCCTTACCGCCATCCTAGAGTTTTCAAAGAGGAGATTGAGAAGACAATCAAAGAGCTTTTGAAGATGGGACATATCCGGTCTAATTCTAGCCCTTTTGCTTCTTCCATTGTTTTGGTGAAAAAGAAGGATGGGACGATGAGGATGTGCATTGCTTACTGTGCTTTGAATAAGAAGACTATTAAAAACAGGTACCCAATACCCAGGATCGATGAGTTACATGGAGTGGTATATTTTTCCAAAATTGATTTGAGATCCGGTTATCACCAAATCAAAGTAAGAGATGAAGATGTGCACAAAACAATTGTTTGTTGTTATTTTGGGCATTCTGAATTCGTGGTAATGCCTTTTTGTTTAACCAATGCTCTAGCTACTTTCCAGTCATGTATGAACCATGTTTTTAGTGAGCACTTGAGGAAATTTGTTCTAGTATTCTTTGATGACATTTTGGTGTACAATAAGACTAGGGGAGAGCACCTAAAACACTTAGATACAATGTTGGAAGTTTTGCAACAAGTTCTTTTTGTAAAACAATTTAGGTGTGAGTATGGGATGACTAAAATTTTCTACTTGGGACATGTCATTAGTGCCCAAGGAGTATAGGTTGATCAAAAGAAGATCCAAGAAATATTAGATTGGTCTCCACCGACCACTTTGACACAATTGAGGGGATTCTTTGGTCTTTGTAGTTACTACAGGCGGTTTGTAAGAGTTTTCACAACTTGCTGTCCCATTGACTGATTTGACAAAGAAGGGAGCTTTCAGCTGGTCCAAAACAGTCCAAACAACTTTTGATAAACTCAAAGAGGTAATGAGTTCTTGCCCACATTGGCTGTTCCTAATTTTTCTATTCCTTTTGTGTTAGAATGTGATGCATACGGGAAAGGAGTAGGGGCTGTTTTGATGCAAAAGGGGCATCCCATAGCCTTTGAGAGTTGGAAACTTAGTGAAGTAGAGCATGGGTTCTCTATTTATGACAAAGAGATGTTGGCCATCATGCATGCATTGGCAAAATGCCGTCAATATTTGGTTTGTGGTCAAAACTGATCACAATAAGTTGAAGTTCTTTCTTGGCCAAAAAGACTTGAATGACAGGGATCAAATACGGGTAAGTAAGCTCCAAGCTTATAATTTTGACATAGAGTATGTAAAAGGGAAGAATAATGTTGTAGCAGATGCTTTATCTAGACAACCTTTTCTATGCTCCATATCTGAAATCTTTGGCGATTGGAAACTTTTAATAATAGCCGAGTATGCAAAGAATGGTTACACTAATGAGATCCTTGAGGGCAAAATACATGATAACAAATACAAAGTGATTGATGATCTTATCCTCTACAAGAATGGAATCTATTTGGTACTTGAATCCAAGGTAAAATGCAAAATCTTAAGGGCTGTCCATGATACACCTTTGGCTGGTCACCCAGGGTATTTTAAGACCTACAAGCAAATCAAGGACAAATTCTTTTGGAAAGAACTCTAGGAAGAGGTCCTCCAATACATTAGAGAGTGTATTGTGTGCCAACAAAACAAGGCAACACATGTTTTTCCAGCGGGTTTGTTGTAGCCCTTACCTATTCCGAACCAAAAATGGGAAAGTATATCAATAGATCTCATCACAGGTCTTCACTTTTTTGTTGTTTAGGGTAAGAATTGTTATTTTGCAGTGGTTGATAGACTCACTAAATATGCTCACTTTTTTGTTGTTCCTTTCGAGTTGAAGGCTCCACAAATTGCTGATTTATTTTTTAGGGAGGTGTTTAGGTTACATGGATTGCCTAAAAATATTGTGAGTGATAGGGATAACAGGTTCCTTAGTTTGTTTTGGCAGGACCTTTTCTGCTTGACAGGAATGGGGTTAATTCCAAGTAGCAATTATCATCCACAGACAAATTGGCAAACAAAGATTGCGAATAAGTGGATTGGGGGATATTTGTGGTATTATGTGGCAGGGTAGCGGTCAACTTGGGTCAAATGGATTTACATGGGAGAGCATTGTTACAATACCACATATCACATGTCCATAGGTATGACACCCTTTAGAGCTTTATATGGTTATGATGCTTTTTCCTTTGTGGATTTGGTATTTGCAGACATAGAGTGCTGGGGGCAAGAGATTTGGTTGCACAGAGCCAAGATATATTGGGAATACTAAGAGAATATCCAACATGCACAAAACCAACAAAATTTTTATGCATACCAGCACCGCATTGAGAGGTCTTTTGAGGTTGGTGGCATGGTTTTCTTGAGGTTGCAACCTATAGACAATCTTCTTTGAAGAAAAGTGGAGCTGAAAAGCTCAAACCTTGTTTCTATGGACCATACAAGATTAAGTAGAGGATAGGAGAGGTTGCTTATGAGTTGGTTTTGCTAGAACAAAGTAAGATAATGTTTTCCATGTCTCATGTCTGAAAAAAGCTTTAGGACATCATATTACTCCTTCCTTTGGATGATGAAGGAAAATTTGTTTTGGTTCTTGAAGTAATTTTGGAATTCAGAGAAAAGAGGTTAAGAAACAAGATTATCACAGAGTATTTGGTACGTTGGAAGAATTTACTTGTTGAGGATGCTATTTGGGAGGGTGCTGAAATTCTTAAGCATTCCAACTTGCAATTGCTTGAGGGCAAACAATTCTAGGAAGGGTGGACTGTAATGCCCCCTTTTTAGAATTGATTAACTTTGGATACTCGAAGCCTATTCTTATTATTTTCCTTAGGCTAAGATTAAAGAGGGAAATAAATTAATTTAAGGGGTCCAAGGGTATTTTTATATTAATTGGAAAAAGGACACTTAAATTATATTTAATCCTTAAAGCAGAAATAGAATAAAATAATAATAGAATGATGAACTTCTATTATTGGGTGCCAAAGTCAGAATTATAATCAAATATTGGGGGCGCCAAGGATAGAGTGGGCTACATGAGTATTGGGATCCTATTTTCAGAATGGAGAGTGGATAAAGCATGTTTAATATTGTTTATTCCTATTCTCAGGATGGGTCACCAACATGAGGGAGAATAAAGTTCATTTTTTATTATTTATGGAACATGAATGTGATTCCAAAAGGGGGCGCTCACTTTGGAGAGGGCTTGGAAAGTTATGAAGGCAGATTTGGGGTCTATTATTCATTCATCTTGGAAATTTATCAACTACTTCTTTGGCTGCAAGTAACTTCTGCTTTTGCATCAGCAATAGAGGACGAAATCCCTCATTTGTATACAATTTTGAGGACAAGATCCCTCATATCTACGCTTGGCAATTCTAGTTAGGGATTGCAGTGACCAATCAAGGTACAAGTGTTCAACCAGTTCAGTTAGGGCACACTTTTTCAGGCTTGATTATGTATCCATAACAATAAGTACACCTAGGGCTTCAGCATCTGGATGCAAATTTCAGTCAAACTAGTTCGCATGTTGTTCTCATCCATCTATCTTTCCATTTAGGTCATCAATTGTGAGAAAATAATTGTATTCAGACACTTTGGTATTTATTTTATTGTAGTTGATTGAAATCAATAAATCAAAGTCTATTTTGGCACCTCAAGGCTTGCTGTTTTTTTAATTAAAAAATCAGATTGTCGCTGCTGTCGTAAAAGACAATTTTTTATATTGATGTCCGAGGGTTTTGACAGAAATATCCATATTTATTTAAAGTATTTTTTAAGGATATTACAATATGATGCTAAAAACCCAAGTGAAGTTAGATCATGACTCAGAGCAACGGTGTGGTGCCATGAGTTATTTGAGGTCTCAAATCCTCCTCGATTGGTCACACCTCCTTGAAAAGAAATGACCCCCATTGCGCGTAGTTGCGGAAGATGCAAAAAGGTGTTGACAACTTGAGCTTCTGTGAACCATTTTCCTTGAGAAGTTGCTTGACTTGCTTTGACGATCTGGAAGAGGGATCTTTTGTTTTCTTGCTCGTTTGACCCTGACATCAACAACTTGATTTGTTTCTGCTGGTGCGCTACAATCAGGATTAATTTCTTATTGTTGGAGGGTCTGCAACATCTAAAGTGTCCAACAAAGGCGAAAAGTAGCGGCACAAGAATTCTGCATTGAAAATGAGATGCGATCGAAGGTAAGTGGGAAGATTAAGCTCAAAGGCATTATCTCTTACTTGCCTAGTAATGGTGTGGGGTCCATACTGAAGAGAATGAAGCTTTTGATAAGGTTGTGTCATTTTTTCCATCAGCAAGTGAAGCCATACTCGATCACCAACCTAGAAGGTGTACGATGTTTGTCATTGCACTACTTTTATTTAGCATTTGTTTGCTGCAAAATGATTTTCACTTGTTGCTGAATGTGTTTAACAAACTTAACGTCTTTGCCAACTTCCGTTTGAGCTAAAGGAGTTGCTATTGTTGATGGCGGTATAGGATAAGCTACATTGATGGGCGCCAGAGGTTGGAAACCCAAACCAACCTAAAAGGGGTTGTGTGGTAGAGTTGTGAAGAGCTTTGTTGTAGCTATGTTGAATGAAACAAAGGCTTTTCATCCCACATGTGCATTGCCTCTGCGAATTGTAGCATTTTGAGAAGATGCATGATCATCCAGTTAACCACTTCTGCATTTGTCCATTAGTTTGCGGATGGAATGCGGTAGACTTATTAAACTTTGTGTCCATCATAGAGTGCTTTCTAAAAAATCCCCAAAAATCCTGTATCCCTATTAGGGATGATAGTTTATGGTAATCCAAAATGGATCCAAACATTTTCAAAGTACACTTTGGTAGTTTCTAGAGTGGAAATAAATTTCTTACAAGGATATAAGAATCACCATTTTAGAGAATCTATCAACTACTGCATAAACACAATCATTACCATGTCTTGGTAGTAGGGTAGCCTGAGAGGTAATCCACAGAAAATAGATTCCTATAATCTCATTGGACGGGAAGAGTTGTATACATACCTTGCTTCTTGTATGACCGGTTTGGAAATTGTGTATGTGCGATACGATACTTGATGTATTTGGTGACATCGAACTCCAAGGTGTAGTCTAAAAGAAATACTTCTGTAGCACCGAAAGGGTCTTTTCAACTTCAAATTGTCCTGCAATATTGCACTAAAATGAACTTCCCATATTAGTTTCTACCTCTCTCCCTTGTACGATACACAAAAGTGACGAAGGTTATATAGGAGTCCATCCCACGAATAGAAATTTGGAATTGACTTATGCTAAGCAAGTTAGTGATAGATTTTTGTGAAGTTTGGATTTAAGGATACAATTCTGACCAATTGTTTACTTCATGTCCACAAGAGTCAAACACTGTGAGGAGAGCTACTCCGGAGGTTGGCTCAAACAATTAGCTAATGGATTGGCACTTCCCTTCTTATGCTTGATGTTGAGGTGAAATTGCCCAAGATAAGACCATTTCTAATGCCTTGTTGCAATTGTTGCAACTTGTTATGAGTATGCGAGAACTGAAGCGACTTGTGATCAGATGTGGATCACAGTCTCCTTTGGCCCAAGATATAATGCTTCCAATGTTTACATGATTGAACAATAACATAAAGCTTGTGATCATTTGTTGGATAGTTTCTTACTGGTGCGGTGAAAGTTTTGTTGTGGTAAGCAATCGGGTGACCATGTTGAGTTAGGATGGCTCCAAGTGCATGATCGGATGCGTTGGTCTCCATCTCAAATGATTGATGAAGATCAGGTAACAAAAGTATTGGTGCAGAACAAAGTCAAATTTCATCTCTTTGAATGATTTTTGTTGTGCGGTTGACTAGACAAAGGCTTCTTTGGCGCCATCTTTGGTAACTTGATCCAATAGAACCAAAAGGTCACCGTACAAGAGAAACCAGAGTACAAACCGTCTTGTAGAAATTTTCTAACCCCAAGAAGTTTTGGAGCTTTTGAGATTATTTGGTGTAGGCCAAACTTGGATGATGAAGGATCAGGGCCAAGATCCACATGAACTCCTCAACTGCATCTAGGCTATGTATCCCAAATACGTTGTATCTGTTGCATGGCAAATGAACGTCTCTCCATGTTAGCATCATAGAATCTGCTGCCACAAAGTGTGGAGCACTTATTGTAATGGTGGATCGCAAGTGTTCTAAGAAGATCCCACGTTTTGTATGCAGATTAGGGGATGTCATCAAGTCTATAGACTAAATCAAACGAATCTGTGAAATGTCATAGAATTAGTCATTGGTATCATCTTTTCCGCATGAATGTGACGGGTGTGCTAAGTTAGGCCGAACGGATGTAACCAACCACTTAAACAAACCTTCTTTGGCTTTGAAAGGTTGTCTTTCAGATGTCATCTTCTAGATGTCTATAGGTTCTACAAGAATTTGATGATGCCCAAACTTAAGATTAATTTTGATGAAAAACTTGGCACCGTGGAGCTCTCTAAAGGGCCAGTAGATCCTCTGATCTAGGGAAGATGGGGCATAGAAGTTCTTCATTGTGATCTCTGTTGAGGGAGCTTGAGTAGTCAATGCACTCGGACCTCCATTGATGATCATCTTTCTACCCGGTGCATGAGAGCACAATTGGGCTGCCACAAGGTGATGAGCTAGGGCCTGATCCAATGTCGGGATCATATCCACGAGTTCCGAGATAATGCCATTATTGATCTCAAGTTGTTCAGCGGAAAAATGCTCATATGCAGTACGAAGACGTTCTAGGAAGAGGTAGTCTGGTCGATCAAATCAATAGTATGCTTTACCATGCAATGTGATTGGCACTGCCTTAGGTGATGTGAAAATTATCCTTGCATTCTTCCAAAATATGTGCAACTGCTGCCTAGAAATTTGCTGAAGGAACCATGTGGTATGAACAAGAGCTATAGCGAGGATGTGTTTTTGTTTAGGCCATTCTTGGATGACCATTAGGAGTCCACATGAATTTTATGCTAGTGCCTAACTATGTATCTTGCATATGCTTGGCGCTCAGCATGACTGAGAACTTAGGGCCTACTTTCTCCATATTAGCATAGTAACTTCTATATGCACCAAAGTGTATAAGTACATGGTTTGGGATTTATTCGTATATGTTGATGCCATGTATTAATGAAGATTACGGATGTCTTCAAGGTAGACTATAACAACCAAATACTTGTGAAAGTTGGATAGAATCACAAATTCCTACATCTTGAAAAGAATGTTGTAGGTGTGCTAGTTAAGCCACTAGATGACACAACTGAGTAACAAATTTCAAACAGACCTTCCTTGGCTTTGAACCTTCCTATCTTCTAGTATGCTTGTCGGTGAGGCGTTAGTAGTTGAATTTGATGACAACAAATTTGCTTCAGGAGAAAGCATAGTTCTATGGAGAAGAACACTGCCAACTGTGAAATGTACTGTCTAGTGGATTAACCTTACATTTGAGGAAGTGGAACAAAGCCTTTCTCTTCCTCCATATTTGAATCTTGTTAAAGAGGCTTAATAGTCATTGCGGTACCAACCATGAGCATAATTGAGGTTGTTGCAAGGCGTCCATGAGCTGGGCCTTGTTTGTCCTTTGTTCACGAGTTCATGGATCCGATAGTGTTGAAGTAGAGATTTTCTAGAAGTGCGATCTATGATATAAATTTGTGGAGTGTGTGCTAGAGGTAGTCATGGATTGATCAAATCAACACTATTCCAGTTTATCATGCAATGTGTTTGCATATTCCTAGATCATTTGAAAGGTATCCTTGTATTCTTTTAGCATGTTGTGCAAGTATACAACACCCTTGGTTGAAGGAATTCTGATATTAAACTGATCCACGGATTGGATGTGTTATTTATCCATGGTTTGACTATCATGAGACATGGATTTCCTCAGCTATAGCTGGCTAGCTTCTTACATGATTTGGTTCTAAAGAATGATAGGTTAGGAACTTTTTCAGTATGCGAACATATCATATCACCACCATCTATGAAAAAAAATCTAAGATCTTCTTCATAGATTCTATGTCGATTGTAAAAGTATGTTTGACCAAGTAAAACATCACATACCTCTAATGGTGTAATATTGCAAAAGATTGCATCTTGAAAAGGCTTACTTTTGTATAGTAGATGACACAGTTGAGTAATGTCGTTTCTTAGAACTTAAGCTGAACCATTCCAACTGAGTATGGTTGTGGGTGAGGCGTTGGCTGACAAGTTTGAATTTTGGAAATGTTTCAGGAGAAATCGACGTTCTTTGGACTTTCCTTTACTCAACTATGAAATGTATTGCTTCTCTTTTGACCCACATTATGAGAATGGAACAAACATTTCCACTTCCTGTCCAAATTTGGATTGGATGACAATGACTATGATTTGCGGAAATACAGACCATTTGACCATGGCTCATTATTTCCTTGACTTGCTAATCCTTTTCCCAGTGTTGTCATGATAGACTTGTTTGCCTCAACTTACGCAAGTAGAGTTGTCTTAGCGCGACAATCATCTATGGAGTGCCTGTTTACAATTATGGATTGACAACTTTCTAGGCTTTGATTGTTCAAGCTAGAGTCATTTGACAGTGCTGGGTTTGGCAACAAGAAGCCATCCCCATACATGAAATTATGGATTTCACACTTTAGCCAGTCTTATATTTGTTTCTCCTGAATCAATTGCTATGATTTTGGGGATGGTGCTAATAGCTTCTCCTGGTTAGGATCTGTTTCTTCAAATTTGCAAGCACATGCTTGTATGCTTTCCCCATTGAGGAAACCATGTGTCCATATCAAATTGAATTTGTTCTGTTAGAGTAATACTTTAGCTTGGCTTTTTCTTCAAAATTGCAAACAAAATCTGTAGGTTTCCCCCAAAGAGGAGATCTACAGGATGTCCATACAAGATGGAATATATAGTCTCAAGCCTGACCTATACTTCAAGATGAGATTTTGTTCAGATTCTTGAATATTCATATTTGTGGCAATGGAGTGAAAGGTGTCTGTGTATTCTTGAACAAATTGATCATGACCTTGGCGCAATTGTGCAAACTTGATTTACTGGTCATCATAGTTTACAACTGGACAATAGGTATTTTTGAGTGCTTCAACAAATCACTTCCATGTGTCTACAAAAGAGTCTAAGTTATCATCATCTTCTTGTGCAGTGTGGTAGTTATCCCAGTACTTGTTAATGAAATAAAGAAACTTTAACAAGTGAAAATATAATATTTTCGTCTATTACATAAATGATTTACCATGTGCAGCATGGAGTTGAACATACAAGGTTAAACCAACTATCTAGGGCATTTGCATCTATTTTTCCTTCAAAAAGAGGGATGTCTAGATTGACTTGTACCTTATCTATGATGCATGAGCATCAAAAATTCATTATGGATTACAATTGGGAGTCACGTGCACACTGCTTGACATAGGTCGAGAGAAGAGATAAATGATCTCCACTCTTTCCTAGTGTATAATGCTTTTTTCTAAATCTTCTTGTTTCTTTTGCAAAAGCATCCTCTATCATTAGCTTGAATATATATGAAGTTTGAGTCTCCGAATTTGTTTGGTCTCCCATTTGAGGACATGAAGGAAGGTATGAAGAAGGATCCCGAGTTTTAATTCCTAATTTCCTACATTTAGACCTCGTGTGAGTGGGCATACAAACAAAGAGAAAGTTCAGATGAAACTTCAATACCATTGGGATATGATGAAGTGAGTGTGTTCTCTGATGACACTGATCCGTGGCCCAAGAGAAGGCCCGGTGGACAACACTCTAAATGAGAATATAGAAGTGTTTGTGCAACAAGGAAGAAGAAAAGATATAAAACATATGAGTAATAAAGGCGTAAAGATATATTAAAGTGTTTGTGCAACAAGGAAGAAGAAAAGAAGATAATCAACACTAGATATAGAAGTGTAATGCAAAGGTATACTATGCAAAGTTCTGTACAAGATCCGAGAGGTCTGATTTAGGATGTCTACGTACTCCTTTCTAGCAACTCCATCTATAAAGAATAGAAAGGTGCCTTAATATACAAAGGAGGAAGGTGAAGTGTTGGGTAAACAAATACAACTTCATAACTAATCTTCAGTCCACTATCTTTAGCTGGTGTTACTACAAAGTTGTGCAATATAGTGCTGACACTATAGAGCCACACAGAACTGAGTGGTATCGTAGAGAGGGAGTTTGGATCTCGCGGTATCCAAATTTATGCGCAGTATGATGCTGAAGACATTGGCGAAGTCAGATTATGATGTTGGGCAACGTCGTGGTGCTACAAGGTATTTGAGATCTTAGATCCACTAGGACCAATTTGTCTCTTGAATGTCTTCTTTTTAGTTGAATTACCATACCCAAGCCAATTTTGGGTCTCATTGGAGGAGGGAGAAGTGGATGTGAGTGCATCATTGAATAATGCAATGGTGCATGAAGTTCAACCTTTCCTATTGCTTTTGACTACGAGAAATTTCCAATGGATGCCAAGGAAAATAGACTTGACGAACTTGATGACCAATGGAATACATGATTGATAACTAGACTAGAGATTGACACTTCACCAAAATGGCTACAAAATTGGGGATAACACGTTGGAAGTGTATTTGAAGAATTCACATGGATCAGGTTACCAAGTTTATTACCTCTTTTTAATCCTTTTTCAGACATTGAGGTGTTAAGAATCCCATGTATTTGGCAAGTACTTTCACAAATCATGAGAGATTAGTGAGAGGGTGTCTACTTCCCTCTGTTGTCACTATGATATCCCACTTCTTTTACATAACAAGCGTTGCGGATCCATTTAGAGATTGGGATTCTTTTTTTTGTAAGCAAGACACTTCCCCTATGATGGTGGTGGTTATCTTCTTTTTCCCCAAACACTAATAGAGTCATGTACTACTAGTTTCCTACTTGGTCGTCATTTATGGGTTGCCATTGTGTTTTTTTTCTCCCATATGTCACTTGGGGGTGCTTCCCCTTACCTGGCTCTTTATGTTAGCAGTTGTATTCTATGGATGGGTTTACCTCTTTCGTTGAGCTGTTATTGTTTAGCACTTTAGGCTTTTTGTTGGTCATTTTTTGGCTTCCAGGGTTCTTTTATATTTTAGTGTTGTTTTATTGCAACTAGATATACTTTCAAGCCCCATTGGCCTACTTTGTGCACTTGTGGATTAATCTAATTTATTTCCATCTAGGCTATCTTTTGTGTCAATCATGCCTTCGAACTAGAGAAAACGAAGGGATGTTGTTAAGTTCGCTGAAAGTCATCAAACCTCGGGAAAGGGCACACAATTTGAGATTTGAATTGATAATTTTAATGAGAAGAGCCACATACATCATTGAGATAGCCAATAAGATGCTTAAGATCTGATAAATAATTATTTGGGTCCATAGGTAACTAATACATGTAGCGGAGAATCTTAGGGTTGCCCTCAACAAGACAAGGCACATTGCACATAACCATGTTTTCTTAGAAGCCGTAATATATAAGCTCCACTAAACCCTAAACTTCTTAAACCTTTAAGCGCAGGTTTGCAAGAAAAAGCAGAGCAAACTTTGTGCTAGGTTCTAACTAGTGGTTGGAGCTCTTTTTTTCTTCCTTGTCACCCGCAGATGCTTGAATCCCTTCTTTTTAGGTCCTTAAGCTGATAAAAAATTTAAAAAATAAAATTTTGAACTTTTACCAATAGCAATAGTTTCAATTGCCATTCCAACAACTACCTCTCTTTGATTTGTTGAAACACCAAGGTGCTTACAATGCCTATATAAGAAAGCCTCCATCTGTTGTTCTCTCACACTTTTCTTCCTAATGACGGATCATGGGTTTGATCTGAAATGTCGATTGTAAAAGCCTCATACACAGTTAATCCAAAATGTGTTTATTATGTGATGACAATCTTAGAGAAATGACAACAATGACGCCTATTTATAGGGGAACATAACTTGACGTCACTATCTCTCTTAGTCAATGGTCTGTCAGCTGGAAAAGGGTTCTGCTGGTCAATGCCTTTGGTAACAAATAGTCGGGCATAAAGGTAGGGAGAGGAAGGAGCATAGAGGTAGAGCTAGTACTTGGAAGTAGGTTTGAAGATGATATGAAGGGGGTTTGAAGGTGTTGTAAGTGGGTGGTAAAGAAGGTAGAAAGGAGGGATGCTTGGGAAGTTAGGGCAATGCCACACACAATGAATGTCTTACTAGATATTGCTAACCAACCCAACCCCACTTCCTGTGACGCCCCATAAGGCACACACTTAGAGATATTAATGCGCCAGCAACTTGCAAAGAGAAATCATTAGTAAAAGTGAAAATTAAGGTGTATACAAATATCACTTACCTTCTTTTGTGGAGCTTTAATTGTTTAAGTGCTTTAGGTTTTTTCTTACTCATTTTCTGCTTCTAGGGTTCTTTTTTACCCTAGTGTTGTTTTAGTGCAACTAGATATACATTCAAATCCCATTGGCCTACTTTTTTCACTTGTAGACGATAATCTAATATCTTTATATATTTGTATTATTCTTCTGTTAGTCATGCTTTAGAACTAGAGAGAAAGAAGGGATGTTAAGTTTGATGAAAGTCATCAAACCTCGTGAAAGGGCATGCAATTTGAGATTTGAATTGATAATTGCAACGAGAAGAGCCACACATATCATTGAGATGGCCAATAAGATGCTTAAGAGCCAATAAATAATTCTTTGGGTCTATAGGATAACCGATACATGTGGCAGAGGATTTTAGGTTTTCTCCAAGACAAGGCACGCCGCACACAACCGTGTTCTTCTAGAAGCCAGAATATATAGCTAAAATAGTTTGAGGGGTTTTACAATTGTTTTCTATGGCTATTGTGTTTTTAGTTTGGGTAGGCTTGGGACATTCCCTCAATATTTTATATATGATTTCTGGAATAGTCATGTTGATTGCTCATCTATAAAATTATTTTCTTCTTTATTTCTCTCATCTACCATTCTGGAGTTATTGGAACTTTCTTTAATCACACTTGCAAGGTTATGAACTTTCTTGAATTAGTTTACATGATTATAGACATCACATATCTCTTGCTCCAATTTGCTTAAATGCTCATATTGACATTATGTGGATGAGATACATTTTACTGTTTTCTTGCAGATCTGAATATGATACAATTGGAACTTGTGTGAAAGCGGCCCTTGTCTACCTTGGCACTACTTTGATTAAGGTTCTTTACAATTCATTGTTGGATCACTATTTTCTGTCAACAGAAACATAATCGTGTTTAATTGAAAACATGGAAATCATGAGGTTTTGTAAGATAAATGTTTTAAATGGAGATGAAATTGTTATCAACTTTCTAGAAATCTTAATTAAACCGGCAACCAAAATAGAGGTGGGAAAGTGAATTGAAGATTTCTAGAAAAGGTTAATTACAATTATTGAGTTTCTTTGTCCTCTATATTATAAATATATTTCCTGGAATAAAAACGATATATCTGACAATTCTGTTTGTGTTGGTTTTATTTGTCCTATATATCATAAATACATTTGGATATATCTAACAACTCTGTTGGTGTGTTTCGTGCAGCTTGTCTGCCTTGCAACCTTCCTCCAAGTATCAGATAATGACAACTTTGATCCATACCAGGTAGCATCATATGTTTAGCTCAATTAAATTGCTTGCAAAGGTTGTGTTATTTGAAATCCCAAAATTTATTTTATGATGCAGGTAGAAATACAAAGCTTTCAAGGCTTGCCTCAGGTTCTGGCTTATTTTTTGAATTCCCATAAGTGTCAAAATTCTGCTGTGATTATAACATTGAGTACTACAAAAGAGAAGATTTAAAATGGTTCCTTCCACTTTCCTTTCTACATTTTCTTTGTTTATTTATCACCTCTTATTTGTTAATCACTTTTGTCTCTTCCTATGTCAGGCATAAATCTGAACTCTTTGTCGAATTCTCTTAGTGCAGTGAGAACTATGATTGCTTTTGATAGTTTAAAAAATTTGCTGGGGGTCTTTATGAACTTTATACATTTGAATCTAACTATTCATAGGTGCATACATTTCCTTTTACGCCAAGAGGCATTCTACAACGGCAGCTGGTGGGGGGTTGGTGGGCTGTGATGTCCGTGAGCATGTTCACTTTTAATTCCAACTTTAAATGTGGTGTATTTGAAAGAACCTTTTCTATTTATCTTGGAGAAGTCAATTGAAAAATTGTAATATTTTGGCCATATGGTGGAGCTTTGAGCCCATATTTTTTCCTCTAGAAATTAGTGTAGCTAGATCAACACCATTTGTCACCATTTAGTGGGAAATTTGTGAAGAAGTAATCAAGGTATTAATAGTTCTAGTATGCTAAATATCCAAGATAAGGGCCTTGAGATTGTATCTCTCGACATTTTTGAGATAGATGTATTTAAGATATCTGTACTAGTTTTAAATTGGGCGTACCATGATGTAATTGTTAGAAGATGTGAAGAGAGAGAATAAAGTGAAACTGGAATGCACACTTGGTAGATTGTGTGTTAGTCATTTTATTATGCAAGAGACAGTTACAAAATGGTTGAGGAGGTTACAACCGAACATTAGTTAATACATAACTAATAGTTTGTTATGACACTTGTCCCCAACTCACTAAAGCCACTAAGGTTATTTAATTACAAAGGTAAGCCTTATATTCTCACCCGCTCTCTTAAGGCTTACAATACATAAAGCATTGACAAAAAATTAAAACAACAGAACCATGCATTCTTCAGAATCTCTCTTTGAAAATAGTTTTTGGACCAACTAGAATTCCATCAAGCTGCCTCGTAACCCTTGTAAAGATGTAGCTCCTGAGATGAATTCCCAAGTTCTCAGATTCCACCTCCCCAAACTCTTGAATTACGAACCTTCTGAATTATTTGACAACCATCCATGTTGAGCTATATCCACAATACTCTATCAAGCTATCTCATGACCCTTGTAAAAGTATAATTCCCAAGATCCAGATTCTTGAACTAACTGGGAAACCTTCCATACTTAAGCTTCATCAACACTAGATCCTGTCCAATCTTCAAAGTGCGGGCTTCTAAAAAATACGTATTCTTCATTAGTGAATTCTTCACCACTACCAGCATTAGGTAAATCTTCAACAATGGCTATATTAACTTCATTTGGTTTTTCTTTTAGTCTTCCCTTGAGAACATCATTAGCTTGAATTCTATAGTTCCACTCTGTGTAACCTCTTTTCTTGTAGTAATAACATTCAATTCTACGATAATTACTAATTTACTTGAGTATAATGCACTCTCATGTTGAGGATCACCTTCTGTATCTCATGTTCTCTTTTTTTCAGCTAAGAGAGCTGAAATCATATCTTCTAGAGTTTGAGAATGTATTTGACTGAGAGTAAAAATGACATTGCTGTATTTAGAAGGCAGAGTGTTTAGTAAAATAGTTTTCGCATCCTTGTTATCTGTCGTAGGATTGACTTTTGCTAGTTGTCTGATGAGAGACTATCTGATGAGAGACTGTCTGACGAGAGACTTTTGATTTCTTATGTGGCTAGACATAGTGACTCTATCATCCATCTTGAATCTGAATCGCTGAAGCTTTAGAGAAAATTTTGCATTAACCACTTTTGCTCCAAACAATTAAGTCAGATTATCCCAGATTTCCTTCGATGATTTTTTAGATCTACATGATCTAACTCGGAATTGGAGAGAGCAAGACCAATAACGACGTTGGCTTTACCATCTTTCCTCTGCTAATTTAAGATTTTTTTTTGCATTTGTAGGTGGTTTTTCGTTCCCATTTACTATTCCCCACAAATTCTTGTCTATGTAGCCGGTACGTCCCCTAGGGACAACAGGGACAGGGACTGGTTCGGTACATCCCCGGTACGGGGTTCGGGTACGTGTCGCAAGGGATACAGGGAGGGTTCTTCCTGTAGGGCTCGGGTACCTGTACGGGGTTTGGGAACCCTGCCCGTACTTGGACGTACCCGCCAAGTTTTCACGCTTTTTAAATTTTTTTTTTTTTGGTAAAAAAAGAAGTCAAATCGACTTTTTAAACAATAAATTATTCTTTTAAACCCTAATTTGTGCCCCCAAACTCTATAACAACAACAAGTCATTTACCTCACATTTGCATTCTTGCCTCTTATTTGCATACTTGACTATCACCTTCAATTTTTCCACTATTTTCAATTGCTTAGGATTGATTTCAAGTGCCATATAGTTGAAGGAGCTTGTAATAAGTGCCAAGGAGTTCAAGGAGCTTGCATTATTGGTGTTGGGCGTATTGAGGTAAATATTTTGTGATTTTTTAAAGTATTTTAGTTTGTATTTAATATTTTATTATTTTGTATTTGTTTTTTTTGTTTGTTTATTGTTATTGTTTTAAGCTTCATTTTTCTACATTTGATTTCATTTAAATTTAAATTTTAAAGTTTCAACATTTTCTCAAGACCAAATTTGTTTTCATTTTTTTTAAAATGCATTGTGCATTTAAAATGGCTGCGAGTTCTAGTTTTGTGGGTCAAGGTAGTAAAGGTCTCCCTAACAAAAGTGATCCATCCTCCCCCCTTTGGAGGCATGTCACACAACTAGAACAATTACCAGGTGGAGGGGGCTTTATTTGGGTTTGCTCTCAATGTAATATACAATTTAAGAGCTCCTACAGTCGGGTGAAAGCCCATTTGTGTGGGGCTATTGGCCATGGAATTAAAATATGTGAAGGGTTGGATGGAAAGGGGTTGCCACGTGCAAAGACCCTTGCATACATCAAAGAGCAGGAGGAAGCAGATGTAACAATTGCATTAAAATCCAAGCATCCTATGGCAAGAAAAGGAAGATCACATAGCATTAGCAAGCCACCCATTTCTCCTTTTGTTGATGTTGTGGCCCCAGATCACCCATTTTTGTCTACACCTATTGCAACTAGAGGGGAAGAGGATTCACCTCTTTCTTACCAAAGAACAAAAGATGTAGGCCCATTGGAAAGGGCATTCTAGAATGAAAGCAAGGACATAGCTGACCGAAGTGTTGGGCGCTTTATTTATGCATGTGGTGTCCCATTTAATGTTGTTAGATCACCATACTGACAAGATATGGTGAGATGTATTAATGAAACCCATAGAGGGTACATTAGCCCAATGTATGAAAATGTGTGCACCACCTTATTGTCAAAAGAAAGAAAAAAAGTTGAAGACTCATTGTTACACATCAAGAATCAATGGCTCGAAACAGGGGTGTCCATCGTTTCTGACGGATGGAAAGATACAACAAATAGGCCATTGATCAATGTGGTTGCAGTGTGTCCTAAAGGGGCAATGTTTCTCAGGGCTATTGATTGTGAGGGGCAAGTGAAGGATGCCCAATTCATTACCAATATCCTCATAGAATCTATTAAGGCGGTGGGGCCTCAAAATGTTGTCGAAATTGTAACGGACAATGCAAAAAATTGTAGAGCTACAGGGTTGTTGGTTGAGGCACGGTATGGACACATAATTTGGACACCTTGTGTGGTTCATTCCCTCAACTTAATGTTACAAAAATTGCTTGGATCAAACAAGTATATGAGGAGGCAACTGAGATTCAAATGTTCGTTAGCAACCACCACATGTCCCAAGCCATCTTTCGTAAATTCTCGACATTGCAGCTATTGAAGGTAACCCGTAACATTTTTTTTAATTTTTTAAAATAATTATTAGTTTTTAAATTCATTTTTATAAATTCATTAAATTAATTTTATAAGTTTGTAATTTGTAGAATTTTGAATGTTTTAAATTTACTTGTCTTAATTTTATTTCTTTTGATTTCTTATTAGGTTGCTGAGACTCGATTTGCCTCGCACATGCTCGTCTTGAGATAGCTTGTAAAGGTGCGAGAGGCATTGAGTGGCATGGTTATCAGTGACCTTTGGAGTGTATGGAGGCAAGCAAACAATGAGAGGGCTAGAAATGTGAAATTGTTGATCCTGGATGAAGCATGGTGGGATCGTGTGGATTACTTGCTTAGTTTTACTGAGCCCATCGTATGTTGAGATTTGTTGATATGGATCATCCATGCATGGGTGAGATTTATGATGGAATTGACTCAATGATTGAGTCAATTAAGACCATCATAAATACCAAACAACAAGATCATACAAAGACCTTCAAGGAAGTGCAGTCACATCTCATTGAAAGGTGGAACAAAATGACTATTCCATTGCATCTTCTTGCTTTTGCCTTGACTCCAAAATACTATAGCGCAGAGATCCTTTCTTTGCCTAGGAGGGTCCCACCATCTAGGGATGTTGAAGTTAGTGAGGGGTATAAGGTGACATTTGCTAGAATCTTCCCAGATCAAGAAGTAGAAGACATGGTTAGAGGTGAGTTTGTGAATTTCATATCCTCCAGGGATCACTCCATTAGCGCTCTTCGTGACAAATACAGGATGGATGCTTATTTGTGGTGGTACCTCTATGGACAAGCATACACCTACCTCATGCCACTTGCAATAAAAGTTTTTTCACAAGATTTTAATTTTTTTAATTTCTTAACTCTTTCTTTTTACTTTTATAAATTTAAAATTTTAATTTTGCATTGACTTTGCGGCTTGCCTCAATAGGTTGCGAGTTCTTCTTCAGTTGAGAGAACTTGGGGTACATACTCATTTATCCACTCGGTTAACTGCAACAAGTTGGGAGCAAAAAAGGCGGAAGATTTGGTCTTTGTGCATTCTAACTTGCGCCTTATATCACATAAGAAGGATGAGTATAGGAAAGGGACAACAAAGTGTTGGGATGTAGACCCAAAGACTCCAAACTTGGATGTTCCCATTGCCCAACTTCCATTACTAGACCCGGACTTAGATAGTACTTTGCGTGAGCTGCAAAGTGGGGCTAGTGGGAGAGGCATTGCTGATGGTTCTGGTTGTACTCTTGATATTTGTGGTTCTAATAAACCACGTGATGGTAGTGATGCTCTTATAGAAGACATTGGAGAAGATGTAGAGCCATTAGACTATTACTAATTAGAATGTTGATGCATATTCATTTTTGTGTTTACAATGTACTGCTTATAAGTTCGAACAATGAATTATCAATATGTTTAAACTTTTGTGGCTATTTCACTTATGTTACTATGTATATTTCAAATTTGTTTAATCTATGCATGTGTAAGGTTGGAATTTTGCTTATTTTATATGTATATTGTACTGCCGTACCCAAGTGCTGTACCTGGGCCCCCAAAAAAGTTGCCGTATCAGAACCACGTGATGGTAGTGATGCTCTCATAGAAGACATTGGAGAAGATGTAGAGCCATTAGACTATTACTAATTAGAATGTTGATGCATCTTCATTTTTGTGTTTACAATGTACTGCTTATAAGTTCGAACAATGAATTATCAATATGTTTAAACTTTTGTGGCTATTTCACTTATGTTACTATGTATATTTCAAATTTTTTTAATCTATGCATGTGTAAGGTTGGAATTTTGCTTATTTTATATGTATATTGTACTGCCGTACCCAAGTGCTGTACCTGGGCCCCCAAAAAAGTTGCCGTATCAGTTTACCGGATCCTGGTACCTGTACCCGCACCGTACCCACGTACCGGCTACCTAGATTCTTGTCCATTAGTTGCATCTGGGTTTTTACTTTTCAAGTGTGGAAGTTGAGGCTAGAATATTTGTCTAATGGAATTACCATTCTTAGAAAAATACCCTCAGAAAATAACCCTTAATTAAAAATCTTTCTTTTAAAATTTGCAGCCTAAGATAATTTTTCTGAATGCAAATAAATACATGATCTTACGGCTAGGGTTTTGAAACATTAAACTTGTGATTCGTGACTGCATGGACTGTGTTTTCTCTTGCACCCTAGACGACTGTCTGTTTTTCTTTTGTCTGGCCCTAGAGTCTTCTATCGCTACTGTTTCCACCCTCATATAGTGTCTGGAATTTCAAAATCATAGATGTATTTCTGTGACTTAGCATACCTGATTGTAACAAAGACTGTATTTCTTGCCAACATTGCGAATGACTTGATTCATGTCTATTTTCTTTGTAGCATTAACTATAACCATGCCCTAACTCTTGCCAAAAACTTCTGCAAAGAAAATTTAGACTGTAACAGGATGCACAACTCTAACCTTTGCAAAATGTATTGGCATGCCCTTCACGACTGTAACCTCTGCATTTCTTTCCAAAACCTTACATTTTTCTATCCGTCGTGCCCTACCAAAAGTTTCTTCACATGAATTGAGATTGTCTTCGTGACGCTTTTAATAACACTAGTGATCATGATTGTATGTTGGTGTTTCCCACACAAATGCATTTGTGACTGTATCTTGGCGTTTCCCACATGAATGCATTTGCAACTGTATCTTGGCGTTTCCCACATGAATGCATTTGCAACTGTATCTTGGCGTTTTCTACATGAACTGTACTGTATTCTCATGCTTTAAGGACATTTCGAGCCCTCACAATTGTATCTTCAGACCTCTATGATTTGCGACTGAAGATATACGATCTCTCCTTTGAAATATATTTTTTTGTTTTCCTCCTTCAGAAATGACTTCTGTTTGACCTTCGTAGCCTTCTCCTCGCTTATAGGTACTCGATTCCATGAGCTTCCTTGAACTATAAATCCTACCGAGCACCAATGACTTTGATGCCAATGTTAGATGACATGAAGAGAGAAATAATGAAGAGAAACAGGAATGCACACTTGGTAGATTGTGTGTCCGTCATTTTACTATGCAAGTGATAATTACAAAATGGTTGAGGAGGTTACAACCGAACATTAGTTAATACATAATTAATAGATCATTATGACACTTGTCCACAACCCACTAAAATCACTAAGGTGACTTGATTACAAAGGTAAGCCTCTAAACTCTCACAGTATTCTATTCTTCGTCCATGTTCCAATTAACTATTAAGTGCAAATTATATCAAAAACCAGTGGAGTACTTCCATTCTGCCCAGTTCATATATTTTTGTAACTATGTCCAAATCGCTTTCCTTAATTCTCTCTTTATATAATGATCTGCACTTCTTCATCCATGTTCCAATTAACTATTAAGTGCAAATTATCTCAAAAATCAGTGGAGTACTTCCATTCTGCCCAGTTCATATATTTTTGTAATTATGTCCAAATTGCTTTCTTTATTCTCTCTTTATATAATGATCTGCACACAAACTAATGCAATATTGTTTTGTTCTATACATCACTATGTTATGTGAATTCCAGTCTAAATATATTTGTGTGTCCCACACTCCATAAATGTTTTAATATTTGCTCTTGCATGGATGTGATTTTAATATCATTAATCAACAGTAGCTGGTTTTTCTGCATTTAGGGACATGTTTTACTTGTAATTTTTTGATAGCGAGTTCTTGTATGTTTTTAATTGAAAGCTCAGAATGAACAAAGAGTTTCTCTGAGTGCAACTGTTTATGAAAGGAATGCCAAAATTCTTTGGTAAATGAAGTCTAGCATTGCTTTTGTTTTGCAGGAGCTGCTGAAGGCATTCATAGGATTCATAGATGTGGCTGGTCTGTATTTTGCACTCACACAATTGACACACAGAAATATTTCCCAGAATCACAAATTCCAAGCAATTGGACTTGGTGAGTACATTTTCTCTAAGAAATTCCGAGCAATTGGACTTGGTGAGTACATTTTCTCTAGGAAATTCCAACCGGGGTTTGGCTCTTTTGACCTTGTTTTGATACTCTGTACTATTTTTCCTACTGTGATCAACATTATAGCAAGGAAGCCATATACTCAATTTTCTCTGATAGGATACTGTTTGAAATTAAGGTCTTTGGATATGATAAGAATCGTTAGGTCTATCTTGATTCTTTATTGTTGAATTACATTTGTGTTACATGTAATGCTTCGCCAATTTTTGTCTTAGTCTCATTGAAAGTTTGGTTTGACGGATGGGAATGTTCAAAGCTATCAACAAAATTGTCAAAATATGAAAGGCCATATAAATTCATCAAAATGGTAGCTTACCTGCCAAAACCTTGGATACTACATTAGTAAATTGAATCTAATTATGCTTTTTGTAAACTAGATGCAGAGCCATTCATATATACATTGCCTTTTTTGCTGATTTGTTAGTTTTTTTAATGGTTTACCTACTCATGCAGATTTAGATTTCAAGTGGTTAAACCTGCACCGAGTAGTTGATATTATCCAATTTTTGTTTTTTTGACATTTGCGGATTTTGATGATGTTTCATCAACTTTTATAGCTAGACTGATACAATTGAGGCAGTCTTTCCATTGAACTTGGATTGTTATTCATGTACGAAACTTCATGACATAAGCATACATATCAGCAAGAAAGAATGAAGGGTTATCATTATAGCAGGAAACTAGAGTATGCAACTCTTACATACCCTCCTGATTGTTGGAGAATGGTAACGATATTATTCCCGTAATGGGCAATTTGTTGGTTTGCAAGTTTGATCTGAAGGATACCCAGTCATAAGTGTTGCCTAACTTTCTGCCTTCATAATTGACGACTTCCAAATCAACAATGTTCTTGTTCTTCTTCTTTATGTTAGTCCTTAGTTGCATTCTCAAATTTAGTCTTTTTCCTATATTGACCACACTAATTATACTTAACATTTAGCTCATAGCTAACATTTGAAACAATATTTACAATAGTGTAATGTGCGATGCTACTGCATGTCATATTTAGTCTTATACATTGATTATATTTATTGATATCTTTTTAGTGATGATTCTATCCGTTGAGTAATTATTATTTCTTCAATAAATTGGTAAAACACTCAGCATATGCTGTCTTTCTAGTGTATGGATGCAATTTCTATCAACATTTGAACACTACTTCTTGGAAGCCACATGGACATCAATTTTGTCAATTTTCATCTGGGAATCACTACCAGACTCATCCAGATGTTATTGTGGCTGCTCGAGTATGGGGAGCATGCACAATGGGGCTAGATCCAGATTTATCCTTGTGACAATTCCTCCATATTACTGCTAGGCCGTGGTTAACTGGACACTGCATTGACTATTTATTTTTACATCAAATGGCTTATAAAGCCTTACACCATAAGAAAGTGATCATTATAATGCTGTACACATGGCATTGATTGAGCTTAGCTATTGATATTTTTCCATTTGAGGATTTAGCTGAGGAGAATGTTATGATGAAGAAATGATTGATGCAAAGGTGTCAGGGGCATGCTTCTGAAATTGTGAGAACAAATAAAGTCCAAATTGGATTTGTAGTGAACTGCTTCAAATCTTCAAGACCACGTTTCATTCAATAGTCCACTCCTAGAACTGAAAAGATACTTTTTTGCAGAGAGATGTTATCGAAACCATGTTGAGATATGGTTTTGGATCGTTGTTTGGAATTCGTGACCAGGTTAATAGTAAAAAGGCTAAGGTTGGCCCCCTATATTAATTAGGAACAAGAAAGAGCCATGGTCGTTACACTGAGAGGTGTCCTACAATGGCAGTTGGGGGGTGGTGGTGGCGGACTGTAATGTTCAAGAGATGTTAACATTCAATGGCTGACCTTGAATTTGATGTCCATTTGACCATCATAGTGCAATTTCAACCATAAATTTGAGGCCTATTTCACTTTCATTTAGAAGTTTTCTTTTAGCATGGAGAAGTTGATCAGAAAGTGGTAATATATTGGCCATATGGCGGAGTTTGGGGCCCATTTTTTCCCCAGAAATGTTTTTCTAAGCTCAACACAGTGGTGCAGCTAGATTGAATCATTTGTCACCAATTAGTGGGAAATTCTTGGAGAAGATAATAGAGTTATTAATCAATATGGTATGTGACAAATCAAAGATCGGTGCCTTGAATCCATCGGGTAGTGGTGTAACGGTTCTTGGGTCTCCTGTTAATTGGGAGGTCCAAGGTTCAAATCTCGGCTTCGTCTTAAGACGATCCACTTTGCTGGTGATGGATTCCCAGTTGATAGGGCACCACGATAATGTGGTTTAATCTGTGGGCTCACCGAAAGAGCTTAAACTTCCATCCTTGGATGGTTCCACAGCCGGTGTGGGTTGGTGATGCCACAATGAGCTAGGGCTCTCTCCCTAGGTAATCTTACCAAAAAAAAGATAGGTGCCTTGAGATTGATATCTCTTGGCTTGTTTCAGATAGTGTATTTAAATATCCGTAGTAGTTAGTTAAACCAACACGTTCCTGGAAGAGGCCTTTATCTGTATAGTAGTTAATGAATACTAATTTGGACCAAGCAAGAGCCATGGCCATAAGTATAAAATTCATGGCCCTTTAGGAGCCAAGAACTCAATAAATACCAATTGAAATATCCCTTTCTCAAAATTAACAGGTTGAAGACCCTTAGCCCATTCATTGTTTCTCGACGGATAAGGGATGGAAAAAAGGGAAACTAGTCCTAATTAATTAATTTAAAGTGCATAATGAAATTTTATTATAAGCACTTAAATTAATTATTAGTGACAAAAATAAAAAAATTACTTTATGTTTTATTTTCCCCTAGTTGAAAAATGCGACCCATATGGGGACAAAATAAAGCAAGGGGAAAATATTAAATGAGGTAAAGTGAGTTGATTGGTTATTTTGGGTGGCTAATATGCCAAGACAAGTTATAAAAGCAAGTTGCCATGCATGGAGAGGGTATCTTTTTGCATATCATAATTTCTGAAAATTGATATAAGTTTGCATGCTTTTCATTTTTAGATTAAGGACAAAAACCCTTTGTAGCCTCTTTAGCCTAGGAAGAAGAACAGAAATTTTTCGTCCCATGTGTTTTCCATTGAGTTTTCAAGGTTCTATTTCAGAATTCCAGCAGTATTTGAAGGGCAAATTGCAGATCTATTTTGATTCCAGCTAGGGTTTTTGAAGGTGAAAGCTTGTTGTTGATTCCTACCTTACATTTGCAGCTTGTTTCTATTGGAGTGACCCACTTATAGGGGTGTTCTAAACACTCAAGGGCACATGGGGTTCAGATCTGAGTTTTGGCTTAATTATCAGATTGTTAGAGGCCAAATTCAGCTGGTTTGCATATTTGTTGGGCTTGGAAAACTCCATTTTCAGCTAAGTCTGTAACTGTCATTCTGCAGATTTTATAATAAAATTCCAGCCCTCTTATTGATCGAAAATCTGGTATTCTTTGATGCTCTTGCATAAATAAAAATTGCTGATTTGTTTGGTAAAAAATTTCAGTGATTTTACTTCAGTGTTGAGTGCCTTTCATCTCTTAGGCAAGTCACATTTTCCTTAAATAATTCAGATCTGCATTATTCTATTTTAAGTATATCTCCTAGACACTGCTGTTCTAGATCAGAATTGCGGCTGTTCCTTTTGGGGTCAGAATTTATCCCATTGGGGACATTACACAATATACCATTATACACGACGAATCGTCTTTCCTCACATATTCATCCCTAAGAGTTTTCATCTCAAATGGCATTAGAGACTTGTCTTGGACAGTTCATTGTGTATGGTGTGTATTATAAGGCACTTTTGCTTCTTATGTTGTATTTATTTTTGCACATATTTTTGGTTCTGTATGCACACATTTTTTGTTCTTTTCCTACAGTCAATTTTCATTGTTTGTTTTCTTCTCATTTTATCTATCCTGTTTCCGGTCACTCGATCTATTCTGATGTGGAAAATCTGCTAGTCTATTTTATTTGTTCACCTTCACTTTCATTCTCCACCTCATTGTAAATCTGGTTCTGTTTGTCATATTTGCAAAAGCCATTCTATATTTTTAATATTCTTTATATACGGACCCTTCCAAGATGAGCTGTGCCTAGGGTCTCAAAAACAATCTGTTTCTTGTAGCTGTATCCTTTTCCTGGTTTCTTAGGTTTTAAAGTATGATGGCCAATGTGAGATAAAACCAAGGAAATATCAAGATTTTTTGGCTTGGTCCATCTAGAGTACACGAGGCACTACTAATGGAGCAGTCTGAAGGCAGAATTCGGACTGCACTCTGTGCAAACTTCAAAGATACTAATATATGGATTGGTGTTTAAGATATACAGGTCAAGGAATCATGTAGAATATTCAAAGCACATAGATGGTCTCTCAATATATGTCATAGGCTCCGACTCACTAAGGGCTTGTGACTTCACAATTCAAGGGTGTAGCTCATGCAGATGATATGAAATAGAATCTTGCCATTTTACAACTAGTGGAAGCTTTTGGATTCATTAGTGAATGTTAAGGGAAGCCATTTTATAAAGTTAAAAGGGGAAATGCCAAAAGGGTGCTCATTTTGTGAAGTATGTCGCCTAATTAAGCAGAAATCGATGAAATGTACGATATTTGCTGTTTTTAGCAATTTATTATAAGTGTTTTTAGCTTGTCAAAAAATCTTATATACCATTAGTCTTATAGGTTCAATTGGAAAGGTTTAATTAGGGAGTTGTTTTTTTGGACTGATCCATTGTAGTCTTTCTACTGCCCAAGGGTTCTATTAAGCAAACAAGATAATCCACTTTGTTTAAGTTAGTTAATTTTCAATTTGCAAGTAACATTTTTGACTTTTGAAGTGTATGTGCGCTTTATAATGATTTCTAACATAGTATTAAAGTTTCGCTCATCATTTTGTTTGGTCTAATTTTTCATTTTAAAAATCTTAAGCCAGATGAGAACTTTGATTCTTTTTATTATTTAAGCATAATATGTTTTTATATTCTTTTCAATTTAAGTGGAGGAACATCTTTTGTTGATGCAGGGTGGGCATTTGCGGATTCATTATTACATAGATTAGCACCTCTTTGGGTTGGAGCAAAGGGACTAGAATTTACTTGGGATTACCTTCTCCAAGGCCTCGAGTCAAATGCAAATTTGGTACTATTCTCTCCATTTCAGTGTTCTATCTCAATGCTGAAAATGCCATCAATCGAAACATTTTAACTAGTTCACACATAACATCTCCCTCAAATTGACTAGTTTCTTGATGCGCGTGTTTTCTTTCTTTAAATTCTTGATCTTCTATGTTTTGTATCAAGGCCTACATTTATGCTGACATTTATTATAATGCCCTGCAGGTACTGACTGTGTCACTTGCAGCACTAGGATCGTTAATGTGGCTACGCAAGAATAAGCCCAAGACATTAGTGCCCATCATATATGCAAGTGCTGGGGTTCTAGCAACTATGCCTTCTATTATAAGGTTTGTTATACTGGTGTATAACTAACTTTCTTTTAGATGTATTTGCGAGAATGAATACATTTGCAAATTTGTCATCAACCAATTGTTTCTAAACTATCATAAATTAGAAGCCTTAATGATCTTAAGTGAAACACTTGCATCAAACATTTTGTGACCATGTTAAGGAATTCACAAAGGTATCATGCCAAATGCAGAACCTAGAATTTGTTGGAGTTTTAGTAGGTAATATAGAGGCTCTTGGATATTTGGATGTCAATATTGTAGGTACTCATTCGTGCTAAGAATTCTAAACAATCGAAATATAAAACCCTAAAAATCTACTCTTAAGGTTTTCTTATGCCCCTCTATTTGACTCTTTTTTCATTTGATACTTGCCCAACAATTAATTCCTCTTGCATGAAGAGCTGTATTAATCACTGGAAGAAAATCCATCAGTTGTGAAACAGATATTGAGAAACCCAATTTAAGCAGCCGGGGAAGAGCTTTATCAAAATACCAGATAGACACAATAATGTAAGACGCATGAGATACATGAAACAAACAACATCTAGTTGATATTCAAAGTTCTTGTTTTACTTGGCTGCAAGTGGTCTAAATGGTTTAGAAGCAAACATTTAGAACACACATGGAAGCCGCAACTTCAAAAAACAGTGTTTGAGAGAAGATAATAATTTTTTCCTTCCCTTGCATTCTATGTATGTTTTTCCTCACTAGAAATGTCTTTGACATTCTCAAGCCAAAGTAACATGCATATTGTTTCTTTCAAATCTAAAATTTTCAAATCTTAAATCTATGCATAAATTGCAATCTGCAATTATAATTATTCCCAATTGTTTTTTCTACTTTTGCAAACCAGAAGCAACCTTGTAGCAGCCATGAAAAAAGAGAAACGAGACTACGTTGCTAGGATACAGATACGAGTATTGGTAAGGATACAGATACGATACGCGGATACGTCACTTTTAAAAAACCCTTGGATATGATATATCCTGGATACGTCCGTACATATATATTAAAAAATTATATATATATTTTTATGTACATCTACTCATTTTACTCATTTTTTAGTCCATAAAAAACTGAAATAGTAATACAAAACTTGAATCAATGTTCAAGAATCAAAACATTCAATATACTTAAGACTTTGCATTTTTATTGATCATGTGGCTGCCATACATATGATATACGAATATCATGTCAACATAAATACGAACAAAACTTGAAATTTGAAAAATATACTAGGATCCATGTTCAAATTTTCAAAACATACAATATACTTAAGATTTTACATTTCATTGTTCATGTGGCTGCCATACATATGATATAGGAATACAAACAAATCTAGAATATATCATCTAGATTTTCCTCAAAATCAAGTTCTTGTGTGCCACTTGCGCTAGCTCCACTCTCATTAACCACTCTCCACTCCTTGCGAACTCCCATGAACGTCATCTTTGCCATCAAATAATGAAAGTTGGGCAAGCGTGGTTGTGGAGGCATCCAAGTCTGTGGTCTCTGGAATAAGATCCCAAAGTTTGTGAGGCCCTCTTGCATAGTCCTTCAGACTTGTGTGACAAGACGCGCAAATTGGAGTGCACATATACCAAATCCTCAACTTTTTTAGATGCCAACTTGTTTCTTTTAGCTGAGTGGATAAAGCTATAAGTACTCCAATTCCGCTTTGCGGAAGAATTACTAGCCACCTATTACAACAAAGTTAAAAAATTGAAATTCAAAGCCAAATTAATAACATACTAAGAATGTGTAAAAAATAAATTAAAATTTAAATAATCCTAACTTAATAAAATTTAAAATATTCGAAATGATTATAAATTTTAAAATTTATAAATATTATACCTGTGAAAGAACTTTTATAGCAATAGGACGTAAGTACCATCATGGCCATGTACACGCCACCATGTGGTTGGAGTCAAGCTGCTCTTGTCGAAAAGAGCCTCAATCGATCCCATGTTGCCTTCTGAACCAGTAAACATGCCCATTTCACTTCTGACCACACTGGCTATAGATGGATCAGGAAAAATTCTTCTGAATGTTGCCCTGGTTCCATTTCCAACTTCGGAGTCAAAAAATGGTGCTTACCTATTCGGTAGCCCAAGTACATCAGAGCTATAGTACTTTGGGGTCAGTGCATAAGCAAGGAGATGTAATGAGGTGGTCATTTTATTCCACCTCTTCATGACCACACTCTTGACCTCACCGTAGAAGGTCTCTTCTGGATCTTGCTCTTTTTTTTTGTATTATATCTCTGATACGCTCAAGCATAGAATCTATGCCATCATATATCTCTCCCAAGCATGCTTCATCAGTATCTACATATCGGATCATGGAGAGAATGGGCTCTGTAAAACTCAACAAGTACTCAACCTTGGCCCACCAATCCTCATCAAGGACCCATGATTTTACCCTTGTAGTTTTCTCTGTATTTGACTGCCTCCACACTAACCAAACATTGTTGATCACCATACTACTTAAAGCCTCTCTCACTTTCACAAGCCGTCTCAAAATGAGCGTGTGAGAGGCAAATCTAGTTTCTACAACCTTCAACAAATCTAGTTTCTGCAACCTTGAGAATTTCCTGAAAATGGCTTGTGACATATGATGGTTTGTGATAAACATTTGAATGTCATTTGCCTCAGAATAAATTTGCTCAATCCATGGGATTTTCCCAATCTTTTGGAGCATCAAATTAAGGGAGTGGATAACACAAGGGGTCCAAAAAATGTGCTCATATCTACCCTCTATGATCATTCCTGCTACTTTACAATTTTTAGCGTTGTCCGTGATGACTTGGACAATATTATGGGGGCCCACCGACTCAATTGCCTCTATTAAAATGTCGGCAATAAATTATGCATCATTGACTTCCCCTTCACGGTCAATGGCTTTAAGGAACATTGCCCCTTTAGGGTATACTGCAACAACATTTATGAGGGGCCTATTTCTAGCATCTTTCCATCCATCTAAAATGATGGAAACCCCTGTTTCCTTCCATGAGTCTCTGATTGGCTGCAAAGTCTTGTGAATGTGTTCCACTTCCTTTCCCAAGAGTGTGGTTCGAATTTTTTCGTAACTTGGGGATTTGTACCCTTGTGGAGCTTCATTGACACCCTTCACCATTTGATGCCAATATGGAGATCTCAATACATTAAAGGGCAGCCCACATGCATAAATGCATCGAGCAACAACCTCATCAGCAATCTCCCTCTTTTCAATATTAAATGCTTTCTCCAATGCTCCTTTTGGCCTTTTTTGTGAGCTCTCTGGACTCTCTTCATCAAAAGGGGAATCATGTGGTTGACTTTGAGTTTGAATGAAAGGATGAGAAGTAGGTCTAGGTGTGGGTGGTAGTGATGAAGGCCTTCTTTGCAAAGGAATTATTCTAGTTCTATTTCTTTCAGCTTGTTTATTAGCCTCCTCTTGCTCTCTTAGGTACTCTACCATTTTTTCATTTGTTATTTTTGGGCACCTCTTTATCCCCACACCTCCAACACCAGTCAAATGGATTTTCACTCGGCTATATGAGGATTTGTACTGAGCTTGGCACCATGACATATCCAAACCCGACACCCACCACCAACAATGTTGTCGACCACTGTCACATGTCTCCAAAGAGGGGAACTATGATCATGTCTCATAGGAATTGATGTGTTTTTAGCTTGGCCTTGCACTCCGCCTAAAGCAGAACTTGATGCCATCCTAATCTATTTTTGATCACCAAGATCACCATAACGGTGCGAGGTGAGAGCATACACAGAGTTAGGATGTTTAAAAAATTGAAAACATTTTGCCTTAACATAAATAAATTAGTTATGTCATCTTAATGTGTTTTTGATCACCAAGATCACCATAAAGGCGTGAGGTGAGAGCATGCACAGGTTTAGGATGTTTAAAAAATTAAAAAACAATTTGCCTTAACATAAATAAATTACTAATTAGTTATGTCATCCTAATCTGTTTTTGATCACCAAGATCGACATAAAGGTGCGAGGTGAGAGCATACATAGATTTAGGAAGCTAAAAATATAAAAAACAAATACATTAACATTGAACAATGCATTTAAAATTTTTAAAAAATATTTTTTACCAATTATTAAATTAAATAACCCTAAACTATGCCATTCTAATCTGTTTTTGATCGCCAAGATCGCCATAAAGGCGCGAGGTGAGAGCATACACAGATTTTGGATGTTTTTTACCAATTATTAAATTAAATAACCCTAAACTATGCCATTCTAATCTGTTTTTGATCGCCAAGATCACCATAAAGGATGAATTAAAAAATAAAATAAAATACGGTATATACCTGTAGTGTAGAATCGTAGATCCTGGTTGCCTCTAAACAAAATTACAAATGCTACCTCTTCCTCTCAAGTCTACTCTTCTAGTTTTGATTCTTGAATGAACAATAAATTTAAAACAATCTCATCCTCTCAAGTCTCAACAATGGCTTCTTCTCCTTCTCCTTGCATGGTGGACTCCAAACAAAAGAAGCAATGGCTACCCCTCCTTCAAATCTTTGCCTCCTCTAAGCTCTTTGCAAAACCTCCTTCCAATCTTTGCCTCCACTAAGCTCTTCACAACTCTTCTTTGGCTCTTTGTTCATTCACTTGCAAAAAGACAATGAAATTGTTTGTGTGATTTCAAATGAGAGGGGTGGGTGCTTTTAATAACTTTTTGTGGGGGTGAGGGTGTATTATTTTATTCATTTAGTGTTTAGGGTTCGGTTTTAGGGAATAGAAAAGTCAAAAATTAAAAAAAATGAAATAAAACTTTAAAAAGATGTGTTTTATTGTAGGATACGTCACATATACGTCTGTACGTATCCCTGATGTATCCTGACATATCCTATACGTATCAGACACGTATTCGTATCCGTTTCCAATACGTATCAAGGGGGATTCGACAGGGGCCTGGGCGTATCCATGCATCCTAGGCCAACAATGTGAAAGAATATCAGGGAGAGAATGCTGCCATCAATGTTAGAAGTAGCTATTTCAAACAACAAATTGGCAATCCTCATCGCCTTAGAGTTTGCAAATTAGTCACTATATTGCAGCAGTAACACATAGTTTTGCAGGTAAAATACCCCACAATGACGATTTAGTTCTTTTTTACAAGGTGGTATGTAACATTGTCTCTGTGAAGATGGAGCAATTCCCTGCAATATATGGGTAAAAAATAAAAAATCCTTAATAGAGGAAAGGATTAACTGCCAATTTGCCATACTTGAGATTTGACACAAACATGTTTGGTTGCTTAAGTGTTTTGTTGTAAATTTGTAATACAAGGTGAAATATGTACATAAAATAATTACACAGCTACATCCTCTTCACTTTTCTTACTGAATCAAATTGCTATCCTGTACTCAGATAATGCCTTGTAAGGAGAGATTGAACTTATTTGAAATGCTACCGAAATATTCACGGTACTTTAGAGATAAATATTTCATATAAATAAAGGTGGAGTTATGACTGCTTTTTACAATTATGAGAACTTCTCAATTGCTGCACCAATTTTCTGCAGATGCAGATGTATATCTCCAAAAAATGTTGTAATTTGACATGCTTTATTCATATTTATATTACTGCATTGACTGTTCCACCTACCCATATAAAGGCAGCCTAGTAGATTTAGGCCAGTCATAATCAAAGAACTAATTGGACAGGGTGTCATCTTTAAACAATAGTCCAAGAGCGGCATTAACATGCACCCTATGAAACTCAAGCTAAATGAAGATCATATAACATTCAGAAAGTATAATGATGGTATTTCAGCAGCCCACCAACACACCCCCGTTTTGAGTGAAAATTTGCATGGCTGTGAAGTCCCTCTGCATAAATACCCTGCTTTTCTCAGGTTACTGCTCTACATTTTTAGACTTTTGTTACTGCCTAAGAACCTTTAAAAATAAGATGAATTATTTTCCATTAAATTTTACATTCCAAAGACTTTCGAGTGATATATCACTAGCCCAGGTTTAATGAAATTCACCTTCTAAGCTCATTGACAGGCCCTGTGACCTAGCAACACCATAAAAAACACAGGTTAAAGATGGAATTCAAGAAAGGATCATGGAATGTGGATTACACCACATACCATTGGAAAGCATATTTTAAAAGGTTAACAGCAAAGGTCTTTAGCATTTTGTATTTCAGACTATTGTCTGCGAGCCAATTTTATATTTTTATGGCTCTTCTCCATGAATGCTCTTTCTAGATTACATATAATCTCTGATTGGGATTGTTCTAAATTAATATATAATATTGTACAAGTACCAAAGAGTCCTATAGTACATCCGTCTAAGGCTACGTTACTAGGTCCAGGTATTTAATGGGAACAGTCCCAATATGGTGCATATCGGGTACCGCTCCCAGTCCGATTCGCCACTAAATTCGTCCCAGATACCGCCCAGCAGGGTTGGGTATGGCCAGGTTTGTTGGAGGACAAACCCTGCTGTACTCGACCCTTCTGGGGTGAATCCGACAGGGACCCACAGCAATTTTTTTTTTTTTGGTTTTAGCTTTAAAAAAGTCTGACTAAAAAACAATGAAAGAGCAAAAGAAAGCATGGGGAAATCCTAAAAGCTACTCTCACATTCATTTTATCAAAAGTAAACAACACATTTACCTCTCATTATATACTCACCTTTCGTTGCACATTGGCTTTCTCACTTTCATTTTATAATTAATACGCTGATTTATCTTGTTTTCGTGTATACATTGTAATATTTACCCTACTTGTTTTTAAGTTCGATGATTGAATATCATGACATTTGGCATTGAACTATCAGTATGTTGTGTCGTTATTTAACTTATTTTGTTTACTCTATGCATATTATTATGTGGTTAAATTTGCTTATTTGGCTATATTTAATAATATTTTATTTATTCTATGTATTTTTTGTACAGCTGTACCCAGCCCAAAAATTCATACGGGCATGCCCCTACCCATACCAGTACCAGGATCAGCTACTTAGATTTAAGGTAGTCTAATCCATACTTTACCCCTATGAAGCAGATCTGCAGAGTGCCACAGAGCCAAAGGGAAAGGACAGAAAAGAGAAGAAAATAGATAGGTATGGCTAAAACAAATAAGAAGGGCAGGAAAAGAGAGAAAGGGCAAGAAGAACGACCAAATTGAGTGATCCATGCAAAGTTGGAGATGGAACCAGTTGCACAACATGATTGATAACAGAAGACCTTCAGAGCTGCTAAGAGAGGGAAGATGAATGAGAGATTTTGAAGGAGATTGACTTCAGCTCTCGTTGGCATGTTTGGAGTTGAAGTTGAGATATAACTATTGCAATGAACAGAAATAACTGAGAGAAATGGAAGATCGAGGATTTAATCTTATTAGCCTATATGCCGATATATTTGCAAGTTTAAACCTTTTGCTCTAGTTGGCCGGGTACGATCCTGCAGGGTCTGGGTACAGGTCCATGCCCTAGTAAGTGGCGGCAGGGCACGATGTGATGGGTATGGGAATCAGTACCTGGGTACATTTGTGAACATACCTGGGTACTGATTCCTGTACCCAGCACATTCCCCCCCCCACCAAAAAAAAAATTGTTTTTTTTTTGGATGTTAATGTTTGTCTATGGAAGCTCCAGTTGGGTACTAGCTATGGTATTGCATGTATTTTGAAAATCTAGCTGGAAAATAATTAATAGGCATCTTAATCGGACTTTCTGGGTATTATATCCCAATTCAGTTTTGTATTATTGCTGGGTGCTTTATATTGCTACTTCATAGATAATTTCTTCAATCATGCTATGGATGCTCCTATATTCGAGGTCGTTTTTGCCTTTCAGCCTCTTTACCTTTTTAAATTCTAAACATAATATGTAAAGTTCTGCACATTGTCAACAATCTATACTGTATGATCATATTTTCTAAAGCAAGAAAAGAGACAACGGAAGTCCTAAAATTAATGTTCTGCTAACTCTTACAATGTTAGGACAGGCTTACTGCATTGACATAATATTTCACAGCTGAAACAACAGATATACCACCTTCAAGTTCTAAGACATTTTTTTCCATTAATATAGGTATCTTCAGGGGCTCCCTATATACATGCAGTTTGTATAGCCCACCATCGCAACACAAACACCTTGAATGCTCAAAGGATACTTCTAATGAAACACATGAAGGAATATGAATATTCATATATCATAGAATACACTGTAAAATCTTCAGTGATATATGAATGTTTTGATTACACTTAATCGTACTTATTTTTTGTGTATACAGGATAACATTTGCACAATTTACTCGTGGATTCTAAGTTCAACCAATGAATATCATGACATTTGACATTGAATTATCAATATCTTTTATGGTTATATAGCTTATTATGTTACTCTAAGCCTAAGTAGCCGAAACGTTTTGGATACAGGGAGCGGGTAGCGGGGTAATCCGATACGCGGAAACGGCAAAATTTTTTTTTTACCCCGGATACGGCGTAGGATACGGCAGTACAAAAACTACATAAAAATTAAAAAATATATAAATTTCAGCCTTCTAAATAGGAATTAAGTTATTAACCACATATTATGCATATGAAAGACAAGATAAGTAGATAACTTACAAGTTATAAGCTAAATAAGTGAATAACCACAACAAACAAGTCATAGGATATCGTTTAAAACTTAGAAACTTAAAAACTTAAAAGCTAAACACTTAAATCGAAACAAAATGGTGAATCTCATGATATATTAAATTCAATTTATTACACCAAATTAGTCATGATCAAACTTCAAACTATATTTCAATATTCATCATATCCATCTTCATCAAGAGGATCATTATCAACTGCATCATCATCATTAGGTGGTACATTAGAACCACATGGACTCAAACCACTCCCACTAGGGCCACTGACAGTTACACCCCCTTGTGCATGTGGGTCTTGCAATGCCAAAGAACTCTCCTCATCATCTAATGGTAGGTGGGAAATGGAAACATCCAAGTCAACTATCTCTAGATCAATATCCCATGGACTCAAACCACTCCCACTAGGGCCACTGACAGTTACACCCCTTTGTGCATGTGGGTCTGGCAGTGCCAAATAACTCTCCTCATTATCTAATGGTAGGTGGGAAATGAAAGCATCCAAGTCATCTATCTCTGGATCAATATCCCAATGTTTTGTTGACCCTTGTACTCCGACTGCTTGTGGGATAAAGGGCCGCAAGTTGAAATATATGTATACCAAACCTTTCGCCTTTTTAGCCCCAACTTGTTGCGCTTCTGTGAGTGGATGACACTTAATGTACCCCAATTGCACTCAGAGGAAGATGAACTTGCAACCTATTGATACAACACAAAATCAATGCTAAGTTCAAACTCAAACACTCAAATTTAAATTTAAAAAAACTAAAAGTTACAACAAAAGAAGAAAAGAATAAAAACCTTACTTGTGCCAAGACCTTGATTGCAAGAGGTTACAACTAAACCGATGCATGACTATGGAGGTACCACTATATATGAGCATCTATCTTGTATTTGCTCCGAAGATCAAGAAGGCTATGCCTTGTTTCTACTATGAAATTGCCAAACTTTATCATAACCATGTCTTGGGCCTCAAGATTAGGGAAAAGCTTAGACAATGCTGCCATATATCCCTCACTGACTTCCACATCCTTGTATGGTGATACCCTCCTTGACAAGGAAATGATCTCTATGCTATAGAATCTAGGAGTCAATGCAAAAAGTAAGTAGATGTAGTGGGGGTGGTCATTTTGTTCCACTGCTAAATGAGGATTGATTGCACTTCTTTGGAAAATGTTTGATCAAGATCTTGTTCTTTTGCATTTATGACAAATTTTATCTTCTTAATCATTGAGTCGATACCATCATATATCTCTCCTAAACATGACTAATCTATGTCAATAAAACAGATCATGCTCATAATGGGCTTAGTAAAACTCAGCAAATATTCTAATCGATCCCACCAAGTGTCATCTAAGATCATGCTCTTCGCTCTTTTAGCCCGTTCAGTGTTTGATAGCCTCCATACAACCCATAGGCTAGAGGTTACCATCTTGTTGAGTGATTGCCACACCTTCACAAGTCGTCTCAAGATGATTGTGTGATGCAAATCAAGTCTCAACAACTTAATATAATAAGAATGAGAAACAAAAAACTAAAAAGAAAAATTGAAATACTAACTGAATACTATATTTTTAAAAAAGATAAAAAACTTATATTTAAATTCAAGAAAAAAAGAAAGGTAGCTTCCCTTACTTTCAGCAGCTCCAAATGCGAGAATGATCTAAAAAATGCCCCGCGACTAGTGATTGGTTGGTAACAAACATTTGGATCTCCTTCAGCCTTTGCATACACTTGTTGAATCCACTCTATTTTTGTTGGGCCCATCTTTTTTAGCATTAAATTTAGTGAATTGCACGGACACATGGTGTCCAAAAAATATGCCCATACCTTGCCTCAACTAATATCCACGCGGCTTTGTAATTCTTGGCGTTGTCCGTTATGACTTGGACAACATTTTGAGGTCCTACCACCTCAATAAATTCGAAGAGGATGTTGGCAATGAGTTGGGCATCCTTCACTTGCCCCTCACAATCAACTGCTCTAAAAAATATTGTCCCGTTAGGGCATACTCCAACCACATTGATTAAAGGGCGGTTTTTTGCATCTTTCCATCCATTAGAAATGATGGACACACCTATTTTAGTCCATGAGTCTAATTGGTTACAAGGAAGTTTCCACATATATTTTTTTTTGTTTATCCAATAGGGTGGTGCAGATCTTCCTCATAGCCTGGTGATTTGTTACCCTTTTGGGAGCCTCATTGATGGCTTTCACCATCTCATGCCAATAAGGGTCCTCATAACATTAAATGAAGTCCATTCGCATATGCACATCTTGCAATGCGTTCATCTGCAATTTCCCTGCTCTAATTTTTCAAGGCCTTTTCTAATGGCCCTTTTGTCTTACTTCTCTTTCATGAAAGGGGTGAATCCTCATCATCCATGGAGGTAGGAGCCATAAATGGATGTGACATGGTCACAATTGGGGATCCACTACTTGATGGGGCAACAAGAGGCCTCGCTGATCAAGATGACCTTCCTCTTTTAGCCAATGGATGACCCACTTTCATAGCCAAAGTTGCCTCTGCATCTTCTTGTTATTTGATATAAGCCAAAACTTGTGCTTTTGGCACCCCAACATTATTCTTCCCCTTGCATATTCTTATATTGTTACCCATTATCGCACAGAAGTGACTTTTCACCTGACTGTAAGAGCCTTTGAATACTGATTCACAATCGTTGCATTTCCAAACAAAACAACCACCACCTGAAAGTTGTTCAAGTATTGTTACATGCCTCTATAATGGAAAATTTGGGTCAAATTCCTTAACCAAAGATTTCCAAGAAGAAGTGAAACTTGTTGCCATTGTAGAAGTACTTACAAGGTTCAAAGCCAACAACATAAGCAAAGAAAACAATGGCATGTATTGAAAGTTTCAAAAATAAAAAATAAAAAATGGATTAAAAATAAAAATTTCAATTGAGAAAAAAAAATAAACATAAGCAAAAAAAATGGTTTAAAAATAAAAATTTCAATTGAGAAAAAAAAATGAACATAAGCAAAAACATGAAGTGTGTGAAAGATTAAATAACAAAAAAAAAAGAGAGAAACAAACTTAGAAGTTAAATAAAACCTTACCTTCACTTAATAAACCACATCCTCCTTTGCATCTCCTCACACTCCTACCAGCTTAGGAAAATACTTGCAATGCTTTTTGTTGAAGTATCAAACCCTAGACAAGCAAAATGAAATCTTAGAGAGCCAAAGATGAAATGAGGAAGGAGAGGTATACTTTGCTTTATGTTTTGTTTTTGTGTTTTACTTTTGTTTTATTGTTTGTAGTTAACTTTTAGGGTTTAAATTAAAAGAATATTATGCTTTTTATTGTTAAATGACTTTAAAAACATGTTTAAACAAAACCAAAAAAACACGTTTTAGGGGCGGATACGGGGTGGGAGCGGGCAGGGTACGGCCAACACCCCCCGGATACGGCCGAGTATGTCTGCAGATGTACCTAAACGTATTCACAGGGTATTGGCCGTACCTTGCCCTCTCCCACTACCTTATCCCCACTGTACCCACTCCCGGTATGTTCCGTACCCGTTTCAGCTCCCCCTGCCATATCGGTATCCTAGCTCTATGCATATTATATAGTTAATTTACTTTTTAGCTATATTTATTTATATTTTTTATACGGGTATACCCAAAGCCTTACCCAAGCCCCCCGAAGAAATTGCCGTTCTCGCATACTGGGTTCTTGTCCCCATACTTGTACCGACTACCCAGGTTTTGCTAGATCTTCTTAACTTGCTTCTTGTTTTGGAACAAGTCGTTCAAATAGCACCTGTAAAACAAGGTTTAGAGACTTGCAAAGCCCTCGGTTAGTAGAAACATCTATAATTACTGTAAACAAATATATCCTGCAAGATTGGCTGCTCTTTGGGTGAGCACTTTGACAAAAGGCTCAATACACTTGATGAATCGCTAGAGAGGGTGGAGCAGTCTTGCTGTCTTCAAAAATTTTCCCAGTGATATTCACTATCTTGGCATAGATGAAATGAGGGCACTTACATAATGCTAATCCCTTCAAATAGAATCTATGAACTAGCAATCACACCTGGAAAGTGCGATGGAAACGCCGAAGGAATGCAACGAGGGAAATTAAGTGGAAGGTGCAAGGGGAACGACAACTGAGGAATGAAGGAAATCATCATGCTAGGTGGAGGGGTGGACAAGTCGGCGGGCAATGGAGGAGGGATGATAGTTGGAAAGTAGATGCTTGGTAAAGCGTAGATATAGATAATTGTATGTTGGAGAAGAGGATGAAAAATGAAACTTGGATTGCATGTGTGATCCCTTGTTTTCAGTACCAAAACCGCATAAAAAAACATGTATAGTAGAAGTAGAAGTATTGAAGGCAGTGACTTCAGTTGGTGTAAGTAATAAGAGAGGAGACTTATTTGAATGGTCAATGGTAGAGAGTGTTGTTGTGGTAGCGGTTTATGAGATATGATTTTACACTGTGCCTGTAGTACCTTGACTTATTAATTTGCCCTTGTAGTACCTTGAATTATCAATTTGAGTGGTGGCAATCAATGTCCTTTTGCAGGAAGTGATGAAGAACAATATCAAAAGCATTTTGTGTTCAAATAAACAATGGAAAGGAGCTTGAGGTAGAGCCAGATTGGTTGAAATGAATTGTGGAAGAACCCCTGCAAACTTGAATGAAACATGGCCTAGTAGTATGCAAAGAAAGAGGTACACGATTTTCCAACCATATGTGATGTTTGTTGATGTTTCGGTGGCCTAAAATGTCAATGCTATCAAGGGGCCATGTGATTTCTAAGGTTGGAGTTGGGAAAGAAGCTCCCATTCATCCAACGTAATAGAATTGTTGACTGTTGCATATTCATTTTTTGAATCCTCGGGAGAAGGCAAATCTGGCATTGTAGACAACTGGGACGAGATGCCAAGGTCGATAAATGTTCCACATACCTCTCCCAATTAGAAATGATAGTCTCCCTTGTGCTCCCTATGTCTGAAAACAATGTTTGCAGAATGGTTTATATATGAGTTCACTCCAACAGAAAAAGTCCATAGGGAAGTGAAGTCTTAAGCAAGAATATGATAAAATTCAAGGGTGACACGTATAATAGCTGGAAGAGGACAATGTCTCAATATATATTATTTTAGATTTTTGCTTATCCACGCACGTCCAACATAGATTTGTCAATTCAAATTTCTAGTTCTTGAATGCCATCAACATTTCCTTTAAACGTCGAATTTTTGTACAACATAGTTTTACCCATTTCTAGTTGTCCCTGCCCATATCAACCCACTCCAGGTGGAAAAGGCTGAGAGCAGAGCGCCTGGCATGTTTTTTTTACCCCGGGTGCTTAAACCATCAGTCCATCACAATAAAATCTGCAGTAGTTAAACTATCCCTGACAGGAAACATGTGGTTGGAAATGTCTAACAACAATCCTCTTTACAGATGGGACAACAATCTCCATTCTCCTTTTTCCAACACCCAACTTGTTGCTTTACCAATGGCCACGCTTCTTTTGACTTCGTAGGATTGTTTCTGTATAAATTTTGAATGAATGATGGTCTATGTGAAGGCGGGAATGGAGATTTCAATGGCGAATATTTTAATTTGGCTGAGGATAATCAGCTGTTTTGTAGAAGCTGAAAAGGGGCCATATGTGCCAGCCATGTTTGTGTTTGGTTATTCATTAGCAGATGCAGGGAACTTACATTCCACACAGTGCCGCTCGAGAAAATTTCACACCATATGGCTTCTCCTTTTTGCATCACCCAACTTATCGATTTACCAATGGCCACACTGCTTTTGAGTCTTTTACTTTGTAGGTATTATCACAAATACAAATGCTTTTTCTCCAAGTTTTTTAGGATAAACTTTATGTCAGGTCTAACCACATTTCTTATCAATAATGCGTGGTGTGTGAACCGTGACAGCACTTACCAGAAAACATGAATGAAAAAAAGGATAAAAGTGTAAAATAATCATATATTGGCTGAAAAGAATCAAGCCGTCTGTTTTTTTATGCAAGTACCGCAGCCGACTGATGCAGACAACGATACAGCTGGGTCAGAACTTACGTGTTCCATCCCCTATAACTTGAAATACGCCCTCAGCGTAAAAATACAGTTTTGCGTGATAGTTGATTTGACTAAAGAAATTGTTTTGGGAGTATAAGAGGCCAGTAAATATAGAACCTGGACCATAGATCTATATAAATAAAAATTAACGGTGATATTTTAATTTAAAGATGTAGATAGGAAGTTACGTTTATTTCTAAAAAGGGTAAATATTTTAAGGCTGGAAACACAGAAAATGTATAAACGGGCATCAATATTAAAAAAATGGAAAGTGGGAGACTGTTGCGGGACATGCTGACACCTTTGTCGTCGCCAGCGTGTCCTCCATGTCTAAAACGTTTAAAGGTAATCTACAAAGTCATGTGTCCTGCGACAGCTTTTGCAATGGTTGTTTGTTAATGAATTTCAAACTGTAACGCAACTATTTTATATTATTGTGGCATAGACATGGATTCTCAGAGTGAGCAAGGGTGCCTCCCTATACATTCTGACTGGAAACATGCCTTCGGCATAATTAGCGGGAGCCACTAAGTAGGTACCTATACTAACAAAATCAGTCGCATGTGAAGGCTTTTTGGATTAGAAAAGTACGGATGAATACTAATAATAAAAGTGAACATCAACGATTCGCTGGGCTGAGGTGAAAAAGTGAAACTGATGTGAAAATGTGAAATTTGAAATCTTGTTCATCAACTTGAAAACCGGCACATAAGTGAGTGCTGGGTTGCAGGTTCGAACTTTACACTTTACACCTAAAAAGTCATTCCTCATTGACACATGACATTTCAAAGTGCGGGGTCCATATGGCACTGGCTCATTCATATCATTAATCCTTATCCTCACTCGTTACTGTTAGGACCTACTCAAATCAAGTCTTGTTGATATGACAATAAAGTGATCTGCAATTTATTTGGTTCAATATATGTATTTCCAACGCACGGGTCTTGGCTTTCTCACACAAAGGTAAAAGAAACAACATGTTTGGGTGCTTACAGTCTGCACAAAATGCCAAACAGCAGGAATACATGAAGACAAAAAAACTCCAGACAGGTTTCCTTCAGGAGAAAAACGCAGGAGAGAATTGGTTTTAAAACATCCAAAAATAGAAAAAATGTTTGAAGCAGGTCGCACGGGGACATCGTCAATGCTCCAAAATTTCCTATGTGTAATTCCCATGTTCGTTTCCTTCACCCGCAGGGATGAAATACTGTTGCATGCAAGCTCTAACGTACATGTCACAATCTGCCAAGTTTTTTGGCTCCTCCACACAGGATGCAGGGTCAAATTGTATAGGCGTGCTGTCATCATACTGTACACGGTGTCATTCGCGGTTAACTATTTTATATTATTGTGGCATTGACATACGGTCTGTCAGAGTGAGCAAAGGTGCCTCCATATACATTTTAACTGGAAACACGCCTTCGGCGTAATGAGAAACTTACTTTGACGGTCACATAATATTGATTGTTTACTTGCTCATGCTCCGGGTCTTTTGACCCGAGTGGATGATTAATACTTGCATCCTATTGTTGAAGACTTTCCTGCTACATTCCCACAAGAGTGCAGAGGCTGCTGTGATAATATGGAGCTATGATGAGATGTCTGAGCATGCAATTGGAGGTTATATGGTGTCAGCTTAATCATTTCAGCTGTGCTTAGAAAGATGTTCTAATATGATCCTGCCTGCAATATATTGCTGAGAATGGTTCACATACGTTGTTTTCTAGTTTGAGTAATTTTTACTACAAATATTGGAGTGGTTTATTAGTGTACTGGTTATACAAGATCACCTGGATACCTGATTCGTTAGCTAAGACTGATAATAGGGATAGTCTGAGTTATGTTGTTTTTTATTTTCATGGTTTGTCATCTTTGGTATCCCACTGCAGTTGTTTCATCTCTGGCGGTTTCAATCTGGCTATTTGTTTGTCAACAATTTGTCTAGCTTTGGATTTATGGTCACTATAATATAGGATTTATCTTGTTTCCGAAGCGGGAAAAAAATTGAAAGTTAAAAGAGCAACACTTCGCCATTCAGACAATTGATCAGGAAATGTTCTTGGATAGCAAGTGTACAATTTTTTGTAATTGACTCGTCCATGTATGATAGACTGAAGTTCAGATATGCTGCAGACTACATGGTCATTATTTCTGAAAATCAGAGAAAATCCCATTAATGTATGAAAATGCTTTCAACTTTCTAGATTTAAATATCAAAAAATGGATTTAACAGATCCGTAACTGACTGTCAGCTTTTAGGAAACAGATAATATCAATTATTTGTTAATACAATAAATATATCTAATATTTTGTATAATGTGAATTGCAGCCAGTTTAATGTTCTGAATAAGTTATGTTAATGTCATTGCAGCTACTTGAGGAGGGGATTGGGATGGGACTTCCCAAATGTCGTTGGATTTGAATTATTCTCATCTTTAGTGATGGCATTTATCAGCTGGCAACTATTTAGCGCTTGTCAAAAGCCTTCATTGTAAAGGTGAATGATTACTTTTAGTTTCAGGCGGTCTTTCTGTTGGCTATTTGCTAATGGGTTCCATTTCATCATTATTCACAGCCAAGACCCATTATAGAAGGGCCACCACAAGTCTTTACCAAAGGGTTGATCATGTTTTTCATCCTTATTCACTAACAAGTGAGTTTTTCAAGATGTGCTGATAGATAGGCATCATTTCATTCTAATGGACGAGATATGTCATTCTCCTTTTTGACTTGTACAACTAATGAAAGATAATGTGAGCATTTGTTTTGTCAGAATCAAATCTTTATTTGGAATCCTATTCGTTGTATGTGCATGTGTTTTGTCAATGATGAGTTCTGGTATAGCTAGGGACACAAATATTTGATCATTGCAGCAATCTTCTATATCTAACCTAACTGTAAACATTAGGTTCAGTAGTTGCCAGGGACACAAATATCTGATCATTGCAGCAATCTTCTGAATCTAACCTAAATGTAAACATTAGGTCCGGTAGTTACTTGATCTGTAAAGTAGTGTAAAACCAGCTGAACTAAGTACAAATTACAGCAAATTGAAATAATTTTAATGGTCTTTGAGGCAGACTCCTATATGGCTTCTGATACTATTTACATTTTTTAATGCAAATGAGAACGATATTTCAAAACCTGTTTTGAGGCAAAAAAATTGGCTATTTTTCAAATTCTAAATCTAGATTAAATGATAATAATTATAACACCTTACTCTATGGATGGATAGTGGGTGCTTATTCATGCAAAAAATACCTTTGATCTTGTTTCTGGTACCTTTTGTGAATCATGAAGAACATGATATATAATAACGAGGAATGTTCAGTGTATGTTATTGACATACATTTATAGGATTCTTTATCAGCTGCTGATAAATGGGACAGTTACAAAACTTTAAAATGTTTGTCCATACTGAGCTCTTGGATATAATTATCAAGTGCAGCTGCTTTGGCATAGTTGATACAAGGCATAAGGCTATGTTTTCCAACTCGCGTGTTACAATTTCAAGCCTGCAATGGTTGGGAATCTCTTCTTCTAGCTTGCTTTGATATGGTTTATGCTACTATGAATACCTTGGACGGGATTATTTAATTCACCCAATATTTTGATGTCCTCCAGACTAGCTTGTGATTAGCTAAATAGTATCGTCCTGATTGGGACTACCTGATTCATATCCATTTTCAGCTTTGAACAAGTTTACCTCTTACTTTCCAAAATCCTTTGAATTATATTTCCAGAGATTCAAGAGTTTTTCTTGTTGCTGGTTCGTAAGTAATTGTATTTTACTTCTAACAAATTATTCTCCTGTAATTGAAGGTTTACAAGGATTGGTTTGAGATGTACATAGATCATTGATGAAGAATAATTAAATGGGAGTGGGATGCTTAATTATTTATTAATGAAAGGCTTTGAGCCCCTTTTCTTTTTTTAATACAATTTCAAATGTTTTCTAGGTGTTAGAAGAATTTTCTATGTGAGTTACCTATGTTTGATATAAGGGAGATTGACATATAATTTAAATGATAAAAATAAAAAAGTATTCTGAAAATAAATTAGGCTATACATATTTTAAAATTTAGAAAAAGAATTTCAACACTGATAAGAAAAACTATTTTAATGGGTTTTTAAGGTAATGTAGAAATAATCACTTAACTGTTGACTTATATGTAATAACAAATTTATGTAGTATTACTATGCAAAATGAAATGTCTGCTATAAATTTCTAATAAGATAAGTGTAAAAACCTTACATCGAGGAAATTGATTTAATTCATGGATTTTTACCTTAAATTTTTATCTTTCTAAGAATTCGCTTATAAGCTTACTCTCACACAGAGAATGGAAGCATGGGGTTTTTACCTTAAATTTTTATCTTTCTAATAATTCGTTTATAAGCTTACTCTCACACATAAAAAATATGCACCCATTCATTGTCGAAGTAGGAAATGTTTTCTTTACGGAATTGAAAGTTAGAAAACCTAGAATTCTTCATCCCTCTTTGGAGTACCATCGGTCACCTATGCCTGCCAAACAATTTTTAGGTTTCAAATAATTCTTCAATATTGCCCTTCAAAAATGTAAAATAATTTTATTTATACATTACTAATAAAATATTCAAAAAGCTATTATATATTTATAAATGATGGTCATATTTGAAATATGTAAATCACATGCAATGGTTATATCAAATATTTAAGAGTATTTTACCACTAAAATAATGAAAAATGACTAAACAACTTCAAATTTAACCTTAATACCAATCTACTTATTAGTGTGATCTTGTGTGGTAACTAATAAGTTCATTGATTTTTTTTTTTTGTCCTAAAACATGTGTAAGTAGTACTAAAATAATATTATCCTATTAATATGTTTACCATAACCTCATAGGTTTTTTACGTTTAGTTATTTGTTTTTTTAAAAGAATGATGTAACAAAGGCCAAATTCTCTCCTCTTAACCTTTTGATGATAAAAAAATAATTATACATATATACATATATATACAGTGGAGGGAAGGCTTAAGATGGATAAACATTTCTTTAGTTTGCATATTTATGGGCCACTTTTCTATAGTTCCCTAACATTGTTATTTGTTTTCTTAATGTTTGATTGAATTTAATTAAACATGTAGCATTGTGGGTTCCTTTGTTTTGTGATTATTATTAAAAATACAAGAATGAAAATGTCATTATCTTAATGATTAGCATCATCCTTCATAGATGCTTGTGAAATGTTGATAGGCATTTTTTGGTTAGGCATAATTTTTTTAATGAAAGATGTATATTCCCTCATTTTAAAAAAAATGAAAGATGCATTTTCCCTCATGATTTTTTGTTTTTATTTTTCACGTGATTTATAAAGATGCCAAAGGTATATTTTATTTGTTATTATATTTGAAATACTTATTTAATGAATAAAGAAACATAGGGAGAATCCACTCCAAGTTATATTTCAAAATGTTTTTCACTTTCTATGTGCCTTGCATATTTATGGGCCACTTTTTTATAGCTCCCCAACATTGTCATTTGTTTTCTTAATGTTTGATTGAATTTGATTAAACATATAGTATTGTGGGTTCCTTTGTTGCAACTATTATTAAAAATACAAGAACGAAAATGTCATTATGTTAACTAGAATCATCCTCCATAGGTGCTTGTGAAATGCTGATACGCATTTTTTGCTTAGACATGTTTTATTTCATGAAAGAAGTAGATTCCCTCATGATTTTTTGTTTTCATTTTCACGCGATTTAGTCAAAGATATATTTTATTTGTTATTACATATTTAAAATACTTCTAAAATGTTTATAAGTTTATATTTCTAAAATAAACCACTAAACATGACCCCACTCCAATTTATATTTCTAAAATGTGTTTTCACTTCCTATGTGCCTATATTAGAAACATATAATATATGATGGACAAAAACACTAAACATGACATACGGTACCCTCAATAAAATGTTGTAATAGAATTAAAAAAGAATCAAATATCCTCAAATCTTTTAGCCTATCCATAAAATATAGCATCGAGAGTATTTCACATGAGACAAGAAGGGTTACCATATGCTTTGGGAAATCCAAGCTTCGAATCTCATTAACTTAATTATAACTATATATGTTTTCATTCAAAAGTCCAAATAGTAGGGTGCAACTTCTTCCACTTAGAAGTCACAAGATTACATCATACAAACACATAAAGTTGGAAAGCCACAACCAACTACAAAAACTTATACATCAATATTCTACCATATAATTTTTTGCAAACATTGATATTTATGATTATATAATGCTAGTCACTTAACTTAAAACTATAGACATAAAAAGATCACATATGTTATGACACCCTATACTAAAGCTTTAAATTTTTTTAGAGGTCACAAGATTACCACATGCAAGCACTTTAGGCTAGAAAGCCACATAGATTGTTATCAAAATCTTACAATCTAAAGAAACGCGATTAAATCGACAATACCCACCTAGTCTTAATCGTCAAGCACACAAGGCTACACAAGAGTGTGGGTAGACACTATGGATGACTCTTTTGTATAACTTTAATTTATTTGCATTCCACACGTACAGAACTTCACAGTTTTACAAAAGAATTCATAACAAATGATTTCACAACCTAGCTTTTATGTTAGTCCCTAAAGAAATTTTTGAAGAATTCCAGCTATTTAGGGCTATTTGAAATTTTATGGCAATTCTATATTAATCAAAAAATTCCAATTTTTTTTTCTAGTGTTTATTATCATTTTGTTGCAAGCTCTCTTTAAAATTTCATGCATTTTGGACAAGTATTTTGTGAGATATCAATTAAATTCAGTTCACTGCCCTAGTTGGTTATTTTATGCAAATAAATAAATAATTTTTTCTTTGTTGCAATCTCTATATATTTTGTGCATTTTTGAGTGGTATCCCACAAGGGATATTTCAGTGCATAGTGAAATAAAAGGTCTAACTATTATATCGGAAATAATTTAACAATTAAATCTAATTTTAATGTTTTAAATCCAATTAAGTCTAATTTTAATGTTTGAAGGTGAATTAATTTTAATGCTTTATATCTAATTAAGTGCGATTTTGATGTTTTAAGTCTGACTCAATTTTTGGGAGATGACTTGCATGTTGATGCAAAATCACTTTCTCGTAAATTAGAAAATGATATGCAAAATGGAAAACACATAAATGTTAGGTTAAAGGGCTATTGGTGAATTACAAGGGGTTTGTAATCATCAACCCAAGTTCCAATCCCATTGATTCCATTGGACACTTTCAATAAGTGGATGAGGATACCTTGAGACATGGGCCAAACTTCTCCATGTGGACGAAGCAGAACATAGCGGGGCACTCAGAATGCAAATTGCTTGGTAGACATAAGGACTCAAACTCACCCATATGTCCCACTTTGAGAAAGTGCTCATCCACCACTTTGAGTCCATTGAACACTTTCAATAAGTGACCATGGGGACACCTTAAGGTAGGGGTTGAACTTCTCAATGTGGACCAAGTGGAACATAGCGGGGCACTTCGAATGCGAATTGCTTGATAGACATTAATGACCCAAGCTTGCACTTTGATAAGGTGCTCCTCCACTTCGGTTCATAGCTTGATATAATAAAAAGCATTGATCATCCAAATTTTTTTATTTACCCACAATATGCGTTGAGGGCTCGACGTATGTTGTTCTAAGTGGGGTTGATTGATGGCGCTCACCTTGTGTCAGAGCTTCGCGCTTTGAAACACCAAGTTGTTGGGTATTCGGTGATCCCTCTGGATTACCAAAAATAAATTACATCTAATTATGTGTTTGCTTAACTTATATTATTCAAACAAATATATCTTCACATTCATATCCTGTGGTTTCCTTTGAAGGGAATAATTGTTACAACGAGATAGGACTTTAAAGGTTTTCGTGAGGTAGTTCCTTTGATACATATAAAGTATATGTTGTTGTTCAAAAATTATAATGGAACACAAAATATGATTGGAATGTTGATCTTAACAAACTCTCACAAAATTTAATTGGAAATATATTCTCTCTATTCTTATGGACGTGAAAATATTATATATCTTGCAAAAATAATATTTGGTACCATTGCACAAATAAGGAATTTATGTTGGGAATGTTTTAATTCTGTATAGCATTGCTTAGCTCCTATGTGCAAAGGAAGAGTTGTCTAGGAAAGTGCAATATTATTACGCAATAAAGTTTAGTGCAAAAAGCATGCAGACAAGCATATAGACACTCGGGCATATGTGTGTAACATGCATAGTATGCTTTGGAGGTGTATGCGTGGGTAGTTATAAACTATGCAAGACTTTGCGTGACACCAATGTGTATTAGGAGTTACATCATGGTGCACATATGAGGTGTGTAACATTGGAGTGTAATTGTTATGCATTGTCTGTGCTTTGTTATATGTCTGGAGGTGCAAAACGACATGTTGAGGATGACTAGCCGTCAATTAGAAGGAATCTCATGATTCTTTGATAGTTTAGTTGTGGTTTGCTTTAAAGAATGTAATTGTTTTAAAGCATTCAAATTCCTAGGCATAACTTTAGGAAAATGGTTGTAATAACTATTTTTAGGTTGTTGATTATATAAGTAACAACTTGTTTTAGGATGTTAGTATGTGAATGTGAATACTGGATTATAGTGTAATGTATTGTATGCATGTATTATAGTTTTGCAAAGGTTGTACATGGAGACTATTAGAATACTATAAACAAAGTCTTATATAGATCTTATTGTACTAGTAGGTTAGATTAAGTGCAATAAGAAATATTTTTGTTGTTGTTTTTTACGTGAAAGGTTTTTCCCGAGATAAACATGTGTCTAAATCTTGTGCTTTAATTTTCCTTTGCACTAACTTAATATTCATACTTTTCTTTCATCTTTTTAGATCTAGATCTACTTAATTTTTCTGGTCCATTTTGAAATTATTCCCAAATTTTGGTAAGAAAGCTTCTTTGCTTATAGGTTTGTAGGAACCTTCAAGCTAGATATTGAAGAGTTGTCTTGGTTGAGATGTGTGAATCTTGCACAAGGAGGGAAATATTTTTGGATGTGCAAGAATAGAGATCGAAAAAATTATTGGGAAATTTTTTGAGTTACAAAAGCTCAATAAAGAATCTCTTGATTCAAAAACTTGGGTTTTTGTATCACAAGTAGGATGTGTGGAATTTAAGCAAGAAAAATGTTCAAGGTTAGTAGGAAGATAATAAGTTTTAATTGTGTATATCATATTCTATGTTATTAAATTTAGATGACGAGAAAACGGTAAAGGAATTGTGGGATTACTTGGAAAATTTATAACCAGCCAAATATTTACTTAACAAACTATTTATATGAAGGAATACGTATTCCTTGAGAATTGTGACTCAGTTACAAAACACCTAAATGCCTTTAATAATTTGATAAGTTAGTTTGTTTATGGGATATAAATTTGGATGACGAGGATAGATGCATTACAATTTTATGTTGTTTTCTAGATTCATGGGATAATTTAGAGATGGAAATCATTGGTACTTCATCCAAGCACAAGATGGATTAGATCATCTCAGCCTTATTTTCTAAAGAAGACAAAAATATACTAAATATCATGAAGGTGATACATTTTTGGTGCATGAGAGAGCATAGGAAAATATAAGCATAAGAAAAAGGAGAAATATTTAGAGTCGAGAGGTAGATCTAAGACTTTAGACAAACCTTATTTGAAGAAGTGTTGGAACTGCAGTAAGTCAAGACACTTTAAGAAGGATTACAAAGTTAAGGTGGACAAGAATAAACCACTTTATGTCACATCCTCTGGTGAAAAAATCTCCATAGATGAAGGTGGAGATGAATACTTGGTAACATGGAGTGTGTAAGCATGTAGTGAAACATGGTTTGTGAACTCTTTTACATCCTACCACATGACATCTCATAGAATTTGGTTCTACAAATATGAGAAGTACAATGGTGGTGATGTATTTTCTACGATATTACTCCACTCGCTAGATTTTTGGTCGAGAAAGAGTTAAGAAAGGCTCATATATGGGAGAATCAAGACTCCTCATGGAGTTATGCACATTTTAGGTCTTGTGAGAAATTTGATTTCGGTCAGCAAGATGTGTGATGCTAGTGTGTAGGTGTCATTTACAAATAATGATTACAAAATGACACATGAAGTAATTGTACTATGTAGAAGATTTTTCACTAGAAACTTGTTCAATATGGATGTAAGTACTATTACCGGTGCTTACAACAACACACTTGTTCCTGAGGCTAATGAGGTACATTAAAAAACTAACATGTCTCTAGCAGAGAAGAAAAATCCATGACATGATAGGTTAGGTCATATTAGAAAGAAGGGATTTACCTTACTACAATCCAAAGGAATGGAAAAAGGGATTTATGAATATCCTTTGTATTTTGAATTTAATGAACATTGTGTCTATGGAAAGAAGAGAAAAGTGAAGTTTCCCATTAGCATTGTACATACAAAAGGGATCTTATAGGTAATACATAATGATGTGTTTAGCTAGGTTAAGGTTTCATCATTTGGGAAAGCCATTAACTATGTGTCTTTCACATATGACTTTTCAAGGAAACCCTAGATATACTTTCTATAAAATAAATATAAATTTTCAAGAAATTCAAGGATTTCAAATCCATTTTCGAAAACCTAAAGGAGAAGAAGATCGAATTATTATGTAGTGATAATGGGGGCTAGTTTTATTCGAAGGAATTTGTTGAATTATACAAGGAGTGAAAATTGGAAGATAAAATATAATTCCATACATGTCACAACATAATGTAATTTTAGGGTGGATGAATATGATGTTGATGGAAAAATCCTTGAGTATGCTTCATGGTGTGTAGTTGGAGCAAAACGTTTAGGATAAAATAAAGTTACTACTTGTTATTTGGTGAATCTTTCACCATCAATAACACTAAAAATATGTCTCTATAAGAAGATTAGAATTGTAAGAAACCTTCCATTAAACACCTAATAATTTTTGGATATGATGCATATGTGCATATTTCAAAGGAGGAAAGGACAAAGCTTAACTATAAATATGAGAAGTGCATCTTAATTGGAAATGGAAATGGTGTGAAAGGATATAAGAGTTGGAATCGTAAAACAAAAAAATGTGGTTTATAATCGTAATGTTGTCTTCACGGAATTGAAGAGGATATGTTCATAAAAATACGTGCGCCTTGCACAGAAGGATGTGCGCAATAGTGAAGTTGAGTTGAAACATCCACATGAGAAGCCAAAAGAAGAATCAAATAAAATGTGGGTTGACATAGATTTTGTAGGTTCAAAGCATATAATTGTGTCCCACTTTTAGTCACTTTTTGTTATGTCAAAGAAATATACATGAAAACCAAAACTTGAATAAAGACAAATTAAATGACCAAACACATATTTTTAAGAGCTTAAATATACTGTGGTGTTGTACATCCGTAATTTACTTGATTTTTTAAAGTTTTTAAAGTAGTTTTAAATATTTATTTTTTGGTGGTTTTAAAAAATCTTTTTGGACACCAAGTGGGACACACACTATATATAAATATGATGTTGCTGATGGAGCACTAGAAGAGGAAAAAGAACCTTGGACACCTATGTACAAAAGATCAAAACGAGTGCGCAAAATATCAAATAGGTATAGTCCTACTGATTTCTATTCTACTTTCCTATTGTTAGTAACATATGGTGATGATCCAAAGATAGTGTGCAAAGTTCTTGTGTTTAAGGAGAGAACATTTTGGAAGGAAGCTATGGAGGAGGAGATGTAGTCTTTAAAGACTGAGGAGACTTGGGATTTGGTTAAGTTACCTAATGGAAAAGATCATGTAGGCTATAAATGGGTGTACAAGAGAAAGTGCAATGTGCAAGATAAATTGGAGAAGTATAAGGATCAATTAGTTGCAAAAGGGTTCTCTTAGGTCGAGATGATTGAATTTAGTGCGGTGTTTTATCGTGTTTTGAAGTTGACTTCCATAATATTTCTTTTAGCAATTTTTCGGTGCATATGATTTGGAGATATATCATATGAATGTTAAGACAATGTTTCTACATGGGTAGCTTGAATAACATCTCTACATTATACAACTTAAAAGGTTCATAGTCAGAGGAAAAGAGGATTTGGTTAGCCTTTTAAAAAAATCCTTATATAACTTGAAATAATCATCAAGGATGTGGGATTAGAATTTTTATAGTCATGTGCACAAACTTGGATTCATGCGTGGTGAAGTAAAACCTTGTGTATACTTCAAAAAATAAGGGATGAAATTTGTCATCATAGTGTTCTATGTTGATGGAATGTTGTTGATTGGAATTACAAGAATATTATCAAGCAAGTGAAGTCTTGGCTATTTGTATAGTTCGACAAGAAAGATCTTGTTGCTGCAAAATTTATTTTGGGCATGGAAAATGTTTGAGTCCACACGAACAAGATACTTTGGTTAGTTTCTCATGTACCCCTTTGGTAATAGTCGGGGTTCTATGGGCTTGGTCTCATGTTCGGGATCTAAAGGGATACATGAATTATCTTTAGGAAAATTACCCACGCTAGGAAAATATGCTAAATAATTTATATCAATATGTGCATTTGTACTAGGAGAAGTAGGAACCCTATCATGATGATGTACTTTATCCTTTACAAGAGAAAGAGGAGTACAATTATTGCATTTGATTTCAAGAGAGGAAGTATAAACATAAGTTGAATCAATCATATCATGTGCAAGTGGAGTAGAACCAATTGTATCATTATTGCATTCAAGAGTACTAATAGGAACATCAATAGTACAAGAAATATAATTTCCTTCACATTCAATGGAAGAAGGAACAAAATTAGAAGAAGCATGTGCAATAGGCATAGAGATGGTACAATTAATATCATTATTTTTGGTATTTACAAGGAAGAGTAGAAACACAAGTAGAATCGTATTCATCAGTTATATCATCATTGGGGCATTCACTATGGTTTGATTATGAATTGCTATCATAAACACATGGAATACCAATAAATGTAAAAATGGAAGGAATATCATCCTCTCACATACTTTTATAATTACTTGAGTTTATAGGATCTACGACCTCAAGCAGGGCATCAACGAGTTAAGGGGAAGGTAGTTGGTCACAATCACTTTCCCAAGCATATATATTACTTGCAAGACTAGGGATAGCAATACAAACATGTTCGTAGAGATCCACTATAGTTTCGGGGGGTTCTCTAGGTAAAGTAGGAGGAAGGGCTTGAGGTGTATTAGTAAAGTGAGGAAGATTATCTGGAAACATAATAGGATTATCCTCTTGATGATATTTTAATATAAGATCATCCACAATGGGAGAATGTTAAATAAGATTACCAATGAAACCATTACTAGAGGCAATATTATTGGGACAACCATCGAAAGTGGGAGGGCCTCATAGAAATAACTTCCACTTTCAAACCAAGTAGTAAAACCATTAGCTAAAGTATGACAAATATGAAGTGGTTTAGAAATGTTAAGATATTTTACAAAACTAGAAGTAGTATGGATCTGATTAGAGGGATGGTAACCCTTATGGTTTTACAAATACCTATAGCAAGTCATGACCACACAAAGAAAAAGGAATGCTCCTAGAAATACTACACACATGCCCTAAGACAACCCTATGGTTTTAGATCAGTAGGCCTAATGCACAAGAAGATAAGAAGATCCTAGATTACGTAAAGGGTTTATTCAAAAGCGGGTGCACAAAACTGTTTACAACCTTTATAGATTAGGTCTTTCATGACGTGGTAATCTAAATTTTATTTAGTGAGGTCAAATTTACACTAAATGGATGTAGGTTAGATACAAGTGGCTATTTTGATTAATTAATTCCTAATATTATCTATGTAATATCAAAAATAGTATTATAAAGCATTGAATACAAGATATGAACTTGAAAACACAAAGGAATGAGTATACTTAGCTTGTTACATAGGATTATGGGGATTTTTAGGACTGCAAAATGATATAATAGAGAGAACTAAACCTAGAAGTGCTTTGAAACTGATATTGTAACTACAAACCACCTTGGATTAGGACCGTACCATTCTACAAGGACCGTACAATACGGTCTAGCCCCTTATGTATGGTCTTGGACCTTCTCTGCTTTTGTTTTTGCAACTTTATGTGGTGTTTGCATACCTGGATTTATCTGTCACTATAAAACTGTAGTTGTCGATCATGCAATGAATATCTTTAAACATACTAATCATCATCTCAAACCCTATCCATGGATGAAGATTCTTGCAAAACAAACGTTAGTTGGGTTGTGGGCACCTCTGAGCACTACTGACATTGGCACTACTCTGATTAGGCCTCAAACCACACATCATTCTCCTCCCAACATGTATTATCTAGATAGATCAAACAAATTTGGAAAATTCTTTGGTAATGTTTTCTTTGACTTTGACTCTTGCTAAAATACTTGGAGGGATGTTTGAATGCTTCCTAATGAGAGAGAATGTTTTCTTCACCTAGTAAGAAGCTTTAGACTTGGTGTGGGTGCTTCCCTAATGACTATAGATGTGATATTGCGATCTTTAGGGAGCCGTGAGTTCCTTTTACAAGTGTACAAAGTGAGTGTATCAGTGCATTGCGATTTAATTTCTAAGTTAGCAAATGAGGTAATGTTTACTTGCTTATATAGGGTTCCGTAGGTGATTTATCCAAGAAAGGTCGAACCAAATGAAGTATAAGACCTAAGAAAAGATATCAATTTGAAATTGGAGTTGGACGACATTTCGTTCCAAGACCGTATAGGTCGGCCATGACTGTATACAAATTCCCCACCAAACTATATGATCTTGGCTAGAGACAAAAACTTACAAATTGAGGTTTGGATCTTGTCGACTGATATTTGTCTATGGATTTTTTGTATTGTATTCTCAAAGTTTGTTGAAATGTCAATGTGTACGCATAAAAAAGTTAAACAAGAGACCTTAGAAAGTGCTAAGTGGGAATGGAGAGATGGTATTTATCATAACAAGAGTGCATTGTCAAATCGAGTTTTGTCAAAGTGCAAATTGCCAAATTTGAGTGTTTACATTCTCATTGAGACCATTAAACATTTTCAATAAGTGGCCATGGAGACACCTTGAGGTAGGGGTTAAACTTCTCCATGTGGACCAAATAGAACACAATGAGGTGCTTCAAGTGCATATCACTTGAGATACATTAAGGACCCAAGCCTACCTTCATGTCCCACTTTGAGAAGGTGCTCCTCCACCACCATGGTTCATTGCTCAAGTATACTAAAAACATTTACCATCCAATATTTAGCCCCCAAGGTTGGCTCACTCGACCTTAGACAATGTTTTAGGTGGCCCAAGCCATGGGTTCAAATCCTTTGATTTACCCGTACCATGCATTGAGGGCTTAGTGTGTGTTGCTCCATATGGGGTTGATTGGTAGTGCTCATCCTGTGTTTAACTTTCTCTCTTTAACACTCCAGACTATTAGGTATTTGTTTATCCCTCTAAATTACCAAAAAAAAAAACTTTTTGTATTGTCCACAAAATTTATTAGACAATAAATATATAACTTAACTCTTATCGTTGATAAACTAAACTAAAAAAATCTATTAAACTCTAGTTGTGGATAATATTTACTACAAGACTTTTTTTAACAAAAATGAATAACCTACACCACCTATGCTCTATAATTTTGTTGTGGATAATTTACATATATGATCTCAACCTAAATAAGAATCATAAAAAAATTAGAACACACAACTGTCCTATTATCCACTATCAACTTGCTTTTCTCACCTCAACTTGCTACAACTCAAAAAGGAATATTTTTTTGATTTGTTTATTCTTGGAATTTCTAGCAACTTTCTTAGACTTGCCTTACATGACAAATAACATTTTTATATGCATTAACGCAAAAGACCACACTACATGATTGGGACTTACGTGCTACATAAAATTGTTAGATTTCAATTTTGAGAACTAAAAAAAGTAAACATTTGTATAGTTTTATGAACGGAATAAAAACTAATGTTGAACGTTGTATTATTGAATATGCTCATGTATGAATGTCACTAAACTTCAATGTGTTCGTACACTTATTAAAAATTAGATAGTAATCAACGTTACAACTAAAGGTGCGAGAAAATTAGCATTTTAATATGCAAACTAAAAGATTAAAGCCTAGAAAGTTGCAGCTAAGGATAGAAGAATACAACATTTTAATCTACATTAAAATATATTTACTTTTCTATTGTATATAAAGAAAACAATAATAAATAAATATTCATATGTAATAAGTATAGTGAACTATATGTAAACCTATCACCTACTCCATATAGGAGAATGCACACTTTATAATTCTCTTAGGATAGGAGAATATAACATTTTAAGCTACATTAAAATATATTTGCTTTTCTATTGTATATAAAGAAAACAATAATAAATAAATACCCATATGTAACAAGCATCAGGAAGCTATAAGTAAACTTATCGCCTACTCCATTCTATATGAGGAGAATGCACACTTTCTAATTCTCCTGGTCTATTAAGATATATTTTCTTTCCGTTTCTACTTCAAAGCAGGGAGTATAATTAATGTTGTACCAAAAAATAAAACACAATTCTTATAATATTTGCAAGGTTAAAATTCATCTTAACACATGAGTTTATCGCATTGATCATTGTGGTTTTAATTCTACTTTATTTTGTAGATTGTGCTTCTATTCCTTATTGTGTTATACATGAAAACCATTAACTACATAAAAGTGTGCTTACATTCAATTCATTTGTTAAATTTCTATAATACAGCTGTAAGTTAGCTCAAAGTATATTATCCCTTTATTCTATCATTTGAATACACACAATGTTTTCTTATTGTTTGAAATTTGCAATGGAGCATTATGATATAGATTAAGTCGACACATACAATTATCAGTATCTAAAGAAAAATAATTTTCAATTTTCAAGCACAGTAGAAACCAGATGTTGCAATATAACATTTGATCTAGAAAGATTTTGTACATATATGATCTTTCTACAACACAACCATCCATTGTTTTTCTTTGAAACAAATTTTAATCGCATCATAGCAAAGTGAAAGGTGATAACTCAAATTCTCAACCCAAGTTACCTACAAAAAGAGCCAAAGGTTTTGAGTCTTGAGTTTGCACTTGTCACTTATATTTTCTTAAAAGTTGCCAATGCGATTTTGACAATTTGCATACATAATCTTGTATATACAATTCAATCCCAAATGAAAGACCCAACATAAGCACAATATAATACAATTACTCTAGACAAAAGAATTGTGCATAATGACAAATGTTGGTGTAAGGAACCATCTCCCTCTATCATCTCCATGCTTTGGTTTAATTGAGAGCTTTACACAATGTCCCACGTCAACTTTTATTTGCAAAGAGAACCCCGCGGGGCCTTCTTATCTTTGAAGTAAAAGTAAATGCAGTAGGGGAGAGGACCCGGTTGTGGTGCACCCTATCTTTGCACAGTCACCGCGCCACGTCACTGCCACCTGGACGAGTAAAAACACCACCAATGGATGCAGGACCAAATTCTTGACCTCCAGCATTGCACCGCCACCTCACTGCCACCTCAGCGCCACGTGGACGATCCGCGTTTGTGGAGATATCAAAAAAGTTGGTTTAATTGCATGGGACCAAGTGTTGTCCACTCGCCGCGCCAGTTGTTGTCCGGGCTACCGCCATGCATTGAATGCTCACCCACCAGCCGTTAATGAGCGCGGGTAGGTTTATGGAGATAGTCACCGCCAAATCGGGCCATGGCATTTCATGGGAAATGGAGAGGGAGCTCGTTCAGTCTGGTTTTTCGCGTGTTCGGTTGCAGAGCTCGAGCGACCATTTCGTGGGATCTTGCAGACCGGTGGGTGCGTGCGTTTTCTCCACTCCTGACCGACTTCGTCCTCGGCATTGGCTCGTCCTGCTACGAAGATGAGAAGAAAAGGCAGAGGTGAGAGGGTTCTCACTCAGGCAATGATCCTTAGTGTTTTTAAACACTGTACTACTATGGAAAGTTTGTTGTTTGCCATTCAGCAAAAGAAATTTGTTTTTTCACCCGTCTTATTTTACAAATCCAAGCTTAAAATCGTTGGTGTATTTGTCTTGTTTATGAGCGTCAGTCTCGGGTTTATGGGTGCCATGCGAGCTCATGTTCAGTTGCTTATTACTGTTAATGGGATTACTGTAACTTTTAATGCGTTAATGCGTTTATGCGTTTATGAGCGCCAGTCTCGTGTTTATGGGTGCCATGCGAGCTCATGTTCAGTTGCTTATTGCTGTTAATGGGATTACTGTAACTTTTAATGCGTTTATGCAATACTAGTTGCGTGGTGTTGGGGGACAGCGAAAAAGATACAATACTAGTTCTGGTACTGTGTGTTTAGTTCTGGTACTGTGTGTTGTGAAATCTGGACAGTAAAGTGACAATTTTCAGTGTTTGCAGCAACAAATGTAATTTGTTTTCTGTTTTGGGTAGCAAAAATTATATGTTTTAGGTGGCAAAAATTATATGTTTTGGGATCTGAATGCATGGGGGAGATTCTTAGGCTACGTGATTTGCATGCTTGAGTGGGGAAAGGAATTTGGGTGGCACCGCCACCTCACTGCCACCTCAGCGCCACGTGGATTTTAATGTTTTGATCTTGCTACAGTGTTTTGTTATCGAATTGTGGTTGATGAAGTATTTGGAGGGGTCAATTAGGCTGATTGAAGTGAAATAACCAATTCTCTCTGGTTTTTCTTTTGTGGGTTGTGAATGGATAGTGTTGGGCATGGTATGGATGTCCAGGGTGCCTGATTTCTTCAGAAAGCTTGTAAAAAGGTATAGTCTTGAGGTCTGTGAGGGTTGGTTTCTTAACTATAGGTTTCAGTGTTATACGAGTCCTGTTATGGATTTTTGTTGGTGTTTATAGGATCAGAATTAAGAGTTGTTGTAGCCCCTTAGGCGTTCAGATTGGAAAAGTTTGGTCTTCCATTTGTTGTAGTCCTTTATACTAACTAAGATATTGAACATGTGCCCGTAAACAATGCTTATTACCCCATATGATGATGGTAGTAATTTTGTTGGTGATACAATTTTGTGATGTATCACCGAAGTCTTCCTATGTAGTCTCTAAAGTTATTTGCATAGTAATGTATTCACCGAGTGTATCCAATTGATTTTCTATCAGTACCCAATACTAACTAAGATAGAACATGTGCCCGTAAAAAGTATTACCCCATATGATGATGGTAGTAATTTTGTTGGTGATACAATTTTGCTAGATGTATTCACCGAAGTCTTCCTATGTAGTCTCTAAAGGTTTATAGTGCAATAGTAATTTCTGCTTCACCTCTTAGTGTATCCAATTGTTTTCTTTTTGTATCAGTACCCAATACTAACTAAGATATTGAACATGTGCCCGTAAACAATGCTTATTACCCCATATGATGATGGTAGTAATTTTGTTGGTGATACAGTTTTGCTAGATGTATTCACCGAAGTCTTCCTAAGTAGTCTGTAATAGTTATATAGTGCATACAATGAACCTCTTAGTGTATCCAATTGTTTTCTGTATAGACTTGATATTGAACATGTGCCCGTACACAATGCTTATTACCCCAATGATGATGGTAGTAATTTTGTTGGTGATACAATTTTGCTAGATGTATTCACCGAAGTCTTCCTATGTAGTCTCTAAAGTTATATAGTGCAATAGTAATTTCTGCTTCACCTCTTAGTGTATCCAATTGTTTTCTTTTTGTATCAGTACCCAATACTAACTAAGATATTGAACATGTGCCCGTAAACAATGCTTATTACCCCATATGATGATGGTAGTAATTTTTTTGGAAAGTCTTGAGAAATGACTTGTTGAAGTGACTGTAATAGATATGATGTGCATACAATGAAAATATTACTTAATGAATAGTTGACTGTATAGACTTGGTTTTTGTACACTTGTATATAAATTAATATATAATTTTAGTTCTATCAATGAATAAGAGAATATTGACCAATTTAAAAACTGTCTTATTCAACATTTCATGCTTCCATGTTTAATTAATAATGATACAATAGAAAACAGTTGGGTTGTATTAACTTCACATATCAACATTAAAGTACTTAGCAGCATTACCTCATCATTGGACTTAACAAATGTCTTTCTTTCTATGGAATTTTATAGTGTTTATTTTCAGTGTTTGCAGCAACAAATGTAATTTGTTTTTTGTTTTGGGTAGCAAAAATTTGGTTTGTAGGTGGCAAAAATTATATGTTTTGGGATCTGAATGCATGGGGGAGATTCAAAGGCTATGTGATTTGCATGCTTGAGTGGGGAAAGGAATTTGGGTGGCGATTTTTTTCATGTTTTGATCTTGCTACAATTTACTTCATACGTATAAGACAATAACTTTTTAAAAAAAAAAGTTGATTATTATTTTGTGTCAAAAGATTGATTTCTTCTGCATTACAGACATTCGGCTTCCAAATTTCCTTCATCTCAGAGTTTCAGCAAAATGAACTTTTACTACAACTTCAATGAAGATATCTAGAAATTGTTTTTTTAGTGTTTGTATATTTTGAAACAAGAGGAACTGAATAAACAGTATCTTGTTTAGTGCGAGTTAGAAACATATCAGTACCCAATTTTTTTAGTGTTTATATAGAAACAAGAGGAACTTTAATGAAGATATCTAGTAATTTCTGCTTCACCTCTTAGTGTATCTGCATTGTTTTCTTTTTGTATCAGTACCCAATTGTTTTCTAAAAAACTTATCAGCATTACCTCATCATTGGACTTAAAGTAATCTATTTTCTAATACCCAAGTACCCCTTTAAGCAATTTCTAGGTCTAATTATAGACAGATTTACAGGTCTAATTACCCCTTTAAGCAATTTCTAGGTCTAATTATAGGCATTACCACTCTCTGTTACTGCCATTTACATTGTTTTCTGTTGTAATTGCTCGCTTCTGTATTAGCGTTCTCTCGATCTTGAGTCTAAATGTTTGAAGTGTCTTCCATGGTTCATATATACATGTTGCTCCCACGGGCTGCATTGCTGTAACGCATTGCACCGGTTGTAGTGCACCCTATCTTTGCACAGTCACTGCACCACGTCACTGCCACCTGGTCGAGTAAAAACACCACGCCATTCGCCGCGCCAGTTGTTGTCCGGGCTACCGCCATGCATTGAATGCTCACCCACCAGCCGTTAATGCGCGCGGGTAGGTTTATGGAGATAGTCACCGCCAAATCGGGCCATGGCATTTCATGGGAAATGGAGAGGGAGCTCGTTCAGTCTGGTTTTTTGCGTGTTCGGTTGCAGAGCTCGAGCGACCATTTCGTGGGATCTTGCAGACCGGTGGGTGCGTGCGTTTTCTCCACTCCTGACCGACTTCGTCCTCGGCATTGGCTCGGCCTGCTACGAAGATGAGAAGAAAAGGCAGAGATGAGAGGGTTCTCACTCAGGCAATGATCCTTAATGTTTTTAAACACTGCACTATTAAAATAGTGAGCATAATCATACTGATATATTAACATAAGTTTAATTGTATACATAGAACGATGGAAAGTATTCTGATTACATACGCAAAATTAATATGAGTATTCTGATTACACCGCCAAATAGGGTGTAAAATAAAGAGCATCATCATATTGATATATTAACATAAGTTCAATTGTATACATGGACGCCTGGAAAGTATTCTGATTACATACGCAAAATTAATATGAGTATTCTGATTACACCACCAAATAGGGTGTAAAATATAGAGCATCATCATACTGATATATTAACATAAGTTTAATTGTATACATGGATGGCTGGAAAGTATTCTGATTACATACGCAAAATTTATATTGCACTATATAACTTTAGAGACTACATAGGAAGGCTTCGGTGAATACATCTAGCAAAATTGTATCACCAACAAAATTACTACCATCATCATATGGGGTAATAAGCATTGTTTACGGGCACATGTTCAATATCTTAGTTAGTATAATTAATAGGTCCCTCATTCTATACTGCTTTTGGATTTTCTTTTCCTGCCGATACAGTGTTCGATTGGCCAACTGAAAAGGGATTTAGAATCCCTTTTGACAGAGCATTTGGTTGCCCAACTGATAAAGGATCTGGTCCCCCTGCTGAAAAAGGATTTGGTTGTCCGCTTGAAAAGGGATTTGCACCTGTTGTTGACAGAGGAGTTGGTTGCCCTGCTGAAGCTTGCATCCATGGTGGCATTGCAAATGAACTACTAGGACTGCTTGAACTTGTACAAAGTAAATGAGGTGATACATACCAAGATGGAACTGTACAAGAGTTATTCATAAGTGATGGAGGTGTTCCAATTTGAGCATAACCTGGAATTTGAATATTTAACATATCTTGAAAAATCCTTCGATTTTCATGATCAGTTGCAGAACTTACACGCATCCTCTTTTCGTATTCCCTTAATTGATTTGCAAGTTCCCTCTCCCTCTTCTCTTGCTCTTTCCTTTGTTGCTTGTGTGCCTTCTCAATCTCTTTCTGTTGCTCCTTAGCCTGCTTCTCCCTTTCTCTTTCAAGCTTCTCCTGCAATCTTTTTTCTTTTGCTGCAAGTCTAGCAACCTTTTTTTCTTGTGCCACTTCTTTTTTCCGTAACTTTAGTTTTGCTTGTTCCTCCTTTTTTCTTTCCGCATCAACCAATAGCTCCATGTACTCAGGTGCAGTCAAAATCTGTGAATGCCTACTCAGTCTAATAGAACCATCTGATTTGTTTATGATCTCCCTTGGAAGTCGTAGAAAATGGGAAAGTAACGTACCGCGTCCATCTTGGTTTTCAGTCTCTTCAGGGTGTTGAGGTTCATGTTGCATAACTTCTAAGTTAATTTCATTTTCTTGAGCATCCTCTTGAAATTCGACTTCGTCTTGTTCATCCTCATCTCCAACATCTGCATAGTAATGAATTATTGCTTCTTGTTCTAGTCCTTCAGGAAAGGAAGGCAGATTTAAGCTTTGATCTTCTGTGCTGGATGGTAGCTTGTAACCCAAGTTTTTCATGGCATCCTCTAACCATTGTGGCGGGTTAACTTGACTTGGCAAGGACAAATCATTGTTACTTACAAAATCTGAAGACCCCTCCTTATTGTTGATGATGTTACTTGGGTTTCCAAGAGCACCGTTTAGCTCCACTCCATGTGTTGCAGCTGCTTCCATATCATCTCTAGAGTCAACATTTTGCATGAATTGAGTTTCAGGTACCACCTCTTCACTGTCATTTAATTCAGGATTTATTCGTTGAGATAGGCTCAAAATGTTTGTGACAGCATCAACATCTTCCTCACCTTGCATGTCAAATGCCTGGCTGCATGCCATGTCATTTAGGAGAGCATCATAATTCAATGGCCAAATACCAGTTCTTTTGAAACCTGCAATTATGTTAGATGGTGTTTGTGCCTTTTTTAAGGCTCTACTTGCAAGCTCAGCAATGTCACTCCTTTTCACATCTGCACATTTGTTCTCTGCCATCCATTTGGACCTCTCAGCTCTAAAATATGTCTTGAAAGGGCTGAACACACTCACGTCAAGAGGTTGCAACTTATGACTAGTATGTGCTGGTAGTGTTATCAAATCAATGCCCAATTTGTTTGCCTCCTCCACAGTTTGTAATGCTACATGGCTGCCATGGCCATCAAATATCAATAGGTGTCTATTATTTGGAGAAACACCGCCTGGTACTGAACGTGCAAAATGACATAGCCAATTTAAAAACAATTCTTTTGTCATCCATGCATTTGGATGTGCAGCCATACATGCTCCAGGTTCACAATTTTTAATGTAATTCTTTATCATTCTCTTTCCCTTGAACAAATAAAATCCTGGGATTGACATACCTGCTGCATTGACACAACACAATATAGTGATCCACTCCCTGCTCTTTGGTATTACCTTTGGGACATTACGACTGCCCCTCTTTGCAATTACACGAACTCCACAATTTCTTCCAGCCTGCAAACCAGTCTCATCACAATTCCAGATTTTATGAGCGCCGTATGAATAGGTTCCATAGCTTTTGGCCAAATTATCATAAAATTTGGTTACTATTGCAGGGCGCAAGTTTAAAGCTCTATCCCTGTCAAGTCCCTCAGCGGTTCGGATTGCAAGGTCTGGATGACGTTTTCTGAATCCAGCCCACCATGATTTACCAGGAAACCCATCTCTGAAGGGGTTTTGTCTTGTTTCACAAATCTGAGCAACATTTGCCTTTAGCTGCATTAACTCCAAGCCATGACCCATATCAGCCATTTCTTTGCACCATTCAACAATTTCCTCTTCTTCTTCTTCAGTTAGAACTGTTGGAGGACCCCTCCTCTTTGTGTGGGTGAGACCATTTAGCCAATAGTGTAATGATGTGGGTGGAATGGAATACTTCTTTGCTGCTGCTCTAACTGAGAACCCATTAAACTCAACATCATCTATCGCCTTTTCCATATCTTCTTTTGTCCAACCTCGGATGACACTAAGCTTCTTTGTTGCAGATGTTCTTTGAACTGAGACAGTGGGTGGGTTTCTACATTCTGGTTCATTACCAGTTGGTGCTGAATTATCCTCTTCATCACTTAAATTATGTGATAATTGTACACCTCTCACTTTTGGCCTCCTTGATCTTCTAGCAATAGCACCTTTTCTCATGGTGTAAATGAAATACCTGATTCACAACATGAAAGATGATTGTTGGAAAAGAAACTATAAATATACCAAAAATGAATGCTGGAATATGCTAGAATATGAATGATTTTGTTTCATTTTTAGGAATTAATTGACTTGTAGTTTTCATTATGACAATGCTGTATAGTTCAACAATGTTGTATATTGCATTTCAGAATTCACTATATTGTTCGTTAGAAATATGGAAGGGAAAATTTATAATGAAAACATTAACGGCTGGTGGGTGAGCATTCAATGCATGGCGGTAGCCCGGACAACAACTGCCGCGGCGAGTGGACAACACTTGGTCCCATGCAAAAAAACCAACTTTTTTGACATCTCCACAAACGCGGATCGTCCACGTGGCGCTGAGGTGGCAGTGAGGTGGCGGTGCATTGTTGGAGGTCAAGAATTTGGTGCTGCATCCATTGGTGGTGTTTTTACTCTATAAATTTTCCCTTCCATATTTCTAACGATTGGTAACAACTTAGCTTTAAACTCTATAAATTTTCCCTTCCATATTTCTAACGACAATTCATCAAAGGATTGTTTCCATCAAGTCACATTAGATTTTTTTGAAAAGGATTTGTCGACAGGATTGGTAACAACTTAGCTTTAAACTCTATAAATTTTCCCTTCCATATTTCTAACGACAATTCAGCAAAGGATTGGTTTCATCAAGTCACATTAGATTTTTTTGAAAAGGATTTGTGGAGAGGTTTGGTAACATCAAAAAAGTAGCCAGATAAACATGTAAATATGATGGTTTTTATGAAGATTTTATGGTAGATTTTTTTTTATCTAGTTGTTTAAATGGTTAGACATGTATATTTTGCAAAGAAGATAAGAATTTTACCACTCTGTATGATGAATGCAAGAGATATTATGGTACATACCTATATCTATAGAGTTTGACAATCCTTCTATTCTTTTATTTACTCTTTTACCTATATCTATAGAGTACATACCTATATCTATAGTGTTTTTACTCGCCCAGGTGGCAGTGACGTGGCGCGGTGACTGTGCAAAGATAGGGTGCACCACAACCGGGTCCTCTCCCCTAGTTGTTAAAGCTAAGTTGTCGTTAGAAATATGGAAGGGAAAATTTATAATGAAAACATTAACGGCTGGTGGGTGAGCATTGCTAGGGGATAGGCACCGGTTGTGGTGCAGGGTCCAATAATGGAGACAGTTTTTAAATTGGTCAATATTATCTTATTCATTGATAGAATTTAAAATTTTCCTTCCATATTTCTAACGAGAACTTGACAAACTACTGTATTCGTCGGACTCTTCCTATGTAGTTTTTAAAGTTATGTTTTCAATATAAAATTTTCACATATGATCATAATACTTTCCAAATTTCTATGTATACAATAAAACTTATGCTAATATCACAGTGATGATTGGAAAAAATACTTTTCAACTGGAGAATGAGATATCTAGAAAAAATGAACAATACAGTGAATTAAGAAATGCAATATACAACACTGCTGGACTATAGAACGCTGTTGTGGTCATAGTCCGACAGAGTTGTATATTCCAGCAGTGTTGTATTTAAATACAGTGAATTCAGAAATGTAATATACAACACTGCTGGACTATAGAACGCTGTTGTGGTCATATTCCGACAGAGTTGTATATTCCAGTAGTGTTGTATTTAAAGTTATGTTTTCAATATAAATTTTGCACATGTAATTAGAATACTTTCCATCTTTTTATGTATACAATTAAACTTATGCCTATATAGCAGTGATGACTATACACTAGAGAAGAAGAATATATGTTCCCAAAGAAGTGTATTTGCTGTTTGCACGCACTGTCATGGCATATGATTTTGCAACGTACAGAAGATATGGGTATCCTGATTAGGCAGTCCCACTGTTTCGCTGGGAACAACAAACTGGTCCCCAACCCGATCAGTTTACATTTGTCAGTTTACATTTGACACCCTTACTTCAACAATAAAAGTATTCAAGACATTAAGAAAAATGAATACAATATGAATTTCCTGGACTGGCATTCTGTTAATGTCTTGACGTTAAACCAAATATAGAGATGTATTACTTCAAGGAAAAAGTAGATCCCTTGTAGTTTTCTAGTGAGATTGATGTGGTTATCTTCTTCTTGAATGAAGAACACTCAACTATAGTCATAGCCTAGCACATCAGTGACCATGTACAATGTCGTAGCTGTGGTAAAGACTCAAAATTGATCTAATTAGTGAGTTGTGATAAGATAATAAAAAACAAAGCAAAACGGTATCTTTGAATAAACTGCTTTTTTAAATTTTCAGTTGCTGTCTTTGATTTTGTTACCAGCTGTGGGGACGTTTTTGAATAAATACCCTAGATACCTTTTGGCCCATGGGAAACTTAAATTTTCAGTGGACTGCTGTCCCATGTTGATGGGAAACATTTCGGCCCAGGCAGTTACTGTATAACTCTTCTATATAAAATATGATATTTTAGTACATGACAGACACGTTCCTGTGCGGATTAAGAGTTTTAGGCATTATTGTGAAATATACTGCATCAGTTAAATGTATCACTGTCCAGTTGAATATTTCCTTCATCCATAATGGTTTTAGCAGCATTATTGTAGCCATACAACTCCTCACAATTTGTAAGAGGGAAGAAATATATGTTTTATCCCAATTTCTGAAGCCTTCTGAAGTTTGAAAACTTTTCTCAAAATTTCAGTCTGTAGTTTTTGGTAGTGCATGGCAGAACAGAGTATCAATTGCAACAAAAACGCTCATAGTTGGACTTTTGCACTTGTCCTAGTTGGTTATAAACATCATATTTAACAAGCCTTTTATCAAAATGGCTAACAGGTTTATAGCTTGTGAACTATTTGCTTTAAAACCAGTCAATATTTCCAGAGCACTGCGCTGCTTGATTTTTTTGGTTTTGCAAGGAATGCTTATGCAGATAACTGCAAGCCAACGTGGTCTCATAGAATGCCATGATGGCAGGATATGCACAAATTAGATTTGTTGAAAAGACTTCAGAAACTTTAAAGCAAATGCAATTGGCATATACAACTCTGCTGCAATATGCAAACACTGAAAAAATAAATAGAGGGCTTGAATTATGAAATAGTTTGTAATTCATAAGTGTCTTACCTGAACTGCACTGCTCCTCACTTCTTCAACTTTGAGAGATGAAAACTGCATGAACAAATGGAATTGTAATCCATCCTTCAGCTTTTATTCTATCATCCTAAATTCTGATTGGTTGATGTTAGTTGACATGGATTCACTATGATAGTTCAATCAAATGGCTGAGATTTATTGGGATTTAATCCAATGGATAATATTTTAGTTGGTCATTTTTATTATTTTATGCAGCTGGTTACACAATTTATTGTTCATATGGTACTGAGTTTTTAAACACTGTGAAAGGTGAGACTGACCATAATTTCATTTATTGTTATGCAGGTGTTTACTTGGGATTGAAGACTCTTACATCAAAAATAGTGCATTATATTTGAGATCTGGTTTGGAAAGTCTTGAGAAATGACTTGTTGAAGTGACTGTAATAGATATGATGTGCATACAATGAAAATATTACTTAATGAATAGTTGACTGTATAGACTTGGTTTTTGTACACTTGTATATAAATTAATATATATTTTTAGTTCTATCAATGAATAAGAGAATATTGACCAATTTAAAAACTGTCTTATTCAACATTTCATGCTTCCATGTTTAATTAATAATGATACAATAGAAAACAGTTGGGTTGTATTAACTTCACATATCATTCAAAATATGTTATTAAAAAGGTGAATGTCTTTTCACCTACTATCTCCACTAATGGACCCTGCACCACAACCGGGTCCTCTCCCCTCACTCGAAGCTCTGAAGCAGCCGCCCCAGTGTTTGCGTAACCACAGTCAGTGCCAGAGACATTCCCGGGCACATTCTTCTCCCCGACCCAAACGGAATCAATTCAAAGTCTTGCCCTTTTACATCTATTTCCCTCTCTCCCTTCAGAAAACGTTCAGGGTCGAATTCCGTGGGTCTCTCCCACACGGCCGGGTCCCTCTAGATTGCCCACGCATTCACCAGCAGTCGCGTTCCTGCGGGGACATGATATCCTCCGACACTGCAGTCCTCTGTCGATTTATGAGGAACTAACAGAGGCCCCGCCGGATACAGCCGAAGGGTTTCTTTCACGATTGCCTGCAAGTATTTCAACTCCTGCAGATCTGCTTCCTCAATAACTCGTTCCCGTCCAATGTGTGCGTCGAGCTCTTGCTGTGCTTTCCTTAAAAACTCAGGGTTCTGCAATAGAGCCGCCAGTGCCCACTCGATGGTCACAGAGGATGTGTCCGTACCTGCGCTTATCATGCTCTGCCAAAAGAAATTAAACATGTTAAAGAAAACTTAGAATAACATTGGAGGTGAAGAGAGAGAGGGGAAGAAAGAACATACAAGGGCGGTGGCCTTCACCACATCGTCGTTACTATCGGACTGAATTTCTTGGTTGTCCGTTGCAGAGATGAGAACGTCAATCAAGTCTTTCGGTTGAAACCCTCGCTTCTCACGGTGATCTTTCAGCAATTTCTGCAAAAAGGCATCTCTTTTCTTTTGCAATTTTTTCATGGCAGATTTCAAACCCTGCAGATCGAGCCAGTTGAGAAACGGCAGGTAATCTCCGACATCAAATGCTCCGACCAACAAGAAAGCCTCTTCTATTATGTCTTTGAAGTGACGCGCTTCTTGGAAGTCTTCGGAATAAACAGCTCCCGATAATTTCTTGTTGGCAACCATGCGCAGCATTATATTGAATGTCAGATCAGAAAGCCTGGATTTTATGTTCGCCGGAGTCACCTCTCGCTGGCAGCTATCAAATAAAGAACGAATGAGAGCGGAAATTTCCTCAACGCGGACTTGTTTGAAGGATTCGATTCTGGTTGCAGAGAAGATGTGGAGCGTGCACATCTTCCGCAGGTTTCGCCAGTAGGAACCGTACGGAGCCTGAGCGAAGTTTTTGTAGTCATATCCCATATGCTTTCCTCCAGATAAACGAGGGCGAGAAGCGAAGGCTTTGTCATTTGTTGTGAAGCATTGTTTTGCCAGATCTGAGGAGGAGATAACCAAAAGAGGGCGGAAGCCCAGTTGAAGATGCATGATGGGTCCATAGCTCTCTGAAAGGGAAGATAGAATTCGGTGAATGGGGCGCTTCTGCTGTAGAAGATGAAGATGCCCAATAATTGGCCATGAGGGAGGATGTGGCGGCTTCTTCTTTCCGTTTCCGCTTCTGGTTCTTCGCTTATTTAGAATCAAAAACAGGGCAGCCAGAGCAAAAACAACAACAATACCCGCTGCTTGGAACGTCATAATTGCGACTTCACCAAGCTCCGAAATCGTTCCCGTCTTCACCTATTTATTATACAGGTTACGTTTCTTCTTCCCTGTCATCGATCTGTCTTTCACGTTAACAAAAATTGGAAGGGCTTAATCCCCATCTGTTAAAACTTCCAATTCTAGTCAAAAATTGAAACGAACTCTCTCCTTCTACAAATTAAATTGAGGGTTAAAAAATCATAGATATTCAAAACGTCTTTGAATTATTTAAGAGAGAGAGAGAGCACGTTCAGCCACCAAGAAGATATGTCATTGCTTTCGTCACCCATCTATGGTTATGGATGAGAAACGGAAAATGATTTTATTTAATGGGGACTATAAAAGTTGTTGACCGAATTCGAAGTTTGTACATGTTTGGTATACAACAAATTTAAGTTAGTTGACAAAATTTATCAATCTTATCCCTTATTTATTGGTATCTAAATATTTACGGAGGGGATGTGATTTCAATCTTATCTCTTATTTCCTGGTATTTACCAGGATTAGAAGTTTAATAGATGGCTCGTCAATAACTTTTATACCATTCTACACATTGTTGGATCACTACCCATTTGATTGTAGAATCAATTTCAATATATATTGAAGAGGTATATCCAACTGGGAATAGTAAACAATGACTATTGAATTGACAGATAGGTTAGGACCAACCAAACGTATATTACTATTACTACCACTCATATTATACTAATACAAATATTTTAAATAGATCTATTTGAAAAACTTATAGATATCAATTTCAAGGTTTTTATTTTGGATTTTACACGTAACATTGAGTAATAATCCCATTATAGTATGTTCATATAATAATAGGCAGGCTCCCTGTGGATTGCCCACGCATTCACTAGCAGTCGCGTTCCTGCAGGGACGTGATACCCTCCAACACTGCAATCCTCTGTGGATTCATGAGGAACTAGAAGAGGTGCCGCCGGATACAGCCGAAGCGTTTCTTTCACGATTGCCTACAAGTATTTCAACTCATGCAGATCTACTTCCTCAATAACTCGTTCCCGTCCAATGTGTGCGTCGAGCTCTTGCTATGCTTTCCTTAAAAACTCAGGGTTCTGCAATAGAGCCGCTAGTGCCCACTCGATGGTCACAGAGGATGTGTCCATACCTGCGTTTATCATGCTCTGCTAAAAGAAATCAAAAAATGTTACCTAAAAGAAATTTAGAGATGAATAGAGAGAGGGAGAGGGATGGAAGTACATACAATGGCGGTGGCCTTCACCACATCGTCGTTACTATCACACTGAATTTCATGGTTTTCTGCTGCAGATATGAGAAGGTCAATCAAGTCTTTTGGTTGAAACCCAAGCTTCTCGCGGTGATCTTTTACTAATTTCTGCAAAAAGGCATCTCTTTTCTTCTGCAATTTTTTCATGGCAGATTTGAGACCATGCAGATCGAGCCAGTTGAGAAGTGACAGGTAATCTCCAACATCAACTGCTCCGAGCAACAATAAACCCTCTTCTATTATGTCCTTGAACTGATGCGCTTCTTGGAAGTCCTCGGAATAAACAGCTCCCCGCAATTATCTGTGGTTGGCAACCATGCGCAACATTATATTGAATGTTAGATTAGAAAGCCTCGATTTAACGTTCACCAGAGAACCTGTCGCTGGCAGCTATCAAATAAAGAACGAACCAGAGTGGAAATTTCCTCAACGCGAACGTGTTTGAAGGATTTGATTCTGGTTGTAGAGAAGATGTGGAGCATGCACATCTTCTGAAGGTTTCGCCAATAGGAACCGTACGGAGCTTGTGCGAAGATTTTGTAGTCATATCCCAAATGCTTTCCTCCAGACAAACGAGGGCGAGAAGCGAAGGCTCTGTCATTTGCTGTGAAGCATTGTTTTACCAGATTTGAGGAGGAAATAAGCAAAAGAGGGTGTAAGCCGAGCTGAAGATGAATGACGGGTCCATAGCTCTCTGATAGGGAAGATAGAATTTGGTGAATGGGACGCTTCTGTTGTAGAAGATGAAGATGCCCAATAATTGGCCACGAGGGAGGATGCGGTGGCTTCTTCTTTCTACTTCCGCTTCTACTTGTACGCTGATTTACAATCAAGAACAATGCAATTGCAGCCACATCATCAACAACAACAATAATAGCCACTACCTACTTGGATTGTCATAACTGCGCCTCAACTACTCAACCCCTGGGAAATCGTTTTGAATCTTATTCAAAACACGCCATGTTTGAATTATTTAAGAGAGAGTGAGAGAGAGAGCGCACGTGAAGCCACCCAGAACATATGTCATTGCTTTCGTCATCCATGTAAGATCATGGATGAGAAACTGTCCCATGGAACCAATTTTTTTGATTGAATTTTAAGTTGGTATCTCCAGGATTAGAATTTTAATAAACGACTCAACAACATTTTTACACAATCATACACATTTTTAGCCCACAACCCATTTGATTGTAGAATCAATTTCAAAATATATTGAAGAGGAATATCCAACTTAGAATAGTAAACAATGACTATTGAAAATGATGGATAAGTTTGAGACTACCAGACATATATTACTATTACTGCGAGTTATAGTATACTAGTACAAATATTTTAAATAGATCTATTTGAAAAAATGATAGATATCAATTTCAAGGTTTTTATTTTTGGATTTTACACATGTAACATTACATAATAATCTCATTATATTATATTCATATTTCCTATATATTGTTAAAAAAAAAAATTGAGAAAAAAGAGCCTCAAACTCTACACTGTACCATTAAGATATTACTAATTTTTTATGAAATTTCAAAGTTAAAAAGTTAAAGAACTTTAAACTATAGTCACTAACACAACATTTATGGTCAAAATTACTTGTAAGAGTCAAATGGTCTATGATAGAGAGAAATTAATTTTACCTTTCAAGACTAGTTCCTACCTCACATAAAACCCTGAAAATGACTTAAAACTGTCAGAATTTTTTGCAAATGTTTCATCAAATCCTGAAAATGACTTCAAACCGTATGAATATACCTTTCATAAAAACCTAAAAATGACTAGAAACTGTTGGATTTTTTTTGCAAATGTTTCATAATCTTTTAAACATGTTTCCAGCCTATCATTTTTTACAACATTTAAAATAAAATGCATTATAAAATGAGAAATAATCAAATGGTATATCGTCATCTTCAAGGATTACGTTTGCACTTTTTTGATTTCTCATTACCTGAAATTAAACAAATCAAACTATGTTATTTAGACATAAATCAATGGACTTGTTATTACTTGATATATGAAATACGAGAAAATTCATTTATTAATTTAGTTGGTTGTATTTTTGCCAAAACATGAATTGCATTGCATGAAGACAACACAACAAATTTGCACAACAATAATAATTTGTATTCGATTCAACTCAATCTTACACCTAGATCCATTACAAATATATAGGTAGTGAGTTTCCTATAAAATAGGAATATGCTCTACCAATAAATACTATTAAGGTAGTATTGTTGTAGATATTAACAATACCACTAACTAATTCGTATGATCTCCACAAATATCTCTACTATAAGTTATGTGACGAATACTCACATTATAATATACAAAATATAACTTTGCTCACACATTAACATAATGGAGCACTAATAGAATATTCCTAACATTCCCCCCTTAGTGCGAACATGGGGAAAACTTGCCTTGTACTGTAGCATGTCGCCTTAACGCTTGCTCATGATTTGGATGGTTTTGTTTTCAACTTTTCAGGGTAGCCAACAACTTCCAAGATGGTTTTTTTTCAAGTGGAAAGCCAATAACCACAAAATATGGTTTTGTTTTCAGGATAACCAATAAACCTTCGGATGGTTTTCAAAATGGATAACCAACAACCATAATATCATGATGTTGCAGTATTATCATCAGCTCTCATCACATTCTTCCATCAAGGGATTACACAGGAATTATGCTCACATATTACAAATTGAAAATTGCAAACGAAATATTGGAGTCATGTTCCCCCCACAATGTGGAAATTTCACTTATTCCACAAACCAAACAAGAACACTGAAATCTGAAGCATATTAAAAACATTGAAAGTAAACATGTACTCGAAAAAAATATCACCAAACCTTCACGTGGCCCCATCATTGGCGACTAACGAGAGGTCATTGATCGACCTCCAACCTTCGATACCTCCGTTCTTCGATGTGATGTTGCTAACTCAGTTTGATCTGGCTTTGATGATCTTTGAACAAATCACCCCATAAGATGGACGTCGCATACAAACAAAAATGCATCCAATTATTGAAAAGTGAGGTAAAAAAAAATTGAACTGTTTACAATGACATAATTTCTATATTGACAACATGACGAACTCTTTTGAAACTTGACTATTGACTATTGACTTGATTTTGACTAAGTGACACTTATAACATGATAATATTTATTAATCCTAAGATCACCTATTGAAATTTGACAATTGATGATGACATACAATAATATTGAAACTCTTACCAATGACTTCGTCAACACAATTTAGTCTAACTAAATAATGAACTTATTGAAACATATAAATAATGTAGATGGATTATTTAAACATAACGATAATGGATATTAAACGATGAGAAATTATACAAGAGAAACCTAACTATTTTGACAATTTTAAAATCCTAATGACTATCTAATATTACAAGACCCACTATAGACACTAATATTAGACGCAAATAAAAAATGAAATGTTGACTAATACCATATAATGTTGAAACGCCTCGTAAAAGTTGACCTGTTGGACGGTGAGTGAAGGCAATCGAGCATGGCGAGTTTGGCCACGTGGCAAGAAGCATAACTTGCAGGTCTGAGCGGTATGTCATCGTTTGAAGGTGTACTGCTAATCATCAATCAGATTAGGCATGCAACGATGTGTAGTGGTAGAAGCGGTCGTTGAAAGCAATTAATCCTTTAATCACGCAAAGGAAGAATATTCACTTGCACAGGTGCTTGCGTTTGAGACTTCAACCCGAATAGATGGATGTTTTTATCAAGAGAATGTCAAGTTCCAGGCTATCACACAGGCTTCAACGTGTAGGTAAAATCAAAACAAAGCTCCAAAACTGCAGAGTGAATATGTCGTGACTATACTTGGCACGTTGAGCTGATGCAAAAATCAAACCATATGAAGCTTGTTTCAATGCTTGAAACATCAAACTCTGACAGGATTATTAGAATTGAACACCAATTACAAATACACACGATAGTCACCGATCTGGTAGAAAAAAACATGCACCGTGAGCAGCTCTAAGTGGTGGCGCAGAAGTGGAATCCCAATACAAAATGGTAGCAATTAAAGGTATCACAAATCTATACAACAAAGACAATCATCTATGTGCAGATGGTACGTCCAAACCGCGTTGGGCAAAAAACCATGTATTTCTCCAGACGTCAACTAGGAATCACAGAACCACATATTACACAAGTGACACCTTTTCCAATATGATCTTGACATTCAGCTCACCACGTCTTGACAGTTTTGTCAGGGGACACCAACGAGTGAATGCCAAAATAATACTTCAAAGAAATATATCAGATCGAGCCACCAATACAACAAAAAACTCAGGAAAGAAACGCATAATGTGAAGATTTGGATGCCAAGTTGTATGGTTTCGCAGCTGGATTCAATGAAAAAACTCAACAGAGAATAGATATCTCATCTACATGGGGAAAAGACTAAATTATTGTCCCTAGTGATCTTTAGGCATCCATCGCTCTATATCAAATGAAGACAACACAACAGATTTGCACAACAACAATAATCTATATTCTATTCAATTCAATCTTACAACTAAGTCCATTATAAATGTAGTCACAAAATCACGCACTTTAGACATTTATTTATCCCGGTCTCATATTACTATTTAGAAGGTTCTTGAGTGAACAAAGTACTAATTAAACCCCGTCTTTTGACAATCTTGTTTTATTTTATTTTGTCATTACCGACCTTTTGCACCCATATGCCCAGTCAGTTTCTATCAGATCCCGCGTTATTTTAGCCTCGACTAGGGTGCTCAGATTAGTATTGGGGCGCCCGTGGGTGCCCTAGTCCCACTAGGTGCTCCCCGGTCCTTTTTGCACTTTCCCGCCACTTTGTGGACTCTTTCTAGCCATTTGACATTTTTATCTTTCTCGTGGTCGGCCTTTTCAGGGTTAATTACGAAATTAGATCAAGAGAACCCTATAAATATAAAGTTATGAGACCATAATAAGGGACCTAACATCACTTACTACTATCACTCCATCTAGAGTTCCATCTATATATTGCATTAGAGATCACTTGCATCCACATAACTCCATCATCAAGGCACAAGGCTAGGATATTTGCATCGCACTTCATAGGGGGGGATTCTATTATATTCCATGTACACATTCTATTACATTTTATACACATAGTTATTGCTTGTTATTTCACAAAGTGCGACTGACACAAGAGCAACCTAGGGCATGTTCACACACACTTGCACATAGAACTACATCAAGTCTGAGATGTAGTGCAGTGCTCAGTTATTAAGTCCGCCATTGTGGCAACTGATATCAGTCCAACCCCTTCATATGCATTTTTCTTTTTTAGGGTTTGATGCTTGTTTTGGGGTCTTGCAGGTCTTTCTTCCATCTTAATTTATTGGCGACATCCGACACAGGACAACGAAGTTGATGTGATAGGCAGCAAGGGTTTCAGATCATCTTTCGGCCCTGTGAAGATCAGATTCAGAGATTTTACACAGACTAGATCGCCCAAATTGTAAACCAGAGAGCCCGCAGGTGCCCCAATCCTCTTCCAGGCGCTCCAATCCAACTAGATCCTCTAGCTCCACCCTTTTCGACACTCCTGCACAGTTGTTCTTGCTTCTAATTTTTCCTGACACCTCTGTGACACTCTCTAACAAACATCTGTTATCAATTGAGTTATTTCCTCTTTCCTCTTGCACATTAGGGTTTATATTTTCATTAGTCTTATTATTTATCTCATTTACATATTGTCTTAGTGCATTTATTTGTTGCAATTATATCTCCTCCTAGATTATATTAATCATCCCTTACTACACTAGTTAAATTTTAGTTAATCAACAAATATATAGGTAGTGAGTTTCCTATAAAATAGGAAATTGCTCTACTAATAAATACTATTCACGTAGTATTTTTGTAATTATTAACAATACCACTAACTAATTCTTATGATCTCCAAAAATATCTATGCTATAAGTTACGTGACTAATATTCACATTATAATACACAAAATATAACTTTGCTCACATATTAACATAATGGAGCACTAATAGAATATTCCTAGCATTGCAACATTGATCAAGTTGATTAGAGATAGGTTTAAGACATAACATCAGCACAACTCCAAATTCAGAAATATGTTTCGCAATCACAAGATCGTAGATATCAATAAATTATATATTCACAAAATGTACAAAGTTTTTTTAACTTATAAGGTTGTACGTGTAATGAAAATCTACATGCATAGTGTAGACACTAATTTTTGACACCCTTAGGTGAACTACCCACACAACTTATATTCATATTATTAATCACTGTGACTAAGTCCCATCATTCACTAAATCATATTGTACCCTCGTGATATCTATTTACTCATGTAAATACTCACTTACCCCCTCTTAAACCTCCTAAACCCATTTCAGCCTAGTAAGTCCAAACCCTCATAACATCTCAACCTCCCCAAAACACTCTTACCCATCAATACTCACGTTATTTCTGCCTCCAACCTGAAACTCACCCATTTAGAGGTGGTTTCAACCACTTTCAAGTGTTTTCCTTGACTTTTTATGAATCGTTAGTGATTCTATATAAACCCACCAGCTTCCTTGAATGGGGATCCCTAGACACAGTATCGAAATGATGAAATTATGGAGACTGATACGACATCATTGACGACATCTTAGTACCATGTGGGACCACAAAAATCCCTTGGAGAGCTCACAATGTCATAATATCTCTCTACAACATTCATCATCTACATTTTTCATTATAGGCAAGGTATTGTTTTCTTTTTACATCCCTTTTTATCTACACATAATTTCTAAGAACAATTCAGTCATTTTATTACATATCCAAAGTAGTAATTCAAATTTTGTTTAAATAAGTTAACTACATAGTAATCTCTAGTGATTCCCTTGGATCACAAGTGAATATCATGAATCACCAACGATTCCTATGAATCGGTAGCGGCTATCCTGAATCACCATAAATTCCTGTTTCTAGGATCTTTAGTCATATATCACATGTTTTAAATCCATTTCATAATCTATTTTATGCTAATGTTTTTGTTTCAAGTGTCCTCTATCTATATATCACTATTCCAGGTGAAGGGTATGAACCAGAAACCATCTTTGTTGTATCGATTATATGACAACCATTCATGTGGGAGAATTCAGATATCAACTACGAATAAAGTCTTTATGCCATCACTTTCACAAGCAATCTGGATGAGATCACCAAGAAATTGGAAGTTCTTGAAAATAGTGATGAGACCAACCATTACTAAGAATATGTTTTCAACCCTCCCCATCCTATCATCTAGGATGTTGACTGAGTCCTATCATCCAGACACTACATCCTAAATTTATCACTCTAATTTGTAATCTTATCATTATTTTCCATCTTAATTGTCTAAAAATGATTTGGAACCAATTAAAGTAAGCCCTTTGGTTCTTGGGATTTTCCTTTACCAAGAAACTCGGCATATTATTATCTAACATCTCTCTTGTCAAGTTGTCTATTTACATGCAAGTTTCTTAATTCTCTATAAAAAAAAAGTCTCTTGTGTCCATTTGGATCTATACATCCGACGTTGTCAACAAAGGTATCACTAAATCCTATTATTTTCTAAGTTTTGGTGATTTATTTTATATAATAAGAGTGAATCTTAAAATTTACTAAAACATTTTGGCACACTCGTTAGGAGACAAGTCCCTTTTCGATCAAATTTTACATTTGCATGGTAAAATTTATTTCTTGTTTCATTTCTTGTGACAACTAACTTTTAAGGTTGAGTCCTCTTGTGGTTTTCTCAAAAATACGTAAAATAATTAAAATGGATTATTTAGAAAATAAAGGTACATATTTCCTTTTTACTTTAGTCTCCTTTCAACATCACATCTTGTGTGCTTTTTCCTCATCAAAATCAATTTTTATTTCAGGTCTAAAAAAGAATCTTCATTCTTGTTAGTTCATCTAGCTTAAATAGGGGTTAAAACTCTACATTCACTACTTCCCTTCACACACAACCAAATCACATCAAAAATAAAGTTTTCAGCCTAAAAACTTCCCTCCAGGTATACCTACTTGGATTTTATCACCAAGGGGAATCAAAATTGATGTTTTGGCCAAGTATAAACAATTGGTGGGCATTATATCGGCTAAGCACCTAACACCCTTATCATTTCGGTATGATGAAGTGAGGGGGTAGGCCCCAATACCATGCCTCATATCGAAACCAACATAGATTTAGGCCTCACATACTATAGGTTATATCAAGGAATCCAACCTTAAATAAACCTGAAACCAGCCCTAGCTGGCTTGATTCTTAGTACCCCTTTATCAACCATCTTTTTATTTTCACATGTTTTAACTTCAATCAACATAATTAAAATATCTTACTAATTATGTGACTTGTGTCTTAATCAAATATATTTCTATCATTATTTGTTTTTTGTTTCATGGTTTTGACTAGACAACAATCCCATATTCAAAATACCACAGAAATGTCAAACCCATTGTAAAAAATCCCTTAAATCAAGTCAAGATCTTTAGTAATCCCCTAGTGGACAATCATATACATTTAAAATTCCAAATGAATCTATTCCACAACACTTGCACAATGGAGATATAGTATTAAATAAATTATAGATGCCAATCTTATTTCCCTTATCAATTATCTTATTTCTCAAGTTATCTATCTTCCCTATTATAGTCTAGATCCTCCACCATTTTTCACCACTGTCACCTTCGATCACTCTCAACTTATCTCTCCCTCTTATCAGAAATTTATAAAATAAATTTCTTTGTATCTGACCAATAGTAATATGGGAACATCAACACCTATCTCATCTACTCTCGTACTTAGATTTGAACTCGACATTATTTCATCACAAAATATAGTTAGTCAATAAGGGACCTTGCCATCTGCATCCTCAGCTAACCCTCAGGATGTCCAAAATCCTTTTATTACTTCATCACACGTGGTTAGTCACATCCCTTCCACTTCTCTTCCTCCCTTGACAATATATGTCAATATGTTAGGTTCTGCAAGCTCCTTTTCTGCATCACAACCCATCATCTCATAACAATCTACATTTATAGTCTATAACTTAGTAGTATTTAGTCCTACATCCTTACCACCTATCAATACAAGTGTTACCACTAGCATTTGTTCCCTTTCATAACCTATATCTATAATGAGTGTGCCATGATATAGATACATTCCAACTCAATAAAATTCACAACCATCACATCATCTTGTCAACAATTTTATCCATCACCCCTATCAGTATATCTTCCCTTCTTCATAACCCTTAGTTTTTCAACAAATTAAAACATACCAAGAAGCTTTACTCCTTTACAAAATCCCATCCTACCATATCACCCATAACAATAATAAAAATCCCTCATCTATAATCAAGCTAACCTCTCAAACATTCAACTCCCTCAAAATAATCCCATGTAAGCATTAATAAGTAGAATCGTGAGTCTCGAAGCTTCTATCATGGGACATAAAAGACGTTTCTTATTATGAGTAGATTTGTGATGAGCCCATCAACCCATTTTTACCTTTTAAACCCTATCCTCTTCACTAGGAACTTCCAAATTTTATCAAATTCTATAGTAAGGAAGATCTGTAACAACACATTTGGGCATTTTTTCATGCTTACTATCTTACAGCTCATGATTAAGATCTTATGATAAGTACATTCCTGATGTCATTAGTTGGGCCCACTCTCGACTAATATAACAACATTCCTCAACATTCCCTTTATTCATTTACATAATAAGAACAACCATTCTTAGAACATTTATCTATCAAGATCATGTGTAAGATATATGTCACATACTTAAACACTATCAAAAAATTTGAGGATGAATCTATTGTTGATTTCATTACTAGATGGTGGGGAATTATTAATCAATTATCCTTTTATTTACTCAGATAGAGTTGATTGATTTATTCACTTTATCTTGCACAAAACATATATCATCCAACCTTTAGATCAAATCATTTCAAACATTTGATGAGGAATTTACCATAGCCAAACTTCAATCCCTTGAGGATGGTAAGGTTAAATTATGATTTAAACAACCCAAACCTAACACTTCCTTTAAAACCTCTTCCAGTAGTGACAAATCCAAGGGTTCAATGAATGCAGTCATCTCAAAAACCACATTTAAGAGGTGATTATACTCTGAATGGTCCTAACCTCCACGTAGATATGAACCTCTACGGGATCTTATAGCCCTATTTTTGAAAAACTCATGGAACCTTGTATGATAAAGCCCCCTCCCATCCGACCCATCAAATAATATGACCCTAAACCATCATGGTATAAGGGTGATGACTATTACAAATATCACTAGGTTTGGGGACATGACATTGAGAAATGTCACTCTTTTAGGAATGCCCTCCAAGATTTCATCAATAGAGGTGAGCTACAGCTTGAAAATCTAAATGCACCTCCCAATCAAATCATATACGTGTTCAAACAAAATTTCCCAAACCATCCCCAGGCCAATAATCAAACTACTATTGTAGCATCCCAAAATTCTACCACTCATATCATTAACACTATCAACTAGCTCTCGCCTACACCTACCATATAGTGTGTTTTTGCAACTGAAACAACGGATAAACTACCATACTCTTCGTATCTCCTTACTGCTGAGACCTCGAACCCACCTACATCACAAATTCCAAACCTTGCCATATCTACTCACACCAATATTACCGATATTATCCCTTAGAGATTGCAAGAAAACTGATCCGATACCGAAATCATAAAAATCCCTTCCAAAAACAAGATCTCATAGCATCAAATCAAAAACCTTGGTAATCCTATACAAAAATTGACGAGTCATCCGCATAAAATATACAACTCTCACAAGACCAAATAAACATACCACAAGATACAACATACCTATCCTCTATTCTAGGACCACATCCCTCATCAAAACTCAAAGTTACCATCTTAGAATATAAAAATGCTCTCAAACCCGCACCTAAACATGCCACACAAGACACGCTTCAAGTGCCTCATCCTTCTGAACCATTAAATGACATCTAAATTCTTACGCCCTCATTATCATCTCAGCAAGCCTCGTTAGGATATTACACCAAAATCCTTCAACAACTCGTACAATTGTCAACCATAGTATTACCACCAATCAAGCCCTCTGATCCCCGTGGTGGAAACCTTCCTAGTACAACTATTAGGAAGTTTGTGTTTATCATCGAATACCAAGACATTATATAGAGGACTGTAATTCTCTCCACCCTGTGATCCAAAATATTTTTAACAAAGGAATCCTACAGGAAAACAAGTACCATCCTCTTCCACTTATCAAGTCCAAAACAACAGGATCAAGCCACCAAATCAAACATGTCACTAAACCCGACTTTCTTGAAGTATCCTCTTGTAATTTATCCAACAAATACATGGCCTCTTCTAGTAATTCATTTTTCTTCCAAATCGATACCATCCATATAGCCACGAGATCCTGCACCCAAGATTTGAAATCCCATAACCAAAACAAGCCTAAAATATCTATATTTGTCAGTCCCCCTGAAACATCCAATCCTTCATCTCCTAAATCCAAGGTCTCCATCTTTGTGATAGCCCACACTCAATCTACGACATCTATACAAAATATTGTTCTTAAACAGTGTCAACAAACACCTATCAAGATGTCCCTTTACGAACTTATTGAAAACTCCCCACAACACCGAAAAGCTATGATAAAAATCCTTTAAGCCATCTCGGTATCATCAGATGAGCCCCGCCATTTTCCAACCTTTTTGGAGCCCTAAAAATATTTGTATCCATTGCATTCGATGATTATGATATTCCATCACTACAACTTGAGGATTACGACCTCCCCCTCTTTTTCATCACCCATATGAACGATACTCTAATCAAAATAGTTATGATTGACAATGACACTAGTAGCAATATAATTTCATCTCGCACCTTCAAGTAACTCCAATTACCTGATACCATTATCACTCAATCACCTGTTGTCTTACTTGATTTTAACAATAGTGTTGTTCCCACCTTAGGAACAATTATCTTGCTTATCAAAATAGCCATCAAAAGCCTCCATGAACTCTTATATCTTGTAGAAGGAGAATTATAATACAACATATTACTAGGTCGTCCCTGGATCCACGTTATGTGTTATGTCCCATCTACCTTGCATTGATATCTTATGTATGAACATGAAGATAAGACCTATAATCCTAATGACATGTTGCTTCCCTTACAGAATTCCACATCTTTGAACCAAGCCTCTACGAGTTCCTCTACCCCCGCATCTAAATTACAAGATGATTGATCCTTCGAGGACATCATGCAACGTTTCTTGTTGGGGGAATATTGATTCCTAACTCTCATTGCACTCCCTACACCTAAAACGTATGGGATACCTGACAAACAACCCCTCTATGATCCTAACGTGGAAAACATTATTTCCTTCATCCCCCAGTTCCTTCGAACACAACTTATGTATGGAGGCATTGATTGCCCCTCCTCTCTTCTTGGAAATCAACCACATGCTAAATCATTTCCCTTAGACTTTTCATTCCTAGTCAAGCTTTAGTTTTCTCAAGCTTACCTTCATCGATGTGTGTGAAATTTTTTTGGTCTTGGTAGGTATGAACAAGGTCCACATAATTTACCCTTTGAAGACTTCAGAAAGCCTCACAAAAAACATGGCCTTGACTTCCAAGCATCTTCTTCAAATCCATCACCACCAACATCATAACCTCAACCAAAATAAATAAATGCAATAAATAAAGAATGTAAATAAGCTAAACCACTATACAAAAGGAAATTTTAACCCTATTGTGTAAAAGAGAGTGAGGAAAAAACTCTATTGATAACATATGTCTGTCGGAGAGTAATGCAGAGGTAACTGGAAATATCAAGAGCGGGAATGACTATGCATAAGTCCCAAAAAGAGTGGAATCTAGACTATTTCTCTAGACTGGTGTTCCTGGAAGAGGACTGGAGGTGCCCACTGAGTGCTCTGGTATGAATTATGGGTGCCTTGGTCTATGAAAAATCTCATGAAACTAGTTTTTACAGGGTCAGAAGGTGGTCTGAAACCCTTGTGTGTGTCACATCAACTTCAATGTCCTACGCTGGATGTCGCCAATACTCCAAGATGAATAAAAGACTTGCAAGACCCCAAAAAAAGCATCAAACCCTAAAAAAGAATAATGCATATAAAGGGATTGGAATGTCCTCAGCGGCCACAATGGTGGACTTACTAACTGAGTGTTGCACTACATCTTAGACCCGATGTAGTTCTATGTGCAAGTGTGTGTGAACATGCCCTAGGTTTCTCTTGTGCTAGTCACACTTTGTGAAGTAGTGAGCAATAACTATGTGTAGAAAATGTAATAGAATGTGTGCATGGAATAGAATAGAATCCCTCCCCCTATGAAGTGTGATGCAGATGTCCTAACCTTGATGATGGAGCTATGTGGAAGCAAGTGATCTCCAATGCAATAGATGGATGTAACTCTAGATGGAGTGATAGTTGTAAGTGATGCTAGGTCCCTCATTATGGTATCATAACTTTATATTTATAGGGTTCTCTTGATCTAATTTCATAATTAACCCCAAAATTGTTGACCACCAAGAAAAATAAAGATGCCAAATGGCTAGAAAGAGCCCAAAAAGTGGCAGGAAAGTGTGAAAAGGATCGGGGTACCCCTGGTGGGACAAGGGCACCCGTGGGTCCTAATATTAATCTGGGTGCCCCAGTCGACAGGCTAAAATGATGGGAAATGGCTGAAACAAACTGGGCATGTGGCTGAAAAGGGGCGGTAATGACAAAATAAAATAAAACAAGATGGCCAAAAGATGGGGGTTACTTAGTACTTTCTTCACTCAAGAACCTTCTAAATAGTAGTATGAAACCAAGATAAATAAATGTCTAAAGTGCATGATTTTGTGACTACATTTTTCCCCCACTTTATGTTGGTGAGAGAAAATATTGGTAACATAAAGTAGATAGAGATACGTACCTGATGTCCATGAAGAGTGTAGTAGAAATGTGTTAAAGGACTAGAAAAAGTGTGGAATGATAAAAATATGGAGGAGTGTGGAAACTAAAGATGAAAAATGCGCAAAAAAAAGTGATGAGAGTGAACCTAGGGAGGAATGTGTGTGTACTGCTGTTGCAGTGTGTAATGTACCTGCATGGTTAGTAAAGTGTGTGCTGTCACAGAGTGTTGTTGTTGACATGATTTTGTTGTTGTTGTTGCCCCCAATTTGACTGCTTGTTTCTCATACAGCTAGACCATTAAGGAGAAAATGATCAAGTAGTCAAATATGTATATGTATGTAAGTGTAAAAATGTAATGTAAAAGACAAATGTATATGTAAAATACATGAAAATGGAAAATGAAAATGTAAATGGAACATGTGCACCTGATCCATGTCAATAAAAAGAGTGTAGAAGGATATCCTGTACTGTGAGTTTTTTGGGTGATCTCACGCCACCTTGGCCAAAGAAGTGTAGGGAGGAAATGCTCTGTGTCCTCCAAGATCTAACTGCTTCCCTGAATGTATGTGAAGAGATATTTGTATCATCCTAGTTTTTTGGGTGATGCGACGCCACTGGATGAAGTAGTGTAGAGAGGCACGCCCACTGTAACCTTCAATCTTGTAATTGCTTCCCAGAATGCTAAGGACACCATGTCCTATAAAATTTGTTGTGTATGGATTTTGTAGATTGGTCTAAACCCACTCATTGTATATAAGTGAACCAAACCGGTGTAGAATCTTTGTGTTAGTATGTAGAAAAACCCCAAATGATGCCCCCCTCTTTGGGGGTGCATGCAATGACATCTGAATAGGAGAATGCAACCCCAAAAGAGGACCAACTGCATGTAATCTGTAACTCTTCCCTACAGGGGGAAGGGAATGCACTTGGTAGAAACCAAGGAATGTAAAAACAAGGATGGATAGCAAAAACAAGTTTAGTAGCAAAACACATGCATGTAAAAAACAAGTGTAAAGTAGGCAGACAATGTAAAAACTACCAAGCATAGTAGTGTAAACACGCAAGAAGACAAGTAAGCCACACAAAGTGGGTCGCAAACATGGGACATCACTCACAATGTCTCAAGACATGCAAGGCCATCATGGCCACAAACAACAAACAAGTGTGCACAAAAACATAGGGCAAGGCCCACATACAAGAAGCAAACAATGACAGACAAGTACAAACAAATAAAAGAAGTAGTCATGGAAACATGTAATCCTGTAAAAAAAAGTGCTGCACATGGAACACCCATTAGCATGTTAGAGAAATAACCAATATGTCAAAGCATGAATAACCAAGTAATATAAAGTGCTAAGTACAAAATGAAATAATATCACCTGTGAGAGACGAATGTGGATGCCCCCTAATGACCAGTGTAGGAAGGGTAGAAGGCGAGCATCCATGTTGTGTGTGAAGGATCTGTATCTGCAATCACAACTAGACAAAAGTGTGAACACACATGTGTGGATGGTATAGATAATGACATATAAGAAATCAATCTAACATGTGTAGTAAAGTGATCATGTAAAACACTAGTAAACAAGAGTAAATGCCCCCAAGACAATGCAATATGTTGTGGATGGATGGAATGGAATGTAAGATGGAATGATAGGAGTTGTGTTCCCCCCAAGGGAATGGAAATGTATGCAATGAGGTTCATTTTTGTTTTCCCCCTCAACAGTCAAGAATGAACTGTAAATGAGAGTGTGTCATCAGGAAATGGTCGAGTAGGATGTTGTGTCTAGTGTGTTGCGATGAATGTGTAGGTGTAGTGATGAGATGTGACCTAGAAATGATGTGTGCATGAACCCTATAGCCGAAGCATATATCACGACTAGATGAACATATAAGTGATGATTTAGCCTAAGCGTATATCACTATAAGATGAATGGATGAGTGATGATTTATCCCTAAGATGTATATCACTATAAGATGAAAGAATAGTGATGATTTAACCTAAGTGTATATCACTACTAAGAAAATGATAAAATAGAGTGATGATGTAACCTAAGGTGTATGTCACTATAAAATGATAAATAGGTGATGATTTAGCCTAAAGCGTATGTAACTAGCCTAGGATTGTTGCATGGTGACAGGTTGGGTCCTAAATGATGTGTAAGGTCCATTTGATTGCTAAGCCCTCAACAATCAAGTATGGAACAAGGAACTAAAGTGCATCATAGGGTGGTGAGTGCAGTGTGTAGAAGGAAATGTACTATATGTAATGATGAAATGTGATGATGTGTAAATACCTATGTTTAGAATGTGTAAATCTGCAAGTATGGACCTAGGAATGTGTATAATGTATGTGTAGAAAAATGTAATGTATAATCATGTGATGCATGTAACATGTGTAGGTATATTTGTAGAATGCTAATAATGCAATATGTAGGATGAATGATGCTAGACTTGTATGCGATGAAGACTAGTGTATAGTATGTAGAAAATGTATGACATGAAGACGTGTAATGTATGATGTATGGTATATGACTATGTATAGGATGTGAGGCAATATGCGTAAATAACCTAATAGTGTATGATGTAAAATGTGTAAGGTGAGGACTAGTATAATGTATGATGTATGAATGTGGAAATGACACAATGTTGTAGAATGTAAATGGAGAATGGATGGTGTATGATGTATGAATGTGATGAAACAATGTGTATAATTCCTATAGTACAGTGTGTGGGGTTCAATGTAGTAGTAATCCCTCAACAGTCAAGTGTGAACCGAAGCACAAGAGTGCATCATCAGGTAATGATGATGCTAGAATGTGTGATGAATGTGACTATATTAAAATGCAATGTGGGGGTAAAATAGGGTAGAAATATGTTATGATGTTGAAGGGGGGGATGATTAAGTGTTATGCCCCCCAATTATAAAGTGTAAAATAATCAAGAAGATCGTCCTCTGGGGTCATAATCAAATGGATAAGCATTAGTGACTTGAGAAGCAATAGTGTATAGTTGATCATGTAATGAGCCATTGAGGTGAAAGTTGTACATACCCATGGCATATTCCTCATCAGTGAATGGAGGATGTGGAAAACCGTGTGCATACCAATAAGTAAGATTATGTGAATAACCAAGAAAATAAATATTGCAGATGAAAAACAGTCCGCAAAGGCATGGGGAAATGAAATATCTGATGGTATGATCAGGATCTAGATGTGCCTCCAATATAATCAAGCCAGGATTCCCCTAATGTGAGTGGAGAAGTAGACTGAGGGGTACATGATAAAAGACTAGAAGATGAAATACATGAAGACCATAGGTAGCCAGTAATATGAACAAAACCTATGATATAAATGAGGGTCATATGGTGGAGGATGGATGATCGTCAATAGGTGAAATCCTAAGATGAGCTAATCTTGGGAACATATAGTGACATTGATGTAGGATCAAATGGAATATGTTCCCAATATGAATTATGGATGAAAAGTGTGCAAGTGAATGATGGGTGTGCTAAAGTAGGGATTGTATGTGGAGGTGGATGTGATAGATTACATCCATAGATTGGACATGCCCCTGATAAGGAATCATAGCAGTAGTAGTAGTATGTGGCATAGGAGAAACTGCATCTATCATACAAATGGTGCTTTCAAGTAGTGGCAAGTGAGGTGGTTCATCCATAGGTTGGGGATCATTTATAGTATTTATGTGTGGGATAGGAAGACTAGTATTAAGATCCCAGTCACAATACTGAAATGGATCATTGTCTCGAAAAATGGTATACTCCATGCCCTCGTATAATAATTTAACACACTCATGGACATTAGAAGCAACAACTTGCATAGCATGAAGCCATGGCCTACTGAGTAGAAATTTATAGGAAACTAGGAAATCAACAATGAAAAAGATAGTGTGGACAGTCTTAGGACCAACAGTGATGGGAAATGTGATGTGACCAAAACATGGATGAATGGAACCATCATAAGCATGTAATGAAACACTAGAGGGACTAATGTCACAAGCAGTAAGACCTAAAACTTTGAGAAATGACATGGGACACAAATTAAGCTCAGATCCATTGTCAATCAAAGTACGCTTAACAGTGACATTATAAATGTGAGAGATAATATGCAAAGGCGGATCATTGTCAAAAGTAGCGAGGTCATCATGAGGAGTAGATGGGAAAGCAATATGTTGAGAGAACGCATCTGCAAAGGTATTATAGACTACATCTGGATGAGTGTTGTCAGGAATATGAGTAGTGAGTAAAAGATTAATGATTTTAGCTCGTAATTCAGGATGAAGAAGTAAAAATTCATGAATGGAGATAGCCATGATGAAGAAACCCTAAGAAGAATGAGGATCCTAGGAGTATGTAGGTTGAGTCGAGTTCACCAAAATGATTAACTAAAAATGGACTAAGTAGTATATAGATAGTTAATCTAAGCTATGAACAGTTGTAAATAAAGTAAATAAATGTAGTAAAGAAGTATGCAAGCAAGCTAAACAACTATGCAAAAGGAAATGCTAACCCTAATGTGCAAAAGAGAGTGAGGAAAGAACTCAGCGAATAACATATGCCTTTCAGAGAGTGTCGCAGAGGTAACTGGAAAAATCAAGAGCAGGAACGACTGTGCAGAAGTCCCGAAAAGAGTGGATCTGGACTATTTCTCTAGACTGGGGTGCTTGGAGGAGGACTGGGGCACCTGCAGGTGCTTTGGTATGCAATCTGGGTGCCCTGGTCTATGCAAAAGCTCTAAAACTAGTTTTTATAGGGTCGGAAGGTGGTCTGAAACCCTCGTTATGTGTCACATCAACTTTGTTGTCCTGTGTTGAATGTCACCAATACTCCAAGATGAATAAAAGACCTACAAGACCCCAAAACAAACATCAAACCCTAAAAAATAATAATGCATATGAAGGGGTCGGACTATCCTCAAATGCCACAATGGTGGAATTACTAACTGAGCATTGCACTACATCTCAGACCCGATGTAGTTCTATGTGCAAGTGTGTGTGAACATGCCCTAGGTTTCTCTTGTGTCAGTCACACTTTGTGAAGTAGTGAGCAATAACTATGTGTAGAAAATGTAATAGAATGTGTGCATGGAATAGAATAGAATCCCTCCCCCTATGAAGTGTGATGCAGATGTCCTAGCCTTGATGATGGAGCTATGTGGATGCAAGTGATCTCCAATGCAATAGATGGATGCAACTCTAGATGGAGTGATAGTAGTAAGTGATGTTAGGTCCCTCATTATGGTCTCATAACTTTATATTATAGGGTTCTCTTGATCTAATTTTGTAATTAACCTGAAAAGGCTGACCACTAAGAAAAATAAAGATGCTCAAATGGATAGAAAGAGCCCAAAAAGTGTTGGGAAAGTGCAAAATGTATTGGGGCGCCCTTGGTGGGACTAGGGCACCCATGGGCACCCCATTACTAATGGTGGCACCCATGGGCACCATAATACTAATGGTGGCACCTTAGTCGAGGATAAAATAACGTGGAAATGGACAGAAGCAGGCTGTGCATATGGGTGCCTAAAGAGGTACGATAATGAAGAAATAAAATCATAACAAGATGGCCAAAAGACGGGGGTTAATTAGTACTTTCTTCACTCAAGAACCTTCTAAACAATAATGTGAAATTGGGATAAATAAATGTCTAAAGTCCGTGATTTTGTGACTACACCATGCCTTTTAACTTTTTTTAATCAATGTTATCACATTAGGACCACTGACTTACCAAGATAATGGCAAGACTAAATCTCTTCCCTTAACACTATCGCACATGATAGAGGGGGATTCCCCCACTATCGACATTATTTTTTGTCACGATGATGATGTTATCTTAAACTATATGGGTGTTGAGGATTACCCTAACACATCTATGCTTCTCAATGAATCTACCTTCAACATTAATATCAGTACATCACAAGAACTACATATTGTCAAAATCAGTTAAGTTTTAGACCAACATGAACACTAGGAATTTACCACGTTATTACCCTAGCATAGTCAAGCTTTCCCATTGTCCTACAGTGATATGCCTAGTATAGACCCTAACATCATTGTCCACAATATCGTCACCATCTTATATGTTAAGCCGGTGAAGCAAAAGCTTTGTAGGATGCATCCTCGCATCGCATAGTTAATTAAAGAAGAACTCCAATGTCTTCATTTATCCAATTTCATACTACCTATTGTTTATATTTAATGGGTTTCCAATATTGTACCCATCACTAAAGCTATTGGGAAATTATACATTTGCACAAACTTTTAAGACCTTAACCTCACTTTTCAAAAAGACAATTTCCCCTTACCTAGCATCGATCATCTCGTCGATCTAATAGCAGGACACAAAATATTGTCTCTTCTGGATGTCTTCTCTAGTTATAATCAAATCCTCATCACACCAAAAGATCAACATAAAAGATTCTCATCACCCTATGGGGAACCTTCAGCTATAGAGTAATGCCCTTTGGCCTAAAAAATTCATGAGTTACTTATTAGTGCACTATGACATACATCTTTCATGACCTCATCCACAAAACTGTAGAAGACTACATAAATGATCTCTTAGGAAAATGTAAACACCAAAAATACCATCTTGTTTTCCTTGACATGATATTTTCAAGTCTATTACAGTTCTTTCTCCACCTTAATCCAGCTAAACGTGTATTCGGAGTTCTCACAAAAAACTCCTAGGATTTATAGTATCTATTAGGGGAATTGAATTCGACCCTACCAAGGTCAAGGCATTGTCGAAATGCCTCCTCCATCTAATCTTAAACAACTTCATAGCCTTCAAGGGAAACTTTAATCTATCTATCACTTTATCTCTCAACTATTAGACCATTCTCAACCTTTTCATAACCTTCTAAGGAAATACGTCCACTTTAAGTGGGATGGCGACTGTCAACAGGACTTTGGCACCCTCAAACAATATATCTTATCACCACTAGTACTTACACCTCCATGTGATGGGGATCCCTTCTATCTTATCATCACTAGTACTTACACCTCCATGCTAGCACATTGAGATGAATAAGGTAAGAAGAAGGGCTTCTATTACATAAGCCGCACCCTTCATGATTATGAAATTTATTACTCTGAAGTAGAAAAGTTGTGTTCTGCCTTGTAATTTACAACTTCAAAACTTTGTCATTATCTTCTCAATCACAAAACCTAGGTGGTCACAAATTTTAATCCACTAAAATCCATGTAATCTAAACCATATCACAGTGATCGTATAACCAAATGAATCATGCTCATGACAGAGTTTTACCTTGAATTTCTCTCTCAAAATTACATTAAGGGGCATGTCATTGCTAATAATCTCACTAAAGTTCCCCTTCTCCGCAATTGTGAACACTTTCCTGATGAATCTATCAACACCCTTGATCACAATAACAATCCTCTCAAAATGACCTTATTTTTTGACGAGTCCAAATGAAGACAAGGGGATGCCAAAATAGATATAATACCCTCTTGGGATACCCCTATTCCGCTATCTTTCAAACTAAATTTTGCATGCTCAAATAACATGGTGGAATATGAAGCCCTCATCATGGGACTTCAGATTGCCACATTCCTGAGTATACAGATCCTTGACATCTATGGGGATTTTCATCTCATCATCAATCAAATAAAAGGAACCTATCAATGTAAAAATGAGATCTACGAAAATATAAATCCATCGTCGAAAACCTCCTGAGACTCTGTGATTATTACAAAATCCAAACTACCCCTTGATCATCTAATAAATTTCTAGATACCATGGCTTCCATTGCATCTCTTATTCCTTTATCACCAAACAATTCTAAACTCTTCGTCATCGTACATAAACTTGATCAACCATCTTATACCAACACTAATCTTTTGATCATCAATCATATAAAGGATAGAAAATATGACACTTGGTATACTCATACATACGACCATCTTTCCACAAGGGAAATACCTTCAAATCTATCCAGAAATGGTAAAATATCTTTTCAATAACGTGTAACCCATTATGTCATACTAGGGGGTATTATTTATAAAAGAGGGTTAGATAGCCTTCTCCTTCGGTGTCTTAAATATTCAGAGGCTCATTGAGCTATCCAAGAATTTCATGACGGAATATGTGGTGGTAACTTTAATGGTTTAGTTTTTACTAAATGGAACTGCGGATGGGCTACTATTGGCCTATGCTTAATCAAGATTGTTGTGACTATGTCAAGAAGTGTATAAAATTTCAACAACACTCCAATATTACACACATCCGCAGTCATGCTTTCTAACCATTTCAAGACCTTTGGCCTTTTTCACAATGGGGATTCATCCACATTGGTCTTATCAATCCTCAATCATCACAAATACATAATTCCATCATTACAAAAATTGAATACTTTACAAAATGGGTGGAAGCAATCCCTCTTATCTCCACTAAATCTGATAAAATCATCAATTTCATTTATCATCACATCATCTGTCACTTTGACATTCCTCATAAAATCATCACAAACAATGGTAAATCATTCAGGAATAAGAAATTTCAAAAACCTTGTGACACTTATAATATCAAATCCAGTTTCTCCACACCCTACTACCCACAACCTAATGGTCAAGGTCAAGCATCCAATAAAATCCTCAACAAGGTCCTTACTAAAATTGTTAATTAAGTTGGTAGAGATCAATACCTTCAAATCCTATTTGCATTATGGTCCTATCAGACTAGCATTCAAACCCCTATGGCTGTTACGCCTTTCTCCTTAGTATATGTCACTAAAGCTATTATTTCCCTTGAAGTCTAGATTCCATCTCTTCGACTCTCTTTGGGACCTCATCTCTGATGAGGATTATCGCCAAGAACACCTATCACAACTAGAATTATTAGACAAATGTCGAATGACTATCCTCGAACATATCAACATTTATCAAGAACGAATCAAAAGATCATATAAAAAACACCTAAAAGAATGTGACTTCAACATTGGTGATCTTGTCCTTAAAGAAAATCAAATTTTCACTAACATGGTGATCTTGGGAACATACATGTATAGATTTTGGAGAAGCCATGTTACAAAGTGTGTGTAGAATGTAGAAACTTGTAGTGTGGTGAACCATGGATCAACGCTTTGATCCATGTGGTGTAAGCGGAGATAAAAAAAACTATCGTAAGGAGCACTTAGAGAAATAGTTGCAATGATTTAGAGATTTTGAATTGTTTGCAAAGGAGATTGAAGAGGTAGGGAGTGATCAATTCCCAATCCAATTTTATTTGTAAATGGGAGGATTTGGGCATCCTGCCGCAAGAGGAAGAGTGTTAGGGAGAGAGGTCTAGTTTTTCTCTCCATCTATGACTGCATCCCCAAAAGGTCCAACCACTGCAGATGGATAGAGACCAAATTTAGTTCTGATTTAGCTCCGAATTAGTTCTGATTGAAAAAAAAGTTATTTTGATTGAAATAATATTTGACCGCTTCCAAGTTAGGTCATATAGAAGCAATTACAATGTAATGTAACTCCAAATTTAGGTCATCTAGGAAACGTAATAATGTATTGTAGCTCCCAAGTTAGGTCATCTGGGAGAGATAATAGAATGTGCTTATTGTATTGATTGATTGATATTATTCGATTGATAGCAGATTGATTTGAAATAAGATGTATCTAGTAGATTACTCACAGAAATACTTTTGCTTTTTAACCCCATATTAGGTCATTAGGGGGAATAGACTTGAAACAATAGAAAAGTATTTGAATGTTGAATGGAATGATTTGTACCTTTATTTGAATAGAATCAGATAAAAATTGTAATAGTGATGTGTCAATCATATCAATTGATTAAATTGTAACCTAAGAGGGATCGTAAGGTGATTCTGATTGTATGCCTCCCATTTCGGTGAAAGGGTGAGGGTTAAGAGAAATGAGAACTGAGCCGAAAGTAAGGTTGTACAGAGGTAATAGTGAGTAAGAGATAATATAGAAGAGATTGTAATATTCTGTGTAGATTGATTAGTACACGTGTCATATTTAAATATGGCATTGTGCAATGCATATAGTACAGTGCTAGCAGAAATGTTGATTTGAATGGAACGAATGGGGAGGAAAATGAAGTAACGAGGCTCAATATATGTGTGAAACCATGTGTCATGTATTAGTTGGAAGAATAGTCATAAATAGTAACTATAGTATATGGAAAATTTAGAATTTCTATATATAGTAATGGTGAAAAGTGAATAGTGATTTCAGTTGTATCATGTTCAAGTGAAAATTGAATCTCTAAGATGTGAGGATGTCGCGTGTTGGAGTAGAAATTTTTATGAGATTTGAGAGAGTAGTGGCGGTCGTGGCTTCATAGATGACTAATGAGTTGATATGTATGAATGTGTTTGGGAAAAAAATTGTTGAATATGCCTATTTTTGTCAATTTTAGAAAAAAAATGTTCTTATGTACTTTTTGACATTTTTGACCTAGGCAAAAGCGGTTAGGGCATTTCTACCCATGAGGACACTAGTGCCTAGTTACAAGCGCTAGTGACCTAATGATGAGCGCCTGTGACTTGCTCCTGGGTGTTGGCGTCCCAAAGTAGGGTTTGGGCATTGTATTGTGAATTGGTGATAGTCTAAGAAATTTGATGCCTTGATAAGTAGTTTTTACAATATGTATGATGTACTAATGAAATAATTTGGTTGTTTTTTATGTTGTGCAGAGGGATATACACTCTAGAGAGTTTCGGGTGGGCCGTCATTCGAGTACTTTTCTTACTTTTGGCTTATCAGACACGGAGTGGGATATATTGGACCGTACCGGCCTGCGGCACATTGCTAGATTGGGCGAGGTTCCCCATAATATGCCTATGTTGACTGCTTTGTTTGATAGATGGTGTGCATATACATGTACATTTTGATTTCCTGATGGTCAGATGATGGTGACCCTATAGGATGTGTACCATATATTATGGTTGCCTATCATAAGAGAGAGATAGAGTATAAGTGATGACTATAGTGGATGCCTAGAGGCAGATGATGGCAACGAGGTGGTATTTTACTGGTACACGAGTATAGGAAGAGACTCATATAAATTTAGATTCTATATTGAGATCTAGCGTTCTGTGGTTACAGAAGTTTATCACAATGGTTATAGCATTCAGTGGTAGTGAAGGGTGGCAAAGTTGGTATATTGTACAAGATGTATGATATTTGTGACAAGACAAAGGAGCATGGGATGATATATGTATGGGCACGGTGTGTACTAGACCACTTGTATATAGATTTGTATAGATTTATGTAGGAGGATCGTGGGGGTTATCTCAGAGCCACGACTTTGTTGCATATGTGGGCATATGAGCACATTACGATATTGAGGCCACTCAGTGGGCCACTGGCCGATTGGGCTAGACCCGAGATATTTACAGCGAGGTGGGTAGGCACCTATAGTAGGAGGATGGACACGACCACCTATAGGTAGATGCTAGATCATATGGGTCTTGGGGCCAGTATACGGAGGCCATATAGAGATTACAGTAGATGGGTAGAGGCTAATGTGGAGTTGTGGTGCATTCGGCACACCATGTGGATGGAGGACCAATTTATGGGGATGATAGAGTTACTTCAGGGTGAGAGAGTATCGAGACAGTTTGACATGGCTCAAGATGTGCCCCTAAAGCCATATATATGGTTAAAATCTACTAGAGCGATGAGATAAGTAGGGGCGAGGTCAGCCCCGACATGAGCACAGCTAGTGCATCCTAGTCTAGATGAGGTAGATGTGGCTATATAGCCTATACAGGTTGACGATGCAGGGTGCACCCAGGCCTACAGTGAGTGGTGGGTGACACATCGATGGGTGTTATTATTCCCAGTAATAGTGAATACGGTTGGTGGGCTAGCAGTTGGAGGAGTAGAGGGACGGGAACCTACCTCGGAGGTAGATAATGTAGCAGCTATGAGAGTGAAGCATAAGTATCGTTTGTTGCTATTTGATGAGTTTTTGTTTGTTTATTATATATTATGTAAGTGTGTAGTAACTAATTATGATTTTTGTGATTGTAGGTGATGCGTATTGGTCATTAATTATGGATTCGTCGATACACACATTGACGTGGAAAGTTTCTCTAGATGTGCTTATGGGAGGTGGTATGCTAGAGAGGGTTGATGCAACTGCGAGCGAACATGCCCATTTTTTTGAGCCAGTGGTTATAGTAGCAGCCATGTGTATCATGTTATTGTGCGAGTATGATGAGGCTCATATAGATATAGAGCGAGCTAGACAGGTTGTAGGAGGAGGAGCCCTAACTCAGGATGTTTTTGCTAAATATGTTGAGCTACATGAGCCAAATTCTACAAAGCAGAAGACCAAGATGAGATTGATATATTACAGAGTCAGCTTGGAGAGATATAGAGGGTCAAGATCAATGGCGTAGATTGAGTGGTGAAGCTTCTAGTTATAGAGCTCCCGCCATTGTAGCTAGTGATACCGAGGATGATTGATGATGTACTATATAGATATATTGTGTTTATGCATGGGGACTTGCCCCCCAGTGATTGTATTTGCAACTTATGATTTTTAACGATATATATACAAATGGACATTGATATCATATGTGTTTTTTTATCTGCATTAGTATATAATGTGATGATTGTTGCTTAAACTTTGGGTTCATATGTATTGTGGAAATGGATATGTTTTGATCTGAAATGCATGATGATGTGGAACAAGATATTGATAATTAATGATTAGAATAAGAATTTTATTTTCATGAGAATGAAGAGCATATAGTATGTGATGAATAGAAATAGATGTAATAGCTAATATGAAAGAGCAATGGAAATAACAATGTGTTGGTAGTAGTATGATTATAGAATGTAAAACAATGTTTGGAATAAGTAGATAATGTATGGATGTTGATGTAATGTGGTATGATAAATAGAAGTAGCAAATACAGGATGTGTTGGTAATTAAATAATGATGAGATGTAGAATGATGTTCATTAGTGCATGTGATGGAATGAATGTAGGAAAAGAGTGATTGCCCCCTAGTGTGATAATAAGGATCATTTATAAATGCCCCCCTGCAGTAGTCAAGAATGAACTATAGAACAATAATGTGTCATCGGGAAATAGGTTTGTTATATGCAATGTGATGTTAGAAATATGATATGTCATGAAGCATAGAATGCATAAGGTGTGAAAGGAGAGGTTCATTTATGTAATATTCCCTAAAGTATTCAAGTGTGAACCTATACCACAAGAGTGCATCATAAGGTAATGAAATGGAGCAGTGGATGTCATCTTCCAAAGGTTAAGATGGCCTACAAGGCACAGATGGAGTATGTGAAGTAGTAAAATTGTGATAATAAGAGCCAAGTTGTAGATGTCTAGAATGGAATGGGACCTAGAATAGAAGGTGCGGTGGGAGGAAGTGCGGAAGTCAAGAGGACTTAGGAAGCCAATGAGGTAGTGTAGAAATTTGTGCAAGAATGAGATGATGCAACCATAGGTTGAATCTAAATGGATGATGCATGGATGGATGATAATCTTAGGAGGTGGACAAATGACAAACTTTAGATGGAGGTGAAGGAGATAAGTGGAATAGACGGTGAAAGCACGTTTATGTGGGGATAGGAGACAGAGAGCGCTCATGAGAGGGCGAGCAAGAAAGAAATGACACATTTGTCTTCTAATTTTTTTAAGAAATCATGGAGAGCATATCAATAATTATCACGATGGCCATTGATGTGGTAGAAATTACAAGAAAGGTGCGGTCATGTTGGAGTGTAGCAAGCGGTGAGGTGGATGATGCTCAGTAGAAGGTAAGGGGATTAAGCACTTATTAAGTAAATCATATAAGACATAATGAGATTTTACATTATGTGAGATATTTCAATGATTCACGATTAGGAGGTGGAGAAGACTTAGGTGTATGCCGACATGCGGTGTAGGAGATGAATGTACACTTACATGGAGGAGGAGATGGTGACTTTGTAGGAATCTTAATGGATGGAAGAGGAGAAGAAGTAGTAGACATAGAAGGAGTAGGAGTAGTAGGAGTAGAAGGGGTTGATATAACATTTGCAACAATTAAATATTGTTCTAAATCAATAACTTTGTAACATAAGAGCGTAAAATATTCACATGTATCATATAAGAGTTTTTCTTTCAATGCAGGAACTAAGCCATGTCAAAAAATAAATTGCTTTTCTATATCAATGGGCTCAAATAATAACTGATGCATACAAGAATTAAAGTGTAAAATGTAATCTACAATTGGTTCTTTCTTTCCTTGATGCAATGAAGGCACACATTCATATGTAACCTTAAGACCATTATTAGAATACATTGTCTAAGAAAAACATCCTCCATATCGTAATAAGTACCAATGGAACCATAAGGCAAATGAGTGTATCATTAGAGAGCATGATCAACAAGACTATGATGAAATGCTTTGAGTAATAAGTGATCATTAGAATAATCAGACATGGCAGGATGATAATTCTTAAGATGTAAATAAGGATTGTCAGTACCATCAAAACATGAGAAGTTAGGCATGATGAAGTCCTTTGGGAAAGCAAAATTGTGAATATTTTTAGGAATAGGATTGCCATGCAAATAATTATTATCAATGGAAGCATAAAAAGCTTTAATTTCAAGAATGAGATTATGAACTTGAGATTGAAATGGTCCAACAACATGCATGTGAGATAAAATATCATGTGAAGGAATGGTAGGTGAAGTAAGAGGTATATTGAGAGGTTGGATCTTGCCATTGTGAGTGATCATGGGAATGTGAGAAGGAGCGGATGTGGAAGGAGGAGAAGGATGTGGAAGAGGAGGAGAATAACATGAATGCTCTATGGAAATGCTATATGTAGATTCAAAAGATATAATAAGAGGTGTACTAGCATTAGGAGTAAGATTATCATGAGTAATAATGTCAGAAGAAGAAGAAAGCAGTAGAAGAAGAGAAGAGGAATATGGAAGATCTATGGGAATGCTAGATGTAGACTCACAAGATATAATAAGAGGTGCACTAGAGGTAGGAGTAGAATCATCATAAATGACATTTTTAGAAGAAGAAGAAAGAGGTGGAAGAGGAGGAGAGGAACATTGAGGCTCGATGAGAATGCTAGATGTAGACTCGGAAGAAATAATAAAAGGTGTAATAGTGGTAGGAGTAGAATCGATATGAGTAACAACTTCATAAAGAGAAGAAAGAGGAGTAGTAAATTCACATTAAACACTGTTAAGAGAAGTAACATGTTCATTATCAGAAGCATAATCTACATCATTATCACAAGCAAGTATTTCATCAAAACTATCATCAACATAGAAAGAAGTGGTAGGAGAACTAATATCATATTTATCATTCCATTCATTAGAAGCACTTTCAGAAGTAGGAAGAGTAGGAGATAAAACTTGACATTCATCTTGACTATTAGTAGAAATAACATCATGCACATGTAAATTTTCAACATTGGAAATGGAATTATTAGCATCATGTTGTCCTATGTTTTTGCAAGGGAAAAATTCACTTGAAAACGTGACAACATTACTCTAGTGTTGAAAAGTTTCATCGTAACCCTTCCCCGACACCTCTCCAGGTCATTCCATCCCCAATGTCAGGCTTATCCTCCATCTATATAATGTCATTATATGTGGTCTCAGCCTCTACCATGTGTGAAAAAGGAGAAAAAAAGTCTAAAAGAGTCTCTCAAGACAATTCATGTCAAGGTGGATTTTTCAGTATGCTTGGGAATAACTACTTTTGGCCTTTCTCACGGGTGTATATTCTCCGAAGCCTAATTAAAGTCATAAATTCATCAAGGAGGTGCATTCATGATCTAGGATCAATGTTCAACTGATTTAGGAAGATTTTGGAAAGATCCAGAGGTTTAGGAGCCAGTTCAGCAAAAGCAGGTTTTTGAGGCCAAAGGAACGTACATTATAAAAGAGCACCTGAGCTTTGGGAGATGATTCCAGGAGCTCCATAAAGATTTGGAGGTCAAACAATATATCAATGTAAATATAATTCAAATCCTTACATGGTGGTAATCTCATATTTTTCACAACACCCATACCTTGTTTTCTATAACCCATACCCATACCATCCTTCTAAAAATGTAATCCAGTCAAAATAATATAGATAAGTGCCTTAAAAATCTTCTGGGAGCTCAAGATATGCCATTTTCAAGTCACCGCCCAAGGGACATGTTCAATACTTAGTCAAATTTTGCATTACCACGTGGCAACATGAGGCTGAGGTGCACTTTTTGTGTCCCTTTGTCCCTCTCCAAGGGGACAAGGAGGCCATAAAAATGCACCCCCCGCCTTAAGCCTCATGGACCCTCAACATGACCCTAGGGAGCCCAGATAAACACCTTTCCTCAATTTTCTAGCCCCCACTCCAACTTCCGCATGAGTTCTAGTTGTCCTCACTAGGATGAGGAAATTTTTTTGTTTCCTTCCATCCCATTCCCAAGGGGATAAGGGGGCCAAAAAAATTCACCCCCCACCTTAAGCCTTGTGGTTCCATCATGTGACCCCGGGGACCTCCATATATCACTTTTGGCCAACTTTTGACCCCCCTCTCCTCGCTCTGCATGCTTTCCACTTGTCTTCACCATACTGAAGCACATTTTTTGTATCCTCCCATCCCATTACAAGGGGAAAATGGGGGCAGAAAAATGTGACCCCCATTCCATGCTTCCAGCAAGTCATCCATGTGACCAAAAAATGACCTCGGGAGCCAAAATGAAGCATTTTTCCCATTTGTCCTCACTTGTGCATGTGTGCCATGTGTCCTCACTAGGTTGAGGCACATTTTTGGTTCCCCTTTGTCTTGTTACCAAGGGAAAGGGGGGGGGATTTTTTACCCCATCCTTCCTCTCTCTCCTCTCTTCACCTTCCGCCTATATAAACCACACTTAGCCATTTTTTCCATCACCCCCACATTTCTCCATCTTCACCCAGAACTCTAGCAAAAAATTTCTAGAATTCCTCCTTCACCATTTTGCATTTCCAATCATTTCATACATGCTCTCATGATTCAAAAAAGATAAATCCATCAAAAAATGCAAAATTTCAAAGGCTCCAGGTAATAGTTTTCACCAGAAGAACTTTGTAACCCGCAAAGTGAGATTGTTCGTATCTTGAAGACCATTTCATGAATCAACGCAGAGTTTTTTCCATTCATTTGAATTTTTAGGTGCTTTGAAGACCCCCAAGAAAAATATTTTACATGCATAGCCCGAATTTTTTGCAGCGAGAAAACCACAGTTTCTCGCACCCAAATTTTTGAATTTTAATTTATTCTATTCCAGAGACCGCATTGAGATGAAATTTCATATGTGATATAAACAATAAAAACCCATATCAAAAAATTTGATTTCATCTGAATTTGAGGCTGGGATACCCACTTTCCAAAAATAGTAAGTCTCTACACAAGAGCTTACTATAAATAGAAAACCTTCACAGAGAGCAGTTTTGGCGAAAGTAGAGTTTTCAGTGAGCATTCAGAGGATCAAGAAAGGTAATCAAAGGTGGTTCGAGGTGAAAAAGGTGGATAATTCAATTTAGTGAAAATAGTAAATCATTATTTCAGACACAAAAAAGTGACAGGTTCTAAGATGAAATTCAAATTTATAGGTGTTGAACCAATCTTAGCTCTCTCTTCCGAGTATACAGTTGTGGGGGACAGTAATGGTACCCACATGGATCTCAATTATTTAAAGAACCGAATGTTTATAGAGCCAAGAGAGCCAGTGGAGGACAAGCTTTTCATGAGTGGACTATATGCATCAGGTGGACACCTAGTCTCAGTATAGAGTGTGGAATTGGTGTTGGCTTGTTCACAACTCTATGAGCCCGAGACCAGGACCATTCAAGAAGAAGATGGCTCAATCATGGTAGTACTTGCTCCCAAAGTTATCTCTCATTCAATGTAAATACCAATTCGGAATATTATGGTCATCATTTCGAAGGAGGTGGCATAAAGGGAATGGACCAAAACATATTCATACCTTCAAGGTATCGCTCTTGGCTCATGGTTGAAACAAGTGAGAAAACCTTCATGTGCACCCAAGTCCTTCTTGAGAGGTGAATTTCATGAAGGGTATTCCAATGCAATCATTCTCCTCAGTCAGGTGATGGGAGAAGAAACATCAAGATAATTTCAAGATTAGATGGCTCTCTTCATATTTGTGATCATGGAAGATAAGCATAGGATTGACTGGGGACATGTCATTAGTGACAACCTTCATCATCAGTTGCTTTAAGCATTGGTCTCGAATAAATTCACAATGACTTGTTGTGGGTTATTCATGCTTCAATCCATTTACTCCAGTTTTATAATTATTTTATCAATTAATAAAATTAATCGGGTGTATGCTCTCGTGAGCTTGAGACCTTTCAAAGGGTTGAAACTTTCTCAAAACATCTCCCCCAAAGCTCCAACATTTGAGAAGTATCCTCAATTGGTTTTGAAGGAGATAAATTGCTTGCCCCTCGTGCCCGTTCTGTGAAACTGCGATGGAAAAATGCTTACAAAGAAAACTATATAGCACTTCATACAACAAAAATTACCTTTTTGGAAATCTCTCGGAATTTTTAACAACTTCTATTTTTACACCAAGTCCTAACACTTCATCTCTGCACGGGTAAATGATGCCTTCGCCATGTTTGTAATTAGGATGTTGGAGGAGAATCTTCACTCGAGGATGATTTTTAAAATTATTATTTTAAAATCTAAATCCACTACAAACCTGCCACAAATAGCTTCCCTGATCAAGAATTACATATCATACTTCACACAATTCTCCACCTTCTCATACATCTGAGTTTTCGGTTGCGATCTTGCCTTGCTCAAACTACCTTGGCTCCTCACCGACAATATCTTGTTGTTCAAGTTTTTCAGGAAATTGGCACGTGTTTAATACAAACAATAAGCTCAAGAATCAGAAAATAAAGAATGTCTCCTTTCCCATCTCACTTGGAGTTTTCACCTGCAAGAATGTCAATGATGCATCACACCTGGAAGCTACCTTCGCACCCTTGAGCTTGTACTCATATACATCGAGTCACCCGATTATTTCCTCTTTACAATACTTCACCAACACCAAGGAAGAAAAATAAATTTTCTAAACTTTGATATCCTATGTGATCCAGACACTTTCTAGCTCTCATAATCATATCACGTCCCACAAGTGGAAGACTATTAGGTAAATTACATAGATGAATTTGATGTCAGGGAAAGAGACTATATGTAGATGACAGAATGTGCAGACAGATGAGGAGATTCAATTTTGACTAGTTTAAGGAGGATTTTAAGATGATGGCACAAAACTATATGATCTGGAATACAAATCAATGAAGGCTTCACCTTTTCCACAAGTAACATGGAATGTGGAGGCATCAACAATAACTGCGAGTCGAGAGTGTTATCCCAAATTCGTCCCCCAAAAAAATTGGTGAATACAACTCTTGCACATAAGGAAATTATGAAGGAAATGACTCAGACCTGCGAGCTCACATTCCAGGATGACAAACAAGGAAACCCAAATCCTTAACTCTTGCAATTAATAGGATTTTTCAACTTTAAGTGAGACTCTATAATGGAATGACGGGGCTTGCGAAAGTTTAAACGACCCTGTGTGAGAAGAAAGAGAAGAAACGGCTCTGTCAAGCGAACCCGTGCCTTAAATTCATCAAACATGTTACATATGGGCTCGTTCAAAAAAGAAATGAAATTACAGGGTCTGAAATGAAGGATCAGTGTCACAGAGAAGCCAGGAGCAAGAAAGAAAAGAAGCAGTGAAGTTTCAAGGTCTTCGGGCTCAAAACCGTTCAGGAAAGAATCCAGAATCGACCCCACGTTTGGTGGGAAAGAGATAAGATAAGTATGGAAGATCTAGCAGAGGGAACCACATGTCCTAATGGTGTTCCTCCAAAGGTGAATCCAAAAAAGAGAAGCTCAAATAAGCGTCGCATCTCCACGTGTCTTAGGGTGAAATGGAGGTAAGGGAAATGTCTCAATAATCCCTTCAGCATGGTCCAATTTTAGCGAATGGTCAAACAGATCATCATTAGTGACAACCTTCATCATCAGTTGCTTCAAGCATTGGTCTCGAATAAATTCACAATGACTTCATATCGGGTGTATGCTCTCGTGAGCTTGAGACCTTTCAAAGGGTTGAAACTTTCTCAAAACATCTCCCCCAAAGCTCCAACATCTGAGAAGTATCCTCAATTGGTTTTGAAGGAGATAAATTGACACTTCACACGGGTAAATGATGCCTTCACCATGTTTGTAATTAGGATGTTGGAGGAGAATCTTCACTCGAGGATGTCGCCACAAACAACTTCCCTGATCAAGAATTACATATCATACTTCACACAATTCTCCACCTTCTCATACATCTGAGTTTTCGGTTGCGATCTTGCCTTGCTCAAACTACCTTGGCTCCTCACCGACAATATCTTGTTGTTCAAGTTTTTCAGGAAATTGGCACGTGTTTACAATAAGCTCAAGAATCAGAAAAGAAAGAATGTCTCCTTTCCCATCTCACTTGGAGTTTTCACCTGCAAGAATGTCAATGATGCATCACACCTGGAAGCTACCTTCACACCCTTGAGCTTGTACTCATATACATCGAGGGAAAAATTTGATATTCTATGTGATCCAGACACTTTCTAGCTCTCATAATCATATCACGTCCCACAAGTGGAAGACTATTAGGTAAATTACATAGATGAATTTGATGTCAGGGAAAGAGACTATATGCAGATGACAGACAGACAGATGAGGAGATTCAATTTTGACTAGTTTAAGCAGGATTTTAAGATGATGGCACAAAACTATATGATCTGGAATACAAATCAATGAAGGCTTCACCTTTTCCACAAGTAACATGGAATGTCCACGAGTCAGGAGTGTTATCCCAAATTCGTCCCCCAAAAAAATTGGTGAATACAACTCTTGCACATAAGGAAATTATGAAGGAAATGACTCAGACCTGCGAGCTCACATTCCAGGATGACAAACAAGGTTGCAGGGAGACTCTACAATGGAATGACGGGGCTTGCGAAAGTTTTAAACGACCCTGTGTGAGAAGAAAGAGAAGAAACGGCTCTGTCAAGCGAACCCGTGCCTTAAATTCATCAAACATGTTACATATGGGCTCAGAAATGAAATTACAGGGTCTGAAATGAAGGATAGTGTCACAGAGAAGCCAGGAGCAAGAAAGAAAAGAAGCAGTGAAGTTTCAAGGTCTTCGGGCTCAAAACCGTTCAGGAAAGAATCCAGAATCGACTAAGTATGGAAGATCTAGCAAAGGGAACCACATGTCCTAATGGTGTTCCTCCAAAGGTGAATCCAAAAAAGAGAAGCTCAAACAAGCGTCGCATCTCCATGTGTCTCAGGGTGAAACGGAGGCAAGGGAAAATGGTCAAACAGAGTCAAAAGGCGGAGCTTCAGGGCCGCGGGGGTTTTCTAAGTTTTGCATTTTGTGAAAAGGGGAAAAGGTAAATTACGGACCCGCAAACCCAAGTTTTTCTCTAATCTAGCTGCCATTTGTCCCATAACAAAAAGGGACCCATTTTGAAAGCGGTTTTCCTGCCCTCCTATACGGACCTGATACAAACTTCGAAGGGGCATATCTTTCGACTCAAGGCTCGAAATATTACGAATCTGACACCGTTGGAAGTGTATCGACGTCCTCTATGCCATGGAAGGATTAAAAATCATTTTTCCAAGCCTTGGTAGGTAAAAAATGAAGAAAATTCTTCCAGTCATTAACACAGAATCCAATCTCTTCAGCTACCAGATCCAATTTGATTCGATCCGCTGGGGAACTAGAAGCAACATATTATGGGTAGATTTGTAGAAGGCATTGATATTGAGTGGTTGAAATTTCAAAGCGGGATTTAATGCATAACCCAGGGTGGTTGAAACAGGATCTAACTTTTCCCTGCTCCCCCTCTCTTATTCTTCTATATATTGTAACACTTCTCGTTTGAGAAAAAGAGACATTCTGGGCATAGAGAAACTCTGCCAAATTTGTTTCTCGACTCCATTTTTGAGCAGCGAACCTTCTCCCATGCCTAGAAAATGTATTTGTGCCTCTATTCCAGAAATGTAATGGTCTGTGCACCTTCTAAAGCAATAAAAAATGTGTTTTTATGGTGTTCTTCAACCCTTTGCATTGTTTTGTTGTTTCTTCGTGCCTCTCCCTTTCAGTCTTGGTTTTATGTGCATGTATTTCACATTTGCAGGTGCAAGATGTTGTGTTTCACGGATTTTAATGGATGATTTGCAGATCTGGGTCGTGTCACTTCTATCTGACCTCCCTCATCTCCATTTTTTTTGTTTCACTCTCCCTCAACAGAATACCTCGCTTCCTTTGCTGGTGTATCACTGCTTTAGTGTAGGCTCTATTTTTTCCCTCTTTCTCTCTCCTTGGTTCCTTAGAATGGTTAGATTTAGTTTACTTACACTAGAGTAGCTCGTGGCATGTAGTTTAGGAACAAGAACCAGCTTTCTCTGGAGATCTTTCCCACTTTTGCAAGGTCCCATACCTTGGGGAAAGTTCAATGTTATGCAATCACACTAAATGAGTCCGCCTTAGAAAAGCAGACCTGTAGAACTCATTTGGGGGTGCTGTGATTTCGCAATAATAGTTTTGGCACGCCCAGTGGGACAGGTCTGAAGCACCTTACCACTTCACTTCATAGGTTCGATGTGCTCTTGGAGAAGATTTTAGTCTTTGGAGGCACTTTCAAGCACATATGGCAACTCCATCTAGTCAAAAACCCATTCTCTGAGTTACAGACCTTTTCCATCCATTTCCACTCATTTTCATCCATTTTATTCTTCCATCTCTTCCATTTTTTCCCATTCCATGAGGTTGTGCAATCATGACTTCATTCCCTTCATGGAACTCACACTTACAACAATACAGTCCACCTCCAATGTGTTTCCCAACTCCTCCAGATCAGCATTATAATCAGATCCAGGACCATTATATTTACCCATATGAGTAGTGTCAAAACTAGTTTGACTATGAAGCTAATCAAGGACAAAGGGATGCATATGATGGCGATAGTTATCTAGAGGATGCTGGTCTACTGGAGAAGATTCAAAAAATGGAGGTTGGCATGGTTCAGTTAAGGGGCATAGCACAAATGAAGGCATTCAAGATTGGTTGTAGGGCACCTTGTCCATGGGAAGGCCCTTTTCCAAGACATTACAACTCTCAAGAGAAGCTTGACTTCATGGTTGAAATGTTGCCCCAACTTGCACAATGTACTGAGGAGATCAGGGCTTATGAGTTGGAGTCAAGACAACCTTGTCAATGGGTAAGTCTAATATCTCATAGCTTTTCTTTGTCTCTTTCTCAAGAAGCGCCATCTCAACCCAAGCTCCCATTTCCAAGCTCTTCACTTGCTGCCCTAAGTGTTGATTTCGGTTCTCCATCTCCTAGTCTTCCACCTCATCTCAATTCTTCTGTCCTTTTCCCTTTCTAACAGTCGTCCCCTCCAAACAAACAAGAAGTTGCGCCTCTCTTCCCACCACAAACAATTGCAAAGAGGGTTGAACCCCAACCTACCACTCCTCTTGCTTTGCTAAGTTCATGTCAGGAAGAGACTCAAGAATCCAGTCAAGGAGAACAATGAGAAGAGGAGCCCAACAGAAAAGAAATGATAGACAATCTAAAGAGTTGGGCTGCCAAATTTGGGTTTACAAAGATCCCCTTGATGGTCAAGTCAATAAGGGAGGTCAAGATTGAAGAACCAATGGTGGTTGAGGCCGAGTTTGTAGCAGAAGAAGAGCAAGAAAAAGAGGAGGAACAATCAGTCCCAAGCCCCATATAAGAGGAGCAGCTGGGAGAGATAAAATCAGTGTGGAGGCCACTCAATGAAGAAGGCATCATTGAAGATTTTTTTCTTTCATTTCAAGGGCCTAATTTGATTGATGAACCCATGATGGAGGAGGACCATACAGTTTTAGAGGCTCTAAGTGTGGAGCAGGCTACAAGGGAACCTTCAGTTCTTCCTCCCACTTCATCCCCTTCAAGTTTTGATGTTGAAGAAGAGTTTGATCTTTCAAACTTCGTGTTTGAGGAAGAGAGAAACCATGGTGAGCAAGTTGCAGATCAAGAGGACACCATGAAGGAGGTAGAGCACTTACAGCAGAACAAGGAGGTAGACTATCTCTCAGACTTGAGAGATTGATTTGATGAAGAGGAGCCCATGGAGATTACATCATTTTCTCCTCCATCCATCTTCCATGCACATGAACCTACTGCCATGAAGGAGAATATTCAAGTGCAAAATCTTGCATTCCATAATGGCCCTCTGGAACCAAGGTTGGAAGATCTTGATCTTCCATCTTCTTTAAAAGAGGAAGGCAAAAGGTAGGAGGATGTCACCATTTCTCCCACACCATCCACTCAAGAAGGTCTGTAGGAAGACTTCATTCTTGGAGTTGAAATTCAAAGTAACATGCACATCCATTGGATCAGACCATGCCCAATTAGGTACTTGGCTTCATTGGAGCCAAGGGAGAAGCCAAAACCAGTCATGCCCACTCCAGGGCATGAGGATGAGCATCAAAGTACCAAGGATCAGCTACAATACCTCTGGGAACGAAGTGAACAACTGATTGAAAATGTATTTATTTTGTTTCCAGTTGATACCTTGATGGAGGGAGTGGAGAAACAATTTGTAGTTAGCCTTCCACTCCTAATAACAACCATGTTCAGCTCCAAATCATTTGCATGGCTGCCAATTTTGAGGAAAGGAATCTATTTTGCACAACCAGTTGCAGGGTTTGTTTAGCTCACCTTTGCTCCTAGATAGCATAAAGTAGGTACATTTGCTTTCAGCAGAAGAAGTGCTTGTGCACACTCTACATGTTCCATTTGGAGCATGTATGATTTTCAGTTTGTATATAATTTTTGGTGTTGTTGTATTGCTCTTGCACAGTTCAATTTAGTTGGCATTCTGGTGAAGTTCAACTCCATGTCCAGTGGGTTTCCCAGTGGCTCAGGGATCAGATCTTCAAAATTTCATATCAATTTCATGTTTATCAAGTAGACTCCATGCCCAATGGATGCTTCAAATCCATTGGTCTCTTCATCTAGTAGGTAGATGTCCCCGTGAGTTGCCAAATTGTTATCCCAAATTTGCCCCCTTGGCAAATTTGTTCAAGACAACTCCTGCACATAAGGATATTATAAAGGAAACGACTCAGACCCGCGAGCTCACATTCCAGGATGACAAACAAGGTTGCAGGGAGACTCTACAATGGAATGACGGGGCCTGCGAAAGTTTAAATGACCATGTGCGAGAAGAAAGAGAAGAAACGGCTCTGTCAAGTGAACCTGTGCCTTAAATTCATCAAACAGGTTACATATGGGCTTGAAAATGAAATTACAGGGTCAGAAATGAAGGAGCAATGTCATAGGGAAGCCAGGGGCAAGAAGGAAAAGAAGCGGTGAAGTTTCAAGCTCTTCAGGCTCAAAACCGTTTAGGAAAGAATCCAGAATTGACTAAGTATGGAAGAGCCAGCAGAGGGAACCACGTGTCCTAATGGCGTTCCTCTAAAGGTGAATCTAAAAAATAGAAGCTCAAACAAGCACCGCATCTCCACGTGTCTCAGAACGAAATAGAGGTAGGGGAAAATGGTCAAACAGAATCAAAAGGAAGAGCTTCAGGGCCGCAGGGGTTTTATGAGTTTTGCATTTCACGAAAAGGGGAAAAGGTAAATTACGGACCCGTAAACCTGATTTTTACTTTAATATGGCTGCCACGTGTCCCATATCAAAAAGGGACCCATTTTTCAAGTTGTTTTCATGCCCTCCTATACGGACTAGATACAAACTTCGAAGGGGCATATCTTTTGACTCAGGGCTCGAAATATTGCGAATCTAACACCGTTGGAAGAATATCGACATCCTCTACGCCATGAAAGGATTAAAAATCATTTTTTCAGGACCTAGTAGTTAAAAAATGAAGAAAATTTTTCTAGGCCACTAACGTAGAATCCAATCTCTTCAGCTACCAGATCTGAGTCAATTCAATCTGTTGGGGAACCAGAAGCAACATATTATGGGTGAATTTGTCGAAGGCATTGATATTGAGTGGTTTAACTTTCAAATCGGGATTCAATGCATATCCCGGGGTGGTTGAAACAGGATCCAAATTTTCCCTCCTCCCCCTCTCTTATTCTTCTATATATTGTAACACTTCTCATTTGAGAAAAAGAGACATTCTGGGCATAGAGAAACTTTGTGAAATTTGTTTCTCGACTCCATTTTTGAGAAGTGAACCTTCTCCCATGCCTGGAAAATGTATTTGTGCCTCTATTCTAGAAATGTAATGGTATGTGCACCTTCTAAAGCAATAAAAAACATGTTTTTTTGGTGTTCTTCAACCCTTTGCATCGTTTTGTTGTTTCTTCATGCCTCTCCCTTTCAGTCTTGGTTTTATGTGCATGTATTTCACATTTGCAGGTGCAGGATGTTGTGTTTCATGGATTTTAATGGATGATTTGCAGATCTAGGTCGTGTCACTTCTGTCTGACCTCTCTCATCTCCATTTTTTTGTTTCTTTCTCCCTTAACATAATATCTCACTTCCTTTGCTAGTGTATCATCGCTTTAGTGTAGGCTCTGTTTTTTCCCTCTTTATCTCTCCTTGGTTCCTTGGAATGGTTAGATTAGGTTAGATTTAGTTTGCCTGCACTCGAATATCTTGTGGCAGGTATTTTAGGAACAAGAACTAGCTTTCTCTGGAGAGCTTTCCCACTTTTACAAGGTCCCACACCTTGGGGAAAGTTCAATGTTATGCAATCACACCAAATGAGTCTTCCTTAGAAAAGCAAACCTTTAGAACTCATTTGGGGGTGTTGTGATTTCATACTAATAGGGAGACATAAGTGAGTAGACTGAAGTTGTGATCAAAAAATCAAAAGAATGGTTCAAGAATAAGAAGACCGCTTCCATCACATCAGTAAATTTCCACACCCTCCATAGATAGGCATCGTATCATTCTTCATCAAAGTACATGGAAAAGACCTCGAGCTTGATCTATTCTAGAGAGAGTTTGAAGCGTAAAGTAGTGGAGACAGAGTCCCCTTACTACAGGAGATTGCATAAGAAGGTCAGGTCCTCGGAAGATCCTGTAGTAAAAGTAGAGCTTCAAGAGAATGATCTGGTTTAACTCTCAGCTCCTCCTGTGTAATATTTACCATCCCATCTCGAGTAGGAGATAGTAGTCACAACAATTTTTGAGCCTAAAGCAGATGATATGTTTACCTGGATGAAGGAAATTATAACCAAAGAATCTCATACCATCCAATACATAACCATCCCTAATTTTTCAGCGATATCAACATTGGACAAGGGAAATAATTTTTTTTTTGCACAATCGGCCTCATGCTTCTTTAGTGGTGCCACGAGTAATCAATATGTTGAAGTAGATCACTCGAGTTGACCTCTCTCTATCTTGTAGTTTTCTCTTATATGCACTAGACCGTGAGATACGCTCCCTTATCTAGTGAATCCTGAACCATCTCCTGAAGGAGGGGCCCTCTCCACTACCTCTCTATAGATATGGGAGAGAGGGGATGGATATAGTTCTATAGAGTGGGGGGGTCTATCTCCCCCATATTTCTAGAGGGGGACATTCATTTATGCCTGACAGTTCTGATAGAGGGATGCTCGGGCTGATGACGGCTCTCAGACTAAAAGTAATCAAGCCTATTGCACAGATGACACCAACTAACTACGAAACAAGCACCATTCCCTTGGGCTCAGCCACTCATGAAGGATATTCTCACATGTTCCAAGAGTATTCCACTCACATCCTCACAAGGAACCAGGAGTATAAAGCAAATATTGATTAGTTGGAAGACCAAGTGCAAAAAACTCTCTTCGTATGTGCAACACTTCATGGACCCAAATACTTCATCGTTACTCCCAATTGAAGAATTTACCCCAATCAATAGCTTCAACCCATAGTTTATTAAGAAGACACAGGCCTTCACCGTGTAGGGACAAGTAAATGATAAGTGGACGAACATGATCATCAAGAAAGGAAAAGTACTTCTCCCAGAGTTTATCTCGTAATACAAGTACATGTGTGCCACCATCGATAAGGTTTGGATGACCAAGGAAGGATTGGAAAAGGAAAAGGAAAATTGGGACCAAGTTCATCCATTAGTGATGGCAATGGGAGATGCTCACTCCCAGGTATTGGTGATCAAAAAAGTATTTGATTCTCCATCCAAGGACTTGTCATGTGTGTGGGTGAGAACCCTTATTTCTCGGTATGAAATTTTAAATTAGGTCATTTTTGAATTGGATACAAATGAGGAGTGTGCCTTTAAGTTGCAAGACAATGTCAACAACAAGATATAAAAACTTGGAGTGCTTGTCATCAACGATAACACTACCGCAAATGAGTTGATAAAGTCATTTGAGGAGTATGTTTAGAAACAGTTTGGGGATCCCTTTTCATTCAATGAACATACATTGGAGTATCTATCTGAGATCCAAGCCACCATATTAAATATGGTAGAGAAACACTCGTCATTGTTCACGAAGAGAAAAAACATCAATGATGTCTCAGATGGATGGCTCGAGTCCCTGAGCAGCATCTGCATTCCTCAAGTGAATTAGGTAGCACCTATGGTGGCCAAATATAGTAAATAATTCAAGGGAGTGGAAATCTATCTAATGAATCTCGGTTAGGATCAATCAGTTGGCAAGGTGGAATCAACAGAAGTGACTTCTTCATCGGCATAGTTATATCTCCTTCTCTTTCTTTCTCTCTCTTCCCTTCCCCTCTCCCCCTCTTCCTCTATGTTCTTTTTTCATTGAGGGGTTGCACTTTTTCATTTTTTCCTATTCCTATTTCGTCTTATTCATTTAAATGTGACTTTATCTTGTAATGTAATAAATCACCCTTAATTAATAAAAAGGGGACTTAATCTTATACCTAGGAATATGAAAAGTCACATGTTGTGAGGGGACATAGGAAAAGTCATGTGGGGGGTAGGCGAAGAGTCATTCTCAAGTCTATAAATTGTAATGGAACCCTCATGCTTAAAGGTTTTAAATTTTGTATGCTCCTTAGAGATTACTTCTTGTGAAGAAACAAAAGAGATAACTACTTCCTCTAATTCCATTCTCCATGTTCTTCCATTTATAAATATGTATAATTTTGCCAAAGCATCAATGAAGAAAGGAATTTCATGCCTTTTTTATAAGGATATTATTGAAACTTTGTGTACTTAATCATATCTTGTCTTGTTGTGAATTACAAAGTTTTTTTTCTATTATATATACATGTCGAAGTACTCTGATTAATGGTTGTAGGCATCTGATTTTCTACCTACAATATTAATCCTCCCTCTCTTTTTCCTACTCTCTCAGAAAATTCCTCCCTTACAAGCAATTGCAAGCTTTTGCCACAGGTTCAATGGAGTGTCCCTATTAGATCCCTGGATATTAGGCCACCATAGAATTTGATTTCACACACACATAATAACATGGAGCTACACCATGCAAGTAGAGGGACTTAGATTCCCAAAGCGTTAGCGGATACCCATCAACTTGTCCACCTGAAAATTTTTCTCACCAACACATCCATATTATCACAACCAATAACATGATCAAGCAAATAATATCCAATAATACCATCATGTGTTATAAAAGAAGTGGAATAAAGTACAACAACATGGGTGACTATGAGAGAGCAAGGAAAACATGAAGTAAAGTTTTGGTCAAGAGTGATTATGCAAATACTAGAGTTGTAAAAGTTAGAAGGGTGGATTTTTTGGAAAGCAAGAAGTTGTTGGAGGAAGGAAGCATCACATTGAGGGTTTCGATAAAGGCCATGAAAATAAACTTGTGCAGTAACATCATCAAAGATAGAGTTCAACCATGTATCATCCATATGGTGCTTAGGGGATGAGAACCTCTTCTTAGCCATGAGGGTTTTGGGGATCCTAGGGAAAGAAGTTTAAAGAAAAGTGGGTTCACCAAATAATTTAATAAAAATGGAAATAAATATAATTGCAGAGTAATATATATGATAAAATACAGTAGATATACAAATTTTAAGCATTCAAACAATGCAACACTATGATCAAATGGGGAAGAGAGATGACTTAGTTGAATCATGCACAATTTAGAACTGATTTGAGTGGTGTAAAGTGTTGAATAGGGTTGGAATGGTGTCGCAATTGCTCTTTGTAAAATCAATATTCTAAGAATAATTCCAGACACGGGTGCTTGGGCGTTGGTGACTGTTCCTGGACACTGGTGACTGCACAGAAGGTCAGAATCTACTTTCTTTTTGCTAACATTTCACTATTAATTCTTGTTGATCGCCTGATATTCACACTTGAATCATTGATGGTACATGTAACTTGTAACACAAACCCTAACTACCTGAAAAATCTTGCAAACACATCAAATTATAATGAAAATGTAATATTGGATTGACCTCGACGGTCACCCAATGAATGAACTTATGACTGAGTGTTACACTACATTCCAGGCTCCATGTAGTTCTTTGTGATGTTGTGTGTAATAATGTCCTTAGGTTGCCCTTGTGTCAATGATGCCAAGATAGCAGGATATGACTAGATAAGATGCAAATGTGTGATTTGAAATTGATCACTTCCTCTTCCTATGCAATGTATGCAATCCAAAATGCAATCCCTTGTAATGGTAGTGATAGTATGTAGATGAGATTGCCACTTAGAATTTCCAGCCATAATATTAGTGTGTATGTTGGGTATATATATGGATCTCATGTTTGAATTTCGACACTAGTGACCCAAAATGTTGACTATGATCTCAGGATGAGGATAAGAAAACTAGAAAGGCCAACCACAAATGTCAAAATAAGTAAAAAGATCAAGGATGACAGAAGCGCCCAGAATGGACATGAGAGCTTGGGCGCTAGTGTCCAGAATGGGTAGTGGTGTCCTGGGATAAATGACGACAAATGTGAAAAGACAGACAGATAGGGATCCTTGTGACTTGACCATAAATGGCTATAGAAATGACAGATGTGAAAGATAAAGATAATAGAAACAATAACAATAGGTGGGTGGACAAAGGATTGTATCACCCGTGAATAATTTTCTTAATTAAGATCCATGTGTATAACAACATACTTGACGACATAGTAAAATAGTAATATTTGTGTGATTTTTTGTCTACATCTTTAACAAGTTGTTGATTGGTTTTCAGATGTCATTCAATCCACAGTGGAGCTATTGGAGTGATTTGTGCCTTCTCATCCCTCTTCTCTCACTGGCTCTCTTAATTCTATAGTTCCCTCCATTTCCACTTCTAGAGAAATATCAAATTGTACAAATTGATGATGTGTATGCTTCATCAGAGGATCTTCTACCTTAGCCATTTCTATTTTGGATCTTTGATATTTTTGGTGGCCTAATATTTAGGTGTTTAATTCAAAAAAATTAGATGATAGAGTTTGGAATAATTGTAATTAGTTTGAGGATACTGTAATAAAGATATAGGAGAGCAGTCATGCTTTTTTTATTGAGTCGTAAATGAGATAGTGGATTAGAAAGGAAGGTATCATTTAAGTCAGAAGTATATTCACTCAAATTTTTAGAATATCCATTAATAATTAGGTGCAGAGGTCTTATGTGTAGTCACCAAAGCATTTGGCTATAAAATCCTTGTGAAATTTTGGCTTTATTTTCACTCAATAAAATTAGCTAATGTTATATTTCATATTCTGAGTTATGGTGGTTTAATGGTTTATTAGATCTCTATGTATGTGATTTAATGGTTGTTTGAATTATGGGGATTTGTAGCAGTTATGTAGACTAATGCAATTCTTATGTTATTTTTAGCTCCCTTATCTAAAATTTGTAGATTAGCCCAACAGACAAGGTGCATATGAAGTTAGAATGATCAAACCCCCTTCTTTAATTAAAACTTGTTGTACCTACCCTTACTTGTTACCATTGTTTAAAAATTGAGTACATGGTGAGGCCTCTTTTATATAACTTTGGATTCATGTTTGTAATCTTTTCTTTGAACATCTTTCTTTTATGGAGAAGCAACTAGCTTATAGATCATGGATATCTTTATCATAATAATTTGTTTGTCTACAATCTTTGCCTAGTTTTAAGTAGATTTATGATTCTTCTACTAGTGACAACCAATTGGGTGGGAAATAATAGTGGTTGGCCTTCTTACCTTTGTTTTTTGTTTTGTATTTGTATATTATTTGTTATTTGACATAACTTGGGTTGTTGTAGGGTCTCTCCGCTAGGTTTCACGAAGCCTAAAGAGTTGGAAGTTAACCACCTTCCTATTTGTTGACCTTGAATCTACCATTCTTGGTGAAGAAGAATACAACTACAACATTCAATTCCACCCTTCTTCACTCATTCAACAAGTAGAAAAAATTTAAGAGCCAACAACACCATTGTGTGGTACTGAGGTTCTGTTAAATTATTATGTCAACAATCACAAGGAACCAATGAGAAATGTGTTGCATCATTGGGCTAGAGATTGGATCCTATGTAAATTTTTCCCTAAACAATCACATCAGAACCATGAGAAATGTGTTACATCATCAAGAAATGACCTAGTTAAGAACTAGGTGAAGAAGGTGTAAAATAATCGGTAGATGTGTTAGAACATGTTTGTGTGTGAGAAGCGTTGTGTACAAAGTAGGCATGCATACTACTAGATGTATGCATGAAGCAAATGATCAATGTCCATAGGTGTAAGGATTGTATCATGAGATATAAAATATTGTATGTGATCATTAAGACTAGAGAATTAATCATGTGCATTAGAGTAATCATAATTATTAATAGGTATGTCACAAAGTTTTGGATTATAAGTAGGCATGGTAACCATGAGCTCTTGGTGTGAATGAGAGTTCATTAATGCTATATGAGGGTCAAACTTGTATGAGCACTGCCAAACTATAGTACATCATGCATAACTATATACTATAGGTTGTTGTTAATTTTTTGACGAGACAAGATATAGGATAAAGGGTATTATAGTCACTTGACCTGAAGGCATTATCTTAGAACCACATTTCCTCACACGGTTAACATCATAAGGCATGAGAGAAATATGGTATTTATGATCAAATCGAGGTATGAACAATATAATAGTACTATATTGGATCATGTTAGGGTGAGGATGATATTGACATGGTCGAACATAAGCAATGGGTAAGGTATGGTGGCTAAAATATTGATGCAGGAGCATCACTGTGAAGGCATCAAATTTTACAATTTTGTGTAATCAAGGGTTGAATAAGGTGCTATAGGTCTAGTTAGGTGTCTTATAACTTCTCTATGCTCTTTACATGACCTTCTTATGTGTTAGATGGGATATTTTGAGTTTCCCTCCAAAAGAGTCTATTTGACATTTGAATTTGGAAGACTAGTCTAGATGGTGTAAAGTTGAAAACAAGTCATGATGAGTTGTTATAGGTCATTTTAGACCATATAAGAGGTAAGTGAAGTATAATTAACCTTTCTAATTGGGCTCATGAGTTAACTCATCCCTTAACCATAGTGAGTTGAGAGAAAGGTTAGGGAAACCAACTTGTGTTAAGCATGCAAAAAGATGAAATTCAAATGGATGAAGTAATTATTCATTATAGAGGAAGGATTTGGAGTGGAGGAACGTGAGGAAGATCCATAGATGGCTCATGGAGTTTGTAATTTGATTGTAAGGAAAAATAAATCAGACCTCCTTTGGGAATGATCGTTGATATGCATGATTCTTGGTTGTCTTGGTTAATGAATGAGATCATTGAATTGTTTGGTGTCTGAGTTATATTATATTATTTGAAATTAATATGTATTTGGTTGCTTAAGGATGTTCCATGGATCATTAAGTTAGTTTAATATGTGATTGTCTCATTAAAACTGTTGTACAAATGTTTTAACAAGAAGTGAAGCATTTTGAAGGGTCTTAAATCAAGTTTTGAGCAAAGGAGATGTTATTGAAGTGAGAGAAAGTAAATGTCCTGGTAACAAGATCTCTTAAAGGTTTATGTGATATGACAAAGCTATTAGAGAAAGTAAATGAATTTTGAATGCAAGTTATATGCTATTGGTTTGAGGAAACATAACAGGTTTGTAACAAGGAAAAAATAAGTCATTAATCAAGTTTTATGCTTTGAGACTCATTAACTTCTTTGAGTAAGGTTTAAACAAATTGGTTGAAGGTTTATTCACGCTTTGGGAGTATGTGTGAGAGCTTTGATAAGTTTCTTTAAGCATATCTCAATCATCATAGACTTAAATACCCTAATCCATAAGGGTTTGTGTCTAAGTTGCTCCTTTGGGTTTGAAAACTTTCCATGTTCTTAATTATAGTGAGCTTGTAGGAGAGGATGGTATATACATACAGAGGTATTTGAGAAGTTTTTGTGGCTTTTGAATGAGTTTGATATGATGAAGGGCTTCATCTCAGTTTCACACAGTCTTTTCACCCTGTTTGAGGGTTTGAAGTTAAGATTGGTCATTGATTTATAAACATGTTGTAGCACCTAACCATGTGGATCTTGAAGATGATTGAAGAGGTACAAGTATATGAAGAGCACAATGATGTTTAAGGATTAATATTAGCACCAAGTATATAAATCTTTGAGACCACTTAGGTCTTGACTGTGACTTATCAGATTTGAGGGTTTAACAAGTCTTTCTTGTGTATTTTCCTAATTCTCTCTTTGATGATATTGTGAAGTTATTAAAGTGTGGAAGGGGGACTAATGAAAACTAAAGAATTCTGAGTAGACCTTGACAGTTGTGGCATCTTTGTTTTGATTGAAGAATAATTTGTGCATTCTCATATCCACGTGTTTGCAAGTGCTCTTTAACCAAGAAAGGCATGTATACCTTGTCTAAGATGGAATTAAGCTTTGAGAAAAGTGTAAGGGGTTATTAAAGTACAATAGATGAGGTTGAGTGACACAAGAGCCAATATGTAGAGAATGAACCCTTGAAACTCAATGAAGGACAATCTAATATGAATGAAGACCATACAAGCCACCTAAGGAACATACATCAAGAAACTATCAAGAAGAACCTAGGAAGTTGTGAAAGGTGATAATCTAGGTAATCAATGTTATGAAATAAGATTGAAATGCTAAGAGTCTTAACAAGAAAGGTTGTCATTCAATTAAGAAAAAGTACAGTTTGAAAATAGAGGTACAATCCTAGAGAGGATAACGAGTAATAAGAGTGAGTAAGTGATGGAAAGAGTCTAGTTAAAGGGAGAGCATAATGTGTGAAAAATGTATGGAGAGGATTAATGACAGTATGCAGTGGGAAATAATCTCTAAAGAATACCTATAAGAGTAAGAAATGGGGTAAGTGGGGTTATAGTACCTTGAGCCAAACAAAGAAGACTAAGAAGCTAATATAGTGACTTAAGAAGGAAGGTGAAGTTATGATGAAATGAGTATGAAAAGGAGGATAAGGATAAGTAAGGTAATGAGTCAATGAGGAGAGAGGAAGCTAACAAAATTAAGGTTAACTTCAAGAAGTGAAAACATAGTACAGAAGACCAAGAAGGCTTAAGGTAAGATAAGCTCTAAGAAGCAAAATTGGCAAATCTAGCAAAATGAAGGATAAATGAGTCATGGAACCTTGAAATGAATTTAAAAAAGTCAAAAATAGGTGGTATAAGGTGTTAGAGGGGTTGAAACAATTTGTGAAAGAGAAAACCCTAGTTTTATCCTAAAACCCTAGCTCAGGCCAACTAAACAAACTAAAAGGTGAAAATTGGAGTTCAGAGTGATAGAAAAGGAGTAAGAAGAAGAAAAATGGCAAAAAACAAGAACTCAAAAATGGGTATACAAAAGTGTAAGCATATTTCCACGAAATTTTGTACATTGTTCCTAGTTTCCAGTTTTGTACCTATGGAGGGCTAATTGAGACCTAGAGAAAAATTACAAAAATGAGCATAACTTTTTATAGGAAAGGAGTTGAGGTTTGAAATTCGGTATGCGTGTTAATGAGCATAATGGGTAGTCAAAAATTTACCAGTCAAGGCTGAAGACGAAAAATGAGTGAATTTTGTCAAGAAAACAACATTTGCAGAGCTACAAAGCAAGTAGTTTACAAGGTAAATAGGTGAAAATGGTGATGTGGAACTTGTTTGATGGTTTGAACATGTTGGCATGATGTATTTTAAGAAAATTAGTGCTTGTGAGCAAGATTTACCTTCTTGAGAAAAGTAACAGTTTATTGGTTTGGGTGATGAAGCAAGTAGGTTTGTGACTTCTAAAACAACTTTTTTTTGGTGAGTTTGAAGATGTATGTAGGGTTTTGCATCACATATTGTAATTTTTGAGAGCATGTTTTTGGCCTTTCATGCAACTAACGTTGATGTCGTACATGAAACAAGTCTAGGGGCATTAAATTTAGGAAACATGGGAGTAATGTGTTGTGATAAATGCATGAGTATAATGATTTATTGGACCAAGGATGGGGAAATAAATGGGTGCCCCTAGTAGAGGTGTGATCTAGATCACATGATTAATAATGAGAGGTTGAGTGTGTAATGTTCATATGTATTTGAGTTTCACTGTGAACAATTTCCAATGATCCATAAATTTCTCGTGATTCAATGATGATATCATATGGAATGAAGCCAGGTTTTGAGGAATGAGAATCATTGGTCACAATGGTCATGATAGAATCTTAAAGGCATCTATCCGCTGAAAGAGAAATAATCATATTGGTGTCTTGGCTATGTATGGTAGGATTTGTAATGGGAATGGGTGCAAGATTTGTTAGAGGTATATCTATAGGTTTAAATTATAATGTTAAGTTTATAGCAACAATATAATAGATCAAATACAAAGTATGTTAACACTACATAGTGTTATGATTGAGGAGGATGAGTCTTTTTAACTCAACAATGAATCTGTGTTTCTAGCAATAAGTTCGTTCATTGTCTTGCCTAAATTTTAGTCACTTTGGTAGTATAGAGGAGCCATTATCAAATTAGGGTTTGCAAAAATCCTAAGAGAAGTGTGAAACCAATTAGATTTGAAGAAATTTGAAACCCTAGGGGTGAGGTACAAATCCGTATGATTTCATGTAACTAAAGTAAGTGGTTTCACCGAAATGTAATATTTGTTACGAATATTTATTGGTACTCACATGTAATTATAGGTGTGTATATGTTTGTTAGGAATATTATTATGTGAAAGAATAAAGAGTTACCAAATACACGTATACTAGTTTGTAATATTAGTGCATTATTCCAACAATCCACTAGTATAGAATGTTTGTTGTTGTGGAGTGATTTTAGGGATGAGTTAGAATAATAGGTTGAGATAATTATCATATATACAATATCCTTGTTTGTAGGAGATAGAAAACCTATATGTATGCACTTCATCAAATGAATAATATCATTGTGATTTTATTGTGTTAACCTATACCAAAAATTTTATTTGGTATCACAGTGGGTATGGCTTTGTAAATAATAATTTGGGGCAAATCCACACAATGCTTCTTAGTTACCCATCTTGTGAAGATATTATTTATCTTTGAAGAATTTATATAGGTAGTTTGCAATCATCCATTAGCATGTTTGACAATGAGGTTGTGTCTTGATCCCTTGTTCATTGTTGTAGTTTTGTTGAGAGTCTATTTTTTGTCCTCCTATGTGTGCATCTTCCCACATTCTTTGTATGTCAGGTCACTTGTTATCCATATGTGTGAAAATACCTTCATGCATTGCAATGTACTCATGTATACATCAGAATCAAGTTTTTCATGTTTAGCTTGTCCTAGTGCACAGCTAGATTGTCTTATCAAAGATGAAATGCCTTTGGAGAATATTTGATGTGATTTTGTGTGCATACATTTCATCCTACCTCTTACATATTTGGCACGTGCATTGACTCCAATAGTTCCAAGTTTGTGCCAAAGTTAAAATTATGTGATTGCATTTAGATTTATTGCACCATTCATACATATTTTGCGTTCAAGAAACTTGGATGATCAAACCTACGGACTTAAATCCGTGTGTTTCTTTCTTGGAAGAGTTTTATCGACAATCATCTATGTTCAGTGCCATGTATTTACAATTGATTATACATTATTAAACACATTCCTTGGGATCTTCTCTATTGGTATAATATCTTCCACGCGAGTCATCCAATCCCATATACTGTACTACTCTATGTGATCTTATCAATTGCATTACATGGAGGAAGAATTACACACACAAAAAGTCAAAATAATAATTATTATATAATGTCAAAATAATTATTGGTATGTATGTGGAGGTTAATACGACATTTATAAAACTATAATTTGTTATTCGTTTATTAAAAGTAATGTTTATTACTTTGGTTTTAATGGTAAAATCATGTCTATGCAAATAAGGCCATGATATAGCAAATCCTGCTGAAGTTGATGTATTTTGGTAAAATAGTATATATAAATGTGAGCACTATAATTTTGTGTTAAAATAAGAGTTATCTAAATTCTTGACCTACACCACATCCAATTATAAAGGTAAGTTAATATAGTGTACTATATCTAAAAATAGGATTTGTAGATCCTTGTAGGTTCATATCGCCAAGAATTACAACCAAGCCAAGAGTTAGAATAGGTGGTGATACTAAAGCCAACAATTTTTACAAATTCAAAAATTAATGAATTCAAATTAAATTTTGAGGCTCAATGAGGTAGAAAGGATATAGTAAACATGTAAAAAAAATTGATGAATTATTATATTCATATTAGATAGGAAAATTAAGAAAGCAAGACTATGTAGTTGCAGGACTAGTTTTTTACATGTGAATAGCTCTACAATGGGTATTGAGAGATTGCCCCAGATGAGCCAACATGTCATTAACACTTATATTGACAGAAAATAACAAGTTATGTGAAAAAAGATGATAATAGGAGTAGATCTAACTTACAATGCCATGTTAAATATTATCATGAGAGTCACCAACACTTGCATCAAAGATCTTGTAGATTCCAATTTGACACTTATTTCACAACATAGAAAACAAGCTAGCATCCAAGTTAATGTATTTTGATGTTTTAGCCATTGGAGGATGACAAAGAAACAACTTACTAGATAGTGTTATTGTCATTGCGGTTGACCTTAGTTTTTAATATAGAAATTATATTGATATATACAATAGAACCTATGTGCATAACTTGAAAGAAAATACAATATAGGTGGTCATTAATTATGAAAATTGAATGGATTTTGTTTATGATGCTTACATCTATAAACCCTACATTTTACCAAAAAATAAATAAATACACAACAAAAATATAAAGGAAAGTTCCAATAGTAAAAATAAATAATAAAATTCAAGTGTCATAAAAGGTCATTAACTTGGTGGACTACAGGATGGCATTACAATGATGTGAAAATTAACTTCATAGCGATGCAAGATAGAAGACCTTTGGATGATTTGGCGAATAAAAAATATAACACGATCCTGTGGTATGTTTGTTGGGCTTGAATTTCCTAATTCAACAAAATGATTTTGCATCCATGTCAACCTGCGTAACTCCACTTCCATGTATATTTGATCAGCTGAATCTCCCTTGAACAACAAGTAAACACTGCAGTTCTATGTATTATAGAAACTTGGCAGAGGTACCAAAACTCGAGTTTCTTTCTTTGTTTCTCCTCAAAGTAAGAGCGTCTTGCACTAGGTAGGTGACTCCAAGAGAATATCAATTTCCACTTCATCTTCCCCTGTGCATCCTTCCTCCATGTCAGTATTTTCATTTGACTCCAATTCAATTACCTAAAACAAGAAGAATAGGGTGTAGCACGTAAAAGCATCGATTGGGAAAAGTGTAAGAGATCACTTTAAATAAATAGATATTTATCAGAGGAAATTTAATTATATCTAATTATAAATTCATTTTACCAGTTTAACAAAAAAAAAAACGCTCCATAAGGGGAACTAGCAGAAAGTTGCACTTGGCCAGAAGCAAAATCCCCCATGCCCAACGAGAGAAACAGAAGCAAGAAAGTGGATATTCAGATCATCCAAATCTTGTCCACCCAAATTTATTTGGGTTATTTTCAAGCTGGCGACGCTGAGGGCAACAACCCTTGCGATGGTTCCAAAGCACCCAAAAGTAAATTGCACTTGTCTAACAAAGAATCGAGGAGCATGATCGTTGGGGCGCATCGAGAGTAATTTTCCCCTTTCCAACAAAAGAAGTAGCAACAGATTTCGAAGCACCAGAAGGAAATTTCCCTTGTCCACCCAAAAAAGCCAACAACATGATCCATAGAAGCATCGGGAGCATTTTTCCCCTTTCCAACGAAAGAAATGACATTAGAATGACCCAAAGTGTTGGCGCGATTATACACATTAGCGCCTCCTACTATGTACATGTATAAATTTGTATGCTATTGAAAAGAAGCTAAAATATATAACCTCAGAAGTAAGAATATAATCTACACTAAACCATCATGATAAGAGATCAGTAAGAGAACTTCTATCATTGTATGAACTTAGATTAAATCTAAACTAACATACATATGCTACTCTCTACTTTTTAGATCACCAATTAAGCATTGAACCTAAGAAGATCAACTTAGCAATCAAAGGGGTGATTAGTTGTTTACTTCACAAAGGTGAATGAATCTCACTAAAATGGCTACAAGGCCAAGTTTAGCTCTTTCATTACTAACCTCTGAAGAAATGAATGCTACTACAATGGAAGAAGGTAAGCTTAAGATCAAATGTCTTATTAGCTAAAGCTATTACAAATGGAATCCTAGCTTTCTTAGACTTGTTTTGGTTTTGTGTTGTGTAAAGTTGTAAGTCTTGAATGGGAAGGCTTAGCCTTGTATTTATAGTTTTCTCTTTGGAAGAATTTGAACTTTAGGTGCATGTGGGACTAAAGGTAAGCCAAAAGCACTTTATGATTACAAGTGGTAAGCATGCTTTGAACTAGTTAAGCTAGGTCTAGGCTAGTTAAACTTGATTAGCAAGTGATTAGAGACTCATTGAGAGTTGAGGGGAGTCTGATTAACCAGATGTGATTGATAGATAGCCTAAGAAGCCTATAGAAGTGATCCAGGGGGAATTAGGAAGATGTTTAGCTAATAAAAGGGGTTTTATTAACCAAATGGGTTGAATATAGGAGGAATATGACTAAGAAGGTGTCGTAAATGGGCATCCGAGAATGGAGCGAAGAGTAGCTAATTGACAAAGTGTCGTCAATCAGTTGAATTAGAGGAAATGTTAAGTGTAAGCATATTTTAGGTGTCTACACCTACATTGGCTACAGGAAATTTTTTAAAGAACGATTGTTGATGCATTTTGTTTCAAGAATATGTATTAAAGAATGAGAAATAACCAAAAACAAGTATGCCAATTTTATATGACAATTTAGCAGATTTTTCTAAGTAATTTTTTTTGAATAAATAGACAAATAACCAAAAATATCGCACAAAAAGATACTGAGAGCAAGATGGCCATAGTTCTGTGCTCCCATAAGAGCATTTTGTCTGCCATGATTGTATGTAAAACTATCGTGGGCATAGTTATACTGATATGAAAGGAAAACAATGATTTTTTTGTAAAAATATTGTGAAAAAAAAACCAAAGGAGAAAAAAACCATACAAAATACTGAGCAGGAAAAGATCTTAAAACTTTTGAAACATTAAACAAGTAGCGAAAACAACCTATTAAAATTACCTCGAAGGAATCCCTTGAACTAGTTCAGCAGCAGAGCCTCAAACAGTATTTTATACTGGAGATGAAGTGTGTCCATATCCAATACTTTGGTATCGCTGTCGTCTTGAGGAAAAATCCACAGTTGAGAAAGAAAATGGCAGTGGTTGCAATGATGACCACGTAGTCAGTGATGTAGTTGGGAACGGTGGTGCTAACCAACATGACGTAGGCGTTTGTGGAGACAAGGGAGGTGAGGAGAATGAGGAAGTGGTCCCATGGGAGGGGGGATCCTAAATTTTCTTAGCTGGTGGAGAGAATGATTTTAGGAGTATTTATAGTCAAACGGGTCTCATGGTATAAATTTTTTTAGAGAGTATGTTGCAATTTTTTAGAGAAGATATTTAAAAATATTATATTTTAGTTTGTAATTAAAATTCTAAATTAAATTTGTTCATTTATAAATTGACAATTGGCATAATAGTTTCCTACACAATAGAAGTGGGTGGGGGAAACGTTTATCCCCCCCTTTTACCATCCCCTTAGACTCTCCTCTTAAAAAAATAGTGATCCTTGTTTTTAGGAAAATATTCTAAAATTTTCTAGTTCCCTAAATTTATTTTGTCATGGGACCATCCATTGAATGAAAATAGGAGCAGTAGCCCCCTCCATGGGACCCCTATCAAAGCCAGTAGTACAGAAAGGATCCCTGCATGTTTAGCAGGAGTTTTTCGGTTAGGAGCGTGAAGGAGAGGGCATGGAGGGTGAAGAAGGGGAGGTAGACCAGGAAAGAGGTGATGACATAGGAGTAGGCTCTGTAAGAGTTGTGGGAGGTTTCTCAGATGAATATAAAACGTTCTTCAATGAAGGCAGGCACCGCGTCGTTGGAGGAGAAGAATTCCAAGCACACGACAAATATGTAGAATGACAGAATGTGGATTACGTTTTCCACCACTGAAAAAAATAAAAATAAAAATAAACGAGTAGTATTTCCTCTCAGGATTAAGAAAAATCATAAAAGCAAAAATATAAAAACTACAACAAATTTATAAGGTTTTTTTGGGAAACAATGAGATTTGCTTTGCTAATAAAAAACTTGTCCGCATGATAATAAAGGGGAGAGCCAATGAATTAATGAAATGAAGCATAATTACCATATATTATTAATTACAAAAATTTGGTATTTCAAAAAAACTATCGTCCCAACTATCAAATTTGTTAAGTGGCCAAATTTTGATTGGAAAGAGTTTTAAATTTAATTTGAAAAGTAATGTCTATATACCTGCCTTCGGTAGGATAAATTTGAGCTTCAATTTCAATATGATGTGTAACTAAAAAATGTCAAACTGGAGGATGGAGGCAACAAAGGATAGAGGTCGATCAACAACCTCTCGCCAACTGCCAACAACGGGGCCACACCATGCAGTAGTGGAAAAATTATGCAGTGCCAAAATGACTAAAGCCAAGGATAATTTCCAAGTGGCAATAGAAATCATCTCATACCATTCATGATCGGAGTTGGCAACAATCTACAATGGTGGCTACATACAAAGACACTAAGGATTGAGTCCTCATTATTATTATTTTTTAGTATTTTTTAAATTTTCCATTGTGTTATGTTTCATATTCTGAGTTCTTGTTTTGCATAAGTGTTTTGTTGGTGTACTAAATAAACCTCTTCTGTAATAATGGAGAAAGAAGCATATTCAAAATAATCTAGCTCTAGCGAGTGGGAGAAGATTTCGAGGGTAAACTCAATATGGAGTATTGTCCATATAGTTCTAACAACAAAGGGAATGAGAACAAAACCATGAAATTCAACTGTCAATTATGCCCTGTTGAGGGTAAAGAGACAACTTGATGGAGTTGTGCATGGTCAAAGCAGTATTTATAGGGGGTAAAATTTATAGGATTTATTTCTCTTCTCCCATGCTCACACTAAGGGGGGAATGTTACGAATATATATTAGTACTCACGTGTAATTATAAGTGTGCATATATTTGTTAGGAACATTGTTAACTAAAAGATTATTATTTTTTGAATATGCATATACTCGTATGTAAAATTAGTGCATTGTTCTAACAATGCGAATAGTAAAGGATATTCGTTGTTATGGAGAGATTTTAGGTATGAGTTAAGAGGTTGAGATGTTTTTCATAAATGTAATCTCCTTGTTTGTAGGAGATAGAAAACATATATGTATGAACTTCATCAAATGAAATAATATTACTGTGATTTTATTGTGTTAAATTGTCCTAAAGTTTTCAATACTAAATTTAGCTTTTATTCTAATTAAAGTATTAAACAATTATATAAAGGTGAAATAATATCATATAATAATAAATAACAACAAGCATTCACATCCCAAATCATGTCCAAATTATAACAAAAAAGTGAAAGTGCATAGATGAGCTAACGAAGAAAAGTACAAGTAAGATTAGATAGGATTACACCAACTTTAGACTGAGATGCGATGAGGGCAATCAAAGAATGTACATGATGGGTGCATAGGATGTCATCAAATCATGAAAGTTTATGAGTATGACTCTTAAAGCATGACAAAGTCACTTTTCTCAAACAAAGTTGCCAAGGTGCCTTTGTCTTGTATGGATGAATTTTTCCTCTATGGCTCTAATTTGGATCTTGCTTCAAGCACTATGTTTCTATATGTTTGTAGCTTTATCTTATATGGTTAAAATTTCGTGATCTCGCTTGTGTAGTTGATTATGGACTCTTCTTCTTCTTTTTCACTTGGTAATTTTAAAAGGGGTTAGCACTTTTGGGGATTAATTAAAGTATTAAACATTTATATAAAGGTGAAATAATATCATATAATAATAAATAACAACAAGCATCCACATCCCGAATCATGTCCAAATTATAACAAAAAATTGAAAGTGCATAAATGAGCTAACGAAGAAAAGTACAAGTAAGATTAGATAGGATTACACCAACTTTAGACTGAGATGTGATGACGGAAATCAAATAATGTACATGATGGGTGCATAGGATGTCATCAAATCATGAAAGTTTATGAGTATGATTCTTAAAGCATGACAGAGTCACTTTTCTCAAACAAAGTTGCCAAGGTGCCTTTGTCTTGTATGGACGAATTTTCCCTCTGTGGCTCTAATTTGGATCTTGCTTCAAGCACTATGTTCCTATATGTTTGTAGCTTTATTTTATATGGTTAAAATTTCGTGATCTCAGTTGTGTAGTTGATTATGGACTCTTCTTCTTCTTTTTCACTTGGTAATCTTAAAAGGGGTTAGCACTTTTGGGTTGAGTGGTACCTCCCACTCCTCCGTAGCAATACTTTGAAGATGCATCAATCCCTTGTAGCTTCTCACCTAATGTATGTGTGTACAATGTATATTGTAATGTGTTTGAAAATGAAATCACTAATTATGACCTCTGATACTAAACAATGATCTTTGATGTGTGAGATGTAGCTTTGCAAATCAACCCAAGAAAGTCATGTGTGATGTACAAAAACTTAGAACTAGTTGAATATGCTTGAGAGAATGATATAACATTTTGGTGCTTTATTTTGATCTCCTAGGTAGCCCAAAGATGTGAGACGTGAGGCCCTTGGAATGGTTTATGTAAATGTGCTTTTATATATGACTATTGCAACAATATTTCCCACTCAATTGATATATCAATGACTAGGCCAACTTGTGCATTTGAAAATGTGATCATTACAAATTTGGATGATGAAGTTATGAATTCATGCCAAAGTTGGTGAAGTGACTTTTTTTGTCATGGTTGAATTTGTTTGGATGTAAAACACAATGCAAATTGTTAGTTGGATATGGTGGATAGATGTTCAAATACATGTCCTATATTATGAGAATGATCTTTTGATAGGTCAACAACAAATAACAAGTGTGACCTCGTAGCTATAGCGGCCCATCTTCTAGTTCACAAAAAATACGAGTGATTTTTTATTTATTTCTTTACCGAAAGAGAGAGTTACTTTCCTTTCACACTCGCAGATATTTCTGCCTCATAACTCAGTTATAGGCTTGATGCAATTCGATCATTAAATGCTCATTATTTTTTCCAAGTACAATCAACATACTAATTACACTAGATATGATCATTTCATATTATAATCCGTAATAATTCAAAAATCATTTCTTTTCATATCACTCCAATACACATCCAATTTAATTCATTCTTTTATTCCATCCCTCTAGTTAGTTCCATATCAAAGACTTATATAATAATATTTGTACCTTAAGCCCTTAATGAAGGTTAACCCATTCAACTAGTGTATCTAGCATTATTACAAGTTACATGTTCCAAATTAAAAAGAAACAATGCTAATAACCTCAATTAAAATACTTCAAAGGTGAGGTTCAATTAATAATTATAACATATTCTCATTTGAATCGCAACCCATCCTAGCATATTTCGTATGTTTAGGGAAATGTGTGTAGTTTATTCTTAATTCATTACTTAAGGTTACATGTTGTCATCACATCTTTTAGTTATTGTTACGATGTTCATGTCCCATCCATACCTTCCATAGAAGGGTAGGAGAAATTACCATGTCGACGAGACATATAGGTACTTATTAATTTTAAAAATAATCTGAAGAGCTTCATTCAAATATTTTATAGACAAGATAACTCTCGTCATCTTTTAGAATGGTACTACCCATAACCTTATTCATCCCCCTATTGAATTTTTTTAATAATTTATTGTTAGTAATAAATTTAGGTTAATTTATCATTTACTAAGTTGTAATGTTAAAGTAATTAAATTTTATTACTTTAACTTAGTTAGTTGTTATCTAGTTATCACATCCCTAGATTAGTGGGGGCTATGCTATTGTTAGTTTACTGCTTCGTGGATGTTCCCAGATGTGATTAGTTAGGGGAAATATGTTATTTCTGCATATTTTCCATACTTAGTAGATTTGATCCACTTCCCTTGGATTTTGTTACTATTGTTTAATGTCTATAAACATTACAGTTTCTTCATTTGAAATGAATAAAGGGTTTCCAAAATATTGCATTCTTAAGATTTAGTATTAGAGTTGGTTGGTCCTAGCTTCTGTGTTATTTTGAGGATCCCTAAGTCACCAAGGAGGAAAGAAAGAGGTTGCAGAAGTTTCAAAGCACCAAAGGAATTTGGAACTGCATTTGAGAGCCATAGAGCCTCTCAACCAATTCCTAGCCCATTGCATGCATCCACACATCCCCTAGAAAATCTGCACATATTTACTATGGATTAATTTTAAAAAAAAAATCCCTAAAGGGTTTTATCACTAAATCTGGTGACTTAATTAGTCCCAGATAAATCTAGTGGCCTGTTAAGTATAGCAGAAACTTGTTTGGAGGTCATTCTGCAGACAGGATTGGATGTGGTATTGTTGCACTAAGTTCTGCATTCAATACAGAGTTTTCATCGATCAAGTTAGACCTTATAGCCACCACCGAGCCTTTCCTTGCATTGGGCGTACTTATATAATTGAACGAGCCCAAACAACGATAAATATGTGAGAGCAGAGTTATGTGCATACCCAACTGTCAAGAAAATTAGATGGGTCACAGATTGAGCAACCACCAAGTATTTCAAACATTGGCTAGTTGGGTTAATCCCAAATCATTGGAAGTCATAGGAATCAAAGCACTCCAAAACAAAATGTATGCAAACACGGACTTGCTGCACAAATTATGGATCGAGCTATTTGAAGCGGTCAAGCTGTTTGAGCCGTTTGAGCCATTCGAACCCTGAAGATATGTTCAAGAGTTGGGTGATTTCAAGCTCACACAATTATAGAGCGAATATGTGTTTTAAAAAGCATGTTCTGGGTGAGTTTTAAATCGAGCAAATGCACGAGCTTGCTCTTATCCACAAGGTGAGCTCCCCTGCCTCACAGCTGACCTCCCAAAGTCGTCCAACAACCCAAAGTGGAGAGAAAATAAAGTAAGGGGAAAATACAAAACTATGAACCTGCATAAAACATAGGCAGCGTGAATAATAAAGTGTTTCCACAGTCGACCTGCGAAAAAGCCAACAAAAAGTTTTAGAGGTAAAGAAAAAATGGCAAAGAAAAATTAAAACAAGGGCAGAGTTATCAAAACAAGGGAGGAAAATACAAAAGACACACACAGAGATTTTGCACAAAACCTAAAATCGACCTCCTCCACACAACTGCCATATGGATCATCCACAAAGGAGACCAGTCACAATTTTTTTTAAAAAGTCATTTTTATTGTTTAAATAAAATTTCCTGCATTTCCGTACCTAAGCGCATAGAGCGCCTATTTGGCTAGAGTGAAAGACTTGGGGAAGGGAGGTCAAGAGGTTGACCCCGACCTAAGCCTCATTTTTTTGTTGCTTATAAAAATTTGGAGGTAAGTATATTGAAACCTGCCAAATATAGTAGGAAAAATCACCACTAAATGACTTAGTCATAGATAAAGGCCTCGCTCAATTTAGCGAAAAAACGCCTAATTGGGCCAAAAATAAAAAAACTTTCTCCCAATTGGTCTGAAATATCATTTCGAGATTTTTTTTGTAAATGAAACGACACCAAAGAGCTCAAAAACAAAAAAACAAAAAAAAGAAACTGTCTCACGGGAGATCTTTTTTGCACAAAAAACAACCTTCAGTTAGACTACTATAATTTTCTTTTTGTTTAGCGAAAAATCACAATTTTTTTTTGTAAAATTCTAGACTTCGATACAGAACTAATAGAGCTGGTTTAAGGAGATTGTGGTGGATATATTTTTTGTTAAAAAAAATCAAAACAAGTAAAAATTGTAATGTTGTACTCAAAATGTATCCTAAAAGGGAATTTTTCCACAGAAGAAGAGACATAATTGTAAATGCACTATAATTATAAAGTGCCAAAAAGTTTTTTCATTCTCATGGAGCTAGTAGTCTTCTCTTTTCACTCAGAATTTAGGGGGAAAAGATGAAAGACTTGCAAATTCTTCATTGATCACTCAACAGTGGTATTCCTTGCGGATTAAAAACAAAGTGAATGGAGGGTAGTTTTTCATGTTAGTGCCAATTTCAAGCTAGGAGCCAACCCAACAGAGGTTTTATTGAGTTAAGAGCCAACCGAGCAGAGGTTTTTAAAACTTTCAGAGCTGCTCGTTTGTTTTTCAAGCACACTTGCTAACCCAAAAGAGGTTCCAGACATCCAGAGATAGTTCCTAAGCCTATTCCATCTCTTGCAAACTGTTCAAAGGAAGCACCTTCATCCAACTACTCCTGTCCAGATTAGATCCAGAGAGACCATACTGAATTAAGGGGGGAATGATAAAGTTATTTGATTCACCTTAGAATAGGTTTATTTTATCATGTGTGAGCTAATAAATGTTTAACTCATCTAAACATATTCTTTTTCAGAGTTTTTCTCTCCTATTCACTTCAGATCATGATGAATTAAGGGGGGAATGTTAGGAATAAAGTTAGGTTAATTCATTATTTACTAAGCTGTAATGCTAAAGTAATTAAATTTTATTACTTTAACTTAATTAGCTGTTAGTTAGCTATTATCTAGTTATCACATCCCTAAATTAGTGGGGGCTATGCTATTTGTTAGTTTATTGCTTCTCGGATGTTCCCGGGATGTGATTAGTTAGGGGAAATATGTTATTTCTACATATTTTCCATACTTAGTAGATTTGATGCACTTCCCTTGGATTTTGTTAATGTTGTTCAATGTCTATAAACATTGTAGCTTCTTCATTTGATATGAATAAAGGGTTTCCAAAATATTGCATTCTTAAGCTTTAGTATCAGAGTTGGCTAGTCCTAGCTTCTGTGTTATTTTGAGGATCCCTGAATCACCAAGGAGGAAAGAAAGAGATTGCAAAAGTTTTGGAGCACCAGAGGAATTTGGAACTACATTTGAGAGCCATAGAGCCTCTCAGCCCATTCCTAGCCTATTACATGCATCCACACATCCCCTTGAAGATCTGCACGTATTTACTGTAGATTAAATTTAAAAAAAAAAAAAAAATTCCCTAAAGGGTTTTATCACTAAATATGGTGACTTAATTAGTCCCAGATAAATTTTGTGGCCTGCTAAATATAGCAGATACTTGATTTGGAGGTCATTCTACAGACCGGATTGGATTTGGTATTGCTGCACCGAGTTCTGCATTGCATACAAAGTTTGCATCGATTGAGTCAGGTTATACAACCAGCCACCACCGAGCCTTTCCTTACATTGGGTGTATTTATATTTTTGAATGATCCCACACAATGATAAATCTGCGAGAGCAAAGTTTTGTGCATACCAAGCGGTCAAGCAAATTAAATGGGTCACGAATCAAGCAACCACCAAGTATTTCAAACATTGGTGAGTTGGGTTAAACCCAAATCATTGGAAGTCAGAGGCATCAAAGCACTCCAAAGCAACCTACATGTAAACACAAACCTGTTGCATGAATTGTAGATTGAGCTATTTGAAGCGACCGAGTTGTTTGAGCCGTTCGAACCCTAAAGATCTATTCAAGAGTTGGGCAATTTCAAGATCACACAATAATAGAGCTAAGATGTGTTTTACAAATCCCGTTCTGGGTGAGTTTTAAATCGAGAAAATGCACGAGCCTGCTCCTATCAACAAGGTGAGCTCCCCTGCCTCACAGTTGACCTCCCAAAGTCATCCAATGACCTAAATTGGTGAGCAAATACAATACGAGGTAGATATAAAACTACAAACATGTATAAAACATAAGCAGAGTGAAGAACAAAGTGTTTCCATAGTCAACCTGCAACAACAAATAGACGGCCAAGTGAAAAAGCCAACAAAAAGTTTTAGAGGCAAAGAAAAAACAGCGGAGAAAAATTTAAAAAAGGGCGGAGCTATCAAAACGAGGAAAATACAAAAGACATGCAGAAAGCCTTTGTAAAAAACCTAAAATTGACCTCCTCCACACAACTTCCACGTGGATCATTCACAAAGGAGACCAGTCGCATTTTTTTAAAAAAGGTTAGCAATTTTTTGTTATTTATATAAATTTTCCTGCATTTCCATAGCTAAGCGCATAGTGCGCCTATTTGGCTAGAGTGAAAGACTTGGGGAAGGGAGTTCAAGAGGTCGACCCCCACCTAAGCCTCATTTTTTTGTTGCTTATAAAAATTTCGAGGTAAGTATATTGAAACCTTCCAAATATAGTAGGAAAAATCACCACTAAGTGACTTAGTCATAGATAAAGGCCTCGCTAAATTTAGCGAAAAACACCTAATTGAGCCAAAATAAAAAAAATATGTTCTCCTAATTGGTCTGAAATATCATTTCAAGATTTTTTTTTTAAAGGAAAAGAGGCCAAAGAGCCAAAAAAAGTGCCTCACGGGAGATTTTTTTGCACAAAAAACAACCTTCAATTAAACTACTATAGTTTTCTTTTTGTTCAACGAAAAATTGCAAATTTTTTTTGTAAAATTATAGACTCTAATACATAACTAATAGAGTTAGTTTAAGGAGATTGTGGTGGATATATTTTTTGTAAAAAAAATCAAAGTCTGAAATAAGGTGTAAAAACAAGTAAAAATTGCAATTTTGTACTCAAAATGTATCCCAAAAGGGAATTTTTCCACAGAAGAAGAGAAATAATTGTAAATGCACTATAATTATAAAATGCCAAAAACTTTTTACATTCACATAGAGCTAGTTGTCTTCGATTTTCACTTAGAATTTAGGGGGAAGAGATAAAAGACTTGTAAATTCTTCATTGATCGCTCAACAGTGGTATTCCTTGTGGATTATAGAAAAGTGAATGGAGGGGGGGTTTTCATGCCAGTGCCAATTTTGAGCTACAAGCCAACCCAGCAAAGGTTTTACTAAGCCAAGAGCCAACCCAACAGAGGTTTTCAAAACATTTAGAGTTACTCGTTTGTTTTTCGAGCACACGTGTCAACCCAAAAGAGGTTCCAAACATCCAGAGACAGTTCCCGAGCCTATTCCATCTCTTGCACACCATTCAAAGGAAGCACCTTCATATAGCTACTCTTGTTCATATGAGATCGAGAGAGATCATACTTAATTAAGGGGGGGAATGATAAATTTATTTTATTTACCTTAGAATAGCTTTATTTTAGCATGTGTGTGCTAATAAATGTTTACCTCATGCAAACATATTCTTTTTTAGAGTTTTTCTCTCCTATTCACTTCAGATTATGAAGAATTAAGGGGGGAATGTTAGGAATAAAGTTAGGTTAATTCATTATTTACTAAGTTGTAATGCTAAAGTAATTAAATTTTATTACTTTAACTTAATTAGCTGTTAGTTAGCTATTATCTAGTTATCACATCCCTAGATTAGTGGGTGCTATGCTATTGTTAGTTTATTGCTTCCCGAATATTCCGGGATGTGATTGGTTAGGGGAAATATGTTATTTTTGCATATTTTTCATACTTAGTAGATTTGATCCACTTCCCATGGATGTTGTTATTGTTGTTCAATGTCTATAAACATTGCAACTTCTTCATTTGATATGAATAAAGGGTTTCCAGAATATTACATTCTTAAGATTTATCAATATTATAACAGATCATAACCCTAAGGTATTTACGCAATTGAAACCAGATTGTAGTATTCAAATTATATTGACTCAACCATTATATCTATTTTCTTAATTGTCGATAATATCTTCATATAGATAAGATAACAACAAATTATATCTAAGGCTATCTCTTTTCTTACAATTCACAACCAACATCATTTTAATTTATATTCTTTTGTTCCATCAAACTCAAGTCTTTAAACTTCCAATTAAGGAAAATATATTAGTTTTAACCACTAGGATTCTTGTTTTTTTCATTAATTAACTTTTTCGTTATTACATTTTTTGAAGCAAAGGAGAACACCAATTTCTGTAAAAGTATTTTTCCTCTCTTTCTGGACTTAGGGAGGCTTAATCTACTTCCCATAAGGTTATCTAACTCATAAGTATATATATCAAGCACCTTTGCTTATCGAATTCATATTGCTTTAATAGTCCCTTTGCATTTTTTACATTTTACAAGTAAATTTAAAAGACAATAACAACCTTGTAGGTTATAATTCCACATTCTGAAATTCAAGTGTAAGCATCAAATTAATGCTATAGGAAGATCTTATTATGCATCTACAAGGAGACCGTATACTATAAGGGTTGTTGTAAGCCAACCAAAAGTCTTATTTACTTACACAATTAAGTACATAGGCTTGTATTCACAAAGTAAGCATTATCCAAAGACCTTATAATAACTCGAAATACAATTTTTAACAAGATTGTCTTTATATCAAGTCTTTTCCTTCACAAAGTTTTTAAGATTAATTTTCCTTTTAGTATTCTTTGTAATTCCTTGTTTGTATGCACGCTTCTATAATCAAAATGGGATTATACCCATTTCTACGAGTGTGGAGCAAACTGCTCCATAGTTATTTGTATTTACTTATTTATTTTATTTTTCTGTTAATCCCTTATGAGAGAGTAATCATTCCCTCATCCTATATCTAGGCAAGAATACATACATATAGTTTGTTCTTCTAATCCCATGCAATATGTTACTTTGACATAATTTGATGTGAGATGATATTACAAAATACTCCATGAGAGTTTACATCCTTCATATTTCACTGAAGGTGTATAAGACAATCATAGTATGACATCACTTTTGAATGTGTCTAATCTACATTACACATCTTCATTTATAAAACATTTCTTTCCTCATGCAAAAGTAGACATCATGCCATTTTACATATTCATCGTAACTGAGTGAAGAGGTCCAATTTTTTCAAATTGATGTAGCTTAATTAGCCTATCTAGTCCCATACCTCAGTATGAGAATGGAAGGTATTAGAAACTTCCGGATTGGGCTTTAACTTATATGCATTCCAAGATAATAACAAATCAATCTATTACTATATGCATCATGACAACAACAGATTTAAGTTTGGGCATATCTAACAGTACCTTACCGCTAAAATATACTTATCACCAATTATGGTATGTTACACAAAGATAGTTAATAGACCTTCCTGATAAAGTATGCTTTTCACCATAAAGCTATGATACATAATCTTGAAACAGTTTAAAACTGCTTACTCATTGAATCAACAAGTTACAACAACATATATTTCGATCATAACAAGTACAATGCTCAAATTCTGTCCTCCTGAATCCAATAACATGGAACTACAAATCAAACAAGAATAAATGTAATTCCTTTTTAGATTCATAAACATTCCCTTTAATCTTCTTTCAGTGCAACAAAGAGAAATTCCTCAAGGTAAATTAGCAAACATTATTTCACCCATCTTTATAACATGTACCTGCATTAGATTTTGGGTCAATTTAAAGAACCAACATGATTATCCTTTCTATATACTTGCATAAACTCTTACGTGCAAGGCATCCAATAGATTCAGTAAGAGAAAACAAATATATTTCCATACTCTTTATTCCATTGAAGTGCCATCATGGCCAAATAGAATTATGCAGAAAGAGAGACAAACAAAATTCACCCATACACTTTATTCCATCCAATTTTCATCATGGCCCAACAAATTCAAGCAAAGAGAGAGAGCCAAATAATTATTCAACCAATGAAAAACAACAAAATATGTCATCTAGACCAGCAAACCAAATCCTTATTCCTTTCCATAATAAATGCATTCAAGACAAAAAGGTTTTGAGAGAACAAGGTAAATCCCCAAATTAATCTATACACAAAAAAATGTGTACCTACAGCTATATATGTGTATATACACCTATATTCCTACCTACAACTGTATATGTGTTTATGCACTTGTATTCCCCTTTTAACTAAGAATATATGTATAGACATGCATATACCCATACACATCATATACATATTTTCATAAATGTGAAACATATTCATGCATTACCAATATCTACATTTACTGTCCAGAATTTAACCTCTTAACCAGAGAAGATAAAACCTATTCTTGTAATTCCTACCAACAACATTATACTTATGCGCATAAAAAACTATGCAAGAAAAAACAGAAAAACCATGCATGTATTATCAACAATGGCGGCCATGCCCTTAGACAAGATGAGCTCCTTCTCATGCAACGATTGTACTCAACATGGCTTTATAATCTTTAGACTTCTAGTTTCTAACTGCACGCGTCTAAAATTAATAGCCACCACTCAAGCTAACAACATAGAAAACTACAGTCTCTCCACTAATATTGTCATCACAAGCTAGGGTTTGAAGTTTCCTCAAGAACTTGCCCAAGAAAATAAACAGAAATGATTGTTTCTAAAGGTCAAAAGCCCCATTTTAAATGGATTCCAAACTTTTATGAATTCCTTTCAATATGTCAGTTGGGTCTGAGACCCTTGATTTTATACTAAAGACGTTTAACAAAATAATCATTCCTCACCAAGTCAAACAATAGTATCCACAAAGAAATAATGCCCCTTCATAATAATGTTCCCAAATTTCATCAAAACAAACATGTTTGAGCAACACATATCTCGCGAGGGTAAATCATATTTTAAATTTAATTACCAAGTCAACAAACTAACATGACTTCTAAAACATAATTTCTTATGCTAAGTCTCAATCGTTAAGCCTTTTAAATAATCAATTCATCGATAATGCCTTTCATAATGTTACCAAAATAACTATCGATAATAATACTTTAATGCCAAGGTTCAATCAGACAACATACCAACACAATGATTATCAAACAATCATATCATTAAAATCAAACCAAGGATCACACAACCCTTATATACTTGTAGACACTAGAAAACACACATTACACATAAGGTCTCCTATTCAAAAAATACCAAAAACATTATAAAACACAATAATCCCAAAAAAATCAAATAATCCCAAAATATCAAACAAAAAATATAGAACCCCACAAAAATGGTGATAAAAGACACCTCATCACTCATTTACTATCCCTCACCCACTCACATTTAATTTTGTCCATCCCACCTACCCATTTGCATACTCAATGCATTATGGACCCTTATCATCTCACCCATTTATCGACTTTGCACCCATATGTGTCACATTCCCCTATGCATTGAAAAACTATATAACACCACTCACCCCCATTATTCCAACCCCCTAATTCTTTGTGCACTTGAGCCCATACTTGAGTTTAAACTTCTTTGATCACATATTTTGGTTTTTCAGGTCTTGGAGAAGTGAAGGCGGATCACAAAGGATAGGTGCAACTTGTTACATCACTGTTTTAGAAAAAGTTCAACACTGGTGTCAGTCGCAACTGCGATTGGCTTATGATCTTCATGCAATTTTAAGTGAATTATTTGAGTCAGATATACTTTTCATTTACATGCATTGTTTTGTCTTTTTTTCAATAAAATGTCTTTTAAATCTCCTTAGGTCCCCTAACCATTAAAAACAACTAACATTTTCTAAGTGGGATTGTGTGCAGGTTTTGATGCAGATCAGGAACTTTCTGCCCACTTTATTCATTAAAGAACCCATGATTGTCTCTCACTTTTTCAATGGCAGCGTAATCCCATTATTTTTAGTAGCAAATATTTAGTGATTTTTATATCTACTAATACATCTTGCATGTGATCCAAATCTAGACATACAATACCAAGGCTAAATACCAAAATCCAAGTCAAACGAATCATATTGACTTTCTAAGTTACAACAATCATACATATTTTGAGAAGTCAATCATACTGATAACACCTCTTATAACATATATATATATATATATATATATATAATATCATATCATAACCTGACAATACAAATGTTCACCATGAAAAGTTGAAAACATTGATAGGTTGATAATTTATTGTTCTAGGTGAGCCAAACAATAATAATTACAAACCACACATTATAAAAGATTAGCATACCACCTTATTAAACACTAAGGCAGTCTAACTATCAACTAGTGTTAATGTTAGAAGTATAAGATATACAAATACATATCTTACACGTAGTGATGAGAGAAAAGGTTAACAACATAACCATTTACCCTTTCACATAATAATTCTTCGTGGTCAAGGATAAATCTTCTTAACAGGTACATACTAAAAGGTAAGATACATGTTTACAAGTCCAATCTCTCTTTGCTAATGATATTATCATACTTGATGCATAAAATATATATCTTGTTCCAATAACACATAAGTGAGATCTTAATGGTCAACATCATACACCAAAATCAACTACACACACACACACACACACACACACACACACACACACACACACACACATTCATATTCCTTATGAGCATAATGCCATGAAAAATAAGGTTACAATAATTTAATAGATGATGTCGGTACAAGTTATGACTCCTAATGGTCAATTAACTTCATTACTTAAAGCTTACATATATAGTGATAACTCCTTTAATGCATAAAAAAATACTAGTGTTGGACTACCATCCATTATGAGGGAGATTAACCAAATTCATATAGGTTTGGCAACTCAAATAAGTCAGAATTTTCTATACCCTTAAAACAAATTAGGTACAATCAACAATCAATAGATAACAAAAAAGGAATGGTCAAAACCGAGATCAACAAAATTTGATAACTTACAACAATGGATGTAATTCATTCTACCCCAACTAGGATTTGGCAAGATATTTTTTTTCAATTTTCAGTCAACTTTAGTTCCATGTCAAAAGAAGAAGATACATTCTCATAAATTCAAAATTAGAGAATGAATTGACCTTATAATTGTAGGTTCAACAAACCAATCTAATCCAATAAGGTAGTTTTACTTGCAACCTGCTATAAAACAAAATTATTTATTCAAAACAGATGAGGAAACCGCGGTTTCAAAATTCTTTGTTTCCATATGGAGTAAAAAAACAACTCCAATGCAACTGTAACTTGTTACGAGATGAAAACTATTTTAGCATCATGATCCATCTGGTAGCTACAATTGAGAACTCAAATGTAAGAGAGAAATTCCATGCGTAACACAACCACCTAATCAACTTGTAGACTTAAGAACCAAGTAGGAATAATATACATGCTAACAATCATATCATTAATGATTATGATTTGATAAAAGACTTAAGATATCCTAGGGAATTCCCCTTATCATTGATATCTGACAATGTACTAGGCCACGAAATGTCCACAATCATGTGGATAAACCTAGGGTGTGAAACAATCTTATTAATTAACCAATCATGAGGGAAAACCTTGAGTCCATCCGAAGTCAACCCCAATCCCCCTTGATATACTTGTCATGTATGGAAAATTATACCTAGGTTATCTAACCCTTTATACATGTCACCCCTAGTTTAAGTACACCTCTCTCAAATATTCACATTCCCACTTATAACTTACCATCAAAATATCCCTTTAGCAGCCATCAATTGCACAAAATTTAATCAAACAAAGAGTACAACTCAAGTAATCATAATTCTTGTAATTGTCCCATACCAATTATGAAAATAATAGTTACACGCTTTCTAAACTAGGTTCGCTCACAACAACATTCAAACTAGAAGCAAAATTCAAGCAATAATATTACTCATAATTTTCCCATACTGATTACGAGTGCCACTGTTACAAGGATTCTAAACCCCTAATTTACCACATCAGAACAAAAGCAAACCCGAAATAGGATACTAACAATTACAATCCTTGTAGTTGTCCTATACCATCTACGAGCATTATCAATGCATGGATCCCAAACTAAGTTCATCAACACAACCTGTGGAATCTATATTGTTCCATAAATAACCTCATGTTGAAGATAATAGTCTTAAGTATTCACATGTGCATTAACCCAAACTAGGTGTGGGATTATAGAAATAATGATTCCTATATTTATCCCATACCAACTATGAGAGTTTATGATTTCCTTAATCCTAAACTTAGTTTTCTACGATTAATCTCTAAGATTTCTGCAAGCGAAGTAATTAGTAGACTCATTAGGCCATGTGTTGCAACGCTCGCTCTAATACCAAAATGTAGTGGACCGTATTCTAGTTCCTAGAAAATACGACTGATTTTTTTTAATTTCCCTACCGGAAGAGGAGTGTTACTTTCCTTTCACGCTCGTAGATATTTCTACATCATAACCCAATTATAGGCTTAATGTAATTAGATCATTAATTTCTCACTATTTCATCCAAGTACAATCAATGTACTAATTGCACTAGATACGATCATTTCATATTATAAGCCATAATAATTTAGCAATCATTTCTTTTCATATCACTCCAACACAAATCCAATTTAATTCATTTTTTATTCCATTCCTCTAGCTAATTCCATATCAAAGTCTTATATAATAATATTTATACCTTAGACCCTTAACGAAGGTTAATCCATTCAACCGATGTATCTAGTATCATTACTAGTTACAAGTTGCAAAGCAAAAGGAAACAATGCTAATAACCTCAATCAAAATACTTGAAAGGTGAGGTTCAATTAATAAGTATAACATATTCTCATTTGAATCACCACCCATACTAGCATTTTCCATATGCTCAAGGAAACATTCTTAGTTTATTCTTAATTCATTACTCAATGTTACATGTTGTCATCACGTCTTTTAGTTCTTGTTACAATGTGCATGTCCCATCTGTACCTTACATAGAAGGGTATGAGAAATTACCATTCCGACGAGACATATAGTTACTTATTAATTTTAAAAATAACCCGAATAGCTTCATTTAAATGTTTGATAGACAAGATAGATCTTGTCATCATTTATAATGGTACTACCCATAACCTTATTCATCTGCCTATTGAATTTGTTTAATAATTTATCAATATTTTGATAGATGTTAACCCTAGTGTATTTACACAACTGATACTAGATTGTAGCATTCAAGTTACATTGACTCAACTATTATGATTCCTTTCTTAATTCTTGATAATATCTTCATATAGATAAAACAACAACAAATTATATCTAAGGCTATCCCTTTGCATGCAATTTACAACCAACATCATTTTTAATTTATATTCTTTCGTTCCATCAAACTCAAGTTTTAAAACTTCCAATTGAGGAAATATATTAATTGTAACTACTAGGATTCTTGTTTTTTTCTCTCTAATTAACTTTTGGGTTATTAATTCTTTAAAGCAAAGAGAACACCAATTTTTGCAAGAGGAGATTTCCTCCTTTTCCAGACTTAGGGAGGCTTAATCTACTTCCCATAAGGTCATCTAACTCATAAGTATCTATGTCAAGCACCTTTACTTATCACATTCATATTGCTTTAATAGTCCTTGCTTTTTTATGCATTCAAAAGATAGTAAAAATCTTCTTGGTTATAATTCCACATTTTGAAATTCAAGTGTAATCATCTAATTCATGTTATAGGAAGACCTTATTATGCATCTACAAGGAGACCATGTCCCGTAAGGGTTGTTTGTAAGCCAACCAAAGGTCTTGCTTACTTACCCCATTTAAGTATATAAGCTTAATCACAAAACAAGTATTATCCAAAGACCCTGTAATGTCACAACATGGTTTTAACAAGATTATTTTTATACCAGGTCTTTTCCTTCACGAAGTTTTTTAGAATAATTTCCTTTTTAGTTTCTTCATACTTCCTTATTTTATGCACACTCTATATTCAAAATGGGATTTTACCCTTTCTATGACTAAGAGAAAATTGGTCCATTGGGATATGTACTTATTTATTTTTCTATTAATCCCTTACGAGAGAGAGAGAGAGAGAGAGAGAGAGAGAGAGAGAGAGAGAGAAGAGAGAGAGAGAGAGAGAGAGAGAGAGAGAGAGAGAGAATAGAGAGAGAGAGAGAGAGAGAGAGAGAGAGAGAAGGAGAGAGAGAGAGAGAGAGAGAGAGAGAGAGAGAGAGAGAGAGAGTACATACATACAATTTGTTCTTCTAAACCCACGTAGTTATGTTACCTCAACATAACTTGATGTCAGTTGATATTACAAAAAACTCCATGAGAGTTTACATCCTTAACCTTTCACTAAAGGTACTAGACATAGTCATAGTAGGAGATTATATGTGTCTAGGCTACATTATACATTTTTTTATAGCACATTTATTTCTTCATGCAAAAGTAGACATCATGCCATTTTACACATTAATCATTATTGGGTGAAGAGGTCCTATTTTTCCAAATTGATATAGCGTAATTAACTTATCTAGTTGCAAACTTCGGTATGAGAGTGACAAGTGTTAGAGACTTCCGGGTTAGACTTTAATTGATATGCATTCCAAGATAATAACGAATCAATCTACTACTATATACATCATGATAACAACAAACTTAAGTTTGAGCATATCTAACCAACCTTCTCGATAAAATATACTTATCAACAAAAAAGTATGTTACTTAAACATAATTAAAACCTTATTCATTAAATTCCTTTCAAATATACAAAAAACAATGTCAAACTACTTTGAGTGAACAACAACGAGTTACAACAACTTATATTTCTTGAACAAGTAAATCCTGAATTCTTCCTCATATCCTAATTTATGGAAGTGCAAATCATAATGAATAAATGTAATTCCTTTTATAGACAACCCCCCTAATCTTATTTCATTGCAACAAGGAGAGATTATTCAAGGTAAATTAGAAAACATTATTTCTCCCATCCTTCTAACATGTACCTGCATTATATTTTCAGTTAGTTTAAAGAACCGACGTGATTATCCTTTCTATATACTTGCATAACCTCTTATGTGCAAAGCACCCAATAGAGTCAGAGAGAGAAAAACAACACTTTTCCATACTCTTTATTCCATTAAAGTGCCATCGTGGCCAAATAGAATTATGCACAAAGAGAGACAAAAATTCACCCAGACACTTTATTCCATCCAAATGTCATAATGGCCCAACAAACTCAAACAAAGAGAGAGCCACATCATTATTCAACTATTGAAAAACAACATAATATGATATCTAAACCAACAAATTGAATCCTTAAGAGCCACGTCATTATTCAACCAATGAAAAATAACATAATATGTCATCCAGATGAGCGAACCGAATCCTTATTCCTTTCCACAATAAATACATTGAAGACAACAGGGTTTTGAGAGAACAACAAGGTAAATCCCCAAATTACTCTATGAGCAAAAAGAAATGTGTACCTATAGGTGTATATGTATATACACCTAAATTCTTACCTACATTTGTATATACGTAAATACACCTGTATTCCCTTTTTAACCAATAATATAGGTATATACATGTCTATACCCATGCACGTCATATGCGTATTTTCATAAATGTGAAACATATTCATGCATACCAATATCTACATTTTCTGTCTAGAATTTAACCACATAACCAAAGAAGATAAAAACCATTCTTGTAATTCATACATGAAACATTATACTTATGCCCATAAACGACTATGTAAGAACAAAGAAAGAAAAATCATGCCTGTATTATCAACAATGGCGACCATGCCCTTAGATGAGTTGAGTTCCTTCTCATGCAATGGTTGCACTCAACACGGCTTTATAATCTTTAAACTCCCAGTTTCCAAATGCATGCATCTAAAATTATCAGCGACCACTCAAGCTAACAACCATACAAAAATAAATTCTCTCCATTAAGTGTGCCGCAATGAGCTAGGGTTTGAAGTTTCTCCAATAACTCGCCCAATACAATAATCAAAATTGATTGTTTCTAAAGGTCAAAATCCCCTTTTTAAATAGATTCCAAACTTTTATGAATTCCTTTGAATATGTCGGTCGGGTCCGAGACCCTTGCTTTTCTACTAGAGATGTTCAATAAAATAATCATTCCTTACCAAGTCAAACAACAATATCCACAAAACAATAATGCCCCTTGATAATAATGTTCTCGAATTTCATCAAAATAAACATGTTCGAATCACACATAACTCATGAGGGTAAATCATATTTTAAATTTAATTACCAAGTCAACAAACCAACACGACTTCTAAAATGAAATTTCTTATGTTAAGTCTCAACTGTCAAACAATTTAAATAATCAATACATCGATAATTCCTTTCATAATGTTACCAAAGCAACTATCAACAATAATAATTTAATGCTAAGGTTCAAAGAGACAACATACCAACACAATTATTATCAAACAATTATATCGTTACAATCAAACCAAGGATCACATAACCCTTATATACCAAGGCTAAATACCAAAAGCCAAGTCTAACAAACCATACTGACTTTCCAAGTTACAAGAGTCATACATATTTTGATAAGTCAACCATACTGATAACGCCTCTTATAGTATATACAATATTGTACCATAACCCAACAATACAGATGTTCACACATTATCATGCAAAGTTAATAAATACATAATGCACATTATAACAAATTACCATATTGCTTTATTAAACACTAAGGCAGTCTAACTATCGGCTAGTGTCAATGTTAGAAGTATAAGACATACACATACATTTCCTACACGTAATGATAAGAGAAAAGGTTAACAACATAACCATTTACCCTTCCACGAAATAATTCTTCATGGTTAAAGAAAACACTTCTTAATACGTACCTACTAAAAGGTAAGATAACAATTTACAAGTCCAGGGTCTCTATGCTAACGATATTATCATGCTCGATGCATACAATAAATATCTTGTTTCAATAACACATAGGTGATACCTTCATGGTCAACATCATACACTAAAATTATATATACATATCATCAACATAATGCCATGATAAATAAGGTTACAATAATTTGATAGATGATGCTGGTGCGAGTTATGACTCCCAACGATTAATCAACTTCATTATGTAAAGCTTACATCAATATTTAGTTGGTGCATTGCTCGATATCACCTTTACTAATCTAATCAAGCCTATTGATGGCTTGCACAGACGTCAAATTTGGGGTTCCCAAAATGGGATGTGACAGTAGCCAATAATGCTAGTTAAGAAAGGGACATGTAGGAATTAGTTAATTTAGTGCACAATGATTTATGGGTTGAGATAAATGTCAAGGATTAATTTCCAAATACTGTAAGTTTAGAGTTAGGTATCTACAATAACCTATTGTACCCAATAAATGAAAAAGGGCCACATATTTATAAGCCCTATGATAGAAACAAAGATATATGCCTTTGATAACTAACATATAGATCCAATCTATTCCACCACCATAGAATTGTAGCAAAGTAATATACAAATGAAAAAGATCAAAACAAATGAAAATAAAAGAACATCATGATAGAAAAAAAAATGTAGAGATAAAGATACGTGCATTGATCATGAAATCCATCTCCATAAGTACAAATTTATGTGTTTCAATCCATTCCACTACACCAATGGCTACAAGTAGGGTTTCCTAGAACATTGCCATTACATGAAATCAACACCCACAATAGAAAAATGGTAGAGACATAATAATAGGAAAAAAAGGAGAAAACACATATCTCAGCTCTAGATATGTACCTACATTTACTTATATGATGGGAAGACCATTTATATCAAAGCCTTCATAGTTGGTGAAAGAAAAATCTTGAAAGCTTGAAAATAAATGTGCCAACAACTCCAAGATTTAGGTAGTCACCACCAATGTATTCAACCTAAGCTCCTCCAACATACAAAGGATATGGCATGAATTCATGGAAAAACATATGATGTTGACATTATATTGAAAGTTACAAACCTAAGATTGGGAAACATCTTCATTATAACTTTTGGTGAAACCCATAGGTATCCTAAAAAAAGAGCTTCTCTATGAATGAACCCTCATATGAATGAACCCTCATTGGTTAAAACATGCCAAAACATGTTATAAACGACCACACAATACGAATTGCTAAATATGGAATGATTGTCATTGATGCAACCCCTCTAAGTATGGATCAAATGGGTGCCTTTGCCTTTGCCTCCTCTTCTACAAATAATGTTGGCAACATCATTGCTAGAGCAAAAAATGCAACGCAAGTGAAATTGTCTAATGTTCCTTTGATCTTCACAAAGAGAAAGTAATTAAAGTCCACTACAAAGAGTAATAAAACTGAAACACACCACCTGAAGATGTAATTGCATCGATGGTCCACCTCCTATAAGACATTGACACTCTCGTAGTAAAATATAGAATGTAGATGCAACTGCATCGATGGTCCACCTCCTATCAGACATTGACACACTATACAAATTAGTTATGGATGCTCGGTCTACCCCAAAGCGCTACAGTAATAGCTCCACTAAATCCAATTAAAGTAATGCTTATTGGCTCAACCGAATTTAGTACATGCACAACAACCTTAAATTTTTTTATTATGTTGATAGGCATTCTGTAATGACATCAATGAGTGGAGTGTAATGGAGTGAGTTGTTCACCTTTATGCTTGACCTTCAATTTGACATCAATTCGATCGTCTAATTGAAAATTGAATGTTAAATTTGACCATCACTTAAAAGTTTTTTCCTTGGAGAAATCAATTGAAATTTGGAATCTTGGCCATATGGTAGAGTTTGGAGCCCTTTTTACCCTAAAACATTTTGTTTTGAGCCCGACATAATGGTATAGATAGATGGATGCCATTTCTCACTAATCGGTGGGAAATTGGTGGAGATGTAACAAAGTTATTAATAAATGTGGTATGTGAAAAATTCAAGATAAAAAACTCAAGATTGATATCTCTCAATGTATTTCAGATGGATGCATTTAAAATAGTTGTACTAACCCTCTATTTTTTGTGGTTTCCTTTAACAATGCCAAGAGAAAAAACCCTACATGATTAAGAGATGACACCTCTATAAGGTGGCAAAACATCACTCCCCTTCCCTATTATCATTTGGGGATGTGTTGTCAATAACTTTATTGTGACACTTTATGCTATCTTAAACAATCGACACCTTTAAAAGAGACATCTCCAATGTTTTCAAATTCTTAAAAGGAGTAGATTATTCTTCTCCCATGGCATACTTCCACCATACATCACACATCTTTATGTGTATAATCTAGAGCTTGGTCATGTGATTAAAACCACGAATATGAATTTTGAATAATAAATAAGGCATGGGAATAAATACCCTTATGGCAATTCATAAGGGAGGTCTCACATGTCAAAATGATCATTAAGTTGATTATAGCCCAAAAGATAACCTTAAGAGCACCGAGGCTTAAACCTAGGTGGTTTGCATGGCTACCCTCCTTAATTAAATGGATAGAAAGATGACATGGATGGAACACAAGATGAATAAGTGGGGGATCAATTTGTACAAATGCCCAAACCACTAATAAAGTGATTTACAACTATGTGAGAGAAAAGTTCAAATACACACGTGGATAAAACAACTCAAAACCTACATACGAAAAAACATCAAACAAAAAATGAAGATGTTCATAACCTAGTTGGGGACCATATCATACCAACTTAGATGCAAGACAAATAGGTAGAAGATCCTAAAAGAAAGATGAGAAGAGAAAATATGTATTCCCTACCCATCAAGTATAGTAGAGGCGTTTACTTGGAAGGAGTTGCCAAATCAGTTCTTGTTGTAATTCAAACGGTCTGAGCCTTACTGATATTCTGATAATTTATCAATGGTTGCAGTCTTATTAGTTCTTTACATGCATCTATAAAAATTCTCAACATGCACATTTAAATCTGGAAATACATTAGCTTCACTTCCTGTCATTCCATCGACTTGTAACTCTTGTTTTTAATTTATTTATTGGTTCACGTGTTATGTAAGTTTTAATTATCTTGTTTTAACTTTTAGTGTGTTGTGTCAATAAGTTTTTTTATTTAGTATTTAAATACGTGTGCCTAGAAAATAAATAGTTTGTTCTTTATAAAGAGTCAAATTATCTTCTAGAGTCTTTGTTAAAGTTTGTTTTTTAAATGTTAAGTCTTACGTAATTATAATTTTTTTTTAGGAATTTGGTTTAATTTTGAGGTCCTTTAAAAGTGAAATGCATGGGGATAATTCTTTTGTTTAGTTTTAGTTTTATATTTGTTTAATACATTTCAGTATTTATTTTTAATTTTGATTTTATGTGTTTATTTTAAAATAAAGTCATTGTATTAGTCTTATGGCGCATTTTCTTTGGAAGTCAATTAAAGAATCCGATGCAGTTCTAAATGAGTTGCAATTTACGTCGGAGAGGATAACAATGTTTAGTTTATTGGAGTTGTAATTTTTCTATTTTAAGTTTGTGTGATGGGGAGAGGACAATATAGTAACTTCCAACAAAAAAAACATTGCCTACTATGCCTTGATGGATGTCCGTACGTTGCTATAAAGGTCGTACTTTGTTATGGGCCACACATATGTTGGTATATGTGAGTTTATCAGGGTGAATATACAGTTGTTTAATTTGATGAAACAATCACAATGTCTCTTGACGATGACCATGTCTTCTGTAAGATACAACTATGATATTCATTTAAAAGATAACATGTTGTATCATTTGGTTGAACACTTGGCGTTTATTTACAAAAGTTCATATTTTGACATTTAAATGTTCCAAAGCGTAGACAACAATCCCATTTTGTCAGTATCCTTTAATCACTTCATTCCATGAGATGACATATCTCTAGGGAATTTTATGTTTGGTGGGTAGATGAGATTAAGAAACCTGCCAATGATACCCAAGATGTTGTAGCGGAAGAGCATCTCCACGCTTCTTATAAACGAGGCTTCCGTCTTTGTGTTCTTATCCATCCGATTCTACTCCCATTGTACATATTCATCAGCATTTGCAACCACTTGCACCACTTAGGCACAGAGAGTGGTTTCCTGTTTACATTTGCCGGCATACTCCTCGCCTTGTTTCACCATATGCAACAAACGGGTCTCCAACCCAATTAGTTTAAATTTGCCAAAGTACTCCCAACCTGTGCCAAAATATAGAGGAATTTTGTTAGATATAGTTGCAAATGTTTTGATAGACATGTATGCAAAATGTGGAACCTTACATAAAGACATGTGAACTGTTTAGCAAAATGTAACTTATGTTCTTCGCTCAAACATCTATCATAGATCATAGAATATATTTTACATCCAAACCATATTATACACATTAAATTCAAGCCCTCTCCAGCGTAACTCATTTGCAATTACTAGTTATCTGTAGTTACTTATGATGATGTCCTAACATTTATTAAACATAACCCAACATAATACACGCTCGTGGTAAGCCTCACTTCTTTACGGCTAGACCACCCCACACGGACTGGCTGTTTATTTTGTTAAAATATTCTTCCCCTCGACATATTTATATTTAAAAAATACACAATGCATTTTTACAGGTTTTAGAGGAAAAACCCAATGATCTAAAACCCTATCGAGCGACTACATCTAAAATCCTTCTGAAAAATAGACAACATTGTTATCATGATTCATATCAATCCACCTGCAAAAAACTAGCTATACATTCCTCAGAAGAAATGACAAGTGTGTCAAGGTCTGCAATGGGTTGTTTCAGAAGTATTGGAGGCACGGTTCGAACAGCAGCAGCATCATCCTCAAGAAGAACAAGCTCATCCCCATTTTCATTTTCTGCCAATGCCAATGCCCCACATCGTCGCTTCTCTTTTATCTCCAGGTTTAAAGACTTAAATCGCCTGTCTATTTTCTTATTGCATTGCATTTTTTCTTTCTCTTTGAAAGATTGCATCTCACCAAAGTTAATTTATATAAATACGAGATTAGATGGCTTTTTAACGTTTTAGGTTAAATTGGTATATAAGATTTATCAAAACATAGCTACTTCATTAACTCATGTTAATCAGGTGTATAGGATTCATTAATGATTAAATTATAGCTATTTGTTGTTTTGAAGCCTGTTTTCTGGTTAATCTTGGATGAGTTTCTGATAATGATTACTTTTACCAAACTAGTTAGGACCTATCAAGGTGTATTGACAAATTGATTGAACTTTCGCTTTGTTTCCCAAGTCAACCTGGGTGATGTCTTTGTTTTTTTTAACAACATTTCCTTTCTCTTTATGCTGGGACTCTTTACACGTGCCTGATATGAAGTGCCAACTGATTGTGGGCTGCCCTTAACAAATTGCGGGGTAAGCTTGGCTCACATTCTTAAGATTTGTGAACACAGGTGACATTTGAATGTATGTCATATGCTGTGGGGTTATGGGCGACCTTAATCATGACACCTCCAACTAACCACCTGTATGTTGGAGTTATTGGCTGGGTTTTTTCAACAGGGGAATTTGAATCCATGTCACGCTTTTATGAATGTTGCCCATTACCATTACACCACAATTCCTTGGACTTTCCTGCCCATGCCCTCGTTTCTTTATGTCGCACCACAATCCCTTGGGCTTGTCTGTTGATCCACTTATTTCATTGTATTTGTTCATCTTCTTTTGTGGATCGCATTCCAAAGTAAATAAATGTTGTTAAATGTATACAAATGATATGAGATGAGAACTTCTGACATCTTTAGATATCTACATAATTAGATGTTTGTTGCTGTGTGTGTCAGTTCTACAACACACCGTCTAGTCTTCTGTTTAAAATTTCAAGTTTATTTGTCTGTGATTGCAAATATGTGTGTAGTTCATGCCTAATATCAATATATACAATGGCAGGTTACCGGTAGAATTGGGGTGCTGCTTGGAGTCACTTATCCCATTGCATAATGCTGTTGCAAGTGCTCGATTGACATCTCGACTAGCTATCAACTCTCGATCGTTGTCTCAGGGTACCCTCTGTCGAACTTCCCCAGATCGGTAGTTTTTTACTTTGTGAGTTTGCAATCCCTTTAACAAAACAGTTATCATCATCTAGATATTTAACTTTGTAGGGAGTTTGTTTTTGTCGGTTAAATACTAGGTCCAAGGGTTTTCTATTCTGTCAAAATTCACCCAGGACTTTTATAGGAGTTTATTGGAAAACATAATCATTGGTGGAGCAAGCTTAGTAAGATTTGAATTTGGGTCATCATGGCAATTGCACTGATCTTACCAGTAGATAATGACTTGCAGGATGCTTTGTTGGGAATTCTAACTGTAGATAACCATAGCCGATTTACAGCCTCATTATTCTAAATGCAAAAATATTGAGAATAGTCCTTGCAAAAAACCCACAATATGATATTCTGAATATAGAACAAAGAATGGAATCAGATTTTAGTATCAAATCTGCAGTATGTTGCAATACTGATCTGAAAGCCCAAAACCCCAACCCCCACATCTTCTTCTTTGTTTTTATTTCCAAGTGCCACTTATACAGAATTTATATACATATTAGCAGTTTACCGGATAACTATGCAAGCTTGAGCCTTGGTCCCCATGAAACTGTAACCAATCATATGTGTATTACTTGTAAAACTGGATTGCCATAATTTTTTTTGTCTTTCTACGAGTAGCAAAAAGTTTACTACACTGAATAGGGTTCTGACCAACAGTTTATTGTGTATTTTAATAGGTATATAGGGTTTGTTTCTGTCCAGAAGAAACTTATATTATCAAGTACTAATAAACATGTTCAGTGCAGAGGAACTGTATGGGGAATGTGGAGATTCTTTACCACAGCATAAGTTATAAAAAACTGGACATAGCCTTGAAAGAAGAAAATGATAAATTTCGGTACTAGATACTCGTAGTCAAGTCACTAATGCTTGCAAATGATATACTCAACCCTGCTAGAAAACGAGTTGGATGAACTTGCTCAGATTTTGTCAAACTGTGCAGTACCAGCAAGATCTTAATAAGCTTGGAATGCTACAATTTACATACAGTATTTAAAGATTAAATATGTTTGACTCTCTTAAGTTTTTCAGTGAGTTTTTTTTGGAGTGCAAAGTCAACCGTTACTCTTTAACTTTCTGATTCATTGCTGATTTTGAGTCTGGTAACTATGGTTGAGGGTCATTTTCCAATTTGTATTTAGAGGCCTTTAAGTTGTTTAACTTGAATTTTTCTCTCAATAAGATATCCATATTTAGACTTGGGTCCTAATTTATTAGGGATACGTGAAAGGAGCACTGTTTGTTTGCAGTTTTGGGGTGGCCGATCTGCATGCAGTGTTTTGATTTGGGGGTTTTCCGTTTGGTTGATATGAGATAGTAAATCACTTGTATTGCTCTTGTATTGTGCTTCACTAATCACAATACATAAGTTATAACTATCATTTTCTTTGCCCGAGTTATTACTTTTTTGATTTTGAGCAGGCAATGCTCAGGGATAACGCTTGCGCCAGCTTATTACATTTCTCTGAGTTCTTATCCTCGACTGTTAGGGAAATCTCCCTACACTTACGTGCATATCTACCTCCCTAACGTGCACTTCCACAATGGTCACACCTGGCCTGCATGCGATCCCGCTGACCCAGGGATTTCACTAACACAGGGATAGAGGCTAGGGAATCCTGCTCCATGCATGCTTCTGCTCGTGCCCGTTAAAACTCAAATTCTATCACCTCTGCATACCCAACAATAGGGGTTGCACTGGGCACTGGCTCAAAGTTTCAAACATGTTATCAGACCTAAGGGTTTGAACCCTGTATTCCACTCAGCTTGTCATGTTCTTGCATCCATGGCTTCTCGGAAGCCCAAACGAAAAGGGTTTGTTGATTGCAGATATCTAAGCACCCCAGATGGCTATTCTATCAGCAAATGTTTGCAAGCGATTGTGGACTGTTGGTGAGCGATGGATAATTTTTATTATTTGTTTGGGGGTGAATCTTTGGGTTGTGGAAAATTTACTGTGGCACATAAAAACATGGAATTTATTCAATGACCCTAGTTGCAAGAGTTGACTGTTTTCAACACAACCTAGTCAAACTCTCTTCTTTGAACATTATACTGTTTAAAGATTTTATTTTTTGGCCAAAACTATTTGAGTCTCTAGGCTGCAAAATCTCAGCAGGCGCTTTGGTCATAATTCATAAATATTTCTTGCGTTATCATATTGGTGGATATACTAATGTTGGCTTTTGGTCATAAACTTGTCAAAGCCTGAATGGTTGCACCTTGAGATCAGATTATCTGTCTGGGATACTTGGTATTGTGTGATCATATTCTATCTATCCTTTGAGATAACATTATATCTGTGGCCATAATATTCATGGTGTAGTTGCAACCTGCTATAAAAAATGATTTATTGTACAAATAGGGTCATGGGGTTACCAACTTACCTGTGCCAAGGCATAAGGTGAGGTCCGAGGATGACAAAGTTTAGTATGGAGGACAAGAGAATATTTATCTTACAATTATGTTTTCTCTCGATGCATGAGAATACAAAGAAAGCTTTAATTTAGCATTTTAGCATGGGAGTAGAGCTTGAAGATCAAGCATACAGAGATACTAAAATTTTGATATCTCAAGACCTAGTGTTGAGAAAAGTAGAAAGGGTCTAGGGCCGTGTACTTGCTTATTTGGTTGGTTTCTTATTTGAATCATATCAGATGACACAATTCATAACTGGGAAGAATGTTTCTCAGCAGAAAACAAAATATCCTTGACTTGAATGTTAAGGGAATCTATATGTGTTTGGCACAGGCTTTCCCTGTTTCATGATGTAGCTGATTGGATTGGTTCATGGTTGCATTGTGATGTAATTCTTTTTTCTTCTTTGGAATCTAAGACTATTATGTACTGGTGGGAATATTTGGGCATGGAGGTGCTTTTACCAAATTTTAAATCACCGCCCTTGAGGAAGAAGATTGTGATTGTTTGAGGATGACAGTGATAAGCCTGTTTTAGGATAATCACAAAAGAGACAGCCTTTTATTAAAATGGCAATGGAAGGAGATGAAGTAGAAACAATATCAACTTTGGAATAGGAGAATGAAGAGGGTGTGGAGTATGTACTAGCGTCCGAAGGCGAGAACATGACTAAGGATAACAAGCATCGAGGAAGAAGCCCTGTCATCTGAATCCCAGCATAGGAGATGATTTCCAAAATCCATGTACCCCACGAGGAATCAAATTCTTTAACAGCTATCCTCTCTGATTTCTTCTTGTACTTATAATTTGCATGCTATTGGTGATGTTAAGCACTTAGAGGGTACAACATTGGGTTCACTAATTACAGTGTATTGCCAGTCCCTTTCAACACCAATGCAATTATTTCATGGTTGGATTTGCCGCCCAGAACTGTTGATTGTATACCCTCTGTTTCTGGACTTGACTATGCCTTGGAGTGGATTAATAAAATGGTTGTGTGCACTTTACTTGATATTATTGAGATGGCTAATTCTCATGATCCCTCTTCTCCGGCGGATGTGGACATCGATTTGCAAATGCAGCCTAAGCCATCTGTTATGCTGCCTAAGCAGGCTGAAAGCTCGCAGATAGCTTTCACAAATTTCCACTGAAGTCTATCGAGGAGTGCCATTATCATCTATCCCTTGCAATGGCAGTTTCAGCTATGGATGTCAAGTCTGAGTTAGTGAATGATCCACATGATCATGGGCAGTTTGTACCCATTTTCTTTAGCATAGGAGGGGAGGACTAATTTTTCGTCTTTGAACCAACTTGCAGCTCTATGTAAACAGCTGCCTGAGTTTCACGGCAGCATTATTCTGAAGCTGAGTACCATACAGTGTATACGGTTAAATGGAAAACTGTACCTTTACATTAGTGGAAATGATAAATGAGGCCTGTGCTTTTATAAAAACATAGATGGGAGAACATTTCCAGGAGACTTATTGACCTAATACCAGACATCGGGCACTCATGTGTGGAAGCTGATAGAAGAAGTTCAAATTGCTAGAAAAAAATGTTCATGATCAGAACACTTGGACCAATCAATCAACTATATGTGTAGGAAAAATTGCGGAGCCAATACATATTAGCTAGGCTACAAAAGCATGTGGCAGACAAATTTATAGGAAATACTAATAATCTCGAGGCTCAATCAAGAGGAAAAAGAAAATTATAACTCAGTATTTGAACTCTGGAATATGTTGGATCCTAGCTGGTGTAAAAGGCCGACTCATTACAGCAAAAATATAAACTTTAAAGACCTGTGGGAAAACGCTGCTGATCTTGTTAAGGAAACAATAGAGTCAAATGAACAGATGGAAAAGCAAAAGAAGAAATAAGCGGGCCTAAATAAGTGGGAGACTGAAAGTGATGAATTTAGATTGAATTTGGCTTAAGAAACATGCAACTTTTCCCTGAAATTGGAAAAAAAATTTGGAGTAGAAAAATAAAACTTGGCCTTGGAATCTTGAATTTTGCCGATTCAAGCAGATTTAATAACAAGATAAAGGCTATTGTAATATGTGAACTAGGGTTTATTCTAAGTTAGATATTATTTGTTGTATTAAGATAATTCAGAACAACAAATACATAAATCCACAGTCCTAAATTATGTAAGGATAATGAAATTGCTCAACACACTTTGAATATGATAGTAAAAGTAAACTAGGGTTAAGGTTTGGGAAAAAATCACCATTTTTCAAGCTGAGACTGTGTGATAGTGAGCTGAAACTGGATGAGAGAGTTGTGCAAGGTGTTGTCAAGAAAATATGGGGATCTGGAACTGAGCGTGGGACAAGTTTGTCCAATAGGAGACAAATTCGTGGCCGAACATGTCCAGTGATCTATGAATGTGTCCTTTGGGGTTTTGATATGTGATCTGGCTTTGGCTCCTGCTTCGCTTGTGTCTTTGGACCTGTTTTCTATACCTAGATCTTTGCAATGATGCTTCTATACCTATATATGTCTTCTCCTTGCTTATTGACCTAAAAAGGAGTTAGTCATCATTTGCATTGGTTTGACCTCGCTACACCCCTGCCGGTGATGAGCGATGCACTACGTATCATTACTCCGAAGAGGGATAAAGCCACATGTAATTATCCAAATCGTATGATGACATGGAGGTTAGATAAAGTAAACAAGATGGAGCCCTTGATCTGGCCCTCAACACTTGGCAATTGACACTTGGCTTGATTGTAGTACGTAGATGTGTGATCCAGGGCAACAATAGAGATGCATTCAGATTTGAGTAGCTTTGTTGCAGTGTACTATAAGGGATAGGTGCTACTTGCTTGATGACCTTCTTAGAGCGTGCCTTTGATATGGGATCCCTAGATAGCCCTAATGAGTAAGGGTGCATATGTTTATATAGATGATTGATTCAAATGATTTTCCACTCAACGGACCCTAAACCGACCAAGGTAAACGTGTGTATTTGAAAAGATGACTATTGCAAATACAAGGGACAAGTTGGCCTAGGGATAGATTTGTTCGCCAAGCTTGTCCAATGCCCACGAACTTGTCCAGGCTAAAGTTGGAACCAAATCTTAGACTGGAGATAGTTTGTAGAGAGTTTGAAGATGTATTTTGTATGATGTGTAGTGAGTGCTGAAGTGCTAAGTTGGAGAAGTAGCTATGATCTAATGGACTCAAGGTATGGGATAGAGCAGGAAGCTTTAGGTTTAGTCAATAAGTAGATAAATGGGATATTGTCAAGATAAATGCCAAAGTGATATTGCTGAGTGCCATGGGACCAAATTTCAGGTACTACAATTGCTCTCCTTTTAAAGTAGTACTGAAAATGTTGGATTAAAAGAAAAAGAACAAGTGAATGTAAACCTCACATCCCCATCATAGGATGACGATCTGTGATATTGAAGAGTGTGCTCCCAGGACAATCCAATGCGAAATCTGTAACCACATGGCAAAAGTGTGTAGTAATGCTCAATAGACATAAAATCAGCATAATAAAAATTGAAATATGTAACGTGAAGTAAACCATAGAACAAATACACCTTATTAGCATGGTGTGTTGTATGAAAAATGTGTGAATATCTTATGTAAGAACTAGCATAGGGCCTACTTGCACCATAGTATTGGTATTGGGCCACCAAGAGAGCCGGGTGTATAAGCCCTTGGGCCATTGAGAGAGCTGGGTGCATAAGCCCTTGGGCCATTGAGAGAGCCAAGTGTATCAGCCATTGGGCCACTGAATGGGTTAGATGCTTGTGGTAGGGCTATTGAAAATGTGATATGAGCTTGAATGATGGACATGTGCGTAGTCCATGTCAATTTGAACTAAATTTATGTCACAGGTGTGACTGAATCTATAAGACGAGCTTGTGCATAGCTCATGTAAATGTCATCTGAGTATGTGCCATGAATATATCTAAACTTGTAATGATGAACATGCCTCTCCAAGTCCATGCAAATCTGACATAAACCCGTATCTGTAATAATTAACTTCTATCAAGTCCATGCAAATACGATAAATGTCATAACTGAACGTATAATCTGTAATGATGAACTAGTCCCAAGTCCGTATAGAATGTGATATAATCCTGTATATGTCCTGAATACCTGTGTCTAACTTGTGTCAAATACTATTTTTCTATCTACCTCGTGGCACTTGGCCATGATCTGTGTGAACTTCAAAAAGAGCCCACAATATGCCCCCCTTTTGAGATGAAGGATGTTTCCATGTATCACTTAGCTCTAAAGAAAAAAAGTGGTTAGTTGTAAAAAGAATAATCAAAGCATCTAGGATGTGAGCCATATAAAACATATGTACTAAGATGTCTAGTAATCTATTGAAATCAATAGCTAAGAGTGTAATAGTGTACAATATGACATCATGTTAGTAGATAGATGACTTGAGACCAATAAGCCCACTAGGACTCGTGACATGACATGGTAGGCCCGCCATAAGACATAGATGACTACTCGAACAATGTTAGTAGTAGCTACTATTGTGTGCCAAGCAAGTCTGCATGAAACAATAACGTGTGCTAGGCACTATGTTTTTCAAACAACTTTGTGTCAACAACACTAAACAATATGTATCCCAAAATGTGTCTCAAGCAAGATGTCTCAAACACTAAGCAATATGCCTTGAGCAATTGTGTCCTAAACAATATGTGTATCAAGAAATGTGCCATGAGCAATGTGTCCCAAACAATAAGTGTATTGAACATTGTGTGTTCCAAGCACCATGTGTGCAACACAAGTAGGGCAACAAACAATGTGTGTGCAAAGTCGACAATGAATTAAACAATGTGTATAAGAAAATGTGCACAAAGCAAGTAATGTAGCAAACAATATGCGTAAAACAAACAATGACGCAGACACTCTCTGTGTAAACCCAAGTAATGCAACAAACAATGATGTGTGTAAAACCAAGTTATATAACAAACAATGTGCATAGAGCAAACACTGACTCAAACAATGTGTGATAGTAAGACAGGAGCCTATGGCCAATAGCAGTCAAACAAGCATAGCAACATACACTGAGCAAGTAATAAAGCAATATATAAGTGCATTGAGATCGACAACAACTAGGCATGAAGCATGCCAAATCAAGTAATATAAATAAACAATGTAATCATTGAATGAAGCATAGTATGGCATATGCAAGATATAAGGCAATGCAAGATAAGCAATAAAAGCTCTGTATCACCAATAAACTAGTGTGAATAGATGTAATCCAAATAAGCTTTGTATGTAAGATGCCTTCGGTGTTGGCATGCCCTTAATGTGGTGGGTTGCCCTTAGGGTATAAGGCTTAAAGAAATTGCAAAGTGTGAAAAGCTATAATCTAAGTAGGCTTTGTATTTAAGATGCCCCCAGTGCAGGCATGCCCCCAATGTGATGGGTTGTCCTTGGGGTATAAGGCTTGAAGAAGCTGCAAAGTATCTGTATGAGTGCCAATGGATTATGGGTATTTGAATTGTCTTATGTGTCCCATAAGTAGAAATGTACATAACACTAAACCCAAATAAAGACAATTGTCAACTCTACATGTAAGATGCCCCCGGTGTAGGCATTTCCCTAATGTGATGGGTTGCCCCCAGGGTATAAGGCTTGAAGAAGCTACAAAGTATGTGTATGAGTTTCCATGGATTATGGGTATCTGCAACCATCTTATGTGTACTATAAGTAACAAAGTGTGTAAGGAAACATAACATGTAAAGTGCTAAATTTGAATAAAAACTATTGTTTAAATAATGAATAAGCTAGTCACATGCAAGTCTTGGTTTTGTATTTTTGCAATATTGTATTGTTTTTGTATTTTTAAAATAAGAGAGCTTGAAAAGAAACTGCCAACTTGTAATGTTCTAAGGGCCTTGGGGCATAGGCTGTAAACAATAGGATAAAGGGGATGGGGTTCCAAGTAATGATTATTCCCTCAACAATCACATTGAACCCTTGAAATATGTTGTATCGTCGAGTTATGCCCTTAGTCATGGACTATAGAGTAGGTGTTAGAAGAACAAGTATTGTGCGATGAGTAAGTGCTAATGTTGGCTGGATAGAGTAACTATATATGTGTGTGAAGAAGCCATGTATAAGTGATTATGTATTATAGAGATATGTCTAATATCAGTAAAGCATCAAGTAGATGCTCATGTAGGGGTCCTATATCAACGTAATCATCATCCAAGTAGTCGTCTTGGTCAAAGTCGAAGTTAATCACTGGGATTGTACCATGCCCATTGGGATGTAATAAGATTGTACTACCCCAAAAGTTGTTTGTGAAACATTGTGTTGGGTAGTCCATGGTTATTCCTATGTGTTTCAACCACAATTGTGCGATTATTATTGGGTGTTCCAAGGGTGTTGTCATAACAACAATGCGTGTAAGTGGATGCAGTATGCAATATGTTGTAATAATCTTGATGTAACCTTCAAAATTGGTCGATAATGTAGAAGTAGGTCATAGGTGTACTAGGTACCCTAGGTTTCGGTAAAAGTCAATACTACACATGTTCAAGGCGACTCTATTATGTACCAAGGTGTGTTGTTCTCGTGTCCCTACTATAACTACCATGGTGAAGATATGCTCTTTTGGAAGTGGCGGTGCTTCTAATGGTGGGAGTTGTTGTGTGGTGATGACTTGCTCATTCCCAATGCCACCATTGTTGGTGAGTTGAAGGATGTTTTTCTTGTAGCGTAGTACAAGCATCTGTATCATGCCCGGTGATGTGATAGAATTCGCAAAAGGGTTTGTCATGAACTTCGATCAAATAGGCCTTAGAGCGATATAGGTAGTAATTCATGTAGCTGCCTAAGCACCTTCATTTTTTTGTGACATTGGTATGGATACATCAATATCACCGAGCCAAAGTATGTGAACTTGTGTAGGTGGAGCATCTGGTACAACACATTGTGTATGCGGTACAAAAGTAGGTGTAACTATATCCATATTGGGTGTAGAAGTTTGCACTACTTGGGTGGTATCAAGATCAAGTGCCATGGATGGTGTAGATGAAAGAGGCTTAATTAGAGCATGATTATGTTCATTCACATGTGTTTGTGTCTCAAGTGTAGAGGTATCATGTGTAGTCTCTACCTTAGGAATGAGGGAACAAATCTGAAGCATTGATTCCTCATGCTTAATGACTTTGGCACATTAATGTTCAAATGATGAATGGTTGCTAGCAAAGCATTCATGTAAAATATTGGGAAACAAATGTCTACCGAAGAAGTGTCGCTTTTCTGTATCGGTTGGTTTGTAAGGTAAACATCTTAAGATTGTTTTGAAATGTAGAATATAATCATGAACACTCTCAATTGACTCTTGGTGAAGATCTAAAAGAGGCTTAAAGTAGGTGTTATAAGCGCAACCTTTGTGGAAATGAGTGAAAAAAGCTTGTTTTAATTGCTTCAATGAGGTAATGGAAGCGAGGGGGTAAGGAGAAGAACCATTTGTGAGCCGTGCTCAACAATGTTCGTGGGAAGTTTTTCAACATTATGACTTCATTATGGTTGTAATCCTCAAGAAGGTATGTAAAATATTATAAATGTGCTCCAAAGGTCTCTCGATGAATGAATTGAGACTAGTGTGCCACGACAAAAGTTAAAGGGATAGGGTGTGTGAAATAATTGTAGGGTGAAGTGGATGATTATGAATGCGGTCATTGCATTGTCTAAGAGTTGATAAGAGCTTGTGTTTAGGGTTGTCTAGGCATGTGTTAACCCACTGAAATATTTTATCTTTACATATTGGATCTTGCCTGACCACATCATCAAAGACATTCATGAGTTGAAGTTCACTCATTGTGGATGGGTGCTCAAATTGGATGTGAACATCTTTGAGCTTGAGTGCAAGGTCTACCAAAATTTTGTTGTGAGAATGAGGGTCCATTATAGCAATGTAAAACATACATAAGCAAATAAGGGTCTTGAGAAAACCCCCAGGATCAGTTATAATGTTAACAATCAAATTTGAATATTTGAAACCCTAGGGGTGAGGAACAAAGTTGTAGATTTAAATAAAACAGGTTCAAAAAAATGTAATATGTGAAATAGGGTTTATTCTTATTTAGATATTACTTGTATTAAGATAATTCAGAACAATAAATACATAATACCACATTCCTAATTTTTGTAAGGCTAATTAGATCGCTCGACACACTATGCACAAGATAGTGAAAGTACAACTAGGGTTAAGGTTTAGAGAGAAGTCACTTTTTTCAGCTCAAACTGTGTGACAGTGAGCTGAAATTGGACGAGGGAGCTATGCAGAGTGTTGTCAAGCTAACTGGAAGATCTGGGGATCTAGAACTGAGTGCGGGACAAGTTTGTCTGGCAAGGGATAGATTTGGCTAGGGATCTACGAATGTGTCCTATGGGGTTTTGACTTGCAATCTAGCTCTGGGACCTGCTTTGCTTGTCCTTGGACTTGTTTCTCGTATCTAGACCTTTGCGATGATACTTTTTGTATTGAAATATCCCTAGAGGGATATTGCTCAAAAATCCACAATATATAAAAAAATTGCAGCAAATAAAAATTCTAATTTTTGCAGGCAATAAACTAGCTAGGGTAGCGAATTGATTTTTATTGATAACTCACAAAATACTTTCCCAAATCACATACAATTTTATATAGAGCTTGTAACAATGATAACAAAAACTAGGAAAATATTTTTGAAAATTTCTTAATAGTTTATGAATGGCAATAATTTTTAGAAAGCCCTAAATTGCTGGAAATCTTTAGAAATTCATAATTTTACACATACAAATGATAAAAATCTGAAATTCTAGAAATAACCTCTACAAATGATATAGATGAGAGCCCAACCTCCAGATCTGGAAATATCAGTCTAAAACCTCTCCAAAAATTTCTACAAAATCCCTAAGGGTGACGTCACCCTAAGGAAGAGGCCGAAAGCTCTAAAAAATGTCTCCAAAAGTGGTGCCAAACCCTGCTCTGAACACTGCCCACAAATATGATTTGAAACCCTTCAATTCTTCTTCACAAAAGTCTCTAAAACCTTTCAAAACCCTTCTTTGGAATCTCTAAATAATAGCCCTGAATCAGCTCCAAAATGACAAACTAGGGTGGATCTTTCACCACCGAAGAGTGCCCTACTAGCTAGGAATGGATCTCTCACCACCGAAGCTAGGGTTCTTGCGGGATCTTACTCCACAAGCAAAAAGATTACATAGAGCAGTTGCTCAATAAGAAAATATGTGAGTATGTAAGAATGAGCTCTATTACTCCCCCATACTCCTTTTATAATTTTCCCAAGCAACAAGAGGCCCAAAAAGACCCCAATCGACCCCTTCTAGGGAGAACCACAAAACATAAAGTAACTTAAGTTACTTTTCCCCTCTTAGTCGCCACTGGGACTTAAGTGACCCTGTTATCAGCTAATTTTGACTTCGCATAATTAATAAGCATGAAAATTTTGAAATTTTTCAAAAGTATTCTTTTGCGTGTTTTATCACCCTCGTTGTGATCGTCTCGTTCTTGTGATTGTTTTGGTCTTTGTTTCGTTCATTTCGGGCGAGAACTCCCGCCAGGTTATAAACTGCATTAATAATTAATTAATTAATATTTAATTAATTTATTACCCTTTATTTGATAAAATCATTTTTATTAATTTTTTAGGTTTTTAATTAAATAAATATTAATGTAATATTTATTAATATTCAATCGACAAGTTTTATTTTTAATTGTCGGGGAAAAATAATTTTCGTTTTCAATTGTCGGGGATGCCAAATTGGCTCTCTGCACCTGGATTTCCCCTTTCCTGGCAAATTCTTCTTATTTTGCCGCTTGTGGGATTTCTTCTACTGATTGCCAATCCAACAGGTTGGCAAACAGGCAAAAAATCTCCCGATCTCCCACATGGGGAAATAGGATGGGGATTGCCAGCCTGCCTTGCCATTTCCGCTAGCAAATAACTGATATTTTTTCCCTTTTTCCTGGCAATTAATGCCACTACCCGAAGGAAGAGGAGTCAGTTATTTCAACGGGAAGGGGGAACGGTTACGGAGAAGCTTCTTTAATTCCCGTAACCATTTCCCCGTGAAACTAGTTGGAAGAAGTTTTGTTTCTTATTTCTTTTCGGGGAATAAGAGTAATTGAGTTTTCAGTGAAGGAAGTTTCCATACTCGAGTTAATTGATCTGCTCGTGCTATTGCTAAGCTATTTTTTTTTGCATTTCAATACAAAGAAGAAGCAAAGAAAGACATTCACGTTGCAGCCCATATTGAAGGAGTTCTACATTCCATGCCAAAGAATAACAGGCCACGTGGGAAAGACAAGGAAGAACTGGTTCAAAGCCACACAGGCCACGCATTGGTAAAAAAAGAAGAAGCACCATCCACGCATTTAGAGAAGTTTATCATGCATAATGGTCAAAGGAAAACAAATACCACTCATATGCCCACGCATCCACTGTGAACGCATTGATTAGAGAACAGTCCAAACACATTTTCAAGCAAATTTCCATGCCAAGGTAATAAAAAAGAAGAAAGATTCTCCAAAGCAGGTCCACGCCTTGGCAAAGACAAGTCCACGCAGGTTGAGAGGAAGCAAAATCAGGGCAATTTTCCACGCATAGTCAAGGAAGGGCAGCGTTTCCATTAAGGTAAAAGCACAGTCCACGAAACTCTATTCACAGCCAGTGTAAAGAATACAAAGACCATGCATTTATCCCAAGAAAAGGCCACACATTGGTAAGGATAAGGTAGAATAAAAAAAAATATTTCAATGCATTCATTCAAATCCCCACACATTCACAATATCAGGCAGTTCTCAACGGAAAAAAGATGAGGAGCTGTTAGGAGTTGCAGTTATAAAAAACCACGTCCCAGTCAAAGGCAAATCATTCAACGCTGAACCAGGAGAATCTCCACATTGCCCCAAGAAGAAATCAAACGTTGCAGCTCCATCCACGTTGCAGACGCCAAATCACGTTCCAGGCATTCAGACAAAAATAGTATTATAACGACAGTGGAAACAATTAAAGAAAAAAAAAATTAAGATCCTACGCAAAGTCATTACGATCGAGAGAATTAAAAAAAATAATAATATTGTCATTATTACCCGATTTGGAACTCGAGCTTAGTCTCGATATTTTTTTGTATTGACATTCTAAAAAAAATTGTAATTCGGGATCAATAATGATAATAATTATAAATTAGACAAGCCATATTTTTCTTGTGTAAACGGTGGTTCAGAGATTGAGACCCGACACCGTTTACATTGTTTTGCGAGCCTGAGTCATTTTTCTGTAAAATTCATAATGACCGAAAAATCCAATAAATCTGCAAAAAAATCAAGGAAGCCATTGGAGAAATCAAATAAGTCCTCACTCAGGTAAGAATTCCAAGGAATCATCCCTCCCAGTTCTATCAAGTCTGCATACGACAATATCACCAATACAACTCTTGGTCACATCATTGTGCGACAATTTTGTGAGCGGGTGAAAGCTGAAGGCAAAACCATATTTCTTTGGATAGGCTCTACCATAGCGGTCTACCCCAAGCAACGACATTTCCGGTCTCGGTGCAATGCCCGGAGCTAGTTATCGCCTGCGCAGAGCATTATAATCTCGAGAAACGAGGAATTTATAAAGATAATTGTGAGCCTTTCCTCTTAATCACACCAGAGCACATTGAGGAATTGCTTAGCATATCTAACTTCCCTGAGAATGCTGACATCACTCGAAAGTCAACACAAGAATTTTGGGATGAAGAACCCCTCAGGTAGAGCATGATGGTTAATAATAACTTGTTAGTGATCAAGAAGCCTCGAGTTGGCTGCCTTCCTAAGGAATTGTACCGTGTTGAGTTCGTGGAGGAAATCAGGGACATGATCACTCTCCTGAGTCGAGTCTTCAGTCTACCCTCTGTCAGGATTTTCCACCCATGGATGTATTAGTTTATCTGTATCATCCTTGCCAAGAGAGAGTTTATGGATTGGGCCACCATCATCAGTAATACCCTTCACAAACAATTGATCTAAGTGAAGATGATTGGATGTTTCTACATGACATCATATATGACTTATGCAGTGGCTAGAAGAAAGCTATTTTCAGGGCTTGAAACGAAAGGAGTCATGGGTCCATCAAATAATGTCTCCATTATTATCCGCAGTTAAGTTTCAAAAATATATCTCATCATTTCAGAAGAGTTAACAATGCATTCACATTTCGCTTGATTTGAAACTTAAATCGAAATACAGAGGAAAGATTCTCCAAAGAGGCCATGGATGTCATTTCCCAATGGGGAACATGGTTTATTCAATTTTCATCTTTTTCCTATATTCATGTAAGCGGCTTTGCAGGTACTCCATGGAAGCTTCCTAAGTACGTCAATGACAAGTGGACATTAATGGAGCTTGCGTGACAACTATTCCAAGTTCACTGTCTTCTCAATGAAAAACATCGTTCATGAATTCATTTCTCAATCCAAATTGGGGAATACCAATGTCCAAATCTCTTCAGTGCACAATTCATGGAGAAAGAGTTTACCCTCATCACTATTCATCCGTATGTGAAGAGATTTCAGTTTGATATCATCGGCTATATACAGAAGATTCGTGGAGCAAAGTATCAGCGCAACCCTACCATGGAAGATTTCTGGGCTGCCTGTTCAGATGAACATGAAGTGAGAAGGCGAGAGTTTTCTTGCCTAACCCTTGCTCAGATCAAGGCCTTTCACATCAGAAACCCTCCAGATTCATTGGTGGATGATGATGAAGATGTTATTGATCCCTCATATGATGTTGTTGCTTTTACCCCCGTTGTCACGAATTGATTGGACCAAAAGAGATGAATTTTCTCTTAATAACAAGAATCAACTGATTCTCGAAAAAAGCATATCTTGGTATGAAAGAGAACTTGCAAAGTTACCATCAATCCAAGATCATACCTCAAGATTACAAAAATTGTCAACTCGAGGAGGTCTCCAGTCGACCAAAGCTTCTTCTCAATCAACCTCTGTGCCATCTAGTCATACGCATCAAGCAAGAAAGGAGTGGTTGCCAAAATCCACTTCACCAAAGAAGGTGTTGCGAGGTGAAAAATCTAAGGGTCCTAGCCCTAGTGAAGGAAGAGAGCGTGTATTAGGATTTTCCACTTCAAGTAGAGATTCTTCTACTCACATTGTTGATAGTTCACAGAAGCTCATAACAAACAATCCTCTGCTATGCCTTGCACAAGAGTCCACTCAAGTGCAAGTAGTCCAAATATCGAATGCTTATGAACCTACAGTTCATGAAGAGATTTCTCAAAATCTCTATAATGTTCAAGAGGTAGATATTGAGGTTATTTCTCTAGAAATTGAGGTCATGGAAAAGATTCTTGTAGAATCTAATGATGTTGAGAACAATGGGAATGTTGCTTCGGACTCCAGGCTTTTGTATGTGGAAGTGGTGAAGGATATTCCTTTTTGGGTTGATTGTGAAATCAAGAAAAGGAAGAGGGTTGTCAAGGCAATTGACATTGACTTCGATGCCCTTTTCAAGCTTTCAAATGATGTCATTCCCAAGAAACCTGAAGTGATCTCCCGAATAATGGTGGATGGTGATGGAAATAGATTTGCATATCTTGCCATCCCACAAGTTGACAAGGAACGTGATGCCATGTCATCTGCTGATTATGAAGTTTCCAGACTTGGACTTGGGAAGTCCACATTGGAAAGTGACATGGTGATGGCCCAAGATTCAATAGATATTGTGCTAAAGAGGCTTGAGAAATATAAGTTTCAAAACTCTCAGCTCAAGGCTGAAAAAAATCAATTGGTGGATTATGTTCAACATCTGATAAATCCCATACATCCACTTTTCCAGTAATGTAGTGGCTGCCCCTGATGAAGAAATTCTCAATTTGTCAAAAGAAATAAACACATTGGGTCTTGTCAGTAAATCTTAGCTTTCAAAGATTCTCGTTTTTGGTAAAGAGACGATCAAAACAACCGTTAAGCTCTATGAAGATATTAGTGCATATCTTGATCCAATTCTTTCTTTCAAGGAAACTTTTGTTTCTAACATATCAAAATTGGATGAGATATTGCCTAGTCTACAAGAGATGACAAGTATGGAATCTTCAACTTTAGCCATTGAAGGAATTCTCAAATTTGAATCTCGAGGGACACGCTTTCTTTGGTGTCTGCATCTCAAATCAAGAAAGACACTTCTCGAGGATTCTATTATCCATTACGAGAGCGTATGCAATGAAGCCTTCACTTCACTCGCCTTGATTCAGGAGTTCATAGTTGAGATCCTTTGCGGTCTTGTAAATGAGCAAAATCAGAGGTATTCATCAAAACACGTGGAGGAGCAATTTTCACAATTGTTCAAAGACATGTATACTCCCGCCATCAATTTCTCTTCAAGTTCAATGGAATGTTGCATCAAATTAAAGAACTTGTTTGAGAATATTCAATCAAAGATGGTTAATCTGAATGATATGCCAAGTAGGATCGTGGAATTGCAGGTATTTTGTGAGGCTGTGCTTCGACCAAGTGAACCTGATCTGAGGAAGAAAAAATGTTTGAAACATTGGGAAAATTCAGATCCTTCCCCTCAAAATTCCCCTCTTTTGAAAGTTAAAAAATTTGAAAATTTTTAGTTGGCACCCTTCAGTAGTGTTTTAGTGAAGTAAGAAATTCGAAGAGATGGTGAAAATTCCGTTCCTTAGGGTCATTTTAGTAACTTGCGGGTCTATCGGACATTTTTGTCCCTCATGTCCCAAGTACCGGTGGGCCTCTTGTTTTCCGATTGGCCAATTTACCTACAAGTCCTTGTCTATCGGCTTTTTTGGAATTTTTCAGTCCATCTGTCCCAAGTACTGACGGGCCTCCTGTTCGCTGATTGGCCGCCCGTATTTCCCCGCAAGTCCTTAATGTCCCAAGTCCTTTTGGGCCTCCTGTTCATCGATTCACCGCATTTCACCTCATCACGATCATCTCTTCACATCCTTCACGTTTCTATGTCCCTTGGACCACCCGTGCTCTCTTGGCCCCCATCAACCGCATTGCCCGCATCAACCGAATCGGTTGTTCATGTCCCACTGGACCATATAGGCCAATTTTTTGTCTTTTCCCACATTTCACCTTTGTTGAGTCGGTGAAAAGTAATTTAATACACATTTATGATCTTCTCTCTCCTGAACGACTTTTAAAGGGGAAACCATCTATGCACTTATCACATTTCCTGCTCATTACTCTCTTCCCTGCAAAACTGTGTAAATATCCTCGTTTGTCCACTCTCTGTGCAATCTCCTTGCAATAATTCTGTGATTCTTTTCTTAGAAATCCATTGCTTTGTAATTGTCAAGATGAAGTTCAAATTTCAAGGGCAAAGCATCTATCCCCAAAGACTTCCGTGCCCAATAAAAGATAACAAAGTTCAAAATTTGGATTTCAATGATTTCCGGAGCAGATTATCATGCAAAAACCCCAACTCCCATGGCTCAAATTAAATGATAGTGGAATCCACGCCACTGGTTTTCCTCTCTGTATAATGTGTGACACTGTGCTAAAAGGGAAGTTTCAATCTGGACACCAAGGAGGTTGTCAATTTGTAACGGCAAGTTAACAAACTAAAAACTGGATGTTTCTATCTCATGTTTCTGCCTTGCTACCCTGTGCATCCCTGAAATAGAAGAATTAGTTTACCATCAAGGTCAGTAATCATAATTTCAGAAGGGTAAATAATGTCTTCACCATGTACATTGTGAGGCTCTTGGAGAGTGACACTTCTAGAAGGTTCTGTGATGAGGCTAAGGCTTTGATAACCAAGTATGGGGCTTTCTTCACTCAATTCTGAAAGTTCTCATACATCAGGATGGCTTGTTTTGAAAGCACACCTCTCAAGCTTCCCATGTTCTGCAATGACAAAATGGCTTCGGTTGAGGTGTGCAGGCAACTAGATAAACTTCATAGAACTTTCTAAGATAAGAAGATTACTGGTCTTCATTTCCCTATCACATTGGGGAATTATACATGCAGGACAATTCTAGATGCCCAAAATATAGAAAGGAATATTTCTTCTCTTATAGTTCATTTTTTCAAGCCCAGGAATTGCTTTGATCTTAAGAGATACATTGATCAAAATCTGAGGATAACTTATCATCACCATCCTGAATGAGGATTACTAGGATGATTGTGCTGATGATTTTGAATCCAAGAGGAGGCATTTTGGTAGATTTTCTCTACAACAGATCATAGACTTCAACCTCTACCAGGTTCCTGAAGGACTTAAGGACAATTATGAAGATTTGTAATCATTTGAGTTTGAAAGATCAATCAAGTCTTTAGAAACCTTGGATTGGTATGTGAAGGAAAGAGATGACTTGAATAGGTGATCACCCCTGTCACCGTCAGAACAAAGATTTGGTTTGACAGAAAAATACGTGACCTCAGGATGAACAAAGGTAGATTCTCTTCAAGAGAGACTTCCACACCTAGGAAGGAAGTACATACACCTAGCTGAAGCACTTGAGAAAACTCCTTCTTCTTCTTCAATGAAAGAACCTGAGTTGTCTACTCCTTCCTCTTCCACTAAAGTGTATCTGAAGAAGGTCGAAGAAGTCAAGTAAGAACCAATCGAGGAAGAGACTCTTCTAGAGAAGTTAGAATTGCCTATTGGTCTGGAAAACATTATTGTTCTAAGTGATAATGATGATGATGATGATGATGAGATGAAAGACCTAGAATAAACCCCCGAAATCATTGCTGAAGTGGAGAAGGAAGGACCAAGGACTAAACCTCCAAGTTTAACAGACTCCTCTACAGAGGAAATTCCTAAGGTTGCATTCATTTCCTCACTAGAGTTGGTTCATACTCTGAGTGCCATGAGTTCACTTACACTTGGGTCCCTTGATTCTTCTGTTTCTTCTTCTTCCTTTGCATGGGTGTAGCCCCTAGTCGACAGCAAGAAAAGGAAATATTCCTCCCAATTAATAGTACCTAACTTTGATGTTGTAGTAGCTCTACTTGGTACTACTCCTCCTCCTCCAGCAAAGAAAGAAAAGACCACTTTGAGGTTGGTAACTGATGCCCAAGGCTAGTAGTTTCTGGAGGTTGCGAAACCCAAAGTGGATAAAGAGGAGAAATATCTTTTGATCTCTGACTTGGAGCTTTCCAAGATTCAAATGGGAGAATCCACACCTGAGAGTGAAGTTCATAACCTTCAGGAAACTGTGACTAAGGTTATTGAACGGGTGGAGAAAGGGAAGCAAACCGTGGAGCAGTTGGAATAACAAAATCAAGTTCTTTGCAACTTTATCAGATCATTTATGGTAAAGGATAAAGTTTTGGATCCATTGGCCACTCTCCCACCTCCCATAGTTCTCAGCCAAGATGAGGTCCAAACCATCAAAGACATCCACAAGTATTCTACTTATGGGAAGGCTGTTGAGGACATGGTGGATGATATGACTGTAGTAGGTTTGAAATGTATTGAGGAATCCTTCAAAACTAATGAGAATGTTATCAAGTTGTAATATAAATTCACTTCCTCAATCAAGGCTATGGATAAGGAATTGAAAGTCTGGAGTGGATGTATCGCAGATCTCCATCTGATGGGTCAAACCAATGATAGGATCCTGTTGGCCAAAAATGTGTTTGATGATGTCAAGAATAACTTGTCAAGGACATGGATCTTTAGTATCGAGTGGAAAATAAAGGTTCTAGAAGAAGCACTGGGGGAATTGAGGAATGTATGGAAAAAAGGGGAGTCTTTTAAAACTTATGTTTTATCCACCTTCAAGGATATCCACTGCCATCTTCAGGATGAAACCACAGGTGTATTCTTCTCTCTCAAAGAAATTAAGGCTCAATGTAAAGCCTTTGTCAAGGATGATTTTTTCAAGAAAGAGTCAATCACTAAAGAGAAAATGAAGGACATTTTTTCTCTCCATTCAGCTATAGCTGAGGCTAATAAGGAATATCTGGAGCATACTGAGTTTGAAAAAGATATAGAGAAATGAATAGGCATGTGGTCATGCTACTTCCAACACAATGATTCCTAGCGGCATGGAGATAGCGAAAGCATTGAAGAGATTTAGGCACCTGATCCTCAAAACAGTGGGCCCTTCTCAACCACAACAGGATGCCTCTACTTCTATTTCTTGACTTTCTTCTTCTATTTTTAGTTTGGATCTCCTTGTAATTTAATTAAGGACTTTATATTGTGTATTTCCTTACTTAATATTTTGGTTAAAATAAACAGTTACTAAATGTAACCACAAAACTATATATTGGGCTCTCCACGCCATTCCAAGTGGCTGGAACTCTGATAATTTTTGAAAGTGTAAAAGAACTAAAAGTTATCAATACAGAAGATTTCCCTTCCTATTTCTATCTGCATCTATTTATTCTCTCTTCCTTGTCTAAAGTTTGTGAATCATTAATCTATTTCATTAAGAAGCTTTGTATTCTTATCGATGTTATTTCTAGAACTTTGTGTCTATGAAATAATATCTGGTGGTTTAATATGAATCATTATGTTCTATATATCATCCTTGCTCAACATTTATAAGGAACTATTTTGCTATCTATATTTCCTGAGAATGCTGTTATGTTTAACCTTTTCCCTCCCTTAGTTCTTATGTTCTTTTATATTGATGATCTACCTTTGCATTAAAACACTTTCATGATATCAGAGTTCCTCATTAAAGTAGAAATACGACTGAAAAACCTCTTAGGCCAACTGCTTGGAATTTGGGACATTACAGTTTTATCTTCCCCTCCCGAGAAATGCTTGACCCCAAGTCTTGAATCTTATTGTCAACGCTTGTTGTTTTAGTTCACAGTGATCAAGCTCTGCCATGTTGTAGATTCTGAATACCACAAAGTAGGTTTCTCGTCCACCTCACCCTGCAGGTTTGGTGTGATCCGAAGTAACCAAGACACCCCCCCATGTAGTCATCATGACCTTCATGTCAACGCAAAAATATAACAAATAAGCAAGGTGGTAATAGAGAACAATGTTGTCTCTGAAGTAGAATTATGCCCAAACCGACTCTCCCCTGGTACCCACACCGGGACTGCCAATCTGTCCAACCCCTGCCCATGTAAGGCTGTCATCATGTGATCACTCACTACCTCTTCAATCAACTCCTGGGTACGAAAGTCCACTCTGAATCTTGTAGAATCCCTTGGATCAACTTGTGAAACAACTTGTATACACACAAAGTGTGTTAACTCTCCCACATGACCCACACTCGTGTGACAGTAAGGCTCCTCATAGTGTATCTCAATGTGTCATGTGGGGAAAAAATCCCAAGACTCCAGTAAACGGTCAACTAACAATGTCAACTCTACATAGTTCACCTCCTGTGATGAGTGTGAATCTATTGAATAACCAGTTAACTGAGTTAACTCTGTCCCTCCACTGACTAACACATGGGTGAAGTGCTCACCGTGCATGGAAGAAGTAAAATACATAGGAGTGTTATCCCATGTTGACTCAAGCAATGATGAACGTGTTACTCCGATTTGTCATGACGACAAACCACACATCCCTGTATAAAGTTGAGGATATCGTCCCTCAACCCATGCCACCTGACCCTCTCCCATATGAACTTGTAGGTCTCATCGAAGCTCAAGTGTCCAATCATGGAAGAACAATGCACATGTCGCAGTATCTCCAACCTCAACTAGGAATGTGGCACAAGGTACAATCTGCCTTGATAGAAGATCGTCTCATCCTCCAATCTATAGCTGTCATCCTGTATACGACCATCCAGAATCTCACAAGTGTGTCGGTTCTTGAAGTACTCAACAAGCAAATGAGATTTCCATTCTACCAAAATCTCAGATAACCAACATAATGATAAACTCTGATCTGAACCTGTAACCCCAATCTCTGTAATTGTCTCATGTGCAACACTACTGGTCACACCCACATCCATCAGACTCCACATCGGCCCGCAATAATAAAACCCCTCTTCATGCCGGAAAGTCCTCTCCATCCCCTCAGCTGCAACCACTCTAGGTGCTCCTATAGATAATCCCCTCAAGATCACATTCCTGCCCTCAGACTTAAACTTCAGTTCTTCGTCTGAAAGTTAGTCTGATACTCACTAAGAGAGTGAAGCCATTGCACTCCCAACACTATATTGGTCACTCCCATACCAACAATGTGGAAATCATCGGTAATGGTGTAATTACCCATGGTGATGCTCAATTGTGGAACTCTCCGTGTGCTTCTCATATACTCCCCGTTGGCTATAACAATGTTGAAGCCTTCAAAGTTCTTTGTCTGCAATCCTCGTCTCTTAACCAATGATGCGTCAATAAAGTTGTGGGTAGCCCCACTATCAATGAGTACCACTACTCGCTGACCGTGCATAACTTCTCTAACCCTAAATGCCTTGTACATCGGAGTATTAGACAATGTAGCTATAATCTCTTGAGGAAAAGTCTCCTCCTGCGCCACATTAACACTGTCCAATGCAACTCCGTCTCTAGCATACATCTCGTGGGTCTCTTACTCCACCTTTGTCACCCTCTCTCTCCTCGAAGACTTCAATGAAACGGGCAATCATGACTTGGAGCTCAAGGTGTATGACAATCAAAACATAGTTTCTTTCACCGCAACTCATCCCTAAGCTCTCAGGAAATGACTGGCTTTGTAACCACCTCTTGCCTCGATGGAAGATGCTTCTACTGAAGTTCGTCTGCTCTAGATGGAGGCTCCCTTTGCTGAACTCGAGGTGGGAACCTCGACTTTGAAGTGGCTTACTCCAAATCCCGTGCTCTCCTAATAACATCATGCAATGAAGAAGGCTCAAATGCCTTCACAAATCCTGCTAGAGCATCTGTCAACCCTGCTGTGAAAAGTGAGGTCAACCTCATCTCCGAAACATCAAGAACCATGACTGATAATCTTTGAAAATCTGCAATGTACATATGTAGAGAACCTATCACCTCAAATGAGTCAACTCCCTAAAGTACCTGTTAGGGTCCCTCCTGTCAAATCTTTTCATTAGTCTCTGTGTGAACTCTACATAGGTATCAATATGCATGTGCCCCTGTGTAATAAGGCCATGATGCCACCAGTCATGTGCATCTCCCTCAAGATGTAGGATTGCAAACTTAATTGCATCCTCTTTGCGCATGGGATTCAAGTCAAAGTATGTCTTCAACTTCTGAATCCAGGACTATGCGGTACACTTCTTAGAACCATCGAAGTGTGGAATGGAGATTTGTCCCAATCTCCTTTGTAACTTAGGCGCCTATGGTTGATGATCTCTTTTGGGTTTGTTGTCAATTTTCATTCTGCAGTACTTTGAAAGGCATGTTATCTTTGAAGCCCTCGCTCAGCGATTGGTATCTTTCCCAACAAGACTCTTCATCTAACACTTATGTTGGTTGCCTTACCTATGAAACTTCTGGATCCTTCAAGAATGAGGGTTCGTTGAGTCCCAAATGGCTGGTAGAAGAATGGGAAGACCACTGCCCCAAATTTCCACTTTCACCTCTATGGACCGGCTGTTCCATATTGCTAGTTTCCCCCCTATCTGTATGAGTCTCAATTCTGCCCTGTGCTAATCTCTCAGTGAGCTGGCTCAAATAGAGATTAGTAGTTTCCTGCTGCTTCACCATGTTGGTGAATAATTGTTTCATCAAATCAACACCCATATCTTCACTGTCACCCATCTTTTCAACCCAACAAGCTAGAGGAACAACTCTGATACCACTGAAATATCCCTAGAGGGATATTGCTAAAAAATCCACAATATATATAAAAATTGCAGCAAATAAAAATTATTATTTTTGCAGGAAATAAACCAGCTAGGGCAGCGAACTGATTTTTATTGATAACTCACAAAATACTTTCCCAAATCACACAAAATTTTATATAGAGCTTGCAACAATGATAACAAAAACTAGGAAAATATTTTTGGAATTTTTTGAATAGTTTATAAATGCCAATAATTTTTAGAAAGCCCTAAACTACTGGAAATCTTCGAAAATTCATAACTTTGCAAATACAAATGATAAAAATATGAAATTTTGGAAATAACATCTACAAATGATATAGATGAGAGCCCAACCTCTAGATTTGGAAATATCAGTTTGAAACCCCTCCAAAAATTTCTGCAAAATCCCTAAGGGTGACTTCACCCCAAGGAAGAGACTGAAAGCTCTCAAAAATGTCTCCAAAAGTGGTGCCAAACCCCGCTTTGAAGGCTGCCACAAATTTGATTTGAAACCCTTCGATTCTTCTTCACAAAAAGTCTCTGAAACCCTTGAAAACCATTCTCTGGAATCTCTGAATAACAGCCTTGAATCAGCTGCAAAATGAAAACTAGGGTGGATCTTTCACCACCGAAGAGTGCCCTACTAGCTATGAATAGATCTCTCACCACCGAAGCTAAGGTTCCTATGGGATCTTAGCTCCACAAGCAAGAAGATTGCAAACAATCGTTGCTCAATAAGAAAATATGTGAGTGTGCAAGAATGAGCTCTATTACTCCCCCATACAACTTTTATAATTTCCCCAAGCAACAAGAGACCCAAAAAGACCCCAATCAACCCCTTCTAGGGAGAACCACAAAAACATAAAGTAACTTAAGTTACTTTTCCCGTCCTAGTCGCCATAGGGACTTAAGTGACCCCCAACGAAAGATTATAACACTAAAGTGTCATGAGCGACAAAACATAACATTTGTTCCCACCAAGCCACTTAATACTCATGTCAACGCAAAAATATAACAAATAGGCAAAGTGGTAATAGTTATCCATACCCAATAGCCTTCAGTGTCGTTAGCCCCTCATGTATGACCAAGGCTAAGACGAATGAAAAACCTCCTAGGCCAACTGCTTGAAATTGGGGACATTACTTGTACCTGTATGTTTTTCTCATCGCTTTTTGACCTAAAAAAGAGTTAGCCATCATTTGCGTTTTACTGACCTCACCACAACCCCACTAATGTGATGAGCATTGCACTACGTACTAATGTTCCAAAGAGAGATCAAGCCACATATAGTTCTATAAATCCTATGATGATGTGGAGTTTAGGTGAAGTAAACAAGATGGAGCCCTTGATTCGGCCCTCAACACCTAGCAATTGACTCTTGGCTTGATTATAGTGCTTAAATATGTGATTAGGGTAGCAATAACGATGCATTCAAATTTGAGTAGCTTTGTTGTGGTGTGCTCTAGGGAAGAAGTGCATCAATGACTTGCTCAATGACCTTCTTTGAGTGTGCTTTTGATATGGGATCCCTATATGCCCCTATTGAGTAAGGGTGTAGGTGTTTATATAGATGACTGATTCAAATGATTTCCCGCTCAACCGACCCTAAGTTGACCAAGGTAACTTGTGCATTTGAAAAGATGACCGTTGCAAGTATAAGGGATAATCTCGTTGGCCCAAGGACAAATTCATTGGCCGAACCTGTCTTGGGCCCACGAACTTTTCTAGTCTAAAGCTGGAATCAGATTGGAGACAAGAGGTAGCTTGTAGAGTTTAAAGATGTATTGTATATAATGTGTTGTGATTGTTGAAGTGCTAAGCTGGAGAAGTAGTTATGACCTAGTGGAAGCAAGGTATATGAAGCTTTTAGTTTTGTTAATAAGTAGATAAATGGGATAATGTTTGGACAAAGTGATATTGCTAAGTACGACGGGACCAACTTTCGAGTACTACAACTATTGAGGTAATTGAGGTCGAGAGCAGTAATTCCCTTGATCGATCGATTGCTCTCTTGATGGTAAAGCGCGTACATTCGCACAAGTTGAGGCACTTAGTCGACTTCAAGAGCTAGAGGGAGAAGGAAATTTTCATTCATTTGTGATGCCCCTATTCAAAGGAATAGATGTAGAATAAGACCCACCAATCATCAACTCGTCTCTGCTTTTGATGCCAAATCAGAAAAGTTCCTTTGTTCTATAGTGCCACACCATACCCGTTTGATGCCCTTATGCCCTTCTCACTCATTCGACGCCCATGCTTTATTTGTCATTCTCAAGTCAAATGAAGAGGTGAATATAGAGCTTTATTGACTTGATAGTTTAGCCAATCAAGTACCTAGAAGTGCAGGTTGAGCCATGATTTAAGTACTCTTGAGTCCTCAACTTGCTCAACCTCTTGAAGTTAGTGGAGCCCTGGATCAACTAACCAATCAATCAATCAACGAACCACCTCAAACAAACGACCTTGGTTAAGAGAAGAATAAATAAGAGCATGGTCTCGCTTGAAGAGGAATTGAGGTTTAGGACAGTAGACCGCAAACAAATGGAGTTGGTTTAGTACTCCCTCATCACCCATCTATCAATCAACTACTTGATCAAGTCAAGCACATAACAAAATCTTTCGTCTCGTAACAAAAGCGGGGGAGGGGAAGCAAAAAACTGCACTCATACAAGACATTATCTACTAAGAATTGAGCTAAACTATAAACTATTGATCTTACGACTATCAAACAAGATTCCAAGACCACTCCTCCATCCCTTGATTCATAGATTCCTTGATAAATACTAATACCACCATCTCTTATGACCTAGTGGCCATAATCAATATCAGCGAGCCATTATCTCCTAATGGCCGTGATTTTCGTGAACCCACGTAATGGCTCAGAGAGGTTGAGGGCCTTTAAACACTCCCTTGATGTAGGGAGCCCCTCATGAAGGACAAGGAAGGACTCATTACGTGAGGTGTGAGAAATAGCAAACCACTCAATCGCTAGGCCAAGGGCTTGTAGGCACTCACTCGACTAAGGAGGGGGAGGGCCTTTAGGAACTCTTGTTAATGTTAGAAGGCTAAGGGGGAGGATCTTTAGGCTCTTGACATATAGGTAAAGGGACTTTAGCCAGTGACCCAACGAAGGAGTGGGGGGAGGGCCTTTAGGCACTCGTGCTGATGTTAGGAGACCAAGTTGGTGGGCATTTACTTTGTGGATCTTTAGATTGAAGGCCTTTAGGCACTCATGTCGACGTGAGGAGATGGAGTTCGTGGGCCTTTACATTCTCAACCTTTAGATTGAGGGCCTTTAGGTGCTCATGCCGAGATTAGGAGTTTGAGGGGTTGGGCCTTTGGGCTCTCCACGTTTAGGTGGAGGGCCTTGAGACACTTGTGTCGATGTTAAGAGGCCGAGGGGTAGGGCCTTTAGGTTCTTGACCTTTAGGATTTTAATCGATAAGGAGGGACTTGTATTCTTAGGGTGGATATTTATGTACTCGACCTTTTAAATTGTTTACCCCCTCCACCTTCACAAGTGGTCAATTGAGCTCCTCTCTTGTTGTTCAAGTTCCTAGAGGCTCTCAATTTCCTATTTTAACGTTGATCGAGTATCTAAAGGCCTTCTCTTCTTATCTCCCTATTAGTTTTGTGCCTAAAACTTCCCAAGGGATTGATGACTTTTCTCATGCATTATATACGTGATATGGATCTTGTTTGTATCATGTACATAATACAATTAGATAGATGATTGATTGTACCATCTCCACTTACATTTTCAGTGATAAGATATTTGCTTATAATAATTTAGAATTATGAAATATATAATCAATATCAACGTTATTCAAGAGATATTTGTGGGCTAAGATGCCCAAATATTCAGTATATGCAAAAATATAAGATACCCTTAAGGTAGGGCAACACCATACAATGTTCCTTAAGGAAGGAGTAACTCCATAATCTCCCAATATTGGAATTCCACTTCTATGGGGCCATCTCCAGTATACCTCTACCCAGTAGAAGACTCAACTCACAAGACATATCTCATAATGATAGTCATATCCTTTATATAGGCATACATTACTCTTAAGGAATGGATAGCACCTAATCCAATGTAGGCCGACTCATCACGCAATATAACTAATTCCTATGTGACCCCATATATTATAAACATATAGCTAACTAAGGATGATGTGTGCCACATGTCGGCATTTCGATCAATCTATATACATTATAATATCATCTCCCAAGTTACATAACATGCCCTCCCTCCTTGACATGTTTCATCCACGAAACATGAGAACTAGCCATATAATGAGTGTGCTTCAAATCATTGCACACTTGTCGCCATGCTCAATCATCCAACCACCCATATGAGATCTTAGTGGGTGATACATCTCTAAACCTGGTTCCATAATCCACTTCTTTACTCTAATTCCATCCAAGTCCATATTTGTTCTCCTCAGCATCGATGCATAGCCATTGTAATTATTCCTATGATTCCATGTCTTATAATTGTTGCTTCATTGTTTCCATGTATGGCCATAGTGATTGTTCTTTGAATTCCCTGTATATCCATAAGAGTTGCTTCCCTCATATGCCCTAACATGCCTCCATGATTTTTTCCTCTCATGATGATGTGGGTGTTTATATATTGCAACCTTAGTATCTTCAACCTTATCAATTGTTTACTTAACCTTATCAACCTTCCTCTTCCATCTTGTTTGTTATTTCCTTTCTCTTGATTAGATGAATCATTAGTTTCTTCTTTTTTGTCATTTTCTTCATGTTCTTCTATTGAATCATCCTTATGCCCTTCTTCCCCATCTTCAGAATAATCCTCATGCTCTATCTTGACTTGTCTTTGTTTTTCTTTAAGTGTAATATCCTGTAAAGTGATCTTCTTCTTCTTGTACCAAATCTTCATAAATTTCTTTTGCACTTTAATATTAATTGTCTCCAATGACTCTAACCAAGGATACCCAAGAACGATATCCAAACCATCCATATTCAATGCATAAAAGTTTGAATGCAAAACATATTTATCCATAGAGAGCATTAAATCTTTAAGAACTTGGATCTGCTTACCCTCCACTTGAGCTTGCTTTATATTCTTTGTTTCAACATGTAGATCTTGAGCTACATCCATGTCGATGAAACTAAACTTGATGGTAGGTTCTATGGAAACAATTACCTTCTTCCTTTGAATGCATCCTTCAAACTGAAATATTGAAGCTTCTTTCTTTGGAACTACACTATCTTCTACTTCATCCCGAACCTCATCAATAACCTCTCCATCATCCCCATTTTCTTCTTCTTTTGCTTGTTTCTACTCTTCGTCAATATCATCCTTATATTCCTCTGCCTCCTCCTCCTCTTTGGTGTCCCATCTATTCATAAAAACTTGTTCCATTTCCTCCCAAGACCGATTAGACCTTTCCTTTACTAACTTGGAAAACCAAATCCATGCAAGCCCATTAAGCCAAAGGTGTAACATCCACATCTCTAACGACAGAAAAAAATTACCCTTAAATTGTTTCCACCATTCTCTAGCCTCCATTTCACCCTTTCCATCGAAAATTTTCATCCCCATGATCCACGCAAAAACTAGGGTTTTCAGAACACACCCTTTTTTATCAAATTTGTCCTACAATTTTCAATAATAAGTTGGCCTCAAAAAACTACAGAACACACACCTTAATTATATTTTTGAGAGATTTATGAAAATGTAAACAAAACAGAAACATTTTGAATATTTCGGCTTATTGAACAAATTTGTGAAAAACCGTAAATCTTCTAACTTTCACAAAAATATCCATTTTTTTTGAATTTTTGAGGGTTTCACTATGAAACAAAGTCACCACACCAACCAAAATTTTGCTAAACAATTCGTCATAATTTGGAAGATATAGACAAATCGTCAACCCTAAAAATGAAATATCTTTCTCAAAACAGTTTCAAAAAATCTGAAATTTTGAGGGTAGATTCCTTGAATGATTTCGCCTCTTCACACAAAAATCCTTCGAAAATTTTACAATCAATTGCAAGATATAGGCAAATCACTTAAATTAGGGTTTCATTCCACAACTTACCTAGATCAATGCTCTGATATCACTTGATAAGATCTTTGCATACAATAATTTAGAATTATGAAATATATAATTGATATCAACACTATTTAAGAGATATTTGTGGGCCAAGATGCCCAAATATTCAATATATGCGGAAATATAAGAATACCCTTAAGGTAGGGCAACACCATACAATGTTCCTTAAGGAAGGAGTAACTCCACAATCTCCCAATATGGGAATTCCACTTCGAGGGGACACCTCCAATATACCTCTACCAAGTAGAAGACTCAACTCATACAAGACATATCTCATAATGATACTCATATCCTTTATATAGGCATACATTACTCTTAGTGGATGGGTAACACCTAATTGCAATCTAGGTCGACACATTACCCAATATAACTAATTCATTTGTGACCCCATATATTATAAATATATATCTAACTAGGGGGATGTGTGCCACATGTTGGCATCTCCATCAACCCATATACATTATAATATCATATCCCAAGGTACATAACATTCAGCCTACAACTGCTTCGTTCTTCTCATCTAGATGTGAACAAACTTCCTTCTCGACTCATCAACAATATTTTGCTGCCAAATCAACTACTAAAGTCATCTTCCTAAAGTCAAGTCGGCCTAGGGCCTTTAGAGCTTTTATGTGTTGTTTGTAGAATTTTGAATGAGTCTGATTTCGAGCACTTGTAAAACACAAGAAATGAGCGAGTCCCTTAAGCTGAATGACCTATTGACTCTCTATCTTTCGCTCTCAAAAGGCACACACACACTATTCCTTTCATTTCCAAAGTTAGCAAACTTGTAAAAAAAAGTAGTTCGAGCCGATGATCACTATTCACTTTAGGGAGGGCATTGATCAAGGAATGGTGTTGAATAGGACTTGGATAAAGAATAGAGCGAGGGTTAGGAAGTTACTCATATTTTGGGCAGTCACAAGTTTGTATTGTGAACAAGTTCCTTCTAGTCAAACCCAATTTCCTTTGTATTTCTCCAGTGTCGCGTGCATCTATCTCAATAAATGCACCAATTGGTTGTTCGTTTCTATCTCCCTATTTTAAAGGTAGTGGCATGAATGCCTTTTCATCTCTATTTCCCACAAGGTCAAGCACCATTCATGCTTGGAATGGCCGGGCACACGGTTAATGGCAAGGTGGAGTCATTAATTGAGAGGAGCGTTTATAATAGAAACCCTACAGCTGAAAAGTATGGGTAATTTTTTTTATTTAGGTTACTATCCCAACTATAAAAAAGACGTTCAAATTTGGCATTCAAGTTTCGAATAATATTTCATTTCTTCAAGGTGGATCTGACCTCTTAAGAACTCTAATAAGAATCAAGGTACTAATAAAGCTCAAGTCTAATTTCATGCTCAAAGATACAAAGATTTATATTCTAATAAACTCGTACTGATAGAGGATGTCTATTCCGGTTTTCGAAGAGCACAAGAGAGACGCTAGATCACAAGTGCATTACGTGTTTCATTTATCAATCTGTGGATTAGTGAAGGGTCATTCTATGCCAAAAGGAAAGCATTGTTGGCTAGATTTTCTGCATAGCACAAAACCTAAGCAATCATGAGATAAATCTCCCTCATTTACCGGTGAGGCTCCCGTGTCAGATTTGTCAATTTATAATATGCTAATATTTAAATGGGGTTTTACTTTAACTACTCAGTTCATGAACCATAACTGAACAGTTCTGCAGCAAGTAAGCAACTGTTTAAAAGAAAGGAAAAATGTACAGAAGAAGGGAAAGGGAAATTATGTAAACACCGAGAAGAAATGAAGATGTGCATCCCAATCAATAGATAGCAGAGTTGATTGCATGCACATAGAAGAAACCAATAGATATAAACACAGAATTCTAAACAAAGGTAGCTTTAGATATAGATCTGAAATAACACAAAGTTTATTTAAAGATCTAAGATAAAAACAAGAAACACAATACACCGTGACACAAAGTTCTCCGGAAATTTGCTCCTGTATATCCCTTTGCTTTAAGTGGCTCTCAAGGTTTTTAGCACAAAGTCTGGAACACAAGGTTGCTGCTTACAAATTCTCCTCATTAACCCGAAGGTTCTTCCTCTACTTATAGAATGTAGAGGGGGCAATTACAAATTGGAAGCTTTTAGTTGAACTGGCACATGTGGAAGTCAGAAAAGAAACAACTGGCAATCTTCCTCCTGGAATTCCTCTTTGCATGACATGTATGATTTGCAACTGAAAATAGAACCTTCTATTTTGCATGTGCCACCTATCTCCAAGTAGTTGACTTCTTCAAGTAATGGCTTTTAAACCAATCACTTAAGTTGTATAATTTAATTGATCGCCTCAATTACTTTGTCGGAGGAAAGAAGAAGGAAGAGGAAAGCTAGCAGTCTTGTCTTTTTTCATGTCTGCATGCAGCTGATTCTTTTGCCTTTGATTCTCACCAAACTGAATCTCGGAGTAGCTGGATCTGGAAGCAAGCTAGATCTGGAAACAAGCTGGAATTGGAAACGGCTGGATTTTGCCTTCGCCTTGTCTTCTCTTTTATCCTTGAAGCTTTTGCAGTTCTTCTCCAGTACATGCATTAGTGCAATGTTTGTCGTAGATAACTCATCATCCTTATTTTTAATTGCATATGAGCAATTAAAAATTCTAGAAAGCACCCCGGATGAATGAAAATTCAATGAAGGCTTCAACTGGAAGATGGGAGCATTTGCATAAGATCTTGGAAGGAATTTCCCACACATTGACTTCTTTACGGGCTGCATTTGAAACAAGAGGATGAAGCCTTTGTGCCGAAAGTTTTTGCAACTATGAGATCTGGATCTGGATCTGCATATGGATTTGCATCTGCATTTGCATCTGCATTTGGATATGGATCTGCACCTGCATAACAAACTCTGGCAACTAGGTTGTGAATGGAAAAGCTGCAGCTCGAATAATTCCACCGCTTTTAATCTGCACGCATGAGTGAAGTTTTTACTGCATGCATGAGTGAAGTCTTTCCTGCTCTGGATCTGTCTATCAATTCAGCAAGAGGTTCTGAGCCTAGATCCGTGTCTCCAATATTTGCAAATTTAGAAGTGATGCATGACTCCATTGTGCTTTCTTTTTCATCTTTCTTCGCCATAGCTTTGTCTATCTTTGTCTGAACAATTTTTTTTTTTCTTATTTGACTAGAATTCTTCAAAACTGGTGTAGATCTGGATAATCCTTCAGATTCGGAGGAAATATTCAATGTATTGGACATTGATATAAGTTCCTTTTCTTTATAAAAGCACCTGTATCTAACTCCTGCAATTAATTCAGACAAAGATGGCAACCGGAGCATGCACAATGAATTTTAATCACAAAAATCTGCATAATTCAAGCCTACTGCCCCAAAATTTGACGTTTTATTTGCATGCAAAACAAACATGAATTTTACCAACATCACCTAAGTACCTGTATCACTTCTACAAACAATTATGCAGACACAAATCAGCCTTCTTCAAAGCATGCGCCAAAACTAGAAGTTTTTAGCATCAAATCCACCTTTGTTTGAACAAAAATCCTCTTCAAATGAGACGCACTTTTCCTCCAGGCTGCACTTATTTACCTGTGAATTAAATAATTCATCCTTAATGGCAGCCCATGCTTATATAACCCTCATAATTCTATAATTAATAATTGCCCTTCCTATTCCTGACAATTAATTAATTAAAAATCATGCTCTTCTCTTTAACTGGTGTGCTAAAATTGCATGATTAAGGACAACCATCCATTAAATTAAATTTAATCAATTTAATCATCCACTCTTCACTTCACTTAAACTTCACAGTGTGCTTTGACCATAGCCACTGAAAATAGAATTTAATTTAATCAATTAATACTTTAAAAAGTATTATTTCCTTCTCAAAAGGGGCTGCATTAAATAAATTAAATTTATTTAATTTTGGAATTCTATTTTTAAATTCCTTTTGTCCACTTCCCTTTGTTGACTTTTCCACAAGCCTGGGTGCCAAAATTGGGTTAATAAATATTAACAAATATTTATTTAATGCATTATTATTCACCCAAGGTGGGTCGCACTTTTTAGCATAATAGAATTCTATTTTTAAAAACACATGGCAATGAGAATTTTTACCTTGCAAGGCAGCCCCGGAAATCCCATGATCCACTTAAGTGATTTGACTTTGACAATGAGATTATTTACCATGCATGGTAGGCAATAAAATCCCATGATTTCACTTGAGTCACTTTTCTGTTATTTCACCATGGGAATTTTTACCCTGCAAGGTAGGTAATAAATTCCCACCTACCTGCTGCTTCTAATTTTCCCACTGCACCTTAAGTGACTTTTCCATCATGGGAAAAAGTACCCTGCAAGGCAAACAATAAAATTCCACCTGCTTGTTGCTTCTATTTTTCCCATGATCCACTTAAATCCTTTGTTTTCCAAAAATGCGCCCAACCCTGCAGGGGCTTTTTAGTGCATGACTTAGCCTTTTCCTAGTGAACCGGACCTCTGATGGCAACTTCCTTCTGGCACAATGTGCGTATGTGATCTCCGAATACTCCAAGGCCAAGAATCGGGCTAACCCGACAAAGGAATTGATGTAGAAAAATTTCACAGAAAACGAAACGGGAAAACACAAAAACACAAAAAATTGTCAAAAGTCACAAATAAAGCCCAAAACTTATTCCTAGTTAAAACCCGTCTGGTATATAGGAATAATGATATGTTCGATCACAACAGGGTTAAAACGGAGCGCAAATTGCCTCAAACGGGGCTCAAAATAATTAAATACAAATGTTCCCACAGATAAATCCCGATGACAGAATATAACAATTTTGGGCATCTGGGTATTTGGCGAAAAAAGCTTATATGGCTCTTTGGGAATATCTTGACGCAATACAAGAACTTTTAGGGAATAAAAACACAAAATGACCCATTATATTAAAAGTACGAAAAATTTTCGGATAGGGTAGTCGTAGATTTCAGGATGAAATTTGGGGGACACCAAGCATCATCAATGATGGATGATGTCTTGAGTAGGATTCTCTTCCACTGGCATTCCTACTTAATGCATCGTACATCTTGGCCACTAGAAATCCCAAGTGGCAACCCCACTAACTTCATCGGGAACAAGATGTCATCTTTGATTAATAAGTAGAGTCAAGGTCTTAGGCAGGGTTTGCTCATTTATATTAGCCACAATGTGAACACCACCAAAGGCTACCAAAGGAATTTTTACTTGGGTGGGGTTTCCTAGGACACTGACCTAGTAAACACTTACCCTTGTTTATACCTAACAAACCCACCTTCTAGATTTTTTGTTTAATCTTTTGTTTAAAACCACCCAAAGAACTATACTACGCATGGTTAGATGCTATGTTCTAACTGAAGGTTTGGTCTTCTTTATTAGCCTCTCAAACTACACAAACATTCATCATTGTGGCTTAAGCAAGAATGAACTAGTAGATTTTTAATTTTTGCTAAATTGAAATTCATATATATATATATTCTTTATTCCATTTTTTTAAGGTAATGTACAGTCATGACAGAACTGGCCAGGATTTAGAAATGACTTAGTGTTTGCACTTGATCCCAAGTGATAACTAGGAGTAAGATACCAATATTTACAAGTTTACAGCCATGAAGAAAGTCACTACAAATTGAACCATGTTACAAAAGAGTCCATGCTACTAAGATTGAATCATATTTACGTCAAAGTCTACGAGAGAGGTTGACAACATAATTATGGTACAACTACAGCAGATCTCAGTTCTCAACTTCCTCAAAAATTTGATATAGTTTGTACAAAAAGCAGATCTCAGTTCTCAACTTCCTCAAAAATTTGATATAGTTTGTACAAAAAAATACCATATTATACCTGTATAGTTTGTTCACTACCCCCTGAACCCATTAAGCCAGACCCAGAATAAGTCATAAGAATAGTAGCCATCTTGGCTCACAATGGCTTCTACGACCTCTTACAACAACCAGATTAGTTATTAAATCCATTACATTAGTGTTACCGAACTCGAGCAGTCATATATATAAAAAGAAAGGTATAACTGCTTAATCAAATGGCAAGAGAGCAGAATGATACCATACCTTAGTATTTTGTACCCCTTGCTTGGACTGCAACTTTGACATGCAAATATGACAAGGAAAATTTATCAGGAGTCTTTCAACATCAAATCTGTACAAGATTTGGATTTGATCTAAACATGAAAGAACTATGCTATTATTGCAGATTCAAGAGAGTATCATGAAGACACTTTTCCTCGAACCATAGAGCCATGAGCTTCCCCAGTAATTTTTGCAATAGGAAGTAGCCCTTCCTTTCACGAGGACTTTCAGGGATAGAGAGATGCGTATGCAACATTCAAGAATGCAAACCCAAACAGTCAATCATGCTGAAGTTTTTTGAATCAAATGCTAAAATGCATAGATTAAGTACTTGTCCTAAGGTTTTACAAAATGACACAGCAATTGAACCTTCTGTTAAAGTTATTAATTAACTATTTGTTAGTGTTAACTTACTGGAACGTTAGCGCTCAGATTTCAAAGCAAAAATTCCATTACAAAAACCAGCTTGCAATATAAAATCTCCCGTTATATTTTATTTTGATGCTCCCAAAGCTTTCAAAAAGCTTTTAGGAGAAGTTACATGGGACCCAACCAACTACCAAGTCCAACTACCCCTCCTGTACAACCACTTGTTTATTTTAACCTGTAACTATTAACCAATTATTAATTTACTATTATTAAGGGGGTGTCTCTCTCGAGAAGCATACCCCGTACAAAATAAACATAAAACTAAACATTTGGATCACAATGTCCTAACAAACCCCCCTTGATCCAAAGGGGTATAGAAGAGGATGATTTGGAGTACATGACTGTGATGTCACCCAATAGTCCTAGTCGCACTTGCTACCTAGCACACTGTTCATCGTGGCATTGATCAAATGATGTCACTCCCTTCACTCAGAAACCCGCTACCTCGTAAGTTGTGGCATGAATGGTGAACACCTTGTTGGCATGCCTAACTCCTTTGACCATTCTGTCGTACTTCAATATAAGCACGGTCAATGTCTGCTCAACTACATCGACCCACAAAAGGTCTCACACAAAACCCATCAAGTGATTACCTTGTATTGTGTGGCACATCTACCTGATGCCCAACGACACTGACAACCCTTTGCTCAACATTACTTGTGCTAGCAACTCTTAAGCCAACTTGTACAATCAACGACGGTTGATCGAAGGCCAATGCAATCTCTTCCCCCTATCAGTCAAGAAGTGAGAAAGTCCTTGCAACAAGAAAACCAATCAAAACAACCCCATCTACTCTTAATGTTATCAATTAACCAACATTGATAGAAAACACCATAAAACCAAAACCAAAATTGCTACTATAGCAGATCCCAATCTCAATGCTAGTAGCTCGCACAAGATGGCTGTGTCGTTGGTTCTGTCAACCTGTCAGATCCCCAGGGACCTGAAAACCCTGAAGTGCAACAACATCACTTCCAACAACACAAGCTGTGGGAAAGAATGTCACATCCTTGTTTTTGAAGCATATCAACTTCTGAGAGAAAGACGGGTGTCAGTTTCCACCGAAAATGCACCCATTGTACATTACAATGCCTTATTTTTGTATTTTCAGTACAAACTTATATGTAGAGATGCCAAAACAACAAAGTGACCCTTGCAATAAATTCAGAATTCATTTTTCATGAAAAGTGAGTGTTTATACGACAATTTTGACCATCACATGCAAAAATTATGTCAATTTGAAGTTTCGCTCTTGCTTTAGAGTTAAACAACCCCTTGCCAATGCAAATTCAGCAAACTAGACTATTTTATGGGGATTAAAATCTCTTAGCTAGACATCATGTAGCTCACCGTGTTTGTACTCATTGGAATTGTGGAGTATAGTTTCTAGAAAAGTGACTTTTGAAGAAAAATATGCCTTGACAAAAATGTTATGAGGATAACTGTCTCCACAAGGATTGGTTTTCTTGGTTTTCACATTTAATTCAATTCACCCCTTTGCAAAAAATTAATTTTTGGCGCTTATATGGTTTAAACCCTTGACCTTTTCTCAACAAGTGACCATACTTTGTAAAATAATAATCTCTCCTATACCTTCAACTAGAATATGAAATGCCAAACATAATATTGAATTTGGAGTTGTCACTATCTAGTTACTAAATGAAAAATTTAGAAATGCCTTCACCCGTGAATAATTCTTTCTTCAGCAAATTGTGGATGCTTCTTTTACATGCACTAGGACCCATGCAATTACTTTTGCCGGATTGTGTTGGATTTTAAGCTAAGTTGCATCTAGGATAGCACCTAGGTTGTTCTTCCTCCTTTAGTGCACCTCTCTCTCTATGCCATATAACTTAACAAACCTCAATGGAGCAAATAACGTCAAAGCTCTTTGATAAGTCTAGTGAGAAGATTACAAATGGTTGAAGACTTTTGTTCAAAGACATCTATGATGATACATACATAGTGAAATGCAGACACTGATGGTTCTGCATTGCCACGGTAATGAAGGATGAGAATGAAGGAGAATCTCAAGAGGACTAGTCAAAGTTGGTATTTGAAGAGCGACTAGAAGACATCACACAAATTGAAGAGAACTTGTATGGCTTTGGATAGCTAGTATGCTTTGTACTTGCATTTGGCATCTGACAACATCTAGTGGACAAGTAAATGTTTGTCCCAATAAACCTGCTACAATACCACAAGCAAGCTTCAGTGCAATAGAGGTTTGATGCTCCACAGGAATGTGGCATGTCCCTCTCAAGCTCCTATACATAAAATTTCAGCCCTGCATAAGGAAGGATTCCAAATAGTGTTGGGCCCTCTGCTCTATAGAGACCACACAATCCACCTTCACTATAAACTTTCAAAAACACATCACCAACACCTTGGTAGTCTGGATTATCACAATGGGACTCGAGACTTTTATCTAGACCTATTGCATGGGGACTTGTTGCCTGGTAGGCCAACTTTGTTCAAGCTAAATCTAAGGGACAGGTGCACATAACCGTTGTTCCTCCATGCCGAATGAGGAAGTAAGGATAAAGTTGTTGTCTTCATTATGCTTTTGCCATGACTTCCTCATAGGCTTGACAAGGCTCTTACACACTCTGATGCCACTGATGGAACACAAGCACTCAAAATTCAAAGAAAAGATCCATTAAAAAACTAGCTTGCAATATAAATTCCCCTGTTATATTTTATTTTGATGCTCCCAAACTTTAAATAAGCTTTTACGGGAAGTTACACAAGACCCAACCAACTACCGGGTCCAACTACCCATCCTGTACAACCACTTATTTATTTTAACCTGTAACTATTAACCAATTATTAATTTATGACTTTAAACTTGCTAATACCTAATATTATTAAGGGGTATTTCTCTCAAGAAGCATGCCTCGTATAAAATAAACATAAAACTAAACATTTGGATCACAATGTCCTAACATAACTAATAGTTAGTTATAAATTACCTCCAACTGATGTAACCACATACAACAAAATAAATATGACCAAGACACGAATCTCGAAGTGCACCATGTCAATATCTCTTCATTGTCTATCTCTCATCATCTAACATTGGTATCAGAGTAGTTGGTCTCAAGGAGCTCATAGTTCAAGGAATCTCTGGAAGAGGGTACAAACTACAAGAAAGAAGTCTGAAGGAGAAATTTTAAGTTCGATAAACAAAGGTAGAAATGACTGTGTGTGGTCATTAATTGCTGCTAGGGTATGGAGGAGACAATCACAAGTTAAAACTTATCTTGAAGCCATGATCTGAAGGAAATGTGCAGGATAGGGCATAGTGAAGTGATTTGTAGAAGACCATAATGCAAGGCAGAAGAACATTTCTGTGAACGTTGCAAATAAGGACATCAAGAGAAGATGTGTCGAGTCAATCCCAAAACACAAATAAAAAGAATGACGTGCAGACCATGATTTTCGATTTTCGTGCCTACATTGACCAAAAGAAAGATGTTTCAAGACTAGGAAATCAAAGCAAATAACAAGGAAAATTCAAAATTGTGATTTGCACTACATATCTAGGGCATGAACAGGATTTGTGTTGCACACTACGGTGGTGATTTCCCAGTCGCTGAAAGGGCTCAAGACTTGCATTTATTCCCTTTGTTGTATGTCCAGGGCACAAAAAATTGTGCTGGTAATTGTCGCGAAAAAGTATTGATGGGAGCTGATTCTAGTATCAGTCTCTGTAGATATAAATTGAATTTCAGAGTAATTTGTTTTATTTTGCTTCATATTTTTCGATATTTTCTGCTTGCAATAATTTGCAGGTCAAACATTCAAACTATAGACTACATTTTTCATGTTGCATTAATTTGCAGGTCAAACATTTAAACTATAGACTATACATTCTTCATGTTGCATTAATTTGCGGGTCACAAGTCAAACACTCAACATATACTTTGTGCATTTTTTTTGGTGCATTGATTTCTGCATTAGAAAATTGAATATTGTGTGAAAAAGACCAATATTTAGAATCTGGGTCTATCAGAGGCACAAAAATTGACTAGCAAAAATTTCAATGTCTGAGTTAAAATTCTTACGATCGTAGAATATCGAGAATGCAATAAAATCATTCTTGGCATTGAAGGAAGGCTTGTTGTGGATTTTACGAATTATGACAAGCATCATGTAATGCCCCTTTCTGAGAGATTTAAATAAATTTTCAGAATTCTGATTTTAATTTGCAGCAGACTGGAAATTTATTACAGCGGAATAAAATTATGGAAATAAGTGCCAAAATCTTCAACAAGTATCCAAAAAACCCTTAGCAACAATTATTAAACAATTTTGAACTGAATTCAAGCCAAATTGAATTGATTTAAGTAGAAATCGAGCTGCTGTAAATAACTGTGCAATCTGGGACATCGCAACAGTCATATAATGGTTCGATTTGCATGAAACAGTGCCTTGATTTGCGTGAAAAGACAGATTCAGCCTTTGGCGACTTGATATAGTGAATTGATTTGATATTTATTGCACTTAACAAATTATATTTCAATCACATGCAAGTCGAATAGGTAGAAATAATTGCAATAAATCTAAATATGCTCAAAAGATCTTTAATTCAATGATAATCTGCAAATATAAATGTTTAAAGTCAATTGGAGAGGGTTTTCGTCCTTCCAATGGACCTCATATGGGGTTTTCCTCCCGCATGGAGAAATAATGAGAGTTCTCTCTCAAAATCTGAATTTACAAAATGAATGTTCCTATCTCAAATGTTGCCCCTAAACCCCTATTTATACATTTTCTAAGTGTGGCGCCAAAATTGAAAAGATATGACCTTTCATATGCCTCATGACCTTTCATGTTACGTTTTCTCCACCATGGCCGACCCATACACTCTATAATTATTTATTAAAAGATATATATAAAAATATTAAGAATCCTATTGTAGACTTCCTCCTTGCATATTCTTCTTTCTGTCTTGGCCGACCCATATACTTGAGTTCAACTTCATTAAAAAACATCATAAAATAATAAAAGGCTGATTATAAGTTTTTTCCTTGCCTGTCTCTTTTCATTCCATGGAGAAGAATTTCCCGCAACTCCGAGTACGTTATTAATTTGGAGAAAAGGGACATGACAGTCCTCCCTCCCCAAGATTGTTTGTCCCCAAGCAATCGTAATCTCCTGGATCCCATGTGATCCTTGTAGTCTTCATCTTTGTTCCTACACAAGAAACAAACTCCTTAGAAGAAACTTGAGTGTTTAACAGCGCTCCCTTTGGCCTTGCAATTGTCTTTTTGCTGGTGGGAGTTCCACAATCTTCATGCATTTGGTAGTTGTCTTGAACATGGCTGTAATCAAGCATTTCTCTTCCAAAAATCAGGATGTACAAGTCTGAAAATGATACACCATAACCTGATTTTATTTCTTTATTCAACTGAAATCTTCCTCTCTCGATATCCCATGAAGGAATGCACTTGAAAAAAACAAATTTACTATTGTTCATTTTTGATCTTTGCACATTCGATCCTCTAAGCATGGTATAACAATCATCAATCTAAAAACTCACTAACGAAAACAATCCCGTGAGATAAGAAGGGACTGAAATTTGATCTGCATAACTTGAAAAATTAGGAGCAGCAGACCCATGATTAAATTCAGCAATTGTCTTGTCTTTAAATTCGAGAAAATCATACCCATAAATTTTGATTTCATCATTCTCCAAGTGGAACTCATACTCCATGTGACCTTTGAAAGCAAGTTCCTTTGACTTTTGGATCTCTAAATGCCTCCAAACTTTGTATGACTTTGTTGTAGTGTAAACTAAATAGACTAAGCAAAAACCGTACCTTATTATGGGGTCGTAGAACTGAAAATTAGAACCATCCTCCTCCACTCTGGGGACTATGTGAACAGCTGCAAGTTTCCCATAATATCCTTCTGCCCACCCATACAGAGAATATACAGAATTTCCCTCAAGCTTGTGCCTCCTAGAACATATCATGCAAGCATCTTCTAAATTCCACAAGTAAGGAGGACTTACATTCTTTTCTTCATGCTTGTTTTGTCTCATGAAGTCGCCCCAATGATTAGCCCATGGAGTATCATGATCAGCCCTCTAGATCTTACTCTTCACCCATGATTCGAGTATCAACTGGACTTGGTTTTGGTAAGGAATAAGCCCAACCATCACTTGGTATCTTCCTTTACAGATTCTCTACCAATCACACCTTTAGCAATCTTGTTCTCAACATACTCCACTGATATTGATGACTCCCAATCTTGCAATGAGATTTTGTGTAATGACCCTTGGTCCACGTGGCTTATCTTCTTGCTTTGATAACTGAGAGTGAACTCTCTCAACGAATGACATCCTTGATCTTTAAACTCAGCCATATTAATCATCAGAAAATCAGCACATACCTTATTTGATCTTACGGAGATGTGGAGTTGAGAGCACCTTTTTGTATATTGCATAGAGAACCCATCCGCTGTCCTCTCTGTAATTGTAAACTGTTTTGGTATGCTGAGAAGAAATGGATTGGAAATTTTCAGGAGCTGCTCTTATCCTTCGAACATATAGGCCAAAATAAAGGATTATTTTCCTGATATGTCTCCCAAAGTAACTGCCGAAGCAGTATATGGTGCAAGAAACTCTTCTCAACATGAATGACTAATGAAAGGAACTGATTTATTGTGTAACATGTCTGCTGTTCCAAATCAGCAGCATATAGGCTTGTATTGGCAAGCTTAATACACCATAAACCAACCCCTTGATTGCCCTCCATCATACTTTTCAAACTCAGCTGAGTTATTATGCCCGGATCAAAGGAGTAACATTCATTCCACACCAATTTTATGCACACATCCTTTATATTAAATGACGGATGAAATGGAAATGTGGAGCTTACCATGTACCCCTGTAGATCACCTTCAATTAAAAGAGTTGTAATTTGGTGCTCCTCCCAAAATGCCACCATGTCCAATTTCACCCTCCTTGCTAGCCTCATCACAATCTGAAAATACTCTAATGCAAAAAATAACACCCTTTTCCTCTTCATCCCATGAAGTGTGTTGTGCACAAAGGTATCTCATCATTAGTGAGCAAAGTGGACTCACTATATATGAAACCTGAGTGTTTCTAATTATCCACTCATGGTGAAAAATCTGAATTAATATATAGGCCCAAACTGAAATATTTTAATGCCAAGGGCTGCTCGAAACTTCTTAGTTCAAATCAGCATGCAAGCAATATTTCAAAAACATCATACCTTCGTGATTTTCCGCTTTTCGGGTGCTTACCTTCATTGATGCTTGCTTGTCAATCCCCCCATGTCCTGGTGCTTTCACAATGCTGATATCTCCCTCAATTGTCCTTCTTTTTGCTGCTACTAGGATCAGTCCAACCTCTTCATGTTGCTCTTTATGGGGAGTTTTCTCCCATTTCCATGGCTCACAAGTTTTATTTTCAATACTACTCCAAATCATTCTTTCCAACATAAGAGTATCAACCAAACTGAAAGAGGGAGTGGTTACCTTAGCTTTCAAACCATGGATTTTGGAGGGATGGTTATCCTTTGTCACTTCTATCATAGCTCTTGTACTTGTATTGTTGTATGCATGGATAGGATGTGCGTACTACCATTCAATGTGCTCCATAATCTGCCCATATTTGAATCGAACTGATGATGGCGATCAGCTCTTTGTGAAGACAAGCTAGAGGGCAACACATCTTAATTGTATTTGATCCTCAGGCCTTCAACAAAGCTTTCATCCACATCTTCTTCCTTCGCACCTTGTTCACAAGTGCTTGGGATGTCTTGGTGGTTCTTCCTCGAGCTTAGTTCTTCGTCTTCAGGCTCTTTTTTGCCTGCTGCTACAAGCAGACCAGCGGACTGCCTTATATGGGTTTCTTCCATTACTGTTTCTTGTTCTCCAATCTTTCTTTCATCACTAACGTTGATGTTATTTATCTTTTGAGGGAGGTCTTTATGACCATGCACACCTAGAATACCGAATTCCCATCTTATGAAATATGGAAATGGCATGGCATTACAGATGTCTACTGGTAGAGCTTGGTAGTTTGTGAAGAGATCTTCCACCACTGTGATTATCGAAACCCCGACCTTTTGAGAATCCATGATCTGATACCACTGTAATGTCCCTTTTTGAGAGATTAAATAAAATTCCAGAATTCTGATTTTAATTTGCAGCAGACTGGAAATTTATTACAGTGGAATAAAATTATGGAAATAAGTGCCAAATCTTCAACCAGTATCCAAAAAGCCTTAGCAACAATTATTAAACAATTTTGAACTGAATTCAAGCCAAATCGAATTGATTTAAGTACAAATCGAACTGCTGTAAATAATTGTGCAATCTGGGACATCGCAACAGTCATATAATGGTTCGATTTGCATGAAACAGTGTCTTGATTTGCGTGAAAAGATAGATTCAACCTTAAAATGTATGGCGACTTGATATAGTGAATTGATTTGATATTTATTGCACTTAACAAATTATATTTCAATCACATGCAAGTCGAATAGGTAGAAATAATTGCAATAAATCTAAATATGCTCAAAAGATCTTTAATTCAATGATAATCTACAAATATAAATGTTTAAAGTCAATTGGAGAGGATTTTCGTCCTTCCAATGGACCTCATATGGGATTTTCCTCCCACATGGAGAAATAATGAGAGTTCTCTCTCAAAATCTGAATTTACAAAATGAATGTTCCTATCCCAAATGCTGCCCCTAAACCCCTATTTATACATTTTCTAAGGGTGGCGCCAAAATTGAAAAGACGTGAAGTTTCCTATGCCTCATGACCTTTCATGTTACTTTTTCTCCACCATGGCCGACCCATACACTCTATAATTATTTATTAAAAGATATATATAAAAATACTAAGAATCCTATTGTAGACTTCCTCCTTGCATGTTCTTCTTTCTGTCTTGGCCGACACATATACTTGAGTTCAACTTCACTAAAAAAACATCATAAAATAATAAAAGACTGATTATAAGTCTTTTCCTTACTTTTCTCTTTTCATTCCATGGAGAAGAATTTCCCGCAACTCCAATTATGTTATTAATTTGGAGAAAAGGGACATGACACGTCATAAGGAGCCCTTACTGTTGCTTGTTTGTGCCAGATGATTTTATATCTTAGGTCTGGAACGCCATTGGGGCAAGCGTGTTATGGACCAATTTGAAGAATAATTATCTAACTTCAGAGAAAAGTTAGGATTTGTACCTGAAGAATTTGTTGTTTTCAACAAATATGCATGGGGGTGGGTCTTTATTCGAACATCTTCAGATGAAAGATCTCCGAAACCAACTTGGTACCATCAACAAAGAGGTGAATGAAGATGACCTGGTTGCTGTTGTTCGGAATAGTTTGACACCCTCATATGAGTCTTTTGTGGAAGCTTCACATTTGATGACTAAAATTCAGACCTCGAATTTTGATTCGGTTAGTTCCTACTTGTTGCGAAAGGATCAAAGACAAAAATAGGAAAATAAATATACTTTTGAGCAAGCAGAGAGTGCATTTCTTGCTTAGTCGAAGGGGAAGTGGAAATGATTTCCCAATGAATCATATTCCAAATATTAGGTGAAATGCCATTACTATTATAAGGTTGAGCATATAAAAAATGATTGATTGTTGGAAGCCACGATATGATCTTACCTAACATAACAAAAAGCCATGAGATGAGGCAATTGTGGTAGCAGTTGCAGATGAGCGAGATTCTGAGGAAGAGTATGCTCTTTATGCTCTCGCGTATCATGCTCAATCAAGAATGCTACCATTTGTTGGATCATTGACTCCGGTGCATCTAGACCTTTTTCGTGTCGGAGGGACTGGTATGTAACATTTACTGCTAATACGAATTGTTTTGATTTAGATGTATTGGCTGACAGGGAGTCACTTGTAGTACAAGGAGATAGGAGATACTCATATAGTCCTAAATAATGCTAAAAAACTCTTAGTAAGGAATGTTAGGTATGTTTGTAACATGCATAAAATTCCCTTGTTTGTTCGTAATTTAACAGAAAATCCCAATATTTCTCTAAATTTCTTTGGGAAGAAGTTTATTGTGTTGGATGTGAAATAGGGACAGGTTATGACCTTTAGGCATTGGACAAGGGGGCCAATATAGGCTTGTTGACTCTTGCTACAATCAACTTAAATACGCATGTCGAGGGAGATTCCAACATTCAGGGTGTGCTAGAGGATGAAATTCCTCACAGGCTTGGATACCCCACTTCAATCAATGTAGACGCACTCATTGTGGAGGGAATATCCACTATACAAAAAGTGCAACAGGATGCAATGCCTTGAGAGGATGGAATCACTCATTGAATACAGACTGTGTGGGAGGTTGAAATGCCCTAGGAGGATGGATTTTGTCATTCAGATGCACAATTAATTGTGGAAAGAGACTCCACTAGCCAAGATGCGTTGGAGGCACTCAATCATAGGCATTGGGTCGACGGTCAATAGAGCATGGACACTTTGCTCACCTTGTTGCAAAAGACTTTTCTCAATAGGAGGGAATAGATGAGCAACATGAGGGAATAGATGAGAAGTTGATGCTTATTTCCTCTCCTACTTAGGAGATGGTTATTTCTCCTATTGCGGACTTAGTTTTTACTCCTAGTGTAAATACTGTAAAGATGGTCACATTTCAGCAGCTTCTTTCTGGAGATTTGGGCGAGGTCTACATGGTGCTGCCTTAAATTTTCGGATACTTAAACGTGATCATTTGTGTTGCAGATTAATTGAGTCCTTGTATGGACTCAAGCAGGCTCCATGAGCTTGGTACATTCTTGTTGATCAATATCTCCAAGATTCTGATTTCAGAACTATGGAGGTGGGCTGAAGTTATCAACCAATGAGGATTCTTTATTGGTCATGAATCACTCCATGGTGAATTGGTGGACAACTTGAAATATCCTATGGTCACAAGATTGAATCTTTGTTTGGCTGTTACCTATCCTTTTCATCTGTCTACACCGAAGCTTTTACACTAGACGGCAGGAAAATGTGAGAGAATTGCCAATTTCTGATTAATATCTAAAGAACAGGTTGTAAATGTAATGACAACATTTTGTTTCCATCTGTTTGTAAAATTTCGGGACATACTTGGAGTAGTCTTTGGTTTAGTCATTAAGGGAGGGTGTTAAAGTTATTAACTATTAGTGAGTGTTAACTAATAGTTGGTTATAAAGTACCTCCAACTGATGTAATCTCTTACAACATAATAAATATGACCAACATAAGAATCTCAAAGTGTGCCATGTGCCTTCCAATTTCTCTTCTTTCTATTTTTACATCTTCTAACACCTTTACCTTCAACATCTTAGTTTATGAAAGCATGAAGGTCTTGCTACACCCCTAAAGACCCTTTCTCCAAATGTCTTCAGTCCAAAAAGGTCATAAGAAAGGTATTGATCATGAATGAAGGTCTCTTGAATTAATTTGGTAATGTGTATGAATCATCAAGAGCCATCAGATTTGTATAAAGCAGAATTATTACCGACCAAACAACAATTACTAAGATCCAATGAGTCTACCACAAGGTGAATGCATAAATATGCAAATCAAAGGTTTAGAAATGGCAAGTTACAACCATTTTGTCTCCCTCAAAGATAGTGTCCTTCATAATGGATTTGTGTTTAGAAATGTAAAATATTAAAGACTTGAGTGATGTTTGTTTAGCCAATTTCCAAAAGGAATCATGATCAAGAGAAAGAAAACACAAGCCTCAGATTTGACAACCTGCAATAATAGCATAGTTCTCTCATGTTTAGATCAAATCCAAATCTTGTACAAACTTGGTGTTTAAAGACTCTTAATAAATCTGCCTCGTCATATTCACATGGAAAAGTTGCAGCCCAAGCAAAGGGGTACAAAATACCAAGGTACAGTTACGCCACCAAGGAAGGTGATATTTCTAACATAACAGCATTATTTTATGACGAGCAAAGTAATTAGATTATATATTTTTGTGGAATTTTTACTCTGTGTGATTTTTATTGATTAACCAAACGACTTCCATGAGTAGTCATTTACTCTAATGACATTTATTTGTCATGTAATTTTGGTAATAATAACAAAGCAAGGGGGCCCACTTTAGCACACAGGCACCGTAAGAATTTGTTAGTAGAGGGAAGGAATGGTGAATATAATTCACGAATTTGGGTTTCTCATCCTCTAGACTCCTTCCCCATTGACAAAGCTTTTCGTGAGTGTAGTGCCTAATAGATCACCATTGTCTCACAATTACTACCAATCCAAGATTAACCCAAACATGTATTTTATGGTAAGTTGGTGACTATCATGAGCAATTTAATTAGATCATATATTTTTATGGGATTTTTACTCGTGTGAATTTTAGTCATTAACCAAATGACCTCCATGGGTAGTCCTTACTCTAATGACAAATTTTCATCATGTATTTTTGGTAATAATAGCAAGGCAAGGGGATCTACTTTAGCACACAAGCGCTGTAAGCATTTGTTAGTAGGGGGGATTACGACGCTTGTGTGCTACAGTGGGTCCCCTTGCCTTGCTATTATTACCAAAAATACATGATGAAAAATTGTCATTAGAGTAAGGACTACTCATGGAGGTCATTTGATTAAATGGCTAAAAATCCCACAAAATATATAATCTAAGTAAATTGCTCATGAAAGCCACCAACTTAATATAAAATACATTAATGGGTTAATACCACGTTGGTAGTAATTGTAAGACAACTATGATCTATTAGGCACTACACTCACCGAAAACTTTCCGAATGAGGAAAAAGGCTAGAGGGTGAAAAACCCAAATTGGTGAATTATATCCACCATTCCTCCCCCTATTAATGAATGCTTATGGTGCTTGTGTGCTGTAGTGGGTCCCTTCGCCTTATTATTATCAAAAGTACACGAGGAAAAATGCCTTTAGAATAATGACTACTCATGGAGGTAAAAATCACATGAGTAAAATTCCCACAAAAAAATATAATCTGATAACATCATTATATTTTTGTCAGATAATTTGTTCAAAGTTTAACCTGGACTTGATTATTACCATCATACCTTTGACAGTTATAACAGATCTCTGGTTGGGCATAATATCTAACAGAAGTTTTTTTATTAAAGCAATAGATTATAATGATAAGGTCATATAAGAAATATTAAAACAAATATTACCTCTCATTATGTAGAATCTTTATGGTCAACTTCTCTAGATCAAAATATTTGTTGCCAAGCAATTCACCATACATAAAAAGTTATGCTTAACAAGGTAGAATGACAACATTAACAATAGTCTAAGAGTCTAAAGCAAGGGTAGAGCCCAACAAAAGTTCCATACCAAGTAACTGAGCCTACCTCATTGTTCTCATGGCTAATAATGTTTGTGTTGATACTACTTTTCCAAGGTAGAGTTAGCTTATGGCACTATTAGAGTAGAAACGAGGATCCTATCCACATGATCAATATCTCTGCAAAGCAAAACCACAACAAGAGATAGCTTATACCAACAAACACACAACAATGCCGATAATCTTTGGATTAAGCACACACACTAATCAATCTATCTAATTGATTAAGCTATCAAGCTATCTTTTACAATGAAGTCCATGGTATAAATAACTAGGAGAGTTTGTTTCACAATAAACAAGTCGTTGGAGTGGGCGACTAACTATGCACACAAGAAAAATAATAATTCATGTGCACAATAAATGCCACGTTAACAAATTAACTACTCTTTCAAAAAAGGAGCTTAACCTTATTCTAGAGTGTTTAAACATAATACTAGGCTAGTTAATAAAATACTATCCCTAGCCTAGTGTGAGCACATCAACACCCTCTGTTAAGCGAAAATTAGGGGGGGAGAATAAAAAAAGCAACGAGGCAAATCCTCAAATATAAGTCCCGGGTACTAGCCATGATAAGGTCCCTGTATGCAATCAAAATAAGTATGGACGTATGATGAATCCTCCCCAAGGATAACTTTCTTCATCCCGAGCATCGATCACAATGGAAGCTAGTGAGATGCTATGGAGGGATTAATGAAGATGTTTGCAACCTGCTCAATGGTAGGCATGAACTCTAGCTTGAAGACACCATCTCTTATGAGCTGCCATATGAAGTGCATGGTGAATCTCAATGTGCTTCGTACATTTATGCGCCACCGGGTTGCAAGAAACATGTATAGCACTCTAGTTGTCACTCCAAAGAATAGTGGGATGGTTCTTCTGAAATCCAAACTCGATCAACACTCAACAAAGCCAAAGTGTCTCTTGACTACCTAGAATACCTCTATATTCTGCCTCACTGGATGACAATGCAATTGCAGTTTGCTTCTTGCAAGCCCATGCAATAGACCAAAACCAAAACCATGGCTATAGATGAATCCGAAGGTGGACTTGTGAATATCAACATTGCCAACCCAACCCAAGTCAATGAGACCCGCAATTTCAGAAGAAACTCCTGATGTGTAGTGAATACCAAAGTGTGATGTGCCTTGAATGTATCACATAATACGTTTGGCTGCCCACTAGTGATTTTCATGCGGATCTTAGGAGAAACAGGAGACAAAGCCAACAACAAAGTAGATGTTGGGACAACTGTGTGTCAGGTACAAGTGTCTGCCCACCAACTATTGATACAAAGTCAGATCAACCATTGGTGAAGTGTAGTTAGTAGATAAAACAACCTCTGACTAAAAAGGCGTGGGGGCAAGCTTGCAATCAGCCATGCCAAAACTATGAAGCAAGTCATAAACATACTTTTGTTGACAAATGGAGATCCCCTCCGGTGACAGATGGATCCGTAGCTCAAGAAATTTGTGTAAAAGTCCCAAATCTGTTACGTCAAACTGCTCCATCAACTTGTGCTTTATATCTTGAATCAAGTGAGAGGAATTGTGTGTGAGAATCAAGTCATCAACATAGAGCACAAGTATCTAAAGGTCATCCTTTTTCTTCTGGATGTTGATTGTATGGTCAGAATGACAATGTATGAAACCATAAGTGAGCAAGAAATTATCCATCTTCTCATACTAAGCTCTGGGAGCTTGTTTGAGACCATGGAGCAACTGACGAAGCCCACAAAGAAGTGAAGAGTTGTGTACATATTCCTATGGCTGCTCCATATAAACCTCCTCATGAAGATCACCATATAGAAATGCACTCTTCACATCCATTTGATGCACTAACCATCCTTGTAGTGAAGCTAGAGAAAGTACAAGGCGAAAAGAATCCATCTTGGCAATAAGAGAAAAGGTTTCAAAGTAATCAATCTTTTCAACCTGTGAAAAACCTTAGCTACTAGACTGGTCTTGTACTAGCTAATAAAACCTTCTCCTGCATATTTGGTCTTTAAGCCTTACTCATAGTGCACAACTTTTCTTCCTTTAGGAAGAGGTACCAAATCCCAAGTGTGATTCTTCGTTGAGGAAGAATACTCTTCTGCCATAGCTAGATCCCACCGTGGTGTACCTTATACATCTGAAAACTTCCAAGCAACCATAGATGTTTGAGAATTGGTACAAGCGTCAAATGGATCGCCATCTAAAGGACCAATTATGTGTAGAGTAGAATGGGTTCACTCAGGCAAAGGCTAGAAAGCAGGTGGGGAGCAGTAACATTAACATCATCATCAAGAAGTAAGGAATTCTTAAAATTAAGTGGAGCGAGCGAGGGAGAAGTTGTAGATGTCAGGTCCAATGGAATGTTCTCATCAACCCTGATATCCCGTTGAAACAAAAAATCACAAGTGACCGAGTCAAACTAGTGATAAGCTTTTGCATCCTCATAGTGGCCAACGTATATGAGCGGATGGTTCTTCTCCATAAATTTGCATTTGTCATCTGGAACAAACACTCAAGCCTTACTTCTAAAAGCTGGGAATGTAGATATATCAAGCTTGAGTCCAGACCAAAGCCTTTTCAGGTGTCATATTCCGCACAACCTTGTAGGGTATGTGGTTCTAGATGTAATTTGCACAATTTGACTGCCTCAACTCAAAATTTAGGTGTCATATCCTTGGATTGAATTATGTAATTTGCCATTTCTTTCAACGCCCATTGCCCGTTCTTCCTCTCAACGACATCATTTTGTTGAGGAGTATAAGGTACTGTGAGTTGATGTTGTATACATGCCCTGTACAAAAATGCTGAAATGCCTGACTGATATACTCCCCTTCATTACCTGTGCACATCTTTTTGAGTGGAAAAGTTGATCACTTCTCAACAAATGTTTTGAATGCCTTGAAGTGCTCAAAGACTTCACTCTTGTGCTTGAGAAAGTACATCCATTTTCGATGTGAGAAGCCATCAATGAATTTGAGTACATATTTTGTCCCTAAAAATGATCGAGTGGAAAATGTCACAAGGTCACTATGCACCAACTTGAGAGGAGCCTTTGCTTGTGAAGTCTTTCCTTTGGGAAAGGGTCTTGGTGTTGTTTTCTAAGCATACAAAACACCATCAATACAAGGCACCTTCAAAAGGCCAAGTGTTAAGTTTTGTGTACTCAATTGTTGAAGATATATGTAGTTCAAATGCCCGAAGTGTTCATGCCATAGCTTTGCCCATAGAATCAGTATGAGGTGATATTTTAAGAACCATCTGATTCCGGTTATGGTTCGAATCGTTCATTAAAAAAAATTGCAAACCGGTTGAAAACCGAACCAATGACCAATTCCATACGAAGAAACCAATCAAACCGGCCGATTCCATACTATACCGACTGGTCTGGACTGGTTGGGCAGCAGTTTTTGCCCCAAAACACTCTTTTTTTTCAATTTTAGCTTTTAAGTTACTTTTAAATTACTATTTCCAACACTAACCCTAAATGATGTTATATAGACCCTGTTTGGAACAACGGTTAAATGATCTCGTTTTCGTGCAATACAACCTCCGGCTAAGGCACAACCAATTATTGAATAGAGGACCTGATATAGATCCCATTGTCTTCGATGATATTGATCTAACCTCAAATGGGAAGAGGAGAGTCACCCAACAACATTTGATCCTAATGACATAAGGTGGATGGCTTTGGATGATGAACCACTAGTAGCACTAGACATGGCAGGCACTAGCCGTGCTACTACAGTTATTGCAGATGTCCCTGAGGAGTCTGATGTGTTCGACCTAGAGGAACATGATGCCATTGATGAGGATGAGGATCCTATTCTTAGCAGTGATGTTGATTTTGATGATTGATATCAAACATGTAGTAGCTTATAGCATAACTTTTTTTCGACTCTATAGGCCATTTAGAGCATCCAACCTCAAAATGGGTAGAGGAGAATCACCCGACAAGGTTTAATCCCGATGACATGGGGTGGGTGGCTTTGGATGATGAACCGCTAGTAGCACCAGACATGGCAGGCACTAGCCATGCTACTACAACTACTGTAGATGTCCCTGAGGAGTCTAATGTGTTCGAGCTAGAGGAACATGCTGACATTGACGAGGATCAGGATCCTATTCTTAGCAGTGGTGCTGAGTTTGATGATTGATATCAAACATGTATCTTGTAGCATGTTGTTTTTTGGACTCTATCGGCCATTTAGAGCCTCATTGTTTATGTATTTTGTTTCGGATATGTAGTGCAACTTGGTGCCATTTTGCTATATTTACCCTTACGTGGTATATACATGAGCAAATTTTGCATATTTTGTCTCTAATTGTTTGTAATCATGGTTTGGAATCTTTAAAATATATTGTTTTCATTAAAATTGTAATATTTTATGTATTTTTTAGTAAACCCGTTCATAACTTTTAAACCGGTGCAGTTCAGTTCCGATCCAACCCTCGGTCGTTCCCAAGTCCAGTTCCAATTTTTAAAACATTGGTATGAGCAACATTGGAAAAGCTTGAGGTGGGCTTAAACCCTTCAAAGCCATGTAAATGAGAACCACAATCAACCAAACTTATAGCAATCGCATCCGCTAGAATCTATAATTCCCTGGTCACCTCATTATGAGGTGTGAACTCCACCATCTTCCCATTTCCAGAATGACATATTTGACATATGAAAAGATCTATAGAAATCTTGGGAACAAGGAGCACATCATTGTTGCACCTATCCTAATTGAGTTGTGCATGTACTTAAAACATTTTCCCGTGAAGAGTTTCCAACTACAATCTAAGAAATATTGTAATCTGAGAGAGATGTGAGAAGCTCACGGCAATGTGTCAGGTGGTGAGAAGCACATAAATCTAAGATCCAACTATTTGGAGATGCAATCTATGCCCTAGTTGATAATGCTTTCCCTTTGCTTGTGGCCAAGGAAGAAAATAAAAGAGATAGAAATCTTACGTTGTTTCATCGCTGCTTCCAAAGCTTGCATTTTCTTCCATCACCTAGACTTGGGGTGATTTTTCCTAATGCAAAAGCTACAAGGTTCAAAGGTCTTCTAGACTTAGATGATCGATTTGACTTAAGGGATTTAGAGGACTTGAAGGAGGATTTTGTTGACTTATTAAATGGTTTAGTCTTTGGCATAGGTTGGTTTTGCCCTTAGAAGCAGCAGTTGTAGACACCTGTAGTTTGATCAAATCACTATTATTCCTAATATTGCACTAACTATTCTCCGTCTTGCAAATTGACGACATATAGTCAGTTAGACCTATCTAACTCCCCTCTTACGACACTCTTTTGGTCGTATTCCTCTTGTAAACCAATTAAGCAGGCTATTATAGTCCTTTATTGGCTAAACCATCTTCTCATTCCCTTCTAGACTATCAATCCATTTCATTGGATTGATTAGACCTCTCAAAACCCTTTCAAAACCCTAATTCCTCTCTAAACAAGATTAACTAGCCTAACCTAGTTTAACTAGTCTTAACCATGATTAAAGTCTTTTAAACCTAGTCAAATCTTACTTTGACTCCCTAATCAACTTTTTGGCTTATCCTTTAGTCCCACATGCACCAAAATTCCCCCACTTTCTCAAATGGAAAACTATAAATAACCCACTACCCCCCTTTCATTTATAAGAACTCTCCTTCTTCCTAACATAAACTATAGTATTATTGCTAGGATTAAGAGCTTATTGCATTTGCTTTATTGAGCTATTGCTTTTCCATTGCACTACACATCAAACATTGAGTGAATGGGAAGAACCATTGGCCTTGAAGCCATTAATGGTGAGCTCCCATTCTCATAATCACAAACTGATTGCTTAGATCCTTATTAGGTTCATTTTTAAAGCTTTCAAGAGTAGAGGATTACTAAATATGCTAGATTTGCTTGTTTCTTTTAATATTAATGTATGCAAAGTGATGAATCCTTGTTTATCTCTTATCTGATGGTCCACTGATTTGTTTGTTAAGAGCCTTTGGGGTTTCTTTAGAGATTCTTACCCCATGTCCATGGTTTTTGCAACTTTTCATTGAACATAGTTGGCACGCCCAGTGGGACATGAAGTCTATCCTCCATTAATGGAGTTTTATTTCAATTTCTAACTTTTTACATGTTTTTGTAGGGTTAAATATTTTGCCTTGAGCTTTTTAGCTAGGTTTTATGTAGTTAACTCTCATTTTCATGCTCCTTTGTTAAGTTTATGCTAGAAACTGCATTTAATGGCTAAATTCTAGCATGTTGACACTTTTTAACATTTCATTTTCCGTGTTTTTTGGTGGTTTTTTAGGCAAGGGCGCATACACCTTTTTGCCAGCGTAGGCGCATTCAGACTGTCATTTTTAGCAGAGGGGCGCAGGCACCCAAAACCACGCGTAGGTACCTGAAAGCAGGCGCACACAACCTTTTGTTGGTGCAGACACCCTGTAACCTATTTTTTTCACTAGGCACGTAGGCACCCAAACCCACGCGCAAGCACCCTGTGTATTCTCAGCCCTCTGTCAAAAAAATTTACCAGGCACGCACACGCCCAAACCGTGGCGCATACACCCTGTTGTTGGCGCAAGCACCCCTCTACCAGCGCACACACACTGTCGTAACTTTTACCATTTTTCCGCCTCCCTCAAGGTGTATGCGCACTGTTTTGGGTATGTGCGCGTGGGTTATGGTGCCTGCGCCCCTCTGTGTAAACCTAGCAGGTTTGCAGGGTGCCTGTGCTACCCGAGAGATGCATGCGCTAGGTTAAGTGTGCCTGCGCCAGAGAATAGGCGCCTGCGCCAAGGAGGCAAAAAAATGGTAAAAGTTACGACAGTGTCTGTGCGCTGGCAGAGGGGTGCTTGCACCAACAACAGGGTGTATGCACCACGGTTTGGGCGTGTGCGCGCTTGGTAAAAATTTTTGACAGAGAGCCGAGAATACACAGGGTGCTTGCGCGTGGGTTTGGGTACCTGCGCGCCTAGTGAAAATAATAGGTTACAGGGTGTGTGCGCTGGCATCAGGGTGTGTGCGCCTGCTTTCAGGTAGATTTCAATTGTGATTGTATGGACTTGAACTTTGCAAGGATTTTTCTATTGAGGGAAAATCATTGGGCACGAGGGCGGACAATTCTGTGTCTAACTGAAGCTTCTTGAATTTGTTGACTTTACCAAACAACTTTTCAAACTTCTCGTATACTTATTTTTGAGTTTTGGGCTCTGTTATGTGAAATAGCAAAGTATCTGAGACATGCATTCCTATAAGACCCGAAGCTTCATCGTGTTTGAGGCATATGTATATTCTCTTTTTCCAAAGTGAAGGCTGGAATTGAATCTGAAAAACTCTGCACGAGCCCTTTGATTGCAAAAGTGCTGCATTTTGGGTTTCCATGTGTGATAGTTATTGATACTTGATGATTCAATTGTTTTAGTCTCAGCCATGTCGTAGGAAAAAGAGAAAGGCAAGCAACAAGACACGAAACGCTTGTTTTTAAATTTTCCCTTGCTCCCCCCCAAAACTCTTATTGTAAGAGGAAAAAAACCTTTTTTCTAGTGTGCATTTTGCTTACGAGTATACGGCAGAATAAATTGCCCTCTTTTATTTAAGTTTGCCTCTCTATAAAAAAACTTTTTACAGTATTGCCCCTTTAAAAAAAAAACTTTACCCTTTACAAAACAACCCCTTTTTAACCAAATATATTTTTCAAAAAACTTACTAAAAAAAAATAGAGGGAGGATTGAATCCTAGGCCTCTTGATAGAAAGGTTTTAGCTAAAATGCTATAGCCACCACACTACTTTTATGGCTTTAAGCATATGTTTGGACAAATATTTTTTTGAATTTAAAAATTAAAAGAAAATAAAAGTAACCATTTAGAGAGGTGGTTACATGGAGGCTGGTGAGGGGTGCGCTGGATGTCAAAGGCCGTGGCATGTGACTCTCTTGTTGGCTGTCTTGTTGGTGCTCAAAAAGTCATGTGAGGAGTTCGTCCAGCAAGAGGTGAGATGGCCAGTGAGATGTTAGGCCACTTGGAACTGTGGCTGGCATGTTGCCAGTGGGCCATTAGGAGTATACGGGAAGGATAGGCGAGACCTAAGTGCAGCAGATCCGTGGGTGCACTGTGGGTGAGATACCCAATGTGAGGAGGCTGAAGGTCTGTGGCGCCAAGGAATATAGGAAGGGAAGTACAGCGAGCATGAATGTCATTGATCAGAGCCACAGGCAGATAGTGGCCGAGATGGTGGAGCCAAGACAGATGACGAGGCTGCAGGTAGCATCTAGTGCAGGCAATTGAGGGAGCAAATTATGTGGTGGAGGCACTAAAACACCCAAAGCTTAGGTCCATGTCAAGGTAGATCTGGGTCAGGCGTTGGTAGAAAGAAAACAGAGAGAGGTGGAGCAGCTGTCGGATGGCAAGGAGAGTGGCCGAACAAGATCAAGGAGGCCTCAACAGACATGGGAGCCAACAGTTGAGGGCAGATCCAACACGAACAGCCGTGTAAGTGACTATGTCTGGCAGTTAATAGTCAGTGAAGAGTCTGCCGTTGAATGGCCTCATAGCTAACGAACAGCAGTGGAGCTCTGCCAAAAAATGCAGGTAGGGTCGACCGCATGATGAACTCCCTTTAAAAAGTTCCTTCTTAAAACTTCAAAAAAGGCATGCCAATCTGCTGTATTGCCTGAATTTTTATTTATTTTTCTCTTAAAAGTTCAAAAAAAAGGTAGATCACTTGTACGGCCTGGCTGCTTGTGGCCACAAGTCTCACAAATCCTCCTTTCAATAATCTACAAAAGAACACAGATTCACCACAAATAAGAGTCAAGGAACTCTTGAGTAATTGGCTGCAAGATCAGCCACTCTAATACCATAGAGGAGTAGAAGAGGAGGTCCGATCCATAAAATCAATATCTCTGTAGAACAAACCCACTGTGAAAGAGAGCTTATGCCAATACACTCACAACAATGCTGATAATCTCTCTATTAAGCACATACACTAATCAATCTATCTAATTGATTAAGCTATCTCTAACACCAAAGTCCCTGGTTAAATAACCAAGAGAGTTTGTTTTACAACAAACAAGTGGTTGGTTTGGGTGATTAAATATGCACACAAGACAAGTAATAATCTGTGCATATAGTAAATGTCACTCTAACAAATTAATCACTCTCCGTAAAAATGAGCTCAACCTTATTCTAGTGTGAATAAGCATCATCAAGGAGCGAGCTGCTTCAGGAAGTAGAACCCTCCATGGGATTCGACACTTCTTGGCTTCTCGAAGGGTCCCCACATGGTCAAAGATTCTCACTTTTTAAGCGCTGGTCTTTCCTGTTCTCACGTTTGGGGCCGAAGTGATAGGAATGTTTGATGTGGCCAAGCAGAACGCCCTACAGAAAGTGGTTGTGGAAGGGATGAGGTGGATGTTTGGGAAATCTTCCACTTCTAACATGGTAGGGCAGGCGGTTATGCACCGTGAGCTTAATATCTGCCCCGGTTTCAGTTTTCAATGCAGGACAAAGGGCCCGAGCCCTTGAGAAGCATAGCGGTCTTAAGACAGTTATTGCAGATCTTGTGAACCACAACCCGCCCTATAGGGTGGGAGAGATTTGGACGTGGATTCATAGGACCACGAAGTGGCTAAAGAAGAACGTTCCTAGAGCGAGCAATAGCAAGTTGGTTCGTGAAGAAGCTTGGGAAGCCTGGGAGAGCAAGTTTAGGCTCCAAGGTTCCCTAAGGTTTTATAAGGATTGTAAGCTTGGTGAGACCCAATGCTTCATCAAGCGAGTGCATAGGTTTGAGAATGTGTCGACGGACGCTGTTTGCTGGCTGCTAAATGCTAGAGTGGGGGGGTTTTCCTTAGTAGTCGAGCCTCTAGGGTTGGGGTGTTGGATCCGGCCTTTAGTTCTTTGTGCCCGTTGTGTGGGGGTGAAGGAGGGGACTCCCTTTTACATCTCCTTGTGAAGTGCCCGCATGTCAGGCTGTGAGAAACCAAATTGCAGGCTGGTTTTCAAGAAGTACTACAAGAACTTTGTTACATCACCCCATTTGTTACCGGTGAGAAGGACTTGCTCTCGATACTCCTTGGTGGGGAGTGTTGCGGTCGGCGTCTATCGTATTGGTTAGGCGATCATTCGCATCGGAGCGGAACTGCGAGCTTCGTGCTTGTGGCGAACCTCCTGGTTGTGGCACTACCCCTTTATCAGAAGGCCCTGCATGGCTGGACGAGGGAGAGGGAAATGGCGCAGTCCACTCCTTCGGGGGTTCGGGGATACCTAACCACTATTGAGCCAACGCACAATTGTGTAGGGCAATGCCTTCCCGTCAGGCACACAATTGGAAGAGTCTCTTTCACTTGGCTCGTGTTCTTCAGAACTGAGGAGATAGCCGCGAGGCCTCCTTAAGGCTAGGTGGAAGGACAACGGTTTTCACCATGAGCATTCCCTGGAGACTCCCACCTTCATGGTGGGGTCGGTATCGCTAATTGTAGACAACAGACGATGTATGTTACTCAGCAGGGAGGTAACATAGATCAGGTTTCACTGTTGTGTGCAAGATTAGAGTTGTAGAATCTGAAGTCGAGGGGTGATTCCCGAAGATTGCGCTTGCCCTGATCGGCCTGAGCAAGGAACTCTTCCAGTTCAAGAAACTAGGAAACTTAATAAAATACTACCCCTAGCCTCGTATGAAGTATGAACACACCAACTACTGTTTAAACAAGTGTTATGGGCAAAATCTAAGGCTACCCTCCTGATGCAGGAGCATCATCAAGAAACCATTCAAGTGCAAGTGTTTCTAGCTATGAGGTCCATGGAGCTTCTATGACATGTGGAGTCGTGAGAAAGAGAGAGTTAAGAGTGAGGGATTTGAAAATTCAAATTGGAGCTTTGCCCTCCAAAAATGTAATTCAGTTGTAAAGGCATATCAAAAAGTCCTAGAGGTTGATTAAAGGTTGGTAAGGGTCTAGTTAAGGCATAGGGTGTGTAGTGAGTCTTTATGTGAGTGGATGAGAGTCATGGATATGTAAAAGATGGTCATAATATGTAGGGAAGTCCAAATGTCACAAAAGATCAGTTATGAGTCATTATGAGGTTGGTAGGATAGGTAAGAATTCAAAAAGGAGTTACATGCGAGTAGTAATTCGAATATAGGAGGATTAGGAGGGAGTTGATGATCATTCCTCATGTAGGAGGATGAGGGCAGATTGAAGTGGAGGAGAATTAGAAGCTTTGTATGAGGAAGTACAACAAAATATGAATATGAGCTCCATTTTGGTGCGTCTATCTTGCCTTTAAAGGTATCTCGGAGTTTTGCATTTAGAGTGACGATTCTTTACCATAATGCCTAGATGAATCTATTACATGATTGTTGATAAGTCTTTGCATGCATTACTTTGAGATTGATGTAAGCTAATGCTCTGTTTTGGTGAGTAGAATAGATGCTTGACTAGCATGAGAATGAGGCGACTGTGAAAAATGTGATGATCTGTTTTGGGATAGTCATCATAACTTTTTTATTTTAACTCCAAATGACCTGAAATTTTGACCATAGAAGGATGACAACCTTGTGCAGATGGGTTTTTAATATTTTCCCTTAATGATGAGTTTTTTTTGAGTTATGAAGTATTTTCCTACCTGGACTGGGAAATGCACGCAAACTGTTTGACATAATTCCTGCCTGTTAAAATGAGAATAACTCACGCGTTTTGAAGAGTTAGGTTCTGAAATTTGGAAGGTAGAATAATGAGACCTTTTTGCAAGTGGGTTTTTAAGGAAATTGTGATTTGATAACTGTACATGAAGTTATGCATGACAGAAGAGTGTCCCAGGTTAGTAGGAGCGTTGTGAGCAAAAAGGAGAAAAGTGAGATAGAAAGAAAAAGAGAGGAATTTTGTGTTTTTGGTTGTTTTGAGTTCATTTTGTGATCAATCTAACAGTGTTTTGAGGTGGCTAAGCAGGGCATATAAGTGGAGGAGCTACAATGAGGCTTGAGAAGCAAAAAGTCGCATGAGTTAGACTAGAGGCTAGTGAAGAAGGACAAAGGGCAGTTCGAGTAAGTTAATGTTTCTTGGCTATGAATCATTTTGAAGGTGTTGTTAGCATAAAATAAGGGTTGTGTGCAGGGTGTAGACAAAGTGGAGTGCTTGGGGAAGGCCATTAATTTCATGGTAATAATTGACAGATTATGCAAGATTTGATCAAGTATAGCAGATTTAAGCCTTTTTGGGCTTGGTTTGATCCTCATTTGCAGAGTAAGGGGTGAGAGTTGTTGCATTTAAACCTATTGATTGTTGAATTACATAAATGAATTTGTTTTGCTCTACATCACCTTCTGATTCCTCAAGTATACACATCTTATGTACATTATTCACAGTGCAATGAGTTGAGCAAGTTCTCAAGATTAGGCATGGTCATGCAAAGATTAGAACAGTGGTCTTGAGAATGCTTGATGTTGGTTATCACGATCTTTCCATATCTAGAGAACATGTTTAACAAATGCCAAATCAGTCACCTTTGCTAGTCATTTGTAACTAGTTTTAACTTATTGGTCTCTTGCTCTACAATTCTAATCTCCGCCATCAGTTCACCTCTTATAAATGAAATTCTTAAATTTGGGTGCCATAAACAATTTTTTTTCTTGAATATTGAAGGTGATCAAGAGGACATTACTAAAGGTGTGTGCCATGTATGACAAATTTGTCCTTCCTGCTAGAGGATAAGCCCTATTTCTACTTTGTGATCTGATTGAGATGTCAGCATCCCTGAATAGGTAGACTGCAGTAACATCTTGAATTTTATATCTTTCATGGGCAATTATCAGATGCCTTTATAATTAGTCGTCTGTTAAAACCTTAATGAGGGATGGTTAAAAGTTACATAAACTAACTATTAACATGCATGTAATCCTAAATTGACAAAACTATATGTTTTGAAGTATTACGTGAATTGCAAGACACAAGGAATATATATAATGAAGGTCATATATACTTTTTGTAAGTCAAAATTAGGCTATTTTTCCATGGCATTGTAGAAAGTTGAGAACTGCATGGCCAGATGGTGACGATGGACCATAAAGAGATATGCTTGTGGACTTGCGGGCTTTGTGATGCTTGACAGTGGGTCCAGATCTGCTTCTTTGCACGTAGGGATAACAGTGGCATTATATAGATTGTTTGAAAAATGTTATTTTGCTCAAGTTGGAGTAATGTGTAGTGTGTGGAATTTAGGATTTTTGCAGGTCAAATGGACCAATTTTATAGTTCAAGTACTTATGATGTCTAGACACATTATATTCTTCTTGACACTCACGTATTTACTTCAGTGCTTTTCTTATCTGTTTTATTCTTTATCATGATTTGAAGCCTGATTGATTCAGAATGTTTTTCTATCCAGGAGTCTTGGAAAAAATTAGTTTGAGAATAAGAAAATTCATAAAATTGACGGGTGAAAATATCCTCATTTGGCATAAAATGGAGTGATAATCTGAATCTTGTCCGGTGATTTGATATTAATATGTTTTTATAGGTCTGGCATTTCATGCATTATGCTGATTAATCTGTTTTGACTTTGTGCCAATAGAGCTTGGTCTTTCTGTACCAAGATGATTTTCAAGGCTGGCCAGCACGCATTCCTTGGGGTGTAAGACTGTTTTCATGGAATTTAAGAAGGATGACATTCTTAACCAATAGTTTCAGGAACTTCAAAATAAAGCTTGGGGACATTGAGGAATATTGTTTTTCAATTAAATCAGGATGCAAAAGTTCCAACTTAACGATTTTAATCTAGAAGTTGGTGATTGTTCTCTGTGCATAATTCCCAATTTCAATGAACTCCTAAGAATTGAAATGTATGGGGTATGACAAGGTTATTGCACAGTTGAAACTTTTTTCTACTAATATGGGGGGTCATTATTTCATGTTGTTGTGGGCACATTTTTATGGAAAGGCTGTAAGTAGCCTGTCACAATACAGTATAATCGCATTTTTTGTCATTGCAATGCTGGTATAGCATAATCTTCCTTCTGTGCACATCATTAGTTATATTGATTTTGAAGCATGGAAGTGCACAGGACAATTTTACCCGTATAGTGAAGGCCAGAGTTATCTAGACCTACATGGCTTATTCACAGAATCATTCTTATGTATGATCACAAGTCAAAATGGAGAGTCCAAATTGTTCTTGTTTACCACAAATGAAAATTTTTGCTATTTGAGTGACATAATATATAATAGGCTTAAGAAGAGTAAAATCTTCACTCATGTTCATATGTTTCAAAACTTCATATTATCTTAAGCTTAATTTTTCACCTTTTCCAATTGCCCAGTCCTGTGACTGGGACCTTGGAGGCGATTTGGTTGTGGCTATTAAACTTGGAGATGCAAGGCAATCTTAGTCACCATTTTTTATGTTAAAAACTATAGACATTCCATTGGAAGCCTTGTAGCATATGACATAAAAAGCAATTTTGATGCAAGTTTTTATGGTGTGCAATAATAACATTGAATACGTCCACAATTGCAACACTTTTGATGATTTAAACCTCTATAGCAAATGCATTCTTTTCATGTGTAGTATAGCCCCCCAAAAAGCAATCACAGATGAACACATCACTGCAGCAATTGACGACATAAATCCTATCAGCCATAAAAATTCCTTTGTTTGTTGCTATGCTATGAATAAGCCCATAGTAACACAACTGTTACAGCTAAATTTTTGTTATTACTTCTTAGAGCAATGAGTGATCCAGGCTGACCGAATTTGATCTGGGATTTATACAATAGATGGCAAAACATACTGTTGCATGAATAAAATTTCAAAGTTTTGAAACAGTCATCGTTTTGAAATATCCAGAATATACGAGAAAATGAAATAAATGCAAACAAAAATTTAACTAATATTATAACATATTGTTCATGACATAAAGAAGTCACGGAGGGAAGCAGAGGCTCTTCATTGTTAATGTAAGTTCCCATCTTGTACAGGAAATAAAGTAAATAATTTTTTGACTCCACAAGCATCACGCACGCATTCATTTTAGTATTAGTTAATCAACAATCTGTTTACAACAACTGTGATGCATCTACAACTAATTAAGCACAGTATCTCCAGATTGCTGCTTCAACATAACCAATATCATTTTGGAGCTCGTAATTTGATCCCATAACACTCACCCTCAAATTTGATTCCAGATTGAACAAAATGGTAGCTTCCAGTAATGAAGCAAGGACCATTACCCCTCAAAAAAATCAATAAAGTGTAATAATCCACGAGTAAAACTAAATATTGAATTTTCACAACCCAAAAAACATGCCAAACTCTATATTCAACAGAAATGGCCTGCAATATGTTTGTTACGCTCGCTGGAACAAAACTATGACCGTCAAGTTTGTCCACTGGTAACATCTGCCATTATACAAGACCCTCAATCCAGACAAGGATGAGTGCTGCAGTTGCTTCCCCGTAAAATTATATTAGCAGTTATTGGCTTAACTCTTGCATGCTGTTTTCTAAAGGTGAACTTCATACAGAACTTGCCATAATCTGTGACCTTATGACTGACTTGATTGCTTCATAATTCAACACCATCCTTGCAATAGAATAAACATAGTGAGCTGTATCACATTGTATTCATTGATTTTCAGGGTCAAAGTGCTCTGAGCTCAGCTGTGCCTCCAACTCTTGTTGGCATCACAGCCAAGAGGTTAATGCTATGTGCTAGATCACAAATCATACTATTAAAAATGGCTTAACGTCAAAGCCAAACAAATGTGGATTCCTACCCACTATTAAGGTAATATACCCATTTTCACTGGATCACCTTCCCCTTGGGCCTCCAACAAACTTACTCGCCATGTACAATTAATCCATCTCAATCCATTCGTTGTAATCTATTTATATGCAGCTAACTTTAAATGTTCCTAATATACCCATTTTCACTGGATCACCTTCCCCTTGGGCCTTAAACAAACTTACTCGCCATGTACAATTAATGCATCTCAATCCATTCGTTGTTATCTATTTATATGCAGCTAACTTTAAATGTTCCTAATATCTTAGCGTTAAATCCGATTACCGTCAACATATGTGGTTACAATATCGTAATCTTTAGACTCAGTATTTGCAATTTCTTCACCAAAAACTGCCAAGCTCTCCTGATCTTGCCAAGACAAGAGTGTCTTCAAAACTGATGGGTTGGTCCATGCACAACACAAACCCACATAAACCAAATATACCCTTTACCCTATTAAATGCCAATGTTAGTCATTCTATTTTGGTACATGATTAATTATTTGCTATGATTTTATATTGTTCTAGCCTATTTGTGTGTTTATTGATTATTTGTTCAAATTAGGCTCTTGTTGGTGCATGTTCATATTTTTAATCAACATTTGACATGTTCTCTTTTGTATCTCTTGATTTCCTTCATTTTTATCATATTTTCTCTCTCCTCCCCCGTTTTCTTTAGTTTTTGTTTGTTTCCAAGAAATGTTGTACAATTTTGGCTCTAGTTTGTGCGTGGGCCCATTTGACCTTTGTTCCAACTCCCTCAAGATTCGTAGCACTTCTTTGTCGGCCTTATATTCATGTTTTGTGTTTTCATATGTGCCAATAAGGTACTCATTTGAATTCAAGAAGTCTATAATTATATATGTGCATTAGTGCATTTACAATTAGTTGTGAGATGAAGGATTTATTGATGAGTGATAGAGAAGGATCCTCATGGCAAAAGCAATTGCAAACATCTAAAGAAGAACATCTAGCATTTACTTACATTACATTGATTAGAGCATTGAAGTAATAAGGATTGGGATGTTTGTATTCCATTGGATGGTTTGTTGAAATATATTATACTCGGTGTGTAATTTTTAAGACCAGACAAAATCCTAGGTCTTGGTAATAATGCAGGGATAAGGGAGCCCCAATAAGTTCCTCTATTCTTATGCTTTTGCAGGGTTTAATGTGTCACATAAGAAAGGAAAACAACTTTTTAAAGACCCAAACGAGCAAGGTTTTTGAAGCTTTGCAAGCAAGGGATCGGGGTCAACTCATGTATGATATTCAATGATAATTACTCGAAATGTGCCATGGTTCTAACAAAAGGTTACGTTTATGGCTAAATGTACAACTTTAACTTAGTTGCTTTGTTTTCGTTGATTTTCCTAGACCCACTTCTCCTATTAGTTTGAACCTCTGTAATAGTGTGTTTCTAATGATCGTCTCCAAAATTAAGATAATTTAAATATTATTCTAAAACCTATTCTTGTAATTTTTTATGTTCTCAAAATAAAATAGAATTTTTATTTATGCAATTAGGTCTAATTTTAGTGTATTAAATTTATGTAAGTTTTATTGCAATATATTGTAGTTATTAGTAGAGCATAAATGGGAGACCACTTTCTATATCTACACCAACACTAAGTAACGTCATAATATGAAATAAAGTTTTTGGAGACCAAATTTATGTTATCTCGTCACAAGATAATGTTGTCACAAAACTCTGTCATAAATATGGAATAAAATTTCCATCTCATAGAATGTTTGATTATGCTTGATTCCATCATAGTCCAATCTGTCGCAAACATTTGTGAAATAAAGGTGTAGTAAAATCTCCATTTCATAGAATGTCATTATCGATATGGTATCACCATCCAGAACTGAGGCAATATTTTTAGTTTTCCACTAGGATAGGTTCTTTTATGTTTTTTTTTGCCCTATAGCTATTATTTGCTCACCATGGCTCTTCTTGTCTACTTGTTTCAGCATGGATCTGCCATGGCTTGCTTGACAACTTTGCAATGGTTTCTTGATTTAATATAATAGCTCTTTTAACTATTACAAAATTGGAGATGTGACATTGTTTAAGAGAGCAGTTGATTTTGATTAAAGGATTAAATATGTATGACATTGTTTAACACAGTAGTTTCTTTTAATTAAAGGAGTAAATATTTCAAGTTGAAATTAGTAGTATAATTAAATTGTCACAGTTCAATGTCAAAAATGTGATTATGAAAAAAGGGAAACATTGTTTAGGATAATTTTTTAATGAAGGATTAAACAATCTAAGTGCAACTAGATTATTTTTAAGTATTAGGTATACAAATGATCAAGGTTTTTTAGACTTAAAGAAATTCATTATATTAACTTTGTTTGGAACTCAAATCCAATCTTTTTAAAAATATTTCAATGGATGAAATGACAAACATCACTTTACAATCATTTGAACTAATTAAACTACAATAATAGTTTGATTAGATTAATTATAGTTAACTGACTAATAAAATATTAAGATTGAAACACATTACAAGTTTTGCTAAAATTTATTATCCTTAAGATTTGTGCATTAAAATTTTAAACATAAATTGTAATGTTTTTGTGTGGCATAATAGGCATTTTATTTTGATGAATAGTTATATTGCGATTTACAATTTTATAATTGGTTATTGAATTTGATAACTATTTTGGAGTATACATACACATTTTTTAAACAAGACATTTATGGTAACATTGTTTGTCAAACATATGATCTCAACATTTGAGGCCCATAAAACAATTGTATGTTCAACAATAAAAGTAGGAAAAACACAAATTTAATAATGGTGAAGACATTTGTACTGATAAACAAGCACATATTAATAGGGAAATCACCATTTGACCACTTGAACAAAGTGTTGGATTTGATCTTATTTGCAATCAATCATGTAATTCACTTATTTAGCTATCGTATGATACTCATTCTAAATTTTACTATATCAATATCGGTTGCTGCTTTCGGTAGCCTAGGTTTCGAGTTCAATTCCATTGAAAAGTAACGTGTGTGAGGGCCACATGCATCCTGTCACAGAGGTTTTAGGAGGGTTCACCCTATGTTAGAGAGCTTTGTACCTCCAAACCACGTGACATATGTTGATTCCTCTTAATACTGAAAACAAACTATTTTGATATAATGGATATTGACATTTTGGCCCTATTGTTATTGGTTTCTTATTAATAACGATGCAATTAATTAATCATAGTTTATGATTAGTTAATACATTAGTAAAATTAATTTTAACTAGTTTAATTAAATTAGATAGTTTAATTGTATAGATATTGATTTTAATTAAATTAGGTGTTAAGTTCGAATTAAGTTAATAAATTTAGAAGTTAATTAGAGAATCAAGTCGATCACTATTTCATTCATAATTTTAGGATAATATTATGTTAATTTGATTAAGCTATCAACTTAGGGTAGACGTAACTTGGCTAACAAATCAATCAAGTCCTTGCATGGTGGTTATTAGAAGTCGGTTCAAAATAAGTTAAACAAAATAAGAGTGGAAATAATAACATCATGAAGATGCATGCATTATTGTAAACCATGATGCAATGGCATGGATGATTGTTTCAATATGATGGCAAAAACTACCAATAAATTATGCACTATCGTGGAGGTACATTAATAGTCAAGAGTGGATAGAAAATTATATGTAAGAGAAAGTAGTGGTTACTCGTTGAAGAGGAAGATGAAGCAAAGGTGCATTAAGAGGATCAACATCATGAAGAACCAAATCGACCAAGTCTTAATTTCAAAATCAAGATGCCTCTCTTCAAATGCGACAAAAAAGTTGTATTGCATGAGTGGATAAACAAACTTGATAGATTGTTTCAACAAACACAAATCTATGATGATCAGTAAAATATCATGACAACATGGCAATATATGGAAGGTTCATCCCATCCATAGGGTGCTAGATGCAACAACTAAAACCTCATAACCATCAATGGTTTAGTAATTTCTTCAAGGACTTTTGTCAACAATTATAGAAATTTGGGTGATACATAAAAGGTACAACTCGCCCATTGTTTCCAAAATGCAATACATTAGAATTAGAATTGAAATGTACAATTGGTAACCATAATGCGAAAAAAAGTATACACTAGAAATCTTCAACATCAATAGAACAAACAATTATTTACAATCACATTGTTGAAGAAGAGGTAAAAAGTTTCAAGAACTTTCTATTATCTATGCAAAGGCATCTTGTCCAAGATGGACACCAAGGACATCAACAATCAAGATCATGTTTCAAGTGTGGTGATGCTTAATCCTCTTGTCATTTATGACAACAAAAGAGTTTATTCTCGATAATACATGTAGATGAGGGAAATGATTATGAAACTGAAATAAGAAGACCAAGATGTGAACAAGGAAGACTAAATCGAACACTCAATATTTTTAGTGATAATGACAAGACATAGAAGACTAGACACATTCAAGACATAAATATATCAAGAAAAGTGAAGTTCTCATTTTCTTGGACCTAGGAAGTACCTATTGCCAAAATGAGTTGACCCTTCATTTTACACAACGAGTATCAAATCATAACCTTGGGAGCATTTGATATTGAATATTCGTGTTTTCCAAGCACCTCAATATCTTCAAACTTGTTCAAATTACTTGCACTGATCAATTTCATGCCTTGACAGTTCAAAATGTTCAAAATTTTGATCATAATCACTTGTTTTGGCCTTGAGACGAGCTGGTGACGTACAAAATTGCACTTTTCTTAAGGGGTTTGGCTGTCAAATTTAATCATAGTGTGAAGTTTCAAGTTCACAAGAACTTAAAAAATTGGTTAAGTGTCGGGATCAAATCACAAACCCGAGAATCATAAAGCATGTCATTGGTCTACGTGGACCAACCACAACATGGATCAAAAGGATCAAGGCTCGAGTTCGGATCGTGGATCAATGCCTACCCAGTTGGGATTTTGGGTATCAAGGATCTTAATAAACTGGAGAAGGTTGCCAAGGGACGGGTCTTGGGATCCCGAGATCTCGACAATGCATAAGGTGAACCCAAAACATAAAAGGTAGGCCCACGGAAAACAACAAAGCCATGGAACAAGCAAATGAAGAAAATTCGCTAGAAAATGAGATCCACGGTATAAAGTGAGGTTGCGAAAAAATAAAGGTCACAGAACGAAGAAACATAATGGGTCGCAGAATAAGGAAACAAAAATTCGTGGGAAAATGAGGTCCACAGTACAAAGTGAGTTCGCGACAAAACAAAGGTCGTAGAATGAAGAAACATAATGGGCTGAGGAACGAGGAAATAGAAAAGGCCACAAAAAGCAAAACAATATTGCGAAACAAGAAGGAAATCGTGGATCCGAAGCATAAGGAAAAACAAAGCCGTAGATCTTAACATGACTACGAAATAACGTGAAAAGTAATCAAAGATAAGTACAAGGCCTCAGATTGTTAAGAATCTTTCGAATAAGGAAAAGTCACACCTGACTCAATTTAAACATTCGAATCACTCCCAACAACCAACATTAAAGCTTGTATTGTGCAACTCCCATTCTTAGATGGTATGATGGAGTGTTATTCAAACAACCTTCGGTGGCCATACTTAGTCTGCAAAATTGAATGTCGATTGGCCCTTGGTGATTAGCAAAGTGGGTGGTCTTATTGACTTCTGGAGATCTTCTGATCCTTTTTCTTCTCTTCTTTCTCTATATAATGCAACTCATATTTCATTGTAAAGGATCCTCTCCCGAATGTAAAGTTACCATGCCCAAATGGTGGCTGAAGATTCTAAGTTGCATACATCTGATCTGGACTTGTGCAATGTATTCAATGCCTTCCAAATGGGTAAAGATGGACTGTGTATATTCAGGGATAGTAAGATAATGTCCATTGTGGCGCTCTTCTACCCTATGGATCATATTCTTGTCTCCTTACCTCTTTGTTTTTTCATTTCACGTTGTGTGTGAGTTATATTTGCATGGTTTTAGTTCACTATGTTAATCATGTAGGGAATTAAGTTTGATAAAGTACAGAGTTGAATTGTGGCTTGTTTTTGCCCTCTTGGCCTTGAATTTGTCTTCTCGTTTCCATCTCAGGAAGAATTTTCCACTATCTATTTTGCTTCAATCACCACCCTCACCACCCCTTTTGATTAGTTTATTTAATGCATTTATCCTTCCCCTTTCCCCTGTAATCTGCAGCTTAGCTTATGAGGTGTTAGCATTAGACTACTTAGTTGAGGAAACAACCTTCTCTAGAGGTTTGTCACAAAGAAAAAGGTCTCGCACATTGGGAACATTCCAATGTTTCATTGAGGTGTTGAGTCTGGCCTCAACAAGGGGTGCAATCTTAGGTGACAACAGTACCGTAAACGTCATTGGAAAAACATAGGTGAAACGAATACAATTGTACATTAAATTTTCAGACAAACTTTTGTTAACTATTTCTAAAACTAATCACACTCAGTATCTAGGTGTTGTTAGCAATGTGGAACTTTAAATTAGAAACTACAATATGAAGGATGATGTTTATGTCAATTAGAATGCACGCGTTATTGCAGTACTTGTGGTTTATTTACTTACATTTCATTCATGAAAACTTAAAAAAGAGTATACACGCAAAGGAGTCGAATGTAAGGAACCAATGAAGAATCCACCGTATAAGGAAATATTTAGATTTCTAATGAGATTTATAGAAGTCTACTTCAAAGTCTAATCGTGCTAAAAAATCATAGACATATATGAAGAAAAAAAAAGAGAATAAACAATTAAAGGAGAAACTACTAACATTGGATAAAGAAGGGGAAAATATAGAAAACCTTAAAGCAATCTTAAACAATTTAATAAAGCAATATAAAAATAAATAAATTCAAGATTGTGTTGATTGAGTGGTGGGCAATAGAAGAAGAATCGTCACAAGAAGAAATTGTTTAGTAGTTTTCAAACCTACAATGACTTTGGGGACGAAGCCTCTCAAGAGGACTGGTATGTTGTATTGCTCTTATGTGCAAGATTATAATTCTTACCAAGTCGAATAACCATTTACCTTATTATTATAAGAGATAGGATTATTATTTGTGCCTAATGTATAACTAAGCTAATATCATCATTCATTAAATCACATTTCATTATTCGTATTATTACTTATTCTTATATTGGTTGGAATGTGATCCAAAATCTTATTGAGGGAAGTGGTGTGCTCCTTCCATCAAATATATTCATTTTCTTCTATTATAATTTACATATGCCATGTGTTGACTATGAAGAATGTGTGAGACACATAAGAAAGATAAACATGATTAGAGACATGGAAGGCACATCAGGCACTAGACAATACTTTAAACATATTTGGCTAGGCACATTGAAAGCATATCAAACACTTGAAAACACACTGGGGATGTAAACATAATGATCATGACCGAACTCATGGAAATCATACCAGGTATTGGAAGACATTTTTGACATATGACAAAATATGTCTTGATAAAGAAACATAGAAACACATCAAGCATTGGGAAGCACATCAAACACATAAACATAATGAAGGACACATCAAGAAATGGAAATCACATCAAGAACATCGCAAATTAGAGGACACATTAGGCACATACATAACATATCAGAGTAAATTTAACTCTTAGCCAATAATATTGAACATGGAAAGAGTGATAGAGAACATAGCGAACTTCAAAGTGTGATGGACATGGTAAGCACCATTGTAGGTACACATGAAAGACAAATATAATCCATAACATATTAGACACAAGGGATAAAAAAAACTAAGCAAAAGCATGAATGGAATATTGAGTAGCATAACAACCTTGTAACATAGACATCATTAGAAAACTTGTTATATTGCAATAAATCTTCAGTGGTTGTAAATCATGTCAAGCATATATGTCTCATATCATAATTTAAAATAATTTTTCCATCACATATGGTGTTAGGAATAACCTAACACAAATAATTAAATTTTCTCCAATGTTCTACCTAAGATAATCTTTGGTACGAGGACAACATGAAACATCTATAGAGCCTACATTATGTTGACAAGGCCTTAAGAAAGCTTCCCCTCCAAAGAAGAAGGTAATATGTATTCATACTTGAATGAATAAGGAGTTTATTCTTGTCCCACTCTGGAGTTGACATAAGGAACCTAGGATCCATTGAACATTATGCATGTATATTGCCAACCACATCAGGGCCATTTTGATGCAGGAGCATTGGGGCTCACAAACAATCTTGCATAACCCAAAAACACCTAGAGTTAACAAATAAATATTTATGTAATATTGTGCTACTCCTCAACAAGGCACACAAGGCATCTCTAACTGAGTCATTTTGCAGAAGCCACGGAATATTATGAACACCGCATACCAATGTGAATGACGTGCAAGCTTACCCAAGTTGTGCAACAATGTGAATGCCACACAATCTTGTCTAAAGAAGTGCAATATTATGGAAGCCACATAAAATTGTTTAAATTCACACAACACTATACATGCCATACAAACTTGTCCAACATTGTGATACACTACAAAAGTTTCTGAGCATCATAAAATGCCACATTCTTGCAGGACCACTCCCATTAGCTTTAATGATGAGATATGTGTTAGACAGAATAACGTGTCTACATCAATACATTTAGTAGAGAATACATTTGTTTCTTAATTCATCGATTTTGGCCAAGGACCAATAGAATTATTCAATTGAGATCAATCTAATGGAGGGGAACTTCTTGATTTGATCAATGGCCTTGAGAGGCAACTTGAGGAATATCCTGTAAGGGAACTTTTTCTTGTTGAAGGCATCTTTTTCTCCCACTAGAGCTCTATGAATTCTATAGATTGAAGGGAGCTGTGAACTTGTAAAACATCTTAGATATGGGAAAAGAGATTAGATTCCAAGTTAAGAAATTGACTTACTATCTCGAAAGTGAACCAAATGTGGTTTTGTAGAAGCTTTGCAAAGTATATAAGTATAGGAATAAAATTCTTACAATTTTTTGTCATAAGATTATACTTGGAGTGTTGAGCCATTTTCACTACAAGAATTTAGCTAATTCAATACTAAATAAGGCTCTAAAATTCAAGCATATACTACCAATTTGTGATAAACTACCATTGACACTGGATTTGTGGTGGTTGTTGATTACTACCAAAATACATATTACCAAATTAAAGGTAGTATATTTTGGTAAATATACTACTAAAAATTTAGTATTATATATTTTGGTAGTAATCAACCACCACAAATCTAGTGTCACTAGTAGTATATCACGAATTGGTATTATATGCCTAAATTTTAATTTTATTTATTTATTTGATAAAGTTATGCTTTTTGAATCAAGAATTTTTGTTACCCATAGTTATACAAATACATGCAATATATACGTGTGTGTGTGTGTGTGTGTGTGTGTGTGTGTGTGTGTGTGTGTGTGTGTGTGTGTGTGTGTGTGTGTGTGTGTGTGTGTGTGTGTGTGTGTGTGTGTGTGCACGCGGGCACTAAAAATGTATAACTATGGGTGTGTGTGTGTGTGGGCACGCACGCACACCAAAAAAGCATAACTATGGGTAACAAAAATTGCATGTATTTGTATAACTATGGGTAACAAAAATTCTTGATTCAAAAAGCATAACTTTATCAAATAAATAATAAAAAGAAGGTTTTCATTCAATATTTAAAAAAGTATTCTCTCAAAAAGAGCCTTATTGATCATGAGCCATTTTTAGATGCTTTGTTTTACAAATTTACATATTTGTCATTTTACAAAGAACTTCCTGTTATGTTTGTGGAGCATGTTTTCATGTTAGAGTGTGGTACACCTTTTATGTGTTACACTCGGGTAATGGGTAACTATTATGGGCTGTTTTTGGGCCCATGGTTTTTCGGTACCCATTGTTTTGATACCCACGGTTTTTTGCCCATGGTTTTGATACCCATGGTTTTGTATCAAACTGCTTAAGCAATTGTCTATTTATATGGTCTTATGCATATGATAGATAGACAAGAAAATGTATTGCAGATGTGCTTTGAATTCGGGTGTGAATTCCGTAGAGTTTGTTGAGCATAGCTCTAAACGGATCTGGGTATTGTATTGAGAGAGTGGAGGCTTGTAATAAAATCTGAGCAAGTGATTCTTGGTGGACGTAGCCCATATTGGGTGAACCACGTTAAATATTGTCTCTCTGTGTTGTGTTATTTATTCTGCATTTTTATTTGAGATCTATAATATTTTTTGCATATTAGTTTCTACTGTTGCGATTCTGTAAGGGATTATTCTGCATATTTTATCTCTTATTCCCTAACACTTCCATTTTTCAGATAAATTTATGCAATCATCTAGTTTGTCCCCGTAAGGAAGAGGTGCATCTATAAACACTTTCATCACACAAACATTGACATCCTCTAGATCAAGCCTCTCTTTCTGACATGACTCAAGTGAATGTATCCTTCCATGTGTTACGACTATTGATGTGAATGAATATAACAACTCCACTTGATCACCCACCATTAATTTTGTTTTCTTTAAAAGGAGTTACATTCCTAGAATGGAAAGTAACTCCCGTATGACAAACTAATACATAATGACATGTATGACACAATGTAATCTATCATAACCCCTATGACACCTAAAACCTATGACCTCACCTAAGTGAGATGACTCACAAGGTGATGTGGAAAATGCACACACCGACAGAATCGCAACGGCTCCAAATTTCCACCACTCTACTAAATCATGCACTTACTATGTACATCTAGTCTCTAAATATGTCATTTATATGCATGATTCCTAAGCACAAGAATTACTCATTAACACCCCTTTACTTTGTTATGATATTGCTTTTATCCTTTCAATCTTTATTGTTTGTTGTTTTTTATTGACAATTTATAGTTTTGCATCCCTACCAATATCCTACTCATCTCTGATTTCATTGTCTGACCTTTTGAGTACTTTGTACAAGACCGCACATTAGGGATAGGAGCGCTCGGGTGATACTATCCCCTTTAGGTGCCTCTATCCTCCTTATCTCTTTTTCTAATCTTTCAAATTCCACTTCTTTCTTGTCTTCTTTTATCACCCTTGGTTGTCAATTCACTTGATAATGACAAAAATTAAGCAAAGTAATCATATATACATGACGTATTTAACCTCATTAAGGGGCAAGCATTTTAAAAGACATACATGTACAAGGAGCTAATATTTTCTATCTACTACATCAAGGACTGCATTTTGGACCGTATACTTCACCGCATAGAGGGAACTATTCTAAATTCCATACCACACATTTGTATTTGGGACAAATTTGTTGTATCCTGCTATCTCTTTATGCGACTAGCACTAGGGAAACCTAGCTCAAGGGACACTATTCCAGTCACATACACACACTAGAATTACATTGAGTCTTGAATGCAATGTAGTGCTCAGTGACAATCACATTGAGGTGACTGTCGAGTTCAGTCTAACTCAAACATACGCAAATATTTATTCATCTAATGTGTATTTTAACATTGTGTAGGTAGCTAGGGTTTCTTTTACAGGTACAAGTGTGACTGAGAAAACTTGTAGCAAACCTTACACGACCTACAACAAATAAGAAATGACACAAAAAGAATCAGATCCTAAGTATTTATGCATACACTAGTGCCCAAATCAGATGCTGACACCCAGGCGGCCATGTCCCAGTCCAGACACTCTTGTTTCTGATATTGTTTGAGTTTAGTTTTTGACACAAAGTTTACACAACCCACAATCTACCCTTCCATATCAGTCTCCAACCCATAATCGATTAAGACCTATAAATACAAGCTAAGTCATTCTAAAAACCCTATTTATCACTCTTGTTTTCATTTCCTTTACTTAATCTCATGTATATATTTTTTTACTTATCTGATTAGTAGTGTCCTTATATTAGATTTAATTTTATTAAATCATTTGGTGAACCCGATCTCTTACATGCCCATTGTGGATCTCTCCTTTCATTCCAATTACCCCTAGTGTCTGCTTTAGATCCCCAACCTATATATAGCTTGCCCCATCCACTTGGCATCGTCCTTCTCACATGGATGACCCCATCAATTATTCTTAGAAATTCCAAGTAGATCCCTCTCAAGGACATAGAGTCATCCGACAATGAACATTACTATGATGAAGATACCAATGTTGATCAAGCCCAATTGGATGCCCTTACCAATTTCCGCTCTGTAGTGCGTGATAATTTGACCCATGTCCCACATATCCTCAATGCTCTACTAGTTTCCCAACATTCCCATGATAATGCTACCTGTAATAGCATGATTCGTACCTAGGCACTCTCTACTACTACTACTTTTATCCCACTTTCTTCCTCTCCTTCCAATATTGGAGTATTGATCAAGAGGATTTTTTAGTGTATAGATCTTCCCTAAATCTCCTTAAACCATTGTAGGCCTGAAAAGTGTCTCGAGAGCTTTTCGTCAACAAGTGGAACTAAGAAAATGGAGCTAATAAGCAAAAGATATTGCAGGTCAAAGTTTGGCATTAAAAGTGGTCAAACATGGTCAATAGTCCAATCCAGATGAGACACATGGCAAAATGGTAAAAGGTGAAAAAGGATAAATTTTGTTGTTTTGACCTCCAGTCTTCGACAAACGGTTAAAAATTTGGTGGGCCCCGCTTTTTGCTAGCTATGGGGCCCTCAGCCAAGTTCGGCACACTCTTTTGTAGGAGGGGTGCATTTTCCACCTTTTCATATTACCAATATCATATTTTCAATTTTATATTGCATTTATCTTCTAACATTGCCCATGTGAGATTAGTGTATTGGAGGATTGAATTTTGCATTACAAACCTATATATATTGGTTTGGCGAGCTATATTCCTAGCTCGGTGGGGTGATCAACTCCTCACCGAGTTGATCACATTAAACTACATATCCACATTGCTCAGGATTGCTTATATTCACAGTTTGGAGATTCCATATTGTATTAATCTAACTCCTTATATCTTGGCGAAATCAAACAACCCTTATCTCGAGCTTTTGTTAATTATGTGACTCGGTCGGATTTGTATATAGTTGGGCGTATATACTTGGCGGATCATTCAATATTGCCATTGTTATACTGACATAGCACCAACAATGTGGTAAATCCCATATATCTCGGGCCCCATCTTAGGCAATTGAAACCTTACAACTGACCGCCACAACATGGCAATACCAGCAACTCAGCCTTATCAAACATTTGGCGAATTAATGTGTTAACCCACGACTCAGACAATTCAAATTGTGAACAGTAAACAGCCAGCTCGGCCCACATGGGCATTTCAACCAATGGCTCGGGGTAACATTTGTGTGGCCAAAAAAAAGGGTCAATGTGTGACCAAATTCACCTATTCCATGGGCGGTCGAGCCCAATTTACACTCCAAACCCCCCTATTCCACTATGGATGTGGAATATCTCCCCATTCATCCCAAAATGGTCAGTGCCAAAACTATAGGGAGGAGATTCGAACAAGCAGCCTCGTCGCCCTAAGGCTTATCAGCTCGCCAACTCACCTGGAGTGTCTTGGTGATATGGAAATCAACTCACTAGCATTTAAAACATAGACAGAGCAGATTGTGTAGTAGTGTGAACAAGGAAGTTGCAGATATCCTCCATTTTGAGGCACCTAGGGACAATTTCAGAGCTCGGTGTAAAAAATAATTTTGCTCAAAATTCATAGATGAAGACAGTGGAAGTCTTATTTTTCCATGAAGTGTTGTATATTTTTTTCATAGGCGTTTAAAATTTGCATTTGCATAGGAAAATCACTGTGGAGAACATGTGAAGCCACGGGTGAATTTGTGGACAATTTTTGACAAGAAATTAGAGTTCCCAAACCTATTTCTAGGCTTCATTTCAAGTATAAATGTTGATTAGTCATTATTGAAGGGTTAATTGTACTTCATTGGACGTTGAATAGATCCATTCACGATTACGTGGATCTAGAGACGTAGCCTTTAGGTGAACTTCGTTAACAACTTCTTGTGTGGATTTATTTTCGGTTTGTGAGCTTTTGATCAGATAAAAATCTTGAATTGGATTAACTAATTAAATTGGTGAAACAAACACTTAATTGGGAAATTGGACTTAAGATTCCTTTCGGTATCCATAATCCACAACACTCAACTGAATGCACATTTCAATTTTGGGATTTAATAACAAATTGAGTTCATTGTAAGATTCAACTTGTGATCAAGATTGAAGGATTTGTATTATTTCAATTTGATTATGAAATTTGAACTTTAATTTGATAATTGATCGTTAAGATAGTGTTTTGAAAATTGGGGTTTGAAAACACCCAAATTGGTTCAATTTAGCACTCTTGATCAATTTATAACTCTGGAAAAATTATCTGGAAATTTTAAAAGTACAATTAAAGCAAGTACAATTTTCGGATCAAGTCTCCACCATTCACATGACTATTCCTACCCTTCTACTCATTATTCTTCTCCTTTTATCTCTCACATTCATCTTAGCTCCTCTTTAGGCACCCATGCTTTAGATATTTTTATCATGATTTGAAAGCACAAATCAGTCAGTTGCAACAAGCTACTTCTTATTCCTTTCCATCCCTTGATTCCTCCCTTCTTCTTCATAGTTCTCTTACACCTGAAGTGTCTTCTTATTCACTACCTACCAATTTTGTTTCACAAAAGTTTCCTCTATTTGATGGCCATGAATATCCCCAAGAGCATTTTAGATCTTTTCATGTTGTTTTCCTAGATTACGCATGTGATGACACCCTCTTAACCAATTTATTCCCTAGGAGCTTATAATATTATGCTTTGTGATGATTCTATACTTTCCCTTGCATTTTGTTAAACCATCTACTACTCTTATCGGTTTGTTTCTAGTTCATTTTTGTTTGAATATTGGAATGAAAATATCTTATACACGAATGGCTAAAATTAAATAAGGATCTAATGAACATCTTAATGATTATGTATTGTGTTAGACGAATAATCTTTCTAAAATGAACAATGTATTAGTTGAATCTGAATTGTAAGATCTCTTTATTCAAAGTCTTTTGCCTCCTTTGCAAGAATGTGTTACTTTTTTATTCCTATCATTCCTTTGAGCATCTATGACTTACCTTGAAGAATCATGAGACTAATCTCCTTTCTTTAGGAAAACTCAAATATGGTTCTAATACTTATGATCATTCTTCTTCTAAATTTCCAATCAATGTTCCTTTCAATCCCGAGTCTAATGAAGCTAATCCTTCTGTGAATGTTGTTTCTTGACCTCTTAAGCTTCGGCTCTAAGCCCCTCGACATATATTTACTCGATTTCCTTATCCTCTACATATGTTGTTGCCCCAACTTAGTAAAATCAATTTGATTTATCTTCCACCTCCTCTCGAGTATGATCTTAATAGGCCCCATGGAAATAATTTTAATGAGCATGCCCATTGTGATTACCATAGATGCAATGGCCATTCTATTGACAAGTGTTTCAAGCTTCTCCATTTGATTCAAGATCTTATTGTCATTAATGATATCCAGTTGCCTAAATCCACTATTTCCACTTCCAAATCTTCCAATGACAACAAGTTAAAAATATTCAATGACCCATTACCTAAGTATGAAAAGTCAGTCCTTGAGTCATCTTCCAATCATACCTACCACACAGTGCCTCCTCCTGATTCTTTAAATCGTCCCCTCGAATTCCTTGTTGGTATTATTGATCTCTCATCACCTACTATCACTTTCATTGATGCTGATTTTCATGCCTCATTCCCCTCCCATAGATTACATATTGATGCCTCTTTTGGGCCCATGCCATCAATAATGTTATGGTGTTTCTCACATTCAAGTGCAATGCATCATGTTCATTATCTATCTTGCATTCAATTGACTTCCCTTTATCTCAGATGACACATAAGTCTCACACTTCTCATGACCATGTTATTCTACCCATTATTGTTGGGCCTCTTACTGTTTCTATGCCATTTACTATTGGTTTTACTGTTACGCATTGTAACATGGTCTTAGGACTCCCTTGGCTTCGGGTTGCCAGAGTTGTGCCTTCTATTGCTCAGGGGTGCCTTAAGTTTATCCATGAGCGACATCTTATCACTATTCAAGGAATTCCACCATGGACACCTTTGACCTTGGCTCCTCCGGCCATCCCATATTCTTTTGCTCCTACGTGTAGTGCATATTTTCATACTCATGATGGCTCTTTAGCCTTGATACTTCCTATGGTATCTGGAGTCTGTGTTCCTCTTGTGGTACCTTTCTCACATCCATCTCACTTTCTTTCACACATGACTACTACTCATTGGCCTTATCGCATCTATTGATCCCATAGCCCACATCATAGGGGTAGTTGTTCACATAGGTCACATGCTCCATCTAGACATATTTAGTGCGATATTTCTCCACATGCTCGATCTAGGCCTATCTCATATACTTAGCCTCATGCACTCTCCCGTGACCATGAGATCCTAGATCATGTTCACATGTGTATTTCTCTTACATCAACTTATTTTGGTCCCTTGCCTAGTTCTCTTATTGCATATATCCTTTTGGCATTCACATTTGGGGGCATCCTAGTTCCCTCGCATCACCCGGTGATGCACTCTTGTTCCTAGTTCATACTTGACTGTTGATGGTTTCTTCATATGGACCTCACAATGCACACACATACCTGGGGGGCATCCTTATTCCTCCCTTATAGTTGTTTTTATTTATATATTTTCAATCAAAAATCTAAAAGCATTAGCTTAGATCTTGATTGGATGCATTTTCCCTTGCTTATACTACTATATGTTGCACTTTTTATTATCATGTTACTATGGTTCATAGTATGCTTTATTATTTTTTTATACACACATGTATGTTCACATGGTATCTTGATGTGAATACAAGCTACTTACAGGTTGTTCCATGACGTATGTTGTTTGGTCCTATCCATTACCAGTCCCAATGAGGCTCTTAGGGGCATCTACCTTTTCTCACTTACTATCTGGTTCTATTACTACAATATTACACATTTTTCATTCCTATATTCAGATATTACATTTTTGTATACTATTTTCTTTCCTAACGTGCTAATGAGTGCTTCATTTGTAGCATTTTCCTTGCATGACTCCTTCCAATCATGGTTGTCTAATTTGTGTGTACCCTTCTTGCCATTTTTTGCGGGATATGCCCTATGTTTTCTTGTTACCTTATTTACATAAGCCTCAATGGCTTTGATTTTCTTGTAACATCCTAAGTGGTGTCCCATGTATGTAACCACCTACTTGTTGTTTCCTTATTTTTTGTTTTGCTATATGCTTATTCCTAGTTGTTATTTTTGTGTGCATTGCTTGTTTTTCACTGACACATGTATGTTGGTATTCTCCCATTTTTTTTTATGTCATGGTAACTATCATGCGTAATACCTATCCCCCCTATAGGATTATTATATTAGATGTGCACATCAGTTTCAACCTTTCTCATTTTGGCTTCATTCATATTTTTTCATCTCACGCACCCCAAACAAGTGGGGAAAACATTGGGTGACCTTTTCAGTATCCCAACAGTTACAGAAACACATACAATAGAAACAAAATAGTAATCAGTTACATAAAAAGGCAAGAAATAGACTTCGAAAATTCACATCCTAGACAAAATCACCTATAATAGACAGGAACGCCTGGGCACTAGTGTCCCACATGGGCACTCTTATCTTGAGGGCAAAAATAGTTACAGGGAAGTTTCAACAGTTGCAAAATCATAGTTTTCACTAGTTTCAGCAGTTACATAGCCAGTTTCAAATTGTAATTACTTACTAACATGAACTAACTACTTAGGAATAAATGCATGAACTAAATAAGGGAATGATGCCTAGGGCATAAGCATGACAATGATATGCCCAAAATAGTGTGTCACCTGAGGCAAGTTACGAATTGGGTTTTTTATCATCTATAGTGGTACTTATTCATGGGGAAGCATTAACAATTAGAGGGAAAATAGACTCCTTTCCCAATACACTTTCCCTTAGTGATGACGGGATGCCTAAATATGAAGTTTAGAGTTGGGACGCTCAAACCCCTTGTTTGGTGACAAGACAACCAAATCCTTCTTGTTATTCCAACCAAATCCTAAGTATCGAGTCTACAATTAGGAACAAAATTTTATACCTTTCTCTTTCAACACTCCAGGTGTAATCTAACCCCTTGGTTTAGGTTTTTCCAAATACATGTTTCCATTTTTAAAGTTAAAGTTCAACTGCATTTACTTAGGGCATTGAATACACTTGTTTTCTTTTGCAGGTCTTATCCTATCCCAATGAAGGAAAAACACACAAGTAACCATGAAGAAAATCTCAAGCACACTCTGACAAATATGACATTATAAGGAACTACACACACACACACACACACATCATTATCACTACATGCATGCAAAGGTCACCCCTAGGATCCTTATCCTCCCCTCTCCTTATAATTTTACGATACACATTTTACATTTTTCCATTCGGCATGCTACAACACCCAATCAACACGTTATTGAGCACCATACCCTCTCAACTCCCCAAGGTATTCTTTTCTTTTCTACTTTATGTTATTGAATCCTTGTTTACCAACATGAAATGGGGGAGAATTTAGTCACTAAATCACATACTTACTATGTACATCTAGCCTCTAAATATGTCATTTATATGCATGATTCCTAAGCAAGATAATTACTCATTAACACCCCTTTACTTTGTTTTGATATTGTTTTTATCCTTTTCATCTTTATTGCTTGTTGTTTCTTATTGACAACTTATAGTTTTACATCCCAATTGACATCCTACTCAACTTTGATTTCACTGTCTGACCTTTTGAGCACCATGTACAGGACCGCCCATTAGTGACAAGAGCACCCGAGTACTACTCTCCCCTCTGGGTGCCTTTGTCCTCCTTATCTCTTTTTCTAATCTTTTGAATGTTACTTCTTTCACATCTTATTTTATCACCCTTTGTCAGCATTTTACTTGTTAATGACAAAACTTAAGCAAAGGAATCATATATATATACATGTCTTATTTAACCTCATTAGGGGGAAAGCTTTTCAAGAGACATACATATACAAGGAGATAATATTTTTTATCTACTACATCAAGGACTACATTTTGGACTACATACCTCACTGCATGGGGGGAATATTCTAAATTCCATACCACACATTTGCATCTGGGAAAAAGTATGTGTAGCCCACTATCTCTTTGTGCAACTAGTACTAGGGAGACCTAGCTCAAGGGACATTATTCCAATCACACACACACACACACGAACTACATTGATTCTAAAATGTAGTGCAGTGCTTGGTGACAATCACATTGGGGTGACCGCTGAGGTCAGTCCAACTCAAGCATATGCATATTTTTATTCATTTAATGTGTATTTGAGCATTGTAAAGATAGCTAGGGTTTCTTTTACAAGTACAAGAGCAAGTGAATAAACTTGTAGTGAACCTAATGTGATCTACAAAGAACAAGAAGCAACATAGAAAGAACTAGATCCTAAGTATCGCTACAGACATCGGCGCCTAGGTGGTCCTATCTCAATCTAGGATCTCTTGTCCTTGAGATTGTTGTTGTTCGGTTTCTGATACAGAATTACACAGCCTACAATCTAACCGTCTAGATCAGTCTCCATCCCAGAATCGGTTCAAACCTACAGATACAAGTTGAGTCATTCTAAAAACCCTATATATCACTATTGCTTAAATTTTATTTACTTAATCTCACTTATTTACTATTTTACTTATTTGATCTGCAATGTCCTTATCTTAGATTTAATTTTATTAAATATTACTACTCCTACTAATTCACCTCCATAGTTCCCACATCTTCTACCCCATCTTATTCTCCCCCCACCTTCATGGAGGCATCTAGTCTTTCTTATCCTCTCGTCTCTCATATTCAACCAAATTCTTATTATGGAAACCATGCCTTAGAATCCTTGTTATGTGATCTACAAGCCCAAGTTCTTAATTTCAATGGGGTGCCACTGCCTCCTCTTCTTCTATGCATTCATCACTTCTCGTACATAGTCCTCTCGCACCCGAGGTTGTATCTTATCCTCTTCCTCTTGGTTTTGCTTCACCTAAAAATCCACTTTTCAATGGTAAAAAAGATCCACAAGAACATCTCACATCATTTAAAAGATTATGTATTATAATGGTTCTATAATTTTACTATGAATTTATTATGTACGATCTTTTACTCCGTTAGAAAATCTATTTTTAGCACATTTTTCTATTAACCTTGGTACTAAAATATCTTATGTACAAATGGATAAAATGAAACAAGGACCTAATGAGCACCTTAATGATTATGTTCCGAGTTATAATACTAATCTTACTAAAAATGAACAATGTTCTAGCTGATTTGAATTGCAAGACCTTTTTTTTGAAAGCCTTTTTCCTCTTATCTAAGAGTTGTTCATATTTGATACCTTTCGTTCTTTCGATCACTTGTATCATATCCTTTTCCGTGGGAAAACTCAAATATAGTGATCAAGATTTTAATCACTCTAATGTTGAATGCCAAAGTAAATGTACCTTTAAGAGAAAACATATTGATTCATGAGCTAAGGCTAAGGCCACTGTTAATGCAATGTCCTAACCAACTAAGCTCTAACTTCAAACTCCTTAACAAAATTTTACTAATTTCCTATGCAACCTCGGGAGATCTTGCAACATCTCCTTGTCAATAACCTTATCTCTCTTCCTCCACCACTTAATTTGGATTATAGTCATCTTCAAGTCAATAACTTTGATGAAAACTCATGTTGTGATTATTACTGATGCAATGTGCACTATATAGATAGATGTTTTAAACTTAAACATGTAATTTAAGATCTAATGGATTCTGATGCAGTTGAATTGGATGAGCCTGTTGTGTATACACGTACCAATGATAATGCTAAGCTTAAATTATTCATCAACCCACTTCCGAAAAATTAAAAAGTTACGCCTAAGGCAACTGCTAACCATGTTTACAATGCGGATCCACCTCCTTAATTTACTGATACTGCTTTAGATTTTATTATTGGTGTTACTATTGCTTCACCATCAGTCATCATTTTTACTAATTTGGACTTCTAATGCAGACAGTCTCTTACATTCAACAACCAACACAAGTTAGAACCATCATTTGAAAACAATATTCAAAATTCATCCAATTTTTCACCTTTTCACTAATGCCAAACCTAACATTTCTTCACCATATTAGCTATATAAAATGATTGAAAGCTTAAAAATACTTTACACTCTCTAATTCAGCAAACAACTATATGGTTTGTGTAACATGTCTCTAATTCAGCAAACAACAATGTTTACAAACTTGAATAAGTCTCGGTACTTCATCTTCTCTCAAAGTCACTCTAGACCCGCATATTTTCTTCTAGTCCTTCAAATATGCATTTTGGAGCATAAAAATCACAAAACCCTGTTTCATGACTCATTGGTAAGAGTGTTTGAGAACCCATTTAGCCCAACATTCATCCTACAAATTTTCATTAAGTAACTCTATACTCATGTTTTTATACTCACTTTACCAATTTTGTCAATTCCTCTCAATTAGCCCTGAATTTATACAAATCTCCATACACAGAACAAATCACAAAGTTTCATAAAAAAGTATGATGATATCTGGATACCCATTATCCTTGTTGTGCTTTGTGAAAAAAAATAGTACATATCTCTTCTTCCATCACTCCTGACACCATTTTTCTCATTTTTTTGGGATTCTTAGGGCTTAACTAGGGTTTACAAGTCATTTTTTAGGTTTCCATCATTTATACTTTGTTCCATCAAGCTTCCCTTAAGGTTCCTTCACCTTAAATCAACCTTCACTTTATGGTTTCTACTTTTAGCTTCTTGTGCTCTTCACTAGCTCTAAATGTTTAAACTATCCCTTTACTCTTTGTTTTTCCCTTTTTGATATTGTCATCATTTGAAAGAGCTTATCACTTTATTCATCCTTGTCAAATTCATTCCATATTCTTTCCCGAGTTGCTTCCATCAATTATTGAATTCCAACATTAATGAATATTGTCCTAACTCTAGATCCTAGAATATATCAAGTTTGGTCATTGTTTTTAGTTCTACTGATATAAGGTACTGAAGACTTTGTTTCCATCTGCCAAGATTGATTTCACTAATTCCAACCATCTCTTCTTAAAATTTCCACCTTCTCACCACAGTCTTTACAAACCTTAGCACTCATGTATTAAATTCCTTATACAAATAATGTTGTTTCTAGGTGCTCTAATTGGGCAAACCCAGTCATGACATGTTAACAAACTTGGTTAGCTATCTTCCTTCCAAAGACTGCCATAAGATCCTCTCAAAGACTACACATAGGTTTTCATTGTCCTTTATTCACTAAACCTTGTCCTCTTGAGTCTCATTCATGCATTCCTCAATCTTTCTCTTAATTGTTAAGATCCTACAAAGACCATTAAAGTGGAATATGTCTTCTCCAACAAAAAATTGTCTTCTGAGTTTGATGGATTGTGCACAGTCAATTTACTTTTCTAAGTTCTATCTCCTTTACCTAAATCTTGAGTCTGTAGGGTCTTAAAATTTTCTGAGCATGATAAATACCCTAAACTCTTCCTTCTCCACTATTTCTTTGATCTTCAAAGGTTCTTAATTGGTTCTTTAACTTGATTCTCTTATCACAGTCCTAAGAAACCTGAGATGTCTGAGTTTCACCATAATTTAATTATTTTCTTACTAAAGGAGGGTTTCATGGGTTAACTTGTTCCTTCCAACCATTATGATCATTAAGACATGATATTCACCCTACATGTTTAGATATTAACTCGTAGGGTCACTATTCCACCATACAATTGCTCTCTACCATACACAGTTAGGGCTCTAACACAATTTTACATGCAAGAGGTTAACTCGCAATTTCAAGCCCTTGTCTCTTCAAGCCCACTTAGGATACTTGTTGGAATTTAATCCCACATTTTTAAATCCTTACAAATGTCTTAGATCTCTTGACACCATATAAACCATCATCGCATGAATCTTAACTGGAGAAAACAAAGTTGCTTACCTTCTTGCACATTGTCATACTTCTTCAAGTCACTAATCTCCTAAATGCCTCATGTTCCTTAATATACAATATCTCATAATCCAATCCACATGCACATACATTCATTAGTGAAACATCACTCCAAATTCAATTATAAATCATGTTCAAACATAATGCACACACATAAAATACAGAGACACACTCAAGAAGACTCCCATTTCATTGATCATATTGTTAGGTTGTGGAGCTTGTTTTCATGTGAGAAAGTGTTGAAGACTGTACACTAAGAGTACAATACACTTTTCACAGTTGTCTCACCTTAAAACATGCCCGATATACCGGGAAACGTGTTTTTTCATATGGGCAGGATTTTGACCCATAGGTTTATGGGATGGTTTTGGCCCATGGTTTTGATACCCATGGTTTTGTAAAACTGATTAAGTAGTTGTGAAAGGAACGATAACCAGATCGTACCAAGCCAAGAACACAGATGCTAATCAAACACCACGATCAATAAGATGAAAGCAATTTGCCAGAATAACTTTACATAAAACCTTTGCAAACAAATGAGAAACAATATCATATATTATTATGGAACTCAATGCAATACATTGAGAATGGGCCTTGCTTAAATAGGCAAGGAATAACAATCTAAGAACCAGTCAAGGTCGTAGATCAAGCCATAAATCAAGGAAATAACTAGTCATCAAAGAACTAGTCAAGACCATAGATTTAGGAGAGAACTAGACATCAAGGATCTAGTCAATACCATAGATCAAGGAAAGAACTAGTCAGTACCATAGATCAAGGAAAGAACTATACCTAACAACTAGATAATATCTCCTAATATCTAAATAAGATAAAAGATAATATCCACACACATAAGTGGGTGAGGATAAATACAATAAAGGTAAATAAAGTACCTAGGTGAACATGAGCTAAGGTAAATACCTACTCTAACACCCCCCCTCAAGTGAAGCTAGGGGCCAAAATAGAAGTGGCATGTCCATAGTATGAGTCCCGGAAACTAGGCCTGATGAGGTACTCATGTACAATAACTGGGAAAAAAGGGACACCGTAAGGTACCCAAAACTAGTAACAACAAAGTAAAGAGAGTAAAAACCTACTCCAAGGCATCCCAAGAAGCTCGGCTCAAAAAACACGTACAATGCTGAAGAATTTTGGTGTGCACTGTGGTCTGAATCCACTGCTCGATCACAAAACTCAAAAACAACTGACACTGGGCTCCACCAGAATAGCTCCATACAAGGAGACTGTCAATGGAGTGATGTTGAAAGTGAAAAAAAAACACCAAACATAATTCGATCAACTGCTGCAAATAGGTGTGCCACGATCCAAGAACAATAACCAAAGCAACAAGGCAAGGACACAAAATCCAGAGTGTCACGATCCAAGAAAAGCCAAGGTAACAAGGCAAGGACACAAAACCCGAAGAAGCAAGATCAACACCACACCCTCCCATACTACTGAATGGGTGGAGTGGCGCTAAAAATATGTATGAGTTGTCAAAATAACTACTCGAACACTGAAAAACTAACACTGGGCTCCACCAGAATAGCTTCCCCACAAGAGAGACTGTCAACATGCCAAAAGTGTCGAAAATACAGATACAAAATCTCTCAACAAACAAGAGAGATACACTACACCTGCTAAAGAAAAATGCTCAAAACAAGAAGCATCACAATGCAGAAGGTATAGAAAGTGGAGCAAGAGGCCGAATGGTGGAGGAGCCATGCCTGTAGAGTCCTCTCAATGAATGCCTATGTCGCCTCCATGAGTGATCAGATATCCACCCCAAATCAACACGGATGGATGAAGAAGATGCCTGCATATGACTTGGTGCAAAATGCACAATGGGTGCATGCAAAAGAACATCAGAATGTGTGTTAGGTTGATCATGTCTGACAATTGAAATCTCAGGTTTCTCAAGCCTAAGTGAAGGTGTAGAACTTATGTGTTGCTCATGATCCTCAGAAAGAGTCGAGCGAACAAAAAAATGAGCTCTGTCAATGTGTGATCCCAATGAAGTATCTGCTCAAAAACCAATGTCATGATGAGAATTCCACTTAACATGTGGAATAGAGGAAACAATACCCTGTGAATGTCTGCCAATGACTCCGCTAGTGAGACCCATAGAACGGAGCATGCGAGAACTGAATGCAGTGGTATGCTTCTTAAAAAATCCATGCAGCTGAGTAGAAGTAGGATACACAACATGTGGTACTGTAATAGGCACAGATGTGGAAGAGCATGCAGTAACAAGCCTCATAGGTGTATGAGCATCAAGAGCAGCAACAGACTCAAAGACTGACAGATCAATGTCAGTGGGTTCAGGAGCAATAGCTGCAAGTGGACTAGGAGCATGGTTGTGGTTGTCCACAATATGATGGTGATGTTGTAGGCTAGCAAGTTTGTTCTACGCAGGGAGTGTATTATTGTATCCTTATCGTGAATGAGTGATTGTAGAAGAGAATTTCGCTTCTTGAGTGATCTATTTTCTTCCAAAATTTTACAATATCCTCTTGAAGTCCACATACTTCAGAGAAAAGTATATCATTCTCAGAATCCATGATAGGTACAAATTGCAACTCCCAAAAATTTAGGACGTTGGGCTCAGCTGAAATTACGTCCACAATTGATTACAACACTCCTCCATATTTGGCACTTTATAATTATAGTGCAAGTCTCAAAATAAATAACTCCAATGGAAAGAGCACGAAAAAAAACAATTTTACAAAAAACGGCACTCAAAACCGAGTTACCGATCAAAAGTTACAAGCTTTTTAATATTTTCCTCTGTTATTTATTTTAGATGCCACTAAAACAAAATAAAATATTGTTGCCTTCACCACATAATTAAAACTAAAGGGGGCTGAAGTTAAGCACCTACTAGTAGGAATCACAAGCTTAAAGCCCTCATATGACCATACCATATTACCAAGGGCTAAGGATTTTAATGGGTGTTTGCAAACTTTCTATTTTGGAGTGTTTCCGTGTTTTCAAGATAGTCACATCCAATGTCCACTTCTAGTAAAATACTATTTCGACTGTAGACAATGACCTCCATTTGCCAAAAATAGCAACTTGCGGATTTGCCAGTAAATATGCGCACAGGATCCGTGGACCCCTGCCAAAGAAGGAAAGATGTAAACACCTTCATGCGTGCAAACTGATCTACGCTACGCCAAAACAAAAAATTTCCCTATGCAATCTCAAAAAATCCAACAGACCCAAAAAATTCCAAAAAATGATTTCTTTTCTTAGTGGGCACGAATCCGAGGTGAACCAATGTGTATCTTCTCTGCCACAACAAAAAAACCACAAAAAATGACTGTCTGCAAGAAACGGCTGAGTTTACAGTCGATCTTAGGGTTTTCATGCCTTCTGGATCCAATGGAAGCCTCTCCATTTTCCATAAAAATGCATGTAGAAACAAAATACAACCAAATCCCAAATATATGAATATACAATGAATTTATTTGCAAAATAAAACTTACAGACGGATGTCAACAGCAATCTCCAACTCTGATACCATGAAAGGAACAATAACCAGATCGTACCAAGCCAAGAACACAGATGCTAATCAAACACCACGATCAATAAGATGAAAGCAATTCACCAGAATAACTTTACATAAAACCTTTGCAAACAAATGAGAAACAATATCATATATTATTATGGAACTCAATGCAATACATTGAGAATGGGCCTTGCTTAAATAGGTAAGGAATAACAATCTAAGAACCAGTCAAGGTTGTAGATCAAGCCATAAAGCAAGGAAATAACTAGTCATCAAAGAACTAGTCAAGACCATAGATTTAGGAGAGAACTAAACATCAAGGATCTAGTCAATACCATAGATCAAGGAAAGAACTATACCTAACAACTAGATAATATCTCCTAATATCTAAATAAGATAAAAGAAATATCCACACACATAAGTGGGTGAGGATAAATACAATAAAGGTAAATAAAGTACCTAGGTGAACATGAGCTAATGTAAATACCTACTCTAACAAGTTGTCTATTTATATGGTTTTGTGCATATAGTAGGTAATATAAAAACATTGTAGATGTTTTTTGAATTCGGGTGTGAATTCTGTAGAATTTTTTTAGCATAGCTCCAAACAGATCTGGGTATTGTATTGAGAGAGCGGTGGCTTGTAATAAAATCTGAGCAAGTGATTCTTGGTGGACATAGCCCAAATTGGGTGAACCACGTTAAATATTGTCTCTTTGTGTTGTGTTATTTTATTCTACAATTTTATTTGAGATATGTAATATTTTCTGCATATTAGTTTCTACTGTTGCGATTCTGTGAGGGATTATTCTGCATATGTTATCCCTTATATCCTTACACGTATAAAGATTACATAACTTCCTGAAAGTTCTTGGGTCTGCTACAGAGCCCTCTTCCACCTTCTCAACCTCATATTCTCCCATACCATCTCTTAAGATTCGATTACATCTCTTAAAATCATAAAGATGAATTAGTTAGGGTTCCAATGTAGACACCTAAAATTAGCACCGCTAATCCCAGTGTCTGCGTCCTCTAGTGCCCCTTCATTATCACATCACTATCATATTATCTAATAAATCCTTATCCTAAGTATTATTTCTCCCCATTATATTTACTCGTAAATATCCTTTTACAGATGTAAAATCCTATTTTACTCCTCTTAAAACAGCCCAAAACCACTTAGATACCAAAATTAAATAAAACAAAACAAAATAAACTATTTCACAACCCCCTAACCCATATAACCTCTTTCCAACACACACCCTTCATCAAAACAAACAAAAACCTCAATTTGGGAAATTGTTACAACCTTTTCTCATATTTCCCAGATCGCCGGCAATTCTAACCAATCGCCGACGATTATCCTTCGTTGACATAAATCCTATATAAATGAGCAATGGCCCTTAATTTCGGGTTAGCTAGGAAATTACCTCGTGCTACTTGCTCTTGGATACCTTATGTTGTGTCTTCTCTGTATCATAGCTCTGTTACAACACATGAGAGCATCATAGAAAATATTTAAGACATCAACCATCCTTTCTTCTGCCATTGGAGGCCATTCAAATCAATTCAATGATCTTCTGGCATCTATAATCCTTCTCTCTCTGGTAATGTCATCCCCACAACTTTATTCATCAATTGGAACAAGGTAAGTACCTCCCCTCTTGCATTATTATCTCATTTATTCGTCATTTACAAACATTTATCTACCTTGTTTCGTGAGCCTGCACATTTCTACAACAATCACCGATGATTCCCCTAATCGCCAACGATCAGCCCCAATATCCCATGATTCACCTTAATCATCAGTGATCCATGTTTGTTAGATCATTTAAGCTTGAAACTCATCATTTAGACATTCAAATCCCACCATTTGTCACTACTCTACATTTGCAGGTTCCTGTAAAACCCTATCAAACTCCTTTGAGCCATCTATAGCACTTTATCAATTATCTCAACCAAATCTATCGCTCATCTTGCCTTTGTGAGTGCATATATATATACATCCTTGCTCCTTTGATACATTTTGTGATTCCTATAATCCCTTTTGGATCAGGCATCATCATCAAACCATCATATAGCCATGGACCGCACCAGTCCCTTTGCCTCTGCATTGTTGGTTATATCATCTTATCTTATCATTATCGGATTAATTTCTTGATCATAGATTGACATCCTTGCAAGGAAGTCCATTGACTTACGAGGACTTGCCTTTGCCATGTAATCCACTATATTTCTATCTAATCCAATATTTTTCTAAGTGTTTGTGAATTGCATGTAGCTTATCTCGTTAGAAAGAATAAGTTGTGTGCACGCTTAGATCTTTCGACATCAATCATCCGTCTAGATCAACATTAGTTATCATCATGGGTATCGGTAAACCCCGTCGTCTTCTGAGGTCATTTTTGTTTTGTTATTTCACTTCATTAATTTAAAGTTAGGAAAGCAAAAACATCTCTGAACATTCTAGCACGCCCGATGGGACCCTTGTTCCTTTTTTTCATTTCAATTTCTATCAAAAATCATTTTTTGGTTTTTTGCTCTATAATCACCAGTGATCCAGTTAGATCTCCAGTGATTGGGTGAATCACCAATGATTCCTGTAAATCATCCATGATCTCTGTGACATCTTCTGATTACTCAGTCAGTCAACCTCTAACATCATTCCCTTTTGTTGTTTTCTGTATTTTGCTAACCATGTTTGTAGGTTTCTACTCTAGGTGGATTTTTCTTGTTGCACTATTGCATTGTTAAATTAAAAAAATAAAAATTTAAAAATTAGAAAGGAAGCACTTTACATGTGTGTCTCTTTCCTTTCTCTTTTTTTCAATTCATTGCATTCTTTCTTGTTTTTCTCATCGAAATCAATTGTTCTTTTGGGCTTAAAAAGAACCTTCATCCTGTTTGATCACATAGTCTAATTAAGAGGTCAATAGATTACATCCACTTAATCTCCCTCATTTATAGCCAAATCACATCAAACACAAATTTGTATCAAAATATTTCTACCCAAGTGAAACTATTGGGATTTCATCACCCAATAGGGAAGTCGATTTGGTGTTATGTCTGAGTATAAACAACTGGTTGTCGGTATATTGGATAATCACTCGAATGCCTTATCATTGCGGGACCATGAAATGAGGGGGTAGGCCCCAATACCAGGCCCCGTACCGGCACTAGCACATATTCAAGCCTCACGTACCTTCATGTATATCGAGGACTCCAACCTTAAACATTCATGAGACCAGCCTTAGATTGGATATATCATTAGGTTCCCTCTGAGCCTCTCCCTCCACATCTAAATTATAATCAAGATAATTACAATTCTTCTTGATTTTTCTATTACATTTGTAGCTCTCTTAGGTATTTTTTGTATCATCATAATTTAATTACCATTCAATAAGGATCAACCCTCTGCATCAGCATATTTTTTTACCCCTTATACGTCATTTTTACAATCATATTTGATTGCTTCATCCACTACCTCTACATCTTTGCAGTCGAATCAATTTCAAAACATCCCCTACACAGTAGCTAATCCTTATCAATATCATCAACCTATCATGTCTCACTCAACTTCACTTAGCCCTAGCATTTTCCCAGATCCATCCAAACCATATTTTGTCCCATATGGAGCATCTACCTTTCAATCAATCCTACAATCCTACAATAACCCCATACTACAACCCTATGGCTACCCTTCACAACCAAGCTACTTCCAAACTATCACTCCTCAGCCTATGTCAAGTGTATCCCATCAATTTATCCTTGCCACATCGCCCCCTTCATCATAATCTTAACTTTCCCTATCTTTTATCTAATCATCCTATCTCGAATTCAATAGCTTTCTCAATACCTCAGACATCCCAAACCTATACACACGTACCTAATCAGGCCTAATCAACCCCTCTCATCCAATAACAACAAGATATCCAACATCTTTATACATCTCTCCACATCCCTTTATCACAACCCACTTTGCAATCGATACCTTCTCAAGCTACCTCTCATCAACCTCCACATCAATCCCATCAAAAACATAACCATCTTTCTCCCCACCACCATCAATCAAATCAATCACATTCTCAGCCACACTCACATGTTAAGAAAAATGTGTCACCTGGAGATCTACTTGGAATGGGGCACTTAGGGCGCTACAGACCTGCTCTACGAACATGTGACAGCTCAAACCCTCAGGAAACCTCCTTCACAAGGTCACAAGATGTTTGTTGTCCCTCGCTTCTTGTCGCTAGTATGTCACACAATGATCGTCGATGTCGTTGATAACCTGCAATGAAAGACTGACCTGTAAAACCCTCAAAAGCGCATCAAATCTTAAAAATAAAATAATGCAAATGAGGGGTTAGACTATCCTTATTTTTCAAATGAGTGAACTTATGATTGAGTGTTGCACTACATTTCAGACCCAATGTAGTTCTATGTGTGTGTGTACGTAATCATTCCTTAGGTGGCTCTTGTGCGTGTCGCACTTGATAGAGAGAAAGTAGCTAGATGTAATAAATGTAAGTATATGTGTGCATGAAAGAATGAACTTCCCCTCCTATGCGTGTATGAAGAAATATCAGTCCCTTGCCCTTGTGTGTGGATTCTAGATGGATGTTTGAATGCTCTTAATAATAGCCTTTGAATGCAACCTTAAGTGGTGATAGCTAATGCTTAGTGTTTGGTCCTTTATTAGGATCACATAAATTTATATTTATAAGATGCCAAAATGGCTAGAATGGACCTAAAATATGTGAACAAAGTACAAAGAGGTCAGGGGCACCTAGAGGGGACGAGGTGCCTAGCGTTGGCGTCTTGGCTAGGTGTTAATGTCTAGGATGAGAAATGCCAAAGTATGAAAAGACAAACTGGGCTAGAAAGAGTATAAGACCAAAAGTAGCAATAGAAAGCAAGCAAAGATGGCCAAAGACATGGGTTGATTAGTACTTTTCTTATTTAGGAATCATATGAATAGTAGTATGCAATCAAGACTAGATAGATACCCAAAGTAAGTGATTTAGTGTTCACATTTTCCCCCACTTTATTTTATTGAGAAAATGCTCGATAACATAAAGTAAATAAGATATGTGTGCCTGATAACCATGTAGATTGATGGCGAAATTGTGTCAATAGACAAGAGAAAGCATGGAGTGATAAAAATGTGAAGCATGGAAACTAGAGAGGAGAAAGTGCAAAAAGTGATGATGATGATGACCCTAGGGTGGAAACTCATGTGTCGATGTCACCATTGTACCTATTGTTGATTTCGATGCTAATGTGATATGATGTAGGATGATGTGGACTACTGCTTCCCATAAGGACAGACCTACAAAAGAGAAGAATCAACAAGTAGTCAAATATGCATGTATATGATCAAAATGAGTAAAAAGTATGTAAAAATGTGAAAAAGTGAAAAAGGAACATGTGCACCTGGTCTGTGATGAGGAAAAGAGATAGAAAGGACTTTGAAGATGATGTGGAAGAACAATTTTAATGGGTGATTTCACACCAGCTATGCTGAATGCAATTTTTTTTGGGCGATCTCACTCCAAGAACTGGAAGAAGTGTAGGGAGAAAAGTCTAGTGTCATCCTCTAACCTTTAACTGCTTCTTGAAGTATGGCACACCACTATAGATGGTGTGTAAAAATCCAATCCAGTTCAGCCAATTCCGATCTAATGTGAAAGTAGAAATGTTGTGCAGAGTATGTATGTTGAGTGTTAAGGACTATATGCCCTGTAAAAGTCATTGTGTGAAGTGTTGTAGATTGTGCTGAATTGAAAAGATGTTGTGTAACTACCTCCTGGTCACAGGCATCCAGGAAGGGTCAGGGGCACCCAGGTGCTACTATTCGGGTCTGGGCGTTGGTGTTTATGTTGCGTTGAGGACACAAGTTAGATTCTAAGACCTGTCTAAGACTAATGACTATGTTGTACCGATACTGAACCGTGATGTGTGGTGATTGTGTACTATTGTATAAGGTGAGTGATTTACCCAAATGATGCCCCCCTCATTTAGGGTGTATGCGACATCACTAGGGAGTATGTGGCCCAAAGGGGGACTGACCATTGTGCTAAAATTGTGCCCTACAGGGGGAGGGAGTGTGCTTGATGGAAACCAAGGAACACACAAAGAAAGTGGTTAGGAAATAAGTGTCAATTTAAGCAAGACAAACACATGTGTAAGGTGTAAACTAGTAAACAAACAGATAATGTGTAATCTAAGACACAAAAAGACAACCCACAAGAAGACAATGTAGACCATGAAAAGAGGGTTTCAAACGTAGGACATCACTCACAATGTCGCAAGACAATCAAGGTCAACTAGGCCAAAATAATATAAGTGTACACACAAGAAAAAGGGCAAAGGCCGCAAACAATGGCGAACAATGACAAGCAATGTAACAGATAGCCATGAAAACAAATAGACTTGCAAGAAAAATACTGCACATGAAGCACCCGTTAGCATGTTATAAAGATAAAAGTATGTTAAGGCATGTATAACCTGATATAGTAGTGTGCTATGAAAAATAAAACAATAGCACTTATAGTGTATGAAAGTGGATGCCCCTATGAGCCACTGTGGGACTAGTAAGAGGTATTGTGTCGAGCATCCATGTTGCGTGTGTGGACCTGTAAAATTTGTGATCACAACTAGACAGCAAGTGAATGTTCATGTTTGTATGGAAAAAAGAATGACATACAAGATATCTATCTAACATGAGTAATAAAGCGCACATGTAACAAGTAAATGTAAACAAGATTAAATGTGACCAATATATGCAGCATGTTGTGGATGGATGAGATGGAATGGAATGTAGAGTGAATGTGATAGGATTTGCATGCCCCTTAAGTGACTATGGATGAGTGTGTATGAGATGAGGTTCATTTATACATGCACTCTTAACAATCAAGAATGAATCGTAGAGAAAGAGTGCATCATCTGGAAATGGTTTGAATCATTTGTACCATAAGGATGTGATCATCAAAGTGAAAAATATAGAGTTTGAGTGCATAAGTGAATGAGTGAGTGATTGAACCTATGAGTGTGGTGAGGTCCATTTGAGATGTAGACCCTTAGCAATCGAGTATGGACCGTAGAACTAAAGTGTGTCATAAGGTGGTGTGTCATGTTGGTCGTGTGAGAGATATGTTGAATGTGTAATGTTTTGTGTTGTTTGCACATGAGAGAAAGGTGTCATGAATGTGTCACTTGTGTAGTATGTTGTGAATTTGTGAATATTTTGAGTGTATAGTATGTCATGGTGAATGTCTGTGAAAGAGATATACATCGAGTTTGTAGGAGATTGTGTCGTATGTATATGATAAATATCCGTTGTGAAAGTGTCAAGTAGGGAGTATGTTGCGAATACGTAGATTGTACAAGATGTTTTTGTTGATTGCGCGCAAGGGAGATGTGTCATGTGATGTAAGAGAGGTATGTCATAAAAGCATTGAATGTGTGGTATGTTGTGTTGTATATGCGTGAAGAGTATGTGTTGTTATTGTGTTGAGTTGGCATTGATGAATAAACATGAGAAGTATGTATTGTGAGTGTGTAGAAGTATTGTGTGGTGTAGTGTGTGAGGTTCACATGCATAGGATGCCCTCAATAGTCAAGTGTGAACCAAATCACGAGATTGCGTCATCGGGTAATGAGGATACAAGCATGTATCAAGATGTGTATGTTGTATGTGAAAGTATAGATGTGAAATGATGAGAGTATGAGACACATGTCAATGCTAAAGGGGGGAGAAATAAGTGTGATGCCCCCAAGTGTGTGATGATGAATGTGTTATCTGATGAAAGTAAAAGATGACGGTCTTCCACCTAATGATTGTGAATATGAAGGTGTGTGACCATGCTCTAAGACCAGTGGTGTATTGATTAATGATAAATATCTAGATTTGCATAAATAAATTAAGTAATAATTAATTAAAATCAACACATGAAATTAAAACTACAGAAGATAGAAACCAAATGTAAATAGAATAAAGCAATTTCTATTGAATATGAGAGGGAATTTTATACAATTGTTTGCTCCTAAAATCATGGAGTCAAGTCTTATCATGTTATCCCCATATCTCTCCTTTATTCCCTAGTCTTACTCTCAATCCCAAAATATTCTCACACATTTCTATCTCTATGAGTTGTGCATGACAACTAATTGTGCACACTCATATATTATTTAATAAATATTAAAAACTATTACTACCAAATAACCCAAACTACTCATAAGTGTTTACACTATGAACAATTTTTCGGTAACAGTCACCCCCTTAGTGTGAACATGGGGAAAGCTATCTCCTGTACCTGCTCATGATCTATAAAGAAATGAAGGTTTTTAATGAGTACCAACAACTCAAACAATATGAGGTTTTCAAAGAGAACCTCTAACTCAGAAAATGGTTTTCTAGTGGAACCAACCACTACATAACATCATACATTATTTTGCTCACATCATTGTTTCTAACTTAGAGGGATTACAAAACAAAAATTATGCTCATGCAGTAGCTTTAAACAGGAATGTTACTTCTGTTCATTATTACAACATAAAGTAAACACACCACACAACAAAAATAAAAGGTCACCAATACCATGAAGCAATCTCTTTGTTGGTGACTAACAAGAGATGCCAATTTGCCTCCATCATCCTATGCCTCCATCCTCCATCGTGATGTTGCTAACTCAGCCGAATTTATCTTTGAGGATCATTTTACAATTATATTGGGTGTCAGTTCAACCGATAATGCACCCTTACAATAGTAGCCAGCTTTATATTTAATCAAAATAATAAAGCATATCAGAGTTTTATTGTTGGAAATTACTCACTAGTTTTTTGCAAAATAATTAGAAACGTCATAATTGTTTCCACTATTTATCTTAAAATACAAAATGGATTTCTGTAATATTTTGACAGAAGTTTTCCATAATACAAATAAACAAACCTAAAAAATTGCAGAAAATTCTGAATCTGGGTTTTTGAGAAAAACACGAATTACCAGTTGTTTTTTTTAAGATCAGAATCCAGAAAATGGCGATAGAAGCTTTAAAACTCTCAGAGCTGCATCCTTGAGGCTGCGGTTTTGTCCTGCAATCACTCTCATAAATCTTCCTAACCTGCTATGATACCAGATGATGATAAATCTCTAGATTTTCATAAATAAATTAAGTAATAATTAATTAAAATCAACACATGAAATGAAAACTACAGAAGATAGAAACCAAATGTACATAGAATGGGGCAATTTTTATTGAATATGAGAGGGCATTTTATACAATTGCTTGCTCCTAAAATCATGGAGTCAAGTCTTATCATTTTATCCCCATATCTCTCCTTTATTCCCTAGTCTTACTCTCAATCCCAAAATATTCTCACACATTTCTATTTCTACGAGTTGTGCATGACAACTAATTGTGCACACTCATATATTATTTTATAAATATTAAAAACTATTACTACCAAATAACCCAAACCACTCCTAAGTGTTCACACTATGAACAATATTTTGGTAACATTGATGCAGAGGCTCATGGAAAACATCTACCATTACAAGTTAGAATAATCATTTGAAAACAATAATCAAAACCCACACAATTTTTCACTTTTTCAATAATGTCAAAACTTGCTCTTTTACCCAAATTTTCTATATGCAATGATTCAAAGCTCAAAAATGATTTAGATTAGTCTCGAATCACCATACAATCATGATCACATGCTTGGAAAATTTTCAAGTCTTCAATTTCATTCAAACTCACTCTAGACCTTCATACATGTTACTAGCCCTTCAAATATGCATTTTTGAGCATAAAACACACATTCCTCTAAACTTAGTCTCATTGGTAAACTTTTTGAGAACCCATTTATCCCAACATTCTTCCTACAAAGTTTCATTAAGTAACTCTAAACCCATTTGCTTTTATACCCCCTTTACCCTTTTTGCCAATTTCTCCCAATTAGCCCTGGTTTTATACAAAGCTTAATTTTTAGAGAGAAATATCCATTTTCATGCAAATGTAAAATAGGTTTTTGACACCCATTATCCTTTTGATGCTTCACATAAATTTTTATGACCTATCTCACTCTCCATCATTCCCAACACCATTTTTCTTCTTTTTAGGTCTCCATTAGGCTTGTACCTAGGGTTTCTTGTTATTTCTCAGGGTTTGACTCCTTGGATCTTTTCCAACACCTCGAAATTCTTAATAACTTGATTCTAACTTCTTGAAGTTCCCCTTACATCTTCTTTACCCTTGTATCTTGATTCTTGTCAATTTTCCACTTTTAGCACTCTTAAGGCTTCTTGATAGTATGAGACAAAAATTTCTTCATAACTCCGAATAAACATACAATAGGGAAAATGGTTAAGAACCCATTTGCACATAGTCATAGTCCTTCTACACTCCAAATTTCATAACATTTGGAGGTGAGAATAATAAGTTATTATAGCTGTCCTAAAATTGGGCACTCACCAATTCTCTTAGCTTCTAAACCCTTCATTGTTCTTAGACAGTGATTTGACTCTTTTTTTATCCTTCATACACCTTTATTCTCTTGTAAATTCCTTTTCTAACCCTTTTACAACACTTGTGCACCTTATCTTTCATGAATCCATCATCCATTCTAATTATAGCTTCTCATGTAGTTTGTTCTTCTTAACATGCATTTCAACTTCTTTAGGGCTTTGTTTTAGCTCTTGTTTCTTGAATTCATATAAATTCATAAGCATACCTCACTCCCCTATCCTTTTTATTTTCAAATCACTCCTCACAAATGCATTCATTAACTCTTTCAAGCTTCTTGATGGTAAATTTCACCAACTCTAATCAAAGGCTTTCAAAAAGTAACAAGAGAACATTTTAGTGGTTCGATATGACCAAGTACTTTAACACTTACCTCAAGCTTCTAGAACCTTTCTACACCATTCATAAGGTCCAACCGACATGATCAAACCCTCCTTTCTACTATGACTCCCTTGGAACTCGCCATTCACTTCATTCTTTCCTATGCATGACTGTACCTACAATTTTCCCTAGGACTGTGTTTTCAATTTTTTTATATCTTCCTTTGTACTTAGACTCCCCCAATCTTCCTTTCCAATTTTCTCACATCCCTCTTTACCTTCAACAAAAACTTCAAATGTTAGGAGCAAGAATATTAATGTCTTTTATTGGTTTGCTTCCAAACCCTCAAAACAAGGTAATACACAAAATGTTGAGTGTACTAGTAAGGTTTTAGGATAGTTCCCTTGGTCCTTTCACTTTGAAATTTGTACCACAACTCTGCCCCATGCCTAAGTTCATATGTATAAAATATAAAGATTTTCTTGTGGTTAGTTTTGAATTTATTCAACTTTTTCTACATCCACAAACCCTAGACAAGGTAAAACCCGAGAAGAGGTATTTTACAAGTTTTTAAGAGCAAATTTATTATTCAAGCCACTAGATCACTCTATAAGGAATGAAATACCTATTAATACCTTGAGAACTTGTTTCAACACATACAAACTCTTTGTAATGATGATTAACATGTTTTTACCAGTCAAGCACAAACACAGTTTTGCATGCAAAGCATATCTATGTATTACTAAACCCTCATCACTCTGTCATCATTAGATAAACCTTTAAAGGGTCTCAAAACATTTGACACTGCACAAATAACCTTTCCTCACTCTTAAACTTAAGAAGCAGATTGTCTCTTACCTTCATACCTATTGTTCACACCTTCTCCCTTCACCCAACTTCTTGATGCATTATAGGTCTTTCTTATACTTGCTCAGGTTCTTATAACTCTGCACATGCATTCATCATAGAAGAATAAAATCCAATAACCATTTAGAGATCATGTTAATCACAAGCAAATACATATGCTCTATAAAACATCAAAATGTGCTCAAGAAGGCTCTTTTTGCATTAATTTGTTCAATGAATACAAGGTTCTTGAGCCTCTTGGGCATGAAATAGAGATTTTCCTTTCTTCCTCTCCTTCCTCTTACCTCATACCACTCATACCCTCCCTCTATTCGAATTCCTTCTTACAAAGATGTAGAAGATGAGTTAGTTAGGGTTCTAACTCTCCTAAATAACTCATGAGGTGATTACTCATGTGGAGTTAAGTCTTAGATAGGTTGACTAGAACATGGTAAGGTAGATATACATGTCCCAAGGCCCACAATTATCATTTATTAATCCTAACTATTTGCTAGGCTTAAGAACTACCATATGCAAATGTGAAAATCCAAACATGAGGTTTTAGAGGGAAACCTCTTATTACACAAAATGAGTTCAAATGGATTATTTATAACCCATAGACCTCCATATGGACTAAACACACACCTAATAAGCCTAAACAAACCAAAATTTACTATACACAATGGTGTTCCTGCATCATGTATGAGACAAATGTTGTATCAGTGAATGTGCATGAGACCTAGGAGATAATGGAGAACTAAGTGAAAAAGACTGTGAAGGTGATGTGTACCTATATGAGGGAGACCGCGGAGGTGACGAATGCCTATGAGAATGAGACTTTGGAGATGATGTAGACCTATGTGCAGGAGAGTGTGGAGATGATGAACATTTATGTGAGATAACCTGAGGAGGTGAAGTATGCCTATGTGAAGGGGCGGTCCGAGTGAGGGACCAATACTAATGTGGTGGACTAGAAAAGTAATGAGACTGTGTTGGTAGTGTGTGAATAGGAGAACTAGGAGCATATTATGTTTTAGATTTGAGAGGCCACGGGGACCTAGATGCTCTAGCTAATACAATGACAACCTCAAGTGGAGGTTGTGAAAATGGTGTAGATGACAGAACACCAATGATAAAAATGACTTTCTTGTTATGAATGAATTTCAAACATAAATAGTTCATGGAGATGATAGCTTGAGTTGTGCGAAGCCAGGAGATACCTAAGATCATGTCACGCCCTTTGACTGATGGTGCCATAAGAAAAGGCACAAGCATGGTGAGATGACCAAAAGTGATTGGATGCTTGACAACACCATATGATTTAGGGATTGGATATGAAATTTGTGAGAGTGGATAGTCAATAGCAACAAGGAGTGCAATAAAATATGCATTGATGTGCCATAATGGATCAACTCTAGTGTTATTGATAGAAATGGATCCAATAGAAGCACTAATGTGTAAGCGATCAGAAGAGAATGTAGAATGATAATCATGATGGGAGAAAGTAATGATCGGTGGGTATGTCTTAGTATGAGAAACTAGAAAATCAAGAGCCCCTAATGCAAGAGGAGGCACTACGCGATATGCATGATTGGATGAAGAATCAGCTGCTTGTTTTTCATGTTTTGGGAGAGGATTATTGAAGATTTTGAGCTTACGATTTTCATTAACATGTGTTGAAGTCGTAGGCTCATGAAGCTTAATTGCATTATTATCGATCTAGTATTGAGTGAGATTGTGAAGTTTGAAACAACTATCTATAGAATGTTTGATGTATTATTGATAGTCGTATCTAATCTTTTCATCATAATTATGACCTTTAGGATGAGATGGGTCTAAATTTAGTGGAGGAGGAAACGTAATAAAATTGCTTTCAACAAGTTGTGGTAGTAGAATATGTGGAGCAACAATCAATTTTATGTATGTTCACTTAGGTGGATGACATTGAAGCTCTTTAGTGTTATAGATAGTGTTGACAATTGTTTTAGCCTCAGTAGGGTTTATAGTGGGTTTGAAAATTGATTTGTTTTGAAATCACGTAACAAGTGAAGCTTGGTCCCGATATTTAAGCTTTTCAATAGATAAGAGATTAGTTTTGCATAGCTTAAGAATGTGACATAAATAATTGAATGATGGAGATGTTTCAAAGATAACACTTTCCTGTAGAGGCGGCAATAGACTTTGGACAAATAAATCTTGAATCTCATAGTTCACAAGAACATTAGACATCTTAGCTAAGTTGTTTTTGTATCGTAAGACATAATCCGCTAGATGTTTGTTAGATCCTTGCTTAAGTTGTGTGAGTTGAGCATATGAGATCTTAGAGTTGATATTCATAGAGAAAAGAGCTCAGAAAGCATCAGTTAGATGCATAAAAGATGTTACTAAGTGAACATGTAGGTTGTAGAACCAATGCCTCACATAATTGTCAAGACTGCAAGGAAATATCTTAGCTAGGAGAATATGATCATCCGCAAAATCTAGACATGCAACATGAAACACTCAAATATGCTCTTATAGGTCACCATGCCCGATGAAAATGGGAAGCTTGGGAGTGGCAAAATTAGGAGGAAGCAGGTATGTGGAAATGGTGGGTGCAAATGGAGTGTCGAGTAATAAAGTGGAATCCAAAGATGGAGATGCACGAGAAGTAGCCTGCTGTAATTGCCAAATTTGAACTTGTATATTTTGGTAAAGGGGGGCTAAGTCTGGAGTGCCAGCGGAGGAAACCTGTCGTTTGTGAGAAACAAGAGTTGGAGTGAAATGTTTGCTGGGATTAAGAATAGAAACGGGAATGGTAGAAGTAGGCAGAAGAGTGGAAGCATACAGTTGAATAGCAATGGTCATGGAGGTAGGAATGGAGGCAGAGACATTAAGCTCCGCAAGATTAGTGGTCTCCTCATGAGAAACGAATAAAATAAATTCTAGATCTTGTGGGTGCTCAATGATATGATCATTGAGGTCTTTAATGTGGGTTTTAGTAAATTCTCCATGATATTGAGCCATAATGATAAGAGGATTAGAGACCTAAAAAGAGGGTGGATTCAAGTGACGGGTTCACCAAAATGATTAAGCAAAATTATTGATAAATGAATAAAAATTCCTAATCTAAATATGTAACAACGTTGTAAAATAAATATGTAATGAAATACATAAATGACCTAAGCAACTTAAGCTTCAAAGTAAAAACCCTAGTTGCAAAGAGGAGCTAAAAGGATGTAGTTTATTTCACAATTGAATCTGGATTGTTCTGAAGTGTTGAACTGATGAACAAAGAGGGAGAAGTATCACATAGAGGCTCAGAAGAATGTGTGACTTGAAGATCTACCTGGAATGGGTCAGGGGCACCTAGGGCACTACAGACTTGCTCTAGGCACTTGTGACTACTAAAAACCTCAAGAAACCTCCTTCGTAGGGTCGCAAGATGTTTGTTGTCAATAATAACCTGCAATGAAAGAATGGCCTGCAAAACCCTCAAAATTGTATTAAATCTCAAAAAGAAAATAATGCAAATGAGGGGTCATACTTTCCTCAGTTGTCAAATGAGTGAACTTACAACTAAGTGTTGTACTACATTTCAGACCCAATGTAGTTCTATGTGTGTATGTGGAATTTTCCCCTAGGTGGCTTTGTGTGTGTCGCACTTGATATTGAACAAGTAGCTAGATGTAAGAAATGTAAGTAGATGTGTGCATGAAAGAATGAACTTCCCCTCCTATGCGTGTATGCAGAAATATCAGTCCCTTACCCTTGTGTGTGGATGTTAGATGGATGCTTAAATGCTCTTGATAATGCCTTTTGAATGCAATCTTAGGTGGTGATAGCTAATGTTTAGTTCTTGGTCCTTTATTATGATCACATAACTTTATATTTATATGATTCCCTTGATTAAATTTTGTAATTAACCTTGAAAAGGCCGACTACCAAAAATATAAGAGGCACAAATGGCTATAAAGGACCCAAAAGATGTGAACAAAGTATAAAGAGGTCAGGGTTTCCTTGAGGGGACGGAGGCACCTAACGTTGGCGTCCCTAGCTAGGCACTAGTGTCCAAGATGATAAATGTTAAAGTATGAAAAAAAAAAACTAGGCTAGAAAGAGTGTAAGACCAAAAGTATCAATAGAAAGCAAGCAAAGATGGCCAAAGACACGGGTTAATTAGTACTTTTCTTACTTAGGAATAATATGAATAGTAGTATGCAATCAGGACTAGATGGATACCCAAAGTGCATGATTTAATGTCTACACTTTTTCCCTCTATGATTTCAACTCCTAAAACTTTCTAGGTCAGTGCATTGCTTTCTAATTTGCTTATGTCTACAATTTGGACCTTTAATATTATGCGATGTTCATTGTGCCACCGATTGAAATTTTAAAACCCTAGATAGTGAAGGCGTCTTACAAAATAAACATGCATTGGGTTTTGGACACCCCTATGCACTGTCGACACCACCACTACTCCAAAAAAGGCTCAAACTACATGTCGGCCTAGCATGTAATATCTAGAATGTATGCAACCATGTTGATAATCATGATCTTGCAATAATGTGATTGTACTTAACCTTTTCCATTGCTTAACTTGAAAGGAAGTGTCTTTTGTGCTTGCAGATTTGAGTGGATGACTACCCGAGAATGAGTATACAGGTCATATGAAGCTTAAAGGAGCCTTATAGTAAATTTTCTTGTGATTTCTCTTAGTTTGTGCTCATTAGAATGTTAGGAGTCAAGTAAATATAATGCTATCTCAAATAAAAGATGAATAACTTGTTTATATGTGTGTTCTAGATTTATAAAAAAATAGATAAGGCCGAGTAGAAGTGTATCAAAGGAATTCAAATTAAGAAAGGTGTCATTGGAGGAAGAGGGTGTAAGAGTGTTTGATGAGGATCAATCTGAAACCTCGTGCACATTGAAGAGGTTGTACTTCAATGGTGATGAGATTCTCCAATTAATCATCAAGAATCGATCAACAATGGAAAATCATGCGTGACGAAAAAAACAATCTACTCATACTCATAGATCGAAAAAATGAGGGTACATGTAGGAGTGTTGTGTAACTCCCATGCCTAGACAATCCTTCCTTGTATGATGGAAAGAGTATTTATAATTCAAAATAAGGGATGTAACTCCTATGACGCAACTGACACATGAAAATGACAGATTTTATGATGGAATATGCCACTTGTCATATAACTCCTAAGACCTATTAACTCGCTAAATGAGATGACTCACCATGTGATGTGGATGAGACCCCGAGGGATGATAAGGCAAGTCACATACACTACCACCCCCCCTTCAACTAATTTGAGGTAGAGGTCATGGCAAGTCATAATAGAAAGACAACTCCCCTAGAAAACTAAGAAAAATGTTTCAATGGGGCCCGATAACTAAAGGCTTGATAAGGTGCCCATGTAAAAACAACATCTCTCTGGAAAAGAAGAAGAGGAGAAGGACTAGAAATCCTGAAGAAGATGGGAGACTGCAACATACCTCACCCTAAGAAGATACTGTAAGTGAAGAAACTTCGCCTCAGTGAAGGGTTTGGTGAATATGTTGACAACCTGATCAAATGTCTGACAATACTGCAAGTCAATCATGTATTCATGTATCAAATCCTAAATGAAGTACATGTGGATCTCAATTTACTTCATTCGTTGATGTTGAACCAGATTTTGGCAAACCAAGATGGTGCTCATGTTGTCACATTAGATAACGGTAGGTCACTGAAAGTGAATACCAAAATCTTTCAAGATACCCTGCAACCAAAAAGCTTCCGTAACAACGTTAACTACTCCTTTGTACTCTACCTCTATAGATTATATGGAAATGGCATTCTTCTTATTGCTGGACCAACTGACATGCCCAAACCAAGGGAGAAACTGTAGCCTGAGGTATATTTCCGATGATCTAAATCACCGGCCCAATCAGAGTATGTATATCCAACCAAGTCAATTTTTGTCCCTCTTAAGAAATGAATGTCATTTGTATGAGTGCCACAAACATAGTGAAGGATCCACTTCGTTTCTTTGTAATGCAACTCATGAGGTTCCCACATAAATCTTGACACAATCCTAATAGCATATAAAATATCCGGCCAAGTGTGAGTCAGGTAAATCAAGCTCCCCACCAAGTGTCAATAAAGGGTACAATCTACCAAGGGAGTAGAGAAATAAGAAACCAACTTAACCCCATAAAGGAAAGGAGTAGGAAAAGGCTCACAATCAGACATGTGAAACCGAGAAATTGTATTAAGGGAGTACTTAGGATGTGAAATTACAATTCCCGAATCAGATTGTGAAATCTAGATCTAAAGAAAGTAATGAAGCAATCCTGAGTCAGACATGGAGAACTTGTTGGCCAAGATGATCTTAAAAGAATAGATGATAGAGAAAGAGTTTCCCATGGTCAACAATTCATCAACATATAGAACAAGGATGAGCATGGTGTCATCTTTCCATAGAATGTAAACATTTGGGTCAGAGTGACACCGATTGGACCCTAATGCAAGAAGAAAGGATTCCATCTTGGCATACCAAGCCTGAGGGGCTTGTTTAAGGCCGTAAAGAAACTTCTTTAACTTACAAATGAGGGAGGGATCATGGACATAACTCGAAGGTGGTTCCATGTAGATCTCTTCCTCTAGGTCCCTATGAAGGAAGGCACTCTTAACGTCTATCTGGTGGATTTCCCATAAGTTCACGGAAGCGAAGGCAAGGGTTAGTTGAATGGAAGTCATCTTCGCAACCAGAGCAAAGGTTTCTGAGTAATCATCTCCAGCTACCTAAGAGAAACCCTTAGCTACTAGTCACACTTTATACTTCTTGACTTCTCCATCAACACCATACTTTGTCTAGTACAACCACTTACACCAAATGATTTTTCTTCCTTTCAGAAGAGGGGTGAGATCCAAGGTATCGTTCTTCATGAGTGAGGAATATTCCTCATCCATGGTAGAATCCCACTCAAGAATCCCAAAAGCCTTGCAAAAGGACAAAGGGTCTGAAGTGGAGGTGAAGAAGGAATGGGGTCCAACTAATTCTGAGAGAGTACGTATCTCATCTGAAGGATCTCTAATCCACTCTCTAGCACTCTTCAAATTCTTCCTAGCCAAACAAGGATCAGGAGGATCAAGCTCAGCGTCAGAAGATTCTTCACTCAAGTGAGAAGGTATAAATTCCTCATCATCACTACTATCATAATCAGAAGACTCTAAATCATGAGGGTTGAGAGGAGCAGAAGTATTAAGAGGAGGATCACGTTCAATAACATCCTCATATGACGAGTCAAAATCCAAATTAGGGAGCAGAAGAACCTTAGAGGGTGGAGAAGTAGAAGTTGAAGATGACTCATCAAACTTTACACTTCTCTGAATATAAATATTATGAGTAGTAGGGTTCAACAATTTATGCCCCTTCATGCCATCAAGATACCCTACAAAAATACAAGGTTTAGACTATGGTTCCAAATCCTTGCGTTTCTTTTTTGGAATCTGAGCCATATCATTGGATCTGAAAACACGAAAGTGCTCTACATTAGGATTGCATCCAAACTAGGATTCAAAGGGTTTCATCCCTCTTATGGCCTTATGTGGAATATGGTTATGAATGTAGCAATCACAGTTAATTGCTTCAACCTAATACTGTGGAGGAAGGGATTTTGAGTGAACCATACAAATGGCCATCTCCTTAAGTGTTTGGTTCTTTCTTTCTGTAACTTTGTTTTGCGAAGGGTTGTAAGCAACTGTGCACTGTAAAGCAATCCCTTTAAAGGTAAAAAAATAGTCAAACCCATTTCTCACATACTCGCCTCCATTTTCGGTTTGAATAACCTTAATAGATCGTTCCGCTTATTTCTTAGCAAGAGCCTTAAAGTCTCAAAAATGATCGAAAACTTCAAACTTAAGCTTAAGAAAATACACTCAAGTGTAACACAAAAATTCATCAATGAAGGTTAGTATATAAAGAGCTATGGTAAATGAAGGAGATAGAAAAGGACCAGAAATGTCAATATGAACAAGATCCAAGGGACGAGTAGCTCTCCAAGATTTTCCTTTATCAAAACTTTTCTCAGGGTGATTCCTAAGGGCATAACCCTCACATAGACCCTTAGAAAATTTGATGCGGGGTAACCCATTGACTATTTAGTTTTGGCTTAATTTTTTAAGGTAAAAATAATTAAGATGGCCAAAATTATAATGCCATATCTTACTAATCTCATCTGCATGAGTGAGCAAGGTAGTGGGCATTGAATCAGAAGTAAAGTGGGAAAAGGTATACAACTATAAATGGTGATATGTATTTCCCTCAGCCAGTATGGAGTTAGAGTTAAGATCATGAATAATAACCAAGTTAGGACCAAATTCCACTTGCATTCCTTCACTAAGGTGAGTGATTTGGTAAGATGATAGGATATTGGTAGAGATATTGGGAATACTCAACACTTGATAAAATGTTCCACCATCTATCTCTATTGATCCACTATCAAAAACTGACATTGTAGTGTCATCACCCAATGTGATTTGAGACATGCCACATGGTTCGAAGTTGGCGAACTCAACATCCGAAGAGGCCACGTGGTATGAGGCACCGGATTTGATAATCCATGTTGATGAAGGAGTTTTCCTAGCTACAAGGCATTTCATTTATTCTTCTCAGATTTAGACTTATTTGCTTTGGAAGACTCGGCCTTCAGAGTTTTTTTTTTTATATACTCAGGAACACTTATTTTATTCTTCTCAAGTAAATGAGTTGAGTGATCTATTTTTTTCTCGTACATTGATGTTTTTCATGACCAAAATTCTTACAATAGGAACACTAACACTTTTCCTTCTTCGCTTCAAGCTCAAAATTCAAAGTGTTCGTGTTAGGCTTGGTTTGGGCTTGGTTGGTCTTGGTTTCCTTCTTAGGTTGGTCCTTTTTCTCTTTCTTCTTTTCAGTTTTCTTTTCCTTACCCTTACTTGCCACAAGGGTGTGTGACTTGGATTTTAGAATCCCAATTTAAATGTGTGTCATGTTCTTGAATGAGTTGGAAAAAAAAATGTCGAATTAAGGCATTTTCCAATTATTGCCCAAGGCATTTTTCGTGGCGTGGAAATTCAAAATGAAGATGGAGTATTTGGGACCTAACTTAGAAATAATTGACAAGATCAAATGATAATTTTCTTCTCCACTTTACATTCCTAAAGAATCAATCTAGTGTGGACAAACTTTGAGAAGAAGGCTTGTAGGTTTTCAAAGTCACTAGTATTTAATCCTAGTAGTTAATTCTTCAACTCATGCACTCTCATGTCATCTTGTTTCCCAATTATATCATCAAAAAATTTCCAAGCTCCATCGGGTGTTGAGGGAGTTTCAATGTGGAAGAGAAAGTTGGGAGATATGGACATAAAGAGAAGGCCTAAGGCTTCGTCACATTAGTTCAACCACTTAAATTTTTCAGGTTCATCTTTACGTTCAATCTCTACTCCCACGGTGACACAAAACAACCCTTTATTGCATAATACTATAGCAATTTTGGATCTCCATTTGAAAAAATTGAACGGTGTGAGAAAAGGTACTAAAGAGACATCCATAGCGAAGAGAGAGAAAGAAGTAATGCATAAGGAAAGAGAAAGAAACACAACCGCCCCAGAACAATATTAACACCCCCTTAATTTGGCACTTTATAGTTTAGTGTGTTTATTACAATTGGGTGCAAATGTGTGTCGAGAACCAGTTTGTCACTCACCTTGCAATCATTGTAATAATGTACAAGACTGGAGACCACAATCAATGTTTGTTTATCACAACAATTCGACACCGTAAACAGGCACAAAATTAGCAAAAAGTAAGATAAGGGGAAAAAACATAATCATGTGTGTGAAATAGCATCTCGCGTCGTAGCAGAAACCCCCTTGCCACAAGACTGTGGCGAACATGCTTACTAGTCCGTAAGTAATAATAAGGGCGATACAAGGCAAAAGAGGGCTCAAAATGATGTTAGAAGACCTCCATGATGCAATGAAGGATCCTGAAAGGCAAAAAATGCTATAACACACTTCAACAATGATTAGTCAAAAAAATCGTCCAATAACGCTTAAAATCAAACTTTTGAAAATCCCTATTAGTCTAGTTTTAAAGATTAATAGGCAAAAAAGTAATTTAAAAATGATTAATTAGACGATAATAAGTAAACTACTAATCAATATTTAAAGAGCTTAATTATTAATTATATACCTAATTAATTTTATTAAAGCCTTGAGGTTGAATTAAAATTAATCACCTTTTAAATATGAAATTAGATCTAATATTAAATAAAGACCTAACAAATTATTATAAAGCCACCTTATAATATAAAAAATCACCTTACCTTATAAAGATAACACCACCCCTTTAATAACACCAACCGCTTACTTATTAAAAGGACCCACTTAAAAACTAAAAACCCAACCCCATATTAAAACATTCCCCACTTATCTTTTAAACTGATTTTGATATTAAAGCCCAACTTATATTTGAATAGGCTCGAAATAGATTAAAACAAGCGGGAGAAGATGTGTTTGAAACGAGTCAAAGCAGGGTTATGTGGGAAGTCCACGATTGACGAGGAGGACGGAGCAGTGATGTAAGAGGGCTCATAGCCATGTGATGGCTCGGTAGGTGAGCCAGGGAAGATTGCAAGGCAAAGCTCAACAGCTCGACACAGGTCCTAATGGCAAAGCAATGCACATGTTAGTGGAAACAGAAAAGGCAAGGGTCCGAGTAGGGATGAACTAGTCGAGGAAGTGCAAGTAAACAAAGGGAGATCTAGGGGCAATGCAAACACAACAAATCCTAGCACATAAAAGCTCAACACGGCTCGAAGCATATAGCCCAATGTATGACACAAAGCAGGCATGCAAAGGCAACACGAACTGACACAAGGTAAAGTAATATACCCATATCAAACAAGGGCATGACGAAAAACAATACAAAAGCCCTCAAACAATACAATGATAAGGATGACCCGAATGCAAAGCTTAGAATGATTGACCATGCAAAAAATTGAGTAAAGGCAATGCGAAGCAAACATGTAATGTAAATGCAAAAATCAACTCGCCACCAACTCGCCCAATGGGTTGGGTGACTCAACTCGCCGAGTTGAGCTAGGAGGAGCTCACTGCAAGGCTCTTTGGGGGAAAATGGGTGAAGGGGAAGTATGTTGGATATCACAAGCACTGAGAGGGGGGATGAATCAGTGTAGATCAATTTTTCAACTTTTAAAACTTCAAAAATCAAACCATGAACAAAGTAGAGTGCATGTCAGAACACATGACACTAAATTTATAGTGGGAAACCCTTAGAGGGATAAAACCCACTTAAAATAAAATCTCTTTATTAGGAACACCAATTCCCTATTTACAATGATTTCCAGTTTGGTTGAGCACCCACTCAAACTGAGAAGCATCCACTTCACAATCCCTCTAGCACCCACTAGAAGGTTGTCAAGCACCCACTTAGCTGCTTTAACAAGATGCAACTTGTAAGGAGATCCTACCCCTATAACCCAAGCACTCACTTAGGAAAAACACCATGACACTGTTCAAATTGATCATTTAGTTTATCGTTGCTTCATACAACTGATCATGATCCCTTACTAGCACATTATTCATCTATGTCTTCCTAGTCTTGCACCTTTTATACTGTCAATGTCATCAACTTCTACTCCTAAAATTAGCTTGGTTATGATCATGTTCTGCTTCTTGTCACACTCTTTCTGTAATATATATTCTATTCACTTTGCACATATTTGCTCCTCATACAATCTTTCTCTTCTTGATAGCAACAGTTATCTCTTCATTCCATGTTTTTCAACATTGTTCATCTATTTGTTTACTGTTCACTGCCTCTTCATTCTTGCATTGAGAAGTTCTGTCTCAGTCCACTATATATTCTTAGTACCTACTTTCACACACTAATCATTTTCAATCTCTCAATCCTTGTCAAAGCTTACTACACTCTATTTTTCATTGTTATGATCTTATACGACTATCACTATTCATAAAATCACCTTATATTCAACAACTCATACTAACTTTGTCTTCAATAATATTCTCTCGTTTCACACCATTTGAAGATTGTCAACAGTTCTTCATATCATTGTTATCTTCTTAGAGCTAACTATTTTATTAGATAACTGTCATGTCTCCTTTAAGCACCTTGTTATCATACTTAAATAATTTCATTATATCTCATGCTAGATACAATTCAAATTCATGTTTTTTTATGTGTTCTACAGTTGTCTTATCATATTCTATCTTACTCTTCACATTCCACACTAACTATTTCATTCTTGTTTAAATTTTATCAATTAGAAATCATTATATTTTCAACTTTCTTCTCCCTAGTTTCATAGTCCTAAATGAACCTTTGATCTTAGAATGCTCTTCACCTTCTATCTCAAGCTAGCTATGTAATTCTCATTTCTTATGACTTCTCATAATCCTTTTTGCTTCTCAGAGCTCTGAGACTTTCCATTTTCCCAAGAAGACCAAGGACTCTTCATCTTCTAAATTTTAACTAATGGGGAATAAATATGGTTTTGTAATGGTTGTAGCTTTCAATCTTCTCCAAAATTTTGTCAAACTCAAAAGAAGGTACTCAAACAATTCACTCCTTCATACAATGTGAAGTCACCTTAAACTTTGTTCACTTATTTCTTATTAAATGAGCACTGTCACATGAAACAACGGAGGAAATCATTCATTTCACTGACTACAGCCCTTTCAAACATACCATAGGGTGTTTCAAGACTTGTTTGATCCTTGAAAACCTTGAATCAACAAGGAGAATGAGCTCTACTCCATGAATTTGTCTTTGAAATGAGCAAATAGTCTTTATACTGTCAAGACTGTGAATGATACAAGGTTGAGGAACTTCTGTCTTTGAATAGGATCCTTTCAAAATAAAAAAACACTCCTTGAAGCTTGTTTGACTCCTATTATGCATTAATCATCAAGAAAATTTATATCTTATTTATGAATTTTTAGTGAAACCACTAAAAATGCCATTTACATAGTCAAAACTACAACAGTCACGTTTTTCCAAATTTTTGTCATGTGGTTCTCCTTCCACACTTAATTATTTTCAAGAATTATTTTTGCAACCACTCGAGAATGAACCCATAGAGAAAATCCCAAAGTTTTAAGAGATTTGATTGGTGCAAACATTGTTTCGAGCAGATTTGTCTCAAGAAAACCCTAATTTAGGGTTATGGGTACTGTACTACCCAAAAGCATGAGAAATTACATATCTCCCTCAAAAGGAAATGTTTCAAGAGATTTGATCAGTGCAAATATTTGTTTCGAGCATATTTGTCTCGAGAAAACCCTAATTTAGGGTTATGGGTAGCTGAGGGTAACACCATACCTTTGGATCAAAAATTGCATCTTGAAAGACCAAAACTATCTTTTGTTGGAGTTGTAGCAGAGCAATGAATGTACATATGTTCTTTCACAACCCACAAGACTTAGGCATCTCTTGATTTCATCTTCATTAGAACTAAAGGGAACAATGATCATTCAATTGACTTCACCTAACTTTGACTTTAGATCACATCAATAGAGTGCAAACAAGTTAGTTGTGACAATGAGAAGGAATATGTGCCCCCTTGAAAGATGACCATTAATAGCCTTTGTACTGAGCTTGAGATCTTGAGTCAGTTCATGATCAATGAAGCATTTTAATGCATTAAACACCTCTAGTAAAGGTTGCAGAGACTCCAACTAGTGAAGTTGATACCAAAGAGTAACTTTTGCCTTCATTGATTTCATGCCTAGCCTGAGATGAAAAAACATTGCCTTACAAAAATGAATGGAACTTTTCAACCATACCTCCAATTGAGAAAATTATTTTTGCACGTGATTTCTAGAAAATTTTACTCTAAAAATTCCTTCTATGATTTATCCGAAGGAGTCTTCATATTTTTATTTGACACTTAAGAAGCCAGGAAGCTCTAGATGAACTTCTTAAAAATTTGTTTTAGTAAATCTTGAATAACTCAAAAATCCCATTACACAATATGATGAAATTTGACATGGAGCATTATAGGACATCCCTCTAAACCTTTCATATTATTTTTTTCATATGTTTTCATGTGAAGCTCTGACCAATCCCATTTGCATGCAAGAACAGTTGGGTTCCTCAAAGGCAACTTTGGCTTACTATTGAATTTTACCTTCAAGACCTAAACCAAGTCTTATTTTTGCTCAAATATGACCTATTCAACATTAATAAGTTGCTTCCATGCTCTCATGGTCTTGTCATGACGTGTATCAGCATTTCATACCTCATCAGGCTCAAGAAATGGGCCTAAATGAATCAGTTTGATCTGAGACTTCCACCAACTGACCTGATACTCACTGTAAGAGCTTGGTATCATGCTTATACCATCATACTTGACCTGTATCACATCTAAACAAGTCATAATTGCCATGTCCATGCTTCCATTGGACTCCTTCCTCACCAACCAAACCTGCAGAGCAATGAGACCATCCTGAACTCTCTCTTGTGAACTACAAACATCTTCACCTTGCACTCCTTTGTCATCAATGTCACCTGACATCAATGACAACCATTGACAATGACTAGGTCCAACACAATAGAGGTAACCAGAAACAAACCAAGCATGGGAAGAGGCTATAACTGGTCTAAAAACACAAATTTTCAAAAAAAAACTTTGTTTTAATTTAAAAAAATTGATAAGACCAAAAACGGAACTAACTTCTAAAAAAACCACTTTCCCACCAAAAATAAATGCAACTAGTTAAATCTGGTGGTGAAATTTGACAAGGTGCACATGCACAAACCCCAAAAAACACACAAACTCCAAACAACAAGTTGTTAATACTAGTTAGCAAGATTCTAATAAAATGGGTGAAAACTTGCACGAGGAACAAAAAACTGAAACCGAAAGGAATTAGTAACCATAGATATTGAGTGCACATTTACAAACAATGCTCTAATAGCATGTGAAATTTTTCAATGAGGATAAATCTGGAACCACGTGCACATCGAAGAGGTTACACTTCAATGGTGGTGAGATTCTCTAATTAATCAACAAAAATTGAAAAACAATGGAAAATCATGCGTGAAGCAAAAATAGTCTACTCATACTCATAGATCGAAAAAAGGAGGGTACATATAGGAATGATGTGAAATCTATTAGGAATTAGTAGAATCTAATGTGAAATAATTCCTTAGAATCACAATAATAAGAAGTATGAATAGAATTATAGAAATGAAAAATGCACAACACGAAGACAATATTTAATGTGGTTCACCCAATGTGGGCTACATCCACCAAGAACACTTGCTCAAATTTTATTACAAGCCAACAGTCTTCACAATTACAATAATCAGATCTTGTTTGGAGTTACGCTCAACAAATCCTCTTGAATTCACACTTGAATTCACACACATTATTCACCTTCACAAAACACACTCATATAAATCTTATTGTATGTCCATCTATTTATAAGTACATCAATAGGTAGCCGAAGAGGCAGTTTTACAAAATAATGGGTACCGAAAAACCATGGGCCCAAAATCAACCCATAACGGTTACCCATTTCCCACGGGTTAATAAACCACCCATGAAAATTTGTTTCGGGGGCTTCACCCCCGAACCCCCTTGACCCACTCACCGGTGAGCGAGACCACCATAAAAATATTTGAGTGTAACACATGGAAGGTGTACCAAACTCTAACATGAAAACAGGCTCCACAAACATAACAATCTCCCACTTGGAGACTGATTTCCATTGAGAAAGTTTCTCAACCCTTCACTGTCATCCGTGAAGGCCAACCAAAGTTGAACATAGCTTTAGTTTATCCCTTATGACCACCTTGGTCATCATGTCTACAGGATTCTGACTCATATGAATCTTCTCCAACTTCAACTTATCTTCCTCCAAAGCTATCCTGATGAAGTGATATCTCAACTGTATATGCTTCGTCTTAGAGTGGAAAGCAGAGTTCTTAGCTAGGTGTATAGCACTATGACTATCATTATACAGCTTACATTCCTCTTGCTTATGCCCCAACTCCTCAAGTAATTTTTGTAACCAAATCATCTCTTTGCTTGCCTTTGTGGGAGCAACATACTCAACCTTCGTGGTTGACAAACCTACTAGCTTCTATAGTCATAAAATCCAGCTCACTGTTGTCCCACCTACAGTGTAAATATAACCTGTCGTGCTCCTCCTACTATCTACATCTCCAGCCATGTCTAAATCTACATAACCACATAAAGTGGTGTCTGATCCACTGTAGCACAAAACTGTCCCCATTGTCCCTCCCAAATACCGAAGGATCCACTTTACTGCTTGTCAATGCTCTTTCCCTGGATCAATGAACTTCTTAAAAAGGTTGTTTTAGTAAATCTTGAATAACTCAAAAATCCCATTACAAAATCTGATGAAATTCAACATGGAGCATTATAGGACATCCTCATACCAAGGATTTGTCTGGCTACCCCCAAATACTTCATATCAAAGGATTCACTTAGCTGTTTCTTGAGTACTTTTATTTCCTGCATGTTTTTACCTACAACCAACATGTCATCAACATACAAACATAGGATAATATAACTTCCATCCTCAAATTTCTTTGTATACATGCAATGGTCAGAATGACATCTAATATAACCTTACTCCATCATGAAGTTATCAAACTTCTTATACCATTGACGTGGAGCTTGTTTCAAGCCATACAAGCTCTTCTTCAGTTTGCACACCATCTCCTCTTTACCTTTGACTTCGTATCCTTCTGGATGCTACATATAAAGCTCCTCCTCCAAATCACCATGGAGAAATGAAGTCTTTACATCTAACTATTCTTAGTGCAAGTATTCTTCTGCCACTATTCCAAGAACATTTCTGATAGAATTCATTTTTACTACACTAACCCCTTGACCACTAACCGGGCCTTATATCTTTTCTTTCCCCCTTCTTTGTCTTTAACTTTGTACACCCACTTGTTCTACAATGCTCTTTTGCCTTCTGGTAACTTCACCAAATCCCAAGTCTGGTTCTCCATGAGAGACTTATGCTCCTCATCCATGGCTTGCTCCCACTTCTTACTAGCATCTACTTACATTGCTTCATCAAATCTCTCTAGCTCTCCACTATCAGTGAGTAATAAATAATAAAGAGAAGGAGAAAAATGTTTAGGTTCTTTTATTACCCTAGAATACCTCCTCACTGTAGGAGTTTGGGGTTCCTGTTGAGTAGGTTCCTGAATTGATTCATGGGTCATTGTCCCATCCGGAAGATCCTCTACCACTGCATATTCTTTCTTGGATTCTTCCCTGTTTTCCCGCAACTATTTCTTATAGATGAATTTTTCATTAAAGAACACATCCCTAGACCGAATTATTTTCTTGTCCTTAATACTCCAACATTTAAATCCAAAGTCATCACCACCATAACCAATAAAAGTGCATTTTTTTGATTTAGCCTCTAGCTTGATCCTATCATCCTTTTCAATATGAAAAAACACCTCACATCCAAATATGCTAAGAAATGAGTAATCGAATTTCTTACCGTACCAAGCCTCCTCAAGTATGCCTCCATCCAAGGCACTTGAGGGTCCACTATTTATCAAGTACACAGTAGTGCTCACCACTTCTGCCCAAAAAGAAAGAGGCAGTCCTGCATGTATCCTCATGCTCCTAGCACATTCCATTATTGTTCTGTTCATCCTTTCTGACACCCCATTCTGTTACGGAGTTCCTAGAACCTTCTTTTTCCTATGGATTCCATTCTTAGAACAATAATCATCAAATTCATTGCTGTAATACTCCCCTCCATTATCTAATCTAAGACATTTTAACTTAAGACTTGTTTCATTCTCTACCAAGGATTTCTATTTAACAAAAGTATCAAATACATCATATTTGTTTCTAATACAATAAACCCAAACTTTCCTTATTGCATCATCAATAAAAGTAACATAATAACTTGAGCCCCCAAGAGATGATACCTGAGCCGGCCCCCACACATCAGAATGTACCAACTCTAACTTACTCTCTTTCTTCATAGGTCCAACCTTGAGAAACCTTACTCACTTCTATTTCCCATATATGTAGTTCCTCACAGAAATCCAAACCTATTTCTGTGTATCCAGGAAAATTCTTCTTTATGATGTCCATGCCCTTATGGCTCATATGACCAAGCCTATAGTACCATAATGTTGTATCTACATCTAAAGCCACAAGATTACAATCATTATTACTATCAGTGGATATATACAAGGTTCCAACCTTCTTAACTCTTGCCACCACAAGATCACCCTTGGTAACCTTCCAAGAGTCAGCTGCAAATATCACAGTACAACCATCACTACCCAATTGCCCCACCGATATCAAATTTCTCCTTAATGTAGGCACATGTCTGACATCCTTCAATAGCCATGTATTCCCATTCTGTATCTTAACCTGAACAAAACCTTTTCCAACTATACTGCAAGGCTCATCATCACCAAGAAAAACATGCCCAAAATCCCCTTGAACATAATCAAAAAAATAATGCCTATGTGGAGTAGCATGAAAAGAATCCCCTGAATCTAAAACCCAAGATTCAGTAATATTATGCAAAGAAAGAATCAAAACATCCTATCAGACATTACCTGATGCCACATTTTCCTCCTTGTTTTCTTCCTGTTGTTTCTTCTTATCTCGAAGCTCCCAACAGTCCTTCTTTGCATGCCCAGACTTTCCACAGTTCCATCATACAATCTTGCTTTTGGATTTTGACCTTGCACGATCCTTTAGATTTTCCATAGTTTCCTCTATTCTTCTATCTCCCTCTAGTTTCCACTATCAAAGAATTCCCAGATAGTAGAAGATTCACCAGAGATTTTTATTCGCATTTCCTCACTTAGAATCACCCCTGCAACATCCTCAAAATTCAACTTTGAGTTAGCTAGAAACCAAGTTGCTTACTGCCATTACCAAGCTATTCCAATTCTCAGGTAAACAGTACAGAACAATAAATCCCTAACTTATTCATCAAATTCTATTGTAACCAAAGCTAGCATATTTACAATCATTTAAACGATCTGTTACTGAACTATTCTCAAAAATCTTCATATTAAACAATGCTTTCATTAAAAATATCTTGTTAAAAGCAGAGGTTTTTTCATACAACTTCCCTAATTTGCATCCATAAGATATTTTGTAGTCTTTTCCTTTGAAACATTAAATAATACCAAAGATGCAAGACACAGTTGGATTGTCCCAAGTTCCTTCCTATCTAGCAAATCCTACTCTACATCTGTCATGCTCGAGGGTTTGTTCACCTTCTCAAACAACGGAGTATAAATATCCTTCTGATAAAGGTAATCTTCCATCTGCATCTTCTAAAGACTGAAATTATACCTGTTGAATTTATCAACCCTAGATCTTCCATCATTAGCCATAGCTCCCACTAAAGATAAAAACTTTCCTTGTGATTCAACACTTCAACAAACCAAACCAGGCTCTGATACCAATTGTTAGGAAATAATAATATCTAATGCGGAATAATTCCTCATAATCGCAATAATAAGAAGCATGAATAAAATTACAGAAATGAAAAATACACAACACGAAGAGAATATTTAACATGGTTCACCCAATGTGGGCTACATCCACCAAGAACACTTGCTCAGATTTTATTACAAGCCAAAATTCTTCACAATTACAATAATCAAATCTTGTTTGGAGTTGTGCTCAACAAACCCTCCCAAATTCACACTTGAATTCACACACACTATTCACCTTCACAAAACACACTCTATTCAATCCTATTGTATGTACATCTATTTATAATTACATCAATAGGTAGCTGAAGAGAGGTGGTTTTACAAAACAATAGGTACCAAAAAAACCATGGGCCCAAAAACATCCCATAATGGTTAACCATTACCCATGGGTTAATAAACCACCCATGAAAATTTGCTTCAGGGTGCCTTCACCCCCCTGAACCCCCTTGACCTTCTCACCAGCGAGCGGGACCGCCATAAAAATATCTGAGTGTAACACATGGAAGGTGTACCAAACTCTAACATGAAAACAGACTCCACAAACATAACACACGTCCTAAGTCTCCTTCACATAGGTGCCCATCACCTCCTAGGTCTCCTACACATCAGTGAGTTACAATTCCAAATAGGGAACTTCCAAATAGGATGGCCATGACACCACATATGCTCCTTGACAATACAAATTTATATGGTTGTAAACTTCACTTGGGATGGATATATAGCATCGTTAATGTCATACAACCGATAAGTGAGCATGGTCACTCGCCTTGATGTGGCAGTGATACAAATGAGTGGACTGAAGACCAATGTCACACTTACACTGTTCATCGAAGTCAAAATTGTGGGCCAAGTCAGCCCATAGACATATGGGTTATTATGGCCCATTCTGGACATTTCCCCCCTCCAGTAACATGCATGTGCAAGTAGTTTATAATTTATTACCAATATGCTGAACATTATATTCCTGATTTGATATAGTCACCCTTACACATACTTGAAACACATAGGTTATATCATCACTAACCAAGGAATGCACTATAGTTCCATAGTTCAGGAAATAAATAATTGGTTCTAAATTGAGCAAATGACACCCCTCCGATAAAATTCAGTGTTTTACAATGCTTGGATCATTGCACCCCATGATTTATCTTTCTAAAATAGTGTCTTAGACCATTTCCCAATGACCACTCTTGTATCTATGGAATTGAAATTGTATGTTTAAAGTCACAAAGTCAATTTATAAGTGTGTAGACACGTTTTCAATTGACTCCATACACAACTACTAGCGTGATGCACCAGTTGCTCCTTATTTGTTTCTAGTCTTGTTACATGACCATCTTTTACAAGACACTATACTTTCTGCAATGGAGTCTAATCAGTTTGCACATTACTAGGAAATCTTGCTTATAGACAGATGTACTCTTTATCAGTTCTCACATTAGTATGAAAATAGCAATATGTAAATTATGATTTATTTTCTGATATACAATTGTGAATAGAGTTCACTTGATTTTAGTTGAAGTAAAGGGTGATAGAATGCTTATCTATAGATCATTTCCATTTGTAGTAATGATTTTTGAACTTTGTACCTTTACAAGTCCCTCCGATGGCTCCTTGGCATCAGGAATTCCCGTACTACCTTTATCAACACTCCACAAATGATATTGTTTCAAGGAGATTATTGAATATAATTTCTAGAAAATGTATTTATCCATGAATGCAAAAATCTAGCAACACATGATATGGGGACATTATTTACGTATCTTTCTCCACGTTGCTAACCTCCATGCACAACATTTACTTTAGAACCAATGGGTTAATGTTCAATGGTTATAATGATACAATAACTTTGCTTGACATTGTTTAAAATAATGAACCATATAAGTTCTACTGGTAGATGCCCTTTGAGGACCTTTGAGATTGAAAATGTATGTTTTACAGTTGTTTTGGCCTCTAATTGTCTTATTCTCAACATTAAGCTTATCTACTGCTGTTCATCTGAACCGTACCATGTCACAAATTTATGTCAGGTAGCATCTATGAGTTCTTGAGAACTTTACAATTTCTACTTGCATACTTTATTTGATTGTACTAACACAAGTTACTAGCAACTTTGTTTTCCAAAACTGTCCATATTTTTTCTACAATGCACATCCCCCCGTCTGAAATGTATCCATTGTCAGCATGTATAACTGAGTCCTCTTTTTGGTCACATCGCTACTTGGTTAGCATCACAGTGCACCCAGAGTATATTATTGGTAGTTGCCATACATTAGGTGGTTCGAGTCACCCGCAATACAACCTCCTCCACATGTTTAAACCTACAGTGGGTAAAATCCCTGCATTGCTACAAGAACATAACGAGGTGTAAGATATCACATGATGGTTTGCCCAAACCCTATTCTGGGGAACTATGAGTTGGTCCACTCTGAGCACAACCCAAACAGAGGACTTATACTGTTGTGTGACTAGGCTTGATTGTAGGATGCCACGTAGGGCCAAAGTGTGGGAGTCTGCCTGGTGTGATCACCTGATGTTCCTATTGGCGTACATAGCAATAAAAATTAGGATGGATATGTTAATAACTAGCAATAGGATAAGCAACGGTAATAGATCATGGATGTCTGATGCATAGCAGTGGCCTCAGACAAACGATTAATGTTAGTACAATCTCCTACATATCTCCTTCACATTGGGATATCACTCAGTGAGATGTCATGTTGAGAATGGCAAGGCACTCAAGGCCAAAAGCTATACATATCAGTATAACTCCCAACAACAACATGACACTGCACATAATCTGTAGTCCCACATTCAGGAACATAGTCACATGGAAGGAATAGTATGATTAAATGATTATCCCTTACACTCTTAACAAAGTGCAAAGTAGATACTGACAAAAACACCCACTCTAATACAACAAAGTAGTCGACATTTTCTATGGCCTTTTCGCTAATGTATGATAATCAGTGGGCACACTTTCCATCCACAAGATCACATACTTTTAAATTTATGCAAAGATTTTCAATAATAACACATATTTACTACTTAGATCACTCTTCTGGATTTACCAGTAGCTGTAGCCTTAATACGTACAAGTAGTGTCCCTACATCTTGCACATCAGGTACAATAGCAATCTTCACCTGTAGACAGTCACTTTCTCAACTGGAATCTACCACGCTTGATTTTTATCATCACGCTGTCACTACAAAAATCTCTTCAGGCACACGTATCACCTTAACATCTATAGGAATTTAGGTAAAATCTACCCAGTAATACTTTATCGTTCAAGCGAATATTCACTTCCAACAAGAGTAATGCATTTTTGTCTCCACGGAAAGATGTGTAGACACAAAATCACACTCTTGGGTACATCTTCTAGATCTGTAATCACAGTGTACATTGCATTTACATGATTCCTAAGCTGAGAAAACTAGTAATTGACTACTATCTTTAGCCTCTTTCTTTCTCTTTTTGGTTTCCTCTTTGGTCTTGCACACCTCACATCCCAGTCTGATTTCATTTATTTATCTTTATTGACTCTTGACACCAACGCCCAACCAAGATGCCAGTGCCTAGGCACCCTCATCCCCTCTGGGTTCCCCTAACCTCTTTGTATATTTCTTGCCTCTTCTTGGTCCTCGTTTATATTTTGGGAATGTTGTTTTTTATGGGTCATCCTTTTAGTTGTCAATTACAAAATTCAAACAAAGGAATCATATAAATACAAATGTTTGTGATCATAATAAAGGGAAAATATCTAAGCATCTACTATCATCACCTAAGCTTGCATCTAAAGACATTCTAAAAGCATAAAGGAATCCATCTATCTATCATTCAAGGGACACGAGACTATATTTTTCTGTGTACACTTCATAGGAGGGGAAGTTCATTTTGGCATCCACACATTTATCTACATTGCTACCTCAAGCTATTGCTCGCTATCAATGCATATTACACAAGAGCTTCCTAGGGCATAATTATACACACATGCACACAGAAATATATGGAGTCTTAGATGTATGTGAAATAATCAGTTGCAAGTTCACTTTGTTAGGATACCATTGGGGTCATTCTGACTCCCCATTTACATTTTTTTTTTAGGATTTGATGTGTTTTGGGGTTTTGTCTAGGAGATCATTTGTTTTGCAAGTTAAAGGTGAATTTTATGAACATAGTGCGACATACAGGATACCAATAAAAAAGGTTAGTGAACACCTTGTGACATAGAAAGAATCATATTTGAGACATTTTTTGTAGACACAGATGCCCACAAGTGGTCTCTAGTGCCTAGGCACCCCTACCACAATCTAGGTGCTCTGGTCAAACATGCTTGTTCTAATAGTTCCACAATTTTTTTCATTCATTTTTGACATGCTACCCTCTTATTTCATCGGTTTACAAGCTCATAACACTTTGGGATTATTGAAAAAATAGCTAAGTCTCTTATTCCCTCTCTTGCACCTAAGGTTTCAATTTCCATTTAGCTTATTTCTTGTGTTAAATTTGTAATTTATTGTTTTATCTATTTTGTGACTCTGAAATATCTAGGGTTTAGCATATTTCTAGTTTTGTTGAAATCATTTGTTGAACCCATCTTTCAATACTTTGAATTTCCTTTTCCAACTTCTTGGGTCCTCATCTCATCATGGATATCTCCATTCATGATTTCTTTCTAGCCAATCCTGGTTGTAGAGCTAAAATCATTTCTCTCTTGGCTAATACTCACATTCCTTCTAATACTCATCCAAACAAAGTATATCAGTTATTTGTAGATGCATTTTCTCAACAACTTACTTTTCCACCAAATATAGTTGTTGATATTTTTGTTTATAACAATGATCCTCCCCTATATATATCGGCTCGCATTCATAACTAGGGTATCAAGTGAACTATCATCGATAATGGATCTAAGCTCAATATTTTTACCTCTATCACTCCTTCATGACATCATTCTTTCCTCTAACTTTGGTTAACCCAACATCTATTTCTCTTCAGTTTGTATGCTTCTTCTACGTGTCTGTGCATAGGCACTATCACCTTACCATTCACAAGTTGGGCCGAAAAATATTCTATGTTGTATTTTTTGTTATCGATTTCCAAGTTCAATATAATTGCTTACTTGAGTAGGCGATGGCTTCACGCTATGCAGGTAGTGCCTTCTACAGTTCACCGGTGTGTTAAATTTTTACATGAGTTTTTTATGAGTATACCATAGTCATTGATCGTGACCCATTCAAATATTTCACCTAGATCCAACCACTACGCTACCTTAACCAACTTCTGCTACTATTATGACATCCAGTTGATTGATCACCAACCCATCAGAATATCCTGACAACTTGTCTCCACTCGAAGGAACTATTTGTGTATTAGATGTCATGTCCCATCCACTTCAACCTCACCCCCTCCTTTTACTAATGTCTATGGTACTTTATTGGGGGTCTTTCCATACATTGTACGTCATTTCACATTCCTCATCTTCTCATGAGAAACCACATCTATTATTGTACTTTTCACATGCACCTTTTCATGAATAATTCTTATTGGACACATATTCCATTCGATCCTACTAGTTCTGACACGGTTTACACATATGATGGATTGGCTCGGCTCGGATTCACACTAGATGATCTCCTCCTTCCACCCCATTCTCCTCATCTCTATCATGGATATGTATGCATCACTAGTTCTTATGGCCTTCATGTATTCCATTTATTAGTATTTGATGCATGCACCTGTCGCACATCTCCACTTATACTAGGGCATCTTGGCTTGACTGCATTAATGGAACTTTGGACCTAATCATACTGACATTTCATTCCCCATGCCCTTTGGCACGTGTTTTTATTTTTAATGATTCATTTCTTGGTCTATAAAAAATCTTACTCACTGGTATGCACATGGTTGTCCATTACCACCTTTCACTGATGAATAATACACAATGGGCATGTACAATCTATTCATAATGTCTCTTTACGTGATCAACCACATAGTATTTCTTACCAGGTATCTGACACATCTCCATTTGGACTTCGATCATGAAAATGATGATATCTTAGATGATGTTACTTGATTCTTCTTCATATTTTACACTTCGGGGGCATCATACTTATTCTTCCCCCCTTCTAGCATTATCAGGTGTCTTCACATTTCTACTATTTCACTTCATAGACTTTACATCTAGTCTTTTCTTATACATCTTACACATCATGATGCACACATATTTTATCGTTATTAACCCTATGATGCAGTTTTATGCTACCAGGTTCACACTTGATTGGTGAGGACATACTGCATTCATAAACCTAACAACAAATACACTCCACATTTCTGCAATCAACACATTCACTTCACATATCACTTGAACATCACATTCATCACATGATCACACTTCCCTAGGACGCACTCTATAGTTCCACATTTCACACTCGAATGCTGATGAGGATATAAATATGAAATGAAACTCACCAAATTCACTCACTCTTTACATTTGTATTTTTCATCGATCATATTTATCTAGCACACAGTTTACAAACTATTTCCCGATGACACATTCTTTTTCTATGGTTCATTCTTAATTGCTAAGGGGTCTTTTATAAATGAGCCTCATATAAAACACATACTCATAAAAATCCACTTAGAGGTAATGATTCTCCTTTCACATTCACATTTGTATTCCATTCTATTCACACTCACATCATATTGCATATCTTAGTTACATCATACTATTGCTCTGTTTATACTTGTTACATGATACACTTTGTTTCACTATGCTAGACAAATATTTTGTATGTCTTTATATTTTCTATATACGCATGCATGCACTCACTTGCTCTCTAGTTGTGAATGCATGAACTTTACACATAGTTATTTACATGTAAACATGGATGTCTTGACACTATACATTTTACTAGTACCACCAAGGATCCTATGGGTCATCTACTTTCATATATGCTTATGTGTGTGCTATTATTTCCATACTTATGCTACTTCTTATTCTTCCTAGCACATTACTCTACTATCATATATATACATTTTTTGAAATACTTCTTATGTTTATAATATGCTAATAGGTAGTTTATGTGTGGCATTTTATTTACAGGAATTGTTTGCTACCATGGTTTTCTGATACTTTTCATGATACTATTTTCCATTGTTGTTCTGAAATTGTATGCCATTATTTGTGGGCTATTCCCTATGTCTTTATTGATCATTTATTATATGCTCTTAGCCACTTTGGCCCTAAGTGTCTTGTGACATTGTGAATGATGTCCCACATTTGAAATACAATTTTTGTACTCTACATTATTTTATTTCTTGTTATCTTATACATTGTCCTTATATATCCATATTTGTCTTATTTATACTAACACATGTTTCCAACGACTTTGTTTGTCATGTTCCTTGGTTTTTACCAATCACATTCCCTCCCCCTACAGGTATCAATTTTAACATCAACGGTTGGTCCTTTCCTTTGGGACAGCATAATCCTTGTCGATGATATCACATGCACCCCAAATGAGGGTGACATACATTAGGTGAATCAGTCACCCCATACAATAGTACAAAGCTTCGGTAAAGGTTTCACACGGTATAGGTACAAGAACAACATAGTTTTCAGTCACAAAAATGGCCAAGATTCTGACTTGGGTCCTTACATTTTAACATAGATGCCAATTCACCTAGATACCTAGCAACTGAGTACGCTTGGGCAACTCCTAACCTTTTTGGGTGCCTGATGACTAGGGGAAATTACAGTCACTTTCACAGATAGCAATGGTAGTTGGAAGTAGTTCTACACAACAATTTACACAAAATTGGCACAATCCTACAACAAGTCAACATGCATTCTATCTTCTCTTTTCATACTTGGGTCAAACTTGATCAAAATAGAACAAAGAAAGACCACACCATCTACAGTGGTGTCTCAGATTTTTGGAGAAGTAGAAAGGGTTAGAGGATAACACTAGGAAATTTCTCCCTAATACTTCTTATGTTATGGTGTGAGATCACCCAAAAAACTTGCACACTTAGCGTACTGATCACCCAAAAAACTCAACAGTTGGCATTGATATCTTTGCCTAAAAAACTTATTCTTGGCATGAGACCTAGACCCAAAAATACTTATTCTTGGCATGAGATCACCTGAAAAAAACTCGTTCTTCTACAACATTTTCAGATGATCCTTTATATCCTTTTCACTCATCATGGATCAGGTGCACATGTTCCTTTTACTGATTTTTTCACATTTTTACATACTTTTCACATGACTTTTTACAAATTTTTCATCATATACATGAATTTGACTACTCATTTGCTCTTCTTTTGCAAGTCCAGTCCTTATGAGAAGCGATAGGAATCAACATCATCAATTAGCCCTTCATCAAGTGATCAAATGAACAACAAGTACATCATGACATCAACACATATGCTTTCCACCCCTAGGGTCACTTCCTATTCCTTAGCTTCCATGCTTCACATTTTTATCACTCCATGGTTTTTCTTGTCTCCTCGACATGTTTTCACCATCAATCTACATGGTTATCATGTACACATCTCTTATCTACTTTATGTTATCAATTATTCACTCAAAAATATAAAGTGAGGGAAAATGTAGACACTAAATCACACACTTGGGTACATTTCTAGTCCTAATCACATACAATTATTCATATGATTCCTAAGCAAGAAAACTAGTAATTGACCATCTATCTTTGGCCTCTTTGATCTATTTTCTGGTTTCTCTTTGGTCTTACACACCTCACTACTTATTAGTTGATATTGTTATTGGTTTATCTTTTATTGACTCTAGACACCAGCTACCTAGACATAGGACACCAACGCCGAGGCAGCCCTCGTCCCTTTTGGTGAACCCCTGACCTATTTGTATCTTGACTCACCATTTTGGGCATCTTTTATCTTTTAGGCATCCTATTTTATTATTATTCATAATTTTCAGTTTTCAATTATGAAATTCAAACAAGGGAATCATATAAATAAAAAGTTATGTGATCATAATAAAGTACCAAGCTCTAAGCATCTATTATCACCACCTAAGGTTACATCCAAAGGCATTTAAGAGCTCCATGAAAGCATCCATCTTAGCTATCATCACAAGGGACAAGGGAATGCATGGTTTTCTACATACACTTCATAGGAGGGTAAGTTCATTTTGACATCCATACATCTTTTTACATTACTACATCTAGATATTGTCTCACTATCTAAGTGCATCTTACACAAGAGCCACCTAGGGCACAATTCTACACACACACATAAAACTACATGGAGTCTGAAAGGTAGTGCAATGTTCTTATCGTAAGTTCACTCTGTCAGGTGACCTGTTGGGGATAGTTCTGACTCCCCATTTGCATCTTTTTTTTTTAGGATTTGATGTATTTGAGGGTTTTCAAGGTTCATAATTTGTTTTACAGGTTACAAGTGAATGACCTAAGGAGATCATGGTGCGACCATGTGGATGAAAACCAACAGGTGACTAGGTTAGTGAACACCTTGCAACACCTCAGAGAAGGTTTTCTAAGCATTTCTATAGACCTAGGCACCCAGAAAAAGGTTTGCCCCAATCCAGCCTATCTTTCTAGATCTGCATTTTTTTGTGCTCTAGTGTGACGGTCAGTGCTTCATCTTTTCCAATTTTCCAACTCTATGCACTTTCCAAAACTCTGCGAATCAGCTAAGGCTTCTTAACCTTTCTTTGCAATTAGGGTTTCATTATTTATTGCTTAGTTGCTTAAATGTTTATTGATATACTTAATTATTCATTTATTTATTGTAATATTGCATTCAAATTAGGCTCATATATTTACAATTTAGCTTAATCACAAAGTCAGAGTGACACAAAGTGAAGTGAAGGTGACATGATCAGACCCTTAAAGATCTAGATGTAGACTTACTGCTAGGACACTAGCGCCTAGTACAAACACTAACACTCGAGGTAGTTATGTCCCCTTCTGGGCACTTCTGTCCAACATAATTATAGATCATTTTCTTCTAGACGGAGCATGCACAATCCAGATTGAGCTTATTCCATCATATTTCCAGCCTAGAACCGGTATAGATAGTGAGTTATTGACTATGTCATTCTTATCCTCTTATTAATTGCTCTTGCTTTTCATTACATGTTATATCTTGTATGTATCTGATTGATCATAGTTCTATGATAAATATTTAATTTTTTAAACCATTTGGTGAACTTGCTTATTAAATTGTGCACATCGGATCTATTTGTTTCCCATCATGGCTAGTGCTTCTTATGAATTTACTATTGAAAACCTTAATGACCTAAATACATTCATTGTTGACCATCCCCGATAAATTGGATATCTTGTGTATATGTTGCTCGTGAAGAGGATTTTTTTTTATATGAATCAACCCCTCTAGTTACTAATGTCATTTGATCCTCAAGCTCCCACCTCTTCTATTCCACTTTCTTCTCCCCCCACCATAGCGGGGGCATCCATTGTCTATATTCTTTACGATTTAATTTAATTTAAATTAAATATAATCACATAGTAATTGATGTACAAATGATAAAGTACAATAATGACACAAGCAATCAAGCATGTAAAGTATGAAACCCTAAGCAAGAGATAGAGAAGAGATTACTTAGTTGATATTGATTTAATAAAATCTAAATATTTTATTAAAATATGAATGCAAAGATTGCTATAATGATATACATTGAAATACAAGTGCTAGGCAATTTTACTTGATGTGATTATGGAAGTAAATGAAAGAGATAGGGAACTTACCTTAATTTCACTTTCCCTGAAGTGTGTCTAGACTAGATGAACTGATGGAACAACAACTCAAAATGTCACAACCACACTCAAAAAAATATAGAGATACCGGGAATTCCTAGACACGGGCAAGAGCACCTACGGGCACCCTAAACCTCTATCGAGCATTCGAGTCTATAGAAAAGGTTGGGAGCTAGTTTCAGAACTGTTGCTAAGGTTCTGCACTTGTTCACCTTTGATCACCTGTATTCACACTTGGATCGCCGAGGTACTTGTAAATCTGCAACACAAATAACCTTATGTAAAACCCTCAAAATACATCAAATCATAAAAAACAAATATGCAAAATGAGGGGTTGGACTGTCCTCAATTTTCAAATGAGTGATCTTATGATTGAGCATTGCACTACATCTCAGACCCAATGTAGTTCTATGTGCTTGTGTATTCAATAATGCTCCTAGGTTTCCCTCGTGCCGATAACGCCAAGATAGTGGTGGTAGCTAGATATAATAAAGATGTGTGGATGGAAAAATGAACTTCCCCTTCCTATGGAGTGTGTATGTAGATTAATAAGCCCAAAATGTAGTCCCTTGGGTATGTAGATAAATAACCCTTGATAGAAATTTCCCGCCATTAAAATGGTATGTATGTTGTGTTTATATAGGGATCTCTTGCTTGAATTTCGACAGTAATTACCCGACATGCCAACTAGTATCTCTAGATATGAGTGGAAAAACTGAAAAGACCGACCTCAAATGTTAGAAATAAGATAAAAAATAAAGAGGACATGGGCGCCTAAGATGAACAGGAGTGCCTGGGTGCTAGTATCCAGTCCTGAGTTATAGTGTTCAATGAAAATTGATGACAAATATGTGAAGAATGAGAGGTAAGGATCCCTGTGACCTGACCAAAAATGGGTGTATGAGCGATAAGTGCGAAAGATGAATGCAATAGAAACAAACAACATAAGTGGATGGACTAGGAAGTGTTCCATTAGCGAATACTTTTATTACTCAAGATCCATTTTTAAAACAACATACTTGGTGGTATAGTAAATAGTAATAAGTGCATGATTTTTCATCTACATTTTCCTCCTTTATGCTATTTGAATGAAATTCAAGTAGTGTAACAGAATTAAGAAACATACCTAAAAGAAGTATGGAGAATCCCTATTGTAGAAGTACGTGTAGAATAAGAACATATATCATGGAGAAAAATGGATCAATGTGTCAATCCATGTGGCATAAAGAGAGACATTGAACCATTATGAGGAACATTAAGCGAGATTGATGATTTCAATTTTGAGTGATTGGAGATTTTGATTTTGTTGCTGATGGAGATTTGTTGGGGTAGGGAGTGATCAGTTCCCAAACTGATTTTGTATGTGTGAAAAACTAAGGATTTAGGCATCCTTGAAGAGTGTAGGGAGAGAGGTTTAGTTTTACCCTCCAAATTTAACTATATCCTCAAAAGTTTTAGCCACTGCAAATGGAAAAAGACCAATTTTTGTTAATTTCAATTCATTTCGATCCAATGAGAATAACCCATATAGGATCAGTATAGGAAAGGCAATGACATCTCATTGCCCTTACTCCTAGGGTGTCACGATATGTATGATGTTTGATGGCTTCCACATTAGGTCATCTGGAAGCGATAGAAAATGTAAAGTAATTTTCCCATGTTAGGTCATCTGAGAAAGATACGAAGTGATGAAGCTCCCAAGTTAGGTCATCTGGGAGAGATAGGAAAATATGCTATGTTGTGTCGGTTGTTTGATTCTATTAGAAAAGTGGAAAGTTGTGTTGTGATTGAATATGTATGATAGATTACTCATGGAGATATTTTTCACTTGTTACCCCCAAATTAGGTCATTAGGGAGGAATTGATAAAAATTAGTGTGAAGTGTCACATAACGTGAGAATGTTTTTGATAATGATGAATTATATATGTGAAATGATCATGTAGTAGTGTGAGGGGGGTCATAGAGTGATCATGATTGTATTCCCCCTTTCGGAAAAAGGGGGAACAATAGTAAGAGTGAACGTTGGGCCGAAATTAGATGTGAAATGATGTAAGAGTGAGCAAAATGAAGTGTAATGGATATCGTAAAATTGTGTGTATATCAAGTGGAAAATGTGCCAGATTAGAATATAACATTGTGGAATGTGTATTATATAATAGTCAAAGAAATTCTGAATTGAATGGTGCAGACGGGGAAGAAAATGGAATAGTGCAGCTCAAGATATGAGTGAGAATGTGTGGCGTGTATTAATTGGAAGAATATGTGCAAAAGGTAACTATAACCAAGTGAGAAATTAAAACTTGCAATAAATAATAATAGTAAAAGGTGAATAGTAACTTCATTTGAACCTTGAGTGAGTGCGATTTTGAGCTTTGAGCATGTAATGATGCCACAAATTAGAGCAGTGAGATTGAGCCGATTCGAGATGGTGGTAGCGGTTGTGGCATCGCATACAACAAATGAATTGGTAAGTATGATTATTGTCGAAAAATTTATAGAAATGAGCTAGTTTTTCTGAATTTTTTTAAAAATTCAATTTTTGAATTTTTAGGCTTTTCTGACCTGGGCAAGAGCGATCATGGTGCTAACATCCTTCAGGATGCCATGGGTTCACCAAAATGATTCAATAAAATCTAAAATACTTTAATTATATCTGATTTTAGAAACTGCTACAATGATGTACAAAAAGATACAAGTGCAATTTTAGAGATGTAGTTATGAAAGCAAATGAGAGAGGTAGGGGGTAAGTGCACCAAGTTGGGGGGCCAAAAGGGGGTCTTAAGTGGACACGTTTTTTTGAAAAAATAAAAATCTTCAACTTGTATGAGTTATTTGAGATAGTTTTTGAAAATTTTATAAAAACATGAATTATAACATTTCGAGTCTGGTTTTTAAACTACTATTTTTTTTTTAAAATGGTTAGGTATAAGTGGATTAAATATTGAAAATGTCAATAGGTGCTCTTGTTTTTGTAAAAAAACATAGTAGACAGCCATTTGTGCCCCCCCCCCCCCCCCAATTTTTTAGCACTATTTAGTATTTTTGAAAACCCTTTGGTAGAAAGATAGATAGGAGGATCTAGTTTCGAATAGATTTTTTTACTGAGTATTTTTTTTTAATGATTTTTCAAGTACAAATATTTTGAAAATTAAAAAATAACAGATAACCAACCATGCCCCCCCAACTACCTCAAAAATATCGAAAATTAGATTTTTTTTTAAAATATGTATAGAATTAGGCCTAGTTTGGGACTCTATAATTTATTTTCAATTTGGAGAAGTGAAAAAAAGATACATAACAAAAGATAAGCATTTACAATCACTAAAAATAGAGATATAAAATACATAGTTTGAAATAAATATAAATGGAAACCTTAGAAGAGTCAGAAAAATATAAAAAGTACATATTTAGAAAGAGGATAGTTTTCTTAACTTTGTAGGCAAATGTTTAAGAAAGATAGAAAATGTTTTTGTAGGATTTAGCATCGCGGAAGGTGAGTTTTTGCATATTTTGTCAAAAACATGCAGGTTGTTATGTTGTTACAGGTCTAAGGTGCAGGTTTGGGAAACCAAAGCAATTTCAAGCCTGTAAATTCTTGGTTTAGGGGCATAATAAAGGGAATGTGTATGCGTTAAAATGCATACAAATTCCGCAGAGTATAGGCATTATATGTAAGTATAATTTTTTCATTTATTATTATTTATATTTTATTGTTTCTTATACTTTAAATTTACTTTAGTAAATATAAGAAATTAGGGTCACTTTTCACCTTATGGAACTAGTCTTACCCCTCCATGAGTCACGGTTTAGGAGATAGTTTTTTATAATCTAATTTGGTCAGTACATAGGTAATTTTTAGGATTTCAGCATTCATCCTAAAGCTTTTAACATTTAAATTCTACAATCGATATCTATTTTGGAAACGAATATAGTCATTGTTTAGGTTTTTGGGGCCTTTTGGATTGTTTACTGACATTTGTAGGAGTGTTAGATATGTCAAAATTAGATTTTACAAACCTCGTAAATCTCAAAGGAAACAATAGTTGCTCAAATATATGCACTCATGAAATGCCTTATAATACATAACAAATCAAAACGCGTGTTGGACATAATGTCATTGGTGTTGTCATTGATGTCAAGTTACATTGATGGAAAAGGGTGTTTAGGTGGCATAGGAGTCATCATGAGGTGTCAATCATCAAGAAGTATGAAGGTTGATTGGTAGTGCCATGTTTTGGTGTCATGAAGTGTTGTATTGGTGAAGTGTTGGTTTAGAACCAAAATGGGTTGCTTCACTATTTTGAAATTATTCATGACACCTTCAAGCCTTAGAGAAAAATGGATGTCTCCAACATGTAGAGGATTTACATAGCTTTCCAATGCCTATTTTTTTCCCTTCTAACTCCTTACATATCTCCTGGAATCTTCTAGAGAAGTTAGGTTTCACCATTAGAGTGTTTGTTCCCTGCACCTAGAAAACCCGATGTTGAGCATATAGTCCTTCAATGATCAAACCTTCCCTAAATCTTCATAAATCACCTTCGAAACTTCCAATATTCTCTTAAATCACCTTTGGATGCTTAAGATCTTTCCTCAACTCTCCTGGAGGGTGTTTTAATAGCTCTATAATGGCCAAAATAACTAGTATGGAAATTGAAAATTTTGAAGCATGACAACTAAGCCCTTAATTGAAATTAAGGATTCTCGGTCACTGTGTATCCTTCCTCTATTGATGCAGGAACATCTTATTAATAATCAATTTTGGCTTTTTTAGGTGAATAGGGGTATCTTGGGTCCACTTGAGATGGTCATAACTTGTACTAGTCCATCTGGACTCCATAGGAAAGAATAGGGAGTTTCCCTCCAAATGTATAATTTGAATATTTGAACTACCTCTAGGTATGTTATAGGATTAGTTGTTAAGTGATACAGTCCTCTTAGAATGAGATATCTGATTTGGAGGTTAAAGACTATTTTATAAAGTATTTTCATGTGTAAATATCTTGTTTTGGATTGTCTTCTTATTTATAATGGCGTTCAAGGCTTCATGGAACCCTCACAGTGTCAAGGGAATGGAAAATAGATAAAAAGTCTTACTCAGACTAGACTATACCCTATTTTAGAAGTTTAGTAGTATGTAGCATTAACATAATGATTCAATGGAATCCTTGAGTCTATTTCAGCGTATTGATCACAATGACTTGGTGTTACAAAAGTCAAGAAAAGGTAACAAGGACCTGTAATCAGACAAAGGAAAGAAAGTAAAACTTGTTGATGAATAAGAAAGTAGGGAGTTGTTGGAAAAGATTCAAAGAAAATACAAGATAAGGTGTGAAGCTTAAGAATATGCCAAAGTTAATACTCTCACTTATGCATAATTGAATGAAAAGCTCGGTGCCATGTATTTCATCACCCTCCATTGGGATGATTTCCTTGCATATAGGAACAATAAAATGGGAATCTTAAAACTTGAATATATGGAAAGAATCATGAGTAATATGCAAGGAAATTCCAGTCCCCAAATCTACCTTAAAATTTTGAAAGATATTAAAGCTTTGCGAGAGTTGTACAAGCAACTGGAAGCAGCCCATAACAAGGAAGAAGAAGAGGATATTTTTCCTATGGAGGAAGATCCTGAAGATCCTTCATACTATAGGGTATTCATCCCTGAAAGGTTCTTGAACATTTTTGAAGAAAATTTTATCCTTGAGCCTTCCGATGAAGATAAAATCAGCATTGTGGAATATGATGACATACAAGATGATGCAGGATTAATTGAGGAAGATCTTATTTTTGAACCCCCAATTGAAAATCAAAGAAAAAACTTTGAAGATGATGAGATGGACTTGGAGATGAAACCATCATTCATCAATTTATTCTAGCGTGAAAGACATTTCATCAGAAGAGTAATATATTCGATAGAGGAAGATTATTATTTCATAATGGATGATTCGATGCTTTCTAAAGACTCCACCAATGATGAAGAAGTACAAGGTGATCAGTTCGAAGTAAGCATGAATAACATCCTCTCAATTTCTAATCTTTTGATTAATGGTGGAATGGAGATATGCGAAGAAGCACCTAAGATCAATCTTGCATCATGGGCCAAAGATGGTGAATTCAAGATGGTCATGGATGATTTGCCTTCCTCTTTTGATCCTTCAAGTGATGAAGAAATGTTGAATGAAGAAATGGAGACAACCAAAGAACCAGATTCTCTTCCTAATTCAATCATGGATGATCTAATGGAAGAATCTCACTTCCTTTTTGAAGCCAATAAGAATGAATAGTTTAAACATAATCCCTTCTCACCTAAGGAGAAGAATGATCATCACAGTGAGCATGAAGTCTTTCATTGTCCATCTGAGCAAGAGGATTCAATAATGGATGATCATGATAACGTCAAAAGTTCTTCCAACATTGTTGCCTCAACATGGTCCCGTCAAGAGGATGATATGGATTTTGAGCTCGAATGAGTGTCATTCCCACAAAGCATGGACCTCTTCTCATTATTAGAAGGTGTCATGAGTCAAGTGTGTCCATTCTTACAAGAAAGAGAATCTTGGACAACACAAATCATTGAAGAGGTGAACAATGATGTTTCAAATGAATCATGGGAATGTATGGATCAGATTTTCAACCATCTCTTGGAAGCACAATGTAGAGACTTTTTCAATAAAAATGAAGACAAGCCTATAGTAATCTCAAAATAAATATCTATGCAAGACCTCCTAAAGACTATGGAAGAAACTGAAGACCCTCAACTCAACCTTGAACTCCTGACTCGGGCTATTAAGATGCAAGATAAGTGCAAGTCAAGTTGTGCTCCTCTTTTTGATATACTAATGTTTGATGTCGATACATAGCCAATGGATGAGTTTGATGACTTCCCCAACTCCTTGGTTGATGAGAGGTAGTATGAACATATTTCTTTTTCTTCCACATTATACGAGGAAGGTTGTGAATGTAAAAGAAGAAAGGTCCTCGAATCTCCTTTGGAATTCCTCAATCTTGAAGACAACATCTTTGCTATGGGGGATGATAACATGGAAAATATCAAGCAGATTTACATTGAAGAAAGTTGTTTGGAACAAGAGTTCATGTGGAAAAATACACTTAAGGGTAAAGAATGCCTCTATGAAGAAATTGAGGGTTGTAATTTCGAGATTGATATCAAGATGAGCTTCAAACACTTGGATATTGATGGAAATTTCCCTGGACAACAAAGTGAGGGTATGCATGCTTCTTTTGAAATGATTCAAAATCAGATTTCACTTGCCATTCTTCAAGCTCTAATGTGCCTTGAACAGGCTCCCATATTACAAAATTTTCCCAAGATTAATGAGGGCCACAATCTCAATGATATATCCGCTATTTTGGAAAGTACTCACTTAGAGCAACAAAGAGAGGTGTTCAGAGAAGTTCTTGAATGGGAAGGAAGTCAGTTTGTTTTCTCTCCTTATGAGTACCTTATAAATATATAAAATTATATTAGTCTGCAATCTAAGGATGAAGAATGTCTCCATGATGAGGTCAATATTTATAATTCTGAAAGTATGAGGGAATGGTGTATCATGCTCACGAGATATCAAAAGGAAGCCTTAAAAGGTAAGAGTTTCAAGAAGGTGACCAAATTTTTAATGGATGAAAGAATGTTTTTAATGCAATGTGAGTACGAGGATGGAATCATGATCAATATTCTTCTTTGTAAGCCATGCAAATCCATCACTAGAGTATTGTTTGATCAAATAGCAATTTTTATGGTTCAAAGGTCAGACTTCAGTCCAATATTCCATTATGGCATGTATTTTTCTTAACCTATTTCCGAGTATGTGTATATTCTTTCCCCGCCTTTTTAGATATCCCTCCCCTTGTATATAATATCACTTTCCTGTTGTGTGTTTTTTTCCCTTTTGGTGTGTTTCCCTTCTGTTTGTTTTGTGTGTGTGTGTGTGTTCTTCCTTTAAAGCTATCTCTTGTAGATTATATGTGACTCTTGTAAAGCCCTATGGATAAGGCATTGGTCAACTTATTGTCAACTAAGATTCTAGGATTTCTCATGTCACGTCTTTGTTGCGCTCATTCCATAACATGACCCCAAGCTAGAGCCAATTATTTTCATGTAAATGTGCAACAGGAAAATTTCCAATTTTCACGCATGACAATGGACCACAATGTTGAAACTTTTTAAAATTATACCTTCCCAAGACACCCCTAGGGTAGTCCATCTCCAAGGAAAATATTATCCAATCAATCTAATGATCCCAAAGTGAATTTCAAGTATTCCTCTAGGTGACTTAGGAATGAAAAAATTTTCCCCAAGGTGATTTAGGATCTTCAGGAACATTCAAGTATTCGAGCAGTTTTGGGAAGGGTTATCATCAGCCTTCCTAAGGCTAGTAAACTACCCCGAAGTGGATCAAAGGATAAAAACTCATCATGAAGGAGTATCCAAGTGCTAAGAATGTCAGGGAGATGATTTTGGGAAATTCAGGAAAAATTCAGATGTTTTGGAACCAATTCAGCGAAAGCGGATTTTTGGGCCTGAATGAGCAAGCACCATGAACGAGGACCTTACCTTCAAAGCAAGATTTTTGGAGTTTCGTGACAATTTTAAAGATAAAAAATGTGTAAATGGAAATTATTTTCAATGTCCTCCATGGTGGAAAAAATGGGACCTCTTGAAACCTCATACATTGTTCTAGGCAGTTCATTCTTCTGGTACACAATAAACGATCCCGAACAATAAGGAGCCATGTGGAGGTGTTTAAGTAAAATTTGGATCTTGGGACCATCACCATTGGATTCAATTGGTTGTTTTCATATGGAATCATATAAAATGTTACCCCAAAATCCATCCGAGAGCCCGAGATATCACCTCCGTAAGTTGGTCCCAAGGTGCAATTTCCCATACTTAGTCATTTTTCAAGCAGGACACATGGCAACTTGTGGTTGAGGTGAAATTACATGTCCCTTACATCCCTTTACAAAGGGATGAAAGGGACATAAAAATATTTCCAACCCTTTTTGAGTCCCTAGGTCATCGATATGACCAAGAACATATCCACTAGCCCCGTTGACCAAGTTTGACCTGTTTGCTCACCTACCTTGCATGCTTGCCAAGTGTCGCCACTAGAATAAGGTAGAAATTCATGTCCCCTTTATCCCTTTAGCAAAGGTACTAAAGGGACAAAAAAATGTGCCTTGCCCATATTGTTCCTTCTGGTTCTCCACGTGACTGCAAACTAGCCCCCAGGTGCTTAAATTCAGCCCCCTCACTTAAGTTACTCAACGAGTGAAATGTGCCATGTGTCATTACTAGGACAAGGAGGAATTTTACGTCCCCTTCGTCCCTTTATCAAATAGATGAAAAGGGACAGAAAAATGTGCCCCATCCCTTCCCTTTGCATCCCAAGCACTATAAATACAACACTTAGTGCATTTTTTCACCATTTTTCCCCCACGCCTTCGAACGCTGCCGAAACTTTGCCGAATTTTATCCAAATAAAAAAACAATTTTTTTTGCATTCAATTGAATCCATGCAATCCTCCTCAATCTTAAAACACTAAAAATCACAAAATTAACATATCGAAATGGTGGAAAAACAAAGAAAAAACAAAGATTTCATGCCGAAAACCCTTAGAGTCATTAGAACAAAAAATCTCCGTATCTCACAAAACAATGCATGGATCAAAGTGTCATTTTTTGTGATTATGCACATTTTTAGAGGTTAATTAAGATCCAATTGGAATTTTTCAAAAACACGATCCATATTTTTTGCAGTGAAGGAACCCCGGTTTCTCCGCGACAAAATTTAAAATTTTAAAATCTCTATTTCCAGAGCTCGGATTGATGTAAAATTTCAAAGGAGTGATATTGGGAAAAAAACCATATCAGAAACCTTCGTACCACTGGAATTCAAGCACCAAAGACCCATTTTCCAAAAATGGTAATCCTTCCTACACAGGTGCCTTCTATTTTTGGTAAGCCATCTCCAGAAGTAGTTGCGACAAAGATAGTATGTACCATGGACATCCAGGAGAGAATAACAAGTGAGCAGTACCAGAGATGGTGAAAACAACCTGTAGACACCAAATTTGGGTCACACTGCCCTTAGTACCCTTTTATCAATTAACGTAACATATTCACCTAACCATGACCCCTTACCCTGCATTCATATTAATTTAATTACTTACAATTGAATTAATGCTCATCCTCACACTATTAATTAATTTAATTACTTTAATTAAATTAATGTACACCTCACCTAGCCACATCAGCTAGACACCTCATCATGGACTTATTCTTAGTCTATTAATTAACTAGGACTGAGTCTCCACTTATCTTAACCAACTAGGACTTAGTCTAACCCTAAAATTAAAGTCCTATTCCTTCTCCAACAATACTCCCGCTAATCTAAATGCTAACCCTCACTTGAGACTCTGAATGACAATCAGAGCACACCAAAAATAGCAAGGATTTGCCTATTTTTGGAAAACCTAGGATTTCCTACCTTAAATAAGGTTGGTCACCATAACCATCGTCGGTTACCTTATATACAATTTTGTAACCTTTTACCCGGGTTATTCATTCTGAGTTTTGAGAGATCTATTGCACTCAAGCACGAACCAGATACTTCTCAACATCCAAATGACAGAATACGTTTAACCACAAGCCCAAACAAGTACATGATACTCGTCCAAAGGTATTACAATAATCATGGAAGCACTCCAGGAGGTATTGCCACGAAACTGACCACGAAGTTCTTCACAAATCACCCATCGCCATCCTTCACCAACCAGGCCTGTAAATACAAGTAAGTGTATTAGATTTACATCATTTTGTACTTATTTAAAGTATAGGTTCATTGTATTTGCTATTAAATTTTGTTCTTTCCCACATTCCTCCATTCCCACCTTCCTGCCAATCTATCCAACCTACCACCCACCACCTTCTGCCTCTCCATAGCTGACTCTTAGGCATTCTTGAGTTTTCTTGACATTATTATGAACTCAACCATCCTCCCTTCATCCTATGTGCAATCACAGAGAAGTCCAAATCTACCTTTTATTCAATTACTACCAAATTTCCCCTACCGACGCCGGTTATCTTAACCGTCGTCGATTTCCCCTCTTCACTAGCATCGGTCACCCGAACAACGACAGTCTCTGTGTTATCTTATTCATTTAACCAACACATCCTCAAACCTCCTCAAACCTTATAAAATCTCATTCAAACCTGATACCCTACCTACAACCTCACAACATACCTTCCCAACTCTTTGTGCAGACACAGAGAGAGCCTGGACACCATTTTTAAAATCCAACCATTTCCCACAATAACTGATATCAGTCATCCTAAACTATCATTGGTCATACCCTGACCGACATCAGTCTTTGTGCCTGGTAAAAATTTCCTTAGACCAGAAAACTTACTAATCACCCAAAATGAACTCAAACTTCGCCAAATATTACCCAAACCCTATCTTTGACCCTTGAACCACCTGCCCAACCTGCAACTTGACCCAGGACCTTCACCAGTTTAGTTATCAAGCATTTAATTGGATTGACATGAATAGTAGTTTGAGATACCTAAATCAGAACACTACCATTAGATTATTTTATTTGCATGTTTAGTTATTTCATATTGAGTTATATATCAGTGGATTGACAACCGTCGAGGAAGTATCACACTTCCTGGATCTAGCTCACACTAGGCAGTCCACTTACTTTTGCTATTAACCGTATCTTGTGGTCTTGTTTTGTATTACAGGTAGTTCCTCCTAGCCAAAAGGAAGCTCAGATAATCAACTTGGATCGGAAATAAGAAACGTGCGTACTCAACCTTCAACCAACGTAACAACATGTATTCCTCCTTGGCCTATTTACATTTATTTGTTTCATTATCTACAACAATTCGGTGAAACACAACCACTTACTAAAAATTGTAATTTCCCTATATGGGTACTAGCTATAAATAGTAAGACATCACAGGAAAGTAGTTTCAGAAGGAATAACCCACATAGGGGCAGTGATTCAAGAAAATCTCATCGATGGGGGGCATTTTGGTCAAAAATTGCTACTTAATAAAAATAGTAAGTTGTAATATTGGCACTTACTATTAATAGTAAGTCATTCCAAGACAACAATGTTCACAAAAGAAGTACACATAGGGGTGATCATTCAAGTTGACATCATCAGTTGGATCTTGGAGAGGAGTGAAATTGGCATAGTCTCTCTAATCATAGTACGAGGGACTAGGTGATAGTGAGGTCACTTATATGGATCTCAACAGTGTCTCTCAAAACTCATTTAATGCTTCATATTGTTTGTGCAAGGTGGAGTTTGCAATCAACATAGTCATATTATTCATGGTATTTTCCATCAGGATCATGTCCAAATCAAGTGAACAGTGTGGCAGTGTTGCAGGGAGTCAAGGTAGGATTTGTTCCAAAGCTTCAGTCTCTTCAGAGGGGATCTTTATGAACCACACCCGAAGTCACCAAAGGTTCCATTTAACAGTGTTTCTAAACACTTAGTTCATAGTTTCTATGGGTCATCTGAAGGCGGTTTCTTTCTTGCAGCCAAGAACTTGTTCGCAACAACCCATCTACAACATAAGAAAATCATTCACAGTAAAGGGTTCGAAGGCATTGGGGCCAATCCGATAGAGCTTTCCACGAGTCAACAGCAATTAATTCTTCATCAACATAATGTTCTCTCCCCCCACTTTCTGTCTCCTCCACTTTCTAATTCTTCGTTGGGGTTGCACCTTTTCATAATGCCTCAATTAAATAAAGAACAACTTTATGTTTCTAATGTAAAAGTCACCTTTATATTATAAAAAAGGACTTAATATTCTCTTAGGAAGTTGAAAAGTTTTAAGTTGCACAAGGACATATGAAAAGTCATTGGGGGGTATATAAAGAGTCATTTCTCTTCTTATAAAGTGTAAATCCATTCCCATTTCAAAGGGTTGGTGATCGATTTTGTAAACTCAAGAGTGCATTGTGCTTAGAGAGAACAAATGAGATAGCCATTTTCTTCCATCCTCCTCTTGCATATGTTTCCTCCTTTTCCCTACTTTGTACAACTCTAATTGAAATGCTAATGAAGGAAGAGGTTTTTGTTTTCCAAGGCATATGAATGTGTGCATCTTTGTATGCATGGTTTCCTCTAGCCGATAGCATTGAAGTTTTAGTTGTTTCTTCTCATAAATGCATGTGTTGAAATTTCTAACTAGTGTGTACAAGAATATGATTTTCTACCTGTAACATTAGTTCTCATGTCTCTTTTTTCACTCCCCTCTCCCTTTCTCCAAACAAATTATTCTCTAGCAAGAGATTGCTAGCTTTTCCGCAAGGTCAATGGAATGCCCTTGTGTGATCCCCAACCGCAAGGCCACCAGGAAAAACCCACTTTTTCACGACATGCAAATACGCAAGTTGCATTGTCTAAGTAGAGGGACTTCGACTCCCAGAGCGTTGGCAAGAAACCCACAAATTTGTCCACCTGACAATTTTTCTTGCCAACAAGATCTTTTGCTTGAATTTCAACACTAACGACATGACATGCCGACTAGGACCTTAGGATAGGAGTAAGAAAACCGAAAAAGGCCGACTACAAACATTAAAAATGTGACCAAGAACAAAGAGGATAGGAGCACCTAGGTTGGACAAGAGCGCCTGGGCACTAGTGTCCTGAGACAACTGACAGAAAATGTGAGAAGACTGATAGATAAGGATCCTTGTGAACCGAACATAGATGGGTACGAAAGTGTGAGAGGTGAGAGATAAATACAATAGATACCCTCAAAGCAAAAAAATAAACTAGGCAGTGTGTCACCAGTGAATACTTTTCTTATGCATGATCCATATATAAAACAACATACTTGGCTGTATAGTAAAATAGTAGTAAGTGCGTGATTTTATGTCTACACTAGACATAATGCTAACTAGAATGGGTGGTGCACTAGTTACAGGGACTTGTGAAGCTTGAGAAATAATAGGTAAAGGGGGTCAAGGTGGGATACCTTGAATAGTGATGACCTTGATGCACTCATGTATAAATTTGACACATTGGTGCACAATAGATGGAATACATCCCTAATAGCTTTAAGCATAAGGAAGATCTAAGACCATGTCATAATGTTTGATTTTCTGATGCTATGATAAATGACATGTAGATAATGAGAGGCATAAATATGATGGGAAGAGTTATATGCCCATAGGATAGTAGGTGAATTATGCTTGATTTAGGATAACATGGAAATCCAATATAATGTAAAAGGGGAAGTGAACACACATTATGCTTGAAATCAATATCGAGCATTACATCATTGTGAGCTTGATTGTCAATAGATGCATCAATACGTAGATCTTGGAAGATTTGAAAGAAGTATGAAATTTCACATCAGTAAAGGTAATGAATGGTGGTAAAGTATTAGTAACACCAACAATAAAGTCTAGAGGAGCATTGATATATTGTGGAGGAAGAACCACATGATCAGTGTGACTAGGAGTTTCCTTATATGCAAGATTTATCAAGTTTAGGAAGTGGGTCATTGAATATATTGGGCTTATCATTATCATTTTTAGGTTTTAAACATAATAGGATTATCCCATTCAATTACATCATAATTGATTAAGTAGTGAAACACATTTTTAAGCTTGAAGCATTGATCGGTAGACAATCCATTACATCAGTGATAGTCACAATATGCCTTTTCATCAAAATTCTTACCTTCAGGATGACTAGAATCCAATCTCGAGTGATGAGAGAAAGAGAGATAATGGTACTAGCAAGGATGTGTTGTAAAGACCACCCGAGGTGGCAAATGTAGTTTAGTAAAATGTTGTCAGAGGAACTTAAAGCTAGATCTTTTTTGGTTGGGAAAATACATTAACAATTGGCCTTCAGCTTTTGCTTGTGGATATAGTACGTTTGTTCTTGAAAGTAGGTTTACCTTGGAATTTAGCATATTAGAGTGATTATAAGTTTGATCACTATATTTGATTTTTCCCGTGGAAATTATCCTGCCTTCATGGTCCTTAAGGATATGACACAAGTGGTTGATGAAACAAAAAGTATCAAATATGACCGACTCTTGAGATAGGAGTCAAAAGGTTTTGTAAGAAAAGGTCTTACAATTTAGAATCACCGAGAACATTGTTCATTTTAGTAAGATTAGTCTTATAATGTAGAACATAGTCATTAAGGTTCTCAATTAATTAGGTCCTTGTTTCATTTAATCCATGTGCGCATAAGAGATTTTAGTATTATTGTTAATAGAAAAAATGTGCCAAAAATTGATTTGTTAATGGAGTAAAAGACCATATAGAATGAACAAGACAAATCATAGAACCATTGTAATGTGTAATGTTGCAAACTTATAGGAAAAATTTTTTTATTCATAATGTATAATCAAAAGCATAATATAAGAAAGTGACATGAAATTATCTAAGATGTTCTTGTGGATATTCCTTGCCATTGAAAAGTGGAGTTTTAGGCAGAAACAAAACTGAGGAGGAAGAGGATAAGATGTAACCTCGGGTGTGAGAGTACTATTCAATAGAAGTGAAGAATCCATATAGGAAGAGGAGGTGGTGGCACCCCATTGCAATTGAATAACTCGGACTTGTAGATCATGTTACCAATGAATCTAAAGGCGTGGGTGCCAAAAGAGGAATTTAGTTGAATATGAGTGATAAGAGAAGAAGAAAGATGAGTTGTAGACATAGAAATGGAGACATTAAGACTAGATGTTCCCATGGAGGTGGGGAGAATAAGTTGGAGTGAAATATGTAGAAATAGAGGAAGACCCTAATCATTGAAGCATGTTCTCAAGAGAAGCCCTATTATGAGCAAGTTTGGCAGCTAAGAGGACATCAAGGACTTGTTTTACATGACTCAGATTATGGCGCAATTGAGAACGGATATGAGATAGAGGATCAAGTTATTCTTGACCAATGTTAGTATCTTCGTCATAGGAATGCTCGTTGTCAAAAGTTTTTATGTGTTCTAAAGGTACTCGAGTATAATTGGATAGAGGGTTGTCATTCATAGGTACATAGGAGCCCATGGCTTTGGAATGTTTGCAAGTAAGGGGTAGAAGTTCAATATATTGTTGAGAACCAAACCAACCACTACACGTATTGGGCATGGTTTGTAAAACTTAGGGCCACTCGAGTTTGGAAAAGTGCCTTAGGAGAAATAAAGATAGATCTGATGCACATAATACAATATTCGGGTTTCACCAAATGTTTTATCCTAAATGGTTGAATCTTTATAGAGGTTTGGTAAGCGATGGTAGATTATCCTAATCAATTAGTTTCTAAAGCTAATTAAAGTAATATCAGGAACAATCATTGAATAAAACTAAATAATGATAGATGATGTCAACCAAGTCACTAGTAATGAGAAGGAGAAGAATAATTAGCTGATATTCTAGACTTCGTGTGTCTAATCTAGGCTAACCTGGTGACTAGAAATGATTGGAAATGGTATGACATATAGCTTGTGCCACTGAAACTGTATCATGTATAGCTTACCCAGACCAAAGTGTATGATACAACCCAAAAGCATACCCCCGTTATGGACCTTTTCTGTATGCACTCTTGTTCCTCTACACTTTTAGCTTATGAAAGCTTCCTAGTTTCCATGCACTAGCGTCATGATATGCTCCTGTCTGTACAATTTGGACCTTCCACACCATGTGATACTCTGTTGCTGCAGTTGATTGAATCTTCAAAAACCCTAGATGGCGTAGGGAGTCTTACAAAACAAAAATTGGTTGGGTTGTAAGAACCCTTATGCACCATTCGATGTTTCCACTACTTCAAAGAGGGCTCAAACCGCATGTCGTTGTCGCCTAGCATGTGATGTCGAAAATGTATGCAACGAAATTAATAACCATGACCTTATAACAATGTAATTATACTTGAACATTTTCTCTAGCTTTACTTGAGATTTGATAATATTCCTTCTGCACTTGCATATCTAAGTAGATGATTTCCCTAGAATGAGTATGCAAAGTATGTGAGGCTCAATGAGAGTCTTGGAGTAGCTTTGTCTTGTGATTGCTCTTAGTATTTTCTCATTGAAATGCTAGGAGTCAAGTAGATAGAATGCCCTCTCTAATGAGATATGAATAACTTGCTTATATATGAGTTTTAGATTTGGAAAACTTAGATAAGGACAACTATAAGTGTACCGAAGGAATTCAAATTAAGAAATACGTCATTAGAGGAATAGGGACCAAAGCAACCAGGTTGGCCCATAACGTATGAGCGTTATGACCATTTTTGGTCATTATGGTCCTATACACATGTGTGAGTAATATGAAAGTTGGAATTGTAATATGCAAGGGTATAGCCTGATTTGATGGATTAATAAGACCATTATGCAAACAAATATGTTGTATGTGCAAGCAATAATGAGTGATATATAGTCAGGGACAACATAATTGGTGAAACTAGGAAAGTGTAAGTTAGTGCAAGAGTGTTGTATAATTTGTATAACTGCAAGACATGAATTACCAAAATGAGTGTCTACAACTGGCGGCTTCACCGTTAGATCATTACTTCTTATACATTTCTCTAGATATGTTGATTTTTATACTTCACAAACATGTCATTGATTATTTCACATTGATCATGACACCTTGATTGCCACACTTTGGCCCCAAACCCACCTGTTGTTATACTTCATGATTATGGCATTGTTTTTTATGGGATGTTTCATTCACTTATTACTACTACTTTATTATGTCTTTGTTTTTCACACATTGCTCTTAGAACACTATTTATTAAACTGTCATGATTATATCATCGCTTCTTTGGATTTACATCACTTCTTATTGCATACTTGTTTTAACACATACGAGCTAACTACTAACACTAGTACTAGCATTGGTCCAATAATGTCATGTCCTATCAATTATTTCTCTTTATGATGGTCTTCATGTCATGTTGTGTCGTGTCATGTATTAGGTACTATGGATTCATAAATCATCAAGCCATGTGTTGTGTTCACGTTAATCATCCTATCATTGCTATATTATTTATTAAATATTGCTAGAAAACTTTCATGACATGTTTCACTCCTTTGATGATACATAAACACATGTGCTTAAAATGCTTCTACCTTATTAATCCTCCACATTACTCGTGCTTAGATGCTTATATCTCACAAATTGTATACATTACTTATGCTCAAAATGCTTAAATATTAAAAAATGTACACTTTCCTACCATATTAGTTGATACAATAGATATAATTTATATCATTGATGTTGTTGCTTATGTTATTACATATATGCTTTTTACATAACTAACACTTTCTCTATTGAGCTAAGACATCCTTCACAACATCCTTCATCTCGAAAGGGTCATATTATGGGTTTTTTAATGCATTTATGTAGATTACAGATACATTGCTTTAGATTGTAGACACCAAATTTTAGTAATTTAGCATTTAATAATGCCATTAACGACGTAATCCCTTTAATCACGAGTCGTGCGCCTGTTCTGAGCTTAAATGTTATATCCCAGCCCATCATTGGTTCTATTTCAAGGTTTGTTCTCCTCATTACATCGCTCATTCACTTACAAAATGCTCATATCAATCATAAACAACTCATTACTCCTAATCATTCCAAATAGAGATCTGTAACATTGTATCTCGTTATTTAAAAAAGCCTTCCACTAGGGACAAAACCGTCCAACAATTATGTCTTGGGTTGGATAGTCTCGTCCGAAACTTATAAATTATGGTAAAGTTACACAAACAATAATAAGTTATCACACTTAATAAAACTAAAAAATACACTACTTCTATTCTTGTGTGAGATAAATTATATTTATATGACCATATATCCACAAATTAAGGAGATCACATTATCCCTCCAACCTTACTCAATCATAGTGTAATCTTCTATAATTACTCTCACCTCAAGGCTATTATGAAATTTGTTACAACAACTCTTGTAACGTTCTTTATTTATTCTATATAACTGACTCACATAAATACTATTCACTTACATACCTATTTTTAACAATGAGTTGTTACTAACAACTCCTAATATTATTCTATTCACACATTTAATTATCTCACTAATTAACTCACTTTCATTTGAGTACTACCACAATATTCCTCTCGTAATAGTCACATTAGTTAAGTGAGTAATTGAGAGATTGTGGTAAGATTCTGGATGAGTTTTGACTCCCTAATTTTAAGAGATCGACTATCTATATCTTGTACTATCTCTCTTGAATAATTTATGTTGATTAAATCTTATCAAGCATATGCTCTTTATGGGCGAAGGGGGTAACGCCAACATGAAGTGAGGTGCTGAAATTTTTTGGCCTCAACACTTGGAGGTGATAGACTGTTATGGACTGATGTAAGTAATTTTGTGAGCGATTGGGTAGTGCAAATGAGGATAGTAACTCACGCAATAGGGATAAACACATGTAGTTAAGTTCATATTGTGCACATAAGCCACAATTTATGAGCTAAGCCAATACTAAAACTATCAAGTGACAAATTAAAAAATTTAGGTGTCTACACCTCCTAGAAAGGAATATAAAATGGTTGAGAGTTTTATTTTGTCTCCCAGAATCAGTCGTGCTTCATGTAGCTTGACTCTTGCAATTTATCTATTTATCTTTCATCCACTAGGGTACTGCGCTGCCAGAACAATGTAACACGTACCCCAATGATGATACAGGTATCCTCGCAAGGTGTTCTAGATCTGGAAAAGATCTCCAAGTGTGCGTTAACATCCCACATGCCCCACTTAGCCCCCACGTCCTTTGTTTTTCTCTTTTCCCCTCTTTTCTTGGCCTTTTGCTCTTCAGTTACGAAACCGCCGCCCTGCCTGGGCGGTGGTCTCGTGACCGCCGCCCTGAGCAGGGCGGCGGTCCTGTAACCGCCATCCTACTCAGGGTGGCGGTCCTTTATGCATTTTCCAGAAAGCTCTTTTAACACGACTCACGTAAATTTCAACGATTCACCAGCTTTTTTTCACCGCCATAAGCTTGCATTAATGATTCTGGTTCCCTGGAATAGTGTTTTGCCATTGTTTATAGTTTAAGAGTTCTATTTGGTTTTTACCTTGGGTAAATGCAAATGCTATAAATAGTTGGCTTGTGCTCAAGCAAATGGCCCCTCAAATTTTCCTCTGAATTTCTCATTTGCGATACATTAGTCTTTCATTTTGCTTAGAATTCTTAGTTTCTAGTTCATTGCATGCCTAGTTAGTATTGTTTTGTTGTTAAGAAGCCACATATCCATCTTGTGCAAGTGCTGTTGATCATTTCATCCAATCCATTGGAGTAGAATAGTTTGTTTTCAATAGGAAGCCATTAAAGTTGCAGGTTTTGTTCTTCAAATAGGATAGTTTCAGGTTCTGGACATTTTATGTTGCATGACTCGTAATAAATCCCGCTAGGAATTGCATAAGCCAAGCTCTGTACTCTTGTGCTATCCCTCTCCTACTCGCATTGTATTCAGTCTATATCCTAAAGCTACCTTTGTCCCAATATCTACTTCTGTTGATGCTAGCATTACACGCTTTTCTGGATCCACGTGAACACGAAGGAACGAGGAGATCACACTGAGGGGACAAAATCACACACACCATCGGATTCGCCATTGTTCTGCAGAATCCAGGTTCTAGCTTTCAAAGTTCTAAATTAGAAACATATCAAATAGAGTAGTTAATCACTTTATTTCAGTCAATTTTACTTTCGATATTACTAGGGAAGCTGTGGGGATTGATAGTTTCTGAGAGACTATGATTCATTCCTCACTTCTGAGGTAGGATCGAGAGTCTTGCAAATAGACTAGATCAAGTATTTCATTATTTAGAATAGATTCACAGTTGCACAGACAAATAGCTATACTCGATTTATTTTGTTTGTTTTAATTTGTTATTTTAGCTGTCAATTCTAGATATGTTAAACAGTTTCTGTTTTGAATTCGTTCGAATATTTCATCAGAAAATACAAAAATAGAGAAATCATATATGCTATAGATATACTTAACGTAGTTAAATTTCACTTTGGTGTAGTTAATTTACATTGTGGCTTTTGTATGACAATCACGGGACCTAGGGAGCCCAGAGAATACGTATTCGAGCCAATCGTGCCCCAACCCAATCTCATCACAGCCAATAACTGATATAGATCAAAATCTCAGGATCCAAGTCTTCCGAACAACGGTGAACTTACAACAAATCAGTTTCCAACTGCACGGGTTAAACATAGAAGACGACCAAGCACACATATTTTGGTCAAGTCAACCAAACTACAGATTACCCTAGATTCATATCCGCATGACTGTAGAAGGGTTTGAAAGAGAGCAAACATTTGGTTGTGATCCTTTGGTCCCACAGCCAGACGCAGGAGACACCTCTCACAGATATAGATACCAGCTTAAGAATTCAGGTTGCACGAACAACTGTAAGATATTCTGAGAAGATCACACAGTTATTGATTCTAAATATAGAAGCTGAGAAAGCATATGATTACTAGATACTAGGGATTAGGGACTGATTCCATACATGACCATAGCAGGTCCACAACAACCATGAATCTACGGTTGTGACCCACAAATCCCACAGCCCAACGAATCCATAGGTGAATCAGACATAGATGCTGGCCTACGTACACTAGTATTCAGATCTACTCCACTTCCACCTATCATCATCGAACAGTTATCCTTGCTAGACACAGCAGCTAACAAAGCTAAGGAGTTCTGGACTAGGCCAGAGAATCGCCCATAGAGTCAATTATATTTACCATCCACCCTATGACCTTATCTGGAGATATACACGAAACTATCCCAGGTCATTTTCCACGTATTCCACAACCTATAGACCGAATCATGCCAGAGCTCGATATTGATTGGAGCCTTCGAGCAGTCATCCTTGCTGATCGATCTATCACACCAGTTCAAGTTAGGAGGGCCTTCTTTGCCTTAGATTCGCAATTTCCACTAGTGCGTGTCGAAGACATTAGATTGCCTAACTAGTTTGTCTGCATCCCACACATATTCCATCCCCACCGGCTGTCTCGGCACGACCTCGGGAGGTCGGGTGTGAGGAAGAGTTACTTGTAGATTCCCAAGCTCGCTTGTCACTTTTCCATCGTACAAAATTGGTGAACCCGACGTGAACGTTCCTACTTTCTACCTTCTATTCTTACTTGGAGTCAATTTTTTTATCTTCTACTCAGCCTTCACATCAGCTTCACCAACAAAATTGGTGAAACGTGACTCTCTTCTGGAGTCATGATTTTTATTACCTCATTACCTCATTTCACCATCACCTTCGCTCCTTCCCATTATTCTGCGGGTATTCATATACCCCCCGAATATGTCGGGATTCGATGCATATGGCAGACCCCTCTTGGGTCTTGAGGCATACTACGCCCAACAAAATAGACAATCATCACCCTCACTCTCAGTATGGGGTGATAACTACTCAACTAACCAGTTGTCAACACAAACTCCAAGGATTAGATATACCTCATCCCTCCGAACAGAGGAGTTGGATCAGTTCACTCAAACACGGCAAATAGAGCCTTCAGGCTCGAACAATATGACGCTCACAGGAGAATCAAGTTCGTCTCCTCAGGTACTACTTAGACCACAAATTAGTAGACAATCAGACTCATACCTGGGTTTAGATGATGAACATTCGGTACGTTATGCCAGGAATGAACAACGTTCTCGAAGTATGTACCCACCTATAGGAGGTTTACAAACACAACCTGAAATCTCTTTTCAAGAAAATACCTCCATACCACGTCATATAGGAAATGCCCTCGGGGAAACTTGGCAGGGCAGCGATCAGTTCATAGCAGGATATCACATGCCTATACAACACCATGATATACAACAAACGCCACCAAGGAAAAGTATCATGACTTCACCAAATGAAGTCATTTCAACTCTAGTAGAAAAGGTTAGGGAGTTAGAACTTTCCCAAGCAAGTCAAAATTCACAATTTATGCAGGCAGGAAGTTCCAATCCTCCACACCATCCTAGCCAAGTAGACCTCCTCACAGGAGTAGGCACGTTAGGCATGACTCCTCAGTATTCACAACAAACCCCAACAAGAGCTGCCATTCCTAACACCGTTCTGACACCTCCCGGTCTAGTACAAAGTAATCCATTCCTGGACAATACCCCTGTCATACTTAAACATGTACTCCAAATCACCACAAGGGGATATGTTCTCCTCTCCCGGCATGGTTCCTCAAACACAGGGGTTTCCTTATGCTCCCCACTAACATGTATGCTATGCCATGTCAACAACCCATTCCACCTCCACTCCCTCAACAGGCACCATCAATGGTCGAAACCTATGCGATAGGGACCTACTCAGAATATTTGAAAGAGCCCTTAGATTTCACCATACGAAGCGTCATGCTTCCAAGACCTCTTCCCGACTTTCCCAAATACAAAGGTGAGGGAGATCCGAACGCACATATCAAGGCTTACGCTACAGCCATTCGAGAACTACTCCCATGGGATGGGGTTGTTGCTAAAATATTCCCAAAAACCTTGGAAGGCATCGCTCTCGATTGGTATTATAGAATACCTGAGGCTTCCATCCATTCGTTCAAGCAAATCGTGTCAGAATTCATCAAGGCCTTTGACATGAACAAATTATTAAGGATAGGAATCAGGGAATTCTTACACATCAAGCAAGAACACAACGAATCTGTTGCCCATTTCATCCAAAGGTGGCGTACAGTTCTTTATTCTTCGGCAAGTGCTCCAAACATGGATCAGATGGAACTATGTGATTTATTCCTTCATTCTCTTAGCAGAGAGGTGAAGGAAGAAGTCCAGAAGTTCCCATTAAGAACTTACGATGAAGTACTTGAGAGCGCTCTCCGAATAGATCAAGCGGCAATTGATAGTGGTCGCAAAACATATGGAGCAAATGGGAGGTTAATCACCTCCAACTAGAACACTACAACTTATCCTACTACCACGAATGTCAATCAAGGACCTAAAATCCTTAATAAAAATCAGGGGTGTAACAACAGATGGAGTAACCGACCAGCCTAAGAAGGTAAATGTTGTCAATACTCCATCACAAATAAACAACCAACGAAACAACAACTTTACCCCGACAATCAATACAGTGGATTTTAATCATCCACAACAACAACAACAACAACGGAAAAATCCCACACAGGGTCCAAGCCAAAATTCAACTAGGTACCAAAACCAGAATTCAAACCAAAGACAACAAACGCAAAATTTTAATCCTAATAGGCAACGGTTTGATCAAAATTTTGGGCCACAATACGCACCAAACCAACAAACTAGGAATTACAATCCTAATTCATATTGTGGTTTCCACAAAATTCAGGGCCATGACACTAGAACGTGCCGTGACTACAATAAATTCATGCAACGCTTGCCAGATGAACAAAGACAACTTTTCATGGATATGTTCTTGGCAGATCCTACGTCACCAGCATCAAATACTTTTTCAGGGGCAGTTTCCCCTCAAAACGCACCCCTGAAGATCTTTAATGATCCACTCCCAAATCACGATAACAATAGGCTAAATCTAACTGGGACAAACAAGAGTGTAATGACAGGAAACAATGATCATGAAGCTTCAACTTCGCTAAATCCATTAGTTGCACCACAACTAGGAAGTCAGCCACGACCTAAGATAGTCGGTTTAGTAGAGTTAGACGCCGAACTACCCATCGAAGCTGTAACAAGGACACGAGAGTATTTCTCTCAGCCAAGTCCAAGCCACTTACCAGGGACAAATAACTTCCAACAAATAGTAGCAAAACATGTGGGTGCCTATGATTTAATTAATGACCTAACAAAAACCTTCTCGCACATTTCATTTTTAGACTTACTAAAGAACTCTCCTGCCCACAGGGCTGCTCTTTTAGAAGCATTAGGTTTAGGTCATTTAATTAACATCACTCCACCTCCTGAAACATAGGTAAATCATATAGACTTTGATGTTCATCCTCCGGGGCAGGCGGATAGGGATGTCGAATTCATATTCGAAATAAACAAAATGCCGACAGATGCTGAGATCGCACGCCGAGGTGATCCAGCCTTACATTTGCAAGTATGGGTTTATAACAACTATGTAAAGCATGCAATGATAGACGATGGGGCAGCAGTCAACATAGTCCCCTTCTCTTTTCTTCAAAAGCTAGGGTATGGAGAAACCAATTGTTCCACAACTCGAAACACACTAAGAGGCTATGATAGCCTTAAAGCCACCTCGGTTGGAACTATAATATTACCGGTCACCTTAGGACCCAAAACCATCCTGACTGAGTTTTATATTATAGATCGGGAAACTAACTATAATATGATCCTCGGCCGACCATGGATACACCGCATGAAGGCAATCCCTTCTACACTATTTCAAGAAGTAAGGTTTTTACACTTAGGAAAGATATTCGTAGCCAAAGGTGATCCAAAACCATTCGATGTACACCTAGCTGACTTAAAGAAAAGACCAGGTGTGCACTCGGAGTTTGAACTCCCAACAAACCAACTTAATAAACCTACCGACGCAAAACCAGAAGAAAAGTTGGTACCTACGACAGATCTTGAAACTATGAGCCTAGCCAAGGCAACCCCAGCCCCCAAAGATGAGGCTAACACTGTAGAAACAGTATCATTAGGAACTACTGCAAAAATTGTTGAATTATTAGAACAAGATCTACCAATGTTCCTACCATTTGATTATGTAGGCATGGGATATTCCCTAGGTTTCGGTTCTCTCCCAGCAGTAGATCTCTGCATGGTAGAGGTAGAAGATGTTAACACAACAAATATCCCAACATCCATACTCCCAGCTAAATATTGGACTCTCCATTTTGATGGAGCTAGATGTCGTTATGGAGCTGGGGCAGGTATAATCCTTACTTCTCCCGAGGGAAAAGTCCTACCATTTGCCTTTAAACTAAATTTTGAATGCACAAACAACGGCGCTGAGTACGAAGCCCTCCTCCTTGGCCTCATCTTAGCTAAGAGAATCGGTGTTGATAACATCAGAGTCTTAGGAGACTCACAATTGGTAGCGAACCAAGTCTCTGAGATATATGAAACCAAAGCCGAGCACTTACAGCTTTACAAAACAGCTGTATTAGATTTAAGCAAGGAGTTTGACTTCATATCAATTGAAGCAATCCCGCGAGAGAAAAATCTTCTCACTGATTCAATAGCAACTTCAGCATCACACTTCACTCCAAACAGTAAGTTAGAGGATACCCGTTTCATGGTATCCCTTCGTGATGAACCATTGGTAAAAGAAATGTCAAGCCCTCTTTTAACGAACAAAGATGAGGACAAATCTACTATCCTAACACACATTGATAGTGATACAACCACTCTTGATTTCTTAAACGCCTATGCAGCATTACATCTCTCCCATCACGTGATAGATTTGTCCTTAATCCCACATTCATCTTCCTATTACGGGAATCCCATGATGGAGCTTCTCCCACAAAAGGAACTTAGCATATACTCAGTCGAGAATGGAGACGATTTAGATTTACCTCCAGCCCCGCCTGAGTTTGAAGAAGGTAACGCCTCTTTGATCGAAGAAACAATTGATATTAACATCGGAACAGAGGATGAACCAAAGATCTTAAAACTAGGATCCTCGTTAACCCCAGAAGAAGTAGAAATACACACTCAAATCCTCAAGGAACATCAGAAGGCTTTTGCATTTAATTATAAGGAAATGACAGGAGTTGCACCCCACATTGCGGTGCACAACCTCGTCACTAAATCAGATGCAAAGCCAATTAAACAAAAATCGAGACCAATGAAACCTAAGGTAGCTCTCATGGTGAAAGAAGAAGTAATAAAGCTCCTCCAAGTAGGATTCATCAAACCAGTCGATTACTCTCAATGGGTATCTAATATCGTTCCCGTTCTAAAAAAAAATGGGAAGATACGCATCTGCATAGATTTCTGAGACATCAACAAAGCTGTGTCCTAAAGATGACTTCCCGTTGCCATCCATTGATGTCATTGTTGATGCAACAGCTGGATTTGAACTTTTGTCTCTCATGGATGGATTCTCGGGATACAATCAAATCAGAATATCTGAACAAGATCAAGCTAAAACCACGTTTATAACTCCTTGGGGAACTTATTGCTATGTTGTTATGCCATTTGGTCTCAAGAATGCTGGTGCTACATACCAGCAAGCTATGACATATATATTTCATGATCTAATTCATAAAATCGTGGAATCCTACGTAGATGACTTGTTGGCTAAGGCCAAGAAGCGTTGTGACCATCCGGAAGTACTTCGCATCATTCTTTCACGTCTGATAGAATACGGAGTCACGCTAAATCCAGAAAAATGCGTCTTTGGTGTAACAGGAGGGAAGCTCCTAGGATACATCATATCGTCACGAGGGATAGATGTTGACCCAACCAAAATTTCGGGCTGTCCTCGAAATGGTCCCACCTTCGGATGAATCTAGAATCAGGTCATTTCTCGAAAAGCTTGGTGCAATCCGGAGATTCATCCCGGACTTAAGTTTCGCCATTCATCCAATCAACAATCTACTCAAGAAATATTATAGCATTGATTGGACTGAAGATTGCAATGAAGCTTTTGACGCAGTTAAGCGTTTCTTGTTATCACCACCTACGCTAATGCCACCTAAGCTAGATCGCCTGTTAATTTTATACTCGCGAGCTACCAATGTCTCGCTAGCCTGTATGCTGGCTCAAGAAGACGATGACAAGAGAGAACGTGTGATTTATTTCATTAGCCGAACGTTGCTCGACTATGAAACACGTTATACACAAGCAGAATGAGAATGCCTCGCCATAGTCTTTGCAACCAAATGCTTAAGACATTATATGCTAAATCAAGAAACAAGGGTCATGGTAAAAACAGACCATTTACGAACTTTCCTCACGCAAGGGTCCTTGTCTAAGAAGGCTGGACGTTTTATAACCTTAATGGGAGAATTCGAATTAACATTTGTAAATCAGAAGTCCGTTAAGGGACAAATCATCGCGGATTGGTTAGCTGATAACCCATTAGATGGAGGTGATCTAGTAGATCTGGACTTTCCAGATGAGTGCGTATACTACATTGAAACCAGACCTCCTATCTCTGAGTGTCCTTGGTACACTGATATCATTAATTATATCATGGACCATACGTATCCAGAAGGTGCTACTCCGCAACAAAGAAGGCGGTTACGCATTATCGTAGCAAAATACGTCATTATAGAGCAAGTGCTCTATCGAAAAGCGTTCGATGGAATGCTTCTAAGATGTGTCGACACAGAAGAATCCAAGAAGATTCTCCATGAATCTCACAGTGGAATGTGTGGAGGTCACTTCGGTGGCCATGCCACCGCTCGTAAAATACATCGAATGGGCTATTTCTGGCCCACTCTAGAACACGACGCAGTAGAGTTTGTACGCAGATGTCATAAGTGTCAAGAATTCTCCCACGAGATTCACATGCCAGCACAAGCTCTACAACCGATCGCTACTCCATGGCCCTTTTCCACATGGGGCCTAGATTTGATAGGGAAATTCTCTCCCTCGTCCACCGATGGCCATAATTTTATAATCACGGCCACCGAATATTTTACCAAGTGGGTAGAGGCTATGCCTCTTACTACTGTACCAGGTTCTGTAATCGCCAAGTTCATTTTGAACCAAATCATTTGCAGGTACGGTGTCCCGCAAATCATTATCTCAGATAATGGAACTTCTTTTAAGAATGACGAAGTTCATGAATTGTGTAATAAATTTAAAATAAGCCATCATACGGCTTCATTATATTACCCTCAAGCCAATGGACAGGCTGAGGCGACAAACAAAACATTAAAATCCATTCTCCTTAAAACAGTGAAAGAAAACAAACGAGATTGGCATTTGAAGTTATATCCGGCCTTATGGGCCCACCGAACCTCAATAAGAACACCAACAGGAGTGACTCCTTTCTCGCTAGTATTCGGGGCAGAAGCAGTTCTCCCACTTGAGGTTGAAATACCCAGTCTCCGCATTTCGTTACAAGGGATCCTGGATGAAGACGCTTATAGAGAAGCACGTCTTTCCCAACTAGAAAGCCTAGATGAAGCTAGGTTAGATGTTGAACAGTGGCACAGAGTCTATGCTGACTGGATGTGCCGGCAGTATAACAAGAAAGTCTATGAATGTGACATATATGAAGGTGATCTAGTTCTAAGGCTAGACAGCCGGATCGACAAAAAGACCGGCGAAGGAAGGAAGTTCCGGCCCAAATGGTTGGGCCCATACCGAGTCATGAAGGACTATGGAAATGGTGCATACCTCTTATGTATGCTGGAAGGTGAGGAATTTGGTGAAACAGTCAATTCCCTACACCTCAAATGATTCTACGCGTAAGCAACTAGCACTATTTATAATTATATCTACATTGCATCTTCATATAGATTAGGATCATTTTGTCCGCTTGTTTTATAAAAAAAAATGTGATCAAGGAATTTGTTCTCAAAGCAATTCATTACAAACTCATGATGTTGTTGGCATAAACACTCTAATCATACTTCTCCATTTCCATGATATCATCAAATTATCTCAGAATCATTTCATCAAATAAAGCTAGATATGACAAGGTCTTAACGGTAACCATGCCAAGATCTGCGGGTTTATTCTCACTTTTGGTTTCTTCTTAGGATAGGTGTCTTGCCTATGGTCTGTTCTAGAAGCTTCATGGTGTCACATCTATCCCATATGTATATCTCTTTGGAAATAAGAACACACTGACATTTTACTCAAGTAAACAAGTCAAATGTGGATCAAACAGAAAATTTTAATTTTACACATTTCCTTGCCCCACCAACCTTTGGTGATGAGCTTGCATCTCTTACTAGTGACGTAGGGTTGGGAAAGGATGGAAATGCCCTTACTCGCCTATGCTTTGCCCACGGTGATAAACCCACGCTTCTTACTAGTAGCATGGGGCAAAGTGTAGGGGGTCCTCTTGACAAACAAATGCAAAAGGTCATAAACAAACAATTCAAATCTTGAAGTCTTGAGTCAAAAACAAATGAATCAGATGTTCAAAATTCCAAAAGAGTTAAAATCCTAAAAACCCAGATTTTGTCTACCATGTGGCCATCTACGGATCTAAGTCTAGATAAACCACAAAGCAAGTTGCATCCCAAAACTATGAAGTCACTCGAGTGGAGTAGGCTTGTGGCATCCTAATTTGGTTCCACCAAAGCTTTGTCTATCTTTCATCACTATCATTTCAACACATTTCATAACTTGCGCCCTTCCCAACTCTCGGTGATGAGCCCTCGCATCTTACTAGTTGCGTGGAGTTAGGAGTAGGGGCAGGTTTATCTACTCATCATATCAGTTTATCTTCACCACTTTGCCAAAACAAATATGAAGTATCCAAAATTGCTTACAGAAACTAAGATTCAAAATCACATTGTATCTACATTATCATATATCAGCATCATGAAATACAAAAAGAAAATAAAACACTTGCATCATTTGTTCTCCATTGCATACATTCTAAAGAGCATACATGCATAACATCATAATTTACATGAGGAAACTGGAAAGGAAACAAAGCCATAAATGCCAAAAGTTTGATCCAAAAAGAATATATATATATGATCAAAGTTTCTGTACAATGCCATCATGCGCTAAGCATGGTCAAAACGCTCAAAGAGCCCGGGATATACAAAAGAATATATCATACAAAATCTAGGAGAGCCAAGTGGCTTCTCAATCCCTACGAGACCCCTCTGAAGGTGCACGCCCACGCCTAGGACTCCGGCTACGCCGGCGCTCTGAGTGCACGGAGGGCTCAGGATCCCGAGGGGCAGCCACAGTCTCGCCACGAGAATGACTCCTCATCAAGCGCTCGGCTGTCCTATACCCCGCTAGCTCCGTGCGGAGAGTCGATACCATCCTGGCCACATGCCAGACTGGGGCAAAGACGTCAGTGTGTCTACCAGCTGCTGAGGGCTCCCCAGCATCCACAGACAACTCTGTGCGGGTCCTCTCCATGGGGATCATTAGGGTATCGGTGCATACCCTGCGAATCAAGTCCCGCCACTCATCGGCGGTCTCTGCAAACAAAGGAGAAAAAAAATTAGAAACAAAACAAGAGATTAGAAATACAAGATAAAACAAAAGGAGAGATAGCAACTAAGGAAATCCTAACTAAAAACAAACATTAAAAGGAAGGATGGTAACTTACTCGGATCACCAGGCCTCCAGGATGGATCGCTAGGGTCAGCACCTGCCACGGATGCCGCCGCTGACTGGGGTGCTGCTCCTGTGACTGGAGCAACGTAGCGCCCCGCAATGGACTCATCCTCCCCGCCATGGCCCTAGGAGAGTGGCTCCTCTGAGACCAGAGTAACTCTCTCTGCACTCTGCTCGGCCCTCGCTGCCTGCATAATATCCTGAGTGTCATGCCACTCAGGATCGCTGTCCTCCTCTGTCTCTCCCCCTGTAAACTCCTCAGACTCGGAGTCTATGTCAATGGGGTCATCGCTGCTATGGGCAGGACCCGCGGCAATCTGAAGCAAGGGTGCCTGAGGTGCACCGGCTCTCCCTCTGGCACGTACTACCCTCCTAGCCACAATAGGAACGCCAGGAGTAACCACTGTCCAACCCCGGCCTCTAGGACCCCCTCTGGCCTCTCGAACTGACCTGTATACTGGCGCTACTGGGGGAAGCATGCCCATATAGGGTAGGCCAAACTGCTGAGGAACTCGGCCAAAGGGGTGTATCTCCACTCGCCCCACTCTATCAATAAGCTGCCCTGTAGTGGAGCAGGAGATCAAAGTAAGAGCCTCCTCGCCCCATATACCTGCCATAGTCTGATACGGTGTGGCCTCCATGTCAGCAGTGGTCAGAGAAGCAACTGGCTGATGAGGTGCTCGGAGCACCGACATATCTGTCCATCTAGCTACCCTCACAGCTCCAGGATCTGTCACCTCTACACCTCTGCCATAGGGGATAAAGTGCTCATAAACCCAACTCATGACCAGGGTCGGGTGGCTCAAGGACTGCCCCTGTAAATGGACTACCCTGTATAAATCATGGTAGGTAGTCCCAAGAATGTCTGCTCCCCAGGCATATATCCGGCCATGTCCCTCTATCTGTGCAATGATGGGGGACCAGCAGTATAACAGTGTGTCTCCTCCCTTGTCCCCGATCAATCTCGAGGCAAGGATCCCCATAATAGCCTGGCGAAGCAAGGGGATGGGAAAACTAGGAATGGATCGAACTCTGACCCCCTTCTTCGAACCCGTGGAGATGACTGCATCTCCCATGTATGTGGCCCACTGTGCTATCTGGGCCCGTGAGCCTACTGTCTCAAGGGTCAGACGTCTCCCAATGATCGGGACCCCCAGGAATGTGATAAACATCCTCCAAAGTGATGGTCCACTCACCGCGGACCCCTGGTAATCGGAAGGTGTTCTGATCAGCATCCCAATAGGAGAATAAGTCACAAAGAATGTGACTGGATGGTGCAACATGTGGAACGCGCGAGATACGTAGTATCCCAGCCCTCTGAAGAGTGTCCTCCTCATCCTGTGAAAGGGCATCTAGTACTCCTGGGAGCCAGTCACACTCCCTCTCTCGGCTCCACCGGATATACTCCTCTCTCGCCTGCATACACCCAAAAACACACAAAACAAAGCAAGTTAGCATCCGAGTGATATTAGAAAAATCATGAAAACACGTAGAAATGCTAAAAACACAAAAACAACCTTAAACAGATATTCTTTTGGCATTCTGTGCAAAACCACCGCCCTGAGCAGGGAGGCGGTTTTGTAACCACCGCCTTAAGGGCGGCGGTCGTGTAACTTCCGCCTTACGGGCGACGGTCGTGTAACCGCCGCCCTGGGCAGGGCGGCGGTCGTGTGCCGAAAACCCACGCGGGTTTTATAATTTAAAAAGGCCTAAAAATGCTAAAAAAGGACCGTTTTGGCTAAAAACAAATCCTACCCAGTAGGCGCCCCCCCTAGATGGACCTTTTGAACACTAACATTTTCAAAAATTACCCCCCCATGACAAAGATTTTAGCATTTTAAAATTAAGGGGGTAAAAAGGATAAATTGAAGAAAACTAACCTGTGATCTCGCGGGTCGATGTTCCACTCGCGGAGGCATGATCACTATCCCGTCACGAACGTTTTGACTCTACTCACGCAAGAAACCGTCACCGTGGGTTCCAGAGCTCAGAATCAATCAAATCAACTCGCGCAAATGAATAGGAAAATGGGCCCACTTTCATATATATAGCAAACCTGACTTGTTTTAAAATGGTTTTTTTATGCAGGTTTGGAGCACCGACGGAGGTAAGTTCTTATCCCCGCACGAATGGTACGTTCTCATTTCCTATTATTTTAGCATTTATTTTCCAAATTATTGTGTCTATCTGCACTTGAGTTCTCTTTTCGTTTTGCAGGGAGCGGGAATTTTGGATGGTGTCATTTTGACACACGGACGTATCAGGTATAACTTTCAACTTCCCATTTCGGGACCACCATACTCGGACCCACCGTTTTACGCCTCTTCATGGCTAAAACGCTTCTCCAAGGGGGAAATATGTACGTACCCAAAATTGTAGGGTACTGCGCTGCCGGAACAACGTAACACGCTGCCCCAATGATGATACAGGTCTCCTCGCAAGGTGTTCGGGATCCGAAAAAATCTCCAAGTGTGCGTTAACATCCCGCATGCCCCGCTTAGCCCCCGCGTGCTTTGTTTTTCCCTTTTCCCCTCTTTTCTTGGCCTTTTGCTCTTCAGTGACGAAACCGCCACCCTGCCTGGGCGGCGGTCTCGTGACCGCCGCCCTGAACAGGGCGGCGGTCCTGTAACCGCCACCCTGCTCAGGGTGGCGGTCCTTTACGCGTTTTCCAGAAAGCTCTTTTAACACGACTCACGTAAATTTCAATGATTCACCAGCTTTTTTTCACCGCCATAAGCTTGCATTAATGATTCTGGTTCCCTGGAATAGTGTTTTGCCATTGTTTATAGTTTAAGAGTTCTATTTGGTTTTTACCTTGGGTAAATGCAAATGCTATAAATAGTTGGCTTGTGCTCAAGCAAATGGCCCCTCAAATTTGCCTCTGAATTTCTCATTGCAATAGATTAGTCTTTCATTTTGTTTAGATTCCTTAGTTTCTTTCATTGCATGCTTAGTTAGTATTGTTTTGCTGTTAGGAAGCCACATATTCATCTTGTGCAAGTGTTGTTGATATTTCATCCAATCCATTGGAGTAGAATAGTTTGTTTTCAATAGGAAGCCATTAAAGTTGCAGGTTTTGTTCTTCAAACAGGATAGTTTCAGGTTCTGGACGTTTCATGTTGCATGACTCGCAATAAATCCCGCTAGGAATTGCATAAGCCAAGCTCTGTACTCTTGCGCTATCCCTCTCCTACTCGCATTGTATTCAGTCTGTATCCTAAGCTGCCTTTGTCCCAATATCTACTTCTGTTGATGCTAGCATTACACGCTTTTCTGGATCCACGTGAACACAAAGGAACGAGGAGATCACACTGAGGGGACAAGATCACACACACCATCAGATTCGCCACTGTTCTGCAGAATCCAGGTTCTAGCTTTCAAAGTTCTAAATTAGAAACATATCAAATAGAGTAGTTAATCACTTTATTTCAGTCAATTTCACTTTCGATATTGCCAGGGAAGTTGTGGGGATTGATAGTTTCTGAGAGACTATGATTCATTCCTCACTTCTGAGGTAGGATCGAGAGTCTTGCAAATAGATTAGATCAGTTATTTCATTGTTTAGAATAGATTCACAGTTGCACAGACAAATAGCTATACTCGGTTATCTTGTTTGTTTTAATTTGTTATTTTAGCTGTCAATTCTAGATATGTTAAACAGTTACTCTTTTAGATTCATTCGAATAGTTCATCAGAAAATACAAAAATAGAGAAATCATATATGCTATAGATATATTCAAAGTAGTTAAATTTCACTTTGCTGTAGTTAATCTATATTGTTGCTTCTGTATGACAATCACGGGACCTAGGGAGCCCAGAGAATACGTATTCGAGCCAATCGTGCCCCAACCCAATCTCATCACAGCAATAACTGACATAGATCAGAATCTCAGGATCCAAGTCTTCCGAACAACGGTAAACTTGCAACAAATCAGTTTCCAACTGCACGGGTTAAACATAGAAGACGACCAAGCACACATATTTTGGTCAAGTCAACCAAACTACAGATTACCCTAGATACATGCCCACATGACTGTGGAGGGGTTTGAAAGAGAGCAAACGTTTGGTTGTGATCCTTTGGTCCCACAGCCAGACGCAGGAGACACCCTCATAGATATAGATACCAGCCTAAGAATTCAGGTTGCACGAACAACTGTAAGATATTCTGAGAAGATCGCACAATTATTAATTCTAAATATAGAAGCTGAGAAAGCATACGATTATTGGATACTAGGGATTAGGGACTGATTCCATACATGACCATAGCAGGACTGCAACAACCACGAATATACGGTTGTGATCCACAAATCCCATAGCCCAACGAATCCACGGGTGAATCAGACATAGATACTGGCCTACGTACACTAGTATTCAGATCTACTCCACTTCCACCTATCATCATCGAACAGTTATCCTTGCTAGATACAACAGCTAACAAAGCTAAGGAGTTCTGGACTAGGCCAGAGAATCACCCATAGAGTCAACTATATTTACCATCCACCCTATGACCTTATCTGGAGACATACACGAAACTATCCCAGGTCATTTTCCACGTATTCCACAACCTATAGACCGAATCACGCCAGAGCTCGATATTGATTGGAGCCTTCGAGCAGTCATCCTTGCTGATCGATCTATCACACCAGTTCAGGTTAGGAGGGCCTTCTTTGCCTTAGATTCGCAATTTCCACTAGTGCGTGTAGAAGACATTAGATTGCCTAACTAGTTTGTCTGTATCCCACACATATTCCATCCCCACCGGCTGTCTCGGCACGACCTCGGGAGGTCGGGTGCGAGGAAGAGTTACTTGAAGATTCCCAAGCTCGCTTGTCACTTTTCCGTCGTACAGTTCCCTTGTGGTCTAAGAGGGATGTGTTAAGAAATAATTGAGTGTGTGGCACTTTGAGTTGACCATTCCCCAAATCAACAAGAAGGTGATTGGATTGTGATAAGAAAGCGTAATATCTTGAAAGACAATGATAACTAGCCTATTAGAGATGTGAAATTCAAGACCGTGTTAAGCTCATAGAGCAACACGGTCAAGTATTTTGAGAACCTTATCATTTATGTCTTGGAAGTTGGACCATATGAACCAAGGTCGAGAAGTAAATGCTCATTGTTAGAAGAGAGGAGTCTAAAAATCTCAAATGGTTTTAAAATTAAAACACTCTTCATGTTTTCCCACCTACCATCACATCGGGAGGACACTCTCTTTATCCTCGAGAAGCTCAATTATATTAAATTCATCACAAACATAGGAATAAGCTGGTGGTAATTTATTTGATAACTATCACTATAAAGATAATCTTTATAGGCCATCATTAGGGCATAAACATTGGTGATGCTAAATGCGTGTTTATTAATGTCGAGAATAACCTAGATAACTCGTCATGATATATCTTTACCATTGTAACCACCGAGGATGCAAATTTTGGGGAGACAAAAAAACTGACACCACTACGACCATCTTCACGAGAAGTGTGAAAGTGTGTGGTGTTTGACAAAATACATTTTAAAAAACTTTGAAGAAACCTGAAATATTAAGTTTGTGTAAACAAAAAAATCTAGATTTCTAATCCATTGACATGGAGAATTTTCACGAGGACTCTATGATACCTCTTACATTCCATGAAATACAATTCCTATAAGGAACTCTTCCACATGGAGTCTCCCTTGTCCATCTTCATACCTTGCATTAGATTCCAAAGCTACAAAAGTATTAGATGATAGAGGGTGTTGGTTTGGCAAGATAATTTCCTTAATAAAAATGGAGTGATGCTTAACCCTATTTTCTCCCTACGACGACTCATTTCTACCATGACATGGACAATGAGAACATTGAGAGGATTGAGTAATTGTTGAAAAGGTCATAGCCTAAAAAATAGTCACTTGCACAAAGTTTTCTTAAGAAACTTGGCTTTGAGAGATGATTGAAGGGTCCTAAATAGGGAACAACGATACAAGAGAGGGATTATTATTCTCTGGAATTTGCTTGTTTGGTCGAGGTTTGTCATTTAAAACTTTGCTGGATAGTTCAAAGTTTCTATTCCCAGTGGAGGACCTTTTGTTTTCTTGCTACATGGTCCAACCATCATTTTTTCTACCACTTCTTGCTTTTTGGCTAGTGAAGGCCCAATGGTTGGCTTATAGTGAGCCACGAGGGGACACTTCCAAATCTTATTGTTAGGGTCTTGGCAACGAAATCATATGTTGGGTGGATTGATATATGTAACTTTCTACGTAAAGTGCTTAGAACTGACCTAGATGTTGATAGACGCTTTCGAGTTTTTCACGAGGTCAACCTCAACACAAACCCATTTGTTTGGTGTAGCAAAGTAAAATCGATTAACTTAATTACAAATAATGCGCTCAATAGGTCTAACAATCTTTGGAATGAAAAGCCAAAGTAAAAATGGCCAACTTAATTACAAATAATGCGCCCAATAGGTTTAACAATCTTTGATATGAAAAGCTAGAGGGGAGTTAGGAGGCTAGGAAGATCGACCCACACAAGAACCTCGAGGGACACTTGCTTGATGACATTAAAGTTCCAAATCTAAGGAGAAAACACCATGAGAGTATTTCTCATGAACCAACAACCTGACTTGGTGAGTAAGGCTTGCACTTGCGAGAGTTCTTTAAAAAAAGAAGGAAAAAAACACCCTTGAGGAACTTTCTAACTCTAGAGACTTGAATCCTGTAGGGCTTCTTACTATGCTTAATTTAGGTACAAAGATAGTCTTGTGAGGGGATGCAACCAACATAATAAGTAGAAAGATAGTTATTTTTATACCATTTAACAATTGGCTCAACATAAGTCACTTTACGAAAAATGTTAGTCCGAGAAAGAGTTACCAACTCATTGCCTTGATGTATACTTTGGGAGCAAACTTCCACCTGCACTTGGGTGCCATTTTCATGACCTTCTACAATAAAAAAATTATAATTTGTTGAACGGGGGTCATACTTATAAGTTTAAATCGTCCTAATGATGGCAATGATATTGAATTTAATGAGTATATCCTGGGAATAAAACTTCAAAAGAAAATCGAATGGGTTGTGGTCCAATGGTGCTGATGATGGTGTAAAAGGTGTTGCCTAGCCATCCACCAGGGTTCCACTCCTAGAAAATACCAATATTAAAAAGGGACGAGGTCGGAATCATGCCCCGGGTGACTTTGGCGGAATGGATGATACCCCTAAGACTGGGATCTAAGCTAAAGGGGACCAGATTAAAAAACCAAAATAGAGCCAAGTTTCTCAAGAGCCTTCTTCAAACGATTCTTCATTAGGTGTAGACTTTCATAGGATCCAACAAACCAACCACGTTTCGTCTCCAGTGGCAGACCTTACTAGGAAAACGAATTGGCTACTTGTCATAATGCATGGCATCCGGTTTTGTTTGGTATTTTACAGTCAAAGTCATATAATTTTTTTCCCATGAAACTCTTAGGGTAGCTCCGGGGGACAAAGAATTACAAACTATTCATACCTAAAATGTCTATTTTTTATAAGTTGGTGAAGGTAGGCGCTCCTCATTAAAATGTGTCCAGGTAGCCGAACCCATTTTTGCACCTTGGATGAACTTTTACACCATATTCAATTACCAGCAAAAGCCTGCGGTCATATGGGTGCCAATAAATTGACGAGCCCCAAGGTGAGGAGATACTTCGGTTTGAGTGCCCTTCGTCAGGCGTTAAGTGCCCAAGGATCATGTGTGTTACCCTGAGTGTTAATAATTCACAGGCATTAAAAAGACTCCGTCGCTCCGCTGATCTCATGACACCTCCTCATGGTGCACATGGGAAGAATTTTTTCACCTTTTCTCCTGGTGAAAAAGTGAATCAAGTGAAAAAGTGTGACCCCTTGCTAACTCTGGGCGGCCTCTTCTGCCAGGGGAATCACTTTCTAGCCACTACACATGATCCCTGGGTGTGTTTTTCAACTCACTCCATCGGATCAAGCTTGGCCGCACAATATTTTTCCATGATAGTTTCTGTGCCATAGTGCAATGTTTCTTTAGAATTATTCACCTTTGCACCTCATGATAAATTTGGTAAGGTGCATTGGAGGCTCTTAGACCCATTTAGTAAGTGTTAACTCATCCTTGTTCTTTGCTTTTAATTGGAAGAAGTTTGTGCTAAGTGATACGCTCATAGGTGATTTCTAATCAACGATGGTTGACATAATACTGGGCAAGGTTATGGTACAAGGCGCATATTCCTGGGACAACATTTTTGGAGCCATTAAATAAATACTACTCCTCCCTTCATTGTTGTTGTAACCTGGGTCATGATCAGATTTCACCATGAAACCCCATGCTTAAAACATTAACATGTGCTCAGAAAGGTTTGGCCTATGCGTTCTAACCCGATTTCTCTGACCAATTTGGTTGCCCATGCGCCTCCAATCGGTCAACGCCTTTGAAGATGATCCTAAACACCATCTACCAGTGCATCCTACGGTTATTTAATTCATAGATGCCTACCTGTGAAGTTATCAACTAGGTCCTCGACAATGTGGTCTACTAGTTTTTCGATATTTAGAGAAATTTAGAGAAATTTAGTCTGGTAATTAACACCTGGAAAATTGGAGCAAAGGCTTGAAATGAAAAACATAAACTTCTGCAAGTGGTGTTCGTTTGAATCCTAGGACATTTCGAGGTAAGAAAAATTTATGATGGTTTATTAATCCTTCATGAGAAATCATACTAAAAATAGTACATCTGAGAAAAATGTTTGCATTCATACTCCTCATGTTCATTCCAGAAGTAATGGAAAGACATTTAGAAACATCTGGCAAGATTAGGACAAAACTAGACAAAAATTGGCTAGGAATTACTGTTGGCACATACTGATGAATATGGCTAAAAATAGTATCTTGGTTGCAAATGATATCAAAGTGTTGGAGGATTTCAATACGGTCACACATTTTCTGAATGGTTCAAACTCATAAAGCATCTTCCGCTCAATTATGTTCAAGTTCAAATTCTCGCATGTCCGCTGATGCAGTGAGTTCATAAAGTGTCATGCAATGAGAAATATGCCAATTTTGACTCAAAGGCCATTTCAAATTCATGTTCTCATGGAATGCATGATAAATTGGTGGATGGAATTTGTTTTTTTCATTCTTCTTTCCTTACTTTGGAATCAAAAGGATTTGGTCTCATGTACTCATCCAGTCATCAATGCTCCTATAGTGACAAAATTAGGATCTTGCATCGTATGAGCGAAAATGCACCAATTTCTCCCACTATGAATGATTGATCATTACAAATGAATGGTAGTTTCTCAAGGATCAAAAGGAATTTTCTGAATGATGGGATTCATTGACTCAAAAATGTTCGAACAGTGGTATACAAACTACAAGTGCTCATCACTTCCCTTCATCAAGTCCTGTTCAAGCAGTGTTGTAGAGGTTCACCATTGCACCAAGAGTTTTCAAAGGGATGAAGAGTGTTAAAAGGTCTTCATCAGAGCGCCTTTGTTAGTGAAGTCATGCTGCCCCTGGAAGGTGGATTATGGATCAACGATGTCATCCTTGGCAACACCATAGGAGCTGATCTTCATAAGAATATCAAATGCATCTTCATCCAACCCCTCTTGGAGCATTTCTATCTACTCATTTTCCTCATTACTTCATTCCTGACTCCTCTCCAAAGCTCCTAATCTAGTTCTTAGTTGTAAGTAATCATTGTAATTTGTCATTATTCACTTAAGTCCACTCTAGCATGGTGGATTGATAAAAGTCCCTTTTGATTGCCTAAAAAGGGGGCTGATTTTCTCACATCCTAGTCTCAAGATAAAGAGTCACAGGTTGTAATGCACATATATGAAGGGTCATGTGGGGGTAGATGAAGTGCCGTTGAGCTTGAAAAACTATAAAAGGAGATGATCCCCTCATTGTAAAGAGATGGTCCAATTCTTGTTTACTAGCTCCCATATTATCTACAAGGAATAAGTGCATCAAATTATTCAGATGGCCTTAGCCTCTAAAAATTTGGTATCTCCATCTTGCACTTCATACTATGATCAATTGTAATTGTACAATATAATGCAAGATAACGTATTTATGTTGGTTTTATTTTGTTCCTCTTAGGCTTGCCATAGTTTCTTCTCAGTCTAGAATGCATGAGTAACTAAGACTTGATTTTATGTTGGCAAACTACTGTATATGTTATAAATTTAGGTAGTTAAAATCCCTTCTCATATTTTCTCTCCTCACCTTTCTCCCTCAAAATCCCTCCCTTACTAGTGTCCACGACAAGCACTTTTCCACAGGTAGTATTCCTATGTGATCCCTAGTTGTAAGGCAAACCCGTATAACCTAGAGTAGCGTATATATGCTTCCTTGTTTTCAATAAATGGATCTGCCCCATTCAAATAAAGGGACATAGTCCCAAAGACATTGGTGAAATCCTGATCAATTTTTCCTTGCGAAAAATTATTTTACCGACAGCTGTATGGAAATCACTCTCAATCACCATGGGGCATATTTAACATATATGAAACCTCAATATATGAACCTAAAAAATTAAAAAAAATACAAAAAATCTAAAAATATGGACAGAAATTGTTGAAAGTTCAAATGGCCCTATCTAAAAAAGCAGTGAACAAGAGTCTTCCTTGCAGTTGAATCCAATCTGTTCCCAGTTGAACTATTGGTGAAAAATCAGTGTTTTTCCAGCCTTGACTCGATAGTCGAGGAAAAGAGGAAACCTTGATCCTCAGTTTTTGAAGAAATCCAAGACAACAAGAGTAAGTCAGAAATTCTCGTCACCAGGGAAATGGGCCATGTTCGTGACTTCTCACATTGCTATCTCAAGTGGTGTTGAAGATCCCAATCACACTCCTCTAGTTAATCCATCTCTGGTTTTTGTAAGATTCACCAAATATGTTAAGGGACACTGGGAAAATTCACCGGATCTTGAACTGAGTACATTATAGGAAGTAGGTCCCAGTCTTGGAAGAAAAAGAAAAAGTAGAAGTATGGACTAGAAGTAAAAATTGAAGTTACCTTAATAGAAAGTGCCTCCACAAGAGCTTGGGTCGCCATGGGGTATGAAACATAGGTCCACTCTCCCTACCACTCCACCTATCCATCGGAATTACCAAGGGGATCTTGTAAGTATTTGGTAACCTAAAATTAGCCAGGCACCAACATGCATCTCCTAGATGAAACACGGTAACAACAATTCATCACAACATGTGGAGTGTTAGGAGTACGAACATGAAGATGTATCAGTAAGATTGTCTTGTAGCAATCTCTATAAGAAAAAGTAGGTAGAATGGTTTTAGGTCTCATTACCATGCCGTTATTTCTACCATTTTTAAATTTTTTGGGAAGACATCAAAACTATATTTGAAGAAAGGTTGGAAATCGTACTAAATATTTCTGGAAGACGTCTCCTATGTTTCCTCAGCTGGTTTCCCCCGAAAAATGAGTTTAATGAAAGATTTATGAGGTGACTCTGCCACCCTCGCTAGGCATATGTCCTGGCTTAAGAGTGGTACCCTTTGAAGCTATTTTCCCGCCGAATTAGACAACATGGCAAAAATATTCTTCATCAATGCTATATCATTCATGAGGACTAGGATTCATCCTCCAAAGAGTTCAACCAAGTAAATATTGGACCATGCTCAAGACAATTTCCATTAAAGTGGACACGATAGAGTCTACGATCTTCATGTAGTGAGAAGATTCAAACTTGAATCACACTTTAAAAAAGGATAAGGTCCAAAATCCCATTAGATTGCAGAGTATTGACTCATATGTCTACTAGAAATATGTGCCACCTTATGTTGGTGAGGGGACTTGAAACTTTGTTATAGTCAAGGGAGGCTATCCATGATAATGAATTCACCCCCATCAAAATAATAACAAAAATTGGATATTGTAGGAGCACGGGCCAAAGGCTTTCCTTGGAGGATCCACCTGATTCGAACACAAGTCTTGTTATGAACTGTATTCTAATATTGAATTACTTGACACCAACACCAAAGTGACCTCTATAGTGATGTCCTAGAGATTTGAAGAAGTAGAGTTATGATCTTATGAATGTCCCAATTTCCTATGAACTTGATTAGTGAGTCAGATGAAGAAGATGACGATGAGGATGGCATCAAAGTTTCTCATGTGTAGTATTCACCCACTGGAAAGTACAGAATGAACACAGGATTACTTAATTCCTCTACTACTCCTAAAAATAAGAAGAAAGAAGACTCATATAGACACTATCGGTTGACTCTACAAAAAAAATAATAAGTCGAGGATCTCCACTGCACCATTTGGTCAACATGGAGTCTACAGTTAGAAAAACTAGATAGAGTGCACAAGTAAGAGGCCATCCCTCGCTCGCTTTCAAGCTACAAAGTCCCCTAATTTTCCTTATAATCTTAATTTTGTTCCTACAAAATCTAGTCCTTCCAAATCTTCTAGTCCACCTGTAAAATCATCCACCTTGAATCTCTTACACAATCTTACACATGCCATATCTTGGGAAGGGTGTGTTAGAAGTTTTTTTGAGTGCAGTAAAAAGGAGAAAATTTATTGCCATTCTAAGCGCTATATTGCATTTCACTTTACATGCACATGTTATAAAACTAGTTTAGTGCAATGAGTGGTTGTTGTGAATCTCATTGCATGGCCTTTGTTTCCTACCTAACACCTAGAAAATTCATGTACCGCATTCTGGTATGGCTACTAGGGCCAATTTGCACATCTCATTACCCACTATTGAGAAATGCTTGACTTGCAATGGGGGCAGTACATCGAATACCTGATCAAGAATGATTTTTCCTTTATGTTATCATTCCCTTCATGAATTGGAAGAAATTACTGCAACTTATGATAAATAATTGTATGCTAGATTGCAAGTGCTAAGTGTAAAAATGTAATATCCTCCTCTAGTTGATCCATAGGGATCCACAATGACTCTACTTTATCAGATCAGTCAACCATGAAGAAGGAAAAATAATACATGGAGGTTCTGTCTTTATAGGAACAGGACCGCCACCTCATGATGTAGAGTGGCGGTTACAGAACATGCTGCCCAACCAGGGTAGTGGTCCTGGGACCATCAATCTACATTGGGTGGCGGTCCTAGCTCGTTCAGACAGAAAAATAAAAACATGAAACAAATAGCCTCAAAATTTGAAAGGTTGTTCGTGTCTCTTCTCCTCCATGACCTTTCCCATTATCTAGTGCATGGGAGGACATGAGAAAGGCTATAAATACATGTTTGTAGAAGAGAACAAGATCATCGAAGAATGAAAGCAAGTGAGCAAGAAGTTCTTAGTGCTAGAATTGTGTTTTGTAGAAGAAAGGAGTGTTGAGACAGAGCAAACAAGTAATTGGGAGGAAAGTGTGAGATATTATCTACTTCTCTTTCATACTTCTTGTAAATTCTGTACTTATTATTTTGAATTAGCCAATAAAAGTGGGAAGAAAGAGCAATTTCCCTTCCCGACTGGTTTTTCCTCCTCTGAGAGGTTTCCAGGATAAAACTTGTTGATGTTTATGAGTTTATATTCTTTCCTTTCCTACAATTGTGGATTCTAAGCATAAGCAAAAATTCATTCACTAGCTATCTCTGTCATTTTCTAATAGAAAGTAGAACAACAACGTTAATTTTTGATTTTGTGGATAATTCCAAAGTTGAAGAGTTTACAGATCATTTTGGTATTAGAGATAACAAGTATCTTAGGAATTGTGGTATTCGTTTTTGGATTTGTATGACAGTGATGAGATCTAAAGGTGAAGAGGCTTTACCTTGACCGATCAAACAGAAATTTCTACAAGGAAGTGGAAACAGAGAATTTGGGGACAAATGGAGGAAGAGAACTTGGTATTGTAGAATCGAGATGTTGGAGACCATGATGGATAAGATGTTTAGAAGGCAAGAAGAACTTGCAGATTTGTAGAAGATTTAACTTCTGTCAAGCAAGACTCCATGGAATCAGTGGTTCGAGGCTTAGCTGAAAATTTTGGCATAGGGAGGAGCCACCATGAGGAATATTGTGGGGAAGAGCATCAAAAGAAGATACTTCAAACGCAAGAGAAAAGGTAAAAACTGATCATACTCCTTTTAAAGTTGAGATGAAAGTTGAGATTAAAAGCTTTGAAGGACAAGTAGATGCAGAGTTTCTTGATAAATGGTTAAAACTAATTAGAAGTCTACTTTAGCATTGGAGATAATTCACTAAGGCACAAGGATCACCTTTGAATGTCTCAAAATCGAGGGACATGATCTCAGTTTGGTGGGAAACCCATCTAAACACTTGTGAAAAGAATAAGTGTCCTATTGATGAAATCTTGAAGCTAATGTCGTACCAATTTAAACAATTACTTAGAGCTAATTTTATTCTATTGGCCATAAGACTAACCAAATGATTAAATGGCAGTATTTTAGACAAGGCAGTGGTCAAAGTGTGTAGGAGTATTCTACGGAGTTTTAGAGGCAGGCCATGCATGCTGAACATGGACTTAGAGGATGAGGATATTATGAATAACTACATGGGAGGACTTCACCCTCACCTTCATGAATAAAATTCATCTCCACAAAGCCCAAATATCTCAATGAGGTATGTGTCCAAAGGATACTATGCTAGATGAAAAAGATCTATAAGGAGAAGTAGAGCCAAGGGTAAATAGTCAAAAAATCAGTAGAAAAAAGAGTATGGGAAAACAAGTAACAAGAGTAAGTGGAAAGGGAAAGGTAAACAAGCTGCCACTACTTTAAATACTTATAAAGATCCCAAGAATTTTTACAAGAACTGTGATATCAATGGTCATACTGACGCTACATGTTGGAAGTTGCATCGGATGTTACATCCAAAGAACCAAACCAAGGACTCAAAGAAGTCCATGACAGCTATAAAAATAGAAGGGGAGGTGGAAATCGAAGATGACTCTGATGTAGACGAAAGGCTTGGATGCATGGCCACCAACATGGATAGCCAGGAAGAGGAGATGAGTAGACTATTCCAGATCAAAATCCAGATCAAGAGAACTAAGGTAAATGCTTTGGTTGATACCAGTTCTCAGTCTAACTTGATTTATGAAGTAGTTGTAAAGAAGCTTGGTCTTGAGACATACGAGCATCCACACCCTTATCCTTTGGGTTGGGTGAAGAAGGGTGTTGAAATTTAGGTAACAAGAAGATGTAAGGTCAAGTTTGGGATAAATTCCTAGTATATTGATGTTTTGGAAGTTGACGTTATTCCACTTGATGCTTTTGATGTTGTATTTGGGAGTCCTTACTTGTATATCAGGGATGCTATATTTATGAGAAGGGAAAACTGATATAGATGGGTCAAGGATGGGATCAGCTACAACATCCGGGCACACCAATGTAAGACATAGGTTACTATGGTGAGTGCTAACCAAGCAAAATGACTTATTCAGGAAAATCATAATCAGTTTTGTTTACTTTTGTTAAAGGATAAACAAGATGGGGTAGAAGTTTCAGAGATTTCTAACCAGGGAAAGCATGATTTGGATAGTATTATTCAATATTTTCAGGAATTATTTCAGGCTCCCAGTGGGTTACCACCAAAATGGGAAGTAGAGCATGAGATTCAACTATTGCCAGAGTCCCCTCTACTGAACATCAGGTTGTATAGGAAATCCTTGCTTGAGAGTACTGAAGTAAAGAAACAACTCCAGGAACTACTAGACTAAGGGGTGATACGTCTGAGCACCTCACCATGCGGTTCACCTATTGTGATGGTGCCAAAGAAGGATGGTTCTTGGAGAATGTGCATCGACTACCGCACTTTGAACAAGATCACCATAAAGAACAAATATCCACTTCCCCGCATAGATGATCTCTTGGAAAAGCTTCAACATGCCAAATTTTTCACGAAGTTGGATCTCAAGTCAGGTTATCACCAAGTTAGAATGAAGGAGGAGGATATATGGAAGACTACCTTCAAGACAAAACAGGGTTTGTATGAATGGTTAGTACTTCCTTTTGGGTTATGCAATGCACCTGCTACATTTATGATATTGATGAATGATTTATTGCAGGATTTCATAGATTCATGTGTCATTGTATATCTAGATGATATCTTGATTTTTAGTGCCACATGGGAAGAACATCTAACTCATTTACAACAAGTCTTGCAAGTTCTCAGGGAGAAACAACTACTTTGTAATATGAAGAAATGTGAATTTTCCAAATAGTCACTTGTCTATCTTGGGCACATGGTTAGAGGAGGAGAGCTACGAGTGGATCCAAAGAAGGTGGAAGCCATCACTAATTGGCCAACACCAACAAGAGCCAAAAAGACTAGGATTTTTGTGGGAGTAGTACAATACATGTGGAAGTTCATTATGGGCTTCTCCATGATTGCAACACCTCTACACATAGTGGCTGCAAAGAGTAAGGGTTTTGACTGGGGTAAGGAACAAGACAAATCCTTTGAGTTATTGAAATACAAGATTAGTCATGCTCCAATACTTTCTCTTCCTAGTTTGCAGTAACCTTTTGAAGTAGAGACAGATGTCAATTGATTATGCTATGGGTGAAGTGTTGCTTCAAGGAGGTAAACCCGTATGCTATCATTCTGAAACTTTCACTTCAACAGTTAAAGGATATTCAGTATATGATAAGGAAATGTATGCACTAGTTCAGGCAATTAAAAAATGGAAGCATTATTTGTTGGGTAAAGAAACTATTGTGCACACTGACCACAAACCTCTCCAGTATTTGCAAGCATAGTCTAAATTGCAGCAGGAAAGGCACTACAAATGGATGGGGTTCCTTCAGCAGTTCCATCTGGTGATCAAATACAAGAAGGGTAGTACAAATTTGGTGGCAGACATGTTGTCTAGGCCACCCACATAGGATAAGTTATCCTACTGTTTGGCCACTATCTCTCAGATCGAGCCCTTCACGAAGGAAGCTTACGGAGAGGCATATGCCCAGGACAAAGACTTTGGGGTGACATTTCAGAAGTTGTAGTCCCAAGGGACTGAAAGGATAGGGATTGAAGATTGTTATCTCAAGGACGGGATGCTCTACCGATGGGGGAAACTTTGTGTGCCTAAAGAAGAAAAACTTCTATTGATGAGGGAAGCACATACCTCAAAAGTAGCAGGACATTTTGGTGTTGGTAAGACCCTAGCCCACTTGCAAAGGTACGTGTATTGGCCCAATATGCAAGAAGAAGTATCAAAATTTATACGTGGATGTAAACTTTGTTGTACTAGCAAGCCTAAGACTAGGAAGGAGGGTTTGTATATGCCTTTACCAGTACCTACTCGTCTGTGGGAGGACATTTCTATGGATTTTGTAGGAGGATTACCTATGTCTAAACATGGCCATGACTATCTCTATGTTGTTGTTGATAGATTCAGTAAGATGTGTATTCTTATGGCATGTAAAAAGAAAATAAAAGCACATGAGGCCAACAGATCTTTTCTTTGCTAATGTATGGGTGCATTTTGGTTTGCCAAAGTCTATTGTTTCTGACAGGGATTCCAGGTTCTTGGGGAAGTTTTGGACTACTTTGTGGGACAATATGGATACCAGGTTACAGAGGAGCACAAATTTCCATCCACATACATATGGATAAACAGAGGTAGTGAACATGACTTTGGTATAGTTAATCAGAGGGTATAACAACAAATACCCAAGGACTTGGGATGAGTCCTTAGCCTACATTCAACATTCCTATAACCGGGCAGTACACACATCCACTATGAAGTCACCATTTGAAGCATGCTTGGGATATCTACCTACAAATCTGCTGGACATATACAGTTGGGCAGTAGGATGAGAAGGAGGACACAAGACACAGAGGTGACTAGAGCAAACAAATTCATTGAGAGGATCCGAAAAATCCATCTCAAAGTCAAAGAATAGCTAGAGAAATCTCAAGCCAAGTACAAAGCTAGGCATGATCAGCATAGGAGGGAACATAAGCTTCATGTTGGAGATAGAGTTTGGCTTTACTTGAGCAAGGAGAGACTACAAGGTCAAACACAAAAGCTCAAGCCACTACGATATGGACCCTTCACCATATTGGAGTAGGTTGGAGAAAATGCTTTTTGACTTGATTTTCCATCATTTATGAGGATGTACTCTGTAGTAAACTGTGAGAACTTACACCTATATGAGCCATCCATGCTAGATGAAGATGAAGAACTACAGTTGCTACCTTCCATTGAGGATTGCATCTTGGACTCATGAGGTGAATTGGAGGAGGATGTAGTGCTACAACAGAAGGTCAGAGAGACTAGGAGAGGTCCGTAAGAGTCTTGGCAGATTAGACTGAAAGGAAAGACACCAAGGCAGGCCCGGTGGTACTCAAAGGAGCAAGTGAGGGAATTATTTCCTCATCTACTCCCCCACTAAGATTTTGTGGGACCAAAAGCCTCCTAAGAAGGGGAGGTGTGATCCATAGGGATCCAAAATGACTCTACTTCATCAGATTAGTCAACATGAAGAAGGAAAAATAAATACGGAGGTTCTATCTTTATAGTAATAGGACCGACCACTTTGTGTAAGGTGGAAGTTATAGAACTGCTGCCCCAACCAGGGCGGATGGTCCTGAGACCGCCGGTCTGCATTAGGCGGTGGTCCTGGCTCTTTCAGACAAAAAATAAAAATATGAAATGAACAAGCCTCATCAATTTTAAAGGTTTGTTCATGTCTCTTCTCCTCCATGACCTTTCCCATTCTCCAGTGCACATGAGGACATGAGAAAGGCTATAAATACATGTTTGTAGAAGAGAATAAGATCATCGAAGCATGAAAGCAAGTGAGCAAGAAGTTCTTAGTGCTAGAATTGTGTTTTGTAGAAGAAAGGAGTGTTGAGAAAGAGCAAGCAAGTAATTGGGAGGAAGTGTGAGATTTTATCTACTTCTCTTTCATACTAATTGTAAATTTTTATACTTATCTTTTTGAATTGGCCAATAAAAGTGGGAAGAAAGAGCAATTGCCCTTCCCGACTGGTTTTTCCTCCTCTAGAGGTTTCTAGGATACAAAATGTTAGTGTTTTGTGAGTTTATATTCTTTTCTTTCCTGCAATTGTGGATTCTAAGCATAAGTAAAATTCATTCACTAGCTATCTTTGTCATTTTCTAATAGAAAGTAGAACAACAACGTTAATTTGTGATACAGTCTTCTTGTAAGGAATAAGATGTGCCGTTTTTGTAAATTTGTCAACCACAACAAATATTGTCGTTACCTCTTTGTTTAATCGAAAATACAAGAACAAAATTCATAGTTAGCTCTACCCATGGTCCTTCTGGTGTAGGTCATAGTTTATAAAAACCTGTATTCCTACTTGTTTCAGTTTCCTTTGGAAACTGGCATACTCTGCATCTCTCCACAAATTTGTTGACATTTATAGCCATTCCCAACTACAATATCTTTCCTCTAGCACTGCTAGGGTCTTATCTCTTCCAAAGGGACCTCCTAATCTGCCACCATGTAATTCCTTGATCAAGTTCCCCCTTATTGATTGTATCAGGATGCAACTTTCGTCTTTTGAACAAAAACCTTATTTGTATGATATAATCCACAAATAGGCTCCTATTTCCTACCCATAGCCCAGCGCAAGATTTCCAAACTTCTATGAAGTTTACATCTTCTTCATAGAATTCTCATAGAATCTCAAGTCCAATAATTTCTGCAGACAAAGCATTCACCAACACAACTCTCTTCAAGGTATCAACTACCTCATCTGATTGACTATCTATGCTCGAGCACAAAGTGTTAACTTTGTAAGTACTCAATCCACTTTATATGCCTTAGGGTTAGCTTAGTCTGATTATTTATAAATGCCAAGGCTTGATGATCCATATTGAACCAGATTGGGTTGAGAATCCGGTGGACAACAAACTAAATTGCAGAAACTTAATGTGTGTTATAGTGGGAAGTAATTTAATTACAACAATTGTAGCATAAAATAATAATGCAGAACTGTAGCAAAAGCCATGAATAAATGGTGATAAAATATGTGCAGAAACAAAATATGAGTAAAAGAATTTACTGCTTCATTGATATGAGAGGTACATACAACTATCTCAGAGGAGATGTGCGCTATTTGTCCAGCGCTATTACACATGAAAGACAGCAATATCCAAGAAGAGACGTGAAGCTACCACTCTCTATTCAACATATTACAAAGTGGTAGCAATCTTTGTGAATAGATGAGAAGCTGCAAGGCTTTGTCTTCTTACAATTCCTTTCCAGTTCACTATTTTTATGATTCGATTGGTATCTCCTTTATAGCTATTTTTAGCAGGAAATGGACGATCTAAAAGATGAATATGAAGTTATTTGACTCAGAATGTGAAGAGTCGCGTGACAAGTATTCTCTTAAGAAGTTGAGAGGTTTAGTTGTGATTAGAAACTCACAAAAATACAATGTCCCTATTTTAGGTATTTTTATACGTTTTTGTATTTTGCAGTTTTAGGCCTTTTAGAGCATTTTCAGACCCTAAATTTTAACATGATGCCTTAAATAGCTTCTGAAAGCATGTATATAGTGCATCTAAATTAGTTCACTTGATGAGCTTTCCAACACATGTTACGGTTTGCAATTTCGATCAATGGGCTAGGGGATATGACCCTGACATAGGTGAGATCCTTGTGATATACTAGTTTTTCTGGTATTCTGCCCAAAAGACCATTTGGAACTGCCACCTGAATCACTTATACAACACAAAACTCCTTGGGCAATAGATAATACCTCCATTTCTTCAATGCTGAAGTATATAGCATAGAATTCTTGGTCATACACTTAATATTTTCGTTTTGAATTCATTCAACTTCTCACTGAAATATGCGATTGGTCTTCCCTCTTGACTTAATATTGTACCAATTGATGTGCTACTTGCGTTACAATCAATTTGGAACACTTTACTGAAATCTAGTAAGGCTAACACATGCTTCTCTATGACCTTGTTCAATAGCTCAAAACAATTTGCAGCTGGGATGTTCAGCTAAACAGTCCCCTCGTCATGCATGGAGTCAATGGTGCACAGCTCCCACTAAAATATCTTATAAACTTCCTAAACTTGCTAAATCATGAAAAATTCTTACCTCAATGGCATTCTTGGTGCAGGCCATTGCAATATCCCCTGGACCTTCTATGGGCACATCTTCAATCCTTGTTGTGAAATCACAAAGCCTAAATATATCATTTCTTCCTTCATGATTGCACACTTCTTATTTATTTAGCATCTTTTCCTCACTCAGCTTCTCTAAAACCTGTTTGAGATGCATCAAATGTATCTTGTTTGTCCTATTGAAAATCAGTATGGCATCTAGGTATACTACAACGAATTTCCCAAGAAATGGCCTCAACACTTCATTTATCAATCTCATAAATGTATTACGGGCACTGCTTAACCCAAATGACATGACTAACCATTCATGTAATCCTTCCTCGGCCTTGAATGGAGTCTTCCACTCATCTCCCGTTTATAACCTGAGATGAAGGTAACCACTCTTCAAATCAATCTTGTGGAAGTACTTTGCTTCACTTAAGCAATCTAACAAGACACCCATCCTTGGAAATGGGAATCAATGCTCGATGATGATTTTGTTTATAGCTCTTGAATCTATACACATTCTTCATTCTCCAACCTTCTTTGGTGTAGGCACTGCTGGAACTACACAGGGACTTTTAATCTCTTCTATCTGATCTCTAACAAACAATTTTTGAACTTGCTTATTTAATTCTTGGCTCAAAGGCGGATTCAATCTATGCGGGGCCTTGTTTGGTGAACTTGCTCAAGGCATCAATCCTTCCTTGGTCTTGGACAGAGTCTTCCACTCATCTCCTGTTTTTAACCTGAGATGCAGGTTACCACTTTTCAAATCTATCTTGTAGAAGTACTTTGCTTTGCTCAAACAATCTAACAAGACACACATCCTTGGAAATGGGAATCAATACTCAATGGCAATCTTGTTTATAGCTCTTGAATCTATACACATTCTTCATTCTCCATCCTTCTTTGGTGTAGGCACTGTTGGAACAACACAAGGACTTTAGATCTCTCTTATCTGACCTCTATCCAATAGTTTTTGAACTTGCTTGTTTAATTCTCGGCTTGTAGGCAGTTTCAATCTATGAGGGGCATTGTTTGGAGAACTCTCTCAAGGCATCAAATCCACGTCATGAGAAATTTTTCTCATAGGCAGTAACCCACTTGGTAAGTCACTTGACACTCTCTCCTCATACTTTTTCAACAAATCTGCCACTTTGGCATTTCTTGCTCTTTTACTTCTTGTTCTGGATTGGAAAAGACAACAAAACATATCTGTTTTCTTTACTATTTTCATAAATTCTTTGGCCAAAAGAAACATCACCGAGCTACTTCTTCTTCCTTCACTGGAAACAATTCAAACTTCTTATCATCCTGGGTAATGTGGAACATATTTTTCCTCCCATCATGTATTGCCATGATCCATCCAACAGGATGTGCTAAATATCCATTGATATTATATCACACCATACTTCATTGTAGTAGCTTCCAATGTGGAAGTTAACTTTACATTGTTTTGTCTCCGTTACTTGACCTTTCTGCAACTAAGACTCCATGAATGGACTAGGATGAGAATCAGGCTTCAATCTGAACTTCTCCACCACTATGAGTGGAAATTAGATTATCGGTGCTACCCATATCTTTAATCAACTTGCAACACTCATCTCTAGCTTTGTACTATTAAAAAATACTTCTTTTTTCCTAGGGGCCATACTTGTTCTTATCAGTCTTTAACAAGACTTTGCATAACATTGAATTCTCTCTGCGCACTGACTCTGTAGGAGCACTCTCTTCTTCCTCTGCTTGTGCTACATGTACTCTGTTTTCACCACTTCTGTTTTCGTTGTCTACTTTAGGGCATTCATATGCTCTATGCCCATGCTGGCAACACTTGAAATAAGTGCCATTTAATTCTCTACCACATCCTCTTTTTTAATATCCTTTTCCTCTATAGAAATTGTAACCCACATCTATGGTTTTGTTGTGAGGAACAAGCTTCTTTCTTTTCCTTCTTTGCATAAGTCTTGTCTCTTCCATGGGAGTGTCTTCCCCATTTTGTTGTCTTTTAGACAACTATTCTTTAGCTTTAAAAGCACATTGATAGGCGGCTTCTATGAAAGACAATTTTACAATAGCAAACTTGTTTTGTATGGACAAGTGGAGACATTTTACATAGATCTTTTCTTTATCATCTTCTACATGAGCTGCTCTCGTATGGTCAGCATGCAAAAAATGCTTTGTCTAATCTTTTACAGTCGCATCTTTTCCCTTCAAATTCTGCAGCTTCTTGAACAAACTTAGGTGATAATTAGAAGGCAAAAACGTACCTTTCAACTTAGCATTAATTTATCACAAGACATAATTATAGTTTTACTGCTTTTTACCCTTTCCAACCGCACATGATCTCACCATAAGGATGCATGTCCTTTCAGTTTTGTGTCGGGAAACTTAACTCTCTTGAGGTCATCATTTTACTCAAATCAAAGTATTTCTCCAATTCTGAGATCCAATCTATCAACTCTTCTGGATTCAAACTTCTTGAGTAACCAGGGTTAGCCAAATTTGGCTTGCTTCCTATTTTCATGATATCTTTGAAGATTCTAACCTCCAGTTTCTTATACAACTCTTGTTGGTCAACTTTTGGAGCTTCTTCGTCATCCTCATCTGCGTCAACAACAACTTTTCTTTGAGCAGATTCCATTGCATCCAATCTAGCTTGCATTCCACTCAAAACTTCTACCAAATCTGCAACTGTGTTCATCCTCCTCTTTTAAGAAGCATTCCTTTGTGTGCCATCTTGTTCTCTTCACAACTTTTAACTACACAGGACTCCTCTCAACTTGCTTTCAACTCTAAAAAAGGCAGGATTCAACTTGGGTGTGATACTAGATGAGGGTGAGGTGGGTTGTGGGTCAAATGAGTGATTGATAACTTATCACTGGATACCATGGAAAACACATAATGGCCACACAATGATACTTAATTCATTCTTCAAAATATGGAGACTTTAATTTCGTAGACAATCTTTCAGCTGGATCAATGCAGCTTGCATGCCGACTTCTTGCACAACTTGGCCAATCCAGGCCTTCTTTGATATCCTACAATGGTGCACACCTACATCTCCTGCCCCTGCTCACTATTAGTTACAAACCTTTTATTCTGGAGTACTATTACCATAACCCAAACTATTAACTTATTCCTATTAGAATCCCTTTTGTTGAACCCTCTTTTTCTTTTCGAATCTTATATCGGGAACAATCTTACACGCCATATCCTGGAAAGGGTATGCTACAAGAACTTGCTGAAGTCAGGGAATTCGGTTTGCCTTTTAGTGCTAGTTTCTTGCATTACAGAACTAGTTCATAAGAAATGAGTGACTGATGCAAATCTTGTTGCATGGCTTTTGATTCCTTCCGTATTTTGAGATTCCTGACACATTATTATCCTACACGGCCAACACTTTGGCGGAACATCGATCAAATTTTCTTGCTAAGAAATGCCTCCAAGAAATGGTTATTGACATTACTATGATCTTTGACATATTCTTTGTCATGATGTATTTCTGCACATCACACTGATACTAGCTGCAGGATTATGCAGCGAAATTTGCCATTAGTGTGCCTTATGCAGCGAAAACCACTTCAGCATGCTTCTGCTGCATAAGGTGTCAAAATGTTGCAAAGCTGGTTGATATGCTTTGGGACAATGAGGATGTGCCATTTTGATGTTGGATTGCTACTTATTGCAACTTCTCGATGGCCTTTGCTACGACCTACACACAGCTGAAGGATTTTACTTGTTGGAACCTAAACTGTGAACTTTTCAAGTTGGCAAAATAGGCTTGTGAAGCTAGTACAGGCTTGTGAAGCTACCTGGGCTTGCAAAGCTCCCCGAGCATGCGAAGCCCTCTAGGTTTGTGAAGTTCTCTTAAGCTTGTGAAGCTCCATGGGATTGCAAAACTCTCTGGGCCTGCAAATCTTGCATAGTTTTGTGAAGCTTATTAGTCTTCTGAAGCTCCAATTTCAACTGCAAAGCTTGTGAAGCTCAGAAATGCGTTGCAAGCTTGAATTAAGCCTTGTGAAGAGCGAATTTGTGCATTTTGTGTTGTTGTCTTTGCCCTAAGACACTTAATTCTTCTAATGATGATCAATTCCACTCCACATGCAGGATAGCTTGAGATCTATGGATGCTCCTGCATCAACACCTCAACCCCTCTGACAGTTTTTAACTTTGAATGATTTTGTAAAATTTAATGTTTTATATGGCATGCTTATTATCAGAAGTGGCTGCGTTTTAGGGTATTGTGTGAAATTGGTGTTTGCATTATAATTTGGTAAAGCCCGTCTTTAATCAAGAATTTTATCAAGTGTGCATCTTAGCATAAAATGGGCCTTAAATTCATTTCTTAAAATGCACATCTTAATAAGTGATGCTTACACTCTTTTTCTTATATTGAATCTCGCATATTAAATATCCATATGGCTAGTTTTTAAAATACTTGCAATTTGTAAGTTCTGATACCACTTCTGTCGATTGTTTTATTTCAACCAACAAGTAAAGTTACCAAAGAATGCAACCTTTGCATACACCATGCTTAGGAGAAACAGTGGGCAAACCTTGAACTACGCACACTTTAACAAACTTGACATACATTGAAGCATCAATCTTATGGCACTAGTAGCAATTAAGCAAACTGCAATGCTATATCAAAGCTGAATGACGGCAACGAGTTATTATAAAATATACATAGTGGAATTGTAAGAACACAGAGAAGAGAGCAAACACTCGAAATAAGGTGGATATCAGCATATCTGAGTAATCAAATAACGCTCAAGAGTATTTACATGAATCCAAGAGACACACAGAGAGAGAAAGTGTTCTCAATCTATAGAATTTTACATTAGGTATGCACAAGGACAAGAAGATTCCATAAGCATGCATGGTAACAAATGGGAGATTCCACCAAACATTCACAAGCACAAGTACAAGGATATAAATATATAGAATTTTACATTAGGTATGCACAAGTACACAAGGATTCCATAAGCATGCATGGTAACAAATGGAAGATTCCATATAACATTCGTAAGCACAAGTACACTGATATATATATATATATATATATATAGCACATTCACAAATAAGGTAAAAGGAAAAAAGATAATATATGTACAGCAAAGAAAAAACTAATACACATGGTAAGCTATTCTATTAAATATTATCAACAACAGCAAACTATATATATTATGCAATACATGAATTTATATTTTGATTGAGATTACAAACGACACTATATTCAATGAGAAACTCTTCTACTAGGTCCATTGATTGGATTGTGCACAGTTTACCAATGAATGGGCTCAATGCACCTGACATGGTAACTTCATAATGACGAAAAATACCTCTCTATGCTACTGAATACCTTGCTGGCTCGAACTGGATAAAACACCGCAAATGCCAAAAATATGAGCATTGGGATAAAAAACCAATGAGAAATGCACTTATATATGTTTATGGCCTAAGCTAGATTAAGGTCCCCCTATTGACACTTATCAAATCAAGGGGACCTGATTTCCTTAAATGTTTGCTGGCCACATAGCATGCACCATTTTTCTTGGCCTCATTCAGATCAAGGTAAACATAAGTTTCTTTTTAGCAAGGTTTAATGCTTTTGAGCGACATATCCTCACATTCATTTAACATGATGCCTAGGATAATTGAACCTAAGTGGAGCTGGAAACAATGCTCCCATTTAACCAATTGCTACATCTCATTGGCTGTAAACATTTGCTTTATAAAGAAATTGCAACAAAATATTTCTTCCCTTTGTCTCAAAACCCATTAGCTTTAAAGTATAGATTTCCACCTCATATAGGGCTCACACAATCATTCAATAAGAAGATTCCAAGGCAACAAAAAAACACCTTGAAGGTAAGTGCCAAAAATTCTTGGGGTAAGGGTGCTCGACCTCGAGGGGGTCAAAATAAAACATAATATCTATGGTCCACCCAAAGGCCCTAGGTACTGTAACCAAATTTTCCTTGAGTATGCATTTGTTAGAAGTACAATGGACTGAGAGGGGGGGGGGTGAATCAGTCCTTCAAAACTTTAACTTCAATTACCATGTATTAACATTCATCATTCAATTAGCCATTCATCATACATAACCATAAATGAGCATATTAGATGGTGTTAACCATTTACAAGATCACAACACAAGAGAGAGTACACAAGACACCAAATATAAGTGGGAAACCCTCACGGGGAAGAAAACTTATTGAAAACCATTGCTTATATTACTTAAAACAAGGACTTGCAAGAATATTACACATCCTACAAGATTTGTTTAGTGAGACACCAAACCCACAAGGAGCACCAACCCCTAAACCCTTGTTAATATTACTTACAACAAAGGACTCCTATGAATATGATTCATTATAAGAGATTTTGCAGAAGAGTGACCACTGAAAATGAGCGGATTCCATAGCTGATTGTGATCTAAGTTCAACTCACACACACATCAAACCCTCTTCAACTTCTCTCCTTCAAATTGTTCTATTCTTCTTCCTCTTGGGCTGATTGTATCAATTTTCCTTTGCATGACTGATCCTCAAACTTCTTTAGGTCTTCAAACACATCCTCAGCTCTATTTTGATGCCCTTGATCCACTATTTTTCTCTCACCTAGGTCGCATTTTCCCCTCACATAACTAGTTCAAATTTGAACCAAAATATGCTCTTTATATACTTCTCAACTCAAAAACATAACATAGGTTGGTCCAGACCAAAGAGCTCGATTATTACAACTCAAAAATATAACATTACATTCATACAAACTCATAACATGGACCCATGTAGTTCGGCCATGCACCAAGACAACCAAACAAGCCAAAATATGGCTTAAAACCCCATCACCAGGCTCATCAAGGACCTCCAAACTCATCACCATGATTAGTCAAGCCTCCAAAGGCCTCAAACATGTCAAATACATCATAACAACATCATTCCTGCTCACACAATACTTTGCACCAATCATTTTCTTCATAACTCTATCAAGTAAGATCATTTCCTACTCAAAACAGCTGCTTCCAGGAATCAGTCTTCACCTAACATGCCCAAGATCACACCAGAACACCTCAACTATGCCATGTAACCACTCATTGGAAAGCTACTAATATGTAGAACACATCCATGCTTGCTAGACCTCATGTAACGTACAACAAAGCAAACTAAATCGCCAAGAAAACAGTTTTGGAAACTCAATTGGTTTGCATCCTTGCTGTCACTTTCAAGACCTGTAAATGCCTTCACTAAGAACAAAATTCACCCCCTTCACTCTTCATTAGATAACAAGCATCAACTAAGCCAAAACACGAGTTTTCTACATCCATCTTCTAGCCAAAACAATCCTGTCCTGAATAAATCAATCTTGGTCTTCACAAACTGAGCTGGTTCACCTATCAAAACACCTCATCAAGAGACAAACCATATATCATTGGAAAGGTCTCTGAATCTACTTTCCAAAACATCTTACATTTCCTTCCAACTCCAAGTGGAAGGCCTTCAACCAGTGAATCTCTGCAACTGCTTAAAACTATCTTTTCAGGCCCAAAAACCAATCCTCAAAGATATGGCACACATTGCCCTCTAGGACTTCAACCATGTGATGAAACTATAATGGACATGTAATACAATTCCCAATCTTCCATAAATGGTGATTTAGTCAAATACCTGCAATGGACAACTTTGCCACAAACTGAAAATCTCTAGAAACTTGCGTTTTTGAGTGGGGCCCACATATTGGCACAAGCTCTATTATACCTTTCTGGAAACTTGGAAGAATCCTCTGCAACCTCCAATCATAACATTTGCAAAAGGAATCAAAACTGGCTCAGTACAATCAATTTTCTCTAAGTCGCTTTGAGCTAGGGTTTATCTAGGGTTTCAAACCACTTTACCTTCGTAATGATCCTTCATAAAAACTTAGCAATCAAACCACCTCATTCTTTTTGCAAAATCTTCATAGCTGACTTAAAAAACTATGCTAAAGAGCTCAGGTCTCCATTCAAAGCACACAGTCCACAACGAGCATCAGAAGGGCAACTTTTAGCACAAAAACACACTCTTGAAAACCCGGTTTTACCAAAAACTTCATATCTTGCAAAATCTTCTTTACTATGACCTGAAACTTGTCATGAAGCATCATGACAACATCTTCTAATTGCCCATACTCACCACCTAGCTCAAATAGGCATGAAACTCTCTATCTGCAGCGACATATGTGTGTCAACTTAGATTGTTTTCACTGTTTTGCTTATGACAACATCTTCTAATTGCCCATACTCACCACCTAGCTCAAATAGGCACGAAACTCTCTATCCGTAGCGATATACGTGTGTCAACTTAGATTGTTTTTACTGTTTTACTTCCTAAGGACCTCATACATGCACTATACCTTTGAATACTAACGTGATAAGCCCTTTACACTTCATATACAATGTCACCATATTGTTCCCATGCTTAACCATGATTGTCTTTCTTATTTTCTCAAGTCACTATACCAAACCACATGGTCTAGGTCTAGGAATAGGTCTAGAATGATTGCTACAACCCATGATATCACATGAACTGACCTTGATGACCTCTTACAAATTCATTAACACTCGTAACACACCTCTAGGACCATGTATGACCTCATGACACTCTTCATTCAACTTAGGAGGACTCATACTATGACCATGCACAGTGAACCATGCTCCAGAACACCATAGGACTTCACCAAACATGACACTACCAATCAATCTTCATGTTTGACTTTTGACTAACACCTCATGGAGACTCATATGACCCCATAACACCCTTTGCCATCAATGACTTTGACATCAATGACAACACTAAGACACAATGGTCAACAAAATTTTGGTAGCTTGCGTATCAAAATGAATCTAAAGTGGATCCAAAATGAATCCATTTTTTATGTTATGTAGGTTAGTTGCAAATTAAACCAGAAACAAATAGGAAGATTTAAAGAGGATTAGACCTGGATGGAGGAGGAACACACAGGGATCAATGGGGCTCATGGGCGGACAACACAAGAATGAAATGTAAATCAGGTCAAGATTGAGCATGGACAAGATGTGGATGAGATATGAATGTGAACTTGATATAAGAAGGCTAACTTGTTGATTGATTGAATTTAGACGCATAAACATGTCTCTACAAGATTGTCTTTGGCATCATATATTTGAGCTTAAACATTTTGGGCCTGTCTTTTGAATTATGCATATATTTGCCTAATTGTTGTTAGTAAATTGTGTCCAATTTTTTTAATACTTCCATTGGTGTAAATTAATCCAAATCATAAACCTAGATTGGAGGAACTGTTTCGCTTTGAGTTAGTACTTTGTTTGTAACTTTGAGTATTGAAATTAAAATTATGAATCTGTGCTTTAGTGATATTTATTTGGGGATATCTCATGTGTTTTCTATATTGTGGGTACTCAAAACCTTAGAAAACATTTTCTTTGTTGGATCGGATGCCAGATTTTTTTGCATTTTTTGTTTGTTTGTTTAAAAGATAAACAAAAGGCACCAAAATGCTTATGTTACTTCAAATAATCTAAATCACCAGTTATTTTCTTCATCTAAAGTAACTGTAACCCAACTTGTAAACAGAGTAAGGAAGAACCCAAAGTAACAAACCAAGAAGAGAAGCATGAAATTTTAGGAGACTCAAAAAACAACGGGTAGGTTTTCAGCTTGGAAGAAATTACCTAGCAGGAAAAGAGCACTTGCAGGCATTTGGGGAAAATTTTTATCAAAAATCCATAGTATTTTTAAGCCCTGCTTCAAACACCCCTCAAAACACTGAGTGCCATGGCAGAAGAAGACCCAATTTTTGCTATGACAGCTGCAAAGCACAAAAACTATTGACAAGTTTGAGCTGAACTTGACATCAATGTCTGAACAGCGTATAAAGGCACCAAAATTGTAATATCCCTAAAAATTACTTTCTAACAAATCTGGATATTTTTGTTAAGCCCTAGGGCAGCAGTATTAAAATCTGACTTCTATAATAACAGCAATAATCTGATTTTTAATATTAAATGCAGCAAACCATAATTCGTAAAAACACTATTTTATGTATTGAATATGAACCAACTACAATAAAGATACCAGTGTTTGAATACAATAGTATAGAGCTGAACTGGTGGAACACTTGCACCCTGAATTGTCACTGCAACCCCTGAATGGAATTGCCAAGCTCAGATGTGAGGGTTTTCGTCCTCAATTACTGATGTAGAAGCAAAAGCCACTTGCAAACAAATAAAATAATTGATGAATTTCCAAGATGTGTTACAATGAACCCCCAAGTCTGCCTTTCTAATTCTCAAACACTCCAAAGTGGGCTCTCCATCCTAAAAATAAGATTAAACACTATAAATAATGCTTTTTCCACCCCTTATCCTAAAATTAGGATTTACAAAAGCATGCAGCTCCCTTTTCAACTTTGGCCCCCCCTCCTTTATTTATTTATAAAATCTAACAAAGAGCCTAATAATAGAAGTCAACCTTCTATTATTATTTTATTCTAACAATGCTTTTTGAATTAAAGATATAATTTAAGTGTCATTTTCCAATTAAAATATAAAATATCTTTGGACCACTTAAATTAATTTATTTTCCTCTTTCACTTTCCCCTTAGCCTACGGAAAATAATAAAAATAGGCTTCAAGTATCCAAAAGTAATTAATTCCGAAAAGGGGACATTACAAAAATGCTATTGTAACTTCAAATAATCTAAATGACCAGTTATTTTCTTAATCTATAGTAAGTGTAACCCAACCTATAAACAAAAAAGGAAGAACCCAATGTAACAAACCAAGAACAGAAGCATGCAAATTTAGGAGATACAAAAAACAACAGGTAGATTTTCAGCCTGGAAGAAATTACCTAGCAGCAAAAGAGCTCTTGCAGGCATTTGGAGTAAGAATTTATCAAAAATCCATATTTCAGTATTATTAAGCCCTGCTTCAAACACCCCTCAAAACACCAAGTATTGTGGCAGAAGAAGACCCAAATTTTGCTAAGAAGATTGAAAAGTACAAAAACTATCTACAAGTTTGAGCTGAACTTGACATCAATGTCTGAACCATAGTAGGAAAACTCGCCAAATCCAAAAACTCGCCAAACCCCCCAAAAAAACTCGGCAAAAACTCACCAATATTCGGCCAATACTTCGGAATACTCTGCAACTTACTCAAATTTCTTTAAAAAACATAAATTCTAATCCAACACTGCTACAAAATGTATCAAATGAGCTTCATAGAAATGTTGGAGAAGTGTTTTCTATTAGATTTGAATACAAATACAATACAAAATCGCATCATCAAGCGAATACGACAATCGACTTATAAGTAATATGAATTTATGATGATTGACATTGAAAAATATCATCATAAATTTCATATCTATGCCAAGTTGGAGTCAATATACAATAAATTACATTCTTCCTCGTTCCCCAATCTAGAGAAAACCTGGGTTAGAGAGTCTAGTGCCTCTACTAGTCCCCACACTCGGCTGCGTCTCCACGCTCCTCCTAGAAGGCTGCGAATCTGGGTCGATCATGGAACTAGATAGTGGTGCCGGTGGCTCCTCTGCTGCATGTTGGAGATGAACCTCCAAAGATAGTCATCCAGTCCAATATCTCCTCGGAGTCCTGCTAGTGCTTCTCCCTAACATAGCCTCCCTCTCAAAAGAAGCAATCTTGATTCATTGTGAACACAAGGTTTTCCTCTGTCTTAGCCCAGTCTAGAACGCATTGTTTTGTATGGAGTTCTATCTCATACAAATCAATGAGCTCCTCTGAATGTGGCCTGAACTTTTTTTGTGCAAAGCCGGAGATTGTATTGCACAAAAACCAAGTCGTTGAGTCTTTTTTGAGTCAACTTGTTACGCTTCTTCGTGTTAATGGCCTCAAATGTAACTCCAGTTGCGTTCACATCCAAAAGTGCTACAAGGTTTAGATAGAATTCTGAGGGCTACACTTTTGAAGATTTGGGGTATTCCTTCCCCAATCCTCCCACCAAGAACCTACAAACAAGATAATAATTTTTTTATAATTAATTAATAAAATCAAATCTGTAACTAATAAGTAACTTGGTAAACTTTTGAAGATTTGGGGTATTCCTTCCCCAATCCTCCCACCAAGAACCTACAAACAAGATAATAATTTTTTTATAATTAATTAATTCCAAAATCAAAGCACATAACTAATACATTAACTTGGTAAACATTCTAATTTTTATTACCTGGTGACTGTGTGGTTCTCCCTCAAATAGCTAGCATCAAAGAAAAGAGTCTCCCCCTAGCATGTTTGTAACTCTGCAACTCTAAAATGATGAGGTTCCTTGTCTCAACATCCGGTATCATCCTTTCAATACATGTTGAAAAGCCCTCCATAACCTCTCCGTTCACATCTGTGAAGCTGTCAGAGTAGAAATACTTGGGGTTGAGGTAGTACCCTGTTGCATGAATAATTTGGTGGAGTTGATTGTTTCACCTCTGATCAATAATCTTCCAAAAGGGACCATATCTGATGATATCCCTCCTGTAATGCCGCAATTGGATAAGACTCTTTAGACAGCGAATCCATGGCCTCATATATAAACCTCCTTGGGGTCTTTGCTCCCCATCAACCAAACGCAAATTTCTCACCAACGGCTCTGACACCTACACACAAAACCTTAAAATGTAAGATTGTCCAAACTTACAATACTGCTATTAGAATGCGACATAAAAAAGTGAAAAGTAGAACAATATATTTAATAGTTCGGAATAATTTAACAAATTAAAATAGTTGCAAGGAATGAAATATAAATGCGAAGTTCTGAAATTACCTTGATGATCTCTATAGCTCTTTGTAAAGATATCATAAAAAACTATCATTTACAACCCTCTCTCCGTCAGCCACTTTCTTTGAACATCTGTGAGTCTAGCCATGCTTGACTCACAAACAATTGTTTCAAAGGTGTCAACAAACTATAAATACTTTGCAATGTCAAGAAGTTAGTTGCAAACCTTTTGACACCGGCTAGAACAAGTTCTTTCCCCTTTGTGTGTACTCTCATCACTTGTGCTCATTACCCAATGGTGATTGTATATGTACTTCGTTATAGATCTTGCATCTTCTACAACCGGCCTCACCCAATCAATTTTGTCTCCAAAAGAAGGTCATTTTGCAATGAGCTACACAAGTGAGTCCAAAAGAGTGATGGATGTCTCTCCTGCAAGTAGTCTCCCAGCTGCCACATACATGCTGTTGTAAATTGTCTGTGCTCACATACTTGCACAACATTCTGTACACCAACCTCTAATACAATTGTCTCTAACATAACACTCAAATTCTCTGCATTTTTTATTATGTTAAAGGCATCCAATAGACTTTAAAAACACCATCTCACCGTAAATTGAAGCTGCTAAAAAAATTAACAAGGGTGCAAGTTCCTGTCCATCTGTTCACCCATCTGAAAGATCTGGTGCATCCGAATTTTCTTCCATTGTTTCTTGTGCTCTTCTAGCATGGTAGTGGCATTTGCAATTGCACCCTCAAGTGCTCATTTGCTTTCGACACACTAACATCTTTTGGAGAGGGTGCCTTGAACCCTTTCCTTGCAACTGTCACAACGCTGTCACCAAGTACTGCCAGTATGGGCTGCTCAAAATCTGGCACAATGCCAATCTGTTTGTAGTACCAAAAATTTGCATAATCTTTATCCATCTTCCTTGTGTATATTTTTGTTCCAGACTATACCTTCCAATGAAGGTTGTGCTCCAGGTGTGTTTCTTGCTATAAAAAAACTTGGTATGTCTTTGCTCGAACTCGATGAAGATGTGCCTCTTCCGGTTCTTCCTCTTCGTATGCGTGGACCACGAGAAGAGCCTACAATTGTTGCCGTATCATCGTTTAAATCCTTTTGCATTGCAGCCCCAGGTGTTATAGCTTGTGTTATGGCTGCCTTTAGCCTTGCCTTCTCTAGTTTCTTCTCCTATAACTCTCCCAGCTCTGCTCTAATCTCTCGCTTTGCCTCTTCCGACACGTTGGGGCAAATCGTAACATTTCGGCAAACAATAGTTAAAAGGTGATATTTCAAACGATTGATGCTTCCATTCCTTTTTTTTGTTATAGAAAGTGCAAAAAATTTCGCCCTCACTAGCTCCACGTACAACATACTTCCATGCTATGGAACGGGCATTTGGAGGAATGGTCCTTGTTAGTGATTCAGATGCCGAACTTGATACCGAGCCTGATGCCATTGTTAGGCTCTAATCTGCAACACAATGCACATTTAAAAAATTAGAAAACGTAAACTTAATTTAATTTTAAAAACAAAACGTGCTTGAATAACAAATTTGCGTAAATAAAAAAAAAAAAAACATTACAAGCATTCAATTTTACATTACATGTATTTAGAATTACAAAACGAATCGATTACAATACACATACTTTTTAAAATTTAACTAGTTTACAATGAATTTGCGTGCAAAAAAAAATACATACCTTTGGCTGCAAATGAGTATAAAAAAATTACAAGCATTCGATTGTACTTGGATATGTATTTAGAATTACACAACGAATCGATTACAATACATGGATACATAAAATTTAACTAATTTACAATGAATTTGTGTTCTAAAAAATATACATACCTCTGGTTGCAAATGAGTACAAAAACATTACAAGCATTCGATTTTACATTACATGTATTTAGAATCACAATAGGAATCTATAAAACTTAAATAATATTACACAAAATTTGGAAAAACTTAAAAAAAAAAAAAAACCTACCTCCAAATGCAAATCTCCAAATTCTCTCATCGAATTCGCTCCAAAATCCACTCAACACAAGCAATGCAAACTCAAATGGTTGTGTGAGTGACAATGAGGGAGTAGAGGGCTTTTTAAAGAGCCAAAACTGTGTAAAAAAGTGGTTTTTGCGTGTGAAAATTGTGCCTTGCGTTTGCAAACTGTGTTGGGTGAGTTTTAGCCACGAATTCGCCGAGTTAACTTGGTGAGTATTCCCTAAAACTCGGCGAGTTTTTTTTTCCGATTTTGGCGAGTTTTTCGGCGATTTAACCGTTTTGCAAGTTTTTTGACGAGTTTTTTAAAACTCGCTGAGTTTTTGGCGAGTTTTCCATCTATGGTCTGAACATCGTATTGTAATGCACGAATCTGACAGTTCTTTATATTTGTATGATGAAAAATTCTCAACCATTTAGTACATGTGTAAATTGATGGTCCTTTTTGTTTGGTGTATGTATTGATCTAAGTTGCCGCATTCGGCGAACTCGAAGGAAAAAATTCGAAATTCGCCGAATTTTAACAGTGGGTTGAAAATCGCGATTTAATTCGCGTTTTTTTTCCTTTTTTGGCAATTTTTTCCGTTTTTGGATTTTTGGTGAAAAAAACAAAAGGAAAGAAAAAAATTTGCCATTTTTGGAAAGGGTCCGGGAAGATGTAGCAGCAAAAACTTGCATGTGCCATAACTTTCATTCTGTAGCTCCGTTTCAGGTGTCGTTTTCTCTAAAAGTGTATATTTTCTCGAGCTCTACGCATTGATGGCAATATTTTTCTTATTTTCATAAAATCCATTTTTGCACCTTTTTGGACCAAGCAACTTCTTGCAATCTTCTGAAAGAATCATGAGCTTTGATTGCTTGTAGACAGATTAGTAATTAAAAATATTGGATAGCTTTCCAAAACTCAGCGAGTATTCTCCCGTGCTTGGACTAATCGTCCCACCTGCCAGCTTGGTCGCAACCTGCGAGCACATGTTTTTTGAAGTTTTTGCTTTCAATCACATTATTGTAATAGCTACTTATGAAATCAATGAAATGTGATATTATCTCTCTTTTGAAATGTGAATTTATCTTTTGTTTTTATATATTTTAATAAAAATGTATATTTCTCATAGTCGAATTTAATCACGAATTTAATCGCTGATTTTTTTACCAGCGAATTTTTCATGAATTTAATCATCGGCGAATTCGAACACGAATTCGAATGCGGCAACTTAGGTATTGATCATACATACATAACCAGCTAAATGGGGAATTGGTTAATGTTCTCATTCCATATCTGTTTGGGGAAAATCATCTGTCCTTTGGGGGTATTACCCTCATCCTCAGTCGCCATCTGTTATACTTTAGCGAGGACCCTATACTTTTTCCTAAAACTTTAATTTTTTTTGCCTTGTCATTGCATCCCCTTGCGCTTGAACTTTTGGTAAAATTTGTTTAGCGTTTATGCTCTAAAATTAATTGCTCTGTTTTCCCAATATAGACATGGAGTGAAATTGTTTTTGAATGATTACTGATTGCAGGGATTGCTGTTGCTTATTCTGCTCCACAAAGACATGGGTGCTTGAAGGTTGTGGAAAATAATTACTGTGCATCTAAGCGGGGTAAGTTCCTGTAAGATGCAAACAAGCTTGATTAGTCCCATATGGTTTAGTTTGCAAAACATCAGGGCTGTACATATTGTAAGGCTTGATTGTTTGATGCTACTCATTGATGTACCAAGAAAATAGGTCTGTAGTATATTAAATCAATCGTAATAGCATTCTTACTTTTTTTATTCCTCAAGGAATGAGATTGAACATAGGAAAATTACCCAAATCACCCTGTATTGTAATAAACCTATTGTTATAGCATTCTTATTTTTCTAAGGATTGAGATTGAACATGTTTTTCTTGATACTCAATTTAAGTGAAAACATGCTGAAGCCTATGAATCTAGGGTCCAAATATGTACAACATTCAAGTTGCCAATGAGTGTGCAAGGAATGAGATCACATCAGTTGGAATGATAATAGGACATTATAAAACATATTTTGATTGGAATTCCAATGCATGCAGGTGTACTTAAACTGACATGCACACATTGCATTGGATGCACTAGTTACATATTACAGTGTGGAATTTCTTCCTTTTTGCAGAGGAGGCTAGGGTTCCGATGAGCATATCTGAACAGCGATCTTCAATAGGCAGATTTTATAGAATTCTTTTTTGTGCTGATATTGCAGAGAAAGGAAAAATTATTCTCTTGAGTAATGGTGCGAGCAATGTTTCAAGAAGAAATTGATGTGATTGTGGAGTAAATCTCCCGTGTTTGGACTAATTGTTAAATCAGAGCTTGTGCTTCTCCCGGCAGTAGGGAGTGGTCCTCCAGAAAGAAATTAATAAATTAGCTTAATGTCCAATGACCAAAATACGTCAATGGGACTCAAAATTATAACTGGTCACAATAGAGAAGAACTGGGATATGGAAGTAATTAAGCACAAATACAAAAGCCAAAGGAAAGAAACAAAGCAAGAGTCAGTAAACTGAAAACGGTTTTGACCCCCAAATGACATCATCTAAGTTCGTTTAACTAAGTTAGCGAGTGATACCCCCTTGAAGAAATGAAAGCATGGAACTGAGGAAAATCACAACGTTTAACCAAAGATGAAAAACAACATTGTCATGTGTCTGCAGCAAGACTTGGACCAAAAGAACCAATGACATTGTTGACCACAGTGAAATCGCTACTGCAAGAGCTGATAATGTCCATCACAGAACGGTCAGGTCTAATGAGGCCCAACTGAACAATCCTAGGAAGAAGCAAGTTACTCACCCTCAAACCTCTCCTAACATCCAAGGACGAGGAACACTTGGTGGCAGAGAAGAAACTGATAATGTGCGGCTTCCTCTGCGACCCTGACTTTCGGCCAGGGGTTTAGAGGCCTCTGACACTGAAACGAAGTAGATCCATGGCGTCTAGAATGAGAGTAAGAAGGATGGGGTGCCCTAGTGGTGGTATGCAAGTATATGGGCACTTCGGTGGATAAAACCATAGTTAGAAGACTCGGCAAATACTGGCCGAGTTGGCGAGTACTTGCCAAAGAAAGCTACAAACGAGTACTCGCTGAAAAAACTCGCCAAAAAGGACTTGCGAATTTTGCTGAGTTTTTGCCGAGTAAAATTCATATTAATGTGGTAGTGATATTTTACAAGAAGAATAAAATTGCCCCCATTACAATACAATTGCCAACAAAATGAAAGATGACACTGCTTGCAAGAATGTTTTCTTTCAACCCGAGGCTTGAATTTTCCTTTGGCTCGAGTTTATCTCTTAGGATGCTTCACCATTCGTCCAAGATTATTGTAGTTAGAGTATCCTCCTTTCAATGCTATTGCTATGTTACAAATCTTTGTATTGAATCTAGGCCAAAGCTCTTTCCTAGCTACTCTTGTGGGATTCTCTAAATCTTATGGAAGTTTGTAAGTGTTTTTTTTGTGGAATCTATTGCCTTATCTAATGCAGTGCCTACATAGAATGTAATGATCTCGTAAGTGGTTGACTTTCCCATGTGGTAAAGCATGATATTTGAAAACCAGAGGTGAGATCCATTCAGTTATGTTGAAATTTCTTGTATGCAATAGTAAAAGCAAGTCTGCTAGAGTCATAAAAATTGTTGATACAAAAAACAAAAGCTCATACTTTAGAAACTACCTCCCCGATACTATAACAATGTGGGTAAAATTTATCAACCGGCTGTTGTATTCGCATGATGATGCAATTTTGTATTGTATTTGTATTCAAATCTAATAGAAAACACTTCTGCAACATTTTATGGACTCATTTGATACATTTTGTAGCTATATTTTGCTTAAAATTTATGTTTTTTAAAGAAATTTGCGTATTTTTTAAGTTGCCGAGTATTTGCCGAGTCTTGCTGAGTTTGTGCCGAGTCAATTTTTTTTTGGGTCTGCCGAGTATTCGCTGAGTACGAGTATGCAAACTATGGATAAAACATTATATAGTTATACAGAATAAATGATGCTAATTTTAGATGGCAAAAGCTCCGGCAACTTGGATACTGTACTGAATTTCAAATGTTAAAGACCATAAAAGGAAGAACTAGAAATCCTGTTCCTTTTTGCATTTTATCGGGATAAAAATTGCTTCATTTGTCTACTGATGCGATCAAATAATTGAAAACCACAGATGCATGGAATTGGCTTGCAGTATGTTAGCTTTTGATGGGGAAAGAAAGTAAAAACATTTGTAGGCAGAAGTTGTATGATACTTTAGGCTGTAAATACTAAAATGTGACAGCAACATACTGGCGAATGTGATCTAATGGGCAGATATGGCATTGTTCTTCTTTCCAAAATGATCTCTATTTCAGAAAGAACTGTAATGCTGGAGGAGAAGTGTACAACAATATGTGCATGCCAAATTTATGTATTCACTTTAACAGGTTGTTATTGGCCTAATATTTTAGCATTGGATTATTGTAATCCTACACTGACATAGAACCCTGACATTGGAAATTCGAGTCATATACCATTGTCATTGGCTTTTATCAGAATGTAAAAGATGTTGCTGTTCTCTGCTTTTTATGACACATTTAATAAAATTCAGTTCCCCCTAAAATTCTTTTCAATATAACATATTGTGAAGTGAAAGAATAGCATGTTTGTTTTTATGTACATACACAAAACAAAAAGAACTTATTCAAAACCCTTGCAAGAGCTGCCAGCATTGACCCGGATATATCACATTTGTAATCGAAGACCGTACTAGGTGATTCTCAATGGTCTAGACTCTACATTATAAATGTCAAGAGATACAATCCCATTTAAAACATCTGAGTATTAGCTCTCATTCTCCACAACCGAGGGAATTACAGACTGATTAAACAATCAGATATGCTTCTAATTTTCTAATAACCAAGCCGAAGTGTGACATTCTGCATAATGACTAGAGAAGGAAAGAAGTATATTGATGTCTACAATGAATCTAGGTCAATGGGTCTCAAAAGTACATTCAGTTATTAACGTAGAGAAGTAATTTGTGCTTAAAGGGGCCAAAATAAAAAGGGGAAGTAATTCAACAGGGTCAAAGCATTCGAAATCCAACCACATTCTGTTTCTAAACTTCTTATAGCACTAACGTAGTGCCCCATTTTGCAGTTTTAATGACTTGAGTAGTTGTAGAGAAAGTATATTGGTGTCTACAAACAATCATCGATCAATTGAGCCCCTCCAACAATTGGTACATTGAGTGACAACTAGAGAAGTATCTACAGGTTGAGTTTTGACATTTTTTTTAATGAGAGGTTATTAAAGGATTAGCACAATGTTTAATTTTGTAGACATAATATGAAGGGGTAAACATGAATTGCTTAAAGTTGTAAAACGTAAGAACTAAGTGAGAAGTATAAATAGATTTGCAAGTCCCGCACTTATTCAACGAAGCATGGAGTTTGATTTTTGCCCAAAGTAATAGACTTTTACTATGTGTTCCAGTGCTGTTATACAACTTGATTTCACTCAGACTAGACCATTCATGTGAGCGTAATTTGTCGAGTTTAAAAGGGCTCAAAATAGAAAAATGAGGAAAATGCTAATCAGGTGTTGATCAGCCATGAAATGGTGGTTGGAGAAACGAGCTGGTGAACCGAGACCAATTGCACAATTTTTGCTTTCCCCAAAGAATTTCAATTGTTGTGTTGGTTTTTATCGGAGGACTTCCCCAATGTTTGCTAATAAAACCATCAAAGCTGTACGTATAATGTGTCACATCTGAAAGAGATTCCTTGATTTCTTAAATTTAAGCTTTGATGCACTTCATCTATGAATGCCTATTGGCCATGATAAACTCTGACTTCTTTTCTCATTAAATGAAGCAGATCCAAGCATGATGTCATCACCAGGGAATATCGACGGCAAAGCTTGGGGTAGCGCCTCAGTGTTCTTAAGCCAACCTGATATGCTATCTCATTGACCTTTACCTGTTTAACATAGGCTGTCGATGGGTAAGACTAAGGAATAATTCACTCATTGTTTTTCAACCCATTGGCACATTGCAGAGTATCACTATTCAAATAATTGTAGGCATGGTCAGATGAAAATGCAGGTTCGGATACTTTAAGTGTATCTTGCTATCTCCAGGCATACATATTGGTGTATTTGTCCTGAAGGTTTGGTTTGTCATAATCGGGTGGAATCTGAATCTTGTCAACCACATTATAATGACTTGGTGATAACTTCCGCCAAACAATCTGAATTCTAGCATAAGCATTCCTCCTACATAAGGAGAGGAGCCAATTGTTGAGCTATGGTATCAATACTTGTGGAGGGTAACCATGGAACACTTAGGGAGCTAGTACATGTCACTATTCCCACTTACATTTTGAAAAAATGCCCATTTTCCAGAATAAGTCACTTTAGCACGTCACATTAAGTCATTTGGACCCCAACTTAAGGTGTCCAATCAATTTCTTGGATGACAGTAATACAGGTATAAACAAATGATGTGACTATGATGCTGCAAGTAAATCTGTTCACCTTCAATTTTCTTTGTATTTATAATAACTAAAATCTCAAATATTAAAAGAAAACTCCCTTTCACATTATTTTAATATTTAAAACGAAATAAATATTATACAGGAGAACATAACCTACTTAAAGGGTATTCTAACTTGTTTTGAAGTACCTATGGTGTTATTGTTCATCTATGTGCACCCTTAAACTTAATGGGAGCATGAAAGACTGGTTCCTCTCCCTTAACTCTCCTTTTTCATGATTATTTTGTTTGGGGTTCCTAACATCGTGTCTATATCAGATTCTTCAAATTTAAATAGTCTGTTCATTGTTTGACTTATGCCTCTTGGTTGCAGGTGGTGTGCGCTGTCTTGAAACAGAGGTTACACAAACTCTTTTGCATCAAATAGTTGGAGTGTTCTTGCATTGGATACTACAATATCGATCTATCCATACTCTGGATAGATGCATATGCTCCGTTACCGCCTATTCTCGTGCTATGAAATATGGATCTGCACAAACACTCCTAGTCAAAATGGCGGTTGTGAAAAAGAAGGTAACTGAATGGATGACAAATAGGAAAGACAAACGATGGAGCAATACATTCTTGATGAGGGTCATTGATTATGGTAGCCACACTAGATGGTGTCTTGAGTTAGCTAGAGGTTTGGTCCACAGCTACCATATGTTGAGATACAGAACACGTGTTCAACGTAATTATTTGTATTTCGTGGATGTTGTAATCCTCATTTCTGTCAGCCAATGTTGACAAATAAGTTAGTCTCATCCATCAATTGACATAGATGATACGTATGTTGAAGTACGATACATGCATATGCACATAATGCCACATCTTTTTGAAACAGGCACATGAGTAAAATCTCTAATCATCTAGTCATAGTGACAGGCTACAGCAAAAAGGTTCATCACTAATTTCCCATATTGGTCTATAGAATCAATCTGGATAAATGCATAGTTTCTTTTTGTACCATGTGAAAATTTCTTATTCTGGTAAGCAAAACAAATACAGTACTAAAACTGTTGTATATTTGGACATACTCTAACATTTTTGTTTTAAAAGAAGTTCAAAGCCAGTCACGGTTTCTGTCCTATGATCCTATCACAGTTTGTGTACATGTATATTCAAAAAATAGGCAAATACCAAAAATGATCCCATACTTGTAAATCAATCAGAGAGATAAATATTGCATAGTACATATGCTTATGTACTATACTATTCTCTTTCAAAGGTGTGGACTGTTCATGGGATTACGGTTCTTAAACATGTATCAAGACATAATTGGGGCATTCTCTAAACATAAAAGTTGAGTACATAAGCCACCTAATGAAGCCGTAATCCTGATGAGCTACAGTATCATCATTAGATGAAAAATTATGAAAAATTATGGAAAATTACAACCCTCTTCACTATTGTAATGGGTGCGACCTACAGGGGGTTCATCAACCTCGTTTGACAATTGAAGAGACCTAGAGCCAGGGTATCAAGATTTTGAGTTGTCCAGATATATAATCCGTGAGGATGCAGTGGTACAGGATTGTTCCCTGCTGGGTAAACGTCACTGTTTGTAAGAGGAATAGCTTATGAATGTCGTGGACTCATCCTCATTCGGGGACGATAGTAAGGAAGATTGCCCCAGCATTGGCAGTTCTATTTCTATGCAGGTCCAAGGTTCATGCAGAGGCCATCCATTCCATTCCATGTGTGACATGGAACTTTCTCCATATCGATACCATTCCATTCCATTCTTTACTAGTCAAATGTTTTAGTAACTACAATATCAAAGCAATCAGGACCATACTTATAAGTCGATCTGCGTGTAGAGCTATCAATGGATGGCATCTATACATTGTTAGGAGCTGCATTTATTCTTGAATTATATACAAGAGTTAAGGTCAGACTTACGGGGTAGCATGTCAACAACAGTGGATTACTCAAGGCCAGCTTCTCTCTATTCAATGTTTTGTAGCATTCTATTTTCTGAAGGGATGGGCATTTGCATGGGATGCCATTTAGTGAAATATGAAATCAGCCGTAAACTGAATAAGGGTACCAATGATAATACATCTAAATATAGTCACCCGTTAAGTACGTCGAGAGGCATTCTACAATGGTAGGCAAGGCTGTACATATATTTTAGCTGTTAACTTTTATTCTTGAAATTAAGATTTGGTGTTGCATTTCACCGTTATGTGACGATCTCAACTTCATAAATTTGACATTCTATGTGGACAGTTCATCTATAAATTTGACTTTCTGTTTTCTTTTTCTTGGAGAAGTCAATAAAAAAAAATAGTAATATCGTGGCCATGTAGTAATGGTTGAGGTTTTTTTCTTGAATAGATATTTTTGAGACCGGCACAATCACGTAGCTAAATGATTCCATTTGCCACAAATCAACATGAAATTGATAGAGAATTTAATGAAGTTGATTAAAGATGTATGCAAAAAATCAAACCTAAGAACTTTGAAATTAATATCTATTGATGTATTTCACATAGATACTGATCTATTTATTTTTAATTGTTACTTTTTTTTGTAATTATACTACACTTGCATAGTTAGTTATGTGTCTCATGATTTCTATCTCTTAACTTATTTTAGATAAAGATATATTTAAGATATCTATACTAGTGTAGGTACTGTTACTTCCACTGTCACCAAACCTGATTTTCCTGGTGAAACTACAATGAATTTTGGTAATTAAAGCACAAAACTACAGATATACAAATCACTCGTAGTTCATTCAGAGTATTCACCATTCTAATAGTCAAGCATTAGTGGCTATGAAAAGCTATTCAAGCAGCTTCTGGTTCGGCATTCACACTATGAAAAGTTATTTAAATGTTTTAAGTTTTGGTAGGTTAGAATTTACACAAATTCAGTGCTTGCACATAAAGATGTCCCTGGAATTGCAATGCTAATAAGGAGAGTGCCAATGCACAATATTGTATTTATTAGTGGACGTGGTGAGTTGAGTAACTATTTAATATACTATTATATGAGTCGAGATTAGTATTCATGCTTAAGGTATAACTAACCTAACATCATCATTCATCGTGTCACATTTATTATTCTTAATAATATTTATTGTTAATACTGGTAGCAGTTGTTCAGGGAACTCGCTCCGGAAGTGGTGCAATCCTGCCATCTATTGCCTTCATTGAATTTTTGTCATCTATTTGCCTTTATTGCATGTGCGCTTGGTAGCACGACAAATAGTTTAATAACGAGCCAACAGTCAATTCATTACGGGATTTACTGTTTACACGAGTTCCATCCTTGTGTCTACTGAATGCTGAAGTTGTTTTACAGGACGATTCTAGCCACTGATCTGCATTTCCTGTGAAATTCTCTCCTTAAACACAATACCACCACATCACGGTAGGCCATGTTTAGTTCATAATTATGCAGCTTGTGTAACCACACTCATTTTATAAAACAGGTGTGAAGCGTGCTTTAGGAGGCTAACCAAACTATTTTGTTTTATTTAACTTATAAAATTCTCCTCTCACTGTATTTTACACGCTCTGAATTACAGCCTTAGCAGAGTTCAGTCCCGACCCACCTCCCAGGGAAATAACATTCTATCTAAATTTTTGTGTCGGAGGAAACTTACAGCTGGAAGCTAGACTTAAAAGTTTCAAACGGTATTGAGAGGAATCAAAGAAAGAAGACTAAGCCCTGATAATTAAAGAATAATGAAAGTTCAAGGGATATAATATGAGAATTTCAGAGTTGTAGAATCAATTCCAAGAATCGATTGGGCATAGCCTGACTTGAAAAGTCAGAAAAACAAATTTATATCTCTATATTCCACTTAATTTCTGGGCAAAAAAAAATGAGTGATACAAAAATCTCACTTTGATTGAGTTCGAGTTTGTATGTTAAAATGAGCAGATGATGGTAATGGTTTTGCATTCTTTGAAAAAACCCTTAAAAGAGGAAGGAAACGTTTTAGAAAGAGTCTTAGCCTGGTTTTAGTTTAATATGGAGTGCCTTATCTAGCCGGCACGTTCTTGTTTTTGCTGATGTGGTCTAACTGTGCAAACCAAAACCTTCCGTAACCGTCAGTATTTCTGTGAGAATTTTTGGTTTTCTTTGAATTGATCTTTTTCCTACATTGACCTGACTTCGGGCAGGGGAGAGAAAGTTCACCCGTGGCTATCCTAGCGACTAAAGTCTGGATGCCCTTATAATGCCCCATACATACATGCATATCGTGGGACCCACTTTTGATGAGGTGGCGAATTTGGAAAGTATATATGATTTTTTGCATTGATGTTTAGGGTTACAATGTAGTAGAGTTGGTAGGGAATTGTATTAATATATGGGAGGTCAAAAATCCCCATACATGCATGCCCATGTATACGTCAACGGATTTTATCGCCAAATTATTGGGGCTCATGCGGAAAAAGGTCCATTTGGTGGTATGTAATTTTGGGAAAGAATTTCAAATTAAGATTATTATTAATCCTTGTGATTTTTAAAAATAATTTGTAATATTATATATGAATAAATTAAATATATTAATTTTATAAATTATTTATTTTTGTATTTGTATTTTAAATATAGTTAATTAAAAATATTAAATGTTTATATTAAATTTGTTTTTGGTGTATTGATATATAGTTTTATTGTTTTTTTGAAAAAAATATTAAATGGGTAATAAATGTTATCAATATAGTTGTAGTATTGTGTTAAACATGAAAAATTCTTTTTAGTTAAAAAAAGGTTCAAAATTTCACTGCACGCCTAAGATAAGATGACTTTTGAATCAACTTTTCTAAGCAAGGAAAAAATGAAAAATGAAATGGACGTCAAATCAAAAGATGATATTTCCCTATGACAATGAAATAAAACATCAAATTCTAGGGTAAAATTGACCTACGATAATCAAATGAACATTAAATATAAGGTCAACCATTAGTTATTTAAATACCATCGATATTATCATTCACCACGACTCCCATTCCAAATTCTATTCTACACCTAAGATAAGCCGATTTTTCCATCAAATTTTTAAGCACAAAGTAACAAAATTCTAAGAAAATGAAATTGATGTCAAATCAAAAGATATTTCCCTATGATAATGAAATGAACATCAAATTCTAGGGTAAAATCGACCTACAATAATTAAATGGACATCAAATTTAAGGTCAAACATTAATTATTCAAAAATACCATTGATATTATCATAAATTCTTTGACCTTATAAGACACATTGTACAAACTGCCAACAATACCCCTCAATCTCTCTTACTTGATTGAACTAATTAATATATTTTAGTTCAACACAATAGGAGATAATCGAGCCTTGATTCACACTAATTAGTTATGAATAATTTCACGAAGGTTTATCATCCATATATAGGCCAATTGCTCGATTGGATCAATCAAGTATTTAATTGGGGATACTTAAGGCTCATGAATCTATTTGCCACTTGTTTAGAACTATGAATTGGGGCTTGATTAGCCCTTTACATCTTTAATTGAACCAATGTGCATTTTGTTCAAGCAAGTACATAATTTAGGTTAATCAATCCATGAAAACCTATTTACAACTAATTCTAGTGTGAACTAAGTCTCGATTCGCCCCTAATGTGTCAATAGTTTACCCAATTGAGTAGTTGATTTAATTAGCTACATAATTCTAGATAATCAAGTATTGTGAATCTTTTGTAACTAATTAGTTTGAAATAGGTGATTCAAGCTGCAAGTGAGGTATTGATGCAAGTGCATCATCTTTACAGGTGCTTGTAAATAAGCTGATGAGTTATGAAGGATTTAAGCTAGGTTTGAGTCATATGAAGTGTGTAAAATTGATTTTAGCCATTGGAGACGCTTTTCCCTCCAAAACAATCTTGTTTGAATATTTGAATTTGATATGTTTGTATATGTAAATAATACACTCAAATTAGTATTCTATATGTCTATTAGGTGTCTTGACAGTTGTACCTAAGATATATAAGTTTTCCAACATATTAGTACAATGTAAATTGGTTGTTCAAAGCAAATAAAGGAGGATAAGAACTTATTCCAATTTAGGGAGGACAATCTTCATGACTAGCATGGAGGTTGAGATAATCTCTCAATAACAACCTTTGAATATCAACCTTAGAGAATCTTTAGGATCTTGTTATGACCTTTCTAAATATGGAGCAAGAGGGAAAAATGCGGAGATAAGGCTAAAAAAAGTCATGAATTCTCTATTTGAATGTGCTGGTCAAGTGTGTTCAAGGAGATATTTTTTGTAGTTTGATGAAAAAGAATAAAATCAATAGGAATTTGTTGTAAATATTTCCTTTCATGAATTCAATTGAACTATGACTCTAAGAATCCTCATTGAATCAAAAAATTAATCCCACATTTGTTGGCTGGCCTTGTTTGCGAGAATATAGAAAACCCAATATATTGTGATCTTTATGCCAATATGGGTGATGCTATAATGGAAGTGGCCCTCTTACTAACATAATGGTTGTTTAGTTGTGGGATGACTCTACTTTTTCTTGGCCTTCCTATCTCCTCCTCTATAGCTTTGTAATCCCAAAATATATCATGTACAATTGCCTCTAAATGGATACACCACTTCTATGCATTTTGAAATTGCTTCTACAACTCTAAAAATCCTCATTGAATAAAAAACTAATTCGACATTGGTTGGTTGGATAGGTATGTGGTAATGTATAAACCCTAATACTTCATGATTCGCTTGCCAATAGGGGTGACACTATAGTAGAAATGTCCCTCACTCTAACATAATCATTAATTTATTATGATACAAGTATGTTTTGTTACTCAACCTTCCCATATTCTCCTCTATGGCTTCATAACCAAAATAATATCATGTGCAATTTCCTTTAAATGTATTCCTTACTACCCCAAGTCAGAAATGCCTCTTTAGTGTATCTTAAAATTTCTTATACATCTCTAAAAATCCTCATTGAATTAGAAATCAATCCCATGTTATTTGGTTGCATTTGATCTAAAGGATCCTTACCGAGAGCCATGGGTCTATGATCTTCCTTGAATCTGTTACAATTAGTTGCACTGCGTAAAGCAGAATGAGAGCTTTCCGACATTATATTGAATGCTGAAAACAAAGCCTGCATGCAGAAGTTATTGCACGTCGATTTTTTGGAAATCTGACAAAAATATGAGACTGCGCGCAAATGACTTGGACGCGTGCAAACTCGCCATGTGGACTAATCAAACAACGACACGTGGCAATGTGGTATGAAAGAAAAAGTTATTTTACGCCTTCGGTCTTCGACACTGGTTATTGGACGGGTGGGCCCCACTATTTGCTGGCTGGGGGCCTCAGTCAAGATCGAAACACTTTTTTTTCGGAGGGGTGCCTTTGCCCCATTTTCTTCATATCACTATATTCAAACTTCTGTATTTAATTGCTTATGTAACTCACCACATTGTGCATGTGGAACTATGATTCATGTATTGTAAATTGCTATGTATATTTACCAAGCAGATCGAGTTACTATGCTTAGCAAGCTCGACCTGCCGAGTCAAGCTCCTACTACCCTGGCCAACTGCCAACTCAGCCGCTAGCTTGACCTCTTACTTGGCTCAACCCGCTTGACTCTCGAGCCACCTCACCCATCCGCCAACTCCTCAACCACCCACTGACTCCACTTAGCACCCCACCGACTCGCCGAGCTATACTTAGCTCCCATCGATACCTCCTCACCAAACATAGTCACACCTACACCAGCCATACAACGTGGCGCCGACCAAAAGTGGCTCTAAATCTAGCAAAGCTACCTGCCACCCCAAATTTAAACATAACCATCAGCAACCACCGGAGCAATGTGGTATTTAATCCTAATTTAGCTAATAAGGCGTCAGTGGAGGTTAGGAGGGCTTGACTCCCTAACCTCTTGGATTATAAAATTATAAGCCGTTGTTGGGCCATAGGGGGTCAACATGTATATAAATAGGGGAATCGCCATATTTAGAAGTTAATCTGGAGGATTATATAGGCTTAGTGTGAGAGTTGGAGACATTTTTTGGAGAAAATTTCCAAAAGAGACTAGCGTTTATTTTGTAGATGGAATATTGTGATAGGTTGAGGAATATTTGAATTGCTTTATACACCAATTTGTAAGTGTTTGAAGGTTATTTTAATAAATCAGTCTCATTATTATGGACCCAGAGATGTTAAGCTTCGTGCTGAACTGTTATTAACAAATTGTGTCATTGTTCTCTGCATTTCTTTTTGGTTTTTTCTGATTTCCACAGTCATCTCTCAAATTTTACAGTGTGTACATCCAATTTAGATTATCATAATTGTATTTAATTTTAGTTCAAATTATATTTTTTTTCGTACATGAAATTTCCTTTATAACACTTGTATATTTTTATTTATTTCATTATTACAAACTATTACTATTAAGAGAAAGTGTCATAAAAATAAAACTTTGATTATTTATAGCTAGTACAAATATATTATTAATATCTATTGGAAAAAGCCTTGAGATATATCAATCTCAAGACCCTTAATAATTTCATTATTTTATTTACAAAATCAATAAATGATGACAAATAATTTCAATATAGCTACATTAATGTATAAGGTAATAAAATTTTCAGGTAGATTGTGAGATAAACATATGTCGTTTGAATTGCCTTTATTTAATCTTTGGACTTCTTAGGTTGAAGTGATTCGAAAAATAATTTAGAATCTTGATATATGATATTGAGCCAATGTATTTGAGCTCCTGTTCCAACTCCCTTAATGACATGCGATTCCACAAGCTTAGGTTTATGGTTGAGATGAGTATCCATAACCTGTGAGTGAAGATTGAATGTGTCAAATTCTAGTTGAGGGGAATTTTTTCTTGTAAAGTTTGGAAAGAACATTGTTTCCTTGATTAGTATACCACACCACCTACTATCCATACCGGTGGAGGATGAGGAGGTATGGTTGATCACATCATTCCACCACCCGATCCATAGTGCCTTTCTTCTTTGGGCTTTCCAAGGTCCAAATTCAGTGGAATAAGATCCAAGACACTCTTGTACAACTTTTCTCTTTAGAAATTTAAGCACGAGGATGTTTATTAAGGTCTGCACAATAAGCTTTGCGTAGGAATATATGAAAAATTACAAGAACAAGAACAAGAACATATTTCATTGAAATTGCAGAGTGTCCTTAATTCCCATTACAAATACAATCTCTTAGCTCTTATAAGACATAAATACACATTTAATTAATCTGAGGATGCACTAAAGGGGCATATTTGACCTGGGGTATTTAAGACATATGTTTAGAGGCAATTGTACATGATATATTTGCATATTATAAAACATTTAAAGGAGGTGATGGGAAGGTCAAGAAAGAAGGTATACTCATCTTGTAACCAATCAACCAAACTATGTTAGTAAGAGAGCCATTTCTTTTGTAGTTTCAACCATGTTGGCATAAAGATCATGATATATTGAGATTTATATATTACCATGGACCAAGCCAACCAACTAAAGATGGATTAAATTTTTGATTCAATGAGGATTTTTAGAGCCATATAATCAATTTCAAGATGCATTGAATAAGTATATCTAACTTAGGGTAGTAAGACATGTATTTAGAGGTAATTTTACATATATTTTTTGGGGATTATGAAGCCATAAAGAATGAGATTGGAGACTAAGTAAGAAAATGTACTCATCATGCAACCGATCAAACATTATGTTAGTAAGAGAACCACTTGTATTGTGGTGTCACCTCTATTGGCTTAATGATCATGACGTATTGGGGTTTATATGTGTTTTCATGCAAATGTGCAACAGGAAAATTGATAATATTCAAGCATGGCAACAATACCCCTATGTCGAAATTTTCATGTTTTACCTTTCTGAGGCACCCTGAGTCTACCCAGTTAGTCTAGTGACCTCCCAATTAATGTTAACTCAGTCCCCTAGGTGATTTTAGGAGTTCATTGAAAAATGCAAACTTTGGGCAGCTGTGGGAAAGGCTATCACTGGCCTTCCTAGAACTAGAGCAACCCCATGGAGTGGAACATAGAAGCCAAACCTGACACAAAAGTGAATCAAAGGCCTAAGAACATCATAGAAGTTATTTAGGAAGATTCAGGAAGCATTCAGATAAGTTGGGGCAGTTTCACCAAAATTATGGTTCATAGGCCTAAGCATTGCACATGCCAAAAAAGCTGCTAAGCTTCGGAAGGTGATTTCGAGAGCTCCGGCTAGAGTTAGGAGAAAAAATACATCTTCGGAAAGGGAATTTCAATCCCTAAAAGACGGTGAAATTAGTTTTTTCACAACACTTTGGAGCAATGGGTATGAAAGCAGTTTTTATCATGCATAGGTGGAGTACTAGATCAAAAATCTACTTTTATAGGGATCAAATGGAAGTAAAAAAAACCTGGTACCCCCAAAAAATTGGATTTATAATGGCCATTTCTAAGTCAATGTGATATAAAATTTCATCAAAAATTTCCATCGGGAGCTCGAGATATTGTCATTTCAAGTTGCCCTCTAGGAGCGAGTTCGGGAGTTAGACAATTTTTGAACAAGACACGTGTCAGCTCCAAGAGCCTAACACAATTTCATCTCCCTTACATACCATAAAGAAAAGGTAAATGAGAGACATAAAAATGTGCCTCGTAACCCCTATAATCCCATTGGATCCTCATGTGACCTCTTGGACCACCAGTTCATCTCCTAGGGAGCTAGTGCCAAGCCTCATTCCCTTGCCGTTGCTCAGATCACTGGCACAGTGACGGCTTTTGACGCACGTTGTGAAAATTGATGTCCCTCATGTCCATTTTTCTTTGGGGGAAACCAGGGACAATAAAATGTTCCTAGCCCCAAAGGATACTCCTGGTTCACCCATGTGACCCCTTCAAGAGGAAATTTCTAGCCCCCTAGTGCTTTAAAGCTAGTTTTTTGCCTTCAAATTCCCTACCGATCAGATCTACACCACATGTCATCACTGAGGCACCGCATTATAAAATTTTATTTACCTCATGTAGCTTTATGTCTTAAAGGACACCAAGGATAATGCAAATATTCCTCAGCCCCTAAGAATCCTTATGCTTTATTTCACGTGACCATCTCTAAAACCCCCCCTTAGTGCTTCAAAGCTACTTTTTTGCTTGAATTCCCTGCGTGCACAGACTTGCATCTGCCACTTGTCATCGTGAGGCACCACCAGTACTAAATATTGAACCATGTCCCTCACATCCATGAAATGATCTAAGCCATGATAATTACACAAGACATGGAAGAATTTTTCCTCACTCCAAGAAGAAGAACGATCCATTTTTTCGAAGATTTTTAGAATATCCCTCCTGTTTCCCGCTGAAATAGAACTTCTAAGATATCTCCATGCACTACCAGTTCTCTGAACAACAAACCATATGAAACTTAGTCATTCACCCCCCACCAGGTAATTAAAACTAATCACCTTCAAATCTCTCGTTTGCATCAAGAAGTGCTCACAGTGAAGATAGTTCACTTCTGACTCTATGAAGAAAAAAATGCTCAATTTCCCGTCAAACTGGCAATCGGATCGAATAGAAATTTAATTAGTGAGATAAGAAGAGAAACCCATATCAAAAACATAATTTTCATCATGAATAGAAGATAAAACTAGACATGCAATTTTCAAGCTCCATTAATGGCCGCTATGACACAGTAGCGGAAAAAAGGCAACGAGCTACCTCTTTGTTTCTCATGGTTCCAGTGGGAAAAATCTGTGTAAAAATTGGAGGGAAAAATCACCTTCAAACCTCCCAGTTTCACGTGCAATAAGTTTTCGCTCATAATGAAGTCCCTAAGTTCACTTTCGGCTCTATGGAGGACTAAAAAGTCATCCGAGTTCTACCCTGTGAAACTGAACAACATCAATGATCAAGGTAGCGAGCTACCTCTTAACTTCAATCAGGGATCTAGTGGATGAAATCACGCGAATATTGGATGGAGTGAACGTTGAATTTTCTAGTCATGAATGGAGCTAGAAAACTAGACCATGGAGTCCCAATTTTTGAGGGATCCATCGATTGCTTTCGTGTTTAGTCATTAGCGTCGCACACACCATGAAAATTTAAAAGTTTAAAATCTCCTAAACTTGTTTAGATCGAAGGTAATTACACAAAATTTCAAAGGAGCGTCGATACCCCAAAAAAAAACCCAGAATTGGAAGAAATGTTATTGTTGCATTAATCCATCCTCCAGAATGGTGCACTTTACTAAAAATAACATGTCTTCCTACATAGAAGACAAACTATTTTGGGAAATCCATCAACAAAAGAACTTGTGAAAGAAGACAGTTGAACACAGAAGGATGTACTCGCAGTTGAGAATTCATCGAAAATGGGCATCTTGGTTCAACAATTGACACTTACTAAAAATAGTAAGTGGCTCCACAAGCCCCCTTATAAATAGCCAGTTGGTCTAGAAGGCAAGAGGAACACAGTAAGAAGAAAGAATTCAAGCTACCATATCTGGTTGAGGTGGGAAAAGCTAACTTATACACTTACCAAAAATAGTATGTTGCCCCATGGGTACTTTCAAAAAATAGCAGATTTTGGTCCCCAGTCCCATAGAAACATTTTTCTCACATACATAACGACATTTATTGCACACTTTTTTTTCATCTTCATGAGATTACAAGATGATTCCAAGGCTCAAAACAGAGCATTGCTAACTTCATATTGGTCTTGGAAGCATCGTCCTTAGTTCAAGTGTGCTTTAAAAGTAATGTAAGGACATCGCAAGGCACAACAGATGAATTCATATTCATCATTCAAAGATTTGGGTGATTTGAAATGATTTTTTTGGAGAGTTCAATGAATTACAGTGGTTCATCAATTAGATATCAAAGATTATCATTGTGAATGATGCTCGTGTCTGTCTTGAGCTCACATTGAGAAGTCCTGAAATAGTGTTTTTTAACACTCATTTCGAGACCTGAGACACATGAGCACCATGTAAAAGGAGGAAAAAAAGTGTTTAAAATGCACTTCATCAAATCTTTCTGATGAGTACAATAGTGTGATTGTGTAGCAGAATATCATCAGATATTATTCTCCATCCTCAAACTTCTTCAGAGTGGACCTTAGTGAACAACGCCTGCAGTCATAAAACTGATCATTCAACTGTGTTTTTAAAACACTTAGTTTAAGGGGTTTTTTCATCATAGATTTTGTGACCATCATTTCAGAAAAGTGTTTAAAGGTGTCCATAGGATCAGCCTCCATCAATGTCGATGGGATTATCATGGGTTCATTTTGAAAACAATTGTGTCAAGCCTCTATCCATATGCATAATTGGTCAAAGGAAGTGGAAATTTTTCATGGACTACTCAAAAAGAGTCTCCTCATAGTTCAAAGTTTCAAAGATAACATTTTACTAATTCATCTAGTGGAGAAAAATTGTCATCAGAGTTGAAGTGGTCTTCATTGATCTTTCTTTCTCCCTTCTCCCTCTTCTTTATCTCTCCATTCTAATTCTTCATTGAGCATAATCATTGTATTTTTTCCTATTCACTTAAGTGACCTAATTTAAATTTGTAAAAGTATTTTCTCAAAACTTTAAGAGAAATACTTAATTCGTGGAAAACAAAAGGTCACAAGTGGAATATGTAAACGAAGAGTCATGTGAGGGAAGTGAGAGGAAAATTTAGATTGTTATAAATTTTGATGGCCTCTACCATTCCAAAGGATTCCAAATTTTTGAAGAACTCTCACTATGTAGCATTGTGAATTATGATAGCTTGGTTGATGATTTGTATTCATCACTACACATGGAGATACAAAGCTACACTTCTTTTATTTCTCTTTCTTGTTTTTCCTCTATTTATCTCTTTCATTGACTTTGAAAGATTAGTTGATCCCATATAGAATTGGAGAGGAACTTGGTGTCCTTGATAGATGAATTTAAAAAATTTGTGTTTTAATTCATTGGTCCCTCTAGCTTCATTTTTCTTTCCTCTATATTAAAGGTTAAACTACTCTAGATTACTGGGTGTGAACTCTACAATCTACTCATGTTAGTAATCTTCCTTACATAATTTCCCCCATTTCTCCCTTCATTGTTGTAATTTCATCCCTTGTACCCTCGTATAATTACTTTTCCACAGGTTCAATGCAGAGTGTACCTGTGTGATCCCCAACCAATTTGGCCACCCACAACATTTAGATAGGATTAGGATTAGTTTACTTCCAATAATTTGAGCCATACCATTCAATGCAAAGGGGTGTAGCTCGAGCGTTGGTGGAGACACCTAATTTGTCAACTCGAAAAATTTTCTCACCAACAATATGTTCCCATAAACCAATCCAACTAACCAATGTGGGATTAATATTTTGATTCAATGAGGATTTTTAGAGTCTTAGAAGTAATTCCAAGATGCACTGTAGAATTTTATTTGACTTGGGGTGGTAAGACATGTATTTAGAGGTAATTCTGCATGATAATTTATAGGATTATGGAGCCATGGAGGCAGAGGTGGGAATGTAAGAAAGCAAACATGCTCAACCCACAACTGATAAACCATTATGTTAGTAAGAGGACCCCTTCCATTATGGCTTCACCCTTATTGGCATAAGGATCATTATATATTGGAGTTTATATTTATGTTAATGTAGACCAATCCACCCAACTAATGTGGGATTAATTTTTGATTCAATTAGGATTTTTATATTTAGAGAAGTAATTCCAAGGTGGACTGAAGGGTTATATTCAACTTGGGGTAGTGAGGCATGTATCTAGAGGTAATTGTACATGATATTTTTTTGGGATTATAAAGCCACATATGAGATGGGGAGACCAAGTATGATTAAACTAAAATGGATTTATATTAGATTAATTTGATGTTATAGGAGTAGTAAAATAACTGAATAATGAAATGCTGAAATTACACCCAAGCAATCTAAACAAGGAAATGCGAAACCCTAATGTGCAAAGAAGGTTAGAAAGGCCTTAGCTGATTCGTCAAGGTTGCAGGACTGTGTCGCAGTGGAGACTGGCTAAACAAGAGGAAATCACCGTACAGGAGCTCAAAAAGTGCATATGTAGACTGTATGGCCAAATTGAGGTGCCTGGAGAAGGATAGGGGCACATAGGGAAACCTAGTATGAGATGAGCACCTTGGTCTATAGAAATGGCTAGGGAACCTCCTCTGAGGTGTCCCTGAATGTTCGCCCGTGTTCGCTTCCTTTTGCGTGAATGTTGTTGTATGATCACTAATGTCACTGTAGACATGTAATGGAGGAAACACATGCAAAACCCAAAACAAAGCATCAAAACCCTAAAAAAAAAATGATGCATATGAAGGGGTCAAACTGTCCTCATCAGCCACAATGGTGGACTTACTAACTGAGTGTTGCACTACTTCTCAGACCCAATGTAGTTCTAGGTGTGTGTGTGGAAATCGTGCCTTAGGTGCTCTTGTGTCAGTCACACTTTGTGAGTAGCGAGTAATAACTAGATGTAGAATGTAAGTAAATGGTGCATGGAATAGAATAAACTCCCCTCTTATGAAGTGTGATGCAGATGAACCAACCTTTGTCCCCTGTGATGGAGCTAGATGGATGCAAATGGAGTAATAGAAGCCTTTGATGGATGCAACCTTAGGTAGTGATAATAAGTACTCAGTGCTTGCTCCCTCATTTTGGTCTCGTAATTTTATATTTATATAGTTCTCTTGTTCTAATTTTGTAATTAAGCATAAAAAGGCCAACCACAAAAAAGATAGAAATCTCAAATGACTAGAAAGTGCCCAAAAGGTAAGAGTAAAGTGAAAAGAGGATTAGGGTGCCCTAGAGGGTACCAGGGCGGCCCAGTCGTGGCTAGGCACCCCCGTTAGCAATAGGGAAAATGCAATATGAAAATACAAACTGGGAAAGTGTGGGTGCAAGATCGAAAGTAATGACAAAAAGCAAAGTAAAATGGCCAAAAACATGGGTTAATTAGTACTCTTTTTCACTCAAGAACCATATGAATAGTAGTATGAAACTAGGACTAAATAATTACCCAAAGTGCATGATTTAGTGTATACATTTGCCCCCCCTTTATGTTGGTGAGCAGAAATCTCAGTAACATAAAGTATATAGAGATGCGTACCTGATATCCATGTAGAGTGATGTAGAAAACGTGCCAAGGGACTAGACAAAAGCATGTAATGAAAAAATATGGAGCGTGGAGTACTAAAGATGAAAAAGTGTAAAAAGTGATGAGAGTGAACCTAGGGAGAGAGCGCGTGAGAAAATGACAATATGGGTGATGTACCTACATGTTAGTATGCTATATGTGATGTAAGTGGTGCTTGTTTTTTATTGTTGACTACTTACTTTCCATATAGATGGACCTGTAAAGGAGAAATATGATCAAGTAGTCAAATAATCATGTATATGTGTAAAAAAATGTGTAAAGACACATGTATATGTGTAAAAAAACATGTAATGAAAGTATGAAAATAAAAAAGGAACATGTGCACCTAATCCATGATGAGAAAAAGTGTGTAGAAAATAATCATGTAAATGTCGTGAAGTAAAGTTTTTTGGGAATGATCTCATGCCACTGGACCGAAGAAGTGTAGGGAGGAAAGCCTAATTTATTCTTCTAACTTGTAACTATGCTTCCCTAAGAATGTGAAGAGATCTCAAGTAATATCTAGTTTTTTGGGTGATCTGACGCCATTGGCCAAAGTAGTGTATAGAGGAAGGTCTTATTTATCCTCTCACCTATAACTGCTCCCCTAAAATGCTAAGGACAATATGCCCTATAAAACCCATTGTGTATGGAGTTCTATAGACTGAGATGAACCCACTCATTATGTAACCCACTATGTCATGGACAAAAATTAAAAATTAAAACTGTACCAGTATTTGCTTGTAGTGTGTGTAAACCCAAATGATGCCCCCCCCTTTTGGGGTGCATGCAACGTCGTAGATAGGAGAATGCGGTCCCAAAAGAGGACCGAACGTGAAACTATTCCCTGTAGGGGGAAGGGAATGTGCTTGGTATAAACCAAGGCACATGCAAACAAGTGGCTAGGAAACAAGTGTTAGTACGAACAAGCATGCATGTAGAAAATAAGTGTAAGCTATGCAAACAATGTGTAAGCTAAAATGCAAGTAAACACAAAAGAAGCCAATCATAGACCGCGAAAAGTGGGTTGTAAACATGGGACATTACTCACGATGTCACAAGACACTCAAGGCCATAGTGAGCTGCATAGAAAACAAACAAGTGTGCACACCAAAAAAAAGGAAATGCCACATATAATAAAAACAAAGACAAATAAGAATAAACAATGTAAATCTAATAGCCATGGAAGAAAGTAATCCTGCTAAAACAAATTTTGCACATGAAGCACCCATTAGCATGTTAGAGAGATAAAAATGATGTAAAAAGCATGTATAATCGATAAAGTAGTGTGTTATAAGTACAAAATGAAACAATAACACTTGTAGTGTATGGAAGTGGATGCCCCAGTAGTTGTTGTGGGACTAGTAGTGTGCCAAGCATCCATGTTGAGTGTAGAAGCCCTGTATCTACAATCACAACTAGAAAAGGAAATGAATGGACATGTGTGTATGGTAAAGATAATGACATACAAGAAATCGTATCTAGGCATGTGTAATAAGATGAACATGAACACGTAAATGTAAGCAAGAGTAAATGTGACCAAGATATGCAACATGTTGTGGATGGATGGAATGGAATGCAAGATGGATGATAGGAGCCGTGTGCCCCCCGAGTGAATGGAATTGTATGTAGTGAGGTTCATTTGTTTATGCCCCCTCATCAGTCAAGAATGAACCATAAACGAGAGTGCATCATCGAGAAATGGTTGAAGCTATGTGTTGTGTGTAGAATGTGATGTGGTGAATGTGTATGAAGTGTGTGATGAGCGTGATATGTGATATAGAGATAAAAAGATGCGTGATGATTTATCCTAAGGGGAAGAATTTATCCTATCATGACTACAAGATGAGTTGAAGGAGTGATGATTTACCACCAAGATGAAAGGTGACGATTTCTATCACTACAAGATGAGTAGAGGGAGTGGTGATGTAGCCTAAAGCGTATACCACTACAAGATGATGGAATATGTGACCATTTAGCCTATAACATATGTCACTAACCTAGGAATGTTGCATGATAGAAGGTTGAGTGATGAATGTGTGAATGTGATGAGGTCCATTTGTGATGTATACCCTCAACAGTCTAGTATGGACCGTGAGACTAGAGTGCATCATAGGGTAGTGAGTGTATAACATGTATAAGTAGATAGTATATGCAATGATGAGAGTCAATCATGTGTAGTAGAATGTACCATGTGATATATAGTATGTAATGCAGAGATGTGTACATGATGTAATATATGTAGTATATGTGAGATGACTGTAATGTGTAGTCCCTATTGTGTAGTGTGTGTAAAGGTTCATGTGTAGTAGTAAGATCAAGTAGTCAAGTGTGAACTATAAATGTGTGAACAAGAGTGTAATGTCATTGGGTAATGGTGGATGTTAATGTGTAGATGATGCATCAACAGTATGTTAGAAGTCAAGAGTGTGCCATAATGACGATGAGTATGATGTGAATGTATTGATGAGCTAGGGTGGGGGGTTTTTGTGAGTGTTATACCCCCAAGTGTGTGTGATTGAATGAACTATCAATGAAAGTGAAGGAAAAGGTCCCTCATCTGATATTGGTGGTGACGAAAGCATATGACTATGCTCTAATAGTGGTGGTATAGTAGATAGACGTTACGTAGGTGAGTGAAGTCTATGTGCATGTGATGGATGAATATGTACGATGGGATCGCATAGGTGTAATAAAATATGTAGGTGATGGAGAGCGATGAGAAGCTGAGCATGGAGGTGATGGAAACCCAGGTGGAATAATATGAGGCGGTGACCTATGTTGAGATGTAGTAACTGTGCAAGGAATGGGCCTATGTTGATGTTCAAGACTAACAAAGTGATGAGGCCGCGTAGATGGTGTACGAGTAGGTGAACTAGGAGTAGATTGCACTTTAAGTAACATAGATTATGAGGTAATAGATGAAGTAGGAGATGCAGTAACTAGTGCTTGAGGAGAGGATGACCATGGAGTGGATGGAGGTACAATGTCGATAGAAATGAATTGACTATTATGAATGAATTTTAGTCGCAAATGATTCATAGAGATGATAGACTTAGACCTACGAATCCAATTGAGGCCTAGAAGCATGTCACAACCATCGACCACTTGTCCAACAAGGAAGGGTACAAACATAGTAAGAGGACCTACCATAACATGAAGTTTGATAACACCATACAAATTATTCATCAGATATGAGATAATTGATAGTGGATAACCAATAACGATGAGAAATAGAATAGAACATGTGCTAATGGGCCAAGATGGATCAACCTTAATATTATTGATAGAAACCGAACCAATATATGCTTTGATATGTAAGTTATTAGATGTGAAATCCGCATGATAATTGTGGTCAGAGAAGGAGATGATCGGTGCAGAAGTGTCGGTATGCACAACTAAAAAGTCAAGCGCCCCAGATGTAGGAGGCACTGCACGCTATACATAATTAGCCGAAGATTCAACTTCTTTTGTGTCATGCTTGGGTAGAGGGTTAAAGATTTTGAGCTTATGATTTTCATTGACAGGTGGAGAAATTGGAGGTTCTGGAAGCTTCAATTTTACCACTATCAATCAAACCCTGAATGAGAAATTGAATTCGGAAGCAACGATCTATAGAGTGTCCTATGCACTGATGATAGTCACAATGGGAATTTTCATCGAAAGTACGCCCTTTTGGTCAAGATGGATCTATTTGTAGCGGAGAAGGTAGTATAATGAGTTTACTATCGATAAGTTACGATAGTAAAATACGCGGAGGGACACTAAACTTAGTGAAGATACACAATGTGGTTGCGATTGAATCTCTTTAGTAGTAGATACTGTGTTGACAATAGTTTTTTGTGTCAGTTGGTTTAGTTGAAGATGGTTTAAATGTTGACTTACTTTGAAAACACGTAGAAGGCGATGCTTGATCTTGGTATTTAAGCTTTCCTATAGCTAAGATCTTGGTTTCACGAAGCTTAAGAGTATGAAAAAGTTGGTCGAACGAGTGAGAGGTCTCAAAGAGAACACTCTCCTGTAAAGGTGGTAAGATAATTTGAATGAATAAGTCTTGAAGTTCAATGTCTACAAGCACATTTTTCATCTTAGCTCAATTGTTTTTGTAACGCAGGACATAATCCACTAAGTGTTCATTAGATCCCTATTTGAGTTGTATGAGTTGGGTGTATGAGATCTTAGAGCCAATGTTGATAGAGAAGTGAGTGAGAAAAGCATCAGGCTAGATGCATGAAATATGTTACCGAGTGGACATATAGGTCATAAAACCAACACATCACATAATCTTGTAAACTACGAGGAAAAATCGTAGCTAGTATGGTATAGTCATCTGCATAGTCTAAGCATGCTACATGAATAACTCGGAGATGCTCTTGTGGATCTTCGTGGCCCTTAAAGATGAGAAATTTGGGAGAGATGAAATTAGGTGGCAATGGATAGGAAGATATAGCAGGTACAAAAGGAGTATGCAACAGTGAAGTAGAGTTTAAAGATGGTGATGCATGAGAAGTGGAAAACTGGAGCTGTTGAATTTGGGTTTGCAAATCCTGATATAAAGAGTTTAAATCAGGAGTATTTGAAGAAGAGCCAAGATGCATATTAGGAGTGCAGTAGTAGTAGGAATGAGAGATGAAACATAAATGGGTGGGGTGGAGACCATGGGAGCTGAAGAATGAACAACTATAGAGGCCGAAGCATCACGAGTATTCTTAGCAACAATCAAAACATGTAGGACATACAAAAAATGAGTGGGATTACCATGCAAAGCTTGTCAAAAATCAATAAGTGTGTTTAATTGGTCTTGGTCAACATTGGTATCCTCATCATATGATTTTTCACTATCAGATGCCTCTATTTCATGAAGAGGAACATTGTTCAAATTATCCAAAGGATTTTCAGTGGTAGCTACAGAAGTAGAGATATCAGCCATTGGTTTGGAAACCCTATGAGTGAATGAAGGAAGCTCATAATATTGAGAAAACCCAAAACGACCACTACAAGTGACAGGAATACGAAGAAAAAGCCCAAGGAGAAACTGTATTCGAAGATCAGGTTCACCAAAATGATTAAACTAAAATGGATTTATCTTAGATTAATCTGGTGCTATAGGAGCAGTAAAATAACTAAATAATGAAACAATGAAATGCTGAAATTATACCCAAGAAATATAAGCAATGAAATGTGAAACCTTAATTTGCAAAGAGGGTTAGAAAGGCCTTAGTTGATTCGTCGAGATTGCAGGACTGTGTCGCAGTGGAGACCCATTGGAGAGGAGGAGGAAATCGTTGCACAAGAGCTTAGAAAGTGTAGATCTAGACTGTCTGACCAGATTGGGGATCTTGGAGAAGCACAGGGGTGCTTGGGGCACCCTAGTATGAGATATGGATGCCTTGGTATGCATAAATGGATAGGGAACCTCCTCTGAGGTGTTGTGAAATGTTCTCTTGTGTTCGCTTTCTTTCGTTGTATGATCGCCAATGTTGCTGTAGACGTGCAATAAAGGAATCGCCTGCAAAACCCTAGAAAAAAAATCAAAAACCTAAAAAAGAAAGATGCATATGAAGGGGACGGACTATCCTCAATTACCAAATGGATGGAATTATCACTACGCACTACACTACATCTTAGACCCAATGTATTTCTAGGTGTGTGTGTGGAAATCGTGCCCTGAGTGCTCTTGTGCCAGTCGCACTTTGTGAGTAGCGAGAAATAACTAGATGTATAATGTAAGTAAATGGTGCATGGAATAGAATAAACTCCCCTCCTATGAAGTGTGATGCAGATGAACCAAACTTTGTCCCTTGTGATGGAGCTAGATGGATGCAAATGGAGCAATAAAAGCCTTTGATGGATGCAACCTTAGGTGGTCATAGTAGTGGTTAGTGCTTGGTCCTTCATTATGGTCTCATAAATTTATATTTATATGGTTCTCTTGTTCTAATTTTGTAATTAACCTTGAAAAGACTGACTGCCAAAAAGATAGAAAACTCAAACAGATAGAAAGTGCCCAAAAGGTGAGAGTAAAATGTAAAGAGAATCAGGGCGCCCCAGAGGGGACCTGGGTGCCTAGGGCACCCCAATCTTGGTTGAACACCCTAGTCAGTAATAGGTAAAATGTAGTATGAAAATATGGACTGGGAAAGTGCGGGTGCAAGATCGAAAGTAACGAAAAAAATAAAGTAAAATGGCCAAAGACATGGGTTAATTAGTACTATTTTCACTCAAGAACCATATGAATAGTAGTATGAGACCAGGACTAAATTACCCAAAGTGGGTGATTTTGTGTCTGCAGAGTAATAAAACATACACATCATGTATAACCAATTATCCATTATGTTAGTAAGAGAGTCTCTTACATTATTGCGTCTACCCTATTAGCATAAAGATCGTGATATAGTAGGATTTATGTCATCAAAAACTAAACCAACCAACCATATGAGATTAATTCTTCGATTAAATGAAAATTCTTAGAGTCATTGAAGTTATCTGACTTGGGGGGGTAGTAAGGCATGTATTTGGAGGCAATTGTACTTGACATTTCTTTTGGAGTATGAAGCCATGTAAGAGGAGATGGGAAGGTCAAGTAAGAAAACATACTCATCCTAAAACCATTCAACCATTATGTTAGTAAGAGGGCCACTTCCATTGTGGCATCACCTCTATTGGCATAAAGATCATGATATATTGGGATTTATATGTTACCGTGGATCCATCTAACAATCCAATTCAGAATTAATTTTTAATTCAATGAGGATTTTAAAAGTCTTCGAAGAAATTCCAAAATACATTAAAGAAACATATCCGACTAGGGGTAGTAAGGAACATATTTAGAGGCAACAATATATGATATTTTTTAGAATTATAAAGTTGCAAAGGAGGATATGAGAAGGATGAGAAAGTAAACATACTTATCTTGTAACCAATGGCAACCATTATATTAGTAAGAGGGCTACTTGTATTGTGGTGTCACCTATATTGGAATAAGGATCATTATATATTGGATTTTTTATTTATTTAATTTTTACCTTATATAATGCAGAAAATAACTAGTACAAATATAAGAACTTATATCCCTACAAAAAAATTACATCTCCTAAAACATATTTTGCACCTTTACAATCGCTAATATAACATCCATTGATTACAATTAAACATGTCCAACTTCAACGATAATATATTCAATAAAAATATGTATTACGTAGCACTTGTTTACTTCTAATAATCGTTTCATTTTTGTGACAAACAAGATGTTCTTCTAAAAAAACCCTGATCAAAATTATTATTCCTTTACGATTCTTTTATGCAATTACATATGATTTTATTCATTTATATCTTATTTAGAAGGGATTTTCAATGTATGCGGTCATATTTATTGCATTGTTTATAAAAAAATTGAATAAAATCTCCCTATACCATTATTATACGTTTCTTAAATATTTCCACATATGCATCCTATATAATATCCATATAATTGTTTATTAGAGAAATTGTGAGACGTGAGTGCAGAGGGCAACAAATTGTGTATGGTTATCATTGGGTTGGCACTCAACAAAGTGGGAAAAACGATGGCATCGTTCACAGTGCTTCCATCTCTTGAGTTTATTAACCATGGCGCGAATCCATTCCGGCTAAATGATCTTTATTAACAAAGTCTTGCGAGGATAAACTAGTCCCACATGATGAGCACCTATTTTGAACCGACCATTACAAATGCTGCAAACATCGTTGGGTTCCTGGCTTTCTGAAGAAAATTTGTAGCCGACGTATAGGGATTCTGATGCTCCCGCACTCCCACTCCCTTTATTTTGACAGTTTTTGACACACTATACCATTCGTCTTCTTCCTCTCATCATCCCAGCTATCTCTAGGGGAAAGGAGCCAATGACTCTCAATGGTCTAAATGACTGTGAGTGTATATGTTAAATAAAGTATCATTAGTTGTTTCAATTAAAATGAGTATATGTCACTTTTAAAATTAAAAATTAAATATAAACTAGCCAATAAAGCAAGTCACATCAAGTCACATCAATGAAATAACCAATGAAATGATGACATATAAGCAGTCCATAAATGACGATTTTATTCCTAAGTAATGGGCCACCTTAAATTTATCAGTATTCAAGAATACTTAATTAAAATTACTTAAAAATATGCTTTCCACATAATTTTAATGCTCAAAAGGAAATTTGTATATTGAAAAAATCATGATCTATTAAAGGGTATTTAAAAAAAATAATAATAATTAAGTGGCTTTAGTAACACCTTAAGTTAGGGTTCATGATAACTGTATCCTTTCCCATATAAACAATGACTATGGCTAGACAAGCAACTAAAGTGAAATATACCTAGTGGTTTGGGCGGACTTGTAACTGCAAGATTCAATTTTTTTTGGAGGGATATTCAAATTTGAATTTGTATAATAAATGTTTACTGTACTAACAATGCATGGACATCAAGTACAAGTTGAGGTGTCCAAACAACGACGAAGCATCAATAGATGGAAGGAAGATGGATATGACAACTGCTAATGGTCAACTTGCAATGCTGGCACCACGAGCAAATGCACCTGCTATTGGGTGACAATTTTGTTTGTGTAATGGAGGAGGGGTGACCAATAGATATGATAGTTTCTAGAAGATGAAAAATTAGTACCCACTGTTCGACATAATTACTAGTATCAACTATCAAATAAATTAGAGGGACATAAATAATAAAAATGAAAAAGAAAACATCTTTTTGGAATTTCGGAATCAAATGAACCACTTGTTTAAACTATTGAAAAAAATGGACTAAACTGTTATAAGGAAGAAGGATCCCTTTTTTCTTCTAATGTTGAAAAGCTTTTCTATATTAATAATCTATGTTACACCTAGTTTCTAGTGTGGGGACAATAGGAAACATGGGGACATGTTTCTGGGACAGTAGGGGTTGGGAAGCCTTTTCTAGGGGATGAAAAATTTTAAAAAGGGAAAGTTTTAATAATATAGAAAATTTTAGTAATTCATATTTAAGGCATTATTCATATACATTATAGAGCCATAAGATGAAACATCATAGTTGAATTGAGAATTCACATGAGTCAACAAACAAATTTTAATAAACATCTCAATGTCTAATCATTTCAATTTAAATTTTCAATGTTCATTACCAAAGTGCATATTGATATTGCCATATAGTATATAGTATATACATAATATTACAATATATATATATATAAAGGTTGAATGGCTACAAGTATAAAGTGAAAAAAGTAAACAAATTTATGATTTACGATTTATCCAAATAACTCCTCAAGCTATTTTGACAACTTCCAAAATTAATTTTGGACTTGGACAAATTTTGTGGAAAAAAGTTGTGGAACACTATTTTTTAGTGTTCCGCGGAATCAAGGAATTTAGTGTTTCATAGGTTCTCCTAACATGCGGAACAAAGGGAGCATCAATTTGGACTTAGGCGGAAATTCGATAAGGAAGACCTTTGTGGCTTAGGAAAAATGGTGTTTTCCGCAAGGTTGGTCAATTCGGAAAAAGGATGGATGGGTTCCACTCTCGTGAAGTTGCGATGCAAGGGGAATACGTTGCGGGGAGGCATAGAGGAAAAACAAGTGAGTTTCAAAGGTGACTAAGTTTGAAAGCTGCGGAATGCTAACTTAATGTTTCACAAACTTCTTAAATATTAGTTTTCTGCAGAAGTCTAAAACCCGCAAAACAAAGGAAAGCAGTCGCAAGTAAAAAAGGCCTAAAAAAATAATTAGGCCTCTGTGGCATTGGAGAAATGTAGGAATTTCACGGGTGTGTGGGAGTTAGTGTCTCGCAGGTTTCTCAATCTGCAGTGACTCTCAAGCCGCACAACAAAAAAGTTTCCCGTGAAACAAAGTAGCGTTAAAAAAAACCACATTGTATAGGAAAGATTGCGACAATGGTAAAATGGGTTAAATGCAGCTACCAACGAAATATTTGAGAATAGTGTTCCACATAATTCACAAATATGCAAAACAAGGAAACTGGGATGCATGTTTGTAAATATTGCATAACAAAGAAAAACTTTTGTGACATGTGGAGAAGGTATAAAACCATGAAACGTTGAAGAAAACCCTCCGAACGTTAGAATTCCTACGAAATGTTGCAAAGCCTTCCAAACAAAGGAGAAAAGCTACCAAAGAGAAGAATTATGCCACGAGACAAAGCAAATCAAAAGAAATTCATGAAACAAAGTGGTAATGGTGTTTAGGCCATAACTTTCACTGCGAAGCTTCAAATTTGATGAAATTGGTGGTATTTGAAAGGTCTCTCCAAGGGCTTCATTTTGGCTTCAAGAAACACTAAAAATGTTGTTTGGAGGGAAAAAATTACAAACACAGGTTTTTATTACGTCATGGTGCCCATACTCTGTCTTGCAGATCAAGTGGTGTAGAAGAATGGATTTTCCAGACGCCCATGCACATTTTCAGGAATTTATGATGTTTGATGGGTGGTTGGCGTGAAGACTTGGCACATCTCTCTCTCTTTTCCATCTTTTTTATCCTTCCCATTTCCTATAAGTATGGAGTTTATACTTTGTAAATAAATCCTCTCTTGCTTGGTAATGTTATTATGCTAAAATTTTGACAAAACCAAGGAGTTGCAGACCCATGGCATGCATCTTGTAAATCATCTTACCCTCTGAATGGTTGTAGTAGTTTGTGCATACTTACAAAAATAATATGATGTCGATTATGGCTTGAATGTGCCCCCTGTGTCTATTATTGTCTTCTTTCCTTCTGTTATCTCATTTGTGATGTGTGTCCATTATATTTTTCAGAATTTTATGTCATTTGTGTATACACCTAATTTTTCACTTTTCATCTTTCATACATGTTACTAATATGTTACTTTGTCCATATAAGGGTCACTGATGCATCTATTTCTAGAGAGGGTTCCATAAGGGGCATGACAGGAAAGGGGAATGGTTATTCATGTAACCATTATGGGTTAGAGATAATACACGAAGAGAGTGCCACTATTTGTTCTTAGCCTTAGTTATCCTTGCACTAGTTATCCTTGTCCCTGTAGGTCTCACACACATTGCACTCCCAACTTCTTGCTTGCATCTCACCACTTGGCACCTTGTTTATCCACATCCATGATCTATGAAAAATTATTATTTACTTTCCATGAGACATCATCTCTTTTTACTACCTTTTGCCGATGCCATCACCCGTGGGCGATGGTGTCAGTGTTATATTTTCCCATGGCCGAAACCATCACTTGTGGGCGATGATGTCCTATATATACCTGCCACACATTTGACATTCATAGAGAAAGGAATCCAAAATCATTTTTACTACCATTTTCCCTTCTCTTATGTGCCATCTTTGCATCTTCTCGCCTAGCTCTTAGTTAATCTTACATCTTGTTTGAATCGGATTGGATACTCTTTTTATTAGATGGCTTATTTCACTGTTAGGTCACCTATAGTGAATCTAGGACAAGAACGGTGTTCCCCTTCTCCACCTAATAGTGATTCTCTCTTGGTGTGTTGCTTCTCTAGAGAGATAAATGCATTAATGAACACCTTACAGGTACAAGGTGAGTGCTCTAACCATCTCTTGTCATTTTACATAGATAAGTTCATCTCGTTCCCTCATTTTGTTATGTTAGCTTAGTATTACACATGTTTGGATGCTAGTTAGCATAATACTCTTATTTATTATCAACGCCTTAGTTATCATTAATTTTATTTCAGATATATTGTGTATACTCGTTTCATTTATTGTTGATCCATACCTCTCGTTACCCAACTCCGGATATCTCAGTAGGGTTCCTTTCTCTATCTTGACCACGGGCCTTGGAAACCCTAGGTTGACCTAGTGTAGAGATTATTTCCCTCTAGATATGTGACCCTAGTGCTCATTGTAGCCCCTTTAAGTCTACCCAACGTATTTTTATTCATGTGTGTTTTGTACTCATTGCCTCGCTACCCTTATAGAACATATGATTAAAACGTGCATGTTTTTGAGACACATTTTTGGCCCGTCATACATCTCTGGTGAATCCAACGTGAATCATACAGACCTTCTGACCGAGTGCAACTCGTTAAAAACACCCATCTCGAAATTTGACCTCATATGAATACCCAAAAACCCACAAAATCTGAAAAACCTATCTTCATAGACATAAACACCATTGCCCATTGGTGATCCTGTCTATTTCTATTTTCTCACATTTGAACACTTTTGGCCCTTGTATATAGTTTCTGTACATGAAGGATCCTATTTATCTTCCCAGATTCGATCCCAGATGCCTTCGGCCCCTGTGTACATTTTTCTATATGGCCGATTGTTTCTGTACCCTTAACTTTCAGACCTTTTCTCATTCAATTTAACACTCCATGGAGTATCTATGCCTGGGGTCCTCTAACTCTATTACATAGACTTTTCCTAAGACATATCATCTTGACGCTAAGTTTCTCTTTTTTATAGACTATTGCATCGTAGGAGCACCTAGAAAGAAGCCTTATACTCGCCCCAATGGCCCACTTGAGGATGAAAAAGAAGAAAACCAGAATGATGATACTTTTGATCATCTTCCTAAGATTCAGAAGTTTCTATATCTCAGTTTCCTCAATAAAACAAATAAGAAGAAATTCTTAGCAAAGCATATTCTTTACCTCGTTTCTGAACAACTTGATCATAGGGTAGAAAAGGGGAAATCTAACAAAGTAGGTTCATCTGAAAATGCCTCAAACTATGACCCTACCAGCCTTGTTCTCCAACTCGATGGAAAAATGAGTGAACAACAATATGCTACAACGACTCATTTCTCCAAATACAAGCCAACGTGGCTCAGTTAGTACACTGCCCTACAACGAGCTCTTGGGTCACCACGCCCCATACTTTACCAAATGGGCCTAATAGGGTTCCCATCACCCAACCCCCCATCCAAAAAAAAGTCTTGCGAGTAATCGAAAAAGAGCCTTTAACACCTTATATCGTTAGTATGGATATTGGTGACACAAGTAAACTGACAAAGGGTACATAAGATGCTTCTACAAATTGTGTCAACCGAAAGAAAGGGAAACAAAGAAGATTATCAAATCACCTCCTTTATATATCTCATTAATCATCGATAAGTACCTCGTACACAATTGTATGATAGAATTTGGAGCTAGAAATTCTGTTATGCCCAAGAAGATTGTTGATTCATTATGCATAAAATATACACCAATCACCAAGGGGATTTCCCAAATGGATGAAACTTCTGTTAAAAAATTTGGGATCATAAAAGATTTGAATCTTACTCTACATGCATGTCCAAGTATTTCAATCTTGCAAGACATTTCATTCATTAAACTCCCTCCCTTCTTTTCCATATGCCTTTCTAGATATTTTACTACAAAAGTAGGGGGATACTTGTCTGCGGATTGGTCACATTTGCTTCTTACAAATAGATATGGAACTAGAGTAACTATCAAATCCGAGTCTATTCCCAATAATCACATTGAGCCTTATACCTTTGGTCCAATGAACATGAATCATGTGCATGATCAATGGGAGGGTGATGATATTCATGAGGGTTCCACACCTTTAGAGGAGGTTCCTGACATTCTACATGAAAATTGGGAAAAGGAACATTTTTAGTTTGATCCTTATGATCACGTATCTACTACTTTAACCCAAAACTTTAAAAGCAAACAAAAATGTAGTCTCATGCTTCTAACACGTTCCATGATTGTTCTGTTCATTCTTTCAACAAATCCATTCTTCTGTGGAGTTCTAGGAACCATTCTTTCTCTACGTGTTAGAAGCATGAACAACAATAATTGCAAACCTTGTTGTAGTACTCACCACTATTGTCAGATCTAAGGAACTTTAACTTTAAATTTATTTCATTTTCCGCAGTGGATTTCCTTCATTTAAAAGTCTCAAAAACATAGTATTTCCAATTAATACAATAAACCCATACCTTTCTTGTGGCATCATCAATGAAGGTCACATAATATTAGGATCCTCCAAGAGAAACAACTTGATCTGGTCCCCATACACATGAATGAAAAAACTCCAATTTCTGCTCCTTCTTTGTTGCCTCAACCTTAATAAATCTCACTTTCTTCTACTTTCCAAATATACAATGCTCACATAAATCAATATCTACATGTTTCAGATCTGATAACTTACCCTTTGTCTTTAAGATTTGCATTCCTTTTTCACTCATATGGCCTAGCCAATAATACCACATGCTTGCATATGAATCTAAAGTAGGTAGCACAGAAAATGAATCAATAACATAGGTAGACAAATATAATGTTCCCACCTTCTTTCCTCTTGCTACAACAAGTGATCCCTTGGAAAATTTTTGAGAATCGGCTATGAATGTAACCATGCATCCATATTCTCCTGATTTCCCTGTTGAAATTAGATTTCTCTTTAGGCTTGGCACATGTCTCACATCTTTCAATACCCATGTATTTCCATTCTACAATTTAAGATGAACATCATCTTTACCATTAATCATGCATGGTTCATCATCTCCTAAATAACACATGTCTAAAATTACCCTAAACATAATTTTTGAAATAAACCTTATTAGGGGTAGCATGGAAAGAAGCTCTAAAATCTAAAACCCATGATTCTACTTTATTATCCAAGGAGAGAATAAGAGCATCTTACATTGCCTCACTTGAAATATTTGCCTCTTTACCTTTTTCTTTACCTTTGTCTGGTATATTCTCTCTTTTTTCCTTGAACTAACACTCCTTCTTTACATGTCCTCTCTTTCCACAATTCCAACAGATTATATCTCTAAATTTTTATCTAGATCTTCCATTCTTTGTTCTACCATTCTTCTTGCTCTTGGATCTCTCTTTAGATCTTCCCCTGCTTTCCACATTCAAAGCATTCCCAGATGATTCTCCTGTACATTTCCTGGGTATTTCTTCATTCAGGATTATACCAACCACATCATCAAACTTTAAAATATTACAAGAAGATGATGTATTACTAACAACCATTACCAAATTATCCCAACTATCTGGCAAAGAGCATAAGAATAAAAGTGCTTTCACTTCATCATCAAACATAATATTAACCGATTTTAATTGATTAACAATAGAACGAAAATAATTCAAATGATTAGACACAAATCCACCTTCTTTCATTTTATAGTTAAATAATTTCTTCATCAAATAAACTTTATTCGATACACTTGGCTTTTCATATAATTTTGTTAAAGATTTCATTAAATCTACAATGGTTGCTGCTTCTATTATATTCAAAGCTACAAATGTTGACAAGCTCAATCTTATAGATCCCAGAGTATTTTTGTCAAGAATCTTCCATTCTTCGTTAGTCATCTTTGCAAGCCTTGCCTTCTCATCCAACGATAAATCTAAATCTCTCTGATACAGATAATCCTTTACCTGCATCTTCCATAATTGATAATAACGACCGTTAAATTTATCTAATCTATATTTTCTATCTTCTGTTATTGTTGTGCTCCCACTCAATTATAAAACCCTATGAGAGTAAATCTTGTCAACACACAAAAACTCTAAACAAAGCTTTGATACCAGTTGTTGGGGCTAAACCCGTGTGGGCTACGTCCACCAAGAAATGAACAATCTTATTATTTAGTGCTTTAAAGAGGAAACACAAATAAAGATATGCTTTCTCCTCACCAACTACTCTTTCTTGATCTCCAAGGAAAATTACATTCAACAAATGCAATTCACTACATTTTAACCCTAATTCTCATGCCTTTATACATATACAAACTTGGGGCACCTTAGCTTTACATTTACAACCATTAGATCAACTTTACAATGAAGATTAGATCTAATTCATGTGAGTTAAATATAAACATTCACGCATAGGTAACCGACGCCGGTTACCCTTAACTGATGCCAACTCCTCCTTGCCTTGACTGATACCGGTCCCCAGGTGACCGACGCCAGTCAACCGACCGACGCCAATTACTGTGTATTCAAGAAATTTAGTAAAGCATGCTAATGTGAAATAATTAAGCTCCACAACTCAGCACAATGCTCATAGAAATCTTAATCTAAATCTTTCAAATCTGATAACTTACCCTTAGCCTTTAAGATCTGCATTCCTTTTTGACTCATATGGCCTAGCCGATTATGCCACATGCTTGCATCTGAATCTGAAGTAGATAACATATAAAAAGAATCAATAATACACGTAGACAAATATAATGTTCCTACCTTCTTGCCTCTTGCTACAACAAGAGATCCCCTGGTAACCTTCCAAGAGTCGGCTGTGAATGTAACCATGGAACCAGATTCACCTAGTTGTCCTGCAGAAATTAGATTTCTCCCAAGGCTTGGCACATTCCTCACATCTTTTAATATCCATGTATTTCCATTCTGCAATTTTAGATGAACTTATCCTTTACCAATAATATTTCATGGTTCATCATATCCTAAGTAAACATGACCACAATTACCCTAGACATAATTTCTGAAATAACCCTTTTTAGGGGTAGCATGGAAAGAAGTTCCTGAATCTAAAACCCATGATTCAATTTTATCATCCAAGAATAGAATAAGGGCATCTTGCATTACCTCAGATGTAACAACGTTTGTTTCTTTACCTTTCTTTAGTACATTCTCTTTGTTTTCCTTAAACCGACAATCCTTCTTTGCATGTCGTTTCTTTCCACAATTCTAGCACGTTATTCCTTTACCTCTAGATTTATATATATGCCATTTTTAGACTTTGATTTCCCATTATTCTTGCTCTTGGATCTCTCCTTCTGCCTTCCCCCACTTTCTACATTCAAAACATTACCAGATGATAATTCTCCTATACTTTTCCTGTGTATTTCTTCATTCAGGATTATACTAACCACATCATCAAACTTTAAAATATTAGTATTGGATGTTGTATTACTAACAACCATTACCAAGTTATCCCAACTATCTGGCAAATAGCATAAGAATAAAAGTTCTTTCACTTCATCATCAAACGGAATATTAACTGATTTTAATTGATTTACAATAAACTAGAAATCATTCAAATAACTTGATGTAGACTGACCTTCTTGCATCTTTGAATTAAATAATTTCTTTATCAAATAAAATTTATTTGAAGCACTAATTTTTTCATATAAATTAGTTAAAGATTTCATCAATTCTATCGTGACTTCTGCTTCGGTAATATTCGAAGCCACAGATGGTGCCAAGCTCAATCTTATAGATCCCAGAGCCTTTTTGTCAAGATTTTTTCATTCTTTATCAATTATCTTTGTAGGTCTTGCCTTCTCATCCAACGGTAAGTATAGATATTTATGATACATATAATCTTCCACCTACATCTTCTATAATTGATAATTACAGCGGTCAAACTTCTCAACTCTCTATTTCCCATCTTCTGTCATTGTTGTAGCTCCCACTCAATAGAAATCCTCTGTGAGTAAATTTGTCAACACAAAAAACCCTCAAACAAAAAAAAACTCAGATACCAGTTGTTGGGGTTAATCACACCAGTTTTACACACACATATTTAGATCTAAGCATACAAGAAAAAAATATGGAAATAAACCAGAAGAAATAATACACAAGATATAACGTGGTTCACCCAGTGTGGGCTACATCCACCAAGAAACAACCAATATATTATTCAAAGCTTTAACAAAGGATATACAATGAAGATCTACAATCTTCCACACCTCTTCCGGATGTACAATACTTTCTTCCTCACAAGCTTATCTTTTTCTCTCTCCAAGAATTCTCTCTTTACAATTCTCAATTCTTAATGAGTTCACACTCTTATAACCCTAGCTTTCTAGCTTATATATGCATATACAAACTTATGGCACTTTAACTATGCAATTACAATCATTAGATCAACTTTATATCAAAGGTTAAATCTAATTCCAGTGAGTTGAATAAAATAATCACGCACAGACAATCGATGTCGGTTACCCTAACCGATGTCGGTTCCTCCTTGCTTTGACCGATATCGGTCCTCGGGTGACTGATGCCGTTCTACCGACCGACGCCGGTTAGACCGACGTCGGTTACTGTGTATTCCAACAAGTTAATAAAACATGCTAATGTGAAGCAATTAAACTCCACAACTCAACACATAGATCACCAACATTATAAGGACTAGAAATGGAAAAGTAAAAAGGAAAAAATGAGTCTAATTAACTTCTAAAAGGTTGTATATAAAGAGAGTGAGACATTTTGCAGTGATTGAGGTACCATAAAACAAGACATGTAAGTAGCACGAAAATATAAAGATCTTTTCCAACCACTGAAAATCGATAAATAGGTCGGTAATGCCTAAATTTGATCAATCACTCATATACTAAAAAAAGAATATAATAAAACCAAACAAATGCCAAGGGACCATTTTTAGGTCTCTATAATAGTGACAATGTGAATGGACCCACTTAATAGACAAACATCTTAAATTATCTGTTAGTGTAATTTTATTGATTGATTTGACCTAAAATTTTGTTAATGGATGACACCACTAGAAGAATATCTTTATTTCAAATAAATTTCACGTATTGTATCTCTTTATGGGATGTGCCAAAAGTTTCACCAACATTCACATTCTAAAAAGAATGCAATGTATTGCTAAGATGTATGGTGGGAAAACCTTGCATATTATAAACTTTTCAATTTGGTCCAACATTCACTCTTGAAACATGTATTTGGGTTTGGGTGGCTAGTGTAAACTAACTATCCATTTAATAGTCAAACCTCGTAGCATAGGAACAAAGATGTCAATAATGAATTTTTTTAATAAAATAATTTCAATATGTGCTCCAAAAGTGCCCCATTTTAGAGTTCTTTATGTGATGTGTATGTCCTTCCTTCTTCCAAACATGCTAGCTCAATTGCCTATATATAGGGGTTTGAATTTGAAATCAAAATTATTGGCATGTGCATCAATTGATTTGGACCATGAAACCTAGGATGTAGTTGCAAGGGACAACCTTGTACATGGTAGCAAGATATGGTTTAGTGAAACAAAAAGGTAAAGTAATACAATAGTAAACCAAAATACATTTGAATGCAAAATATATTTATAGAGTAGTGTAACATAATTCAACGAGAAAGAACATGAGAAAAGTCAATGGTGTATAATGCGAACAATAAGGCTACGATTGGGGACTTATGTGATCATAAAGGAGAATACATTTCCAAACTAATTTGCCTAGAATACAATGAAATAAAAAGTGCATGATGGTACATTCAAGTATGCAATATTATTTGGTTTATGGTCATTATATCACTCTTTAAGCTCATCAATTTACATATATATGCATACATCATTACAAAAAGGAAATCATATAACAAATGATGGTTATAAACAGAGTGGTTAAAACTGTTTCATCTTTTTTTTGAGTTGAAGTTGGTCTTCTTTGCGGCGGCTGAACTTATAGTGTGTCACATGCTGAAAAATCCTCTAACATGACACTTGAGTGAAATTCCACTTGACATGTCTTGTGGTAGTGGAAAAATGATGCATGGATGGGTTTTGGAGTTTTTACGTGCAACTATAAGATGCTATGTGGTACTACGAGGTGTTGTGCATTGTGCGGTTGCAAAGATGTAGTAGATTTCAAATGAAACTACATGGCATTAGGTTGTTATGCAATAGTCTGCGGGAAATGCATCCGTACATGAGGAATTGCGTGTCCCTTCGCATGGTGCAAGATGTTGGTGAAGTTGAGTAGCTCAAAATCCCAATGTAGAGAACATGGGCGTATGTGGATGTGTTCAACCTTGCACGGACTAGAAATGCGAAAATAAAAAATGGAAATGATCCCAATGAATTTCTAAAAAGGCATATATATGGAGGGCAGAACCATTCACAAGGATTGAGGGACCATAAAACAAGATAGACATTGAACACATGTAAACATAAAAAAGATTTTCTAACCATCAAAATTCGATAAACGGGTCAATAATGCCTAAATTGGACCAATCCCTCATATTTTAGAAATTGAATATAAATAACACTAGACAAATGCCAAGGGAGCATTTTTAGGTGTCTACAATAATTAGAAAGCAAATGGACCCACTTAACACACAAACATATTAAGTTATTGGTTAGCATAATTTTATTTATTGATTTCACCTAAATGTTGGTTAATGGCCGGCAACTCTAGAAGATTTTCTTCTTATTAAATAAACTTCACTTACTTTCTTGTCTTTTTGGGGAGTGCACCAAAAATTACATCGACATCCACTTTCTAAAAGTATCTAATGTATTGTCATGATGTATGGTGGGGAAACCTTCCATATTATAAACTTTTCAATTCAATCTAGAACATTCACTCTTTAAAAAGAAGGCCAACACATCAACTTGACTTACCTATACCAAAGAACTCTAAAATATGAACTAAATTATATGCTTTACAACTTTAAACCCCACCAACATATAATGAGAAACCTCCAATTTAATATTTATAAACATATAATGTAGAACCAACATTACAAACTTCTCACTTTAGTATTCTAACTTCACAAATTTAATATTCTAAATTCTGAATTAAATACTTTAGTATAGTACCATAATTATACGAGAGAAACTATATTCATAAACTTGGGAGGGAAACCCCACACTCACACATGAATAAACTTTTTACTAGTTTATAGGTATCTCACGAGGAAAGCCCCACACATTACTAAGATATAAACTCCTCAATTTGACGCTTTCCTCCTTTTATATCTCGGGAAAACCACAAACACGTGGGCGGCTAAAGATTAAGTCCGTACACGTGCGGAGACAATCCACCACCGTCCAATCTTTGCCGTACTATTTTCCTGGTGGGTCCCACCACCTCCCTCGCACGAGTCTTAAAAGTTTAAGTACAAAGAAATACTGAAACTCGTCACGCATGCGCTCACCCACAAAAAGTACAGGTCCATGCAGTATATACAATGTATATCCATCCTATGATGCGATATAACTGCTCTGCTTCTCATCGACTTTTCTTGCCTCAACTTGTAGTGATTGAAACCTGCTCGCAACCAAGTACTTTGACCCCTTCATTGCGGGTAGACGAGCTTTACCCTGTCTATATTTTGTTTTTCTGAAATAATTTTGTGTTTCTTGTGAGACCATTATGATTATTTATCGCTAACCCTAATCGTCTGTGATGCATTAGGTGCCGTGTTTTAATATTTGGGTAAAGGGAAAAATGATTGAGGGATTTCTTGCTCTGATATAAATTTTTGTTTCAATCAATTTCGAAGATTTCATTTTTGCACCTTAATATGAATAATTTTGAGATAATTTTTGACAGGCCGAGTTCGAAAAATGGCAATGAAATCAGAGAGTGGTGGAGAGAGGAAGGAGGTGTTTTATGAGCCACTTCACAGTCTTAAGGGTAATAATAACAGTGATAATAACAATAGTAGAGAAAAGATTGAGGGAAGGAAGTTGTTTGATGATTTTAGCGTTGCCAATCATGTGCATTTTTTGAGGCCACAGTGGCTGAACACAAAAAATGTGGTGCAGAAGCATGACACGGGAGAAAACGTGAAAAAATGAAAATTAAGTAAGGTCAGACTGTGGCGTATTTACATTGTATATATGAACATATGGAATAGTAGTCTTTTTGGTATTTGCTTGAGATGGGTGTGCTACAGTTATTAGTAGCACACAATCAGGCTCCTTGTTTTTGTCGATTACCAGTAAATATCAGAGGGTTAGGGTTGATGTAAGTACCAGCTTGTATTTGCTACACTCAAATCATAAATTGGTTATGTTTGAACAAAGAGCTCTACTGCTGCTTCTTTAATTGTTGACATGCATTGTAGTTTTTTTTTTTTTTTCAGGAGTTTTTCTCAAATTGTTTTCGTCTTTCACAACTCTCTTTTAATCAAATTCATGGCTGGCTGGTTTATGGCATCCATAGTCACCTTACATCAATGCCTCATTATTAAAACTACCTACTTACATCATTCCATAAAATATTAGTGAACAAAATGATTTACTGGTCAAAAAAGTTACTGAAACTCCTTACAGTACAAGTATCTTAAATTTATTTATTTTTAAATGCTTACGCATATCAATAATAAGGATTATATATATTTTTTTTTTACAGAATGGTGACAAATGGAAAAAGGTCTTAAAGTCTATCATAAAATAGTCTTAAACTTTATCATATAATTGATTAAATTTTTAAAATTATAAACAATATTATAAATGACAGTTTGTAAAACTTATCTTTTGAATATCAAATTTAATATAAACAATAAATAGAAAATACAATCTTACACGATTATCATTACATTAGTTCCATTCTACTCTGTTATTGTAGAACGCCCAAAAGACAATTTTAGCAATGCTTTAATATTCTATACAATAATTCCAAAAACACTATGAAACAACTCCATGATAGCACGCCCTTTTTTTTTTTTATATGACAATATTCAGTTTTATTCAAAAGGGCATACAAATGTTGATTGTGTCTATTTGACAATTTGCAATGCAGGTGTAAATAGAGCTGTTAGCACAAGTATTTTTTTTAGAGTATAAAAATTGTTTGTTGTATTGTCTTAGGGGCTTTGTATATTTTGAAGTCGTGACTATTACCAGCCGTAACACTTTGTATTATCTTGTTTATAATATAAAGACCGTTTCAATAATAAAGCCTATGCCTCAATATCTACCTAAAGCTAGGTCTTCCATTTAAGATTTAAATTGTAACTCATAGATTTGAAATGTGACGTTCATTTTTTATGTAGATCTATATTGATGTGGAAAATACTAGTAATTGTATATGAGTTGTGGGAGGAGATAACAATGTTAAATTTGTTGTAGTTGGTAGTTGTGGTGTTATGTATGATATGTGGAATTTTTGTAAGGTTGGGTGGTGGGGATTAGAAAATAATGTTTATCCTCCCTTATCATATTCATGTGTTGTTTTTTTGTGGTAATTTATCACGTAGTTTGTTATAAGGTAATTTTTTAATTGTTTTAACCTGTAAATGTTCTTAATATTCACTCAATATATATAGATGTATGTAATTTTTCAGTTGGAAAGTCTGGGAGGAATAAGGATATATGTTGGCATAGATTGAAAGAGAGTTTTCCATTTTATATCACTTGACTCGTTATTATGCAACATGAATGTGGATGTCTAATATTATGCGAACATGGTATGTTACTTTTTTTAAGGGAATGTTTTTGATATTTATTTATTTGCCCAATAAGACTTTGGGGCACATAGCCTAAAGTTGTTGTAAATGAGTAGGAATTCTTGTAGAGTTTAGTCGGGCTTCCTCTTTCGCGCTTTTACATTTTTTGTGTACATCATTCTTACATAACTCTCAAATGTGAAAGTTGGCGAGATGTATAGGTCTCTACTAGTGAGCGTACTTGTGAGATTGTTGTAAATGTTAGCCCCTGGCGATCAACGCGCCCAATGTCTATTGATGCCTTATTGTGTCATTCCTTGCGCCTAATGGATCATTAGGCCCCATGAATTTTTATTGGGATTTGCCGATGATTTCCTCAGGTGACAGGCGGTATGAGAAAATGTGTTAGGTAGAGGATGTCCCACGGGGATCTGTTGTATATTTTGAAGTTGGAAACGGCAAAGGATGAAAAGTATGGGCGCTGTGATTCTGGGTTGTAGAAGAGCTCAACAACCTGTCGAAGAGCACCATTAACAAATCCAACTTCAACCCGTAAATTTGATATCAACATGACCTCTTGATTTTTGCATAGGAGTATTGTAGGCTCCAACTGAGTGTTGTTGAGGTCTGGTAATGCTCCATGTCTGCTTGTGTTTGCTTTGTTGATCACAATTGGAAGGTGCAATGATTTGAGCATTTGTATATTGTGCGAGTTTGCTAATTCCTTTGTTGCATAAAGATGATTTTATGATGTAAAGGATGTTTGTTCTATTGGAGACATGAAAGAGTATGTGCGTGACATGAGGGCATTCCAGTCCTCTATTATTGGGTGTGCATTTATGAGGTTACCCAATAAATGTCTAAATTCCAGTTGTGTGTTGCATCCTTATTGGCAGAAATTTGTATCCAAGGTAATGACTGAGTTGAATTTGCGCTAAATTATGTGACCAAATGTCTTATCTGCATACAATAGTATCTCATTAACAGGGGCAATTGTCCTAGGTCGCCAACTCGTATGGTAGAGTGGGCACCAAAATCTTCATTGCAATGTTGTGGGAATGCGTCACTTAACCTGTAATTAATATTACTTAGCATTTTTGGCCCTACGAAGCTCATTTCGTCTATGAGAACATAATCAATGGTCCTTATATGCTCTTGGAAAACTGCCAGTGCTTGTCCTTTGAGTGCCTTCATTTCAGTAATGGGTATTCAAAGACCATAATGTATAGTAGATGCATTGATGTTGAAAGCGGCAATCACTGTTGGAGAAGGGATGACATATTTCTGTTCTTGAATGGTTGTAATGCATCTTTTATGCAACCAATCAAGTATAACTTTCATGTACTGGTGGTACCTTGTATAATCATTTGTAAGAGTGGTATTTGTCCTCTCCTTTTAGCATGCTGAACAACAATTATGTAGGTGAGATGTTGTTTTGTAGATAGATGGAAGGGTATTGGTTGGTTAGATGGAGTAACAGCTGGTTGGTGATTCTCAATCCATGCGTTATCTATGAATATGGGTGTTGTAGTTTGCAAATCAATTAGAACAACAAGCTTTGACCAATCATGACTACTAATTAAGAAAATATTGAAATATATAGATGTCTAACTCTAAATATGTAACATCGCTGAATATAAAAATGAATTATAGAAATTGACCCAAACAAGATAAGCTATGAAATATGAAACCCTAGTTGCAAATGGAGGAATAGAAGGACTTAGTTGTTTCACAATGATCTCGAAGGTGTAAAGAGCTGTAGAACCGAGAAATCCGAAGTGTAGACTGTCGCAATGAAGCCCAGGAAAATGCAGAGATGTCAAAATACAATGAACTGGGGCGCCTAAACTAGGTCAGGGGTGCCTAGGGCGCTACAAACATCCTCTGGGCTTTGGTGACTGCTCAAATGGTGCAAAAACCTATTTTGCAGGGTTGTGAGATGTTCGTTGTCCTTTGCTTCCTGTCGCTAGTATGTCGCTTGTACCTTGCAATAAATAAATGACCCGCAAAACCCCAAAACACATCAAATCCCAAAAAGAAAATAATGCAACTGAGGGGTCGAATTGTCCTCGGCTGTCAAACAAGTGAACTTACAACCGAGCATTGCACTACACCTCAGATCCGATGTAGTTCTATGCATGTGTGTGTCGACATCATACCCTAGGTGGCTCTTGTGCGTGTCACACTTGATAGCGAGCAAGTAGCTAGATGTAGAAAATGTAGACAGATGTGTGCATGAAAGAACAAACTTCCCCTCCTATGAAGTGTATGCATAAGTAACAGTCCCTTGTCCCTTGTGTGGATTCTATCTATGGATACTTGAATGTTCTTGTAATGAACTTTGAATGCAACCTTAGGTGATGATATCTAACATTGATTAGTGCTTGGTCCTTTAGTATGGTCACATAGCTTTATATTTTTTATGATTCCCTTGCTTGAATTTTGTAATCAACCCCAAAAATGCCATCCACCAAGAAAATAAGATGTCCAAACGGCTAGAAAGGACCCAAAATATGTGAGCAAAGTACAAAGAGGTCGGGGGTGCCTAACATTGACGTCTTGGTTAGGCGTTGGTGTCTAGAATGAGAAATGTCGAAGTATAAGAAGACATACTAGACAAGAGTATGTGTAAGACCAAGAAGGATAATTGAAAGCAAACAAAGATGGACAAAGACATGGGTTGATTAATACTTTTCTTGCTTAGGAATCATATGAATAATAGTATGTGATCAGGACTAGATAGATACCAAAAGTGCGTGATTTAGTGTCTACATTTTCCCCCACTTTATGTTGTTGAGCGAATGCTCGATAACATAAAAAAGATAAGATATGCAAACCTGATAACCATGTAGATCGATGGCAAAAAATTGAATGCTCGATAACATAAAGAAGATAAGAAATGCAAACCTGATAACCATGTAGATAGATGGTGAAAAACGTGCTGCGAGACAAGAAAAAAATGTGTAGTGATAAAAAGTGAAGCGTTGAAGCTAAAGAAGAGGAAGTGAAAAAGTGATGATGATGATGACCCTAGGGTAAGATCATATTTGTAGATGCCACATTTCTACCTGTTGATGTTGATTGATGCGTGATTGATGTGACTACCAATTCTTATGAGGATGAACCTTCAAAAGAGAAAAACGAACAAGTAGTCAAATACGTGTGTATATGATCAAAACGTGTAAAAAGTGTGTAAAATTATGTAAAAAAATGAAAAAGGAACATGTGCACCTGATCCGTGATGAGTGAAAGAGATAGAAATGATCCTTAATGATGTTGTAGAAGAATGATTTTTTTGGGTGATCTCACACTAGATGCATTGTGTGCGAGTTTTTTGGGAGATCTCATGCCAAGAATGGAAAAAGTGTAGGGAGAAAAGTCTGGTGTCATTCTCCAAATCTTTGACTACTTCTCGAAGTATGAACACCACTACATATGGTGTGTAAAAATACAATCCGTTTCGAATAATTCCTATCCAACGCGAAAGTAGAAAAGAAGATGTAGTGCATGCATGCCGAGTGTTGAAGGACTGTGTACCCTGTAAAAGTCGTTGTGCAAAATGCCAAAAACTGTGCTGAACTGAAAAAATGTTGTGTAACTACCCCTCTGGTTATAGGCGTCCAGGAAGGGTCACGGACGCCTAGGCACTACTGTCCGGGTTTGGGTGTTGGCATCTGTGCTACGCTGAGGACCCAAGTCAGGATCTGGGCCGTTGTTGAGATTGAAGACTATGCTGACTGTGTGCCGAACTATACTAAACTGTGACTATGAATGGGGTGACTGATTCACCCAAATGATCCTTCCCCCTCGTTTAGGGTGCATGTGACGTCGTGAGGAGTATGCGGCCCAAAGGAGGACCAATCAGTGTGCTGAAACTGATGCCCTGCAGGGGGGAAGGAGTGTGCTTGGCAGAATCCAAGGCACACATAAGCAAAGTGGCTAGAAACAAGTGTTAGTGCAAACAAGATAAACATGCACATAGAAGACAATGTGTAAGCTAGCAAGCCAGAAGACAATGTAAACACACAAGAAGACAAAATAGATTGTGAAAGGTGGGTTTCAGACACGGGACATCACCCATGATGTTGTAGTACAAATGTTGCACATGAAGCACCTGTTAGCATGTTAGAAAGATATAAAGTATGTCAAATTGTGTATAATATGATATAGTAATGCGTTATGAAAAATGAAACAATAACACCTGTAATGTCGAAAGTTGGTGCCCCTAGGACCCGTTGTGGAACTGATAAGAGATACTGTGTCAACCATCCATGTTGTGTGTATCGATTTGTATGAAAGATTCATCCACAACTAGAAGGAAAGGGAACACACATGTGTATATAGAAAGATAATGACATACAACACATCTGTTTAGCATGTGTAATAAAGTGTACACGTAAGCACAAGTCAGCAAGAGTAAATGCGACCAAGATATGCAGTATGCTGTGGATGATATGGAATGGAATGCAGAGTGAATATGATAGGGGCAACGTGCACCCTGAGTGAATTTGTATGCATGAGATGAGGTTCATTTATAAATTCCCCCTCAACAGTCGAGAATGAACCATAGAATAAGAGTGTGTAATCAGGAAATGGTTTGATATGTGCGCTAGAAAGATTTGATTGAGAAAGCGTAGAGTGTAATGAGTAAGTGTGAGTGAGTGTGATGGGGTTCATTTTAGATTGAGACCCTCAATAGTCGAGTTTGAACCGTGGAACTAGAGTTTGTCATAGGGTAATGAGCGCAACGTGTAAAAGTAGATGCAAGAAAGATATGTCATGAATGCATAGAGTGTGTATGATGTGTAATAGAAGTTGCGAGAAAGTGATGTTATGAAGGCGCTATGTGTGAAGTCTGTAGTGTGTAAGGTTCATGTATGTAGTATGCCCTCAACAGTCAAGTGTTGACCATATCACAAGAGTGTGTCATAGGGTAATGACGATACGAATGTATCAAGATGTGTAAGACATGCATGAGAGACTAAATGCAAAGTGTATAGTATGTAAGACACTTGATAGTGCTAGAAGAGAGGGGGTAAAATAAGCATGGCGACCCTCAAGTGTATGAAGATAAGTATGATAAAGTAATATCGTCTAGAAGATCATCATTGTCATGGTCAAAACCGAAAAGTGATGCATCAAAGACGAAAAGTGATGCGTTAAAGACCCGATAAGTGATAATATGTGGTTGATCGAGTAAAGATCCATTGCGGTGTAAATTATACATTCCCATAACATATTCCTCGTTAGTGAAAGGTGGTAATGGACATCCATGTGCATACCAACAAGTAAAGTTGTGTGAATAGCCGAGAAATGAATCATTGCAAATGAAAACACGACTGAAAGGCATGGGGAATGAGATGTCAATGTGATTAGGATCTAAAGTGCCGCCAATATAGTCAAGCCAAGATTGACCAAGAGTAACTGGTGAAAAACGTGTAATACGTGCAAAAATGACTGAGATATGAAATACTCGGAGGCCATAAGCAACCGTAATGTAAGAATGTCCAGGGTCTAGATGTGGTGAATGAGGTGGTGGTAAGATATCATCAAGTGTCAACCCAAGATGACTCAAGCCATCAAACGTGTAAATGGAGTCAGAGCAAGTGGGATCGAATGGAATGTGTGACAAGAACACATTGTTTATGAAAAGAGTGCATGTGAAAGGAGGTATCAAAGATGTAGGTTGTGCAGGAGGAGGAAATGAAGGTGGTATGACATCCGATAAATGGACAAACCCCTGATAAAGTACCATAACAGTAGTAGAAAGAGGGGGTGATGGTGAAGTAGATGGAATAAAATCTAACGTGCAAACAATTCCCTCGAGTGGAGGTAAGTGGTTTGGATAGCGTTCAGATCATGGAACAACAACATGGTGTACAATAGCAGTAGTAGGAATAGGTAATGTCGTGTTAGAATCTATGTTGCAATATTGGAATCAGGTACTATAAGTGGGAATCTCATATTCAAAGCCCTCATGCAGGAATCTAACACATTGATGAACTGTAGAAGACACTACTTGCATACGATGAATCCATGGCCTACCAAGTAAGCAATTATATGAAAGTGGTGGGTCAACAACAAAAAATAAAACATGAATAGTCTTTGGACCAACTGTAAGTGACAAGGTGACAATGCCTAAGCATGGACGCACAGTAGAACATATGCTCGGATAAAAATAGATGTTGGATTAAGATTTACTGCAGAAAGACCTATAACCTGAATGAACGATAAATGCCAAAGGTTGAGCTCAGATCCAGTATCGACTAAAACACACTTTATGCCTAATTTATTTATGCAGACTTGTAAATATAGAGGAAGATCATTTTCATATGCAACAATGTTTTCATTTATAACAGATGGAAAAGTAATCTGTTGAGAAAATACATTGGCAAATGGTCGATAAACAATATCTAGAAGAGTAGTGATAGGTATACGAGTGGTAGCCAAAAGATGAATGATTTAGCACAACATTCAGGATAGGATAACAAGAAATCATGGATAGAGATAGCCATGATGAGAGGATCATAGAAAAATGAGAGGAGCAGAAGTATGAGGACCTTTAGAATGTTTGATTGAGACATGTTCACTACATGATTAAGAAAATATTGAAATACATAGATGCCCAACTCTAAATATGTAATATCGCTGAATATAACAATGAAGCACATAAATTGACCCAAGCAAACTAAGCTATGAAATATGAAACCCTAGTTACAAATGGAGGAATAAAAGGACTTTGTTGTTTCACAATGATCCCGAAGGTGTATAGAGTTGGAGAACTGAGAAATCTGAAATGTAGACTGTCACAATGAAGCCCAGAAAAATACAGATGTTGGGCCTCAGAATATTGACTAAGTCCCAAAGGGCGCGTGCGTGAGGGGGACCAATAAATAAGATGGGAATGCATGGAAAAGTGCGTAGGATGGGTTTTAGAAGGGTTTAGTAGAAACCACGACGCGCACATAAGGCAGAGCAAAGGATTTCAAGACTTAGTCATATTCGGATTTCCAAGAGGCACTCGAGGAAAAACGTGATCCGACTAGGCGTGCTGAATGGATAAGGTGACATCCTGGTGCCTTGGTGGTCAAGAAAAGAATATCCCACACATGGGACATTCCCGAAGACATCATTACAGAAAGTGGGGTGTTCAGATCAGAAGAAACATGTTCCATTGGAGGACCACCTTGACACTTGGCAACCAATCTGCTACTTCAGGAAGGCATGACGGTGGGTGTTAAACCTATTTATAGAGATGTTCGGGTAGAAGAAAAGGGTGTGATAGATAGAGGAATATAAGAAGAGGGCCATGGTGTGATGAAACCATACCAGAGTAGGCGAAGCCCTTCAGAAGTGAGAAGAAGATTTTAGGGGTTGTGGTTCTCATTAATAGACTATAGGAATGTTAGCATATCTAAGGGAATGGTTCTGTTACATTTTTGTAATAGGAACTAGCTAGATTTTGATGTATGAGTCATGGGATATTGAATTGATATGAACCTTTTGGACTGTAATTTGGTTACTGCACTATGATCAACATAAATATATGGTTATGTTCTTAATATATTGTTCATGGGTGTAAACCCTAGTGCCTTTTTCTTTATGTTATGGATCAGATCTACTATCTGTATGATGTTTCTTTTGTTATCTAAATGGGTATGTTGGTGTAATGATTCATCATATGCTTTCAGAATATATGCATGATCATTTGCTTTTCTGCACTTAATCGATCATAAATGACAATATCTTCTCATAATGCTCACATAAAGGAGGGGCTCGATTCCCACGCATGCCTTGGGTGAGTGCTCAGTGCCCACTGGGTGATAGGCCGGTGTGCATGGGGTTAGAAGGTTATTTTATGGGCATAAAAATGACTACATCTTGGTTCCTTTTTTGGGACCTCTTTTCAAATTTGATATGAGAGATGGCTAGATCTTGGTTCCTTTGACACATGATGAGAAAGTGCTTGACTTTGGAAAGTGTCGAAGTGTGGTTTAAGAGCATGGAGGATGAGTTTTGCCCAAATATTTAGTATTGGAACTGAGTTCGATGCACGTAAATGGGTAGAAGAACACCTATATCATGAGTTGTATGAGACCTTCTTTTTTTTCAATAGAATTATATGAATGGCTTTCAACATATGCATCCAGATCGATCTGGTATTATAGATCACACGTGTGGACCCAAGATGATTACCAGAGGCTGCATGATGTGGATTTGACTTAGACACATGTTGTTGATCACTAGTGGAAAAGAGTGTTAGCCAGGTATACCTTGGAATATGCCATTTCTACGCATTGTTGTCTAGAGGTTGTCTAATTTTAATTCCTAAGGGAACCTAAGGGGAGCTATCCCTTTAGCTATGAAGATCTTGATCATTACGCTAAGTTTGGAGGCATTAACCCATGGTCGGCTAAGCTTCACTGAGTTCTGGGTGAGGAAGTTAGGGTGGAGGAAAATGGAAGACATTGCGGCGGAAAAGGAGAGGGATGAGAGGCGACTCAAGTATAATGAAGCACATGGAAGGGAGTTTGATAGACAATGCTGAGGTTATATGAGTGATGGATTTATGGAGGTAGGCGTTGCGGGAAGGAATTGAGGTTCACGTAGAGGACGTGGAGCTTGATCAGTCTGTGTTACCCCATCTTGGCAAGCGCGGGAGAGAAACCCCTTCAACTTCTGATGAGAGATCGTCACTTGGAGAAAGGAGAGCCTGTTGATGTGCATCTAAACCCACCCAGTGACCGAACCCCTGTGCTTAGTTTTCCAAATCAAGAAACAAGTATTACTAACCCAGTTGGTATCGGTGGAAGTGACCGATCTGCACCTAGGAGGTATAACTTCTCATTTGGGACATTTATGGCCACACAAACAATTCCTTTGTTTGGAGGGATTTTTGGGCAAAGTGAAAGTACAAAAAGTTTGGGTATCGCATCTGGGAGTGGTATGGGATACACGTCTGGTAGCGGATAAATATCACAAACCATCGATGTGCACATAGTTAGTGGGATGTTGGGAACACTAGGAGTCGACCACTTCATGCCCTATTACTAGCTACAAGAGGAGGACCTGGTGGATATGTTGGATTTAGAGGTGGATCTGGTGGATCAGGAGGCATAGGACCTAGTGGATCCAGTGGATCTAGTGGTGGAGGAAACACCAGAGGGAATCAAGGTTCTAGATCAGGTGGACAAGGGCCTCAGCCACCTCCCTAAGTATTTTTTGAGATGTATTTACATCTACCAGATTAAAAGGGTCTTGAGGATGTTGCAGATCATGTGCACAAGTGTGAATTTCTTTGGCACATGAAGGGGATCACTACCACAGATCGAAAGGAAAGTCAGTTTGCAACAACATTGCATGAACATGTGCATAGTTAGTACCAGAAGTATGACCCCCATTAGATGGTGGTAGAATACACCACGCTGTGGAATGCCTTCTTGGCTGAATTTCATATCCCTGAATTTGAGCAGAAGAGCATTAGCGCTTTGAAATAAATCCAGTAAGGAATGGAAGAGAGTGTGTGGGAATATGACGCATGGTTCAAAACTCTCTTGTCAAAGCTATCTTATGATATTCATCCTTCTCAGCATGCTCAATGGTTTGTTGGAGAATTGATAACACTGTTCAGAAGAGCACTTTGCACAAGACATTCACAGACCCGCTTGAGGCCTTGGAGGCTTCCCTGCATGTTGACGCTATTAGAATTGTAGATATCGGTGTTAGCCCTTTCCTTGAGGCTTAAATTACTACAATGGAAAAGCAGCTAGAGAAGCTATCTGAAAACTCAGTATATGAGACTCGTAGTGGTCTATGGTGCACAGATTGTGAGGTATAGAAGGGCATGCAAAGGATAGTTGTCCTCAAATCGGTAGTACATACCATGACAATAGACTGTGAGATTTTCCACGGGGATCATGATGCAAGTAGGTGTCCTCTACTACAGCGCGCGATCCATAAGAATGTGTCTTGTTATTACAAGATATGTACCTCTATGACCCATGACACCAAAGATTGTAGGCTAATTAAATAGATACATGATTTCATTGATCTTGGTGTGCCAGACCAGCCTTCTTGGAAGTTCCAAGTATGATGACCATCGCTATGAAGGGCGCACAGATGGAGGAGCACATAGAAGAGGTTTCTGCAGAGGATTTCATGGTTGTAGAAACCGTGGAGGAAGAGGTGAGTTCCCACGAGGAACCTATTATAATTGTGGGTCTACAGAGCATTATAAGCGTGAGTGTCCTGATCTGTTGCAATGCTTGTGGTGCAGAAAGAAACATAAGTATGAAGAGTGCCCTGAACTATTTGAGCACATGATCCAACAACACCAGAAAGACAAGGGTGTTGGGATGGTAAGCATAAAGAAGTCCAACTCATAATGGATGCCAAGAATGGAGTGTGAGTCAGGACTAGAACCTGTCCTGGTGACAACACGAGAAGAGGTCGCATGTGCGCCAGGGAAATACCAAGACAAAGAACACTAGTTACAAGAGATGAAGTGGTACATGGGAAGTACCTAGACCCTACTCATCAAAAATATGTGTATCAAGAGACTATGGATGTGATTCAGAGTTTGCAAGGAGAGATAGAGTGTTTGAAGGAGTAATCAAGGTAGTCAGTAAAGGAAGAATGCTAAGGCTTTGCAGAAGGATCTGGATGAGGTTAGGGAAGTATGCAAGATGTTAAGGAAAGATAATATCATTCCCTTGCTAGGAGAATGGTTACAGGAGAAGGTACCACGCACTGGAAGAGAACGTGAGAGGTAGGTTCTACATGCTAACCTTCCTCCCCATAACCTTGACTATGACAAAGAGATCACCTTAAATGTTGTTGTAGATGGATGGCTTCTAAGCAATATTCTGATCGACACAGGCGTGAAAGTCAATGTTCTCACTTTGGATGCCTGGCATCAAATGGGAAAGGCCCACATTACAACCATATTTAAATGTGATGTATATGGAAAACAAGATGAAGGAAATGCCCATTGGTGTCTTGAAGGATGCGATTATCACTATTCAAGGGGCCAAGTTCACTGGAGACTTCGAAGTCTTGGTGCACTAGCCGAGGTAGATAACTTTCTAGCATTTCTTGGTCACCCCCTGGTGTTACAAAAACAATGTTAACCTATGGTTTAACAAGGGGTATATCATTTTTGAGAACAAGGAGGAATGGTCATCATCCCCTTAACAGATGGGAAATTAGTGCCCTATATTGAGCTCTTGGGAGAAGAAGCCCTTGACATAATCTATGTGTGCTTTATTAGAGACCTTGAGGTAATTCATCTTACAAAAGGAATTATCCAATTTGAAGACACTCAGTCTATGAGTGATACAACCAACATAACATGTGACAATTGGGTACAGGACTTATGAATTGATTGGGTGATCAATGAGAATGTGTAAAAAAAGTTCACTTGGTCAAGCACCAAGGAGGGAAGAAGATATGAAGTTACTCTATAGGATATAACCCTGATGATTTCTTACGAGAAATGGAGGCTCAGTGTAAAAATGATAAAGAAAGAAGAGGTATGCTCATTATAACATGCTTGGGACCATAGTGCGTTGGTGGGTGAAACATCATGAAATCCTTCTAGAATGGCGCAAGGTGAGAATCACGTTCTCTATTAGGTTTTCTAGAAGAAATGCACCCACTGTCATACAAGAATACCATGGCAAAGAACCCGCCTCGTGTCACATCCAAGCATGTGCGAAGGCCTGTATGGAAGGCGCATAAGCTTTACCACCTTCGTTATGGGTGCATAAGTTGTATTCCACCTTACAAGGTTGTGTGTGTGCATGGTACATTCACTCAGAGATGTGCTCATCAGACAGGGAGGCTTTGGCATCTGATCTCATTCAAGCTTTCAAGTATTAGAGTACAAAGTCATCAGTGGATAAGACATTGCAGGTGGTCAAGCACCTTACAATAGGAGATAGTGCTATGGTAGAAGGTAGGATACTTGAGCTATTAGGTGAACCTAGTTTGGAGATGTATTTTGATGGGGAATAATCAAAAGAGACATAGCTTGAGCACGCGTGCATGGAAAATGAAAAAGGAAAAATGGTCTATATGATAGATAGTGAAGAAGTGGAGGGTTTGGATGTGAACCATTCTAAAGGTATGCATGAATTTAGGGATAGCATTTATGAGCAAGCATGCACCTACCATGAGCCCTTGAAGAATAAATAAGGTTAACATTGGTTTTGAGGAAGAACTTAGGGAATCTATCATTGGGGTTTATTGGTCGGAGAAATAGGTTTCTATGATGATTGACCTTTTGCAGAAGTTTTAATATTTGTTCCCATGTAGGTACCCATAATTCAAAGGCATTCCACCACTTGAAGATTGGGGGAAATGAGGATCAAGTCTTCGTGGAAGGTGACGCACCCGATTCGTGCAAGAGACCATATTAGTGAACCCGAACTTGCACATAATGGGTTAAGGATGGGGATAGATAAGATCACCTATCATCAAGCATCATTAAGACCTATGTAAGGAATCAGCCCTGATGATTTCTTATCAGAAATGGGTGAGTCCAATTGTCATAAACATTAAGATGCTCAGGATATAAGGATAAGGATTTTTAGTTGATCATACAGGGACTCTGAATGTAGTGTGTGTCATTGACATTCCCTTTTCCAAGCAACCTTTGATTCATTAAAGCACCCCCAACTGGAAGGAGTAGCTAGGTGCGATTCTATTCTAAATTGGGTTCTTCTATAAAGTACCACCAAGTTAGAATTGCAAAGGAATACTAGGAGAAGACCTTTTATCACCACATGAATGGGATGAATGTTTTCCTACACGGTATATCAGGACCGAGCCTTTTAGGTTGACAGCTTAGCCTACTTTTTGCAAGATAAAACCCTATCATATGGAAAATCACTCAGCCTAGACTAAGTGCTTACCTGAGAGTTCACCATTGATGGAAAGCTTACCAGGCCATCTTTAAGGTTATTGTAATAGGTGCTTAACATAGTTGAAGGAAGAAACAATAGGTTCTAATAAGCCATCATTTAATGCAGCCCCCCATTCCTCAGGTATCTTGAGAAATCAACAAAATCAATTTGATTGCTACCATGGTGAAACATGCACCCAGTTTAATGCTAACCATTGTTAAATATGAGAGGAAATTAGGTTTAGCCAATATCTTCATTCTTAAGTTTAAATCCAAAAGATCTGATTACATGTTAGTGTCGATCTTTGCTTTGAGAATGCTATGTATGGATTTGTACACACATTGCATAGAATTCATACATAACCACTACTCTGTGATAAATCAATATCTCTACATGCACCTAAAATCATATATATGACATATACCGCACTATGGGTACCATGCCCTAAAGCGCTTAACTTCTTGGGGGAAATGAGGATTAAGCATGAAGCTATTGAGACGCCACATTCAGAAGAGGCCAATTAGATGAATCCAACATTGCAACAGGTCTAGGAGGAGATAGTCCTCTTAAGATGAAGTGTCAATTCATGCATCATTGGTTGTGGATGAATATAGAATGGATGTGACCCAATGGTCAAAGAATTAACAAGAAAATGGATGGTGCATGTTGATTATAGGGACTTGAATTGATGTGGTCCATTGACCCTTTTCAAAAATAGATCCTCACTAAGGAAATTCTTGGAAGGATTAGCCTAAATTCGTGAACTTGCCTTCACAGATGGGTTCTTCCTGTCCTTTTGTGGATTGGTTTTGAAGACTTCATAGAAAGCAGAACTTTTGCCACTCATGGGATTTTAGCCTACAAGTATGCCTTTTCAATAGCTGAAGAATGCACCTATTGTGTTCTCGTGCATCGTGGTGCAAGCATTTCAGGACTTCATCCATAAATTTCTTCAGGTCTACCTAGATGATTGGAATATGTATGGCTAGTAAAAGACCATTGTGACAATTTGAGGCTGATGTTTGAGAGATGTCAGTAGTTGAGGATATCCCTCAACATTAAGAAATGTGTTTTTTCTACTCCATTTGGAACCCTGTTGGGGCATGTTATATGTAAGGAAGGCTTGCTAGTGGATCCCGTCAAAGTTGCACTTATTGTGGGATTGGAGGAGCCTACCAGTCAGAGTGCAATATGCAGATTCCTTGGACATACGGGGTACTATAGGAAATTTATCAAGGGATATGCCAAATATCACCACACCCTTGGATAAATTTCTTAAACACAAGAGTTCCTTTCACTGGGGAGAGGCACAGCAGAAATGTGTTTGACACATTGAAAGATATGCTTGTCACTGTGCCCATATTGTGCTTTCCTTCTTGGGATAAGCCTTTCCATGTACATGTTGATGCCTTAGAAACAACCATTGGAGCAGTACTAGCACAACCTAGAGAGGTGATTGTTGATCACCCCTTGTGTTTTTCCAGTAGAAAGTTGACACCAGCAGAACTGAAATTACACAACTACTGAGTGCGAGGAAAAATCAATGATCTACGTGTTACATAAATTCAGGTAGTATCTATTAGTAAACACCATTGATATTCTACATGGACCACATGGCACTGAATTACTTGGTGAAAAATGTTTCATCCTGTAAGGGTGCATATGTCGTTGGGTCCTATTATTTCAAGAATTTGATTTTTCAATTGTGGTAAAACCAAGAAAAGAGTAATCATCAGGATCTGATCATCTATCAAGAATTGACTCAAGGGAGAAACAAGTCTTTAACTCATGGCAAAAACTAGCTAAGAAAGCACTATTAAGTGCACCCGCAAAATTAACTATCTTCTAAGTATAAGGCCCATAAGAAAAATTGGTGAAGAGGCCCATCTTGATGCACACCATTTTTGAAAGAAGTGAAAAACCAAGGAGTATAAGGACCATCGAAACATGGTACTATTTCACCAAAATGTGTAATCGAATGGTAAACTAGAAATGATGTTTATTATTTGAATTAACATTTTGAGAAATTATATTATTTTATTTAACTAATTCGTTGTTATTCTTCAAAAAATGACATGAGGAAGATTGGTCAAACAAAATTCCATGAAGGATTCGGAGTTATTGTCAACACCCTTGTTACAGAAATAGGAATCGTAGCTAAGGAAAATAGTAGCCCAACAACAACCTGATTGAAATTGAACATGAACATGTTTCAAAGAGTAGATCAAGTAAGGGAGGTCACATAAATACTCTCAAGACTAAAAACAAAAACCAAGAGAGATAAAAGATGCATCTAAGGCTAGGCATGAAACGTTATATACATAATGGTGACAGAATGTATCAAATTCTGCCTAGATTCAAAGTCAAGACTTTGATATGCTTTAAAAATGTACTGTGATTGAAAATTGAATACTAATGAATTAAAGCTATCTTTTTCATAAAAATATTTTTTTAAAGGAACTGCTATGTAAAAACAACCACCATATGTAAAAACCCCTAAAAATTACAACCTATTTTTAAAAAATTATTTCACTTCTGAGCATAAGATAGAATACATTTTAATTTAAGATAAATTCAATAAGTCCCATAACTTGGCCCATTTCGTAATGATAATGAATTTTTTGTTCATATTTAATATATAAGAGATCATAATTCATTGATATATCAAAAAAGTAGGAATCAATACCATATAGATCTCTCTCTTAATCCATTCCAAAGCCTAATAGATTTTGAAGTCACTTAACATAGATATCTACATCTGTATTAAACAAAATAAATAGAACAACATCATACCAAGCTACTAAGATATTCTAGGGTGACATCGTTTTTGTAAACCATAATTGATCAATATTCTATATATTTAAGAACTCAAACATCACATCACACATTTACAGGGGAGGTTAATCAACTTGCTAGTTGGTGTCATATGAATTATGAATGAAAAGTGAATAAGAAATAGATATAAGTCTTACATCCTAATAGGTTATATAAGAATTAGCATGCTTTAAAATCAAGTGGTACCAGATTATAATAAGAAATCAAGTGGTATCTATCTAATAAGAAATAGATATAAGTCTTGCATCCTAGTTACATAAGAATTAGCACCTTCCCCTTCAAAACCAATGTTGTCCTTAATGTTGAATAATCCTAGATGTTGTTGTAGAAAACCTTCATATTAGATAGAGCATAACATGTACTAAGAGGATGCCCAGACAAAGTTACCAGAACTTGACGAGGAAGGAATAATAATTTTGGAGCCAGAGAAGATTCTGCAAACACATACTAAGATGCTGAGAACCAGAGACATTAAGGAATATCTGATCAAGTGGAAGAATATGAGCATAGATGATGCAACCTGGGAGAATGAAGGTTTTCTACAGAAACATCCATGATTATTCAACATTGAGGACAACGTTGGTTTGAAGGGGAAGGGCATGCTAATTCTTATGTAACTAGGATGCAAGACTTATATCTATTTATTATTAGATAGAGCATCAATTATCACCCACTAGGATCTCATGCAACGTCGGCTTGCTCATAACTTGAATTATAATGTCTATTCCCCTTCATTTTCTAGGCCAATTAGACTAGACTCCTAAACAAATGGAAGAAAATAGAGCAAAAGGATTATGTTTTAACTGTGATAGTAAATATGGACCGGGGACACAAATGTGCTGAGAAGAAGTTGTTCTATATTGAAGGAGGTAATGAGGATGATGAGGAAGCTGAAATTATAGGAGAGGCTGAGGAACCAGTAGAAGATGAAGTAGAGGATCACCAACCTATAATTTCTTGTCATGCATTGTCAAGTATTAGTACTCCTCAAACACTCAAGATTATTGGCTATCTCAAAAAATAGAAGATGACGGTGTTGATTGACTCGGGGAGTACTCATAACTTCATAAATAGTAAGTTAGTTGCCCGCCTCAATTGTTTTATTTACCTAGCTCCAGAAATTCAAGTTATGATTGCGGATGGTGGGACATTCAAGTGCATAGGAAAGTGCCATAGTATTAAGATTTCCATGGGAGACTACATGTTAGACTCACCTATGCTTGTTATTTCTATGGGAGGGGCAGATATTGTTTTGGGTGTCCAATGGCTCACAACCTGAGGTACTATAGAGATGAATTTCCAAGAATTGTTCATGTGATTTCATTCAGATGGAAGGACAATACAATTGAATGGGATGGTAGCTAAGTCTCCATAGATTATTATCTCTCATCAGATGTATAAGGTTCTCAAAAAAGGAGTGGATGGTTTTATAGAAAAGTTATTTTCCATAGAAGTATAAAATATAGCGTCTTCAATGCCACCCGATCTTCAGAATATTGTTAATTCTCACTCATCTATTTTTGATGCAATTCCAAAGGCACTACCACCAGTTAGGGATCATAATCATGCCATTTAGTTGATTCTAGGGAGCCAAACACCTAACATCAGACCATATAGATACCCATATTCCCAGAAAAGTGAGATCAAGAAAATGGTTCAGGAAATGTTGAAGGTAGGTATCATCAGGCCTAGCCAGGGTGCATATTCCTCACCAGTGGTCATGGTACGTAAGAAGGATGAAACATGGAGGATGTGTCTAGATTACCGAGAACTCAATAAGTGCACCATCAAAGATAAGTTTCCTATTCCAGTAATTGATGATTTACTTGATGAATTGCAGGGTGCTATTTATTTCACAAAATTAGATCTTCGTTTGGGGGTACCATCAAATTAGAATAAAAGAGGAAGATGTTCATAAAACGGCTTTCAGGACTCATGAGGGCCATTATGAGTTTTTGGTAATGCCTTTTGGTCTTACAAATGCACCTTCAACCTTTCAAAGCTTGATGAACATTGTTTTTAGGCCATTTTAAAGGAAATTTGTATTAGTTTTCTTTAATGACATATTGATTTACAGTAAGACATGGGAAGAACACTTACAACATGTAAATAAAGTGTTGGAAGTTTTGGAGAAACATACTCTCTATGTAAAGCCATCTAAATGTTATTTTGGTGTACAAGAAGTCGAGTACTTGGGTCACATTGTATCCCATGAAGGCGTCAAAGTTGATCCTCAGAAGATCAAAGCTATGGTGGAATGGACAAGGCCCAAAACTCTCAAAAATCTTCATGGGTTCCTAGGACTAACAGGGTACTACAAAAGATATTGTGCAGGGATATGGTAGAATAACAACCCCACTCACTGCATTGCTAAAGAAGGATGCCTTCCATTGGATAGACACAACCACTAAATCCTTTGAGCAGTTGAAGGAAGCCTTGTGTAGCACCCCAGTTTTGGCTACTCCCAACTTCTCAAAAACCTTCATTGTTGAATGTGACGCTTCATGATCAGGATTGGGAGTAGTTCTAATGTAGGAAGGAAGACCAATTGCATTTGAGAGTCATCAATTCAAAGGAAAAGATCTACTCAAACCTGTCTATGAGAAAGAAATGATGGCTATTCTTCATGCGGTCAAGCAATGGAGGCCCTTTCTCATGGGTAGACACGTCAAGGTAAAAACTGATCATGATAGTCTCAAATACTTTTTGGAGCGAAGGTTATCATCTGAGGAACAACAAAAGTGAGTAACAAAAATGTTGGGTTATGATTTTGAAATCATATACAAAAAGGGTAAAGACAATGTAGTAGCTGATGCATTGTCTAAAAGGGATACATCCGCAGATGCCTTACTATGTGGAATGTCCATGTTGACGGCCGATTGGGTGGATGAAGCAAGATTGGAATGGGATCAAGACAAGGATACACAATCTCTAATACATAATATCAAGCAAGGATCTATGACATCTAACAAATTTGAGTGGAAAGGTAATGCCCTATGGTACAAGGATAGGTTATACTTGAGTATAGATTCTAAGTTGAAGCATAGGATTCTTGCAGAGCTACATGCCTCACCTGTTGGAGGATACTCTAGGTTTTTAAAGACATATCATAGAATAAAAAGAGAATTATTTTGGGAAGGACTCAAGGGGGATGTACAAAAGTTTGTATCAGAGTGTTTAGTGTGCCAACAAAACAAAGGGGAAACAATTAAGACACCAGGTCTGTTGCAACACTTACCAATTCCTAGCCAGAGATGGGAGGAGGTCTCCATGGATTTCATCACCGGATTTCCTTATTCAGAGGGTAAGAATGTTATTTTCGTGATTTTGGATAGGCTCACAAAATATGCCCATTTTTTTTTCCCTATCACATCCATTTGCAGCTAGTACAGTTGTAGCTATTTTTTTGGAGACAATTCAAAGGCTACATGGAACCCCAAAGATAATTATAAGTGATCGTGATCCTATTTTCACAAGTAATTTTTGGACAAAAATTATTTTCATGTTTGGGTACTCAGCTAGCTCATAGTTCATCTTATCATCCTCAAACTGATGGGCAAATGGAATTAGTCAACAAATTCTTAGAGGGGTATCTATGTTGTTTTGTATCAAATACGCAGGAAAGGTGGATTAAATGGCTACCACTTGCAGAATGGTGGTATAACACATCTTTTCATACCCCTTCTCAAATGACTCCCATTGGTATTTGGCGCATTAGGATATTTTACCAGTCCACCTTCTATCACTTCCATCACTGAGGGTGCAAATAAGGTGCAGGAAGATTGGTTGAGGAATAAGAACTTGAAGACATCAATTAACAGGTTAATGAAGCTAGTTTGAAAGGAGATAATTTGCTAGCATGGAGTCACAAAGACAGAGAATGAAAGACAACAAGCATAGCATCAACACCGTAGTGAAAGATTCACTATTGAAATTGGTGCATATGGGTTTGTTGTACGTCTTCAATTTTTGCGCCAAACTAGGATGTCCCTGAAAGTCAACAATGGTTTGGGACCAAACAAACTTGCTCCTAAATCATTGATTTAGGCCCTTATCAGGTTACTACATGCTAGATAAGACGAGACTACCAGTTGCATTATAAACTGAGAGTTTCCTCCATCTTCACTACTATTACACCCAGTATTCACATGTTTCATGGCCTATAAGCAGGTTATCTAGACAGTAAAGGGTTGAAGCCCATTACAGAGTTACCTAGCTACTATGACGATTGGAAGGAGATAATGCGAATTTTGGCATCCACAAAGAAAGATTTCTGCAAACACGTACTAAGAAGAGCTGAAGAACTATGAGACATGTAAGTGAATATGGGTGATCAAGTGGAATAATCTGAGCATAGAAGGACGCCACCTGTTGTAGGATGAAGGTTCATCTGCAGTACAACGTCTTGTGGAGGAGTTATTCCAATGTTGAGGACAACGTTAGTTATAGGAAGGGGATGGGCATAGCTATGATTATTTAACCTAGTTGAGCCTTGTATTAGGATATGAGTGAGCTGACTTGTGGGCTTACCATATCATTTTATACTTTAACTCATGACTTAAGAAGGTCGGCACCAAAGAAGTGCATGACCATAACACTATGAATAGTATATATAGGGAATTATAGGTAGTATTTCATACTATCATTAGAGCAGTTTGAGTCTTATTATATGGTTTGTGAGGTTGCCCCCTACCCAGATGGTGAAGCTATTACTAATGGGAAATATTGAGATCATCCCATGTCTAAAATATTATGTCCATTTGAGTTGACTTTTATTGTTGCTCCTAAGTACTGACATTATACAAGGTAATTTCATTACATCTGATTCGTTCCCAACAGATACAAGGCACTTAGAAGGGATGCTACTTTACCATGATGAAGTAGCAAGTAACCATAAGTGCAGGTTAAGGCTGGGCTAGACCGCAAATCTATTCGAGTTGCCCAATTTTGGTAGGCATTAGTGGTTATACAAATGCACCAGATATTACGTGTGCATGAGGACCACTTGCTAAGCTTTGTGGACCAGCTATGAATGCGCAGAGCTCCCCATCTCATCTAGAAGGGTTTACCATCTTCTCATCTGGGTGAAGGTGACTACATTGGATGAAGACCTGAAGGATTAAAGAGGGGATTAAGAAGAGTGTGGAGGAATATTTCTTTAGAAGAATGGGCTGGGGGTTACTTAGTTATCTCAGATATCCCTTACCCAAAGATGAGACCATTGTCGTGCGCCTAGTAAGGCAAATTAGGATGGGTTTCAATAGAACTCTTCACAAATCAACAAGGCATGGTTGAATCTATGCTAGAAAATTTTTAAGAATGGACCATCTATACTTGTCAAAATATCCAGATGTGGGATGGGGAATCACTAAATGCCATAGGAGTAGGAGGAGCTTTTGATCTATCATGTTTTATCATTTGTTGGACAATAATTCTCAGAGGTAGAAGTAAGAGGAAGAAGGACTAGCAGAGCTTACCTTGATGGGTGCATGAGTAGTAGGAATAGGAGTATCCAGATTCTTATCAATCCACCACGAAGATGGTGGTAAGGGTACTCCTTGCGATATTTTTGGACAAGTTGCACTACTTTTTCACTTTTTGTTGGTATGCTCTCGGGTCATAATAGCATATGATTCACTCATTCAGTGCTTAGTGGACTACATCATGGAGAAGATCAGTCTTGTTTCTATCCACACCCTCAAGTGGTGAGGAAATGAAATCTATCAGATGGGACCAGGATCTTCCAATTCTTCAGTCAACTTACCTCTTCTTGTTCATCATACAACCCATTTTATTCCTCATCATCAGGCTCAAGATCACTTCAAGGAAGCTAGAAGACTACAGGTTCAACCTTAGCAGGGGTGTACCTTTAATAGCCAACCATGATTTTCAAAGGAAGTTGATATATCCAAAGAAGCGCGTTCCTAGGCTGGAGAAGTATGTCTTCCTTGGAACATGCTTGATATGGAAAAAACCCTTAACGCTACAATTATTTCTTGATGGAATGAGGTCATTAGCAATATTTTGCACCATACTGATCTGCATTAGGCCTCTAGCATGAGAAGGGAAATTACTTAGAGAATGATGCTCTTAGATCCTTGAAAGACTCCCTTTTCAGCTTTTCAGACATGATCAAGGCATCTTCCCACACAAATAACCAGATCTCTGATCAGCATCCAAAGTTTCAATATTTTCTCTCCTTGGGGCATAGCTTAGCTTCTGGAAATTGAAAGCATCCAAGTTGATTTTTTTTCTTGTACGAGTGTGTGGGTTGTGCTAGATTTGCAGGGTGCCAATGCCAACCCACAGTACAGGGGATAAGAAGAAGTCTCCTCATCTTTAATGGGCAGAAGGTTCCCTTGTTGAAAGCATGGGGAAGGGATGTCTATGTACAAATGCACAGTCTTTCATAGAAATGGTGGTTTCCCGATATCCTGAGGAATGTGTTTTAATCCTGGAAAGTTATCAAGGTACATGAGGATAGGAAGACTTTGAAGAGAGGAGAGAGGTAGAAGAAGGCAATACAGGGTGAGAGAGATGAAAATGAGGATGGCAGAAGTTCACAATCACCCCGTGTATGATGTACATGATGCAAATGAAGATACAGAAGTTACGGGAACCATCCATGTTTATAAGAAGACACCTAATTTGCAAACTGGGAAAGTTCTAGAGAGTAAATACAAAGGATCAGAGGACACAAAGCCTTTCCAAGCAGCACATAGGATTAGATGATTCGTAGATAGAGAACTAGAAGGCATAATCGACAAAATAGAAGAGCAAAAAGTGGAGCAAAACACTTTGTATTGATATTCTTCCAATTCGAAACTACCATTCCAGAGATCATGGGAAAGGATTCCAACCCTGGGAGCAATGGCTTTGAAAGCTCATGATATAGCTCGCAAGAGACTATTACAACCTCCTTGAGCTAGCAAGAAACAATTACAACGGTATTCCAATCATCCACGCGCTTTCAGGAATGGGTAGATTTGCAAAGATCCAAACATTAATGGTGGAAAAAAAAAAATTCCAGAATATTCGTGCCATTACATTCTTTTTACCAGTTAAAATATGGGTCGTTCGATTTGCTTTTAGGAACTTCAAATTTGGGCCACCCACAAACTGGGATAAAAATTATATCTGGAGCGGGCCTACAGACACCTTCTACAATGAGCTTTCCTTTGAAGCTAGCGTCAGGCTGAGCGCTGATGGAAGAGCTCCTCCGGTTCACTTCAAATGAATAAACCGCGCTGGTGAATGCTCAACAGTTTTTCTAATGAGAAAGTCTGTAATGTGCTAAAAAACGTTTCTATTGAAGTTAAGGCAAGGATTTTTGGAAGGAATGACCGAGTGAGATTCCTAGAAGGGGAATTAGAGAAGAAAAAGGAGGAGCTCATTGAAAAGAGCAAAGATTTAAAGCAAGAGGAACTAATCAGCACACAATTAAGGTGAAAGATGAAGGAGGAAAAGGATAGGGTATGTGTGGTATATAAAAAGGTAGAAATGATTACATATGCTATTAGCTTAAAACATCCAGACCTAGCATCACCCAAGAAGAAGTATGAGTCAACCTTGCAATGATTGGAAGACCTAACTCGCATCCTCACCATGGAGAGGAAACCTCTCTCTTCTGAATCAGCAGAATAATTATTAGCACGCCAGGAGAAAGAGGAGAAGCTGAAGGTTGTGGAGATAGTCACTTGATACACTAAGCTATTATCCGATTTAAAGGCCGCCGCACAGATAAATGAAGCTGCTTCTAAAAATTGCGTGGATAGAGATAGAGTGGCAAGCATTTTAGTTTCAGCCCATGAAGCAAATCTCAAGGATTTTCAGGAGAAGAATATGGGAAACAAGGAAGAGAGGGATAAGATCCTAGCCAAGGTGGAAAAGAAGTCAGAAGCTTATGAGACCTTGCGGGGCTCGATAAAAAATCGGCTAAAGGAATTATACCCTCAGATCACCCACATGATGGATGCACTGGACGACCTCATCAAGTAGTTGGAAAACATTGTTGATACGTTGAATGCTAAGGGTGATAAACTAGGCTTTGAAGAGGTGAGCGCCTTAGTAAGCCACCTCTGTCAACATGCGTAGGGCGAGGTAGATGCCTAGGATAATATTGAGGAAAACATAAGGAAGGATTTCCCACTCATTATTTAGCAATAAACAAATTCTTCATTCCTCCATTCTATATTTGTGTCCATTTCTAATTTCTTCATTCTTAGTCCCGCCATTCTTTATTCTTTGGAGAAGATGTTTCTGAGGATGGAGAACAAGCTTAGTGTGGGGTGATGTCGGGCCTCAGAATATTGACTAAGTCTCAAAGGGCGTGTGCGCATGTGAGACTGGTAAAGTAAATGGGCACACATAACAAAGTGTGTAGGAAGGGTTTTAGAAGGGTTTAGTAGAAACCACGACATGCGCGTAAGGCAGAGTAAAGGATTTCAAGACTTAGTCATATTCGACTTTCTGAGAGGCACTTGAGGAAAACCATGACCGAACTAGGCGTGTTGAATGGATAAGGTGACATCTTGACGACTTGCTGGTCAAGAAGAGAATATTCCACACATGGAACATTCCTGAAGACATCATTACAGAGAGTGGGGAGCTCAGATCAGAAGAAGCATCCTCCATTAGAGGATCACCTTGACACTTGGAAACCGACCTGCTACTTCAGGAAGGCATAGCAGTGGGTGTTAAACCTATTTATAGAGATGCTCGGGTAGAAGAAAAGGGTGTGATAGATAAAGGAAGAGAAGAAGAGGGCCATGGTGTGATGAGCCATACCAGAGTAGGCAAAGCCCTGCAGGAATGAGCAGAAGATTCTAGGGGTTGGGGTTATCATTAGAGGACTATAGAAATGTTAGCATATCTAGGGGAATAGGTCTGCTAAATTTTTGTAATAGGGAAGAATATCTAGAGCTTCTGATGCATGAGTCATGATATATTGGTCTGATAGGACCCTTTTGAATGTAATGTGGTTAGTGCAATATGATCAACATAAATATACGGTTCTGTTCTAAATATATTGTTCATGGGTGTAAACCTTAGCTACTTTTTCTTTATGTTATAGATCAGATCTACCATCTGTATGATGTTTCTTTTGTTATCTAAATGGGTATGTTGGTGTAATGACTCATTATATGATTTCAAAATGTATGCATGATCATTTACTTTTCTGCACTTAATTTGTCATCAATGACAACATCTTCTCACAATGCTCACATAAAGGAGGGATTATGCACCCACGCGCACCTAAAGGTGAGCAATCAACGCTCTCCGAGTGATAGGCTAGCGTGCATGGGGTTAGAAGGTTATTCTATGGGCATAAAAATGTCTACGTAGGAATACACTGAACTAGGGCGCCTTGACTAGGTCAGGGGCATCTGATGCACTATAGACCCCCTCTGGGTGCCGGTGACTACTCAGATGGTGCAAAACCCTATCTCGCAGGGTCGTGAGATGTTCACTTTCTTTTGCTTCTTGTTGCTAGTATGTCGCACTAAGTCCATAAATGTCACCTACAACCTGCAATAAAGAAATGACCTGTAAAACCCCAAAACACATCAAATCCCGACAAGATAATAATGTAACTGAGGATTTAGACTATCCTTAGCTGTAAAATAAGTAAAATTATGATCGACCGCTGCTCTACATCTCAGACCCAATGTAGTTTTATGTGTGTGTGTAAAAATCGTGCCCTAAATGGCTTTTGTGTGTGTTGTACTTGATAGCGAACAAGTAGCTGAATGTAGAAAATGTAGATAGATGTGTGTATGAAAGAATAAACCTCCCCTCCTATGAATTATATGTAGAAGTAATAGTCCCTTGTCCCTTGTGTGGATGCTATATGGATGCTTGAATGCTCTTGTAATGGCCTTTGAATGTAACCTTAGGTGATGATAGCTAATGCGTAGTGCTAGTTCCTTTATTATGGTCACATAGCTTTATATTTATATGATTCCCTTGGTTGAATTTTGTAATTAACCCTAAAAAGGTTGACCAAAAAGAAAATAAGATGCCCAAACAACTAGAAAGGACCCAAAAAAGGTGAGCAAACTACAAAGAGGTCGGGGGTGCCTTGAGGGGATGAGAGCACTTGACATTGATGTCCTGACTGGGCGATGGTTGCTAGAATGAGAAATGCCGAAGTATAAGGATACAAACTGGGAAAGAGTGTGTGTAAGATCAAGAAGGATAATGGAAAGCAAGCAAAGATGACCAAATACTTGTGTTAATTAATACTTTTCTTGCTTAGGAATTATATGAATTGTAGTATGTGATCAGGACTAGATAGATACGTAAAGTGTGTGATTTTGTGTCTACAACTACTATTAAAATATTTTAGGCATAACATGTCTAGTTCATCAATTATTAAATTGTTAGATGGGTACATGTGAGAAATGTGCTCCCATTTATGCAATTCCATGTCCATTGGGAAATCTCTTGTTGAGTTACCGTCGTTGGTTTTTTCCAGAAGCACTTTTATCCCCAATGGTGGTCCTTTGTACATGTAGAGGGTGGTATGTTGTTTTTATCTCTTCGTAGTGTGCAAAAATTTGATCTAAGGTAACACTAATGTCTTGGTGTATGTGTCTCGTCCTCTTCCCCTCTAGATAGTTCAGGGGTAGGGGAGATCCTCAACCTATGGCCTATCAGTCCATATCCCATATCTAGATAGAGGGAGAGGGGATGGCACATGGCTTGTAAAGTATAAGTTCTGACCAAAAAAAGTCTTCAAAGGAAGGGTCATCGGTTGCAATAAAATCATAGTAACTAGGAAATACATAAATGATCAAAATGTTTTTCCTTTTCCTTCATCATGAATCTCATCTTTTATTGTTGAATGTCCATGTTTTTACAACCTCAAAGAGGGAGACAAGTTCTAGATGCATAGTGCACCTTATGTAGGCATCGATGAAAGAAGGCATCTTGGATGTTGCTGGTGTGTCTAATAGGATGCGCTTGATAACGTATTTACCAACACTGAGGGAAATGAATATGTGACTATACACTGAAAAAGGGAGTTTCTAAATCATGTGACATCTCTCTTGAGTACCAATATCACGATCAACTATAGTTTCGAAGAGGAACTTATTGTAGGCTGTCTTTATTAGGATTTTAATGTTGATAGTGCTTGATATTATTGTCAACATGTGGTGGTAGCTCTTTGATTTGTTTTCTTCCTTTAATGCATATTTTTCTACGTAATGTAAAATTGCATGGTGAGACACATCAAGTTGACAATCAAAGTTTTCTTGCTAGATGATGATAATGTTTGGGTTGTGTATGTTTACCCGTGTGTCATTATGTGACGGTGTGTATAATTTCTTACATGTGTCATCTTTGGACAAATAGGAATGCTCTTGTAGTGGCAAGGGGATGTTATATATGCATTGGAGAGTACCACCTTTCTTACAAAGGCATGTGACCTCACAACATCTGGTGTGTCGTTACACGCGGTTGAGTAGTTTTTCATAATCATTTGAACTATTAGATGCAAGGATTGCATTTGTGTCCAACAAACAAGGGTCATCGATGATGGAGGGGGTAACACATGACTGTCATTTTCTGGGAGTTACTATTTGATTGAATTAATTTGTATCTACATTCAGTTGAAGAGGATCATCCCAGTCTAAAATTTCCATGTTAGGTTTTCATTTGTAAGCCGTATAAATCCATGGATATGAGCATAGCCTTTGTGTTTCCATTTGTAGACACCCTAAAAATACATACTTATTTCTAGCCTATCCTTGGATATCTATATCTTTTGCGTGAAGTGCTAATTTATAACTCTTTAGAATTGATTAAATTAATTCTATCCCACTATAATTCATCTTCATTCCTTTAGAATTAATTAAATTAATACTACCATGCTTAATTCTATCCCTTTAGAATAATTCTATCCGTTTAGAATAATTCTAAACCTTACTATAGTATCCTTTGGCTAATTTAATTAAATAGTTACTCACCCACTCACATCCCTTAACTAATTTAATTATTTATTTAAATAGAAATAAATCTATTTATCTACTCACACTCCACTTCACTATCCTAGCCACTCCACTCCACGCCACTCCACTTCACTTCTAGAATCCTACAAAGGTGGAAGCAATAAAAATGCATGTACAACCACCTTATTGAATAAAATAAAGAAATTCATTACCCCTCAATGAATATTGAATTCATTCGAACTGCCATAACTAATTTTAAATGCTATTTAAGGAAAATGCATTCAAGATCTCTTTAAAAACCTTCAACTACTCCATGGTCTCTCTTTCAATTATAAATAACATGCCATATCTTTTATAGACAATCCTTGGAAGCTTTGTGTAAATTGCAGCAAACCTCTATTCATTTTCCATTCATATTCATCCTTGTGTTCATTATTGCTCGTAGCAGTTCCTCCTCCACCACTTGGAAGAAAACTTGGAGCACCCACAGTCAAACCATTTTCAAATATTCAACAAGTGTGTTTGCACTTCAACTATCTCATCTTGAGGTTGTAAGAAGAGCTTGGAGAAATATTTGCAGTATTTTATTTGTTTGTCTTTCACTTTCCTAAGTTTTTCCTTGTACACATTTTGGCACACTCGGTGGGACATCCAACACATTTTATTTCATTTTTAGTTTATTTCTAATTAAACTGACTTCATTTGTGTTTTCTTTGCCTTATTTTAGAATAAATGTCCAAATTTGAGAGCATTTGGTGGTAAGAACTGAGAAAAATCATTAAAAAAACTCAAAATCCCGTACCAACAACCAAAATTTGACCACCTACAGGAAGCATGTGCTAGCATGCTATTGTATACGTGAACCTCACTCATGAAGTGTGCTAGTGTAGGACTACATGCGCTAGGGGAGAGGACCCTATAATCATACACTAACTTTAGGGGTATATATATATATATATATATATATATATATATATATATATATATATATATATATATGTTGGTATGTCGGTAGCATAAAAATATTATATCATTGTGTAGCGTATGATCATGCCATGTCAACATTTTTGTTTCGCGGGTTTATTTGGAGGGAAAAGTAATTTTTGAATTGATTTAATATCAAGAAAATTAATATAAAGCATTTGAAAGAGGGACCAATGACCGAGCACCCTATGTGTCACATTCTCATTGACTTTTAAAAAGTGTCATCAACCAAAAAGTGAACAACTATTGGTACTTTTGTCAACAACCTATGGTGAAAAGAGATGTACATGTTTTGGTGCATGCATGGTTATAGGGTCCTCTCCCCTAGCATAGTGCTTTATGCAGTAGTGTTAACCATTTTCTTTCTCTCTTTTCATAATAAAATAATTTGTAACATAAACACATTCACTTGCACGCACTAGCGCATATGATCACGTGCTAGTGTTAAACTATCTTTGCCCAATATTTGAAAAACTCCCTTGTTACACAAGTGCGTTCACTTGCATGCGCTTGCATGTTCTGTAACGCTAGTGAACCCTGTTTCCGTTAGCGTAACACTCTATGTACTAGCGTACAATCACTATTTTTTATTGTTTTTCTGTGTTTTTCCAGCTTCTTGATCTAATCTAATCTATTTTTATCTCAGTTTTAGCTCTGTTTCTAATCATTTTCTTACATGTTTACATAGCTAGTCAATTTAAATGTCTATCTTGTTTTAGATTTTCATTTAATCTGATTTGGAAAAACTCTCGTGTATGCTCTTTTTTTGCACCCTTGAGGGTGATCTTGAAAATTAGAAACATTAGTTTGCCTTTATGTTTTCTATTATTATTTTCACCTCAGAAAAAATACTAACTCATTGTTTGCAGTACCATCTCTACAAAGGTTAATTTTAAATTAAAAATACTAACTGCAAGTTTGCTTTGACTTACCCTTTTATTAAATTTTATAAAAATTTCTTAATTAATTTTGGAGACGGGTTTATTCCCCGATCCATTGTAATTGTGGGAAGTGCATGGCCAGGGGTCAGTAACTCATTATGAGGATTACTATAAGAACCCCAAAGTATTTGGCAGCTTGAGTGAACTGGCCAACGAAATAAGATCCCCACCTACTTGACAAACATACCTTTGTGAGGATTAGAACCATAATTATCCATGGTGGCGACCTCGGTTTGATCCTTTTAGCAGAGTAAAATCCTGCTTATTGAATCAAGGGGGTAAAGTAAAGCTAAAAACTAGCAATAGTATACCACATTCTCTCGGCTAATTATTTCGTATTCAGGGATATAACCATTTTTATAGGAAGCCCCATTTGACCAATCCAAAGTTACTCTTAGAGGCCTTCCTTAACAACGTTATTTTCATCTACATTACGTGTTATTAAATTTTTGTTCCACATTCTTGTCATACATAATCAATCTCATTTCTACACTATATTATCTTATCATTCACTTTGTTAAGAGTGGAGTATTTCACTTTCATTTCCTAAGTATCCTCTCTTAACATTCACTTTGTTGAGACTCGAGTAATCAATTTTATTTTCTAAAATCTTCCATCTTAGGATTCACTTTTTTAAGGGTCAAGTACTCAATATCATTTTATAAACTCTTTCATCTTAACATTCGCTTTGTTAAGGGTTGAGTAATTAATATCATTTTCTAAAACTCTCCCATCTTAACATTCACTTTGTTAAGGGTTGATCAATAATTCTCATTTTATAAAATTGTAATCTCTTAACATTCACTTTGTTAAGGGTTAAGTAATAAATTTCATTTCCAAACTTTGCTATCTTAGCATTCACTTTGTTAAGAGTAGAGTAATCAATTATATTTTTTCTAAACTCTTTTATTCTAGCATTAACTTTGTTGAGAGTTGAGTGGTCAATCAATTCAATTTCTTAGTCTTATGTCTTTGAATTCACTTTGTCGATGTATAAGCACATCAAACAAGTTTCCATGTTCCCCCTTATTCATACTAAATGGTGGGAACAAGACTTAAATATTATTATCTCTTTGGTAAAAATAGAAATCCTTTTCAAATAAATAGGTATGATGAGGAGGAAGAAGAAAACCTACAAAAGGACCCCTCCCCAGAAGAACAAGTACACCTTGAGGGAATTTTACGACAAAATAAAGATCAATTTCTTCTCCATCTCAAACTTGAAATGGGAGAAAAGTTTCCTTTGGATTCTAATTTTTGAGAATTTGAAGAATCTATGAAGCCAACAAAAATCAAATAAGAATACCCAACCTGAACCCAATAAGAATAATGGGGACGAATCTAGTAAAACAAATGATGATAACAAAGGGAAGTCTAGTGCTTCCGTGACTGCGTCAAATTATACATTAATGAACCAAATTGATGAGTTGGCTAAACAATTAGCTTTAATGGCCTCAAAGGTCACTGATAACATAAACAACAAAGAAATGAAGACTAAAACAGAAACATAAACAACAAAAACTAAACTTGACAGTGTTTCAAATATTCCACAAACTGATTCACCATTCAAAAAGGAACGGAAAACCATGAAGGATACCATCTTCGGCATGCAAAAACAAAGAAAAAAATTCAACTTGGAGGAGATGTTCCCTTATCCATTTGCTATTGACATTCTATGCTTACCTTTTTCTAGATCTTTCGAAGTTTCAAAATTTGACAAGTATAAAGGTAAACATGATCCTGACGAACATGTCAAAGAATTCTTTATGGCTTGTCACGAGGTAACTTATAATGACGTATAACTTTAGCATATATTTCCAAAAATATTAGGAGGACAAGCCCTAGATTGGTTCTTGCATCTCTTACAAGGTTCAATCACAACCTTTGTCAACTTATCTGAGAAATTTGTTAAACATTTCTCCTTTAATATTAATTTAGAAATTACAATAATGGATTTGTGCAGTACAATGCAATGAGCAAATGAAAATTTTACACAATTCTTACAATTGGTTTATATATTCAAACCCAACCTACACAATGAATTATCTTTTCAAATGCAGATGCATTATTTCATAAAATTTGAAGAAGTCATCGAGAAGGAAACCCAAATAGAAAATGATCTTATTACAAAGGGCTTATTAAAATTTCTTCCAAGGACAACACCAATCATAATAACAACAATAATTCACATGAAAAACCAAAGTTTACCAATTAGAATCAAAATGTTGTTATCTATGGCATAGATGATAACTGTAATGTACACAACATTCAAAAAAATCAATTAAAACAATATAAATTGAAACAAGCCATCTTGGTGCCAAGTAAATAAGCTACTCCTCCCCATGATAATAAGCGAAGAAACTTTATAGCATTAGGAGAGAGCCTTTCAAGTGTCTTAAGACAAGTGGTGAGTGTCAACATGGTTACTTACTCTACTATAAAAAATTTCATAGAAGGAGAACCAAAACGAACTTGGTATAAATCTGTTGATTATTGTGATTTTCATCACATTGAAAGCCACCAAACAAATCAGTGCATGAGATTTTCCACTATATTCAAGATCTTATTGATAGCGGAGACATTGCATTCGAAGACCCCTAACCTAAAAAAAACCCAATGGTAACTTAAAGGTGTTCTCAAATCCTTTTCCCAAGCACAGTATAAATGGAAAAGCTTAATATAAAGGCCAATCCTTGAATAATTTTGACTTTAACTCAATCATATCATTTGTCTAAGAACTACCCAATTCCATTTCCACCATCAAATTCCAAGCTTCTAATTATGTAGTGGCCACATGAAAAAATAAGGTTTGGGTGCCCGCAAACGAAGTAACCATCCACTTCCACAGAGCCTCAAGTTTTAAATCTTATGACTCCAAGCAATACAAAACCTACAACCATGACTAGTGTAGACACCTAAAATATGCTTACACTTAGCATTTCCTCCAATTCAATTGATTGACGACACTTTTTCAGTTAGCTACTCTTCGATCCATTCTCAGATGCCCATTTACGAAACCTTCTTCATCGTATTCCTCCTATATTCAACCCATTTGGTTAATAAAACCCCTTTTATTAGCAAAAAATATTCCTATTCACCTCTAGATCACTTCTATTGGATTTCTTGGCTATCTACCAGTCACAAATGATTAACCAGACCCATCCCAACTCTTAATGAGTCTCTAATCACTTGCTAATTGAGTTTAACTAGCCTAATCCTATCTTAACTAGTCTAAAGCATGTTTACTTAGCTCCTAATCCTAAAGTGATTTTTAGACTTTAGTCCCATGTGCACAAGAATTCCAATCTCTCCCAAACCAAAATCTATAAATAGAAGGGTCACCACTCCCTTTCAATTTTACACCTTGTTTACATAAAAAAATATCTCAAGCACTTTAGAAAGGCATTAGACCTCATTTGTGGTAGCTTTAACCTATAATACATTTGATCTTGGCCATACTCCATTGTTAAGACCTCCTCCATTGTAGCTAATATCTTAATACACCATCCATCACCAAGCTTGAATAAATGAGAAGAACCATATGACCTTGTAGCCATTAATGGTGAGCTCTCATTCTTAAAAAGCTTGAGTTTCATATCAAACATCACATTTGATTGCGAGGATCTTCATAGGTTCAATGTTTTATAGCTTTCAAAAGAGTAGAGAGTAGTATATATGCTAGGTTTTTATGTTTTTGTCAAAGTTATGATGCATGTATAGGATTAAATCTTATTGAGCTCTTATCTCATGGTTCATAGTTGAGTTAGTTAAGCTTTGAGGCTCTTTAGCCTCATTCCATAGCTTTGCAATTTTCATTGCATACATTTTGCATGTCTGGTGGGACTCTTAGTATATACTCCATCAATGGAGGTCTTTTTAAGCTTTACATGTCCATTTCTAACCATTTTTATGCTTTCTAGGTTTTAAATGCTAGTTTTTTTATAGATTTCACATTTTAGAGGGGCTTAATCATCCTTTTGCTAAGGCATTTCATGTGTTGAAGTTATAAATTGGATTTAGTGGCTAACAACTAACCTGTTTCACTATTGAAAATTTTCATTTTCATGTATTTTGTAAGTTTTACAGGGGGTGCGCGTATACGTTATGGACTAGGTGTGTATCAATTGAAACAGGTGCATTTTCGTTGAAATAGGAACATATCTGTCATTCTAGGTGCGTATCTGTCACTGTTACTAATGTTTTTACACAAGAGCATGTATCCATAGAAAGGGGCATGCATCCATTGAAACATGTGTGTACATGTCATTTTGGGTGCGTATGCATCATACTATGTTCATTACCAATCTTCTAGAAGCCATAATATTTTCTCTTGAACTCAAAACGACTCCATTTTTTTACGTTGGAAAGGTATTGAAGTGAACTACTCAATGGAAACATAAAATTAGGATTTTGACATACAAAAAATTTAAGGTTTTCATATTTTAAAAACTAGTCATTTCTAACATGTCTAAATTCTTTGGAAAGTTTAGTCTTTTGATGTTCTAACAGCTTGCAGGGTTTATTTGAGACTAATTTCTATTTTGCAGGGTATATTTGAACATGTTTTGTGCTAATTTTCTTGATTAAAGTTAATGAATGTTGCATTATCGTTTAGGAGGCTAAGATCATGTATGCTCTTCCCTCGCACCTTTTAGGTGATCTTGGGAATCAAAAATGATTCTAAACCTCATTTATTTTTTCAAAAACATCACATTGCACTTATTTGGTAAGGGATTAATCTTTAAAAGTTGTTTAAAATGAACATATTTTTGAAATTTGCTTCAAGTATTTTTCCTTTTTTTATTTAGTTGAGTTGTCGCGTTGTGTATGCTCTTCCTTTGTGCCTTTTTGGCGACCTTGGGAATCAAAATCAACATGTAAACTCTCTTTTGATAACATGATATTTTGTGGATTATTACTAATCATTTACATATATGACCAAATCATTTGTCGAAGAAAGGAGTTGCAAAACACAAACCCACTAATACGTGTTTTCATACAGGTTTCCAAATGGTGTGCTACTTAAAACCACATTAAAGCTAAGCAAGATAAAAAACCACACCACATACATCACACTATATTATAGGTTTTGGAAAAGGGTACGTCCCTATCAGATCAACTAGAACATAACCCCTTTGGCATAACACCTTACATTACAACAATGGGGGTGGTTCTAGGAACCCTAAAGTAGTCCACCACTAAGTAACCTCTTCGATGAAATAGGAAGTGCTCTGCTTACCCACTTGACTAGTTTTTACATTGTGAGTTAGAGTCAAAGTTTTCCACATCGCGCCCATAGTGAGAATAAGCGTGAACGAATTTATTTCTCATCATATTTGAAGGGGGTAAAGTAAAGCTGAGATAATCCTTGGGAAACCTTGGTAAATCGAGCTCGCATTAGACAAAGTGTTGACTAAAATAGTTTGCGAGAATCGTATCGAAAAATTTACACCACGATGAAGTTTCAATCCAAAGTAAACGCAATAGCTCCAACTTAATCACAAGGAGGAATCAATCAATAAATGGAAGAACTTGCATAATAGAAAAAGCTTGCACATAGATAAAGACAACAAAGTATTTTAGAATTCTCATAAAATTCAAATGAAGGGATACATATAGGGTGTTGAGAAACCCTAGTGCATGAAACACAAGCAAACCCTAAACCTAACCCATGTGAGATGACCCTCCATATGTGAGTGGAGGACACATAGGATCCCACACACCAACACCCCCCCTTCATCGAAGCTGGGGTAGCATCTATGATGAGTCAGACTGAACAAGAAGACACTCTTAAACAACTAAGAAAGATGTGTCAATGGGGCCCAGAAATTAAAGCCCTGATAAGGTGCCCATATACAAACAACATATTCCTAGAAGAATAAGAAGAAGAGAAATGGGTCCCGATATAAAGCCTGATGAGGTACCCATGCACAAAAAAGAATTCCTAAGTAGTGAAGGAAAACCCAGTGGGAAAAACATCCACCACAAGAGAATAAAATACTCTCTAATCTAAGAAAGATGCCAAAGATGGGTTCTGGCCATAAACCAGCCTGTAAAAGAACCCATGTACAAAAGGGAAATCTCTCAGAAAGATGAAAAAGAGAGGAGAAGAGGGAGACGAGATGGATGCAGAATATGCCATGGACGGATATGAACTCTGTAACTCTAAGAAGTCTCCCAGAAGAATGTCGATGATGAGATCCTCTGCCTCTGGACTGAAGAAGATCCATCCACACCAAAGTGTGTGTGTGCCCTTAGGAAGGACATAGAATATGTGCTGGAAATATGCTCACTCCACAAAGGAAATTGAAGGTAGTAGCACGAAGAACTATGAGTCTGGTCCACGAAAGTGTGACATAGGTCTAGCAAGCGAGTGCGAAGGAGCCGAAGGTAATGTCACGAGTGTAGAACTGTCAAAGTATGAAGGGTGAATACCTGTAGAAAGGATGTCCAATTGATGTGAAGGAAATAAAACATCCCCCACAATAGAAAATGGATCCACAAACAAGGGTGGATCAATGAAAGTCTCCATAAAAGTGGAAGTGGTAAGAGTCCCAGAAGGGGAACTCCCAACAATGGAGATGATGAACTCCTCTGTAATACCTGTAGATGGATGAGGAACGTGTAGTACATCACAAGTGTACTGTATAGGAGACTGCTCAATATCTGATGAGATGTGGGATGTGTTAACACTCTCTGGAATAGTGAGAGGAGGAGAAGAGTCCTTTGTAGTACTCTTGACATCAAAACTGGGTGCACAATCCTCATCATTAGAAGTAGAACCAAGTGAGTCTATGTCAGTGGAACTATCATCACATGAAGAAATAGAGGAGACAACGGAATTAGAAGCAGAGGCGAAGAAAGAGTGGGGTCCAACTAAATCTGAGCGAGTATGTCTCATATCCAAAGTATCTAAAACTAAATCTCCAGCACTTTGCAAAGTTTTCCTATCCCAAAGAGGACTAGGAGAATCAATCTCAAAGTCAGAAGATTCTTCACGTGAGTGAGAAGGGACATAGTCCTCATCATCACTACTGTCAGAATCGGAAGACTCAAAAGTTTGAGGGTCATGAAGAGGAGCATGCTCAACAACATCATCATTTGAGGAGTCAGAGTCCGAATTAGAGAGCTGAAGAACCTTAGTAGGTAGAGAAGTAGAAGTCAAATAGGACTTAATGCTTCTCTCAATATCAAGAAATGAAGTGGGCGTCAAATCAGAAGTAAAGTGGGAAAAGGTATACAACCGTGAATGGTGATCCTCCTTTCCCTCAGCCACTGTAGTGTCATCATTAAGCTCACGAATAATCACCGAGTTAGGACCAAATTCCACTCGCATTCCTTCACCAAGGTGAGTAATTTGGTAAACTGATAGGAGATTGGTAGAGAGATTAGGAAAACTCAACACTTGGTTAAATGTTCCCCCATCTATCTCTACCGATCCACTACCGGAAACTGACACTTTCGTGTTATCACCCAATGTGATTTGGGACATATCACAAGGTTCGATGTTGGAGAACTCAACATGTGAAGAAGCCATGTGGTGCGAGGCACATAATCTATAATCCAAATCAATGAAGGAGAAAATTGAGCTACGAGGGCCTTCCCTTTCTTCTTATCAGATTTAGACTCTCTTGCAGTAGAAGACTCGGCCTTTGGAGCATTTTGTTTGATAGACTCAGGAACACCTATTTGATTTTTCTCAAGTAAATGAGTAAGGTGATCAATTTGTTTTCTCATACATAGATGCTCTTTATGACCAAATTTCTTGCAATAGGAACACAAAAACTTGTCTTTCTTTGCTCTAGGCTCAGAAGTCAAAGTGTTCGTGTTAAATTTAGTTTTGGTCTTGGTTTCCTTCTTAGGTTGATCCTTTTTCTCTATCTCATTATCAGTCTTCTTTTCCTTACTAGTACTTGCTACAAGGGCATGTGACTTGGACTTGAGAGACCCCATTTGAATGAGTTTGTCTTGTTCTTGAATGAGTTGGGATGAAAAATAGTCAAAGGAGGGCATATTCCAATCCTTGCCCAAGGCAGATTTTATAGCGTAAAAAGTTGACACGAAGACGGAGTATTCGGGACCTAACTTAGAAAGAATCGACAAGATCAATTGGGAATCTTTCTTCTCTACTTGACATTCCTTTAACAACAATCTAGTGTGGAAAAACTTAGAGAAGAATGCTTGTAGGTTTTCAAAATCATTAGGATTTAACCCTAGTAGTTTGTTTTCCAACTCATGCGCTCTCATGTCATCTTGTTGTCCAAACATTCCATCTAACATTTTCCACGCAGAATTAGGTGTTTTAGATGACTCAATGTGGAAGAGCAAGTCAGGAGAAACAAACATGTAAAGAAGACCTAAAGCTTCATCACTATGGTTTAACCACTTAGATTTTTTAGGGTCGTCATCTGGTTCAGTCTCAGTTCCCATGGTGATGCGGAATAACCCTTTACCTCTTAGTTTCATAATCATTTTCGATCTCCACTTGAAAAAATTGAACGGTGTAAGAAAAGGAATTGTATAAGAATCCATTGTGAAGAGAGAGAAGGAATGCAAAAAAGAAACACAACCACCCAGGATAATATAATAACCCCCCTACTTTCGGCACTTTATAGTTTAGTGTGTTGAATATAATCGGTTCAGAGCATGCGTCTTGAAACACTTGGTAACTTGCCTTGCAATCAACGTAATAATGCGCAAGAGAGGAGACCACAACCGTGTTTCGTGGAGCGCAGTAAAGTGACACTGTACACAAGCATAATTACAAAAAACTAGGAAGGAGGTGAAATAAAATCCTAGTTGTGAGAAAAAGTGTCTCACGTCGCAAAGGATACCCCCTTTCTACAAACTGTGGTGGATGCGCTCACTAGTCACAAGCAATAATAAGGGTAAAATATAATGTTTTAAACGAACTCAAGATGAGTCTGAAAGATCTTTAGAATGCCGAAAAAGCATGTGGAAGACAAATAGGAGCTCGGAGTGTTATTGCACACTTGAGCGCACGATTAGTAAAAAAATCGACAATAACGCTTAAAAAATTATCATTTGGAAACGCCTAATTTAGCTAATTTTAAAGCTATGGGAGTTAAAAAATGATAATTAATGTTAATTTAAAGGATGATTTTAAAATAATACTAATCGTAAATGAAGGTCAATTTGAAATTAATAAAACTAGATTTAATATAATTAAATCTAATTAATTTCAACTAATTAGGATCTAATTAAAAATGAAATCCTAATTAAATATTTTAATACTTTCCTTTCTAAAAGAGTCAAATTTAAATTGTTTCCCACTTTCAATTTAAAATTTTCGGTTAAGATCTATGAAGATCTATTAAAGGAAACTAACTAAGATCTATTAAATTTAAAAGAAACTAATTTCTATTAATATCTATTAATAGAAATAGATTAAAAAAATCTTATCATTATTTAAAAAGGCACCCACTAAATGGATTTTAATAAACTTACCAAAAAAAAGTTTGAGCTGTGCAGTCATGGAGCCAAGTAACAGCCGAGTGTTGTGGAGACGTGCGGCGTGCTTGCGTGGAGGCAGTAATCGTTGGGAGTAGGTGAAGAGCTTAGGGAGGATCTCGTTGCAGGTGAAGGACTCACGACCTCGTAGACCATGATCACACAGGGAAGGAAGCTTGGACACACGGGGAAGGGCATAGGAATTGCTACGTAGAGGAGAACACGAGCTCGAAGAGTAAAAACGACTCAGCCAGGACTCATCCACAACACAATACAACACACCAGCTCACTGTTTGAGCAACTTCAGCAAGAATGAACTCGGCCAGGGTAAAGAGAACGTGAGCCAGAGATCATGAAGGATGAAAAATGCATCCACACACTAGAAAAATCAGGGACCCGACCAAGCAGAGGGGGAAAACATGACAAAAAAACCACAGGGCAGTGATTCAACACATCCACATAGCCCACACAATGATGAGTTGATTATTTGAAATATCTCCCACACAAAAAAAACACACCCAAACAATGTGAGTAGGAGTAGAGTGAGCTCAGTGGCGAGTTGAGAAAAGTACAAAGCACTCGCATAGAGCAAACACAAAGCAACTTGGCCGAGCTTATAGTAGAAAACTCGCGAGTTGAGGGAGCTCAAGGGAAGGTTGAAGAGGAGCTCGGTGAGGGGCTTGGTGGAGAGCACTGAACCAAGACACCAAACTTCAAACTTGCAGTTTTGAATCTGAATTTCTACAAAACCACCATGCAAAAAATATAGAGAGAGACCAAAAAAAAGAGATCTAATTTTTTTTTAGTTTAATAACCTCTATATTAACTGATCTACCAGATTTAGAAAATAACTTCTATTTTAACTCATCTACTAGATTTAGCTGCAGTTAGCTAAATGTAGTTGCAAAACCCCTGAAAGCTTTAGGAATACCTGTACATGCATGAAGAACATAGAAAAACAAACTTTCCAAGAACAACTTGTTAAATACGTTAGCAATAAAATTCCAGAATCTAATGATCGAAAAAAAACTTGCACAAGGAGTAAAAAAAATAATGAAATCAAGAGTGATCACAACTCAGATGATGAATGCACATTTACCTGATCTCATCTCTGATACCATGAAATATTTTGTGAGAATCATATCGAAAACTGTGCACCACGATGAAGTTGCACTCCAAAGGAAACGTAATAGCTCTAGCATAATCACAAGGATGAATCGATCAATCAATGGAAGAACTTGCATAACAGAACAAAGCTTGCACATAGAGAAAGACAACGAAGTTTCTTGTCATTCTTATAAATTTCAAATGAAGGGATACATATAGGGTGTTGAGTAACCTAGTGCATGATACACAAGCAAACCCTAAACCTAACCCATGTGAGATGACCCTCCATATGTGAGTGGAGGACACATAGGATCCACCACACCAACATTGACATCTAGTTGAGTGATCTACTTAGGAAAGCCATTTCGTCAAGGAACCTACTTTGCTAGTCCATTATCATGTCTTAGCCATAACGGAGTGATAACTTGTTTGGATTCAAAGCCTTGTTTTTTGAACACGGTAACAAATCCACTTAAGTTTGATCTAAGTGTCACTCATCACAATATTTATGACATATCACTTAAATTTTTTTTTCTCGCCTTCGGACGAGGTGAAACTCTACCCAAATGATTCTTAGTTTATTTTCACCTTTTAATCTATACCCTTTGCATTCTTGTTGCCCATTTGGGACAAGAGAAGGTATCTTTCAGGAGTTTTGTCATAAATAGTGTTCACCACTTTTTTGTCCGTTTACACTCATGATGTTTACGTCTGAGTTTTTAAACATCTAAAGTGTGTGGATGCGTCCTTATATCTTTGATGGCCACTTGATATTTATTTCAAGATCATCATCATAGTCAGGATTGATTCATCAATTGATCTCCCTTAGACATGTTACCTTGTTCGCATTATCTCAACACAATTAAAATGCTTATGTCATGTTTCTCATAAATGTGATCTAAGTGTCCTCATTGTGTCATTACGTTGCCTAAAGTTTAGCACATCCTTAGTATACTTTGATTTAATTTTACTTCAAACATTGTCTAAAATATTGAAGAGTGTCACTTACTTTGTTTTATGTCATTTCGATACCATTTTGACACTAATATCTCACTTCTATGTGAAGCTTCATTAACATGTCCAATTGGTGTGGTTACGTGGGTTACATGTGTAATCCTCACCCTTTGACATTTAGGCCTTATTGGTTGCTAAATTCGTCATGGTATCCTTTGATTAGGAGTCACATTTACCCTTTATTAATATTTACGCCTTATTCATTTCGAGCTTAATGTAAGTATTGACATTATGTTGATCATCTTTGCATCAAACTATCATTTTGCACACACATTTTACATAGGGAGTATTTCCTTATCGATTGGATTTGTGTTTCACACTTTCATGATTATTCCTTGTGATCATTCATCTAGAAAACTTGTTTTCTAGGAAAATCCTTTTTGATCTCATCAAGATTGCATCATCACAATGTCTATTTTCCTTAGACCTTCTTTGAAAAATCATGCACACATCTCCATACTTACGAAATGTCTAGTTGGTTTCCGTTATGCTACCCAAATTCACATGGAGCCGTATTCCCTTTGAAGGAGTTCCATTAAACTATCTATGTCTAGACATTTGTGCTTAAACTACACCAACAATGACTGACTATTGTGTGGTTCCTTACACTTAAAACAATATAGTACCTAGGTTTAGGCATTCACATCAAAATATTCCCATTACGACTAAGCCTCATTTGGTTCTTCATCCTAGAACGCCAAAACGGGTACCCTATTCCCCACCTTCAGCTCATAATCAGTGGTATGGTTTGGAAATTTCTGATCCAAATTATTATTTGGGTTCCCCCCACTATTTTTCTGAATCAGATCCAAAATACCATTCAGATTCCCACACTTCTTCTGAAGATTCAGATCCCAACTATTGTTCGGATACCTCTAGATCAAATCTTGAATCACAGTCCTCCCTTTCTTTGAAGGACATTCATTCCTAGTCACCTCAAGGATGTCTTCCCACTTTAAATACTTGTGTGACTCCAAGTTCCATCGATCAAACATATACTTTAGTTCTTGAGTCAAAGTCCTCCCTTCCTTCACAAGACCACCTTTGTCAGTTACCTTAATGACCCCCTCCTCCGTCAAATATTTCCATGACTCAGATTCCCTCTAGTCAATCATCCAATTCAACTCCCACGTCATAACTTTACTGATGACGATGCGATCCTAATTTCTCTCCCACATTAGGTCATCTTCTAGGAAAAAAATCTAAGTCTAGATCTAAATTGTCCATTCATGAGACACCTACCACCAAACCTACTTCCTCTCTTGAGTCGTCTTCTGATATCAAACCAAATTCAATCCCTCTTAGTCCCTTGAGCCATTTCAACCATATCATACCATTTCCTCAACCATCTTCTAAAGATCAATGTCTACGACCACGTCAAACCATTAAAAATAAGCCATGTGCTAATATATCTTTTCAAAGCACTATCAAAACTCTTCACAGGAGTGATAACGTCAAGCCTTCACCTCATCTACATCATCGAAAATATTCATCTTATTCTATCAATCAATATTCCCCACTTATCAGACCCGTTTCTTCTATTCAACCTCCTATGGTAAAAAAACAACAACATCTACTGATTGATTTCTCTGAGAATGAAGGAAAAATTAGACTACATAATGATATCTCTTTACAGGATTATAAACAAGGATTCTTTGTGGAACTCGACATGCTCACGTATTGGGGATAAGAAATTTATCCCTTTCATTAGAACATAGAGGAAGAGCCTAAGGTCATGGAACCTGATTATTCTTCTGTCATTCCATCTTCACATTCCTTTGAGCATGATGAGATGTTGGGGTCTAGTATTAATCCATGACCTATCTTCTCATTGCCAAATCATTCCTTATCTATCATCATTCCTCAATCAAAATCTTGTCTTGGGTCACCACTGAGTAGCCCATCATCTTCTTCTATCCTGGAGCGACCCCCAGTTAGCCTTCCATTTTCTACTTGTGGGTCACCTCTTGGTATCCCATTACCTTCTATTCTTGGGCCATGTCCTAGTAGCCCTTCATCCTCTTCTATCTATGGGACCCCTCCAAGTAGTCCCTCATCATATTCTTCTATTATTGGTACATGTCCTAGTAGCCCTCCATTATTTTCTATTTATGGGTCACCTTGGGGTCACTTATTAGCTTCTATTATTGGGCCGCATCCTAGTATCCCTTCATCCTCTTCCATATGTGGGACACCATCATGTTCTACTCTTGGGCCATGTCCTTGTAGCCCATATCCTAGCAACCCTTCGTCATCTTCTACCACTGGCTAACCTCATGGTAGCCCATCCTCTTCAGTTCTTGGACCATATCCTTTTCACCTATCACATTCTTCTTCAATCAATGACCAAGGAAAACCCACAATCATTTCTCTCATTCCTATCATAAATCATAAATGTTTGATTTCTTCTTCCACTTCTCAGGATTATACATGTCACGTGTCAGCTTATAAGAAACCCAAACATTTTCTTAATCAATCTCAAATAAAAAATGCAAAGAGCTCTAAATCTCCTAACAACTCAAATGATCTTAAAGTTAATAATCGGGTGCAATTCAAGAACACACATTAATGTAACCATCAAGTATGGCGCAAAGTGCAAAAACCCACAGATGGGGAACTCAAGCTCCCACATACGAAATCATCGTTTCACGAAATATTACAATCATTTGTTGAGTATGAGATCACCATGATTATTGAGATCAGTGATAACATGAATCTTGATAAACAAACATGCCTAATCTCCCTTATCAAGGAAATTACGAACATTGTTGTTGGATCTTATCATGCCAAGTGACTTTGTTAGTACTAACTTTCCAAAAACTATAAAAAATCTAAAAATCATAAAAACAATTCAAAAATACAAAAATAAAGAGAAATCATAAAAATATTAGTGGTACATAGGTCACATTACAATCAGGAATTGCATACACATGGATGTTATTTCTTCCCCTACATTCCATTCCCTGTACAAGTCTTCCCACCATTTTCATCCCTTCGATGATATTTTGGTTAGCATATTCACACACATTTTGTGACATTTATCTCTGTGCTATTTGTTTGACCTTGGTCTTTCATCACCTTGGTAAATTAAATAATGACTGGCCTCTTAGAGATCCTATCACATTCAACATATAATAAACTTGTTGCGAAGAAATTTTGGACATATCTGTTGACACTAGCCAATGTCGTCATCACAATCACTTCCACCTCCTTCCGTCAAGTCATCAATGGTTCTTAACCCCTTGTGAAACAAGAGAGCTGAAATAAGTTTTCAGAAAGCAAAAGAATCAAAATGAATCAAAAATCAAAATCTAAAAGCTAAAATCAAAATTATTGATATACAAATTTCTCTTGGGGTATTTCCAATAATCTCTATCGGGGATATGGACACCTGACTGACATTAGAGAAATGTCACGATTAGAATCAAATGCATCTCCGTTGGGGCTATGGACACCTGACTGACAGTGGAGCAATGTACGGCTCTCCCTCCACCCTCCATTCATAAATCACCTATCAAAATAATCATTCCTACACATTGGCTATTATCTTCACTTGCTGTCTATTAACTCTTTCCTTCAAGAGGTAATTCATTTCAATATGCACACACTAGATATCTATGAGAAAAATAGGATTAGTATGTTACTGTACGATGGAAAAGTGACAAGCGAGCATGGGAATCTACAAATAACTCTTCCTCATACCCGACCTCCCGAGGTCGTGCCGAGACAGCCGGTGGGGATGGAATATACGCGGGGTATAGGCAAACTAGTCAAGTAATCTTATGTCTTTGACGCGCACCAGTGGAATCTGTGAATCTAAGGCAAAGAAGGCCCTCCTAACCTAAACTGGCATGATAGATCGGTCGGCAAGGATGACTGCTCGAAGGCTCCAATCAATATCGAGATCTGGCGTGATCCGATCTATAGGTTGTGGGATACGTGGAAAATGACCTGGGATTGTTTCGTGTATGTCTCTAGATAGGGTCATGTGATGGATGATGGATATATAGCAGATTCTATGGTCGATTCTCTGGTCTAGTCCAGAAATCTTTAGCTTTGTTAGTTGCTATGTCTAACAAGGATAATTGTGTGATGATGATAGGCGGAAGTGGAGTAGATCTGAATACTAATGTGCGTAAGCCAGCATCTATGTCTGATTGACCTGTGGACTCGTTGGGTTGTGAGATTTGTGGGTCACAACCGTAGATTCGTGGTTGTTGTGGATCTGCTATGGTCATGTGTGGGATAAGTCCCTAATCCCTAGTATCCAATAGTCGTATGCCTTTTCAGCCTCTATGTTTAGAATTAACAGTTGTGTAATCTTCTCAGAGTATCTCACAGGCGTTCCTACAACCTGAATTCTTAAGCTAGTATCTATGTCTGTGAGAGTGTCTCCTGCGTCTGGTTGTGGGACCAAAGGGTCACAACCAAACGTTTCCTCTCTTTCAAGCCCTTCTACAGTCATGCGAATATTTATCTAGGGTAATCTGTAGTTTGGCTGATTTGACCAAAATGTGTGCGCTTGGTCGTCTTCTATATTTAACCCGCTTAACTGTGAGTTGATCTGTTGTAAGTCTGTTGTTGTTCGGAAGACTTGGATTCTAAGGTTCTGATCTATATCAGTTATTACCGTAATAAGATTGGGTTGAGGCACGATTGGCTCGAATACATATTCTCTGGGCTCTCTAGGTCCCGTGATTGTCATACAAAAGAAAATGATATAAAGCTAACTAATGACAGAATAAACTAAATATGCAAGATATATCTATGTATATTTCTAAGTCTGATACTTATTGATAAACTACTGAATAAATTTTAAAGAGAAATTATCTAATATATCTAAAATTGACAACTAAACTAATAACACAATTAAAACAAACAAAGCAACCGAGTATAGCTACTTGTCTGTGTAATTTGTAGATCTATTCTAAATAACCTGATAACTGATCTACTCTATTTGAAAGACTCTCGATCCTACCTCAGAAGTGAGGAGTGAATCATAGTTTCTCAGAAACTATCAATCCCCACAGCTTCCCTGGAAATATCGAAAGTAAAATTAACTGAAATGAAATGATTGGCTACTCTATTTGATATGCTTTTAACTAGAAATTTGAAAGCTAGAACTTGGATTCTGCATAACAGTGGCGAATCCGATGGTGTGTGATCTCCTCGTTCTTTCATGCTCACGTGGACCCAGAAAAGCATGTAATATTAGCATCATCAGAAATAGATATTAGAGCAATTGCAGCTTAGGATACAGACTGAATACAATGCGAGTAGGAGAGGGATAGCACAAGAGTACAGAGCTTGGCTTATGCAATTCCTAGCGGGATTTATTACGAGTCATGCAACATAAAACGTCCAGAACCTGAAACTATCCTGTTTGAGGAACAAAACCTGTAAATTTTAATGGCTTCCTTTTGAAAAGCAAACTATCCTACTCCAATTGATTGGATGAAATAATAACAGCATTTGCACAAGGAGGATATGTGGCTTTCTGACAGCTAAACAATACTAACCATGCATACAACAAATGAAACTATGAATCCTAAGCAAAAATTGAAAGGCTAAACTATTGAAATGAGAAATTTAGAGGAAAATTTGAGGGGCCATTTTCTTGAGCACAAGCCAGCTATTTATAGCATTTCCATTTACCCAAAGGTAAAAACCAAATTGATCTCTTAAACCATAAACAATGCCAAAACACTATTCCAGGGAACCAGAATCATAAATACAAGCAAAGGCGGTGAAAAAAGCTGGTAAACGTTGAAATTTACGTGAGTCGTGTTAAAAAGAACATTCTGGAAAATGCGTGAAGGACCACCGCCCTGAGCAGGGTGGGATTACAGGACCGCCGCCCTACCTAGCGGACGGCCACCCTACCAGGGAGACCGCCGCCCAGGTAGGGCGGCGGTTTCGTAACTGAAGAACAAAACGCAAAGAAAAAGAGGGGAAAAGAGAACAACAAAGCACGCAGGGGCTAAGCGGGACATGTGAGATGTTAACGCATACTTGGAGAGCTTTTCTGGATCCTGAACACCTTGCGAGGAGACCTGTATCATCATTGGGGCACGTGTTATGTTGTTCCGGCGGTGCAGTACCCTACAATTTTGGGTACGTACATATTGCCCCCCTCATAGAATCATTTTAGCCATGAAGAGGCATAAAACGATGGATCTGAGTATGGCGGTCCCAAAATGGGAAGTTAGAAGTTATACCTGACACGTCCGTGTGTCGAAATGCCGCCATCCGAAATTCCCGCCACCTGTAAAATGAAAAGAGGACTCAAGTGCAGATAGACAAAAGAGATCGAATAATAAATACTAAAACATTATGAAATGAAGACAGACCATTTGTTCCGAGATGCGAACTTACCTCCGTCGGTGCTCCAAACTATGCGAAAAGGGGATTTAAAACAAGTCATGGTGCTATATATGTAAAAGTGGGCTCATTTTCCTATTCATTTGTTTGTGTTGATTTGGTTGATTTTGAGCTCTGGGACCCACGGTGACAGTTTCTCATAAGAGTATAGTCAAAACGTTCGGGACGAGATCATGATCATGCCTCCACGAGCGGAACACCGACCCGCGAGATCACAGGTTAGTTTTTCTCGATTTACCATTTTTATCCCCAAAAGATTAAAATGTTGAAATCTTTGTCATGGGGGGGTTATTTTCGAAAATGTCAGTTTTAATAGGTTTATCTAGGGGGGCACCTACTGGGTAGGCTCTGTTTGAGTCAAAACGGGCTTTATTTGTGTTTTTAGGTGTCATTTAGGGCATGTGACCCGTACAGAAATTCGGGACACGACCGCCACCCTGGGCAGGGTGGCGGTTACATGACCGCCGCCCTGATCAGGGCGGTGGTTACAAGACCACCGCCTTTAAGGCGGCAATTACGGAACCACCGCCTTGCTCAGGGTGGCAGTCCTTCACAGAATGCCTAAATAACACTTATTTGAATTCATTTTTGCATTTTTAGCATCTTTACCTGCTTTCATGATTTTTCTAATGTCATTTGGATACTAACTTACTCTGTTTTGTGTGTTTTTGGGTGTATGCAGGTGAGGGAGGAGTATATTCGATGGAGCCGAGAGAGAGAGTGTGATTGGCTCCCGGAAGTATTAGATGCCCTTTCTTAGGATGAGCAGGACACTCTTTAGAGGGCTGGTATACTACGCATATCACGGGTTCCACATGTTGCACCATCTAGTCACATACTCTGTGACTTATTTTAATATTGGGATGCAGATCGGAACACTTTCCGATTACCAGGGGTCCGAGGTGAGTGGACCATTACTTTAGAGGATGTTTACCGTATACTGGGGGTCCGATCATCGGGAGATGGCTCACTCTTGAGACAGCAGGGTCACGGGCTCAGACAGTACAGTGGGCCTCGTATATGGGAGATGCAGTTATCTCCACTGGTTCAAAGAAGGGGGTGAGGGTCCGATCTATTCCTAGCCTGCCTATCCCCTTGATTCGCCAGGCCATCATGGGGATCCTTGCCTCGAGATTGATTGGGGACAAGGGAGGAGACACTTTATTATATTGCTGGTCCCCCATCATTGCACAGATTGAGGGACATGGCCGGATTTATGCCTGGGGAGCCGACATACTTGGGACTACCTACCATGATTTGTACAGGGTGGTCCATTTACAGGGGCAGTCATTGAGCCATCTGACCCTGGTTATGAGCTGGGTCTATGAGCGTTTCATCCCCTATGGTAGAGGTGTAGAGGTGGCAGATCCCGGAGCTGTGAGGGCAGCCAGATGGATAGACATGTCGGTGCTCAGAGCACCTCACCAGCCGGTCACCTCTTTGACCACTGATGACATGGAGGCTACACCTTATCAGGCCATGGCAGGTTTATGGGGCGAGGAGGCTCTTACTTTGATTTCTTGCTCCACCACAGGGCAGCTTGTTGACAGGGTGGGGAGGGTGGAGATACATCCTTTTGGTCGAGTGCCTCAGCAGTTTGGCCTACCTTACGTGGGTATGCTTCCCCCGGTGGTGCCAGTATATAGATCAGTTCGAGAGGCCTAGGGGAGGTCCTAGAGGCTGTGGTTGGACAGTTATTACTCCTAGTGTCCCCATTGCAGCTAGGTGGGTAGTACGAGCTCGAGGGAGAGCCGGTGCCCCTCAGGCACCCTTACTTCAGATTGCCGCCGGTCCCGCCCACAGCAGCGACGACCCCATTGACATAGACTCTGAGTCCGAGGAGTTCACAGGGGGGGAGACGGAGGAGGAGACCGAGGCTGAGGTCAGCGAGTTGGGCGGAGAGGAGGACAACAATCCTGAGTGGCATGACACTCAGGATATCTTACAGGCGTAGAGGGCAGAGCAAAGTGCGGAGAGGGTGACTCTAGTTTCAGAGGAGCCACTCTCTCAGGGCCTTGGTGGAGAGGATGAGTCCGTAGAGGGACGCTATGTTGCTCCAGCCATGGGAGGAGTACCTCAGTCAGTGGATGGCATCTATGGCAGGTGCTGACCCTAGGGATCCCTCTTGGAGGCCTGGAGATCCGAGTGAGTTACCATCCCTCTCTTAATATTTGTCTTTAGCTAGGATTTGTCTTAGTTGTTGTCTCTACTCTTGTTTGTTTTTGTTTTTATCTCTTGATTATTTCTAATTGGCTTTTCTCCTTTGCTTGCAGAGACTGCTGATGAGTGGTGAGATCTGATTCGTCAGGTATGTACTGATACCCTGATGATCCCTATGGAGAAGACCCGTGCGGAGCTATCCGTGGATGCAGGGGAGCCTTCAGCAGCCGGTAGGCATACCGATGTCTTTGCCCCTGTCTGGCATGTGGCCAGGATGGTGTCTACCCTCCATACCGAGCTGGCAGGGTACAAGACAGTAGAGCGCCTGATGAGGAGTCACTCTCATGGTGAGACCACAGCTGCTCCTCGGGATCGTGAGCCCTCCGTGCACTCAGAGCGCCGGCGTAGCCGGAGCCCTAGACGTGGACGTGCACCCTCAGAGGGATCTCATAGGGGTTGAGAAGCCACTTGGCTCTCTTAGACTGTTTGTATGATGTATTTTGTATTTCCTGGGCTCTTTGAGTGTTTTTGACCATGCTTAGTGCATGATGGCATTATACAGGAAACTTGATTGTTTATATATATAAATATTCTTTTTGGATCAGACTCTTGGCATTTATGACTTTGTTTTCCGTATGTAAACTATAATGTTATGTTTATATGTTTTTCAGAATGTATGCAATGGAGAACAAATGATACAAATGTTTACTTTCTTTTTGTATTTCGTGATGCTGATATATGATAATGTAGACACAATGTGATTTTAAACTCTAGTTTCTTATAAGCAATTTTTCGGTACTTCATATTTGTTTTGACAAAATGTGATGATAAACTGGTATGATGAGCAAAAAACTTGCCCCACTCCTAACTCCATGCAACTAGTAAGATGCGAGGGCTCATCACCGAGAGCTAGAAAGGGCACAAGTTATGAAATAGAAATGGTAGTGATGAGAGATAGACAAAGCTTCGGTGGAACCAAATTAGGATGCTACAAGCTTACTCTACTCGAGTGACTCCATAGTTTGGGATGCAACTTGCTTTGCGGTTTATCTAGACTTAGATCCATAGATGGCCACATGGTAGACAAAATATGGGTTTCAGGGTTTTGAACTCTCTTGGAATTTTGGACATCTGATTCATTTGTTTTTGACTCAAAATTTCAAAAGTTCATTGGAATTGTTTGCTTATGACCTTCAACGTTTATTTGTCAAGAGGACCCCCTACACCTTGCCCCATGCTACTAGTAAGAAGCATGGGCTTATCACCATGGACAAGGTATAGGCGAGTAAGGGCATTCCCATCCTTTCCCAACCCTATGTCACTAGTAAGAGACACAAGCTCATCACCGAAGGTTGGTAGGGCAAGGAAATGTGTAAAAATAAAATTTTCTGTTTGATCTATGTTTGACTTGCTTATTTGAGCAAAATTTCAGTGTGTTCTTATTTCCAAAGAGATATACATAGGGGATAGATGTGACACGATGAAGCTTCTAGAACAGACCATAGGCAAGGCACCTATCCTAAGAAGAAACCAAAGATGAGAACAAGCATGCAGATCTTGGTATGGTTACCGTTAAGGCTTTGTTATATCTAGCTTTATCTGATGAAATGATTATGACACGGTTGATGATGCTATGGAAGTGAAGAAGTATGATTAGAGTGTTCATGCCAATAACATTAGAAGTTGTAATGAATTGCTTTGAGAATGAGTTCCTTGATCACAAAATTGTATGAAACAAGTGGACAAAATGAACCTAACTACATGAAGATGCAATGTAGATATATTTATACAAATAGTGTTGGTTGCTTATGCATAGAATCGTTTAAGGTGCAGGGAATTGACAGTTTCACCAAATTCCTCGCCTTCCAGTGTACATAAGAGATATGCACCATTTCCATAGTCCTTCGTGACTCGGTATGGGCCCAACCATTTGGGCCGGAATTTCCTTCCTTCACCGGTCTTTTTATCGATCTGGCTATCTAGTCTTAGAACTAGATCTCCTTCATATATATCTCGTTCATAGACCTTTTTGTTATACTGTCGGCACATCCAGTCAGCATAAACTCTATGCCATTGTTCAGCATCTAACCTGGCCTCATCTAGGCTTTCTAGTTGGGAGAGACGTGCTTCTCTATAAGCTTCTTCATCCAGAATCCCTTGTAATGAAATACGGAGACTGGGTATTTCAACCTCAAGTGGGAGAACTACTTCCACTCCGAATACCAACGAGAAAGGAGTTGCTCCTGTTGGTGTTCTTATTGAGGTTCGGTGGGCCCACAAGGCCAGGTATAACTTTAAATGCCAATCTCTTTTGTTTTCTTTCACCGTTTTGAGAAGAATGGCCTTTAATGTTTTGTTTGTTGCTTCAGCCTACCCGTTGGCTTGAGGGTAATACAGGGAGGCCGTATGATGACTTATTTTAAATTTACTGCATAGTTCGTGGACCTCATCATTTTTAAAGGAAGTACCATTATCTGAGATAATGATTTGCGGGACACCGTACCTGTAAATGATCTGGTTCAAAATGAACTTGGCAATCACGAAACCTGGTATAGCGGTAAGAGGCATAGCCTCTACCCATTTGGTAAAGTACTCGGTGGCCGTGATTATGAAGTTATGGCCATTTGTAGATGAGGGAGAGAATTTCCCTATCAAATCTAGGCCCCACATAGAAAAGGGCCATGGAGTAGCGATTGGTTGTAGAGCTTGTGCCGACATGTGAATCTCGTGGGAGAATTCTTGGCATTTATGACACCTGCGTACAAAATCTACTATGTCGTGTTCTAGAGTGGGCCAAAAATAGCCCATCTGATGTATTTTGTGAGCGGTGGCATGGCCACTGAAGTGGCCTCCACACATGCCATTGTGAGATTCGTATAGAATTTTTTTTGGATTCTTCTGTTTCAACGCACCTTAGGAGCATTCCATCGAAAGCCTTATGATAGAGCACCTATTCTATAATAACGTATTTAGCTATGATAATGCGTAACCACCTTCTTTTTTGTGGTGTAGCATCTTCTAGATAAGTATGGTCCATGATATAATTAATAATATCAGTATACCAAGGACATTCAGAGATGGGAGGTCTAGTTTCGACGTAGTATATGCATTCATTGGGAAAGTCTAGATCTACTAGATCACCTCTGTCTAATGGGTTATCAGCTAACCAATCTGTAATGACTTGTCCCTTAATGGATTTTTGGTTAACAAAAGTTAATTCAAATTCACCCATTAAGGTTATAAAGCGTCCAACCTTTTTAGACAAGGATCCTTGTGTGAGGAAAGTTCGTAAATGGTCTATTTTTACAATGACTTTTGTTTCTTGATTTAGCATGTAATGTCTTAAGCATTTGGTTGCAAAGACTATGGCAAGGCATTCTCATTCTGCTTGCATATAACATGTTTCATAGTTGAGCAACGTTCGGCTAATGAAATAGATCGCACATTCTCATTTGTCATCATCTTCTTAGGCTAACATGCAGGCTAGCGAGACATTGGTAGCTCATGAGTATAAGATTAAAGGGTGGTCTGGCTTAGGTAGCATTAGCGTGGGTGGTGACAACAGGAAACACTTAACTACTTCGAAAGCTTCGTTGTAGTCTTTAGTCTAATCAGTACTATAATCTTTCTTGAGTATATTGTTGATTGGATGAATGGAAAAGCTTAAATCGGGGATGAATCTTCGGATTGCACTGAGTTTTCCAAGAAATGACCTGATTCCGAATTCATCCGAAAGTGGGATCATTTCGAGAACAACCTGGATTTTGGCTAGGTCTACATCGATCCCTCGTGACGATATAATGTAACCTAGGAACATCCCTCCTGTCACACCAAAGATGCATTTTTCTGGATTTAGTGTGACTCCGTATTCTATTAGACGTGTGAAAGGATGATGCAGAGTACTTTCGGGTGATCACAACGCTTCCTGCCCTTGGCCAACAAGTCATCTACATATGACTCCATGATTTTGTGAATAAGATCGTGAAATATGTATGTCATTTCCCGTTGGTATGTAGCGCCAGCGTTCTTGAGACCGAATGGCATAACATCGTAGCAATAGGTTCCCCAAGGAGTTATAAACGTGGTTTTGGCTTGGTCTTGTTCGGATATTCTGATTTGATTGTATCCTGAGAACCCATCCATGAGGGACAAAATCTCAAATCCAGCTGTTGCGTCAACGATGACGTCAATGGATGGTAACGGGAAGTCGTCCTTGGGGCATGCCTTATTAATGTCTCAGAAGTCTATGCAGATGCGTATCTTCCCATTTTTTTTGAGAACGGGAATGATATTAGATATCCATTGAGAATAATCGACTGGTTTGATGAATCCTACTTAGAGGAGTTTCATTACTTCTTCCTTTACCATGAGAGCTACCTTGGGTTTCATTGATCTCGATTTTTGTTTAACTGGCTTTGCATCTGATTTGGTGACGAGATTATGTACCGCGATGTGTGGTGCAACCCCTGTCATTTCTTTATAATTAAATGTGAAAGCCTTCTGATGTTCTTTGAGGATTCGAGTGTGTATTTCTATTTCTTCTGGAGTTAACGAAGATCCTAGTTTCAAGATCCTTGGGTCTTCCTCCGTTCCGATGTTAATATCAATTGTTTCTTCGATTAAAGAAGTGTTACCTTCTTCAAACTCAGGTGGGGCTGGAAGTAATTCCAGATTGTCTCCATTTTCTACTGTGTATATGTTGAGTTCCTTTTGTGGGGGAAGCTCTATCATGGGATTTCTGAAGTAGGAAGATGAATGTGGGATTAAGGACAAATCTATCACATGATGGGTGAGATGTAGCACTGCATAGGCGTTTAAGTAATCCAGAGTGGCTCTATCACTATCAATGTGGTCTAGGATAGTAGATTTGTTCTCATCTATGTTCGTTAAAAGATGGGGTTTGACATTTTTTAACCAATGGTTTAGTACGAAGGGATACCATGAAACGGGTATCTTCCAACTCGCTATTTGGAGTGAAGCGTGATGCTGAGGTTGCTATAGAATCAAAGAGAATATTTTGTTCTCATGGGATTGCTTCAATTGATATGAAGTCAAACTCTTTGCTCAAATCCAATACAACTATTTTGTAGAGCTGTAAGTGCTCAGCTCTGGTTTCATACACCTCAGAGACTTGGTTTGCTACCAATTGTGAGTCTCCTAACACCCTGATGTTATTAACACCAATCCTCTTAGCTAAGATGAGGCCAAGGAGGAGGGCTTCATACTCAGTTCTGTTATTTGTACATTTGAAATTTAGTTTAAAGGAAAATGGTAGGATTTTTCCCTCGGGAGAAGAAAAGATTACACCTGCCCCAGCTCCATAATGACATCTAGCTCCATCAAAATGGAGAGTCCAATATTTAGCTAGGAATATGGATGTTGGGATATTTGTTGTGTTAACATCTTCTGCTTCAGTTACTTCTACCATGCAGAGATCCTCTACTAGAAGAGAACCAACACCTAGGGTATATCCCATGCCTACAGAATCAAATGGTAGGAACATCGGTAGATCCTGTTCTAATAATTCGACAATTTTTGCAGTAGTTCCTAACGATACTAGATTTCTACAATGTTAGCCTCATCCTTGAGGGCTGGGATAGTCTTGATTAGGCTCATAGTCTCAAGATTTGTTGTAGGTACCAACTTTTCTTCCGGTTTTGCGTCGGTGGGCTTATTAAGTTGGTTTTTTGGGAGTTCAAACTCTGTGTGAACATCTGGTATTTTCTTTAAGTCAGCTAGGTGTATATTGAATGGGTTTTGGATCATCTTTGGCTACGAACACCTTTCCTAAATGCAAGAATCTTACTTCTTGAAATAATGTAGAAGGGATTGCCTTCATACGGTGTATCCATGGTCGGCCAAGGATCATATTATAGTTGGTTTCCCGATCTATAATATAAAACTCAGTCAGGATTGTTTTGGGTCCTAAGGTGACTGGTAGTATTATAGTTCCAATCGACGTGGCTTTAAGGATATCATCACCTCTTAATGTATTTCTAGTCGTGGAACAATTCATTTCTCCATACCCTAGCTTTTGAAGGAAAGAGAAGGGGACTATGTTAACCACTGCCCCATCATCAACCATCACGCACTTCACATAATTGTTATAAAACCATACTTGCAAATGTAAGGCTGGATCACCTCTGTGTGCAATCTCATCATCTGTTGGCATTTTGTTTATTTCGAATATAAACTCGATATCCCCATTCGGCTGCCCCGGAGGGTGGATATCAAAGTCTATATGGTTTACCTGTGTTTCGGGAGGTGGAGTGATGTTAATTAAGTGACCTAAACCTAATGCCTCTAAAAGAGTAGCCCTGTGGGTAGGAGAGTTCTTTAGTAAGTCCAAAAAAGAAATATGCGAGAAGGTTTTTGTTAGATCACTAATTAAATCATAGGCACCCATGGGTTTTACTAATATTTGTTGGATGTTATCTGTCTCTGGAAGGTAACTTGGAATTGGCTGAGAGGAATACTCTCATGTCCTTGTTACAGCTTCCACGGGTAGTTCGGCGTCTAACTCCACTAAACCGACTATCTTGGGTCGCGGTTGACTTCCTAATTGTGGTGCAACTAATGGATTTAGCGAAGTCAAGGCTTCATGATCAATTTTTCCTGTCATTATGCCCTTATTTGATCCCATTTGGATTTTAACCTGTTGTTATTGTGGTTTGGGAGCGGATCATTAAAGATTTTGAGGTGTGCATTTTGAGGGGAAAACTGCGCCTGTAAAAGTAGTTGGTGCTGGTGACGCATGATCTGCCAACAACATATCTATGAAAAGTTATCTTTGTTCCTCTGGCAAACATTGCATGAATTTATTGTAGTTGTTGTCCACTCAAAATTTCCCTACTTTTGAGAACTTCAAAATTGAATTTTTTTAAGTTAAGCACCTTTTCTATTGTGCTGGTAATGTAAAAAGTCAAAAATTGGGAAGAATCTACATTTTTTTGTGGGTCATTTTGTGTGATTTGCGGGTCTTGCCGGACATTTTTTTTCCCAAATGTCCCAAGTTCATTTGGGCTCCTTGTTCACCTATCGGCCGATTTACCCAAAGTCTACCTCTTTCGTGCCCGTCGAAACTTTTTGTCCTAAGTAACACAAGTTCACCCAAGCTCAATTTTCACTTTTCATTTGATTCGGCCGAGGTCACGTACTCTGCGTACTTTTGTCCCTCATGTCCTGAAAACATTTATGAATCTTTTTCCCGTGTCGCCCGTTTCAGCCGAATCGTGCTTTCGCATCCCACGTGTCCCAAATGAACCAAAGGCCATCTGAGCTAATTTTTCCTGCTCTTCCTGAATATGTTGCTTTTTAAGTTGGTATATGTGTATTTAATGCACATTAATTATCTTTCTCTCTCCCAAACGGCTATATAATAAACTGCCCCCTATGCGTTTTTACACACTGCTTTCTTGCTATCTATTGCCCATACCCTTGCGATCAAATTCCTGTGCGCGTATCCATTTCCCCTGCAATTTCACCTTGAGTTTAGACTACAATCTTGATTTTTCAAATTACTGTCAACATGAAGATTAAATTCCAAGGTCAGGAACAAATCTTACCACTCGTGTCTGCCGTTCCCGATATCGGGGACAGTTGAAGTTCTATCAACTTGACTTTGGGGATTTCTGGGCAAGAATGACAGACTCCAACCCTTCTCCCATGGCACAAATGATTCATGATAGTGGCTTGGCATTCGCCGGTGGTTTTCCAATCTCAGTACAGTGTGCAGATAAAGTACTCTCCTGCGGAGCTCATTTTAATCTCGACTCGAGTGAACTAACGAACGTGCATGGAGAAATCATTGCTAAGCTAGATGCTGCCACCATTGGCACTGCCCTAAGGATTTTGGAGATGGACAATTATATAGTTATCTCTCAAAACCAGGTACAGGTCCTCTTCGATCAGGACAGTGAGAAATACAAGGCGCGGGTGGCGAAGTCCTGGCTAAAAAACCCTAAAAAGGGGGCATCCCGTTTATCCAAGGTTCCGTTTTGTGCCAATTTCAACGAGGAACTATCAGATTTTATAATCCTACTAGCTCGGGTCATGGGCTTACCATCCACCAATGAATTCCATTTCTGGATGTGTCCACTTATCAATATGGTGTGCGAAGGAACTCAAAATATCAATTGGGTAGAGATCATCAGTATGAACCTAGCAGAGCAGCTGTCCAATGTCAAACAAACAAAGAAATTTTACATGACTTCATACTTGATGTATACTCTGGCAGCATCGAGGCAATGCTTTGGATTCTCATACATTGATGCTCATAAGGGTGACCCTGTATATGCCTACTGCCCTCAGTTCACCCTGGACACTAGCAATCACAACTTCAGAAGGATGAATGATGCTTTCACCATGTACATTGTCAAGATTTTGGAGAGTGACACAGCGAGGAGATTTTCTGATGAAACCATGAACCTAATTTTTAAATACGGTGCCTACTTCATCTAGTTCAGGAAATTCTCCTATATCAGGCTTGCAGGCTATGAGAGCACTCCTTTTAAGATCCCCATGTTCTATAATGATAAAATGGCCTTGATAGAGGTATGCAGGTAATTGGACAAGTTACACAAAACCTACAGGGATAATAAAATTACTGGCTTGCACTTCCCCATCACTTTGGGAAACTACACTTGTAAAACAACTCTAGATGCTCAAAACATAGAAAGAGCCCTGGCTCCCATCACTGTCCATTTCTTCAGGACAAGAACCTATTTTGACTTGAAGAAATTTATTGAGCAGAATATCAAAATCACTTATCATCATAGGGCAGACATAGAGGACTATTGGGCTGATTGTGCTGATGATTTTGAGGCAAGGAGAAGACATTATGGTAGGTTTTCTCTTCAATTAATTCAAGAGCTTAACCTGTACCAAGTTCCTGAAGGACTCTAGGATGATAATTCTGACCTGTACTCATATGAATATGACAACGTGGTCAAACACACTCCCTTAGAGGATTTATATTGGTTCAAAAAGGAGAAGGATGATCTGGCAGATATCCTAGCTCCCGTCTTGGTAAGAACAAAAATCTGGTTTGACAGGAGAGTTTGCGAACTCAGAAGGCACTCAGGTGAGTCCTCCTCCAAAGACACCTCAACACCAAGAAAGGAGGCATTGTCACCTGATTTAGGAGTACCTATACAGACCCCTCCTGCCTCATCAACTAAAGGTCCTACATCTTCCACTCCTTCCTCATCCACCCAAGTGTATCAGAAGAAAGTCAAAGAAGTTAAGAAGGAACCTGTGGAGGAAGATCCCCTAAAGAAGCATTCAGAATTGCCTTCAGGACCAGAGAACATTATTGTTCTCAGTGAAAACGAGGAGAGTGAAGTGCCAATTTTTACTAGTGCTCTAGAATCTCCTACAGATAAAGAAAAGGAGGTTTAAAGCACTAAAGTTGCAAGCACTGTTGATTCCTCCACACCAGAAGCCCTGAGTGCCCCGAGTGCCCCGCTCATATCTCAACTAGAAGCAACAACCGTCCGCACCCTAGGTGCTATGAGTTCTACGTCTCTCGGTCCTCTTGCCCCACCTTCTTCTTCTACCTCCTCTTTTGCATGGGTGCAGCCTCTCATCGATAGTAGGAAGAGAAAGTCCTCCTCTCGGATCTCGGGACCCAACTTTGATGCTGTGGCGGCCTTGTTAGGCACTACTCCTCCTACTCCCACCAAGAAGGCCAAGACTACTTCCAGAATAGTATCTGATGCTCAGGGCTAGAAATTCCTTGAGATAGCCAAGCCCAAAGTAGACAAGCCAGAGCATGATTTGCAAGCATCTGACCTTGAGCTCTCAAGGATTCCCATGGGAGAGTCTACCCCTAAAGGTGAGATCCACAATCTTCAGGAAATAGTCACCAGGGTCATTGGGAGAGTGGAAAAATGGCAACAAACCATAGAATAACTGGAGGAGCAGGCCCAGGTTCTTACAGGTTTCATCAAGTCGCTGCTATCCAAGGATAAGGTTTTAGATCCTACCCCACTGACTACTCTTCCACCACCTATGATTCTCAGCCAAGATGAAGTGCAGAGTATCAAAGATATACATAGGTATTCTATCAATGGAAGAGCTATGGAGGCCATGGTGGATGACATGCTTATTGTAGGGTTGAATTTCATTGGTGAAGCCTTCAAACTTAATGAGAAGGTGAATAGTCTACATCAGAAGCTCTCCTCCACTATTGGAAATATAGATAAAGAGCTCAAACTCTTGAGCAGCTGTATAGTAGACCTTCGCCTCATGGGATAGACTGATGAGAATATTCTAATGGCAAGCAAGGTCTTCGATGATGCAAAGGATAACTTGTCAAAGTCATGGGTGTACAGTGTGGAATGGAAAATCAAGGTACTGGAGGAGGCTTTGGGAGAATTTAAAAATAGCTGGTAGAAGGGTGAGGCCTTCAAGACTTTGGTAATATCTTCTTTCAAGGACATACATTGCCACCTCCATGATGAGACTTCTAGAGTACCCCTCTCTTTGTAAGAAATCAAAGCTCAATTCAGAGCTTTTGTCAAAGATAATTTGTTCAAGGAGGATTCCATTTCAAAAGAAAAGATGGACAAGTGCATCAAATTTTGGACCTAGTCCATTGCCAACACATCGGTCCCATGAGGTAGAGACATAGCAGAGGCATTGAAAAGATTCAGATAGCGGATCCTCAAATCAGTGGGCCCCTCCCAATCATGAACACTTGTCTTCTTCTCCTTTCTTCTTTTCTTCATCTTGGATTTATTGTAATTAGTTGGGGTATTGCGATTAGTAGCCCTTTAACTAAAAAATAGTTAAAATAAGTAGTTACTAAAGGTAACTGTTTTGTAAACTATATAATGGTCTCTCTTTGCCATTGTAAAGGGGGTAACTTAGCTTATATCTGAAAGTGTAAGAAATAATACTACAATCAATACAAAAGGATCTTCTTTCCTTATTCATCTGATTCCTTTATTTCGTAGTTATATGTTGAAAATTATTAGATCATTTGTTTGCATTATACCAAGAAGCTTTGTATTCTTGTGGATGTTATTGAGGGAACTGTGTGTCCCTCCAAGTTGCATCTTAGTAATTCAAATACAAATGGTTTAATTCTAATTTATCGCATCTTGGCACACACAAAGAATTATTTTGTTATCTATAAATATGGAGAATGCTTTTCTGCTTATTTCTGCGTCTTCCTTCCTCTATGTTTTTGTGATTAATAATCTATTTTTTCACAACGCTTTCGTGATATCTAAGTTCCATATCAAAATAAATTACTGTACATTTGTAAATAAGTCTTGCTTTAAATAAGGGAACCTCTCCCATCAAAGAGAAGGGACTTCTTGTCCCCTGACTGTTGCTCTTCTTAAAGTTCTTTTTCTATGAACAACATTTTTTGGTGACTCTGCTGGGGAGCGTTTTCCAGTTCTTGAATCATTTATCGATCATCTTTTGATCTGGTGACTCCACGTTTTACTCGAGGGAGAAGGGCCCATGGTATTGAAGATTCTCAATTTTAGCTTTTGGAACAGTGGGGTTTTCCTTTCCCTTCCGCAAGAAGAAATAGAGAAGCTCGTTCAACAAGCACTCCTCCTGTCAAAAAAAGAACCCCTACCGGTGGTATTCCTTAAGCACAAATCAGTCCTAATCTCTGAGCTCTGATTCTTACTGGTGTTTCAGTTCCATTTCAAGCCATTTTTCTTAGAATGGTAGTACCATTGACTTGGGCCATCGTGTCGGGCCTCTTGCCCTTCCTCAGCCTTTGCATGGGTTACCCAGAGGTAATCAAAGGAACTTTCCTAAATTCAAGGGTGATGGTAAGGTACATCTTGATGAACACATCACGGCCTTCATAGTTGCATGTGGAGTTCTGGGAGTTGAACATGAAGACGTATCCGTAAGGGTTTTTGTGGAGACTATACAAGATAATGCTGCTGATTGGTTCTATCACCTTCCAGCCAGAGCTGTCACTAGTTGGAACACAATGAGAGCTAGGTTTGAGAACCGTTTCAAACTAGCAGAAGATGTGCATGCTTTGCTGGCCCAAATTTCTCAAATAAAGAAGGAATCACAAGAGCCCATGAGAGAATTTGTGGCCCGATTTAACAAGTTGATTAATAAAATTCCACCAGACACTAAACCTGTTGATCAAATTAAAAAATGCTTCTTCCTGAATGCCCAATTACCTGAAGTTAGCTATGCATTGAGAAGAGCTAAGCTGAAGATCAAACTCTTGCTGTTAGTGTCGAAGATGATTTAATCATGTCAAGAAAGTTGAAGAGAGATCCTTCTAGATCCAAGTCTTCTTCTTCCTCTTCCACTCCTGGGCCCAGTACTGATCCATCAGTGCAGAAACTTGCAAATGATCTCATCGCCATTAAGAAACAATTGGCCCAACATGCCCATTATGCAGATGTTCCAAAGAGGAATCATCTGCCCACTTCTCAGACAAGATTAGCACTTGAGGGACCTCCTATTAAAGTCCTTGTCAATGCAACTTGTGAAGTTGAAGAACCAGAGGATGAAGAGGTTCATGAAGATTGTGAAGAATTTGTTGAAGAGGTTGATGATGGAATAGACAAACTTGAAGGATCTCGAGTTAATTTCTTCACTACTGAAGGCGTTGATGAAGGAGACAATTATTATGGAGTAGTAGAAGACATGAATAGCGAATCATATGCTGTCATGACTTGAGAGCAAACAAATCAGAGGGAGAAACTGATGCAGCCCACCAAAAGATCTAAGGAGCAGCCGACAACTATCCCTGTAATTACAAAAAGAGGATCTCCTATCCCCATTTCATCCACACCAAAGATGAGTCCTTTCAATTCTGCTACTAGAGTTACTTCTTTTTCTCCTAAAACTGATAAGCCTAGAGCCCCAAGCAATGATAGCCCGTCCACTTATGGGTCTTTTGATATTATTGATCACTTGAAAAAGACCAAGGTTCGAATTTCATAGGCTGAATATTATCAAACCCATCCCAAGGATTTTGCTAAAATGATTCACTTTGTCAATTCTCATTCTAAAACTACCTCTAAAGGCCTTTTACACACTCCATCTTCTATACCACAACCCAATCTGGTAGCCACTATCACATCACCTAATGACAAGATCAAACCATTCTATGTGACACTCCTTATAGCTGACCATAGACTCAGTAATTGTGTCATCGACTCAGGGGCATCAGATAATGTAATGCCTTCCAAAGTAGCCCATGCCTTAGGCCTAACTCTCACATGCACTTACGGGTCTTGTTATTCCATGGAAAGTAAGGAAGTGCCCCTGGTCAGAAGAATTAAGGATGCACAAGTAGCCTTTGCTACATTGCATGAGAAGAAAGTTTTAGCTACTATCCTAGTAGCAGAAATTCCTCCTTCATATGGCATGCTGTTAAGTAGGAACTTCTATAAGGATGTGGGTGGAGAAATTCAAATGGATTGGTCACATGTCGTCATACTTGTTAATGGGCAAATGAAGAAGTTACTGCCAGAGAAGCAGTCTGAGTACATTGTACAAAAAACAGATGATCCCAAAGCACAAATACTTTATGAAGATATTGGGCATGGAAACTATATGATTATGTCTCTAGAAGAAATCAAACTCACCAAAATATCCCCTGAGGATCCTAATGGTGTTTGGATATTAGAGTTTGATGGAAGTTGTTCTTCAGCTAGTTCTAGAGCTGGTGTAATATTGGTATCTCCTGGGGCTAGGATTCATCCTTTCTCATTCAAGTTACAATTTGAAAATACCAATAATACAGTAGAATACGAAGCTCTAATTCTTGGGCTTCATGTGGTAAAAGAAAAGGGAGTGAAGAATATTCTAGCTCGCGGAGATGCGGAGCTGATTGTCAAGCAAGTTAGAAACCTCTTCCAGGTAAAGAATAGAAGGTTGAAACATTACAGGAATCAGGTTTGGGACTCTATTGAATTTCTTGACACCTTCTCCATCGAAGCAGTGCCTAGGGAGGAGAATACCAGGGTTGATTCCCTAGCAGTCTCGGGGTCATTGCTGATACCTCATCTTGACTTCTCTCAAGATAAGTTTACCATTGAGATGATCCATAGGCCCAGTGTACTTGATAATGCAAGTAACTGAAAAGTTTTCAATGGTGATCAACACCTGCTCTCTTTCTTGGAACTCAAGGATAATTTTGAATAGTTGTACTTTGAAGGAAGCAATAATTTGCCTCATGAAAGTGTGCCCTTTAACGAAGAAGCCGTCAAAGAAGAAGAGGCAGATCAGGATGGATGTATCAAAATCAAAGGAAACAAAATTCCAAAAGGATTGGTGAGTTTAGAAGAATTGTTTGACAAACATGACAGGTATGTAAAGTTTAAAGTTTCTAGTGGACCTCAACAATCAGCTGAATATGACAAAATTAATATTGGGAGTTCTACTGACCCTAAACTCGTGAACATTGGAAAATTTTGTACACCATATGAGAGGAAGAATGTAATTAATCTCTTAAAGAAGTATAAAGATGTCCTTGCTTATTCCTATGAAGATTTAAAAACCTTTCAACTAAAGGAGATGCAACATTTTATCCCTCTCAAACTTGGGATTAAGCCTTTCAGATAGAAACAAAGGAAATATAATCCTAAGATAGCTGACACCATTTTTCAGGAAATACAAAAGTTATTAAAGGACAAAATCATTTTTCCTATCCACCATTCAACATGGATTGCCAATATTGTGCCTGTTAGAAAGAAAAATGGTGAGATCCGTATTTGTGTCGACTTTAGGAATTTGAATCAAGCTTCTTTAAAAGACAACTATCCTTTGCCCATGATGGATTAGGTCTTGCAAGCTGTAACAGGATCCGAAATGTTGTCTATGCTTGATGGCTTCTCAGGTATAACCAGGTAGAAGTTAATACTGTAGATTAACACAAAAATGGCCTTCACTACCCCTTGGGGTACCTTTGCCTACAAAAGGATGCCTTTTGGGATCATTAATGCCGGTGCCACTTTTCAAAGGGCTATGGACTTGGCCTTTGGAAGTTTGAAAGGGAAGTGTATTGTCGTATACCTTATTGACTTGACTGTATTTTCAAAAACAAGGGCAGATCATTTCCAGCATCTAGAAATAGTTCTCTTAAAATGTAGAGAACATGGGATCTCTTTAAATCCTAAGAAATCTATCTTTTGTGTCACAAAGGGAAAATTATTGGGGCACGTTGTTTCCAAAGATGGTATAAAAATTGATCTTGAGCGAGTTCAGGCTATCCAACAAATTCCTCTTCCAACTAGCAAGAAAGGAGTACACTCTTTCTTTGGTAAGATTAACTTTCTAAGAAGATTCATTTCTGATTTCATAGAGATGACTTTGAATATCTTTCAAATGATGAAATACAAACAGACATTTGGTTGGTCTCCTGAAGGGAAAGATGCCTTTGAAGGAATTAAAAGGGCTATTGCTAAAACTTTGGTTTTAGCATGTCCAAATTTCAGCAAAGATTTTATTATCTATTGCTATGCAACAGATAGCACCCTGGCTGCTATTTTAACTCAAGAAGATCCTAATGATCACAAACTCCCAATTGCATTTATGAGCTACATTCTAAAAAATCATGAGTTGAAATATACCATAATGGAGAAACATGCTTTCGTAGTGGTTAAAGCTGTCAAACAGTTTCGTTTTTACATTCTTAACTCTCACTCCACAGTATTTGTACCGGATACAACCATCAAGTCCATTCTCACAAAACAGGAGTTTAGATGCAAGAGAGGAAACTGGGTGGCCAAGGTTCAAGAATATGACATTGACATCATGCCAACCAAGCTTGTTCGTGGAAAAAGCCAGTGTGAACTCATCGTTGAGGGAGCTAGACATGAGTTGCTAGAGGATAAAGTTGATCTTCTTACCGTTCTGTTTCTTGGCTCAATTGACGAATGGTATGCCGATATCACACACGTTCTCACATATGGAGAATGCCCCTCTCATTTGACTGCCAAAGAGAAGAGAGATGTTAAGTTAAGATCAGCCCAATATGTGTTGTGGGAAAACACCTTGTTCAAGCGTGGATTAGATGGAAGGTTCCTAAAATGTGTGGATAAGGAACAACAGAGGAAGCTGCTTTCAACTTTTCATGATCAAGCATGTGGGGGGCACTATTCATCAACTGTCACTGCCCATAAAATACTTCGTGGAGGATATTACTGGCCTACCTTGTTCATAGATGCATCAAAGTGGGTTGATAAATGTGAAGCATGTCAGACTTTTGTGGGTAGACCCAAGTTGGCCTCTTTTCCCCTTAAACCAGTTGTGATCGAAGAACCTTTTCAACAATGGGGTTTGGATTTCATTGGAACACTTAATCCCTCTTCTAGTGCTGCTCATACCCATGTATTAACCGCCACAGATTATTTTACTAAGTGGGTAGAATCCATTCCAGTAAAGAGTACCACTTCAGAAACTTAGTATGCAATTTTATCAAAGAGAACATCTTGGTGAGGTTTGGTGTGCCAAACAAGAAAGTGACAGATAATGCTTCAAATTTTTATTCAACTGAGATGATGGATTTTTGTTATGGATATGGCATCTCCCTGTCTCACTCCTCAGATTATTATCCTCAGGGGAATGGACAAGCATAATCGACAAACAAAAATATGGTAGCTATAATAAGGAAATTCGTTAATGAGTCCCAGAGGAACTGACACAAGAAACTCTATGATGCTCTTTGGGCAGACATGATCACACCTAAGAGAGCCATTGGGATGTCCTCTTTTCAAGTAGTATACGGAGTAGAAGCTCAATTTCCAGTAACAATAGAACTACCAACCTTGCATCTAATGAAAGCCATTGAGGACACCAGTTTCAATGATTCTTTGGATAAAAGGATCATGTGCCTTTACAAATTGAATGAGGATAGATTGAAAGTTGTTGATAGGATATCTACTCACCAACAGAAAGTAAAGGTATTGTTTGATAAAAAGGCCAGGTTCAGGGATTTCAGAATTGGAGACATTGTTTTTTTGTGGGATAAAAGGCATGAACCATGTGGCAGCCATGGCAAGTTTGATTCCCTTTGGCTCGGACCTTTCAAGATCAGGCACTTTGCTGGTAAGAATTCTTTTTACCTTGATTATATGGATGGTTCTTCTCTCCCACTTCCTTATAGTGGGCAGTACCTAAAATTGTTTAAGTCATAGGTGGTTAGGAGGTCCTTTGTATATTATGTATAGTGTGTGTTCTCCTTTCCTTTCCTTGTTTTTTTGTGTTTTTTGTTTGGGGTGTTGTCTTATGTATTGGTTTGCTTTTGACTATGTGGCCCAATGGATAAGGTATTGGTCTACTTCTCCTAGTTTTTCTGAATTCTTGCCTTGTCTCATTCTTTTGAACTTATGCCAAGTCATCCCCAGAAGGAGCCAGCTGTTGTCCACTCAAAATTTCCCTACTTTTGAGAACTTCAAAATTGAAAATTTTTAAGTTAAGCACCTTTTTTGTTGTCCTGGTAATGTGAAAAGTAAAAAATTGGGAAGAATCTATGTTTTTTGGGTCATTTTGTGTGATTTGTGGGTTTGCCGGGAATTTTTGTCCCAAATGTCCCAAGTTCATTTGGGCTCCTTGTTCGCGGATTGGTCGATTTACCCGAAGTCCGCCTCTTTCGCGCCCGTCGGAACTTTTTGTCCCAAGTAACACAAGTTCACCCAGGCTCAATGTTCACTTTTTGTCCGATTCGGCTGAGTCGGGTACTCCGCATACTTTTGTCCCTCATGTCCCAAAAAACATTTGTGCATTTTTTTCCCGTGTCGCCCGTTTTGGCCGAATCGTGCTTTCACGTCCCACGTGTCCCAAATGAACTAAAGGCCATCCGAGCTAATTTTTCCCGCTCTTCCTGAATATCTTGCTTTTTTAAGTTGGTAAATGTGTATTTAATGCACATTAATTATCTTTCTCTCTCTCAAACGACTATATAATAAACTGCCCCTATGTGTTTTTGCACACTGCTTTCTTGTTATCTATTGCCCATACCCTTGCGATCAAATTCCTGCGTGCGTATCCATTTCCCCTGGAATTTCACCTTGAATTCAGACTACAATCTTGCTTTTCAAATTACTGTCAACATGAAGATTAAATTCCAAGGTCAGGAACAAATCTCACCGCTCGAGTCTGTCGTTCTCGATATCGGGGACAGTGAAGTTCGTCACCTTGACTTTGGGGATTTCTGGGCAAGAATGACAGACTCCAACCCTTCTCCTATGGCACAAATTATTCATGATAGCGGCTTGGCATTCACCGGTGGTTTTCCAATCTCAGTATAGTGTGCAGATACAATACTCTCCTGCGGAGCTCATTTCAATACCGACTCAGCTGAACTAATGAACGTGCATGGAGAACTCATTGCTAAGCTAGATGTTGCCACCATTGGCACTTCCCTAAGGATTTTTGAGATGGAAAATTCTATAGTTATCTCTCAAAACAAGGCATAGGCCCTCTTCGATCAAGACAGTGAGAAATACAAGGCGCGGGTGGTGAAGTCCTGGCTAAAAAACCCTAAAAAGGGGACGTCCCGTTTATCCAAGGTTTTGTTCTGTGCTGATTTCAACGAGGAACTATCAGATTTTATAATCCTACTAGCTCGGGTCATGGGCTTACCCTCCACCAATGAGTTCCATTTCTGGATGTGTCCACTTATCAATATGGTGTGCGAAGGAACTCAAAATATCAATTGGGTAGAGATCATCAGTATGAACCTAGCAGAGCAGCTGTCCAATGTAAAACAAACAAAGAAATTTTACATGACTTCATACTTGATGTATACTCTGGCAGCATCGAGGCAATGCTTTGGATTCTCATACATTGATGCTCATAAGGGTGACCCTGTATATGCCTACTGCCCTCAGTTCACCCTGGACACTAGCAATCACAACTTTAGAAGGATGAATGATGCTTTCACCATGTACATTGTTAGGCTTCTGGAGAGCGACATGGCAAGGAGATTTTCCGATGAAGCCATGAACCTAATTTCAAAATGCGGTGCCTACTTCATCCAGTTTAGGAAATTCTCCTATATCAGGATTGCAAGCTATGAGAGCACTCCTCTTAAGCTCCCCATGTTCAGCAATGATAAAATGGCCTTGATAGAGGTATGTAGGTAATTGGAAAAGTTGCACAAAACTTACAGGGATAAGAAAATTACTGGCTTGTACTTCCCCATCACTTTGGGAAACTACACCTGTAAAATAGCTCTAGATGCTCAAAACATAGAAAGAGCCCTGGCTCCCAACACTGTCCATTTCTTCAGGACAAGAACCTGTTTTGACTTGAAGAAATTTATTGAGCAGAATATCAAAATCACTTATCATCATAGGGAAGACACAAAGGACTATTGGGCTGATTGTGCTGATGATTTTGAGGCAAGGAGAAGACATTATGGTAGGTTTTCTCTTCAATTAATTCAAGAGCTTAACCTGTACCAAGTTCCTGAAGGACTCCAGGATGATAATTCTGACCTGTAATCTTATGAATATGACAACGTGGTCAAACACACTCCCTTGGAGGATTTAGATTGGTTCAAAAAGGAGAAGGATGATCTGGCAGAGATCCTAGCTCCCGTCTTGGTAAGAACAAAAATCTGGTTTGGCAGGAGAGTTCACGAACTCAGAAGGCACTCAAGTGAGTCCTCCTCCAAAGACACCTCAACACCAAGAAATGAGGCATTATCACCTGATTCAAGAGTACCTGTACAGAACCCTCCTGCCTCATCAACTAAAGGTCCTACATCTTCCACTCCTTCCTCATCCACCCAAGTGTATCAGAAGAAATTCAAAGAAGTTAAGAAGGAACCTGTGGAGGAAGATCCCCTAAAGAAGCATTCAGAATTGCCTTCAAGACCAGAGAACATTATTGTTCTTAGTGAAAGCGAGGAGAGTGAAGTGCCAATTTTTACAAGAGCTCCAGAAGCTCCTATAGATAAAGAAAAGGAGGTTCAAAGCACTGAAGTTCCAAGCACTGTTGATTCCTCCGCACTAGAAGCCCTGAGTTCCCTGAGTGCCCCGCTCATATGTCAATTAGAAGCAACAGCCGTGCACAACCTGGGTGCTATGAGTTCTATGTCTCTCGGTCCTCTTGCTCCACCTTCTTCTTCTTCCTCTTCTTTTGCATTGGTGCAGCCTCTCATCGATAGTAGGAAGAGAAAGTCCTCCTCTCGGATCTCGGGACCCAACTTTGATGCTATGGCAGCCTTGTTAGGCACTACTCCTTATACTCCCGCCAAGAAGGCCATGACTACTTCTAGAATAGTATCTGATGCTCAGGGCCAGAAATTCCTGGAGATAGCCAAGCCCAAAGTAGATAAGCCAGAGCATGATTTGCAAGCATCTGACCTTGAGCTCTCAAGGATTCCCATGGGAGAGTCTACCCCTGAAGGTGAGATCCACAATCTTCAGGAAACAGTCACCAGGGTCATTGGGAGAGTGGAGAAAGGGTAACAAACCATAAAATAGCTGGAGGAGCAGGCCTAGGTTCTTACAGGTTTCATCAAGTCGCTGCTATCCAAGGATAAGGTTTTAGGTCCTACCCCTCTGACTACTCTTCCACCACCTGTGATTCTCAACCAAGATGAAGTGCAGAGTATCAAAGATATACACAGGTATTCTATCTATGGAAGAGCTATGGAGGCCATGGTGGATGACATGCTTATTGTAGGGTTGAATTTCATTGGCAAAGCCTTCAAACTTAATGAGAAGGTGAATAATCTGCAGCAGAATCTCTCCTCCACTATTGGAAATATAGATAAAGAGCTCAAACTATGGAGCAACTGTATGGTAGACCTTCACGTCATGGGACAAACTGATGAGAATATTCTAACGGCAAGTAAGGTCTTCGATTATGCAAAGGATAACTTGTTAAAGTCATGGGTATACAGTGTGGAATGGAAAATCAAGGTATTGGAGGAGGCTGTGTGAGAATTAAAAAATAGCTAGCAGAAGGGTGAGGCCTTCAAGACTTTGGTAATATCTGCTTTTAAGGAAATACATTGCCATCTCCATGATGAGACTTCTAGAGTACCCCTCTCTTCGCAAGAAATCAAAGCTCAATTTAGAGCTTTTGTCAAAGATAATTTTGTCAAGGAGGATTCCATTTCAAAAGAAAATATGAAGGAAATATGCTATCTCCAATCTACTATCGAAGAAGCAAATAAAGATCATCATACACATGTCGAATTTGACAAAGAGATGAAGAAGTGCCTCGGATTTTGGACCCAGTCCACTGCCAACACATCGGTCCCACGAGGCAGAGACATAGCAGAGGCGTTGAAAAGATTCAGACAGTGGATCCTCAAATCAGTGGGCCCCTCCCAATCATGAACACCTGTCTTCTTCTCCTTTCTTCTTTTCTTCATCTTGGATTTATTGTAATTAGTTGGGGTATTGCGATTATCAGCCCTTTAACTAAAAATTAGTTAAAAGAAGTAGTTACTAAAGGTAACTGTTTTGTAAACTATATAATGGTCTCTCTTTGCCATTGTAAAGGGGGGAACTTAGCTTATATTTGAAAGTGTAAGAAATAATACTACAATCAATACAAAAGGATCTTCTTTCCTTGTTCATTTGATTCCTTTATTTCACAGTTATCTGTTAAACATTATTAGATCATTTGTTTGCATTATACCAAGAAGCTTTGTATTCTTGTGGATGTTATTGAGGGAACTGTGTGTCCTTCCAAGTTGCATCTTAGTAATTCAAATACAAATGGTTCAATTCTAATTTATCACATCTTGGCACGCATAAAGAATTATTTTGTTATCTATAATTCTGGAGAATGATTTTCTGCTTATTTCCGCGTCTTCGTTCGTCTAGGTTTTTGTGATTGATAATCTATTTTTTCACAATGCTTTTGTGATATCTAAGTTCCATATCAAAATAAATTACTGTACATTTGTAAATAAGTCTTGCTTTAAATAAGGGAACCTCTCCCATCAAAGAGGAGGGACTTCTTGTCCTTTGACTGTTGCTCTTCTTAAAGTTCTTTTTCTATGACCAACATTAGTCACGACATGTTCTAGTGTCATGGCCTCGAATTTTGTGGAAACCACAATATGAGTTAGGATTGTAATTCCTAGGTTGTTGGCTTGGTGCATATTGTGGCCCAAAACTCTGATCAAACCGTTGCCTATTGGGATTAAAGTTTTGCATTTGTTGTTTTTGGTTTTGATATCTAGTTGAGTTTTGACTTGGACCATGTGTAAGGTTTTTTCGTCATCGTCATTGTTGTTGTGGATGATTAAAATCCACTGTATTGATTGTTGGGGTAAAGTTGTTATTTTGCTGATTGTTCATTAGTGGTGAAGTATTCCTAGTATTTACCTTTTTAGGCTGATCGGTTACTCCATCTATTGTCACCCCATGATTTTTGTTAAGGATTTTAGGTCCTTGATTGACATTCGTGGTAGTAGGATAAGTTGTAGTGTTCTGGCTGTAGGTGATTAACCTCCTGTTTGTTCCATATATCTTACGACCACTATCTATTGTTGCTTGATCTATTCAGAGAGCGCTCTCAAGTACTTCATCGTAAGTCTTTAGTGGGAATTTCTGGACTTCTTCCTTCACTTCTTTGCTGAGAGAATGAAGGAATAAATCAAATAGTTCCATTTGGTCCATATTTGGAGCACTAGCTGAGGAATAAAGGAACTGTACACCATCTCTGGATGAAATGAGTGACAGATTCATTATGTTCCTGCTTAATGTGTCAAGAACTCCCTGATTCCTGTTCTTAATAGTTTGTTCATGTCAAATGCCTTAATGAACTCTGAAACGAGTTGTTTAAACGAAAGGATGGAAGCCTCAGGTATTCTATAATACCAATTGAGAGCGATGCCTTCCAAAGTTGTTGGGAAAATATTTTAGCAACAACCCCATCCCAAGGGAGTAGTTCTCGTATGGTTGTAGCGTAAGCCTTGATATGTGCATTCGGATCTCCCTCACCTTTGTACTTGGGTAAATTAGGAAGGCATCTTGGAAGCATGACACTTCGTATGGTGAAGTCTAAGGGCTCTTTCAAATATTCTAAATAAGTCCCTATCGCATAGGTTTCGACCTTTGATGGTGCTTGCTAAGAGGAGTGGCGGTGGAATGGGTTGTTGATAGGGCGTAGCATATACGTTGGTAGGGGCATAAGGAAACACCTTGTGTTTGAGAAAACAGGCCGGGAGAGGAGAAAATATTCCCCTTGTGGTGATTTGGAGTACATGTTTAAGTATGACGGGGTATTGTCCAGGAATGGATTGTTTTGTACTAGACCGGGAAGTACTGGAACGGTGTTAGAGATGGTGGGTCTAGTTAGCGTTTGTTATGAATACTGAGGAGGCATGCCTAACGTGCCTATTCCTGTGAGGAGGTCTACTTGGCTAGGATGGTGTGGGGGGATTGGAACTTCCTGCCTACATGAATTGAGAATTTTGGTTTGCTTGGGCAAGTTCTAATCCGCTTAACCTTTGTCTACTAAAGTCGAAATGACTTCATATGGTGAACTCACGATATTTTTCCCTGGTGGCGTTTGTTGTATATTCTGATGTTGTATAGGTCATATGATATCCCTGCTATGAACTGACCATTGTCTTGCCAAGTTTCTTCGAGGGTATTTCCTATATGGAGTGGTATGGAGGTATTTTCTTGAAATGAGGCCTCAGGTTGTGTTTGTAAACTTCCTTATAGGTGGGTACATACTCCGAGAGCGTTGTTCATTCCTGGCATAACGTACTGAATGCTCATCATCTAAAACCTGGGTATGGATCTGATTGTCTACTAATGTGTGGTCTAAGTAGCACCTGAGGAGATGAACCAGATTCTCTTGTGAACGTCATATTGTTCGAGCCTGAAGGCTCTGTTTGTTGCGTTTGAGCGAGTTGATCCAACTCCTCTGTTTGGAAAGATGAGTTATATCTAGTCCTTGCAGGAGGAGTTTGTGTTGACAACCGGTTGGCTGAATAATTGTCACCCCATACTAAGAGTGAGGGTGATGACTGTCTATTTAGTTGAGCGTAGTATGCCTCAAGGCCGAGGAGGGGTCTGCCATATGCATCGAATCCCGACATATTCGAGGGGTATATGAATACCCGCAGAATAATGGGAAGGAGGGAAGGTGGAAAAAAGAGGTAATACTCCGAAAGAACTGTAAATTGTTCACGTTGGGTTCACCAATTTTGTATGATGGAAAAGTGACAAGTGAGCATGGGAATCTACAAGTAACTCTTCCTTGTACCTGACCTCCCGAGGTCGTGCCGAGACAGCCGGTGGGGATGGAATATACGGGGGGTATAGGAAAACTAGTCAAGCAATCTTATGTCTTCGAAGCATCACTAGTGGAATATGTGAATCTAAGGCAAAGAAGGCCCTCCTAACCTGAACTGGTGTGATAGATCGGTCGGCAAGGATGACTGCTCGAAGGCTCCAATCAATATCGAGCTCTGGCGTGATCCGATCTATAGGTTGTGGGATACATGGAAAATGACCTGGGATGGTTTCGTGTATGTCTCCAGACAGGGTCATATGATGGATGATGGATATATAGCGGATTCTATGGTCGATTCTCTGGTCTAGTCCAGAAATCTTTAGCTTTGTTAGCTGCTATGTCTAAAAAGGATAATTATGTGATGATGATAGGCAGAAGTGGAGTAGATCTGAATACTAATGTGCGTAAGCCAACATCTATGTCTGATTGACCTGTGGACTTGTTGGGTTGTGAGATTTGTGGGTCACAACCGTAGATTCGTGGTTGTTGTGGATCTGCTATGGTCATGTGTGGGATTAGTCCCTAATCCCTAGTATCCAATAGTCGTATGCCTTTTCAGCCTCTATGTTTAGAATTAACAGTTGTGTAATATTCTCAGAGTATCTTACAGGTGTTCTAGCAACTTGAATTCTTAAGCTAGTATCTATGTCAGTGAGAATGTCTCCTGCATCTGGCTGTGGGACCAAAGGATCACAACCAAACGTTTTCTCTCTTTCAAGCCCTTCTACAGTCATGCGGATATTTATCTAGGGTAATCTGTAGTTTGGCTGATTTGACCAAAATGTGTGCACTTGGTCGTCTTCTATGTTTAACCCTCTTAACTGTGAGCTGATCTGTTGTAAGTATGTTGTTGTTTGGAAGAATTGAATTCTAAGATTCTGATCTATATCAGCTATTTCTGTAACAAGATTGGGTTGAGGCATGATTGGCTCAAATACGTATTCTCTGGGCTCTCTAGGTCCCGTGATTGTCATACAAAAGAAAATGATATAAAGCTAACTAATGACAGAATAAACTAACTACGCAAGATATATCTACGTATATTTCTAAGTTTGATACTTTTTGATAAACTATTTGAACAAAATTTAAAAGAGCAATTATCTAATATATCTAAAATTGACAACTAAACTAATAACACGTAATTAAAACAAACAAAGCAACCGAGTATAGCTACTTGTATGTGCAATTTGTAGATCTATTCTAAATAACCTGATAACTGATCTAATCTATTTGAAAGACTGTCGATCCTACCTCAGAAGTGAGGAGTGAATCATAGTTTCTCATAAACTATCAATCCCCACAGCTTCCCCGGCAATATCGAAAGTAAAATTAACTGAAATGAAATGATTGACTACTCTATTTGATATGATTTTAACTAGAACTTTGAAAGCTAGAACCTGGATTTTGTAGAATAGTGGCGAATCCGATGGTGTGTGACCTTGTCCCCTCAGTGTGATCTCCTCGTTCCTTCGTGCTCACGTGGATCCAGAAAAGTGTGTAATGCTAGCATCAACAGAAGTAGATATTGGACAATGGTAGCTTAGGATACAGACTGAATACAATGCGAGTAGGAGAGGGATAGCGCAAGAGTATAGAGCTTGGCTTATGTAATTCCTAGCGGGATTTATTGCGAGTCATGTAACATAAAATGTCCAGAACCTGAAACTATCCTGTTTGAGGAACAAAACCTGCAACTTTTAATGGCTTCCTTTTGAAAAGCAAACTATCCTACTCCAATTGATTGGATGAAATAACAACAACACTTGCACAAGGAGGATATGTGGCTTTCTAACAACTAAACAATACTAACCATGCATACAACAAATGAAACTATGAATCCTAAGCAAAAATTGAAAGGCTAAACTATTGAAATGAGAAATTCAGAGGAAAATTTGAGGGGCCATTTGCTTGAGCACAAGCCAGCTATTTATAGACATTCCCATTTACCCAAAGGTAAAAACCAAATTGATCTCTTAAACCATAAACAATGCCAAAACACTATTCCAGGGAACCAGAATCATAAATACAAGCAAAGGCGGTGAAAAAAAGCTGGTAAATGTTGAAATTTATGTGAGTCGCGTTAAAAAGATCATTCTGGAAAATGCGTGAAGGACCACCACCCTGAGTAGGGCGGTGGTTACAGGACCGTCTCCCTATCTAGGCGGCGGTCACGAGACTGCCGCCCAGTCAGGGCAGTGGTTTCATAACTGAAGAGAAAAACACAAAGAAAAGAGGGGAGAAGAGAGAAAAACAAAGCACACAAGGGCTAAGTGGGGCATGCGGGATGTTAACGCATACTTAGAGAGATTTTCCAGATCCCGAACACCTTGCGAGGAGACTTGTATCATCATTGGGGCATGTGTTACGTTGTTCCGGTGGTGCAGTACCCTACAATTTTGGGTACGTACAGTTCCCAACTGTCTTGGACTCACGTGGACACAATGAAGATCCCCGTGGAAAATATAACTCTAGGGGATCAAAAATTAAATACTCACAAAAAGCATTGCCTCAGAGCTAACCAATTTCCTAATTGCAAGGATTAACTAAGATAAATTCATCAAATTTATTGTTAATTACTTCATTTCAAAAGATCCAGGTGTATGGTACTAGAACATTTTTTATCAGAGTATAATAATATTCCATTTTAATCGTTTCAAAAATTAGATCATTACTACTAGCTTTCTATCATGTGTATTCTTGGAAAAGCGTTATGGGTGATATACTTACTTCCTTGCCTAGCACATCATTGGGTTTAAATTCATCATCATGTTGAACCTATACATATTGGCCATGATCTAACTTCTACGTGTGAATATTTTTCAGTTGAATAATCCGACCTATTGTTGGTCCATTTTTTGCAACTTCACTTTCTTGCGCATATGTGTGGCATTCTGCCCTTGTACATCCCATCTATCGCTGGGGGCATCCACGCTTCTTTTTCTTCCTATACATAGTTTCAGAAAACTTTCAAAATCACAAAAACATTCAAATATGTTTAAAGAAACAATAAAAAACAATTTAAATCATCCTAAAAAGTGTCACTCTTTGGTTCTCACCTGTTCATGTGCACGAATCGCAGGTCATCTTGATCTACCTCCATCAATAAAAGCTAAGATTCTTACTTCGTCTAAATTTTGGGGCACAACGAGTTTCTTGGTACTATTTACTAGTGCACATTACTTTTTCATCAGACTAAAGTTTCCTCCATTATTCCCCTCACATGTATCCTTTCTTGGGGCACCATTGTTAACCCTTGTCATTAATTCGAATAGGTATGAACTGAAGTTGGATAACAAAAAAATTGTACTTGTTTCGCTGTTAGGTTTAGCTTGTTTAATTTCTCGTATTGCATTGCATTATGTATGTTGGATGGAGTTATGCATCTTTTAATTTCAAATCCACTTCACCTGAGCCTCAAGTGTTAAATCTTACGACTCCAAGAAATATAAAACCTACAACCACGACTAGGTACTAGACACCTAAAATATGATTACACTTAGCATTTCCTCCAATTCAACTGATTGACGACACTTTGTCAATTAGCTACTCTTCGATCCATTGATCGAATGCCCATTCACGAAACCTTCTTCATCGTATTCCTCCTATATTCAACCCATTTGGTTAATAAAACCCCTTTTATTAGCTAAACATCTTCCTATTCCCCTCTAGATCACTTCTATTGGATTTCTAGGCTATCTATCCATTACAAATGATTAACCATACCCCTCCCAACTCTCAATGAGTCTCTAATAATTTTCTAATCAAGTTTAACTAGCCTAATCCTAGCTTAACTAATCTAAAGCATGTTTACTTATCTCCCCATCCTAAAGTTTGTTTTATACTTTACTCCCACATGCACAAGAATTCCAATCACTTCCAAACCAAAATCTATAAATAGAAGGGTCACCCCTCCCTTTCAATTTTACACCTTGTTTACATAACAAAATCTCTCAAGCACTGTTAGTCAGGAATTAAACCTCATTTTTTGTAGCTTTAACCTATAATACATTTGATCTTGGCCAATCAACATCCATTGTTAAGACCTCCTCCATTGTAGCTAATAGCTTAATACACCATCCATCACCAAGCTTGAGTAAATGAGAAGAACCATATGGCCTTATAGCCATTAATGGTGAGCTCTCATTCTTAAAAAGCTTGAGTTTCATATCAAACATCACATTTGATTGTTTGGATCTTCGTAGGTTCAATGTTTTATAGCTTTCAAAAGAGTAGAGAGTAGTATATATGCTAACTTTTGATGTTTTTATCAAAGTTATGATGCGTGTACAGGATTAACTCTTGTTTAGCTCTTATCTGATGGTGCATAGTTAAGTTAGTTAAGATTTGAGGTTCTTTAGCCTCATTCCATAACTTTACAACTTTTCATTACATACATTTGGCACGCCTGGTGGGACTCTTAGTCCATACTCCATTAATGAAGGTCTTTTAAAGCTTTACATGTCCATTTCTAACCATTTTTATGCTTTCTAGGTTTTAAATGTTTGTTTTTAACATATTTCACATTTTAGAGGGGCTTAATCTTCCTCTTGCTAAGGCATTTCATGGGTTGAAGTTAGAAATTGGATTTAGTGGCTAACAACTAACATGTTTGATTGTTGAAAATTTTCATTTCTGTGTATTTTGTAGGTTTTATAGGGGGTGCACGTACACATTCTGGACTAGGTGCATATCCATTGAAACATACATGTTTTCATTGAAACAGGCGTGTATCTGTCATTCTGGGTGCATATATGCCACTGTTACTATTTTTTTACACAGGGGCATGTATTCGTCGAAACAGGCGTGTATCCATCGAAACAGGTGTGTACATGTCATTATGGGAACATATGCATCGTACTGTGTTCGTTACCAATCTTCCGGAGGCCATAACGTTTTCTCCTAAACTCGAAACGACTCTGTTTTTTTGTGTTGGAAAGGTATTGAAGCAAACTATGCAATGGAAACATAAAATTAGGATTTGACATACATAAAATTTAAGGTTTTCAATTTTATAAAGCTAGTAATTTATAACATGTCTAAATGCTTTGGAAAGTTTGGTCTTTTGATGTTCTAACACCTTATAGGGTTTATTTGAGACTAATTTCCATTTTGTAGGGTATATTTGAGCATATTTTGTGCTAATTTTTCTTGATTAAAGTTAATGAATGTTGCATTATCGTTTAGGAGGCTAGGGTCATGTATGCTCTTCCCTCACACCTTTTAGGCGATCTTGGGAATGAAAAATGATTCTAAACCTCATCTATTCTTTCAAAAACATCACATTGTGCTTATTTTCTATGGGATTAATCTTTAAAATTTGGTTAAAATGAACATATTTTTGTAAGTTGCTTCAAGTATTTTTCCTTTTTTTATTTAGTTGAGTTTGTCACGTTGTGTATGAAACACAAAAAATCTCTTTTGATATCATGATATTTTGTGGAATATTACTAACCATTTAGTTATAGGACAAAATATTTTGTCGAAGAAAGGAGTTTCTAAACACAAACCCACTAATACGTGTTTTCATACAAGTTGCCAAATGGGGTGCTACTTAAAACCACATTAAAGCTAAGCAAGATAAAAAAACACACCACATACATCACACTAAATTACAGGTATTGGAAAAGGGTACGTCCCTATCCGCTCAACTAGAACATAACCCCTTTGGCATAACGCCTTACGTTTCAACAATGGGGGTGGTTCTAGGAACCCTAAAGTAATCCACCGCTGAGTAACCTCGTGGATGAAATAGGAAGAACTCCATTACCCACTTGGTTAATTTTTACAAAGTGAGTTAGAGTCAAATTTATCCATATCATGAACCCAGTGAGAATACGCGTGAATGCATTTATTTCTCATTGTATTTGAAGGTGGTAAAGTAAAGATGAGATACTCCTTGGGAAACCTTGGTAAATCGAGCTCGCATTAGACAAAATTTTGACACCTGGTTGATTGATCTACTTAGGAAAGACATTTCATCAAGGAGCATACTTTGCTAGTCCATTATCACATCTTAGCCATCATAAAGTGATAACTTATTTTGATTCAAAGCCTTGTTTTTCAAACACGTTAACGTATCCATTTAAGTTTGATCTAAGTGTCACTCATCACAAGATTTACGACATATCACTTAACTTAGTATTTTTTCTTGCCTTTAGACGAGGTGAAACTCTGCCCAAGTGGCTCTTAGTTTATTTTTAAACTTTTAATCTATACCCTTTGCATTCTTGTTGCCCATTTGGGACAAGAGAAGGCATCTTTCGTGAGTTTTTTCATAGATAGTATTCATCACTTCTTTCCGTTTATGCTCATCCATGTTTGCGGCTGAGTTGTTAAACGTCTAAAGTGTGTGGATGCATCCTTATATCTTTGATGGCCACTTGATCTTGATTTCAAGATCATCATCATAGTTAGGATTGATTCATCAATTGATCTCCCTTTGACATGTTACCTTGTTCACATTTTCTCAACACAATTAAAATACTTACATCACGTTTCTCGTAAATGTGATCAAAGTGTCCTCATTGTGTCATTACGTTGCCCAAATTTTAGCACATCCTTAGTATACTTTGATTTAGTTTTACTTCAAACATTGTCTAAAATATTGAAGAGTGTCGCTTACTTTGTTTTTGTCATTTCGATACCATTTTGGCACTAATATCTCACTTCTTTATGAAGCTTGATTAATGTGTGCAATTGTTGTGGTTACATGGCTTACATTTGTAATCCTCACCCTTTGAAATTTAGGAATTGTTTGTTGATAAAATCGTCATGGCATCCTTTGATTGGGAGTCATGTTTACCCTTTGTTAATATTTACGCCTTGTTCATTTCGAGCTTGACATAAGTATTGACATTGTGCTGATCATATTTGCATCAAACTATCATTTTACACACACATTTTACATAGGGAGTATTTCCTTATCGATTGGCTTTGTGTTTCACACTTGCATGATTGTTCATTGTGATCATTTATCTGGAAAAATTATTTTCTAGGACAATCCTTTTTGATCTCATCAATATTGCATCATCATGATGTCTATTTTCCTTAGACCTTCTTTGAAAAATCATGCACGCATCTCCATACTTACGAAATGTCTAGTTGGTTTCCGTTATGCTACCCGAATTGACATGGAGACTTATTCCCTTTGAAAGAGTTCCATTATACTATCTAGGTCTAGAAATTTGTGCTTAAATGACCAACTATCATGTGGTTCCTCACACTTACAACAATACGGAACCTAGGTTTAGGCATTCACATCAAAAAATTCCCATTACGACTAAGCCTCATTTGGTTCTTCATGCTAAAGGGCCCACACAGATACCATGTTCCCCACCTTCAGCTCATAGTCGGTGGTATGGTTTGGACACTTCTGATCCAAATTATTATTCGGGTTCCCCTACTCTTCTTCTGATTCAGATGTAAACTACCATTCAAATTCCCGTGCTTTTTCTGAAGATTTAGATCCCAACTATTGTTTGGATACCCCTAGATCAAATATTGTATCATGGTCCTCCCTTTATTCGAATGACCTTCATTCCCAATCACCTCAACGATGTCTTTCTACTTTGAAGACTCGTGTGACTCCAATTTCTATTGATTGAACATATAATTTAGTTCTTGAGTCACAGTCCTCCCTTCCTTCGCAAGACCACATTTTAAAGTCACCTCAATGACCCCCTCCTCCGTCGAATATTTCCATGACTTGTATTACCTCTAGTCAATCATCCAATTCAACTCCTACATCACAACTTAACGGATGACTATGTGATTCTACTTTCTCTCCGACATTAGGTCGTCTTCTAGAAAAACAATCTAAGTCCATATATAAATCATCCATTCATGAGACACTTGACACCAAACCTACTTCTTCTCTTGAGTCATCTTCTACTATCAAACCAACTTCAATCCCTCTTAGGCCCTTGAGCCCTTTCAACAATATCCTACCATTTCCTCAACCATATTCTAAAGATCAATGTCTACGACCACGTCAAACCATTAAAAATAAGCCATGTGCTAAGATATCGTTTCAAATAACTATCAAAACTCTTCGTAGGAGTGATAAGGTCAAGCCTTCCCCTCGTCTACATCATTGAACATATTCATCTTCTTTTGTCAATCAATCTTCCCCACTTATCGAACCTATTTCTTCTAGTCAACCTCCTATGGTCAAAAAACAACAACCTCTACTAATTGATTTCTCTCATAATGAAGGAACAATTAGAATACATCATGATATCCCCTTAGAGTATTACAAAAAGGATTCTTTGTGGAAATCTATACGCTTGTGTATTTGGGAGAAGAAATTGATCCCTTTCATCAGAACATTAGGGAAGAGCCTAAGGTCATGGAACATGATTCTTCTTCTGTCATTCCATCTTCACATTCCTCTAAGCATGATGAGATGCTAGGGTCTAGTATTGATTTATGGCCTATCTTCTTGTTTCCAAATAATTCCTTATCTATCATCATTCCTCAATCTAAATCTCTCCTTGGGTCACCGCTGAGTAGCCCATCATATTCTTATATCCTGGAGTGACCCCCAGGTAGCCCTCCATTTTCTACTTGTGGGTCATCTCTTGGTATCCCATTACCTTCTATTCTTGGGCCATGTCCTAGTAGCCCTTCATCCTCTTCTATCTATGCTACCCCTCCAAGTAGTCCCTCATCATCTTCTTCTATTCTTGGGCCACGTCCTAGTAGCCCTCCATTATTTTATATTTATGGGTCACCTTGGGGTCGCTCATTAGCTTCTATTCTTGGGCTGCATCTTAGTATCCCTTCATCCTCTTCGTCTGTGGGACACCATAATTGTATACTCTTGGGCCATGTCCTCGTAGCCCAATTCATTTCATCTTAGGGCCATATTCTAGCAACCTTTCATCTTCTTCTATCATTGGCTAACTTCGTGGTAGCCCATCCTCTTCAATTCTTGGACCATATCCTTTTCACCTATCATGTTATTATTCAATCAATGACCATGGAAAACCCATGATCATTTCTCTCATTCTTATCATAAATCATAAACGTTCAATTTCTTCTCCCACTACCTGGGATCAGATAGGTCACGCGTTTGCTTATAAGAAATTCAAACATTTTCTTAATCAAGCTCAAATAAAAACTGCAAAGATCTCTAAAGCTCCTAAAAACTCAAATGATCTTAAAGTTAATAATCAGGTGCAATTCGAGAATGCACATCAATGTAACCATCAAGTATGGCATAAAGTGAAGAAACCCATAGATAGGGAACTCAAGCTCCCGCATACGAAATCATCATTTCATGAAAATTCGAAGTCATTTGTTGAGTATGAGGTCACAGCGATTATTGAGATCAGCAATAACATGAATCTTGATAAACAAACACACCTAATCTCCCTTATCAAGGAAATCATGAAAATTTTTGTTGGATCTTATCACGCCGAGTGAATTTTTTAGTAACAACTTTCCAAAAACTATCAAAAATCTAAAAATCATAAAAACAATTCAAAAATACAAAAAAAATGAGAAAACATAACAAGATCAATGGTTGATAGATCACATTGCAATCATCTATTCCATACACATGAATGTTCTTTTTCCCCCTAGATTCCATTCCTTCAGCAAGTCTTCCTACCATTTTCATCCATTTGATGATATTTTGGTTAGCATATTCACACGCTTTTTGTGACATTTATCTCTATGGTATCTGTTTGACCTTGGTATTTCATCACCTTGGTAAATTAAAGAACGACTGACCTCTTAGATATCCTATCACATTCAACATCTAATATACTTTTTGCGAAGAAATTTTGGACGTATTTGTTGACACTAGCCAATGTCATCATCACAATCACTTCCACCTCCTTCCATCAAGTCATCAATGTTTCTTAACCCCTTGTGAAACAAGAGAGATGAAATAAATTTTCAAAAAGCAAAAGAATCAAAATCAATCAAAAATCAAAATCTAAAAGATAAAAGCAAAATAATTGATATATAACTCTCTCTTGGGGTATTTCCAATAATCTCTACCGGGGCTATGAATGCCTGATTGACAATAGAGTAATGTTGTGATTAGAATCAAATGCATCTTTGTTGGGGCTATGGACACTTGATTGATAGCAGAGAAATGTACGACTCTCCCTCCACCCTCCATTCATAAATCACCTATCAAAATCAATCATTCTTACACATTGGCTAGTATCTTCACTTGCGGTCTATTAACTCTTTCCTTCAAGAGGTAATTCATTTCCATTTTCACACACTGGATCTCTATGAGAAAAACCAGATTAATATGGTACCAAGTGTATTTTTTTGGACCTTGTCAGACTCTTACTCTAGTCCGTATCTTATCCCACGATTTTTTCCTTTGGCTAATCACTTTTTCGTCATGAGGATTCTAAGCTAAATTCATAAAATTTGTTGTTCTTCTACTTCGTTCAGAACATCCATGTGTATGGTATTTCCTTTTTTTCCATATTTGCAGACACCTTTGTCCCTTTCACAAAAAAATATTCTACTTCCTTTCTATCATGTGTTTCTTGGCCAACGTACGTTGGGGGAATCCTTACTCCTTCCTAGAACGTCATTGGGTTTAAATTCATTATCATGTTGAACCTATACATATTGGCTATGATCTAAATTATGCGCATGAAGAGTTTTCCTTTGAATACTCCCACCTACTACTGGGGCATTTTTGCATCTTCACTTTCTTGTGCATACACTCACTGGGGTCATCCACACTTCTTTGTATTCTTGTACATAGTTTTAGAAAACTTTCAAAATCACAAAAACATTCAAATATGTTTCAAAAAACAATAAAAACAATTTAAATCATCCTACAAAATGTCTCTCTTTGGCTCTCACTTGTTCATGTGCACGACTCACATATCATCTTGATCTACCTCCATCAACAAAAGCTAAGTTGATTACTTCGTTTAAATTATGGGGCAAAAAGAGTTTCCTGGTACTGTTTCGTAGTGCACATTACTTTTTCATTGGACCGAAGTGTCCTCCATTATTCCCCTCACATGTATCCTTTCTTGGGGCACTGTCATTAATCCTTGTCGTTAATTTGAATAGGTTAGAACTGAAGCTAGATACCAAAAACATTATAATTGTTTCATTGTTAGGTTTCTCTTGTTTAGTTTCTCGTATTGCATTACATTATGTATGTTGCATGGATTTAGGCATATTTTAATTTCAAATCCACTTCACCCGAGCCTCAAGTGTTAAATATTACGACTCCAAGCAATACAAAACCTACAACCATGACTAGTGTAGACACCTAAAATATCCTTACACTTAGCATTTCTTCTAATTCAACCGATTGACGACACTTTTCCAATTAGCTACTCTTTGATCCATTCTTGGATTCCATTTACGAAACCTTCTTCATCGTATTCCTCCTATATTCAACCCATTTGGTTAATAAAACCCCTTTTATTAGCTAAACATCTTCCTATTCCCCTCTAGATCACGTTTATTATATTTCTAGGCTATCTATCAGTCCCAAATGATTAACCAGACCCCTCCCAACTTGCAATGAGTCTCTAATAACTTGCTAATCGAGTTTAACTAGACTAATCCTAGCTTAACTAGTCTAAAGCATGTTTACTTAGCTCCTAATCCTAAAGTGCTTTTTAGACTTTAGTCCCACATGCATAAGAATTCCAATCTCTCTAAAACCAAAATCTATAATAGAAGGGTCACCCTCCCTTTCAATTTTACACCTTATTTACATAAAAAAATCTCTCAAGCACTTTTAAAAGGCATTAGACCTCATTTGTGGTAGCTTTAAGATATAAGACATTTGATCTTGGCCATACTCCATTGTTAAGACCTCCTCCATTGTAGCCAATATCTTAATACACCATCTATCACCAAGCTAGAGTAAATTCGAAGAACCATATGACCTTGTAGCCATTAATGGTGAGATCTCATTCTTAAAAATATTGAGTTTCATATCAAACATCACATTTGATTGCTAGGATCTTCATAGATTCAATGTTTTATAGCTTTCAAAAGAGTAGCGAGTAGTATATATGCTAGATTTTGATGTGTTTGTCAAATTTATGATGCTTGTATATGATTAACTCTTGTTTATCTCTTATCTCATGGTGCATAGTTGAGTTAGTTAAGCTTTGAGGTTCTTTAGACTCATTCCATAGATTTGTAACTTTTTATTGCATACAACTAGATATACATCTGCTACACATGACTTAGTCATTCATCTAACAACAACACCTATACATATCTCCCTTATGGAGTTATTAAAATCATCGCATGCCTTCCAAGAGATTCTTACTCAGGGTCTCCATGAGGCACGTGTTCTTGAGAATCCTAACACACACAAATTTAAGGAACTCATTTCCCATCTACGCCAAGTATCCATATATTATCATTTGGTCCTCAAGACCTCATGAATCCAAATCTTCAAAATAATAAATCATTTTACATTGAAGCATACATTACTGATTATAAGATCAAACAAGATCTTATCGACAATGGAGATGGATTAAATATTTGTTCTATGAAAATGGTGAGATGTCTCAGGCATATTGAAAATAGCTTGGAAGAAAATATCATAACCATTTGGGTTATGAAAATAGTTAGCAAAAATCCTCTAGAACCATCACCTTAGCCATATAAATTGGCCCATGCATGCTAGATACTCTATGCCATGTTGTTGATGTTGATACCACATACAATATCTTTTTGGGTCAGCCATGGATCCATTCAATGCAAGATGTACCTTCCACTTTCCATCATTGTATCAAGTTCCCCCATAATGATAAAGAGTTTACCTTTCTCATGGAGGTTAAGCCTTCTGAATATTGTAAGCTCATAGAATGCATGTATAACAATGCTAACTATTTCCCATTTGTCAAAATATCTATTGTGCCACGTGATATACCAGTGAAAGATGAAAATTGAGCTTATCCTAATACACTTTTTCAATCCCAACCTTCTACATCAAATTCAAAACCATCTATACCCAAATCACCACCTAAATTTAGTTTTTCTCATAAAGATCTTAGTGAATACAATCTTGAGAATGCTTTTCATATCAGTAAGCTATATTTGTCTCTGCGCAGCTAAGAAAGACCCAATGCACCCCATTTAAAATAAGATAATGTTTACTATCTTTGAAATACACTTTAGAGACGATACTGATACTTAGAAGATGAACACATTCATGGTATGATGACTCTTGGTTATATAAGCATTGGATGGATAATTTCTACGAATCCACATACTACAAAAAGGGTAAAAAATGATGTAAAACATGAAATGGATGACTAGAGGACTTAATCCAAAAGAATAGGTCATCTTGAACCCATTATATATGAATAAAATCTATACCGACATAGTCTATGTTATGAAACCTTTGAAAAAAGGCCCATAATATTTGAAAAAATCAACTAGTGAAGAGGACTCTAACTTTAAAGTTAAGACCGGTTCCACACATAGCATCTTCGAAGACCTAGCTGAAACCACGCTCTTTCTTGAAAACCTATCCATTCAGAACCTTGACATCATTTAACCATCTCTTATCCATTAGGATCAAAAAAATCACATCTCTATGGAACTCTTTTAGAACGATGAGGACATTCAGGAGTTCCTCGAGACTCAGGACCCTATTCCCCTATCTGATCACAAGAAGGGTTTTGATATAGACCTTGATGATTTGACTTAATTTTGTGAGGAATTTGAGTGCTCTAGTCCATCAAAAAAGAAAAAAATCAGAAAAATAAAAATACGATCTCTTATAGTGAAAACCTCTCCGAGGTGCTATTTGAGAAGAAAAAACATAAGAAAGAGAAAAACAAGAAAAAGGAAAAGGACACATCTCCTGGTGAAAACCTTTCCGAGGTGCTTGAGAGAAGAGACTTAATTCTGGATCAACCATATGAATTACATAAACCTACAACATCATTTCAAGATAATGATACATCAAAAATGTTGGTATAAGAGACCATCAAAATCAATATCAGAACAAATGATAGTCCTAAATAATTACAACTTGGTGTGAGCCTATCAGAATCAAAGATCAAGGCACTCACAACACTCCTTACAAAATTTCAATATGTCTTCGCATGGTCCTACAAAGACATGCTAACCCTAGATTCCTCTCTTGTCATGCAAAACCTTGTGGTTTATCCAGACGTGAAACCTATAAAACAAAAATTGAGGAAAATGCAGCCTAAGGTTGCATTGCTAGTCAAGGTAGAACTTGAGAAATTTCTTGAAGATGGATTTATTAGATCTATAGATTAATTTGAGTGAATATCAAACATGGTTCCTGCTGCAAAGAAGATACTTGGCACCCATATTTGCAACGAATTTAGGGATATCAACAAAACCTGTCCTAAAGACTATTTTCCCTTACCCAACATAGACATGATAGTTGAGTCTACAACAGGACACAAAATTTTATCCCTGATAAATATATTTTTAGGTTACAACCATATTCATATTACTAAGGAGGATCAATAAAAGATATTATTCACAACACCTTGGGGTACATTTTGTTACAAGGTCATGCCTTTTGGCCTTAAGAACATAGGTGCTACCTATCAGAGGGTAATGATAGTCATCTTTCATGACATGTTGCATGATATCATGGAGGATTATTTCAATGCCATCCTTGCTAAATCCAAAACCAAAATAGATCATCCATCCATTTTACAGCGTGTATTTGAACGACTGAGAGAATATAAGGTGTGCCTTAATCCAAAGAAGTGTGTCTTTGGTGTTACTTTAGGGAAGCTCCTAGGATGTATAGTATTATAGAGGTGAATTGAATTTGACCATACAAAGGTAAAATAAATCATGGAGATTCCTCCACCACAAAATCTTCATCAGCTATGAGGTCTCCAGGGAAAGATTCAGCCTATCCGGTGCTTCATATCTCAGCCTATAGATAAGTTCCATCATTTTAATCATATTTTCAAAAGGATGTCTAGTTCAAATGGACATAAGAATGTTAAGATTATTTTACTAAATTTAAATAATACCTATCAACTCCACCAGTGCTAATGCCGCCTATTCCATACAAGTCTATGATATTATACACATTTTCCACTAAACATGCCATCGGGGCATTACTAGCACAACAAAATGACAATGGACAAGATAACGTTGTTTAATATCTTAGTAGAATATTGATTGATCATGAAATCAGATAATCTTAGGTCAAGAAAACATGCTTGGTTGTAGCATTCATCTTTCACAAGTTGTAACTTTACCTACTCAATCATACAAAAATGCTTATTTTCAAGGTAGATCCTTTAAAATATATGCTATCAAGACCTTTCCTAACCAACCGAATGTCTAGTTGGGTTGTTCTCCTAAGTGAGTTTGACATAGAAATTTTCTACCAAAAATCCATAAAAGGGAAATCTCTAACAAATCAACTGGTCGCAGTGCCATTGCTGCGATCTCAACCACTTCATTTTGAGTTCCTTGACAAACCCTTGTTATATATTGATGGACTTCCTTCATGCAATTTGTTTTTCAATGGATCTTATAATATGCATGGATCATAAGTTGGCATTGTACTATGCACACAATATGGTGATGTTATTCCCAAATATTACCGCATTGGTTTCCTATGCACTAATAACACCACAAAGTATGAAACTCTAATAGCCGGTCTAGGATTTGCTATATCTTGGTGGCTCCAAAAGTTGACAGTATTTGGGGACTCCCATTTAATCATTAAACAATTAAATAGAGAATATCAAGTCAAGGATGATAAAATTGTTCCCTATAAATGCATGGTTGATAGTTTTAAGTGTTACTTTTAGATTATAACAATTGATCAGGTTCCTCACAAACACCATGGTGACTATTACATCCCTTCTTTAATTTGATATAAATCAAACACACAGTGAGTTTCTCATCAAAAATATTTTGGTTCCCGCATATGATTTTCTGGAGTTCACCATGGTGTGTGAAATTGTGGTCTTGAGAACCCTTGGTACCACACCATTTATACATTTATCCAAGATAAAACTTATACTGCTAACATGAATTAAACCCATAAAAGAACCTTTGCATAATGTGCTTCATGCTACACCATCCTTTTTGAAACCATTTATAGAAAAGGCTATGATTGGACTCTCTTAAGATGTCATAATCAAGAAGATGCAACTCAAACACTAGTCAAAGTGCATTTGGGTATATGTGGTGCACATACGAACAACATGGTATTGGCAAGAAGATATTACACGTGGGCTATTATTGGCCCTGTATGGATTTTGATGCATGTAAATTTTTCAAAAAGTGACAGGAATTTCAACAACATGGTAATCTAATTCATGCACCCTCACAATCCCTCCAACCTATCACTTCACCCTGACCTTTTTCTAGACAGGGGCTTGACTTAGTCGATAACATAAAACCCACATAATCACCACCACTGAATATTTCACTAAGTGGATAGAGGCTATGCCTTTAACCTATGCCAATGGTCAAATATTTTAAAATTCATCTTTAACCACATCATTTGTTATTTTGGGATCCCTACATCTCTTGTCATAGATAATGGTCCATCCTTTAAAAACAAGAATGTCAAGGAGTTAGCTAACAAGCTCCATATTCATCTCAAATGGGAAACTCCTTATTACCCACAATGTAATGGAATCTGAATCTTCCAACAAAATGATAAAATAAATATTTGAAAGGCTATAGATAAACACGGTTGTAATTAGCACACACACCTCTATCCCACCCTCTAGGCTTATAGAACTTCATTCCGTATCCAACTAGAGCAATTCCCTTCTCCCTTATATACGGCTCTGAAGCCATATTACCCATAGAAGTCAAGCACCCTTCCCTCTATGTGTCACTCTAACACCTAGTATATGAAGAAGATTACTCCCAAGCGTGTCTTGCAAAACTATAAATTTTAGATGAGAGTCACGTCTGTGTCTTGGATCACTTGAAATTATATCAGAATTGGTTCCACTGTAGATATAATAAACATATTAAAATAAAGAGGTTCGAGATTGGTGACTTTTTGCTTAAAGAGAATCATTAGAACACTACAAAAGAGCGTGAAAAACAAGGAAAGTTTGAACCGAAATGGTTATTACCCTACATTGTCATTGGTGAGTTTGGATATGAAACATATAAACTATCTAATGAAGATGGAAAAAATCTTAAATAGCCCATGAATGCAATTCACCTCAATAATTTATACTCATAAATCCTCTAAGAGTATCCCTAGTGTTGGGGACATGTCAGTGCAAACCGCTTGTTCCACACCGTCTCCCTTTTCTATTCATTAAATCCTTCCAAACCACCTTGTGTCACATGTTCCTCCTAGTTAGTATGTGAATCCCATGCTCCATTAGCCATGTTTTCCCACTTCCATTATATTCTGACCTTTAGTATTCACTGGGATTATTCATTTGTGCCATGCTTAATACGGTTTATGGACACCTTTCCTCTTTCGTTGGTACAAAAAAATGTAAAAAAATAATATAAAAAAATATCAAAACAATATAAATTTGTCAAAATTCTAAAAATCAAAACAATCAAAAACCACAAAAACATTTAGAAAATGTTTCAAAAAATTTCAACAACTGTTAACATAGTTTACAATATCCTTATGGTTGTTCCAAATCATCCTATGGTTATTTCTTCTCTTATCCTTGACATGTATCATTGCTTATGGGTAAGATCATCAATCAACCCTTTGTGGGTATCCTCGCTTGGGGTGAATTATATTTTTCAAGTTTTTCCTCGCATATATCCTTTCCTGGAAAACAGACCTAATCGAATTTAGACTACACTTCAATGGGATCCAATAAGAGTGTCACAAGGAGTAGTTACTCTACTCTTTGGTCCGATCCAATCCCCTTGCATATATTGTTACCTAGGGGAATTCACATCTACCTATTCTTCAATGTGGAACACATTAGAGGGATGTAGTTAGATGTCACTATTACAAATTGTGTTACATTGTTACTGTATGTTGACTTACATTAGGTAATCTTGTTAGCATTTTTGGTTTGTATATAACTTTGTGTATGTGTGTGGATTGTTTTGAATTCTCGTACATTTTTTTGACCCATTGCAAGGGGCAAAAAACTAGGCACATAGTTAGATTTGTTATATTCATTTCACTTTTTGAATGGAGTTTGCTTCCATATTTGTTTTGGACCAATTTCTAGTATCATGTTACTAACTGGGTTCATTTTTAGCTTTGTTGTCTTCATTTTGCTTTACATTTTGGGTTTTTGTTTTATTCCTCATTTTTGTATTGATCAATTTTCTGTATTTTTTTGATCAATAATTTGTATTTGGTTGTGATCTTAGCTCATTTTACCTTGACTTTTGGGATTTTTTTCAACATTTTTCTTCATTTTTGGACCTATTAAAATTATTTTGTAATCATTTGACTTATTTATAATTAGGGTGTTTATTAATCATCATGTGTATAGGGCTTGTTTGTAATATTTTCAGTGTTTTGTAATATTTTCTGTGTGTGTTTTTCATCACATCGCTAATTCTAAATATGTAATAATAAATAGAATTAAGACAACCATCACATCATTAATAAATGACATGTTATGAACATGTAAGCTAAGAAAAAACATGTAATCATCATAAGTCCATAAATCATCATCATACATCCATAATACATTAAATCAAAAATCTTTAACTACTCGAATATATCATCATCATCTCTAAAACTACATCAAATAAATTCAAACATCTCATCATCATATGTCATGTCAAATGTCCATATATATACATTATATAATGTCAATCACAAAACATCATATACATCAAATAAAAAATGTCCATGTACATTATATCCAAAAATATCACATACACATAAATATGCCATCAAGGGCATCGATCTAAAAAAATGTTCCTTCATCATGAATCATATAAAAAACATATAAAATATATCATATAACGAGTCAAGGGTGACTCTCTCCCCTAGTGGGACTATTTTTCCTCTCCTCCACACCTCTCAGTGGTGGCATCTGCACTGCTCTAATTGACCTCTATGATTTGTCAAACCTCATGGACCTATTTTCTATTCTCTAGCTCTAGTATGGGGGTTTACGATCCGTGGGAACAACTAACTCATATAGGGCGCGGATGTACCTCATCTCATGTGATATAGAAATATTGTACTACATCACATCACCCATACCACCTGGCTCTGCCACATGGCGTGTGACATATCTCTAAGGTTAGTTGTTGAACATGACTAGCAATTTGATTTCTCTATGTAGTCCTCTGCTATAACTATTATGTCATTTTGTCTCTCTCAACAATCCTATGATCTAGATTCTTCTGAAGGGTATGTACAATGATAAATGTAATATCTCCATGTATCATGGTAATATCCCTCTCTACCTGTAATACCACCACTAATGGCCCAACCAAGAGTTCTGGAGCTAAAACATGATCATGTGGTTATGCCTGTGTACTCTACTACCACACATCCTACCCTCCTTGACCCCATCCATCACTACCTCCATCTCACACTCTTAATATCACTCTGACGTCTGGAATCAATGACCTCAGTGGTGATAATGGAATCTGTATTATTGCTTGAAACGACACCTACATCTATAATGGAACTTGAATAGGTCACTGCCCCTAGACCTATACTGGAATATGTGGATGAACTAAAACTTAAATCCATAAACTATATAGGAACCTGTTGTACAACCTATTCCTATCCTTGTGCCACATGTGAAAATTGTACCTGTACCTATTCCTACACCTGTACTTGTCCCTTTTCCTGTGCTTGAGCCTGTAACATATTCTCAGCCTCTGCCTATCCCAATCTACCCATGGCTCCTCTATATGGCCCAACCATAGGTGTTGCGGCTATCTCTGCTACTATATCTTCCTATGGAATAGTGATCCATCTAGGCATAATCATTGCCTACCATGAAACATACTCTAAAGTAGTCCTTAGATATATAATCTAAGATCGTGCATCCCATTCCTATGGAATGACTCCAAAGAAGCTCTACCTCATTTCCCATTCCCCAAACCATGGACCGAATCCACTATCACACGTCCAACACATACATACCATTATTCGTTGTCATGTATACCCTGCACCGCTCCAAACTATCACCTAACCTGATCTACCATTTACATATGCAATATATTGCTATGACTATCAATAATGAAGTGATTCACCTTAGTCATTGGTAGCTCTTTAACAACTATCATCCACTGATATAATTGATATGGCCTCCGGGTCACCGCAAGATGCTAAAAATCATAAAATGCTTTTCTATAAAAATATATGTCACCCATATGGCATCTCTGGCCAACACCTGTTGTCTCTCATCCAAATGATGAGTGTCTAGCATGTAAGATTCCCACTGGTCATCTAATTGTTATGTGGTCCCATGACCATATCTATAGTAATGTAGCTGGACTCAGGCTCCTCTGCTCCTTGTAGGGTATCAAGTGTAAATACCTATACAAATGGGAAAATATACAGAGAGCCCATGAAAACACTGCACCCTCCATTAGCTCTATAACAATGCCAATAGGGCACAATTGAAAATGAGATTTGGTCTTATTAAGCAGTGAATAACTGCTAATAATATCCATAAGGTAGATAGGTAGTTGTGCTATTGTTGCATCATTCATGCACTCATATAAGTGCACAACCATCCCCTCTTTTGGAATATACTCCATCAAAAATAGGTCCCATATGTGTCTTAATAGCCACATGGGATTCCCATCCCAAAGCACCAATTTACCCTGTATCGGCACTTGAAGGATCTAATGGACATCCTCTAAGGTCACCGTCATCTCACCAGTTGGTATCCTAAAATTATAACTCTCATTATGCCATTTCTTAGTGAGCGTTTTCAATAAACAATGGTCCATTATAATATGTGGAAGTTGTGTAATGTATGTCATTCATGTTGCCTCTAGCAATCCAACTAACTATATCTGGTGATTATGCATGAATCTCCTCTAGAACGACCACGATCATCTGTAATACTCTCACACGTCTAATTACAATGGCCTCTCCTAAAAATCATCCAGAAAAACTATTAGATCATCTTTATTATATTCTAAGCTCCAAAAATTATTCTACAAATCACCTAATTATGTTAGCACACCCTTTAATATGCTAGTGCGTGCACCACCAAAATGATTAACTAAAATTGGACTAACTATGTAATATGGGGATAGTTAATCTAAGCTATGAACATCTGTAATAAAGTAAATAGATGCAGTAAAGAAGTATGAAAATAAAATAAATAACTATGCAAAAGTAAATTCTAACCCTAATGTGCAAGAAGGAAGAGGAAAGAACTCAACTGAATAATAGATGCTCACAAGATAGTGTTTCAGTGATGACTGGCAAAAGCACAAGTATGAACGACTGTGTAGAAGTCCCGAAAAGGATGTAGTCTGGAGGATCTAGCTAGACTGGAGCTCCTGGAGGGGGGCAAGGGCACCTACACATGCTCTAGTCTGCAAACTAGGTGCGATGGATTGTGTAAAAGTTTTAAAATTGATATTCACATGGATGGGAGATGATCTAGAACCCTTCGTCGTGTTTGCGCTAGATGTTGCCAATAATCCAAATGAAAGAAAGACTTGTAAGACCCCAAAACAAGCATCAAACCCTAAAAAATAATAATCCATATGAAGGGGTTGGAAACCCCTCATACTACCAAAATGGTGGAATTACTAACTGAGTGTTGCACTACATCTTAGAACTAATGTAGTTCTGTGTGAAATTGTGTGTGAAATTCCCTAGGTTTCTCTTGTCCAGTTGCACTTTGTGAAGTAGCGAGCAATAACTTGTTAGAAAATGTAATAGAATGTGTGCATGGAATAGAATAAAATCACTCCCCTATGAAGTGTGATGCATATGTCCTTGCCTTGTGCCTTGATGATGGAGCTATGTGGATGTAAGTGATCTTCAATGCAATAGATGAATGCAACTCTAGGTGAGTGATAGTAGTAAGTGATGTTAGGTCCCTCATTATGGTCTCATAACTTTATATTTATAGGGTTATCTTGATCTAATTTCATAATTAACCTCGAAAAGGGTGACCACAAGAAAGATAAAGATGTCAAATGGCTAGAAAGAGACCAAAAAGTGGTGGGAAAGTGCAAAAAGGACCAGGGCACCTACGGGTGCCTAGTACTAATTTGGGCACCCCAGTCAAGGCTAAAATGGGAAACGTAGGATAATAGAAGCTGACTGGGCATATGGGTACAAGAGGTCGGTAGTGAAGAAATAAAATAAAACAAGATGGCCAAAAGATAAGGGTTAATTAGTACTTTCTTCACTCTATAACCTTCTAAATAGTAGTATGAGACCAAGATAAATAATGTCTAAAGTACATGGGTTTGTGACTAAATTTTTCCCCCACTTTATGTTGGTGAGCAGAAAGCTCAGTAACATAAAGTAGATAGAGATGCATACCTGACGTCCATGAAGAGTGTAGTAGAAACATGCCAAAGGACTAGATAAAGCATGGAATGACAAAAATATGGAGGTGTGGAAACTAAAAATGAAAAATGCGCAAAGAAAAATTGATGAGAGTGAACCTAAGGTGGAACACGTGTGTAGCTATTGCAGTGTGTGATGTACCTGTATGGTTAGTAAAGCATGTGTTGTCACAAAGTGTTGTTAACATTGTTATTGTTGTTTCCCCCATTTGACTGCTTATTTCTCATACAGCCATACCTGCAAGGAGAAAATGATCAAGTAGTCAAATATGTATGTATGTAAGTGTAAAAATGTGATGTAAAATATGCATGTATATGACATCATGTAAATGTAAAATACGTAAATGTAAATGGAACATGTGCACATGATCCATTTTGAGAAAGAGAGTGTAGAAGGATATCCTATACTCTGAGTTTTCTAGGCGATCTCACCACCCTAGGCCAAAGAAGTGTAGGGAGGAAATACTCCATGTCTTCCAAGATCTAACTACTTCCCTCAATTTATTTGAAAAGATCTTTGTATCATCCTATTTTTTTGGGTGATTTGATACCACTGGTTGAAGTAGTGTAGAGAGGCACACCCATTGTAACCTCTAATCCTGTAACTACTTCCCAGAATGCTAAGGACACCATGTCCTATAAAATCTGTTGTGTATGGGGTTCATAGACTAGTCTGAACCCACTCGTTGTATATAACTAAACAAAACTGGTGTAGAATATTTGTGTTAGTATGTAAAACCCTTAATGATGCCCCCTCTTTGGGGGCGCTGTGACGTTGTTGATAGGAGAATAAAGCCCCAAAAGAGGACCAACTGCATGTACTCTATAAATGTAACCTTAAAGGGGGAAGGGAAGTTCTTGGTAAAAACAAAGGAATGCACACAAACAAGATGGTTATCCAAAGACAAGTGTTAGTAAAAATTCATGCATGTAGGAAGACAATGTGTAAGCTACGAGACAATAGTAAAAAGCTACCAAGCAAGTAGTGTAAACACGCAAGAAGACAAAGTAAGCCACAAAAAGTTGGTTGCAAACATGGGACATCACTCACGATGTCGTAAGACACGCAAGGCCATCATGGCCGCAAACAAAAAAATAAGTGTACACACCAAACATAAGGCAAGGCCCGCATACAATAACAAACAATAGTAGACAATGTAATACAAACAAGTAGTCATAAATAACATAATCCCTGCATAACAAGTTTTACACATGGAAGCACCCGTTAGCATGTTAGAGAAATAATTAATATGTCAAAATCATGAATAACTAAGTAATGTAAAGTGTCCTAAGTACAAAATGAAACAATAACACCTATGAGAATGAATGTGGATGCCCCTAGTGACCAGTATAAGAAGGGTGGAAAGTGAGCATCCATGTTATGTGTAAGAGATACGTCTATGTGATCAAAACTAGACAAAGGTGTGAACATGCATGTGTGGATGATATAGATAATGGCATACAAGAAATCTAATCTAACATGTGTAGTAAAATGATCATGTAAAACACTAGTAAACAAGAGTATAATGCAACCATAAATGCAGTATGTCATGGATGGATGGAATGGAATACAATATGGAATGATAGGAGCCACGTGTCCCCTGAGTGGATGGAAGTGTATGCAATGAGGTTCATTTTTTTTACCCTCCTAGCAGTCAAGAATGAACCATAAATGAGAGTGTGTCATTGGGAAATGGTCGAAGTGTTTTGTTGTGTCTAACATGTTGATGGTGTATAGTGTAGTGATGAGATAGACCTATGAAATGTGTGTGAACCTTATAGCCAAAGCATATATCATGACCAGATGAATTTATAAGTGATGATTTAGCCTAATTGTATATCACTATAAGATGAATGGATGAGTGATGATTTAGTCCTAAGCATATATCACTACAAAATGAAAAGAGGGAGTGGTGATGTAACCTAAGGTGTATACCACTACAAAATGATAGAATAAGTGATGATTTAACCTAAATCATATGTCACTAGCCTAGGAATGTCACATGATGAAAGGTCGAATAGTAAATGTGTGATGAGTGTAAGGTCCATTTGATTTGTAAATCCTTGGCAGTTGAGTATGGACCGAGGAAATAAAGTGTGTCATCAGGTAGTGAGTGTAGCACGTAGATGACAATGTAGTATATGTAACAATAAAATTCGACCATGTGATGAGAGGAATGTGTAAATATGAGATGTGTAGAATGTAATGCGTAGATGGTGGCATGTATAATGTATAATAAAATAGACTAGTAGATTAATGTAGTATGTCAGATGATGTGATGCTAGACTCATATATGATGAAGACTAGGATGATATAGGATATGTAAATATATTAATGTCAGAAGTGCGGTGTAGACTAATGTAGAATATACAAATAACATGTGATGTCCAATGTGTAAATGCCTATAGTGTAGTAATGTGGGATTCATAGTGTAGTGAAGCCCTCAACACTCAAGTGTGTAATCGAAGCACAAGACTAGTATCATGAGTGATGACACTAGAATGTGATGAGGATGCCTAATGAATATATGAAAATGTAGCAATGATGTGTGATGTAGTGTAATTCCTATAGTGAGTGTGTGGGGGGCAAGTGGAGTGTAATGCCCTCAATAGTCAAGTGTGAACCAAAGCACAAGAGTGTGTCATCATGTAGGGTAAGAATGAGGTGATGACTAAGAAAGTTTATGAAAGTCTGGATGAGATGTATAAATGCAAATGCAATGATGAGGGAGGGGATGTGTGAGCTACTATGCCCCCCCCCAAGTGTGCACATAAAGAGATCATGTAAAATCTCCAAGAAGATCATCATCCTCTAGGTCAAATTCATATGGATAATCATTGGTGACCTGATAAGAAATAGTGTCTAGTTGATCATGCAGTGATCCATTAAGGTGTAAGGTGTACATACCCATGGCATATTCCTCATTGGTGAATGGAGGAAGTGTGCAAAATGTGCATACCAATGAGTGAGATTTTGTGAGTAGCCAAGAAAATAACTATTGCAGATAAAAACATGACCGAAAGGCATAGGAAAGAAAATGTTTATTTGACTAGGATCTAATGTGCCTCTGATATAAATAAGTCAAGAATCCCCTAATGTGAGTGGATAAGGACGAGGGGTACACGATAGATAGACCATAAGATGAAATACACAAAAACCATAAGCTGAAATGATATTGATAAAGCCATAGTAAAGATGAGGGTCATGAGTAGAAGAATGAAGATCCTCAAAGGTGAAACCAAGACGAGCTAGACCATCATGGGAACATATAGTGACATCACATGTAGGGTCAAATAGAATGTGTTCCCAGTATGAATCATTCATGAAGAGTGTTCAAGTGAGAGGTGGGCATGTGTAAAGTAGGTGGTGGATGTAAAGGTGGATGCAATAGAGCAACATCCATAGACTGGATAGGCCCCTGATAAGGAAATATAACACTATTGGTAGTAGGTGGCACAGAAGAAATTATATCTATCACACAAATGGTGTCATCAAGTGGTGGTAAGTGAGGTGGTTATTCCCTAGGTTGGGGCTCATTTGTAATATCTATGTGTGGGATACAACGATTAGTATTAGGATCCCGATTGCAATACTCAAATGGATCATGGTCATGAAAAATGGTATGCTCCATGTTCTCATGTAATAATTTGAAACAATTATGTACAGTGGATACGACCACTTGCATGGCATGAATTCATGGCCTTCCCAAAAGGTAGTTGTAGGAGACTGGGAAATAAAAAATGAAAAAGACATCATGGACATTCTTTGGACCAACAGTGATAGGAAATGTAATATGACTGAAACAAGGTTGGATGGTACCATTATAAGCATGCGGTGAAACACTAGAGGTACTAATGCCATGAGCAGTAAAACCTAAAGACTTCTAGAAATTACATAGGACATAAGTTAAGTTCAAATCCATTATCAATCAAAGTACGCTTAACAGTGACATTATAAATGTGAGATATGATATGTAGTGGCAGGTCATTATCAAAATTGTGAACAGTAGAGGGAATATTAGGACTTAAATAATATATGTGAGGAAAAGGCATTAGAAAAGTCTTGATAAACCATGTTTGGGTGCATGTTAGCATGAATGCAAGCAGTATCAAGAATTTTTTTGACTCTATGTAGTAAATTAGGATTGGAAAGCAAGTAAGAATTAATTGAGATACTCATGATGCCTAAATGTACATGCAAACCCTAGAAGGTACAATGAAGAAGTGTGGGTTCACCAAAATGATTAACTAAAATTAACTAATTATGTAGTATGGGGATAGTTAATCTAAGCTATGAACAACTGTAATAAAGTAAATAAATGTAGTAAATAAGTATGTAAATGAACTAAATAACTATGCAAAAGGAAATGCTAACCCTAATGTGTAAGAAGGAAGAGGAAAGAACTCAACTGAATAAAAATGTTTGCAGGAAAGTGTCGTAGTGATGACTAGAAAATCTAGAAGCATGAACGACTGTACAGAAGTCCCAAAAAGGATGGATCTAGAGGATCTAGCTAGACTGGAGCACCTGGAGGAGGACTGGGGTGCCTGCAGGCGCTCTGGTCTACAATCTGGGCACCCTGGTCTATGTAAAATCTCTTAAACTAGATTTTTATAGGTTCAGACAGATGTGTCTGAAACTCTTTTTGTGTGTCACATTAACTTCGTTGTCCTGCCAGATGTCACCAATAATCCAAGATGAAAAATGACCTACAAGACCCCAAAACAAGCATCAAACCATAAAAAATAAAATGCATATGAAGGGGTCAAACTGGCCTCAGCTACCACAATGGTGGACTTACTAACTGAGTGCTACACTACATCTCAAACCCAATGTAGTTCTATGTGCAAGTTTTTGTGAACATTCCCTAGGTTTCTCTTGTTCCAGTTGCACTTTGTGAAGTAACGAGCAATAACTATGTGTAGAAAATGTAGTAGAATGTGTGCATGGAATAGAATAGAATCCCTCCCCCTATGAAGTGTGATGCAGATGTCCTAGCCTTGTACCTTGATGATGGAGCTATGTGGATGCAAGTGATCTCCAATGCAATAGATGGATGTAACTCTAGATGGAGTGATAGTAGTAAGTGATGTTAGGTCCCTCATTATGGTCTCATAACTTTATATTTATAGGGTTCTCTTGATCTAATTTCATAATTAACCCCAAAAAGGCCAACCACAAGAAAGATAAAGATGTAAAACAACTAGAAAGAGCCCAAAAAGTGGCAAGAAAGTGCAAAAGGGACTAGGGCACCCCTGGTGGGACCAGGGCACCCACGGGTGCCCGAGTACTAGCCTAAGTGCCCCATTCGAGGCTAAAATAATAGGAAATGATTGAAACAGAACTGGAAATGTGGATGAAAAGGAGTTAGTAATGACAAAATAAAATAAAATAAGATGGCCAAAAGACGGGGGTTGATTAATACTTTCTTCACTCAAGAACCTTCTAAATAGTAGTATGAGACCTAGATAAATAATGTCTGAAGTGCATGATTTTATGACTACACATGCCAACTCATTCACGTTATCGCATCCATTTCAATGCTAGCACATCCACTTTAACACTCATGCTATTACCTTAAGGATAACACATCTAACACGTTATCCCATTTCCCTCATCACGCTCAAGCCCTTAGTTAAAAGTTATCATGTACGCTCATACACTAGTACATTTAATGGGATATGCTAGCGCACTCAAGTGCATGCACCAACATTAAATTATAATTTTATCCTAGAATTACTAGTGTCAAATGCATAAAAAACTAAGTTTTTTATTAATTACCATGGCACCCTCGTCTGGTCTTCACCTTACCTCTCGAACAAACTCTGTACGATGTTTCTGTTGCGCTCATCAAGCCATCTCTGTAAGAAATTAGAGCTCCAATTTCACTTAAATGGAAAAAAGGAGTCTGATAGAACAAATGAGTCACAATATTTACTACCCCTCCCACCCATCTATTTATACACTAAAAACCCTAATTTCTCCTATTTTTTGGCCTCTATGACCGAATCCATTCCTTTTTCGTTGTTCCTTTAGATTTTTTTACGGCCTTTTCTCTCTCATATCACGCACTTGTCTTCCACCTCGTCACGATGCCCACCAACTCGTGGGGACATTCAAATCAAATAATTTGAGCCTACTGGGGCATTCAAATACTTCCCCATAACACATTAACAATTTCCTACTATGTCGCTTTCATTGTTCCAACAATACCCTCTTTATTGAGTCCTAAACTCCAAAAATCCAAAAAATCCAAAAAATCACATATATCAAAAAAACAAAAAAAAACATTCAAATAATAAAAAACTTTGCAACAAAATTAAAAATCCCAAAAAATTAACACAATCCAACAAAATCAAAACATTTAATTCCTACCCTAGTGATCATTGCAATCATCTTATGAATATCATGACAAATCACCTTCCCCTTGCATGTCGGTATCTTTGCTTGGTGCAAGTCAAATCAACCATCTCCCTTGCATGCATCCTCACTTGGGGTAATATTGGCTCTCATTTGCTCATATGCATTTCAGCGTCCTTGCTTGGGGGTAATGAACCATCTTATTCTTAGATTAATCTTCAATGTAGGTCTAAAAAGAGTGTCATGAGTATTTATTTAACTCTACTTTTTGGTCTGATCCTAATCCCCTTGCATTTCAACGTTCTTGCTTGGGGGCATTTAAATATTTTTACTTATCACTGTGACATGCATTAAGGGCATAGTTAATGGTCTTCTTTTCAAGTTATGTTGCATTGTTAATATTATTTATGTACCAATTACATGCATTTCATTATCATCTTGGCTTCTTCATAGCCATGGTGCATACTTTTACGGTGTATATTGGGTTTATTTTACTATTTATATTTTCTCTGTTACGTGTGTGTTTGTTTATGTCCATAGTGGGTTACACATCACGATTCCTTCATAATCATGGTGACAACTCTATTATGCAACAAAAAATAGGTTTTTTTAACATTCACTATCTAAATGGTTGCTCATGCTATGAGAAAAATCCATCCTATCCTCATTCTACTCCTTGAATATTTCATCTATCCCTTATTCATATCAAGTGGTTGTCCATTGCTTTATTATGTCACCCATCCACTTGAGGGGGCATCTCCTTAGAATCCAAACTCGTTAGGTCATATAACTACTTCATGGGGGCATATCAAGTAAGCCCACCATGCTTCCCTATCTTCTGCTTACTAAAATAAATACATATACTATCTTTAAAATGTTATTACTTCGTAATAACACTTTAAAGAGGGGAAAATGTAGACACCCTAAAAATACATACTTATTTCTAGCTTATCCTTGGATATCTATATCCTTTTCATAAAGTGCCTATTTACAACTCTTTAGAATTAATTAAATTAATTCTATCCCACTAGAATTCATCTTCATCCCTTTAGAATTAATTAAATCAATTATAAACCAAACTACAATATACTTTAGCTAATTTAATTAAATAGTTACTCATCCACACACATCCCTTAACTAGTTTAATTAGTTATTTAAATAGAAATAAATCTATTTATCTACTCACACTCCACTTCACTATCCTAGTCACTCCAATCCACTTCAATTCTACAATCCTACAAAGGTGGAAGTTGCTAAAATGCACGTACAACCACCTTATTGAATAAAAAATACAAATTCATTGGCCCTCAATGAATATTGAATTCATCTGAACTTCCATAACCAATTTCAAATGATATTTTAGGAAAATGCATTCAAGATATCATTAAGAATCTTCAACTACTCCATGGCCTCTCTTTTAATTACAAATAGCATGCCATATCCCTCACAAACAATTCTTGTAAGCTTTGTACAAGAAAACCTCTTCTCATTTTTCATTCGAATGGATCTTCTTGTTCATTCTTGCTCACAACATTCTCTCCACCATTTGGAAGAAAAATTGGAGCCCCCACAATCATACTATTTCAAGAGATCCAACAAGTGTGTTTACACTTCATCTATCTCATCTTGAGGTTGGAAGAAGAGCTTGGAAAAAGGTTTGCAGTAGTTTATTTGCATGTCTTTCACTTTGTTAAGTTTTTCCTTGTATACACCATTCATACCTGTTTTACATTTGAAGAAAATGCAAATGGTCAAAATGTAAATGCTTTGAATGAGAGGAAGAGAAAAAAATTGATGTTCATAGATGTACCAATAGTCATTGCAATGCAATTTTTCTTGGAGAATGTCTTTAGTGAAAATTGTGAACCTCTTTTCCATGTAGGAAGATGTTATATGGGGATGCATAATCAAGTTTTAATTTCTCCATTATTAGCCATCGGTGGATGTGGTTGAAGGTGAGGTAGGAATCACTTTATTTAAGTCTATCCATTTAGTGTCCACGACACTTAAAGTGAAGAACAATGTAAGGAAGCTCAACTGAGTGATCATATATGTGAGTGCATGTCTACGTTTGGACTAGAATGATCTTGTACCCCTTGTATTGCAACAAAACCCCATCAATTGTTCAATGAGGTGGTTTTCAGGAAATGTGGCTATCTTTTTGCATAACGTAAAGATAATTGTTGACAAGTTAACAATGTTTGTTTTCTCAAAAACTACATACGTTTCCTAGCTTTTGTGGTGCATTATTAGGTTAAGAATGAAGTACCAAAAATGTCGGTGGCTACCAAATTTGTTATCATTGTACTATAATAAATGCAATTCATATTCATGCATGTGAACCCATTTGATGTGTGGATGAAGGAATAATGAAAACTCTGTTGGAAACAAAGATGGAAAATTCATTGAGAATAAACCCTTGGTGTTGTATTCATTGATGGGAGATGTACCAATTGTTGGAAAATCAATAGTTTTGGGTTGAGTATGGTGTGAGCCTTGTAGGAATCATGTAATTTGTTTGACCTATCTATGTGCAGGTGGGATTGACGACATGAAAGACGATGTTTATCTTTCATGTGCATCTATTATTGGCTCCTCTTTAGATGGAATGCCATCCATATCAAGAATAGTTGAAATCAAATGGTGACGGGAAGGGGAGGTGTCTGTATTTTCTTGTGGAAGGTAATTGAGTGATTATAAGTAAAGGAAAACATCTTTTTAGTCAGGGTCATGAGCGATATTGAATTATAATACTACTAAAACATGAGATCTGCTAATGAAGCACTCAAAGGTTTTTTTTCTAGACCCTAGTCTTCAGATGATCAAAATGTCAAGATCCCCAACTTGGCATGGTAGGTGGATGACAATGGAGGTGACATCTTATGGGAAGTATATAGTCTATCCACTGTATTTTTATTTCCCACCTCTGACATGTGTTACTTGTAACATGGGGTTTACTCTTGCTATGAGAATTTCCTCTATTTGAGTACAAGCACAAACAAGATTGTATGTTGTACTTTTGGGTCCATGTTATTCCATTTTAAAAATATGGCCAACATTTTCAGTAATACATCTTTGGAAAGCATTACCTTTTGTAAGTACTCTTATTTGCATCCAAGGATATAAATCATTGCATATATAACAATTGTGTGTCAGAGTAGATTATTCCTTACTCGAAATATATTTTGGGGCTCTACGAAAGGACCAGGGGATGGTGTAGGTGACTGTAATTGAACCTCATGTTGAGTTGAGGTTGTGGCATCAAGTAGGTTCATTTTTTGACAATTGGAAGTATTTGTATAGTGACGAATTTCGCTTATTACTTTTTTGTTTGTTACTATAACGAAGTCGGTCCTTTACATTTATTTCACAATTTTCAATTCATATTGTTTGTGCAAGGTGAATATAAATTTAGGTAGTGTGAAAAACACATAAATATAGATACATCATATTGTCAAATTTCAATAAGTAAGTGCATGAAAAATATAAAATTTTCATTTCAAGACTGAATATAGCTGTAATAAAAATTAAAATGGACAATTGGAGGTAACAGTAAATATCACGAATAATGTTTTATTAATTTACATAGGTTTCAAGAGCTTATATATTTTGTACTATTGTTTACAACATAATGTTATTTTTTAAATATGATATAACTTCACATAACACAACACCTTTTGTGGAAGATGAGGTCGAATTCATATTGATTGTAAATTGTTTTGGTAATATCACATAGCAGTCAGACATTTTATTGCATGGATGTATTACTTAGCAAGGAGAAAATTGAGAGTCATAAACCGAGTGATGTGAGAACATGTAAAATTGGAGGAGGCAACATGGTTTATAACATAGCCAGCTTAATGTATTGATTTTGTTTGGTGAATACATTCTCTGGTGTGACCTCGTTAGTGTTGACGGTGAGAATGGAACATCATATTTGTTCCTTATTGTAGGCTTACACTTTTGTGGAGAGTATTAAGTAGTACTTTCTGAAGAGAATTTATTTAATGATGTAGTTGTTGAGCTGTGATGCCGATTATCGATGTAGAAACATCTTCAAAATCAGTCACCCAAGTTGTTCATGTATTGTCCTCTATTATAAAGTGTAAATCATATTTATATTCAAAATCTATGACATTTAGATTGTATTTTGACAATGCCAAGTGAAGTCCAAATTTTGAGAAAGTCTTTTCTTACAGTGGTTGTTGTTAACTACTGAAATGCATGTAGGATAACAAAATGATGACATGTTAAAGTGGATTAACATTGCTTTAGTGGAGATTTTTTTGATTCACCCATTGATGAGACCATAAATTGGCCATAAATTACCATTATTTTGTCCTTCCAAGTTACATTTGAAAGTGGATTTAAATATAATCTAGGAACTTATAGTTTATTTACGATAGAATATAGGATATATATCTTATTCATTATTTATAAATATTTTGTTATATATTTTATTGACTAATCCTATTGATTATTTGGGAAAAGATGCAAAGTCTTGTGTATGCAGGCCATAAAGGAAAGATAATAATAGTTTTGGGAAAAGTGTAATTGATCATGAATAGTAAATTTAAACTCAAATATGATTTTATATTTAGATTCCTCTCAAAAAATTATGCAAGTTCAAAACAATAATCATCTCAATCTGAGATCGCATGAAAAAGTTATAACTATTTTACATTAGCTCTGGAACTCGCAGATTTATTTCCGGAACTCGCAGATTTAGTTTCGGAACTCGCAGGTTTAGTTTCAGAACTCACAGGTTTAGTTATGAAACTCATAGATTTAGTTCCGAAACTTGCAGATTTAATTCCATAACTCACAAATTTAGTTCCGGAACTTACAGATTTAGTTCTGGAACTTGCATCAATCGAATAACATTTAATTCGGGAACTTGTTATTCATATATTTATATTTTCAAGCAATTAAAACAGTGGACAAAGCTGTAAGGTATAAAATGACAGTTGGTTCTGAAAATTGTAATTCGTGGAAAAAGAATATTTTGTTCCAGAATTTACAGATTTAGTTCTGAAACTTTCATAAAAGCAATGACAACTTTAGTTCCGGAACTTGCATAAAAGAAATGACAGCGTTAACTTTAGAACCTTCATCAACGAAATGACAGTTTTTGAGGAATTGTGAAAAAATCAGAGAATCCAATGGGAAATCTGATAGAGGTTTTTGTTTATAGAAATGTATTTAACAAAAACCTCATTTTGATTTTCTACAGGTTTTACCAATGAAGAGAAATATAACTTTTAGTGAGCTGTAGTGTGAGGAAAAAGCGTATCAGACGAGCACTAAAAGTTCCATAAATAGAAACAAAAAAAGTCAAACGAAAAATATGAGAGAGGCTTTTGTTCATAGAAATTTGTTTAACAAAAACTTCATTCAAATTTTCTACAGATTTTACCAATGAAGAGATCTAACTTAGTGAACTGTAGTCTGAGGAGAAAGTGTATTAGACAAGCGTCAAAAGTTCCACAATCAAGAACAACAAAGTCAGATGGAAAATCTGGGAAAGGTATTTGGTCAAAATCATCTTTCGAAGAAAAAATTCTTTCCAATAATATAAGAGGATAAAATCATTGTGATTCTTGTTACCAAAAAGCAATGAGAAGATTTTGGAGAAAATATTCCTAAACAAGTGAGATTAGAATTTGACTCCAATAATATATCTCTCTCCATATTTTGTGGAGATGGAGATCTTAGCTATTAGGATTAGAATAAAGATAAGATCAGATTGTATCTCTCAAAATAAGGAGTTGTTTGGACCCATAAATTATAAATGCAGCCTTCCACACTCAGATATGTAATATTTACTACCAAGAAATGAATCTTTTCTTTCCTCTCCAATATTTTGTAGTTTTGAGTTAAGATCTCGAAGCATGGTTTAAATCCTTTTCCAAGGAATGAGTTGGCCACTCATTATAAGGAAGATGGATCTGTATATTTGTGTTTTTATTTTGTAATAATTTTTTTTTATTTCTTTTTTTTTCTATAATTATCATATTGTTGTGTTGTTCTTCTCTTTGTATTGTAACATTCAATCTGTTGTAAACCTGCAGGTGTTTCATTTAATTTTGCTTATTTCCAATTCATCAATTTCAATTTTATGCAAGTGTGTTTTATTTCTGCAAGTTTGATTTCCTTTATGCAAGTGTGTTTACATTTTTGTAAGTGTGCATTTAAATTTCTGCATGTGTGCTTTTAATTTATGCAAGTTTGAGTTTTGTTTAAGGGAGCTTATTTTCTTAATGCATACAACCTTCAGACACCAACCTAGATTGACATTATTAATGGTGAGGATTGATGACCCTCATCATTTTGGCGTCATTTCCGGGGACATGGTGTTATTAAGAGATTCAAAGTTTTCTAAGAGAATATTCTAGTGACAGTAGAATACCTCTTGGAAAAGTTTGTGACAGGTAGTATTTGGAGGTAGTTCTTTAAACTTTTACTTTCAGCAAATAGATTAATTTTCTTTCATGCAATATAGATTAAAATTTTATTTCTGCAATTAGGAATGTTAGATCGTAAATATTTACCTCCCCACAAACTAACTCTGTGTATAAGAAAATGACTGTGATATTTTATCAAGAAGGTATAATGGTATGAACAAAGAATTTAGATATGGAAATGGTAGAATATGATATTGAATCTGGAAATAGATCTAGTTGATAAAATATCGTATGTCATTCTTGAAAACCACCACCATTCCCCCTTGTATCAACTAACAACTCATTAATCTTATTACACATAACCTTAGTCAAAAACTAGCTTATCCAGTTTGTAATAATAAAGTGGTAGCATTTATAATTAACTCCATCTGTATTCAGGGATTTTATTAGAGCCAAAATAAAAACCCACTCATAATAAATTCACCCATCTAAATTAGTTTTTCATCCCATGATAAAATTCAATCCTTGACCCATATCCATTAAATAAATTTGTTTTCATGTCTTTTAATTTCTTCATTTTTGTATATGCTTTTATAACATGAAGAAATAATTATTGTGGATATCAAGACAAGCACTTTTTTCATGCTAACATCCACAAGAATTTCCAAAGTTGTTCTTGGTACCAACATGCAGATTTTTATGCACCAACAGTATCAACCAAGGAGCAATTTGGAGGGACCCACATATACATAACACAATTCATCTCTTGAGATCACTGGTTTGGGCTTTGAAGATTACTATGGTGATTCTGATAATGCACAATTCAAGTTGGGCTTTGAAGACCTAGAAATTGTCTACACAAGTTTTAGAAATATTCTTGGAGTTACAAAGTATGCAAAAAAGTTTTTATGAGATCTCAAACATTGTCTCTTATTTTACACAGACTGCACTTTGATGAATATAGTCTGATGATGGATCAAATTTTTCTCTAATCCTTCTCATGCTATCATTTCAGCAAAAAAAATAAAATAAAAAAATTGATTAGAAAATGAACTTGCTGGCTGATCAAAGACAGAAAAATAAAATAAAAAATTGATTGGAAAACCAACTTGCTGGCTAATCAAAGGCAAAAAAAAACTTTGATTGGAAAACTAGCTTGCTGGCCAATCAAAGACAAAAAAAAAAATTGATTGGAAAACCAGCTTGCTGGCCAATTAAAGACTAAAAAATAAAAGGTGGTTCTTCAAAGGCAATCAACTGTTACCTAGTGGCTTCCTTCTCGACACTATTTAACCATGTTAACAATATGATGACAAGGACAACTAGAGGTATGATCAAGTTATTTTGTTCTACTATTTTATTTTTAAGCTTTCTTGTAAGTTTTTTTATTACAGTTAGATCCACTTTTAAGATCTCTAAGGAAGGCAAGATAAAATTCATATCTCACCTACTTACAAATATGAAAATATATGCACCTCTTTGCAATCAAAATTTTAAAGTCTAATCTATGGGCAACCATGAATAAATAACATGCATGATGACATGCATGAACTTACGTGTGGGAGAGAAGAAGAAACATGAGTTATGTATTTTTTTATTTTAAATATGAGGTGCAAGGGTAGCAGAAGGAAATTCACACAAGAACCTGTTGTACAAGAAAATAAGTCAAAAATTGAAAGGAACAATAACCATATCGTACCAAACGAAAAACACAGATGCTAATCAAACACCACGATCAATAAGATGAAAGTAATTTGCCATAATAACTTTACAGAAACCTTTGCAAACAAATGAGAAGTAATATCATATATTATTATGGAACTCAATGCAATACATTGAGAATGGGCCTTGCTTAAATAGGTAAGGAATACAAATCTAAGAACCAGTCAAGGTCGTAAATTAAGCCATAAATGAAGGAAATAACTAGTCATCAAAGAACTAGTCAAGACCATAGATTTAGGAGAGAACTAGACATCAAGGATCTAGTCAATACCATAGATCAAGGAAAGAAATATACCTAACAACTAGATAATATCTCCTAATATTTAAATAAGATAAAAGAAATATCCATACACATAAGTGGGTGAGGATAAATATAATAAAGGTAAATAAAGTACCTAGGTGAACATGAGCTAAGGTAAATACCTACTCTAACACCCCCCCTCAAGTGAAGCTAGGGGCCAAAATAGATGTGGCATGTCCTCAGTATGAGTCCCGGTAACTAGGCCTGATGAGGTACTCATGTACAATAACTGGGAAAAAAGGGACACTGCAAGGTACTCAAAACTAGTAACAACAAAGTAAAGAGAGTAAAGACTCACTCCAAGGCATCCTAAGAAGCTCGGCTCAAAAATATCATACAATTCTGAAGAAGTTTGGTGTGCACTGTGGTCTGAATCCACTGCTCGATCACAAAACTAAAAAACAACTGACACTGGGCTCTGCCAGAATAGATCCATACAACGAGAATGTCAATGGAGTGATGTCGAAAGTGCAAAAAAACACCAAACATAATTTGACCAACTACTACAAATAGGTGTGCCACGATCCATGAACAATAACCAAAGCAACAAGGCAAGGACACAAACTCCAGAGTGTCACGATCCAAGAAAAACCAAGGTACCAAGGCAAGGACACGAAACCTGAAGAAACAGGATCAACACCACACCCTCCCATACTGCTAAATGGGTGGAGTGACGCTACAAATCTGTATGAGTTGTCAAAAAAACTACTCGAACACTGAAAAACTAACATTGGAATGCACCAGAATAGATCCCCATAAGAGATATTGTCAACATGCCAAAAGTGTCGAAAATACAAATACAAAATCTCTCTATAAACAAGAGAGATACACTACACCTACTAAAGAAAAATGCTCAAAATAAGAAGCATCACAATGCATAAGGTATAGAAAGTGGAGCAAGAGGCCGAATGGTGGATGAGCCACGCCTGTAGAGTCCTCTCAACGAATGCCTATGTCACCTCCACAAGTGATCAGATATCCACCCTAAATGAACACAGATGGATGAAGAAGATGCCTGCATATGACTTGGTGAAAAATGCACAATGGGTGCATGTAAAAGAACATCATAATGTGTGTCAGGTTGATCATGTGTGACAGCTAAAATCTCAGGTTTCTCAAGCCTGAGTGAAGATGTAGAACTCATGTGTTGCTCATGATCCTAAAAAATAGTCAAGCGAAAAAACAAAGGAGCTCTATCAATGTGTGATCCCAATGAAGTATCTGCAGAAAACCAATGTCATGACGAGAATTCCACTTAACATGTGGAATAGAGGAAACAATACCCTATTAATGTCTATCAATGACTCCGCTAGTGAGACCCATATAACGGAGCATGCGAGAACTGAATGCAGTGGTATGCTTCCCAAAAAAGCTATGCAACTGAGCATAAGTTGGATACACAACATGTGGTACTATAATAGGCACATATGTGGAAGAGCATGCAGTAACAAGCCTCATAGGTTTAGAAGCATCAAAAACAAGTTCAAGCTCAAAGACTGGTAGATCAATGTCAGTGGGTACAAGAACAACTGCAAGTGGACTAGGAGTATGGATATGGTTGTCCACAATATGATGGTGATGTTGTAGGCTAGCAAGTTTGTTCTGTAGGGAGTGAAATATTGTATCCTTATCATGAATGAGTGATTGTAGAAGAGAATTTCACTTCTTGAGCAATCTATTTTCTTCCACAAATTTTACAATATCCTCTTGAAGTCCACATACCTCAAAGAAAAACATATCATTCTCAGAATCCATGATAGGCACAAACTGTAACTCCCAAAAAATTTAGAACATCGGGCTCATCCGAAATTGCATCCACAATTGATTACAACACTCCTCCATATTTGGCACTTTATAATTATCGTGTAAGTCTCAAAATAAATATTTCCAATGGAAATAGCACGGAAAAACAAGCACTTTCTCAAAAAAAGGCACTCAAAACTGAGTTATTAATCAAAAGTAATAAATTTTTTAATATTTTGCTTTGTTATTTATTTTAGGTGCCACTAAAACCAAATAAAATGTTGTTGCCTTCACCACACAAATAAAATTAAAGGGTGCTGAAGTTAAGCGCCTACTAGGAGGAATCACAACCTTTAAGCCCTCATATGACCATACCATATGACCAAGGGCTATGGATTTTAATGGGTTAAAAAATAATATTTCTGGACTATGTAAAGAGTGTCCTTTACTTTCCAAAAATAGCAACTTGCAGATTTACCTGAAATAGCAAAAACCGTGCACAGCATCCGTGGACCCCTGCCAAAAAAGGAAAGATCCGAAAACCTTCCTGCACGTAAATCGAGACAACTATGCTGCAACAGAAAAAAACTAGTATAGATCTTGAGAAATCCAACAAACCTGAATAACTAAAATCACATTTTTTCCCTTGGTTCGAATCCCAAGGTGTACTTGTGTGCTTTTCTACAAACAAATAAAAAAATCACAAAAACTGACTACCTCCAAAATTGGCCGAGTTTACAGTCGATCTTAGAGTTTTCACGCCTTTCGGATCTAATGGAAGCCTCTGTTTTGCATAAAAATTCACGCAACAACAAAATATGACCAAATCTCAAATACATGAATATACAATGAATTTATTTGCAAAATAAAATATACAGACAGATGTCAATAGCAATCTCTTGCTCTGATACCATGAAAGGAACGATAACCAGATCATACCAAGCTAAGAACACAGATGCTAATCAAACACCACGATCAATAAGATGAAAGCAATTCACCAAAATAACTTTACATAAAACCTTTGCAAACAAATGAGCAGCAATATCATATATTATTATGGAACTCAATACAATACATTGAGAATGGGCCTTGCTTAAATAGGTAAGGAATAACAATCTAAAAACCAGTCAATGTTGTAGATCAAGCCATAAATCAAGGAAATAACTAGTCATCAAAGAACTAGTCAAGACCATAGATTAAGGAGAGAATTAGACATCAAGGATCTAGTCAATACCATAGATCAAGGAAAGAACTATACCTAACAATTAGATAATATCTCCTAATATCTAAATAAGATAAAAGAAATATCCACCCACATAAGTGGGTGAGGATAAATACAATAAAGGTAAATAAAGTACCTAGGTGAACATGAGCTAAGGTAAATACCTATTCTAACAATAAACTCTTATTTTACATAGACAAATGTAATCTAATGAATATAGTCTGATGATGGATCAATTTTTTCTCTAATCCATTTCATGCTATCATTTCAACAAATTAAAAACTAATCTACACTATGATTAGAAAGGTAAATTGCTGGCCTATCAATGATAGAATTACCTATATACAATAAGTTGTACCTAACATTCCCCCCTTAATTTTGCATTTACTCAAGAGAGTAGGAGAGGAAATCTCTAAACATCTCAAATTTGTCACATGCAAGTGACTTCATGAAAACATATTCTTGTTGTTTAGCTGTTGGGAAACAATAAATTTGATTTTTTTGTCTCAAAACATTCTCATGAGTGAAATGAACATGTACCTCTACTGTTACCTAGTTGCTTCTTTCGTCGAAACACTAGATTGACCATGTTAACAAGTATGATGACAAGGAACACCTTTGAGGTCATGATCATACACGGTGGTAGAATTATCCTATTGTACTCAAAGTCCCTCAAGTATGTGACGTATCCATGTCACTTTGTAAACATCTCCTCCTGTAACATGATATTCGACTTCTATGGAAGATTGAGAAATAAAAAAAATCTTACTTCCCACTGATATTGGACCAAATCCCAAAATTTTAGAGTCTACAAATATGAGCAACCATGAATAGATTTCTTGTCAATTGTATGATCATGCATCCAGAATAGGTCTGGGAGTCAAGAAGAAACATGAGTCATCTCTTTTTGTACTTTAGACCAAAATCCATAGTGCCCTTGAGATATCTCAAGATCCACCATGTTGTTTTCCAATGACAAAATTTGGGTTCATGCATGAATTGTGAAAGATAGTCGACTGTAAATCTGATATCTGGTGTAGTATAAGTTAGGACTCCCAATAAACTATCGATAGAGAGTTAAATTTACCAATGGAGATGGATCTATATGAGACAACTGAAGTATTGTCTCTATAGGTATGGAAATCGGTGTGCAATCCATCATCATGAATTTCTCAAGCATTGTCTTGGTATATTTCAAATGAGAAACAAATATATGATTCTCTTTCTGTCATACTTCCAATCTAAGATAGTAGTGCATAATCCTAAGATCTGTCATGTTGAACGATCAATTCAGATCTTCCTTTGTTACATCGATCATCTTCATTGAGCCACTAGTGGTGACTAGATCGTCGACATATACAACAACTATAACAATCTCTCCTCCTCCTCCTTGCTTCTTGAGGTAGAGATTGGGATGCATATATGCATAAGCTCAATGCGAATCCATGACTCTAAGAAGATGAGATGCTCATATAATACTTGATGACATGCATAAGCTCAAGTGTGGGGTATTTTTTAAGACTATACAATGATTTGCCATGAGTCTACATTACCATTATTTTTTCCTTCCAAGCTACCTTTGAAAGTAGATTTAAATGTAATCTAGGAACTTATAGTTTACTTAAGATAAAATATATGATATATATCTTGTTCATTCTTTAGAAATATTTTGTTATCTATTTTGCTAGAGAAAATAATCCTATTGATTATTTGGGAAAAAGATGCAAACTCTTGTGTATGCCTTCCCCATAAAGGAAAGATAATGCTAGTACTTGGGGAAAAGTGGAATTGATCATGAAAATTACATTTTAAACTCAAATATGATTTCATATTTAGATTCCTCTCGAAAAATTATGCAAGTTTCAAAAAAATGTTAATCATCATCAATCCGAGATCATATGCAAAAGTCCATAGTTGTTTTAAGTTAGCTCTGGAACTCACAGATTTAGTTCCGGAACTCAACATATTTAGTTCTAGAAACTCATCACGGTTTAGTTCTGAAACTTCACAGGTTTAGTTCTGGAATTCAAGAACTCGGTCCAGATTTAGTTCTGGATCGTAGATTTTTCCGAAACTCTACATATTTAGTTCCAGAACTTACAGATTTCAGTTTTGGAACTTGCATCAATTGAATAACATTGAGTTCCGTGAACTTACTATTCATATATTTATATTTTCAAGCAATTAAAACTATGGACAAAATTGTAAGGTATAGAATGAAAATTATTTTCGGAACTTACAATTAGTGGAAAAATAAGATTTAGTTCCAAAACTTACAAATTTACATCCAGGAACTTGCATAAAAGGAATGAAAACTTTAGTTCTCAAAGAACTCCACATAAAAGGAATGACAGTGTTAGCTCTGGAACCTACATCAATGAAATGAAAGTTTTTGAGGAATTGTGAAAAATTCAGAGAATCAATGGGAAATATGAGAGAGGTTTTTGTTCATAGCAATGTGTTTAACAAGAAACCTCATTCATAATTTTCTATAGGTTTTACCAATGAAGAGAAATATAACTTTTAGTGTATCAAAAGAGCACTGTGAAATGGAAAATATGAGAGGATAACAATGTGTTTAACAGAAACCTCATTCATATTTTCTACAGGACCAATGAAGAGCTTTTAGTGAGCTGCAATATGTGGAAAAGTTAGCTAGACGAGCATAAAAGTTGCAGAAATAGAAATAGAAAAGTCAAACTGAAAATATGAGAGATTTTTTTTGTTCATAGAAATGTGTTTAACAAAATGTCTATTTTTTCAGGTTTTACCAATGAAGAAAAATATACCTTTTAGTTGAATCATCGAGAAAAAGTGTATCAAATGAGTAACACAGTTCCATAAACCAAAAAATTGATAGTTCTTAGATGTCCTTCTCTCAACAACATCCTCATTCATATTTGTTAGTGATAAATATATAGTGAACTGGAGGAGGAAAAAGCGTATCAGACAAGTGTAAAAAGTTCCACAATAAAAAACAATGAAGTCAAATGGAAAATCCAGGAAAGGTATTTAGTCAAAATAATATTTTTAGAAAAAAACTCCTTCCAATAATATATGAGAATAAAATTATTGTGGTTCTTGTTACCAAAAATCAAGGAAAATATTTGGGAGAAAATGTTCCTAAAACAATTTTTAGATGAAGACTTTGACTCAAATAATATATCTCTCTTCATATTTTGTGGAGATGAAGATCTTAGTTGTTATGATTAGAATAAAGATAAGATTAGATTCTATCTCCCAAAATAAGTTGGTTGGACGCATAAATTATAAATGCAACCTTCCACACTCATATATGTAATGTTTTACTACCAAGAAATGAATTTGTTCTTTTCTCTCTGAGAATAGCAAACCCCTCACCAGTTTTGAGTTAAGATCTCGAAGCATGGTTTAAATGCCTATCAATTCCAAGGAATGAGATGGCCACTCATTCTAAGGAAAATGGATCTAGTATATTTGTGTTTTTATTTTGTAATAATTTGTCAAGTTTATTTATTTTTTCTATAATTATCATCTTGTTGTGTTGTTCTCCTCTTTGTATTGTAACATTCAGTCTGTTGTAAACTTGAAGGTGTTTCATTTAATTTTTTCTTATTTCCAATTCAGGAAATTTCAATTTATGTAATTGTGTTTACATTTTTGCAAGTGTGATTTCCAAGAGGTAAGCATGCCTTTATATTCCTACAAGTGTGTTTGTATTTCTGCAAGTGTGCCTTTAAATTTCACGCATGTGTGATTTCATTTTATGCAAGTTTGGATTGTGTTTCATTGTGGAGAATGCAGTTTCTAAGATCTTCTTCTCTTAATGCATACAACCTTTAGACACCAACCTAGATTGACATTATTAATGGTGTGGATTTCTTCAACTCTCATCACCCATGGGCATTGTACAAGAATTCCTCATCCTCCGAGTGGTCTTCTTGTCCTCAGGATATTCATCAACACCTTGCTAATGGGGTTTCTAGTTCTACATCACTCGACTCAAACCAAGCTCGCACTCCTTGAACCTCAACAATAGAGGGGTTGATGAAGAATTGTGTGTTGGAGATAATGCCTATAGTTATGCCCTTGTATGTTATTACCCTACCCTTTCTTATTGCGAGAATCGGTTTTAATGAAGTTTGTGACACACATAGATTAGCCAAAAATTTTCCTTCTTCATCACAATACACACTCCAAAGTGTTGCATATATGCAATATCCTAAGCTATCCTTTAGGGATATTGTTCATTTTTGGGTGTAGGTTCCATCTCGTTTCTTAATTTTTAATGTTGTTGTAATAGAGAAAATCACTGCGATAATATCTACCAAGGAATTTATTGGCAAGTATTTGGTCTCCACAATCGTTTTGAAGTGGAAATCAAAAATTGAAATGCTTGTATCCTAGTTTGAATTAAGCTTGATATAGGAGTTCACATTTAGGATGACCTCCCATGAGCTGGAGGTATTGTTGTATTATGTTTTTGAAAGATTCAGTGTGCCATCTATAATTGTGTATAACTTACCTATTTGTATCTATCTTTGAAATACCTCTATTGCAAGACTAAAAGTAGTTATAATTATGCTTGTTCCTTCAGTATATGTGACATCAAAGATGAAAAATTGTCTTACAATAGTTGCATTGTTGTATTTATTCAACCTTCCCTTTCTAATGAATCTACCCTCAATAACCAATGTTTTGTGCAAGGATTCAATGTTTGTATTGTGCTGACTGGCATGTTCTCATTATGGGCGGAGGACTATGTAGGTGTTGGTTCCTTATCACCAAAGCTGGTTTCACAGGTGTATTACATATAGGGAGGGTCAATTTGGTTAAATAACAATGTTAGATGATGATTTATGTGATTGATATGTTATGTTCCTATACAAGAGGGGGAAAAAACAAAGGATATTAGTCTATTTTTTTAAGAGTAACATGTATGTGTATTCATGTTTCTTATTTTTATAACAAAGTGGAGAAAAGTAAACTTGTGAAACTAACACATATTTTTAAAAACAACATGATGTAGATAAGGAGGAACATACAACATAATGTAAATAAGGAGGAACACGTGTAAAAAACATGGTATGTTGCGTCTATGTAGGAGTAAATGACTATTTTAAAGAGGAGGAACACTCTTTTCTTTGTGTAGACAAACAGGTAACAAAATTGTGATAGGTGTTACATAACTATAATATCTATTGAGTACCTATAAATAGTGAAGCATAGAATTATTCAATCAACATAGCTAATAGAAGAGAAGGCATTTAAAACATAACATGTTTTTTTAAATAATGGTGTAAAATTGGAATCTATTGTTGATAGTCAAATGTAAATGGTGTAAGATATGGTGAGAAGGCGGTGAGATATGGATGTTTTGTGCAAGTGTAATTGAAGGAAACTGTGTAACAATGAGAAAACATGAAATTTCAATCAAAATCAACTTTATATTCAATAGATAAGAGTTTTAAGTAGGATGTTAACAAAATCAGTTGTTTGTACATTCAAGAAAAACATGCATTTGACTATAAGTGTGGTTGCATATTTAAAATAAACAACATTATAAGCGTGCAACACTGTACATGGTATACTGAGAAATGCATTCCCGTGGTAGCGACGGGGCCATAAAACTCCAATAGAGTTCAAAATTTAGAGTGCATTATTGCATGAGTTCTCTATTATGGGGAATTACATGTTTTGAAGGTAATTATCAAATGAAGCTACAATGTAAGTTGATCATTTCCTATTGTAGTATTGGTCATAATCTAGTTCTTATATGAATTTTTTTAGCCCTTGTAGTTGGAGATAGGTTTCTATCCATGAGGTCATACATGATCAACAATTAATTTTCCTTGATTATATGTGTATCTGAAGGAGTTGGTGAGACGATGTTGGAAATTGTATTGTATTTTACAGTCACAGTCGATGATAGACATTCCACATCTTCCACAAGATCTTGGTGTTTTTACATTACAAGTGTGTTTCTTATATAGTCATAATCACTTCTTCCAATAGAGGGGTAACATCACTTTTGTAACTATGAATACTAGTTATCAGGTAGCCATCAGAACATGATAGCTCTTTCGAGATGTTGGAGGTAACGACCAATATTGAATACGATATAAGTATCAACTGATAGTGTTCTGGCACATGCTCCATACTATAGTAGTGAAAGAATCAAATCTAAATACAAAAGAAGATAAATACAAGGGAAAAAGAAAATAATTTTTAATAATATTTGATAACTACTTCCAATAATAATATGTTATATTGAACAAAATATTTTAAATATAAAATATTCATTTAAAAAAAACCAAAAATCACATCAAATAATATATACCCTTAAAATAATTGTTAATACAAGACTGTTACATTCAATTAAATTTAATTATATATTTTTCAAAATAAATTTAAAAACTTCACACTTGTACACTTATATGAGAATTTACTAATATAACATTCATTACAAATGAATGAACATGTTTAATTTTAACTAAAATATCTTACTTAAAAATAAGACAATCCATTTGTTGCAAATCTCAGCATTTAGTTATAGGGAACATATTTGTGATCTTTGTACCTTTCTTGTGTTAAAAGAATTTTTTCTAATTTTCTCTAATGTTCTAAGAGTCTAGTGTTTTGAATTTACTTATTCTTCCTTGTGCATCCTATTACTACATCTCCCTTTTGTACCATTTTCTTACATCTCTTTCCAATCAGGGATCCAACAAGAAAGCAAAGTCGATAATAGAGCATGAAATATGAAAGAAAGGCATAAACAAGATACAAGTTCATTAGCAGAACATGTCCATAATTGAATTCCAAACATCCTCATAAAATTTAAGACTTAGTATAATCTTCAAGAGTTCAACTCTACATGGGTTAAGAAGTTTGAGATATTTTTATATCCAAATTGTCCATGTGATCTATGAAATTATTTTTGACACCAATGAAAAAAAAATCCTCTAAAACTGATTGTCTTAACTCTCAAAATTGATAGGTAATTGTTGATCTATCATAGATGAATTATAATTGAACCAAGTATTTGAATTCAATGCACCCTATAGACCTCACATAATAAAGCTCCTATCATTTTCTTATAATGTTTTTGTATAGTCGCGGGGTTCCTCTTGTCATATAATGATTACACACATGCAAATCCTATTTGAAAATTCACTTATGATATAAAAATTCTAAAACATAAAATGAACATTAAAACACAACTAGAAAATGAAAGAAACATGTTTTCTCAACATCCTCCTAGCCTATGCCAAAATGGAAGATTTGGAATAGGGCATGGAAATGTTTTCATAGAAAATGTGCAAAATGAAAAATTGAAACTTTTCAACATGACAACCAAGCCCATAATTGAAAATTATGATTCCCAGTCACTATGTATCCTTCCTTTGACCATCCAGCCCTCAGTTATACCCTCACTCAGGCCCAAAGAAAATTTCTAACAATATCATTTAGTGTGTTTTAGTGTGTAGGGAAGAGTAGATAATGTGGTTGATGAACTCATTCAATTTTGATGAAAGACAACTTCCTCCGGAGGCCTAAAAAGACCATTTTTGGCGATTATGTAGCTAACTGAACACCCTCTGGAAGTGTTTAGGGAAAATATAAAGAATCTAAGGGTGATGTTAAATAAAATTTTAAGGTGTCAAAGGAAATTTAGGAAAGTTTAGGGAAGAAAATTTGATTTGGGAATAATCTGTTCAAAATCGGGTAATTAAGGGTGTAGGGAATGAAAGTTCCTCAGTGAAAAATGAATTCTATGGATGATTCCAAGAGTTCAATAAGGAGTTAAGAAGAAAAAATAGGCATAATAAATCTATTGGAATTCTCTAAAATCCATAAATTATATTATCTTTACTCAAGGCTCAAAGATTTCTTGAGATAGTTCAGAACTCTATAGTACCTCTCTTAGTTCAAGATGGAATAGGCCTTAAATTTTGAATTTGAGGAATAATTTGGTCTCAATAATGGTTAAATTAATCACATCATGTGTTTTTTTAGTCAAAATGATATAAGGTTTGACCCCAAAACATCTTCCTATACTTCCGAGGTGAAAAAACCAAGTCATTTGTCCCAATTTGGACATCCGAGGAAAAACCTACTTTCCTAATCTATAAAAGTCACACTTTAGACAATCTTATGTCCCATATGTCCCCCAAGGGACAAGGGGGAAAGGGGTACATCAATGTGTGACCTCACTCACTCCCCTAAGTCACACTTTGGACACCCAAATGTCCCCTCTGTCCCCATGGTGCAAGGGGGACAAGGGGACACCAAAATGTGACCTACCTCCTTCTCCAAGGTCATAATTTGGTCTCCCTCATGTCACCTCTGTCCCCCAAGGGACTGTTAACCAATTTTTTACCCCTCCAAAATTGGACAACTTGAAAACCCTAAACTCAGGAAATTTAATGGATCCTCAATGAAGAAGCTGGAGAAAACAATAAAAAAACCAAGGATAAGTGGAAAAGAATGGCATAAAAAAAATGCAGCTTGGCATCAACAAAAATGCAGCTAGGTGTCAACAAAAATGTAGCCAGGTAGTTGCAAAAATGTAGCCATGTGACAACAAAAATGCAGTTGGGTGGTTGTAGTGTAGATATAGTCGAGCGACTGCAAGAAGGTTCTAAGCAGATGTAACCAGTTGGATGTAGAATGGTTGAGTCGGGCGACATGAAACGAGGAGGTTGGCAGGGTCACAGGTGACAGAGGTGTTGGTAGCATGTATGGATGATTCCGACCTAAAATAGAAGGAATGTTATCGGCTAGTAGAAGGGATTAGAATTAACGGGTCACAAAACAAGAGGATGTAGTCAGGTGGTTGTAGGTTTGGTATAATGCAACCGATCGTCAATAGGTTAGAATGCATTCAGATGACTCCAAAATTGATGTTTCCGACCACCAACAGGAACACATGAACTACGGGCCAAACATTGAAGAAAGTAGTACATGGTAGCTTAATGACTAACATTAATGAGGTACGGTTCCCATGTATTATATGTAAACAAATTACCCTTGGGAAATGGATTCGTATGGCTATCCATACCTATTGTCAAATAATTAATTTAGGTTGTTGGTTGGTGGGGGTAGAATTAGAGTTTCCCTCTCTATATATTGTAAATTCTCCTCATTTGTGAGGGGGGTGTTCTGAAAATGTAGAGGAACTCTGTAAAAATTGTTCTAGAATACTTTTGTGAGTTGTAGGCCTCAAATATTAGCATTATACAAAGGATTATTGCCTTGTTTCTACTGTGTAATGGATTGTGCATCCTTTTGAGAAATAAAATTCATGTTTTGTGGATTTTTTCCCTTCGTTTGTGTTATATTGCATTTATTTCCTTCCATTACATTTGCAGGTATATTGTGCATACTTTTTTCTTCTTGCAAGACTCAAATCTATTGTGCTCCACGAAAATGGAGATTTGAATGTTGTTTTGGACCATGGCACTTCTTTCTACCATCTCCTACTCTTTTTTCTTCCTATTTTCACTCACTTAGAATATCTCCACTCCTTGTTCTTAGTGATATCACCTCCCTTAGTTTAGGATTTAGATTTTATGCATCTTCCTCTCTCCTTGGTCCCTTGGAAATATAGGTTAGTTTAGGTAGCTGCATTTCCCTTTAGAAGTATTTTTAGTAGTAGATCTAGGTAGAGGAATCAGTCTTCTTTGGAGGTTTGTCTCATTTGCAAGGGTCCCACAGCTTGAGACAATTCCATGTTACCAAAAAACACTGAATGCTCATCCACAGTACATGACATATCAAAGAGTTTTTTTTGGTGATAACAAGGACAAGTGGTACATAAAATTATGACCCACACATTTATATAGCCCCTGGTCACCATGTGACCACCTCAGTCTCCCAAAACCTGCATTTAAGCACCTCCATAAGCCCATGTCACAATTTGGACACCAAGGTGTCCCCTCTATCCCCTCTCTACCCTAAGGGACAAGGGAGGAATAAAAGAGTGACCTCAACCCCTCATGGGAAATTTTTTCTAACTCCTTTAAGTTGTCATGGTATTAGACATGTCAGAAAACACATGGAAATTTCATCAATTCCCCATCTCTCCAAAAATTTCCATTTTTCAAGAGAATTGGAGTTGATTTCCCTTCTAACCTCCATTAGTGACCAAACATGCTACAACATAAAATTACGGAAATTTTATTTTTTTTATTCTACAAATATCCAACATGGAAAACCTTGAAATTTGGAGCAGAGAATCTTAGAGAAAAACCCAAAATTTCAAGAATAGGTTTTTTACAACACGACACATGTAAGTGTTATTTCTAAAAATAACAGGTGTTCATGACTGGGCATGGCTAAAAATAGTAATTTTATGAAAATGGTAAATGCTCAACATCTGCAACATCCCGAACAAGCAAGAAACATCAGAAAGTGAAAATTTGCTAAAAATAGTAGTCATGGATACGATCTGCTAGAAATAGTAAATCTTGTATTTGAGCTTAGAAAGATGTGGAAATTCCTATTATTCCTTTGTCATTTATTTTTTCCACCATTGCGAGGTCGGGAAGTTGTCTTGTTGTCCAAAAAGGAAATAAAAAACTCTGCATACTCCTAAAGTATCAGTTTCAAAGCGATTTCTACAAGGCAATAATTAATGCAAGAAGTTGGATGATCCAACTCATCCTAATTATGGAAGTGGGGAGCCACTCTATATGAATCAAATTGTTATAAGGAATATACCATAGTGAATCAGTATGTGTGAAAGATAGTCACTTTGACAATGGGTAAAATCAGGAGCATCGTGAGGTCTGCAAAGGATTCGTAACATCAAGAGCTTCATTTCAAGTCATCAAGGGGATGGTCATTAGGGCCATGACAAGAAAAAATCATGGTGAGTGATGATCACAGTAATCTTAGGCCCATAAAAAATGCATATCTCATGAGAGTGTTTCTAAACACGTATTCAGTGATTGGTGATGTGCTCACATCTTACAAGTCAGAAAGGTGGCATTTGTAGTGCACTAATTTAGTTTAGAGATCAATAACATGTAAATAGTCCTAAAGTCTCATTCAGGGTCAATCCTCCTATCTGGAGGAGGAAACCTATTCTCATAAGAAGAAATCAAATAGATCCAATTACCTTAAGAATATTTCCACTCTGGTAACTGTTGGATGTTAATCATTTTGTTGTCATTAATGTCAAGTATAATTGATCTAAAAGGGTGTCTAGGTGGCATATGATTCAGCATGATGTGTCAATAATCAAGAAATGTGAAGGTTGATTGGTAATGTCCTATTTTGGTATCATGAAGTGTTGAATTGGTGAAGTGGTATGATGTCTTGATGCATATGCATGGTTTTAGTGCATTTTTCAACTTGTGTGGTGTAGTAAATGAGATCCATAGGTGGGTAAAGGTTGGTCAAAGGTTTCTAGGGTGTCTAACATGAACATAGCAGATTGTTGAAAGAGTATTGAAGGAGAAAGGTTTATATTTTGTCAGAAGTTTGTTTGAATACTTCAGAGTTTGTCTAAAGTTTGTGGTTACTGAAGGTATGAGGAAAGGTAGGCTAATATGAGCATGAGAAGAGTGTTTTGAATATGCATATTTGGTATGGAAGATGTACAAGGTCATGGTTCAGGTGTATAGTGCATGTTCAAAGTCCTTTAGAGGTATGTGTAAGAAGAAAAGGCAAGAACACATGGGAAAACTAGGTAGCATGATGAGTTTTAAAAGTACGAAAGCATGAATGAGCATTGAAAATCATAGAGGAGGTCATTTCAAACATGTGTGCAAAGTTTTAGGTCAAAAGTCAAAGAAGGAAGTATAAAAACCTGTTTTGAGCTCTATTGAGCTCTTAGAACTGTCATTCCCAGCTCGATGGTCAAGTTTGAATGCTCATTCACACGTGAAAAATTTGTATGGGGACATGACCCATTTATCAATGTTGATACATAGAGTTAAGATTCTTTTGCAATTGGAATGAGGTAAAATAATGATCTATCCTTTATGAATGATTGTTAAGAAACAAAGTGGGTTTAAACCCTCCAAAAACCCTAGTATTGTAGCGATGGATAAAATATGATGAGTTTGGCCATGAAATTAATTGGGAAGGCTGGTGTGAAGGTTCAGGCTTGTAGATAATTCATCAAAGATCACTTTGGTGGTGGTGATATGTTCTAGATGTTATGAGAAGCTACAAAAAAACTCCTATTTTATGAAGATTTGCAGGCACATGTATGAGTTACAGGTTTCATGATGAAATACTAGTTGTAAGATAGAGCTTAGAATGTGTGCTAAATGTTCTTGATACTTTTGGGACATATTCAGTGCAAGAAATGAGTGAAATATCTCTTCCAAGTTTACCTACCACTAATGGCCTAAAAGGGTCAAAACTATGCATGGAGGTCTAAGAGGTGTTTGGTAGAAGTGTATAGTGTAGAAGTGAAATATGGGCATGGGGAGCTTATAGAGGTATGGTATGATGTGTTTGAGTTCTTTGTTTGATAATAAGTGATGTAATCCTCATTAGGCATGTCAAGAATGGTGGTTGGAATAGGTATACATGTATGGTTTTCTTCATATGACATATACTTGTGAGTGCTTGAGGAGTGTCAGGTCCCTGGTGAAGTGTTATAAGTGATGGAAGTTTTTGGAAGTGAAGTTTGAGGTGTTGGAGGTTAGATAACTCAAGACTGGTTCTTGAGTCCTTATAGCATATTTGAGAAGTTTCAGAGAAGAAAGTGTTTTGGGGTCTTGTACTCTTATTTTAAGGTTGTAAAGAGTTTAATAAGTTACCTGAGGATGATATATTTGTTTTATATTCCACATGTTCCTTAGTGAAGAGTTTTGGTGTGCAAAGTTGTTCATTTTTAGGACCGGTTTATTAGGTGCTTAGACCTAATAGGTGATGCTTGTCAAATGGATTAGTCTATACTGAAGATAGATGTTGCAGAGTTGTTAAAGCATGAATATGGTTATGATAGATTGTTGATGAAGTGTCGAGATCTGATGGAGTCTTGATGGAGATACCTTCTGCCTTTGAAGTTCAAATTGTGACTGTTAGAGTGAATATTAGTGTTTTAGGCATAATGTGTATTGTTTATGTTTGTAAGGCATAGGATGACATATAAGGTACCTTTAAGTGATTTTTATGAATGTGTAAAGTTTGTATTTATGTTTTTTTATGACCGAACTTGCATGGTCATATGATCATTTTCTGACCTATATGATTTTGTTGCATGAAGTGTATATAAAAGTAAGTTGTATTTGCTCATTTGAGTGAGTTGAGAAGATTTAGGCTTGAGCAAGTGAGAGGAAGTGAGTGAAGAGGTTAGAGGGCTCTAGAGAAAAGAAGAGAAGAGTATGAGAAGCTAAGAAGGGCAGAGGAGAAGAAGCTACAAGGTCACTTGACGTAATTAGCACTAAATGGTGCATGTATTAGCGAATGAGAAGAAGTTGTATTTTGATAAGTTTATGAGGTGTATGATCTGAACAATTTGATCACAATTAGTTGGTTGAGAAAAAAATTCATCAAGTGATATTCATTTTCAGGTGGCTGAGTTGGTGCTTGGTCATCTTGGGGGTTGTAGCCTCCTTTTAGAGTGGATTCTTTACTAAATAGGGGTTGGTGCTCCTTGTGGGGTTGGTGTTTCACTAAATAAATATCTTATGACGTGTAATATTCATAAGATTCCTTTTTGTTGAGTAATATATGTAGAGGTTTAGTTGGTTTTCTTACCCTTAAGGGTTACCCACTTTATATCTTATGTTCATGTGTCTTGTCTTGCTTCATGTTCTTGTGAATGGTTGTTTCATGATTAATAAGCTCACATTGGGTAATGAATGTTGAATGGTTAGTTTGATGGTTCACACAAGTAAAATATTTTAAATTAAATTTTTAAAGGGAATAATTCACCCCCCAATCATTGTTTTTCCAACAATAACATCCTGGTGAGGAAGGTGTACTGTGAGGTTAAAAAGGGGTCATCATGTTCAAAAGTGAAATGAGAAGCTCATGGAGTAAGTTGAAGATCATCATATCCTAAATCTTCCATCATGTCAAAATATCTCCGAAGAACAAGTCAAAATGAGCTAATCAAGCTATCAAGGTACTCAAGACCATCAAATGTGAAGGATCAAGAAGTAATATATTCCCATGAGAGTCATATGAGAAAGAAGATTCATAAACATCCTAAATTTATTTCCATTCAAGGAGGTTTTTAGATCCAGAAAGGGTAAGGCGATGATCTTCATTTGGAGCACCATGTTTGTAAGAATGGGAAATAATCTAAATTTCATTTGATGACATTCACTTAGTGGTGTTCTTAAACACTCATTCAATACCTGGTAGTGTGATCACACCTCAAAGGAGGGAACACATTGCAGACACCTCATTTTAGCTCAACAGATGGCCATAAGACACGAATCTCATTCAGGGAACGATCCTTCCACCCACATGATGCAAACCTATTCTAGTAGGTGAAAAATAATCATGAAAAGGTTTGAGCATCATATAATTGATTCATGGTCACAAAGGTGAATTATGAAGGCCTAAATAAGTAAAGAAATTGATTCTCATTCCTGGCTTGTAATCAGAAGAGATCATCATGTTCCCATCACAATTCTGATCTCATAACAATATTTATGAACACTTATTCAATGCTATATAATGTTTCCATGATCTCACAGAAGAATTATATTGTGATCACAGTACTCCAAGTCAGAAAGTTCTTCATCGGAAAAGGCTTGATATTCATCATATTGGTCAACTAATTTCTCTCTCACTTCTTTCCTCTATCTCCATATTCTAATTGTTGACTAAAAATGTACTTTTTCTTATTTTGTCGTATTCACTTAAAGTGACTTTAGTCTAGTATTGTAAGCGTTCTTTTTAATTAATGAGAAAAGGCCAACTTTTGTTTCCTAGGAAAATTAAAGGTCACAAGTGATGAAGATATGTGAAAATTCATGTATGGGGGATATGAAAATACATGTTGTGATGCTATAAATTTGAATGGATTCTTCATTCAAAAGGGTTGGAAATTATGTATTATTGTATGTTGTTGAGATTTTTATCACTACTACATCAAGAAATAAAATCTACAATTTCCTCTATTTTAGTTTCTTATGTTCCTCTACCCTCTCTACTCTCCAACTTTATAAGCATGGTGATCTTGCATAACCAAGAAGGAATTTTGTGTCTTTTATTGATGAGTCTGCAAAACTTTGTGTCTCTATTTTTTTAAGTCTTACTGATTGCTTGATTGTTGTGTTCTTATAATTGAATGTGGACCTACTCGGGTTGATGTATGTGAATTATGTAAGCCTAATCACAACAATAATCCTCTCTCTCCTTATTTCTTCAACTCCCCTTTACCTCACTTCACTACAAATTCCTCCATTGTACACTGTAAAAAAACTTTTCCCCAAGTTTAGTGGAGTATTCCTATGTGATCCCCAACCTAACATATACCCCAAAAATTATAGTTATTTTACATTCAATAATGGGAGCCTCCCTATACCCAAGAAGGAGGGGCTTAGCCCCGTGACCAGTGGTGAAAACCAATCATTTACAATACAAAAAATTATTTCATTAATATTTTTCAGTGACTCTATTGGGGAGTATATGCCCTTTGTGTACCCATAAATAATCTCTAAAAATACCAAAAAATAAATATTCAATAAATTCATAAAATTTAAAAAACTCAAAAATACTAAAAAAACCATCTGAATGCTCAAAAACCCTATCAAACCCTATTAAAACATATGAAATTTTCTAGTTGGATTATTATCTAACACTTTGAACAAACTAGTAGAAAAGAGATACAACCAAGATGATCATGCAAGTAGCATAATTGACCCTAAATTTGAAGAGCAGCAAGCTGATTTTAGTCTTCCCATTATTCAAATAACAAGGCAAACCAATCAATATTACTTTGCTGAATTTGATCCTAACATGCCTCTTGAAGGTCACATTGCAGAAGCAACTGTAGAACCACTAAAATTCATTCCTCTAGAATGAGAAAGAGAATAATAAGCAGAGGAAGAAGGATAAATAATAGTTGTACCTATGCCATGGGGATAAAATACTAGTTTGCTAGCTTTAGTTCCTACATTCCATGAATTACCAAAATGATCAAGAAAGAACTTTCCCAAATTATCTGGAGATGGAAAGAAATATCTAGATGATCATATTACAAATTTCATCATGGCCTGCGGCATTCTTGGAATGCAACATGAATATGTTGTCATGCATTTATTCATAAAATCATTACAAGATGATGTTACAGATTGGTTTTACTTATTTCCATAACACTCAATTACTGATTGGGATGACATGAAAACCAATTTTGAAGCAAGATTCAAGATTGCAAAATATGTTTATTCCATCTTTTCTCAACTTTCTTAGATGAAGAAAGAACCAAAAGATCTCGTAAGAGAATTTGCAGTGAAGCTCAATAAGTTGATAAACAATATTCCTATTGATTTTAGTCCTAATATGTTTAATCAGAAAATGTTCTTCCTGAATGCTCAATTACCAAAATTTGGTTTCATATTATGGAGAGCACAACTGAACAATTTGGATAATGCTCAAGAACTTTCCATTAATGTGGAAGATGATCTTATCATGTCAGGAAAGATCAAGAACCATTCGATGAAGGATAAGGCCCAAAGTTTCCACTGTAGATGGTTGAATTTTCACCTTTATAACTGTTTCCCCCCTATGAAAGAAGTCAGGTTGGAAAGGCCTAGCAATAGAGCTGTCGAATGTCCTCTAAATGTGTTGGTTATTGTTTACCCCTAAAGAACTTCCCTCACCATTTGGAGCTCTTTGCACATTCATGTTTTTCATGGTGTGGACTAATTGAGCCATCATAGTACTAAATATTCATGTCCTTACACAAGATTTTCGAAACATACATCTTCTAGGTATCTATTACCCATGACTTCTGGTTGTTTTGTAGCTTTCTTTTTCTCCATTTGGTGGTACTTGACTCCTTTATTACTACCTTTTATGAAGTTCAAAGATGTAATTTTTTTGGTCACAAGTAGGGAGGAAAATCAACTGTGATACCATTGTAATATCCCTGATAAATAATTTCTAACAAATTTGAATATTTAATCAAACCCTAGGGAAATAATATATAAATTTGAACTTTTATGAGAAAAAAATTTTGATTTTTTATAAAATCAACAAACCCCAATTACAGATAAAATAGAATTTATTTATTTATTGTCAAATTAGCTTCAAGGAAAATATCATAATATCTATATACAACTACTAAATCATTTTTTATCGATATACGTAGAAGGCTACAAGAAATAAACATGCAATTTGAAACCCTTGTAAAAATCTCTAGATGTGACACGCAACATAGAATCAATCTCCCAAGAGTGTCATCCAACTATGGAAGTGTCCAGTATGCCTTGTAGATGTTTGTTTGAAGAAATCCTTGGTTGTACTTTGGAGTTATAGATGCTAAAACAACCCTGAATATGATGCCCTAACTGACTTAGATGAATATTTTAACTCTGAATGGTCACTGCAAACCTTGGAAGGAGTTTTCAAGCTGAGATATGAGGGTTTCCATCCTCATATATGTGTGTAAATTAGGGGTTTTGTGCTCTATTATTAATATAGAATCATAAACTACTTGCGGATAATGAAGTAGTTGATAAATTTCCAAGACGATCTAATATTGAACCCCAAAACTTGCTTTTATAATATTTAATGTCTTCCCCTAAATGGTAGCACCACCTTTAGAGTTTCATGCACACTTAATAAATAATTACAAATTATTTTATTACATCTCCAATGTTGGTGCCCATCCTAAAATATATGTTTGATGCTCATGCAACACATCTATCTTTGATTCCCCATGATAGAAGTTCGTTATTTTAATATTATTCTATTTTTGGCAGCCCATAATAAAAGTTCATTATTTTATTATTATTTATTCCTCATGCACTCATTTCTACTTTTGGTACCCCAAATTAGAAATCTAATATTTTATTCCACTTATGCTTTTTGGCCCCACTTATTAAAATATAATTTAAATGTGCTTTTTCCAATTAAAATATAAAAGTACCCTTGGGTCACTTAAATTAATTAATTTCCCCCTTAGCCTACGTGAAATAAAAAGAATTCAATTTGAGTATCTACAGTCAGTTTTTTTCTAGAAAGGGGACATTATATCTTTATTATAAATGAATCCCATCAATGGAATTTGAGTCCATTTATGCTTGCATGTGTTCCAAAGGAGTATTCATTTGTGTCCAAACCTCAAAACAATTTGTATGAGGCCCAAAAATAACATAAAACGATTCATGAGAGTTTCATAGTCATTTTAAAGATCACAAGTCACAAACCACATAGAGACCACTAGGAAACTAAATTTCTTGATGAACTCTTTCCAACGAGCATAATTATTGCATGATTTTGAGCATTGTCGTGCATGATAGATTGTGCATGTAGGTTTTGAGAACCATGGCCTATTGAGGCTTGAACTTGAGATCAATAGTCACTTTGTGACTCATTCTATGATCGTGTAACACATAATGATTATGAAAAATCCTCTCACAGGTTTTGTGCACTCATAAATGATATGTCCATTGCAATCTAAAAAACCCCATACTTGTATACCCTTTGGCCTATGAAATCCATCGTGTTTACATTTTGCATGGTGAAACTCTTTAACTAATAAAGAATGGGTCCCACCTTACAAGTAGACATGTGGTCACCTTTCACAAGGTTTCCACAAGTGATAGGTGACGTCTATTTTTCGTCTCACAACGAAACATAGTGATCCATTTCCTTTCTAAGTTACACATGAGTTGGTCTAACGGTGAAGAAATTTTTATCTGAAAAGAGAGGTCACAAGTTTGAATACTGTAGGGGATAGGTTATGTACACCTCTTATTTGAAGCACACATTCAGAGTATGAGGTATTCCCATATGATATAAGCTTCTTACAAACCCAAAAATAGGTTCCTTGACATCGTGGCCTGTAAAGCCAATTCATGGGTCATAACTTCATTACGAATCGACCAAGACCAAAATGGAGTTGGTAGTAAATAACTCTCTATAGTTTGAACGAGGATCGAACTCTCCGTCAAATTTTCTACGAGTCATGCTACCCATTTAAGGATTGAACCTAGATGTATATAGTATAACAGATGCCTAGATATATATGGCACATGTGGAACAATACTGACTTGAAAAATCTTTTGATCACTTTTGACCCTCCTCTTGACCTTGTGAATGTCTATGAACTGATTAAAGCCATATGAATGTGTGGAATAAATTTTTTATTGTTGTCATTGTTGTAATAAAAGGTTGTGACATTTGTATATATATCATGGACACCTTGCTACTTTTTGTGACCCTGTAAAGTCTCAAAACATGAAGTGTGACCTGTGACACATTGAGTTGAAATGAACCAAGAAATTAATAAAAATTACTTGCATGCCCTTGAGGATTAAGAAACTATCACAATGCAACTAAATTGAAATATAAGGTTCCAAATTTGACCACAAAAAGAGCTCTACCATTTATATGATCAAAATGTGACCCTTGTAACATGTGACCAAAAGAAAATGAAAAAAAATGTTTTTTTTTGGTGATGCAAGATTTCGTGTGCACTGTAGATGATCCTACAGCAGACACCTAGGCTAATTAAAATATTATCTCTCACTCATTAATCTAATGCCAACTTAACAACGGATTTCCAATGTTTAACAACTTCATATTCAATAATTCAATTCACATCCTCTATTTCTTATCCTTTCTTCTTGACCAAATATTCATAATAATATTTTCATGCCAATTTGAATGTACATAATGGATTATATCTCCTCTTTTTCTCTATTTAGAAAATTCTACACCCAATGCTTGGTTGAATAATCCTCATTTGATTTTGTTTCACTCTCTTAACCCTCTACAAAAGGGTATAAATACGAAATTGAAGATAGAAAAAATACCTACCCCAATCTTGTAAACATTGGTTGAAATTTTTTCCAAATTGTACAATGCCAAATTTTCTTCATTTTGAGCTTGTTCTACTATTGTTTAGAAACTTTTCTTTATATAAATGTATTAAATTCCAAGTCATCAACCTCAAAATTATTTTCTTTGTGCTTCTGATGAACATGTTATATGTACATTTTGTTGTTTGCTTCCAATCTTCATTTAACTTTAGTATGTACATCATGCATTGCTTGAGAATAATTTTCACCTATTACACTTATTGCATTCATTTCAGATGTACTTCATAAATAAAATTTTTTTCCCTAGGATTATCACCATAAACAATATGAAAAGGACTCATACATGTGTTTCGATTCACTAAATAATTATAGGTAAAGTTAGTTTGTGTTAAAATTAAATCCCATAGGATAGGTTTGTCAACAACTAAGCATCTCAACAAAATACCAATACTTTGATTCAAAACCATCACTTTGCCATTAGTTTGGGGATGATAGGATAAACTAAAATATAATATTATGCGTATTGTTTTCCATAGTTTCCTCTAGAAGTTTCACAACAATTTTGTGTCTTTATTAGATAAAATACTCATAGGAAACACATGTAATCACACTACTTATTGGAAGAAAAAGTTAGCAATATTCATTGCCTCACTAGTTTTCTTGCATGCTAAAAAGTGTTCCAGTTTCAATTTTTTTAACAATAACAAAAATAAAGTCATTACCTTGCTAATATAAGAAAAAATCCATACTCGCTACATCTCATGATTTATTTGGAATAAGTAATTGCTGACATATAATCATATTCCAACTTTTCTCTTTTACATATTGAGAACTTTTTCACCTTTCGACAAACTGCTTTACATCAACGCTCATTTATGGACAATAATTGTCACTAACTGCAACAAAGTCTTACAATACCCAAAGTGAAGAACAAGTTCTCCAATGTGATTTTGTTTCATTAAATTATCTCTCATGAAATCCTATGGTATGCATAATCTCTTCCCTTTGAACACTAATCCATCATGAGATATAAAATTTAACTATATAATTTTGTCAACACTTGTTGGATTTTTACATGACATCCATGTATTATGGAAATACAGATATTCATCATCCATATCTATCATTGAATCAAACCCAATGACTTCTACTTTTAGCTCATTCATGAAAAAAGTTCAACTACTAAGGCTTGTGAACCATATAAGTTTTCCCACTTTTATGTTTTAAAATAAAGATTAACTTTGAATAAATTTTACCCAATTAGTGTGCTTCTGATTCAACTTACCTTGGATGTTTATATATTTTCAGCCCCTAATGATCTATACATAAAAAAATTTCCTTTGGCACTAAATAATTCTACCACTTCTTAAGAGCTTGTACAAGTGCATAATTATTGGTCATAGACTGAATATTTACACTTAGCTTCATTTAATTTCTCATTGAAATAAGAAATGCGTTTAACTTATTGAATGAGTTTGTAGACACAAAATATATGCACTTGGGTACATTTATAAGTCCTGAAGCATACTAATGTATACATGATTCCTAAGCAAGAAAATTAGTGGTTGACAACTCCTTTTTGCTTGATCTCTTGCACTTTACTATTTCTAAGCTTGACTAAACATCCTTTTGGATTTATACAACTTAAAATTTTGATGGAACTTGATTGATTTACCTTTTTATGGCCTCAAACACTAGCGCCTTGTTAGGACAGAAACACCCATGCGCTTATGTCCCTCCTAGGTGCTCACATCCATCTCTTTCTTCTTTCTACTCTTTTGGGTCCTTTTCTATTCTTGGTCACCTTTTAACACTTTGGTCAACCTTTCAGTTGTCAATTATGAAGTTCAAACAAGGGAATCATATATATACTTTGTTACTTCTTCTAAATAAAGGGTCAATCACTATAAGCATTATGTATCACCACCTAAGCTTGTACAAAGGCACAATAGCACTATAAAGCATACATCTAGCACATCCATATAAGGGATAAGGGTTGCATTTATCTGCATACACTACATAGGAGGGGAGTTCATTCTATTCAATTATACACATTTTGCATATTTGGGACAATCTAGACCTAGCCTACTATCAACATGTAACTTGCACAAGGGCAACCTAGGGGAAAAGACATGGATACACACACACATAAAGAACTACGTGGAGTCTGAGATGAAATGCAACACGTTGTTGTAATTTCACTCTTCAGGTGATCGTCAAGGTTAGTTTTAATCCACATTCTGCATCTTTTTTATTAAATTTGATGTGGTTTGTAGGCATGTGCAACTAGTAGTTTGTTTTGTAGGTTACAAGTATGACCAAATATATAACAGTGAAACCAGAGTGACAAAGATAAAGCAACAACGAAGAAATTTTGACCCAGAAAAATGCTAGATTCTAAGCATTCTAACAAAAGCAGGCACCCAAATCAGTCATTAGTGCCTAGGGTGCTCTTGTCCTCTTGCAGGCACTTTTGTCTTATACATTCCTTGGGTTTCAAATCCTCATTGAGCCTTTTTGACATTGTTCCCAGCTAGATCCAGCACTCAGACAGCCCCGAACATTCCCAGGTTACACAGAATTGGCTAAGCCATCTTTCCCTCTCTCATTTGCTTAGGGTTTCACATTGTTGAATGCTCAGTGATTGCACCTTAATGTACTTAATTACCTAAATATCATTTATCACATTAAGCTACTATGAAATAAGATTTAATTCAAATTAGATTAAATCATTTGGTGAACTCAAACTCATGATCGACCACTCATATCCTTATTTCGCATTACCTCCATATTTCTTGTAACCATATATACCCTTGGATCCTTCCATTTTTACCAACATGAGTGTCTCTCTCCCTGATTTCTTGCAATTAAATCCCAAATGTGAGTGCACAATACAATATTTTTTATCTAACACTTACATTCATCTTAACACTTCTCCCGAATGTATATCATAGATTCAATACGACATCATATTTTAACAAAGAACATATTACTTTTAAATATGTTGAAATTTCTTCTCAATTTTTTTAAGATAATGATCCACCCCTTTATATGTAAGGTCGCATCCATAATATAGGGGTTAAACGAGATTTAATTGATAATGGATCTGGTCTTAACATTTTTAATCTATCATTCCTTCAATAAATTGGCCTTTCTGAAGCATCCTTAACTCCCTCATCTATTTGTATTCATGGCTTTGATAATATTCCTAAAATGGTCTTAGGTACAATCAAACTTCCCATTATTATTGGCCCATGCAATTTTCCTGTCCCATACCATGTAACTCCTAATAATCTTAATTATAATATTCTTCTCAGAAAACCTTGGATCCATGTCATGCATGTGGTCCCTTCAACCCTTCACGTGCATCTTAAATTCCTATACCATGGTGTGGTATATGATCCCTTAGAAAATCCCTCCCCATTTTCCTTTTGTAACATTATTGATCATTTACCTAAAGCCCCTACTTCTACCACATCTCCTCCTAATTTTACAAAGTATGGTCCTGGGTATCAGTATATGCTTCATTATGGTTTCACTAGTACCAGATTAGGCATAAATGGAAAGGGAGTCACATATTATCTTTCCCTTCCAACACAATCCACTAAACTTGGCATTAGATATCCCCCTCCGCCTTCTCCTTTTATTCCCACCACAAATTCTCCTGAGGTTTACACTACTTCAAATAGTCATAATCTTCCTCTACTATACCATGAGCTTATTGATGATCCTGCTTCTCCCACTTGTCCTAAATTGGATATATTCCTTACTGTGATAATATATTCAAATACATGGGAACTTACGATAATTTCCATCCTTACCATAAAAAAAAGTTTTTCCCATATGTTCTCAATGCTACAAATTACTTTGGCAAATGTAATCCTCCTAACACCAATATGAATACTATTACTTTGGCAAATGTAATCCTCCTAATATCAATATGAATACTCATGATACATTTCCACATCTGCCACCATGAAATGGTCTCTCACCCATCATTAGATAGATCTCCATCACTCGCACGCTTGGGGGCATCAAAATTCCCCCCATAGTCGCATGTTATAATTAGTAGTTTCCTATCCATACTACTCACATACACACCTATACCTCACTTTTTTTTTTGTACTTCAAGTCAATATTTCTAGTAACACTTTCTCTTATATACACTATGATCACACCTTGCTACATCTATCTATGCTTATGACTTCCCTTTCTGCTCATGTGCCATTCCATACACAATTTTCTCCTCATGATTTCTTATGGATCCTTCTATTCATGATAAACATACTACTTTATATATATGGAATACATCCTTTCGTTCACTATACATAATTTGTCTATTCTTAGTCACAATGATCACATCTATTTTCTAAAATTTCCTGATATACACACTTGGGGGGCATTAGACTTCCCCCCTCCTCACTTGTTTCTTATACCATTACTTATTCCTGTTTATACAACACAATTTTTCTGTTACATGTTGTACCTCGCCACCTGATGACGCACTCTTGTTCTATGGTTCATATTTGACTGTTGAGAGCATAATTCCTAAATGAACCTCACGTCACACAAATTTTTTAGGGGGCAACATAGCCCCTCCCATATGCACATCTTGCATATCGCATCACACCATCACTTTCACACAACATCTCCATATCTTGGTTGTATTTACTCTTGTTAGCTTATACTACTTACATGTTGCATTTTGTTTCCTATGTTAGTTGGATACTTAGTATGTCAATATGTTTTTCTATACACAGATGCATGTTTATGTGGTATCTTGAGGTGAATTCATGAATTTTACATATTCTTACATGTTGCATGATTCTTGAAACTTCTCTTTACTAGACCTGCCAAGGCTCCTGGGGTCATCTACCTTTTCTACTCTCATACTCCCCATTAACAGGTCCTATTGTTTCGATATTTACTACTTCTTGTCACTACCACTTACTTTTTACTAATATATTTTAGTCTTTAATTTCACTTATATTGTTATGCGCACTGGCACCACATTCAGTAAGCACTAAACACTTGCCCAAAGCGCGCATAGCTTCCAGGTCCCTCATTTGTATTTTCTTGTTAAGATGTTAACATGCATAACCATAATGATAATGGTCCAAGTGCTCGTTCAACATACTAAAAAATTTCATAAAATCACTTAGAAACACATGTAATAAGGAAATGAGATTATAGATAAACCATAGCTAATTTCAACTGCATAAACACATCTCCATACTCAATTACAAAAATGATCATAATCCAGACACAATTATCCATTAATCTTCAAAAACAACTACATAGTAAGAAGCTGATACATAACATTTAGTACATGTGAACATAGAGTCATACACACAACTATAACAGATCATCATAGCACTAACACATAACATTGATCGTGATACCATAACTAGTCCTAAGCCAAGTATTTATAGGGGTGGGGACTTGTCCTTCACCGCCCATGCACTTTCTAATAATTAGCATGCCCAAAAATAGCCATGTGTACTTACATGCATGTTTTAAAAAACACTTGATAATAATAGATTATTTAATAATATCCTTATTTAATCCTATTAATAGATAAATTCATGCATGTACTTTAATCCTCAATCTGCATGTGTTATCTTCAAAAATAACCATTTTTTAACTTCAAAGGTATCCTTATTTTATCCCTTGTTTGGTGAACACTCCAAGTTTATTTTTAGCCCATCTTGGAAAATTGGCTAAGTCCTCATTCAATCCACCTATATGCCTAGACCCACATGTAACCCTGTTTCTATCCACACACACCATCATGTGTGCTATATAAACTACTATGCGTGTGCGCGTTCTTGTGTGTCAACCTTCATCCTTCTTGGTACTTAGTCAATTCTAGAAACCAACATTACCCCACACTAGGTATTTTGTCCATCCTTGGAAACACCAAAAATTATTGCTCATAAATTAAAGAATGAAGAATAAAGAATATGACTTATACCAAAGAATCAATCTTTCCAAGGGGGAAGGAGTATGAAAGATTCCTTGAGAAATATTTTCTCTAGCTCCCTCAACCCCTCTAGCTCCTTAGTTTCTTTAACTAGCACAACATTAACAATGTCAGGAACCTCCACGAGAGTTAATTCATCAATCCTCCCCTTCAGTTGTGCAATTAGGATTTCCAGCTACTTGCCAACATCGTCCAATACATCCATCCTCCATGTAATATGAGGAAAAATAACCTTTAGTCTATCCTTCAGCGAGGTCTTTAAAAGGTTTATCAATTCCCTTTTCTGCTCCACCTCATCCATCACCTTCTCTCATTCTGCCTTATTATTCTTGTTCTTGGCCTGAAACTCCCTCAACTTTGCTTCATCTCTAGCAGCCGGAAGACTCACCACATGATCAAATTCTTGACAGTTATCATACACAAGTTATGCCAGTCATGTAACCTCTTTAGCCTATACGTCTAGTGCATTATATTGCGTAAGGTGTTCCTCAACCTGTTCTCTGTCACTCTTCTTCTGTCAAGAAAATGCTTATTATGTGGAATCTATTGCAAGAGTCTTCTTCTCATGTGTAAGAATGTGTACCAAGTCATCTAGACAATGTAATTTCATCTCGTACAAATCTTGGAATTGATCAACCAGATATGGGTACGTGAGTTTAATAGCATCCACAATGCATTTCACCTTTTTATATGCCATGCGCGTCCGTCCCTTTTCTTTTCTTATTTCATGTTTCAGTTGCACAATCTCTCGATCTTTATTCTTAATATCTTTATCCCTCTTTATTATCTCTTATTCCTTCTCCTCCATCTCCTTACATAGATTCCTTATTCGACATTCCTTATCAATAATTCTCACCCCCACTTTCACTGATAATTTGTCAAGCGCATTACATGGTTGTTCATATTTTAATACCTGTGGGTCGACTATCAGATATGTTTCTCCTGGTGTAGACTTAAGTTGAGTCTCAATTAATGATTGTGCTCTAACCTCAAACTCAGGCTCTTCCATATATGATTGAAATGCCCAGGAGATCATTTTCCTTATGCACAACAAGGCCTCTTCCTTTTTAAAGAATGACCAACAGAGGAGATCTTGTATGGCCACTATAATCTGATATATTGTTTGTAAGACTTTATTAGGATCATCATAATATTACATCATAGGGCCTTGGGGTGTTTTCCTTAGATTTATATTCTTCCCATGGGTCCTTGTCAAAAAACCAAGTGCTAGGATGTTCTCCACACTACCTACTTCTTCTTCACTAATATTATTTTATTCTTCCTCCTCGTGCTCTACCTCTTGCTCAACAATGCACTCTACAATGCGCTCCACCTCATGCTCAATTATGTGCTCAACTTCATTGTCCTCAATACGCTCTTACCTCTCCTCCAAAACCTAAGTAATAGGAACTTCATGGTATTTTTCCTTTGGCTCCTTGAATGGGACCTCCTCATAATGCACATCACACTCTTCCATATACAACTCATCAATGTAATGAACTGAGGGGTCTTTCTATAATACCTCCTCTTCCTCATCTCTCACAACCTCATTTTTGTCTTCATAAGACACTATATTTCATTTCTTTTTTACTAGGGACTTCTTCTTTGGTGGTTTTTTGGTGCTTGCACTTGGTTCATACTCCCTGCAAGCTATTTTTTTCATCGTAGTTGTGTTCTTAACAAGATTTGATTTATCATTTTCCTCTTCTTCTTCATCGGGAGGAGTATCCTCACATGTTCTATTTTGTCCTACCATTTTCTTCGCTATAGGTGCCTCTTGGATCTTCAGGTTATCCTCAACATATTTTCCATTAACGATCCTTGGCTTAATATATATATATATATATACACCTTTTTTACCTCCAAATTAACAACTGTGAGAGTAATGGAATTAGACATATCGATATCATTTGATATCATTGTCTCTTCATATGCACTCTTTTGAGGATACACATATGTTTTTTGCAAGTTTTGATAACTCATATTCTACCTTATCAGTGTAAAATGTTAGTTTGTGCGCATCAAAGAACTCTTTCACTGCAGCCTGAAAGTATCACATTCTAAAGGAAAACGAAATTTTACACTAAGGAATTTTTAATCCATTGTTCAAATAAAACTTACCAATACAGAAATGGTGATAGACTGAAATTTTTCCTTCCCTTCCATATGTGTAGGTAATTCACTTGGAATGTACCATTCTTCTCCAAACACCTCACACATCCTTTTATACCATTTATCCTCCCTGGCCTTATATGCATTATTGATTCCATTGTAAGTGTAGTCAACAAATATTTTTACAGGAGATATATTTTCTGGGAGGGACCTCCATATGATCTCATTTGGATCATCTAGTACCATAAGCTCTGAGAACACAATCAGAAACAGGGCATTTATAAAAGTGATCTTGTCCCCTACACACGCTTCCCTAATAATATATTATGCTATGAATCCAACAAGGTTATAAAAATTTCATTCAGATATATTCTTTGCAACATGAAGCCATTTCTTGTTCACTTGGCCCCACCTTTCCTACCCATTCAATTCTGTAAGTAAACGCGTGACCATTATGAAAATAGGGTCATTGAGATTAGAAATATCCATAACATGCCCTCCCTGTTAGTACTTTATTGTGGTGACAATTTTGTTGACTTCATCATCATCTTCTAAGTCCACTTGAAGCTCTGTTCATATGCTCCGAAGGCCAATAAATTTTCCAATTAATGGCAAAGTAAGGCGCATCCTCCTTCTTGCAAAGAAGAAAAAGTCCTCATGGATTCACGACATAAGCCATTGATACAGTCGCTCAGGGTTTCCAAAGCAAGGGATCTCGTAGAGATAAAGAGATCCCACGCTCTGCAAAGTTCGATATCCCTTATCATCATATATAGGGTTATTTTCTGTAGTCCTCTCATTTATATTTTGGATTAGTTCAATATCAATTTCATGCACATATACCTCCAAATGAGGGTTATGTTGTCACTTGGATCACACACCCACTGAATATTTAAGTGATCAAGTGCAAAATGGGAACATCCTCAACATGTGGGATCTTGGCGCCTTGGAATGAACCTTCGAAGAAGGCCGACTTCCTTCTAAAATTGGTGCAATTGATTTAAGATCAAGATAAAGGGTTACAGTACTTGACACAAAACAAATCTAATTATTCTCAGGAATAGGAGAAAGAGATTAACTAAAATTTATAAAAGTGGTGATGCACCAAGAGTAAATATAACAAGAAGATCTACTTCATACACACAGAGCAATATCTCAGAACAATATATAGCATGCACATCTCCTAACAATATTTTTCAATCATTGAATTAACTACGTACAAAAATTTAATAACATAAGGGGTTCAAAATTTTCCTCAACTGAAATAGAAAGATTACATACCACAACTCATAGATAATTCAAGGAAGATAACTGATGTAAAGGCAATATAATTTACCACATACAAGGAATTAAAGCATTCACAAGTATTAAACAAATTATCAAATTGCAGAATAAATGAAGTATTCGAAGGCAAAATAGTGTTTTGAATATATCAAAGGCTTAAATCTTGTTTTTGGTCTCTTCAAAATTATAGAGCCCTTCACAATAAGATCTAAAATTTTTTTTAAAACATAATGCATCCTCCTATATATAGACTAAGAGGATTGAGCAATTATAACTTTGACCCTTAACTACTTCTTACTAAAAATAGAATGCATTAATGCTTAGGGAACAACCTCCCATGAAAATAGAAAAATAGTTACACGGGTTTGACCAAGTCAACCTTGTAACTTCCAGCAGTTATGTAGCTTGGAGGTTGTTCAACAATGGATACCATGCCTAGCTAGGAATGACATCAATTCTTTCCTTTTCTGGATCTTCTTTCTTCTCTTCTTTCTCAGCTACTTGTTCCTGAAATTGAGAAACCACTTAATAATCCCCTGGATTCCTTCATCCTCAGGTCCACATGCGTAGTGGCTCATAAATTCTGATAACTCAGTTTCCCTTGCTACTTTAGCTCGCTATACTTTAGTCTTGTCTATCACCTTCTTAAAATGACTCAGGAAACTTTGGTAAGATACCAACATGTAAATAGATTCAAGACAAAAATACTTCGTTACATCGTCATCCTGGTTTACCAAACTCCTAAAATGAGTGATAATCTGATCAATTGGAAGAACATCAACATTTTTGTCTAGGAATTTACAATTTATATTGTCGAATTCTTCCATAATGTCATTCAAACCATCCACTAATTCAACTTATTTTTCTTCTATTTTTGACATGAGCTCCTGCAATACCCAAGCTCTGAACTCCATGGATTAATTGAATTCAAAAGGATTTGAAACATCATCTATAACAACCTCCTTCAGATGTAAGTTTGAGCTAATACTTTGAATCTCTTTCCATGTTTCGAGGAAAAGGTCTAAGTTATCACTCTCCTCAAGTAAGGAGTTCATTACTCTCCAAGACGATATATTTTTCAGCATACAATTCACTATACAAATCAACAACAGCTTTAATCAATGGATATGCATCTTGAATTAGGTTTTTCATCCAATTCTCTACTACTCTTCCCTTTTGTTCAAACTTTTCTACCGTAAAAAAAGATTTGTTATCGAAGCTCAGAGGAATAGTGAGGGCGGTAGTAGTCTGGATAGGTTGCGTGATCTTGGTTAATAGAGTAGTTAACTGTAAAAAAATTTCCCTTAAGTGCATCCTTGGTTTCTTTATCCTTATCATATTTCTCTTGTAAATTACCTAGGGCCACCTAAACATATTGTTTTGCACCTTCATGGGTGTATTTTTGAGAGGAAAACTGGAAACCTGATAATCTGCTGCTGTGATTGTTTTTGTAATTTTTCCTACAACTAGAGGAGCTATCTATTGACCTACATTTTTTCTAGGGAAAAATTCACTAGAAAGAAGGACAATGATACCACAATAGTGAAAATTTTCAAATTCATACTTTCCCAAGACACCCCCAGGTCATTCCATCACCAATGTCAGTATTATCCAGTTAGTCTAATGATACCAAAATGAATTTCAAGTACTCCCCTAGGTGATTAAGAAAATAAAATTAGTTCCCTTAAGTGATTTAGGATATTTTGGAACATTCATGTATTCGGGTAATTTTGGGAAGGGCTCCCATTAGCCATCCTAGGACTAGTGCATCACCCATAGAGTGGATCAGAGGAAAAAAAATCATTTTATAGGAGTATTCAAGTGCTAGTAACATCAAGGGGATGATTTCAAAATATTTAGGGAAGATTCGAAGGTATTGGAAATAATCCAGCGGAAACGAGTTCTCAGGCCTGAACAAGCACGCACTGTCAACAAGAACTTGAGATTCAAAGAAATATTTTGGGATCCTCTTGATGATTTTAAAGCCTAAAAAAGTATCAATGGAAATCATTTTCAATTCCATCCATAGTGGAAAAAATGGGACTTCTTGAAACCTCGTGCATTGTTCAAGGCAACTTATTCTTTTGGCGCACAATAAATGATCCCGATAAATAAGGGGAAATTTGGAGGTTTTATATTCAAAATTGGATATTGTGACCATCACTAGTGGATTCAATGGGTTTTTTTCAGGTGGAATCATATAAATTTTCATCAAAAAATTCATTTGGGAGCTCGAGATATCACCTCTGCAAACTGGTCCTAAGGTGTGATTTCTCATACTTAGTCATTTTTCAAGTAGGAAACGTGCCAGCTTGTGGTTAAGGCATACATACATGTCCCTTAAATCCCTTTACAAAGTGACGAAGGGGACATAAAAATGTGCCCAAACATTTTTTATCCCTTAGGTCACCAATATGACCAAGAACTCACCCAGTAGTCCCTGTTGACCAAGTTTGACCTATGTCCTCACCTACCTCACATGCTTACAAAGTTTCATCACCAGAATAAAGTGGAAATTCATGTCCCCTTTTTATATTTATCAAATGGATATAAGGGACACAAAAATGGCCCTTTCCCTTATTGTGCCTCATGGTTCTCAATGTGACCACAAACTAGCCCCTAAATGCTCAAATTTAGCCCCCTTACTTAAGTTGCTCAACGAGAAAAAAAGTGCCTCTTGGACACTAGAATAAGAAGGGATTTTACATCCCCTTCATCCCTTTAGAAAATAGATGAAAGGGACAAATAAATTCACCCCATCTCAACCCTTTGCATTCCAAACCTATAAATACAACACTTAGCACATTTTCCATCATTTTTTCCCCACGCCTCCGAACGCTGCCGAAACTCTGCCAAATTTTCTCCATATTTTTTTTGCATTTTATCAACTCCATTCAGTCCTCCCTCATCCAAAAACATTAAAACGCAAAAAATTGCAAAAATAATGGATCAAAACGGTGCAAAAACGAATAATTTTTTTCAGAAAACCCTCGAAGTCATCCGACGAAGAATTGTTCATATCTCGCAAACCGCTCAATGGATCGAGATGGCATTTTTTTATATTATTTTAGTCTTATAGGAACCTTGAAGGATTCAAAATAAATTTTCACATACACAACCTATATTGTTTCCGGCGAAAAAACCCTCTCTTCCCGCAGCAAAAAAAATTGAAATTTAAAATCTCTCAAATAGGCGATCGAGTGAAGCTGAGATTTTATAGGGTTACTCTTGGGAAAAAAACACATATAAAAAACATTCATTCCATCATTATCCGAGTACCAGAGACCCACTTACTAAAAATAGTAATTCTTTCTACATGGGTGGCTGTTATTTTGGATACGTCATTCTCAGAAGAAGTTACGAAGAAAACAGTGTGCACGAAGGCTGAAAACAAGGTCGAATTGATCAATAGGCCCCAAAAATAGTGGAATTCATCACTTACTCAAAATAGTAAGTTTTCCATATAGGTTCCTACCATTTTTAGTAAGCCATCTTAGAAGAACAATCGAAGAGAAGACATTATACACGGGGGGATTCATACAGGAAAAAATCATTGGTGCGGTTATCTCGGCCCAAAACCATCACTTACTAAAAATAGTAAGTTGTCTTGTAAGCACTTTCTATAAATAGTAAGCTGCTCCAAAAAGTAGATTTAAAAAAGGGAGTGTACAGAGAGTTGAACATTCAGGTTGACATCATCAGCTGGAGTTCAAAGAGGTAGATTCTAAAACTTAGTTTCCCTTACCAGATATAATAAGTGTTTGTTCCAAATATGGAAAATGTTCTCAAAACCATGAAGTTCAAGTTTTCGCAGCCTAGAATTCACCAAATAACACCCTAGATGTGCTGACACATCACTCAGCCTAGACTGAGCGCTCACCCAAAGCGCGCAAAGGTACCAGGTCCCTCTTTAGGGTTGTTGTAGTAGGATTTTAGCGTGATGAAGGAAGAAACATATAGATCCATAACTAATCCATCATTCTATAATGCATGCTACATTCAGATCTATGAAAGAACAAGCTTAAACAGTAATCATGATTGAATCAAGAACATGCACTACTCAATTACACATAGGAATGACACTTAGATTCAACCAATATCTTCCATCTATTAATAAACACAGAAGCTCCTTACAATAATGGCAATCTATACCAATGCGCGCATGGATCTGATACAGTAATCCAATCATATGTGCATATACCTTTATACCTTCATACATCCATCTCTCCACTACACATGTGTATCTTCTACTATGTGATTCACATCATATATATAAGGTGGGGAATTTCCCTTCACCGCTTATCTATTCTAGAAATAGGCCGCATGCTATTAATAGCCATGCACCGTTTACAGGCATAGCCACACATGCAAGTGTGCTATCTATAGACCTCTTACAGTTAATTGAAGTGACAATCCTATTCTTAGCTCGTCTCCATGCAAAATGCTTCGATCCAATCCTCCAAAGATAGACAATGTGTGGCGCGCACATCTCTGCATTGTTGGTGTGTTCTGCACGCCATCTTCTAAAAATAGGTCTTCATGCTCAAAATTGGCTAAGTCCTGAATGCTGAACTTTCCCTACACACGGGTCTTCTTGTCCCTCCGCGCCCTTGATCCTTGCCTTCTCTCCTGTGTGGACTTCTTGTGTGATCTCTAACAAGTATTCTCTGATCAACATTACCCCACACTAATCTCATTGCTGTCCCGACAATGGGTATCTCCAAAAATTGAAGTAAAGAATAGAAGAATGGAAAGAATAAGAATGAAAGAATGTAAATAAATAAAGAAGTTTTATGAGGCTATGAGGCAGCCTCCTCTGTATCAGTTTGAAGTATCAACTCTGGATACTCCTCCTTTATTTTGGCCTCCAAGGCCTACCATTCAACGAGTGCTTGTTCTGCTTTTTCTGGAATGTCCACAACAATGGACTCCAATTCATCCCTCACAATCTCCCCTTTTTCATTTTACAGAACCAACACAATGTTGGACATTGAGGTCATTCTTCCTTCTAGAAGATCCATCTTCTGTGTAATTAGCTTCCCAAGCTCTTCCAGCCGAGTCTTGTGTGGCTCTTGTGCTACTGCCAGGGCCTCGCGCTTCTGCTTAACCATTGACAATATTTCTGCACAGACCAATGTCTCGTCCTTCATTGCTTTCTGGACCTCATTGTTTTCTTCTAGGGTCTTTATGCTGATAAGTGCCTCTGGAGCTGTGCAGATGTTCAAATCCTGGTCTTCTTTCTTCAATACTTCTTGTAGTGCTTGCAGCAGCCCTTCATAGGATGCAATCTTTCACATCACTGAGGCTTTCTCTCGTTCTACCTCTTGCTCTGACTTCCTTGGTGCTATCATGCGTAGAGGTTCATCTTCAAGTACCAGGTCCACCAACTTTCCTACATAATGTATCGCTGAGGGAAACGTCTGTGGTACCTTGGTCTCCAAGTGTGGCCTAGCTCTTATGACATTGTCCCCAATCTCCTCTGCAATGCTGATAAATACTTCATTCTTCTTCTGCGCCAAGCCCCTCTCTTGTGTTATGTGTGCTATCTCCGCATCCTTTGTCTTTAGCTCCTTGTAAATCACTCTGATTGTTGCAGCTTTATCCATGTTTCTTCTAGCAACTTCAGTAGAAACCTTCACCAATGTGTTGCTGACCTGCTCATCTGACATGATAGTAGGCTTTACTGTCATATGTCTAGCTTGGGGTGCCTTCTTCAGCCATCTCAAAACACATGACTCTTCACATACATCAAATTCAGGCTCATCCATGTGGGTATGCATTGACCATGATAGTTGCTTTCGAGTGCGCACAGTCACCATATCCTCATCCATTAGCTCCTAGCCGAATAAATCCTTCTACGCTATCATGCTCTGGAAGTGGGTGCGAATAATTTTACCTACGTCCTCTACATACCCCATGGCTGGTGGAATGTGCTCTCCACTCATCCTCTTTGATCTAGGACCCTTGGGAATTGTAGCTTCAAGGTTAGGAGCCTATCCCATTACATCTTGAGCAGTCGCATGCATGGATCCAGAGGTTTCCTTTTCTTTTTCTTCTTCATCCTTCATCTCTTCATCTTTTTGCTCTTCCTTGTTCTGTGGCTCATCTTCTTGCTCGAGTGGGGTAGGAGATGCACGCTCACTCTTCTGATTCCTCCGCTTCTTTATCCAACTTCAACTTTCTTCTCTTTTTTGGCTCAACGGTCTCCTTGTGTGGAGAGAGACGAGGTGATTTCCATACCATTTGTGGGGTTCCACTTTGAGTCCTTGTGCATCTGAACACTTTCTTAAACCTATGCTCCCCCTTGCTCAACCTTTGTATCTTCCTCTTCATCCTATCCTTGAGGTGGAGTGGCCGCATGTTGTGACTCTTCTCTGTCATAAGGTTTCTTTCTTCTGTGCTCCAAGCCTCCACTATCTTCATGCTCCTCTTCTTCACCCTCTACTTCAACAAAAAATTGGGCCTTTGCACCGGTATGTTTTCTATTGTGTGCTTACCCTTCGGTAGCCCTGGGAGCATGAATTCATTCTCTACATACTTATTGTTCTCCATCTTGGGCTTCAGCTGAAGATACACCAATGTTGCCCCTACATCTGCTACAACCAAACTTATTGGCTTAATATTCAACACCTCTGAAATGATCCTCTCGGTATAGGCACTTCTTCCAGGATACACATACTTCTTCCTCAACATATGGTAGTCACAGTCTACCTTATCTGCATTGAATACCAGTTGGCGCGTGTCTGTAAATATGTGAACAGATGCTTAGAAATACCTTGCAGTGAATGCGTAAGGCAATTTACACCAAGGGCTCTAGACTCCATCTCTCATTGGGAAGCATGTGATGTAGAAATGTTGATATACAAACAAACTGGACTTGTTTCCCTACTACTGATGGTAGGTCCTTTGGGATGCGCCACTCTTCTCCAAATGCCGCATGGAGCCTATCATACCATTTCTCCACCCTTTTCTTTACGTCATCTGTCATGGCCCCTTTACATAGGTACTTGTTGAACCTTTCAGCTGGTGACTTATTCTCCATGGGGTATTCCCATACCTTTTCCTTTGGCCCGTCTGGTACTCCAATTTCCATGAATACTAGTGATAGTAGAACAACCCCAAAGCTGATCTTCCCTCCTGTGCATGCTTCCTTGACTATTTGTTCTGCAATGTAGCCTGCAATATTGTAGATTTCTCCTTCTGACATCTTACGTGCAACATGTAACCACATAGTATTTACCTGTGACCACTGCTCCTGATCATTCAACTTTGTAACAAGGTGTGTTACTGCTTGCATATTTACAAAGTTCTTCAATTTTTCTATATCCATACCACGTGGACCCTTCAGGTACCCCAACTCTTGTCTGGTCTTTAAGATCATGGCTTTATCTGTGAGATCATTCTTTATATCCTCTCATGTGGCCTTCAAACCTGTAACTGATGAGATAAGTGCAGATGAGATTCTAACTCTACGTCCTGCAAAGTAGAAGAAGTCCTCATGCACTCTGCTCATGAGCCACTGATACAAGGGCTCATACTTCCTGAAATATGGAAGCTCATATAATTGGTAGACCCCAATTCTCTTCAGAAGCTTCTCACCTACATCATCATAAATCAGCATGTCATCCACCATACGCTTGTTCGTCCTAGTAGTGAGCAAGGAATCGAGCTCTTTCTTGTTCTCTGAGGTCCTGTGATTGTATTCTCTTACTTTGCTCTTTCTGATGGGTGAATCCCATTCCTGGCGAATGATGACTCCTTCTGGATATTGCATTTCTGAAAAATCACTTTCGGGTGCCATCTCTTCCTCCTCGATGACCACCTTCTTCTTTCCTTTTGTTGTTGCTGCAGCTGCCTTCTTAGGTGCCATTTTTACCTTGCAATCGTCTCCTCTTTAACTCTACAATTTGTGAATCAAACCCTAGCTCGATTCAATCGTGCCCTAGGTGGAAACTTTGTGCCCTAACTCCTCTCTGTCTCCTTGCTTCACTCAAACCCTTCACCACCGGGGACGTAAGCTTCTTTTCACACAGATCTGTTTGTCATGCTTGGTTTCACACCCTTCACACCTTAACCCAATCACTCGGCTCTTCGCACTTAGCTCTTTTCTCAAATTCTCTTAGTTACAATGGTAAAAATGAATTCACATCCCATCCTTATATAATTTTTCAAATTTTGATGCATTTATTTCTCCTTCACCTACCAAATATCCTCTCATTCATTGACCAAATTCATTCATTCCATGCGGTACATCTTTGTGCCCAGCTATAACCTTCTAGCGTGCCTTCCTACCCTCTGGTCACAGACTTCTCTTCAACATGTGCCCTTGTGTCGAGTACCTCATCACTGTACCTTCTCCTGGTAGTTATCATGGCCTCTACTTACCTCGCGTTATATTGTCCTTTCATTCATCTCCATCCTTGGTCACTTTTGAGAAGAAATCTTCTTTTGACTTAAAGCACACCCGTAGCAGCTTATTCCTTTCACCTTTCAATTCCCACAGTCTTTTACCTGGATAACTACAACCACCCCACACTAAAAGTATGTGTAGTCCTCTGCGCATAAACATTCTTCACATAGTAATTAGCTTCATGCGTGCAAGCGCGCTTATTACACAAAAACAAAAACTAAATTGACAAAGCATAGCGACAAATGAAGGAAATACATTAAGGAAATACATAATGGAAACCTAATCTAAATGGTAATACTACCTTATTACAAACACCAAGAAGACTTATTTATAGTAGGGCTTCAGCCTACTCCCATTAAAGTAACAGGGTAGCCGTGTTCCATCAAGTGCTTCTAACTGGCAAGCACCTGATTCAAGTATGTAAGTGATGACATACGGCCCCAACCAATGTACTTTGAGCTTTCCTGGATGGTGCAAGAACTTAGAGTCATAAAGAAGTACCATTTGTCCAATCTCAAACTTCTTATCCCTTATGTTTCTGTCATGCCATGCTTTCTACCTGGCCTTTTCCTGCTTCTGACTCCATCGTGCTATGGCTCATCGCTCATCCAGTTGAATCATCTTCTCAATACGCTCTTCTAAATCTTGCTCATCAGCTAGACCTCCAGCGCATGCAATGTGCAAAGAAGGTAACATAAATTCTATAGGGAGAACGGCTTCTGCACCAAACACCAACTGAAATGGTGTGGCTTTGTTCAATCTCTTGTAAGTTGTTCTATATGCCCAAAGAACAGCTGACACTTTGTCATCCCAATCCTTTCTTCCAACATCACAAATTTTTGTCAAAGTCTGGCTCAAAATCTTGTTGAAAGCCTCAATAGTTCCATTTTCCTGAGGATGGTAGGGTGTAGTTTTATGGTGTGCAACCATAAACTCATCTAATAGGATCCTGATTGTCTCATTCAAAAAGTGTGTACCCCTATCACTTGTCAAGCTTAAAGGACATCCATATCTTGTAAGAACATTCTCCCATAGAAACCTAGTTGTTGTAGCTGTTGTACAGTCCTTCATAGGTGTTGCTTCTGCCCACCATGTGAGATAATCTGTGCAAGTAATAATATAGCGCGATCCAGTCCTACGCGCGGCTGGCGAAATAGGTCCTACAAAGTCAATGGCCCATTTCTCAAATGGTTCGGCACTAGTAATTGGTCTCAAAGGCATCTCATCTCTTTGCCCTAGTTTTCCTAGGCACTGACAATGATCACACGCCTTACAATATTCTTTACAGTCTTTATACAATGTCTCCCACCATAATCCAGCAAGTAGGATCTTCCGGGTAGTCACATCACCTGCATAATGGCCTCCTACAATACCACCATGAGCTTCTTCCATAATATCCTTGCGCTCATGCTCTAATACACAACGACGTAATACTTCATCTCTTCCTAACTTGTAGAGGTCACCACTGATTAACATAAATGGTGTCGCGCGTATAGCAAGTTGTTTCTTTTCTAATGCCTTCATTCCTTCTGGTGCCACACCAGTCCATAGAAAGACAACAATGTCTTCTAATTCTGATGGCGCACGTTGTAACCTATATAACTGTGCATCTAGCATGGTTTCTTCAATTGTCTGTGCTTCCTCTCCTGAGTTGATTCTAGATAAATGGTCTGGTCCAGAGTTACTTTTCCCTGGCTTCACCACAACTGTGAAGTCAAACTCTTGAAATAGGAGTACCCATCTGCATATGTGCCCCTGTAAGATGGGATTGTTTACCAAGTACTTCAATGCCATGTGATCTGTATAAAACACAAATGGTGTTGCTAACAAGTACTATCAAAACTTGTGCAATGCATAGATCATTGACAAAGCTTTGCGCTCTGTAGTTGTATAATTCTGTTCAGCAGGAGTCAGCTTCCTACTAGCAAAAAAAATTGGATGATCTACAATACCTTCTCTAGGTTGAGCTAACACCATGCCAATGGCCATGCCAGAGGCATCCACATGCACATGAAATGGTTTATCCCATGAGGGAAAGCACATAATGGGCATGGTAGTAAGTTTCTCCTTTAATATCTCAAACGTGCACTGCTGTGGTTCTCCCCAATAAAATGTACCTTTCCCCTTCAGTAACTCTTCCAAGGGTGCAGCAACTTTGGCATACCCTTTGATGAATTTTCTATAATATCCTGTATGACCTAAAAATCTGCGCACCTCACTTTGACTGGTAGGTGCTTCCAGGCCTAGAATGACTGCAACCTTAGCTGGATCAACCAACAAACCTTCCTTATAGATTATATGTCCTAACAGTATTCCAAATGGTGTAGTAAATATGCACTTCTTGATGTTCAAAGAGATACTCAATTGTCTGTACCGTTCAAACATTAAGCGCATAGATTGTCACAATGATCTTTCACAAGCCCATATACTTCCAATCATCTAGGTACACCTCTAAGAAGTTGTGAATAAAGTCTTTGAATGCCTGAACAACTATGCGCGAGAATACAACAGGTGCATTTTTCAATCCAAAAGGCATCACAGTATAGGCAAAACTACCCCATTCAGTAGTAAAAGTTGTCTTTTCTTGATCCTCCTGAGCAATCCTAACCTGATGATACCCGGAAAACCCATCTGTGAAAGAATATATTTTGCGCCCTACCACTCCTCCAGTATTTCCTCAGTGAATGGCGTAGGGAATGGATCTGTGACACATGCAACATTCAGCTCCCTGTAGTCCACACATATTCTAATTCATCCATCCTTCTTGATACTAATCACCATTGGACTAACCCATTCTGACTCATCAAGGGGCTTGATAATTCCAGATTTCAACATTTTATCAATTTCTTCTTTTACCTTTTCGCGCAAATTGGGGTTCATTCTGTAAGGCCTCTTTCTAACTAGGTGGGCACTGTCCTTAAGTTTTATCTTCATTTCCCCAAGTGATTCATGCATGCCTTTAAGTTCATGATACCCTCAAGGGAATAAGTCCTGATAATCCCTGAGTAACTCAATGATCTTTGCCACCTCTAAGTCTGACCAGTAGTCTCCAATTATGGCCTCCTTAGGCTCAGCCTCCGAACCTATATTCACCTTCTTTGTCTTCATGGGTTCGTGATAGGTGCGCATATCCTTGTCTGCACTTGTCCAAGACCTCACGCACCCCTTGTGAATGTTCAATATCCAAGTTCTCAACTTCCTCATCATCCACGATGTAAACCATCTTTCCTTTCTCTTTCTCAAGGCAAGCACGTTCAAGTAGTATGGAGTCCATTTCTTCTTCCCTTTCAAAATGTGCTCTGGACTCTGCCTCACCAAATAATTCTTGAATATGCTCTTCTGCTTTTGCACTATCTCCCATAGTTAAGTGCTTGAAAAATTTTAATGCCTCTTCTATTGGAGGTTGGGAAGAAAAGTAGTCAAAGGTCTGGATCATTCCTGCAGTCAAATTTTTCCAGTTCCCAGTCTCTCGATGTAGTTCTGCATATACATACCAGGCACGTGCGCATCCTTGTAGTGTAGAGTACAATCTATGCACCCAGAGTGAAGGTGGTAATGCTTCCTGTCCTGTTGTCCAGAGTCTCTCACACTGCTGAATGTGATGCTGAACAGGTTGATCACCATGATAAGTGCATATCTACGTAGGTGCATTGTTCCTTACAAACCTAATAGATAAGGTGATTCCAATCTCTTCCCATTCTATAAGATTATCTTTGTGGACTACCCACTAGCGCGTTGTTGTCTGGTGCAAGGTATATACTAACATATCTCTTCTCTTAATTTGATCTGTCCACTATGTTTCCATGGCTTTCAAAAATATAGGAAGATCTTCTGCCCCTGTATACCAAGGTACTGTGCTACCTATCCGTCAAACTCGAATGAAGTCCATTCTTACACGCAACCACACTTTTTACCTCACACCCTACTAGTTCATATGTACCATGAGCCCAATTGTCACAAGCAATACTCATAGTATCACTAATAGAATGAGAATCCTCCCACTGTAGGATGCCTTCTTTTGATGGCTCATTGACCTCTAGGTCCTGAATAACGCGTACATAAATTATGTTTAAGTCCTCCTCACTTAGAGGCTCAACATATGGTGTAGACTTCCCATCTATTAGAGGTATCACAACTCTTTCCTCCTTGTTCTCAAAGCTGATATACCCCTTATTGAATCTCAAGTCAACATTATTCGCATAACACCAAGGGCGTCCAAGCAAGGCTGGAAAATTGTCTACTTCTGCAAGTGCTAATACCTCAAAATCCCCAGTGAACTTGGCCCCTTGTATGGTTATAGATGCATCCTTCAAAACTCCTATGGGAGTGGCCTTAGTCATGTTTTCCATAAACAACACATTAGATGATGGCTGCAATGGAGGCCTCCCCATTTGTACCCATGCATCTAATGTAAGCACATTTACTTCCGCACCTGTATCAATCAAAATATTGCTCAACAACCATCCATCTACAACAACATTCAGAGTAATTTCTTTGTCATAGTCAATGCTATCAGGGGGAAGATTTGCATGCAGGATCTATTATCTGGTCTCAATACTTGTGCACATGGAGTGTTCCCTTTTAACCAACTTCCTAATAGTGGAATAATGTTCTCCTGGCGCAACATTTTACACACTTCTCTCAGATCATCGATATCAGTTTGGATTGTCTCTGATGCTTTCTTCTACTCCTTGAGGTATTGTATCTCACCCTGAAGATTCCTTAGCACTTCCATGGTATCCTGGTAAAATTCCTTCTGATGAGCAGGATCTGGGTACCTTGCATGCAAAACCTCCTCCTTGGTGATCGTAGGCTTCTAGTGCAATGCCTCTCTTGCGCGCGCTGCTTCAGCTCGTGTAGTAATCTTCACAGTTAATGCCTCATGTCCTGGTGCTATCTTGGGCATCCACTGATCTTCTACCGTGTGCTAGATTCTAACCATCTTGGCACCTTTGTTTTCTTGCTTATGTTGCTTACTCAGATGCTCATATAAGTTCGGGCACTCTTCATAGCTATGGTTCTTTCCACAGAAAGAACATGTAATATTCTGAGGACATTCACGCCTATAGTGGTCAGGATATCCACACGTATAACATGTTCCACGAGGGAACTCACCTCTTCCTCCACCACGGCCTCATCCTCCATATCCACCATGATATCCACGTCCCCTTCCACGACCTCCTTCAAAATGCCCCTCATTCCTGTCATAGCACGTTTGATTATGATCCCAATCCTGGTGCTCATTCTTACCCTTAGAATTATCTGTTACACTTGTCTGTCATACCCCAATGTCTATAGCATCCTGGATCTGACCAATCAACCGACAATCTTCAGTATCATGGGTCATGGATAGGAAAATTTTGCAAAAGAAAGATACATTCTTCCTTATCGCGCGTTGTAACAAAGGAAAGTGACTAGCATCATGATTCAAATGACAGATCTCATAATCCAACAGTAATGAGCGTATATATCTGTGAGGGAAACTATCCTTGGTGTGACCTTCCACTTCACAATCTGTACACCAAATTCCTGAGCGTGTTTCATGGGCTGAATTTGTGATAGCTTCTCTAACTAATTTTCCATAGCTATAATATGTGCCTCTAAGAATGGACTAACACCAGTGTCAATTCTCCCAACTACCTCAGCATGCAAAGCTACTTCCAGTGCTTCACGTGGATCAGTGTATGTCTTATGTGACAATGCCCTTCTAAATGGTGTAATCAATCCTCCAACAAACCATTGTGCATGTTGGCTTGCATGAATATCATAAGATAGCTTAGATAGAAGTGTCTTAAAAGAGGCATCATACTCACATACACTCTCAGTAGTGCCTTTCTTGATATCCTTGAGCGCACTTATACTCTTCTGCTCAAACTTAGGGATATGGAACTCTTTCAAGAAAGCATCCTTCAATGCTGCATAATCCACACAAGTTTGATCAAGGTTAAACTTCCTATACCAGCTGTGTGCACATCCCTGTAATGTAGTAGAAAATTGACTTGCCTTTCACTCAAAAAGTCGTGATCCCTTTAGCACGCCACAATATTTCACACATATGCACATGTTCGGCAACATCCTCTATACCTCTATACTCCGGAAGACGAAGAGACATCTCCATATAGATATTTTGTGGTTGTTGTGGACCTTGACCACCTGATCCAGAACCTCTTGTGTTCCCTCTACCTCCAGAACCACCAGATCCACCGGAACTAGAACCACCTATACCTCCTGATCCTCCACCTGTAGCTGGAATAGGACCTGTAGATGTACTCCCCTATGCTCCGATAGTAGTACTATACTGAACCCCTACAGTCTGTGAGGTAGTTCCACTTCTAGAGGTGAATCCAACATTTACGTTCATTCTAGTGCAGATGATGCACCTAAGAATGTTCCTCCAAATATCATTGAAGCCATCTATCCTACCATTGATGTACTTGCTCCCTGACTTACTCCTGCTCTCCTACTTCCCAAGTTAGCTTGCTGGTTACTTGTCGTACTAGATACTAGAAAACCAAGTGCAAGGGCTAGGTCACCAGGTGGATTAAGATGCGTGCCCGTGGCCCAGGTAGTCTTTGCTGGCACACTTCTGTGTGAGGCCAAGGGGGGATCTCTATCATGCTTTCTAAGATGGGGGAGTTCCTGATGCTCTGGCTCCATGTCTTCTACGTGAGCTATAAATCCTTCACGAGCCATCTCTCTCCTCAATGCCATACTTTCTACAATGGAACACTGCTTCTCTATCTCCCTCTCGCATGCCTCATTATACTTAAGCCACCTTTCCTCTCTCTGCCTCTCTGCCACTAGGTCTGCCATCTTTCACCAAACCTATTCCTACCCTCGCGCGTGGTGAAGTTTAGTTAGCCATCAGTTTACTCTCCAGGTTCAAAGTTACCATCAAGATCTTGATCGCCAGTGGAATACCTTGCAAATATGCTCCTCTTGGATACCACAAAAACTAGAATTCAGCTACCTCCGGGAAAGAGTACGTCGAAATTGAATATTCTAGAATATAACTGTTTAGAACACCATGAAACCACGTATCCACAGTGCGAGTCCAGATCAGATCAGCATCATAAAGGGCCTGAAATTCTTCCTGTGTCCAGACAAGTGTGTGATACCTCCAATTCTACTGAGATGCATAAGCAGTAAGCCACTCGTATAATTCTACTGGAAAGATAGTGAAAAATATCTCATATAGGTTGTCATACAGATTCTATTCTACCCAAGTGTGTGTGTTAAATTCAGATCCATTGTTGTGTGCATATTCTTCCTCCAGATCATGTATCCATTCCTCATTACTTGCTAGAGTTAACCGGTATGTCTTCATCGCGAACCATCTTGAAAAAAACTGAAAAAGAGGTCCCAGTAATGGAACCAATGATGCAGCCTAGAATTTACCAGATAACACCCTAGACGCACTGACACATCACTCAGCCTAGACTGAGTGCTCACCCGAAGCGCACAAAGGTACCAGGTCCCTCTTTAGGGTTGTTGTAGCAGGATGTTAGTGTGATGAAGGAAGAAACATATATATCCATAACTAATCCACCATTCTACAATGCATGCTACATTCAGATCTATGAAAGAACAAGCTTTAAACAATAATCATGATTGAATCAATAACATGCACTACTCAATTACACACAGGAATGACACTTAGATTCAACCAATATCTTCCATTTATTAATAAACATAGAAGCTCCTTACAATAATTTCAATCTATACCAATGTGCGCAATGATCTGATATAGTAATCCAGTCATATGCATATATATTTATACCTTCATACATCCATCTCTCCACCACACATATATATTCTACTATGTGATTCATATCATATATATAGGGTGGGGACTTTCCCTTCACCACTTATCTATTCCAGAAATAGGCCGCATGCTATTAATAGCCACGTGCCATTTACAGGCATAGCCACACATGCAAGTGTGCTATCTATAGACCTCATACAGTTAACTGAAGTGTCAATCCTATTCTTAGCTCGTCTCCATGCAAAATGATTTGATCCAATCCTAAAGATAGACAATGTGTGGCACGCACATCTCTGCATCGTTGGTGTATTTCCGCACGCCATCTTCTAAAAATAGGTCTTCATGCTCAAAATCAGCTAAGTCCTGAAATTGAACTTGCCCTCCATGCATGGGTTCTTCCTATCCCTCATGCCCTTGATCCTGGCCTTCTCTCCCGCGCGGACTTCTTGTGTGATCTCTAACAAGTATTCTCACTCGCAAAGGTACTAGGTCCCTCTTTAGGGTTGTTATAGTAGGATGTTAGGATCTTTGTGGATCATGTGTGAAGAGGAACGTGTAATCGTCATCAAAAAAATGTTCAAGCCATACTCCCTTGGAAATTTGAGATCAACATGTAAGTGTTGCAGATTTCGGTTCCCATTATCTGCTTCTTCGGAGTGGACCTTCATGAGAAAACCCCACAGCCATCGAGGTGATCATCCAAATGGTGTTCCTAAAAACTCAAGCTCAAAGTATCCTTCGACCATCTAAAGGATTTTTCTCAGGGCGTAAGGGATTCGGGAATCCAAAGTTCATAATACTGGAGCATTCCATCATATCAAGTCAGTAAGATCAGCTTTCTTCATCATCAAAATAATTCCTCTTTCTTCTCTCTCTCTCTCTCTCTTCTATCCCCCAACTTTATCTCTCTTCTCAATGTTCTAATTTGACATTGGGGTTGCACTTTTTCACTTGTCTTAATGTTTCTAATGTAATAAGTCACCTTTATGTTATAAAAAGGGACTTAATGTTTTCCTAGGAAGGCGAAGAGTCTTAAGTCACATTGAGACATACAAAGAGTCATTGGAGGGCATATGAAAAGTCACCTCTCATCTTATAAAATGTAATGGCCTCTCATTTTCAAGTTCTTCTCTAGTTAGTTGCAAATTTGTGAATTCAAGAGAGAGCATTTGCTTACTTGTGAAAGAGAAAAACATTATCCAATTTCTTCCACTTCTCCCCACTACTTTTCCTCCAGTATCCTACTAAGTACAACTCTAATTGAAATGATAATGAAGGAAGAAGTTTTTGTTTTCCAAGCCATATGAATGTGTGCATCTTTGTATGCATGGTTTCCTCTATCCGGTAGCATAGAAGTTTTGTGTTTCTTCTCATAAATGCATGTGTTGAAATTTCTAACTAGTGTGTGTAGGAATCTGAATTTCTACAAACAAAATTAGTTCCCCTATCTCTTATCACACCCCCCTTTCACATACTCCAGACAAAGTCCTCTGTAGCAAGCAATTTCTAGCTTTGATGTAGGGTCATTGGAGTGCCCCTATTGGATCCTTGATGGTAAGGCCACCAGGAAAATCCACCTTTTCATGTGCATGCAAATGTGGAATCTAAACCGTCTAAGTAGAGGGACTTCGACTCCTAGAGTGTTGGCAAGAAACCCACAAATTTTTCAACCTGAAAATTTTTCTCACCAAAATTTTTTGGCACCCACCATGGGGCAGACTTGGCAGCATTTGCACCCAAAATACGACTGCAAGGTCCAAAATCAAACAAATTTAAATATTAAAAAAAATAAAAAAATAAAAGAGGAATTGATGGAAATCCATTGTTGAAAGGCCTGTTGTTTATTATTGCAAGTGACATTTCATATTACAAAGTTTCCTTTCATATTCCCATCACAAGACTCTTTAAAAGTTGGCTGAAAGGAGATACACCTAGTTAAATAGGTTGAGAGGTGTTTTGATTCCAATGTTGAGGCTTTCCAAAATCAACAAAATCAAATCAAAGATAACCCTTATTTTAATTTTCTCAAGCCTCATCCCCATCTGGGTCTTCAATAAGTTCACCTGGTAATCCCATTCAAACACCTGCTGATACCCCCTCCAAATTCTGCCATTGTCCAAATTTCGTTAAACATTGAATTCCCTAACGAGGAAGAAGGAAGACCGGAGGAAGAATTTGAAGAAGAGTTTGTAGAAGAAAGAGCTAAAGTAGAAATAGAAACAACGATGGAAGAAAAATTATAAAGACCTCAACCTATTTTTCCATGGGGAAGAAATATAGGCCCACTTGACCTTAAAGCCCCACTTCACAGTCTACCAACAAGTTCCCACAAGAGCTTTCCAAAGTTCAAAGGTGATGGCACACAACATCCTAAAGAACACATCATTGCCTTTACCACATCATGTGGAATCCTTGGATTCAAACATGAAGATGTTGTCGTAAGGTTATTTGTGGAATCTCTCCAAGAAAAAGAAGTGGAATGGTTCTACCTCTTTCCCGCTAGATCAATCACCCGTTGGAATGATATCAAGACTAAGTTTGAAGAAAGATTCAAATTTACTAAGGACTGTCAAGATCTCCTTCTTCAATTGGCATAAATGAAGAAAGGATAAAATGAAAATATGAGAAACTTTGTGGCTCGTTTTGACTAGTTGCTCCGCAGGATACTAGAAGAAGATTCACAATCTGAAAACAACATCAAAATATTCTTTATCAACGCTCAATTACTAGAGGTAGGATTTTTCCTACGAATATTTCAACCGAGGAATATTATAGAAGCTCAAAGAAAGGCTATTGAACTTGATGATGATCTCATCCTGTCTTGAAAGATCAAGAATCACTCAAAAGGCAAGGCCCAACGTCCTGGAGACGAGAGAACCGATCCTTTTTCGCAAAAAAAATGGAAAATGAAATGTCTTCACTAATGATGAAAATTTATTAGCGAGTGTCTTCTCAAATAAATAGTAGAAATCAGATTGTGGTAACACATCAAAGGATTGCCTTGGAGGCCCCACCCATCAATGCAAGTTACATGATTCAAGAAAATGAAGAAGAGATTTAATAAGGAAGTGTAGACGATGATTTTTTGGAAATTGAAGAAATGGAGAACAATACACAAATCAATTTATGTGATTATTCTAGAGGTGATGAAGATGATGAAAAATATGCACCCAATTTTTTTATGTGTGGTGTTCATTTGTTCTCAGTCCAAAAAGGGAGACTCTTCCTCCACTTTTGCAAAAAAAATAAGATTGAAGATCCTCCTGTGATGACTCCAAAAAAGAAAATAATCAGTTGAGGATCTCTACTCCATCATGTTATGGAGTTCGCATTGGAGAAACCTGACCCTGTGACAAGTGGGAAGTCACCTGCCATTCCAAGTAAGTCACCCAATGATTCTTCCAATTCTAAATCCAAATCTACTCCTGTAAAATCTAGTACTTCTAAACTTCCTAGTTTACCTTTCAAAACACCCTCCATTCCCCAAAAATCTACACCCACTTCCAAGCCTATCTCAAAACCAAAAGTAATCCCTTCATCCCCCTTTCCTACATCTATTCCTTTTGAATTTTGTAGAACATGCGAACAAAACTAAAGTACATATCTCTAAAATTGAGTATATGTGAACTCACGTTAAACAATTTGAGAGATTCATCTGGTATATCAGGAGAGGTAGTTCATAATCTAATGTTGTGGATCATAGTGCTACATGACTACTACCTAACCCATCTACTCCCCCATAATAGAACATTCTTTCTTTGAGTGCATCCAAGACTGACAAGGTCAATCCTTTCTACATCTCCCTTCTCATTGGAGAATATGTATTGAAAAAATGCATAATAGGTTCAGGTGCCTCAGACAATGTGATACTTGTTAAGGTCTCCAAGGCTCTCAAACTCACCATGACTTTTCCCAGTGGATCTTGTTACTCCATGGAATCCAAATAATTCCCACTTATAGGGAAGGTCAGAGATGAACAGGTGGACCTCACCAAATTTCCAGATAAAAAGGTTTCAATGATGATCTTAGTAGCATATATTCTGGCTTCCTTTGGAATGTTGGTGAGTAGAAGTTTCTGTCAACAATTGGGAGGGAAAATCTAGATTAATTGGTATTCTGCAGTCATACCAGTGAAAGGAGACATGGAAAAATTGATTTCAGAGAAGAAAATGAGGTACACGGTGCAAACAACAGGAAACCCTGAAGCCAACATTCTATACCAAAATAACAGGAGGATGAATTATTTTGTGACAACTAAAGAGGAGGATGAGATCCCAATTTTGATAGGACTAAACATTCCTTCCTAGATGAATACTGACCTAGAGGGAGCATTGAGGAACTTTGAGTTGTAAGAGGGTAGCCCCAAATTTCCAGATGAAGCGAGGCATGAAGAAGAGGAACTGGTTCTAGATGATTTTTAAGAAGAAAAATCAGCTTATGTGCTTACCCATGATGAGGAGATATTCTCATTCCCATTCGAAGATGAGGAATCCCTCAAACATGTCATCCAGGAAGGGAAAAATATAGTCTATGATGAGCCCTTGAATGGTTAGAAATAACCATATGTACAAGACCTTTTAAGATCTACGGAAGAAACAGAAGACCCTGAGCTCAGTCTTGAACTCATGATGTAGGATATAGAATTACAAGACAATTGTGAACTTAATCCGAGATGTCAACTAATTCAAAGACTAGTCATGACGAAGAAAAGTAAGGTGAAGAGACTGATGTCCCTCCTGAGATAGTTGATGATGAAAGCGAAGTATTTTCTTTCCCATTTGAAAAGGATAACTCTTTCTCTTGTGAAGAAGTTAATTCAAGGGGTTTTGAAGCCCTCAAAATCAATATTCCTCTAGATAAAGAAGTGATAGAATATAATGAACCTCAAGATATTGAAGAAATTCCTCTTGAAATGTTCCTTCGATCTCAAAGTGGAGAATTTTTAAATAAGGGCGAAGATGAACTTTTGGAAGTACCAGAGAAGGATTCAGTACAAGAGATCTTAAAAGTAGTAGAAAACATTGAAGATCCTAAGCTGAGTTTTGACCTCTTGATTCAAGCTATGGCCATGTAAGACTGGCACGAAGTTTTGTATGATTCTTCACCTAACTTACAAATACCTCATAATGACATGAGTCAGAAAGATGAATTCAAAGATCCCTACAGAAAACATGTGGATGAACATGAATGCGGGATTGAAGAGAGCTCAGGATATTTGAACAATTCAAACAAGAATCAGCCCTGGGGTAGAAGTTAGATGGTAGAAGAGAAACTAGAAGTAGGGATGAACATGAAAAACAACTAGAATTTTAAAATGGACTTTGAAGATAATAAAGGCAATGGAATTTCTAAGCGAAGGCCCAAGCATCAAGAAGCTCATGTAGGATCACTCTTACAAAGTGTACAGACAAGTATGAAAGCACCTAGATTTTATAAGCAGCTGAGGAGAGGAGGCTACTTTCTAGAACTAGTTAATGACTTTGCGAAACATCAACACTTAGTGTTTCCCACTCAGGGATGCCCCCTGAGGAACGAAAATTACTTTAGCGAAAGTGGGTTATCCCCCGCCTTGTGCCATAGGATATTTTTAGGTGTAAGTTTCCCTTTCCTGTTATGTGTTTCTTTCCCTTTTCGTGGGTTGTTTATTTCCTTTTGTCTTTGTGTGTGTGTATTCTTCTTTTCTATCTACCTCTTGCAAGTTGTATGTGACTCGTGTTAAGACCAATGGATAAGGCACTTGTCAACATATTATTTTTGAGATTCTAGGATTTCTCACGTTATGTCTTCACTATGCTTAGTCCATAACATACCCCTAAGCTAGAGCTAGCTATTGTCTTGTGTTTTTGCAGGGGAAAAATTCATTAAAAAGTAGGACAACGATACCATAGTATCGAAACTTTTGAAAGTCGTACTTTCCCAAGACACCCTCGGTTGATTCCATCTATAATGCTAGTGTTATCTAGTCAGTCTAATGATACCAAAATTAATTTCAAATAATCCCCTAGATAATTTATGATCTTTCGAAACATTCATGTATTCGGGTAGTTTTGGGAAGGTCTCCCATTAGCCTTTCCTAGGACTAGTACATCACCCCTAGAGTGGATCAGAGGAAAAAATCTCATTTTTGATGAGTATTGAAATTCTAGGAACTCGGGGGGATGATTTCAAAAGATTTCAGGAATATTTGAAGGTGTTGGAAACAATTCAGCAAAAGCGAGTTCTCGGGCCTGAACAAGCATGCACCATGAACAGGGACCTTAGACTCAAAACAAAATTCTGGGAGCCTCGTGATGATTTTAAATCCCAAAAAATTATCAATGGAAATAATTTTCAATGCCCTCCATAGTGGAAAAAATGAGACTTCTTGAAAGCTCGTGCATTATTCTAGGCAACTTATTCTTGTGGCGCACAACAAGCGATCTCGAGAAAAAGGATCCATTTGGAGGTGTTATAGTCAAAATATTATCTTCAGACCATCACCATTGGATTTGGTGGGTTTTTTTCAGCTGGAATCATAGAATATTTCATCAAATAATTCATCCAGGAGCCTGAGATATCACCTTCGCAAGTTGGTCCCAATGTGTGATTTCTCATACTTAGTCAATTTTCAAGCAGGAATCATTGTAGCTTATGGTTAAAGAGAAATTCCATGTCCTTTATGTCCATTTAAAAAGGGATGAAGGGGACATAAAAATGTGCCCAACCGTTTTTTAGCCCTCAAGTCACCAATATGACCAAGAACTCATCCAGTAGTCCCCGTTGACCAAGTTTGACTCGTGTGCTCACCTACCTCGCATGCTTGCCAAGTGTCGTCACAAGAATAAGGCAGAAATTCATGTCCCATTTGTACCTTTAGCAAAGGGAAAAAAGGGACACAAAAATGTGCTTTTCCCCTCTTGCACCTCTTGGTTATCCATGTGACTACAAACTAGCCCCTAGGTGCTCAAATTCAACCCCCCTCACTTAAGTTTCTCAATGAGTAAAAATGTTCCACTTGTCAACACCAGAATAAGGAGGTATTTTATGTCCCCTTATTAAATTTATCAAAGGTATGAAAGGGACAAAAAAATTTGCCCCATCCCAACCCTTTGCATTCCAAACATATAAATACAACACTTAACACATTTCCATCATTTTTCCCCCATGCCTCTGAACACTGCTAAATTTTCTCTAGATTGAAAAGATTTTTTTTGAATTTGATCAACTCCATTCAGTCCTCCATCATGAAAAAACATTAAAAACAAAAAAAAATTCAAAACAAACGGATCAAAATGGTGCAAAAACAAAGTTCTTTCAGAAAACCCTCGAAGTCATCCTATGAAGAATTTTTCGTATCTCACAAACTGCTCAATGGATCGAGATGCCATTTTTTGCAATATTTTACTCTTCCAAGTGCATTAAAGGATCAAAAATAATTTTTTGCATTCATGGCTTAGATTTTTTTTGGTAAAAAAACCCTCTCCTCCTGCAGGGAAAAAGTTTGAAATTTAAAATCTCTCAAACCGGCGATCGGGTGAAGTTGAGATTTCAAATGGGTACTATTGGGAAAAAAATCATCTTGAAAACCTTCATTCGGTAATGATTCGAGTACTACAAACCCACTTAATTAAAATAGTAAGTATTCATACATGGGTGACTACTATTTTTGATAAGTCATTATCAGAAGAAGTTGTGAAGAAAACAGTGTGCACAAAGGATGAAAACGAGGTCTGATTGATCAATAGGCCCCAAAAATAGTGGAGTTCATCACTTACTAAATATATTAAGTCTACCATATGGGTGCTTGCTATTTTTAGTAAGCCATCTTAGAAGAACAATCCAGGAGAAGACAATATACATGGGAGGAGTTATACAGGAAAAACTCATTGGTGCGGTCGTCTCAGCCCAAAACCATCATTTACTAAAAATAGTAAGTTGTCTTGTAGGCACTTGCTATAAATAGTAACTTGTTCCAAAAAGTAGATTTCACAAAGGGAGTGTACAAGGAGTTGAACATTCAGGTTGGAATCATCGATTGGAGTTTAGAGAGGTAGATTCTAACACTTAGTTACCCTTGCCAGATATAGTAAGTGTTTGTTCCAAATATGGAAAATGTTCTCAAAACCATGAAGTTCAAGTTTTCAAGTGTGAGACCAGGTGTGATGGATACCGTTGTCACTCATAGGGACTCCCAAAATTTGGAGGATCTAATGTTTGGCGACCCTAGAGAGAGCCACTTGAGGATGAAATTTTCACAAGCAAGTTGACTACAAATTATTGTCATCCATGTCCTAGGGATGACTAGATTGTCATGAATCCATTGTCTGAGGAATTTTTCCAGTTTGACATTCATGTGTGCACTCAGAAGATCACAAGGATTTTGGTGCTTAATTTTATGTAAAAGGAGTTCTTTACTGTTGTGAATAAGTTTTCATGGATTTCTTTCTCAATGTATCTGGGAGATCTCAATAGTGTCTTTTGAAACTCATCTTATTATCAAGATTGTCTGTGGATCATGTGCGAAGAGGAGTGTGTAATCGTCATCAATAAAATGTTCAAGCCATACTTCCTTGGAACTTTTAGATCAGCATGGAAGTATTGCAGGGGTCGGTTCCCATTCTCTACTTCTTCGGAGTTGACCTTTACGAGAAACACTTGTGGCCATCAAGGTGATCATCCAAACGGTGTTCCTAAATACTAAATCTCAAAGTATCCTTGGACCATCTAAAGGATTTTTCTCAGGGCATAAGGAGTTTGAGAATCCATAGTTCATCATACTGGAGCATTCCATCAGATCAAGTCAGCAAGATCAGTTTGTTCTTCGTCATCGACATGATTCCTCTTTTTTATTCTCTCTCTCTCTCTCTCTCTCTCTCTTGTATCCCCCTCAACTTTCTCTCTCTTCTCAATGTTCTAATTTTGTGTTGGGGTTGTACTTTTTTGTATGGATTAATGTTTCTAATGTAATAAGTCACCTTTATGTTATAAAAAGGGACTTGATGTTTTCCTAGGAAGGAAAAGAGTCTTAAGTCATGTCGAGACATACAAAGAGTCATTGGGGGGCATGTGAAATGTCACCTCTCTTTCTATAAAATGTAATGGCATCTCATTTTCAATTTCTTCTCTAGCTGGTTGCAAATTTGTGAATTCAAGATAGAGCATTTGCCTACTTGTGAAAGAGCAAAAAGTTAGCCAATTTCTTCCACTTCTCCCCACTACTTTTCCTCCATTCTCCTATTATGTACAACTCTAATTGAAATGATAATGAAGGAAGAAGTTTTTGTTTTCCAAGGCATATGAATGTGTGTATCTTTGTATGCATTGTTTCCTCTAGCTGGTAGCATGGAATTTTTGGTTGTTTCTACTCATAAATGCATGTGTTGAAATTTCTAACTAGTGTGTGCAAGAATATGAATCTCTACCTACAACATTAGTTCCACTATCTCTTTTCTCACTCCCCTTTACTGTTCTCCAGAAAAATTCCTCCCTAGCAAGCAATTGCTAGCTTTGTTGCAAGGTTAGTGGAGTGCCCCTGTTAGATGCCCAACCACAGGGCCACCAGGAAAATCCACCTTTTCACGTGCATGCAAACATGAAAGTTGCACTGTCAAAGTAGATGGAATTTGACTCCCAAAGAGTTAGCAGGAAAACCACAAATTTGTCCACCCAAAAATTTTTCTCACCAACACTATCTCAATGAATCTTTATCATGTTTAATCAACCGATAAGTTATAAACAAATCTTGGTAGCTTAGGTTGCCTGTAAGGAGTCAGATATAAAACACTCAAATCAAAAACATCAATAATAGGCAACTTTTTCTTCTGTTTTGGTGTTTTCCTATGTAGCCATATAGGAATAGGAATAGAAGAAGATGACCCAGACGACAATATTGGCATTATTACAGTAGTACTTGGGGTAGTTGCTATGACTAGGGCATTAGTCGTAGTCACGGAAAGTTGCAATGATGTGGTGATAATGGAGGGCAGAGTGGAAAGGATGGCCTCAGGTATGAGTGAAATAGAAGTGTAAATGGGATGATATTATTTGGGAAGAGGGGTTCTGAAAGGAGATCCTAATCTAAAAATCCCTCTAGTTGAAATAGTTGGAAGGGAAGAGAAAATGTGGGCCATAGAGGGAGTTGTGATCACAGATGTAGGAGAAGTGGTAATAGAGTAAATAAAAGACACGATCAAGGGAAGAGTGGTAGATGAAGGGGAAAGAGGAACTGAGGATGGTTAGGAGAAGGGTGACTACAACATTTGAGGAATTTGAGGGGAAACACTTAGGTCAATGACCTCAGTTGATTACACTTCGGGACATGCAAATCCCTTTTTATAGAATCCAGAAGAGGACCCTGAACCTCCAAAAATGAAATAAATATTATGAGGCTTTGTGATAGGTTTTGAGATTCAACCTCTTTGCTTTTGATGGAGTGGCATGGCCCACTGTTGACTGTGCTTGTACAGATTTTGTGGAAAGTTTCTCTAACACTTTTTGCATAATTCCCAAAGTTTTTTTTATTATTGATAAATAGTTTTTTGAAAGGGACTATACCCTTGTACACCAAGGCTCAGAAGCCATAATTGAAAGTTAAAGCACAAGAGATGGATCAAAATACAAATAGAACAATAAAGCCCAACTATAGAAAACAGTCTGCAAAGTAAAAACCAACAAACGACAAAGCAACAACAAAAAAACAACCGATGTACAACAATCAAACAACAATGGCATAACAACACCATTGGAAGCATCCTGCTATCTGGCCAAGAAAAATGAGACCAATGTAACCCAGCTAGCCAATAGCAGAGATAAGAATCATCAAGGCGAAGTGTTACCCTTCAGAGTGGTAGATTTTTTCTTTTTTCTTACCCTAACCCATCCTGATGGAGCCTTTGCGGTTGGAGGAGAAGACAAAGGAGGAGTATTTTCCTTAGTCGCATTTGTCCCATTTGGGACAGCCACGTTGTTAACCTGAGAGAGATATTTATCTTTTTCCATGCTGCCCTCAACAGCTTGTGTTATCAACCATTGGTAGTTCCAATTTAAAATGGACCCATCCTTTCCTTTGTGTTTCGACATTCCTCAACTGACCAATCAATCCAAGGTAAAGGTTTATTCATCACATTGTTTTTATTGGAAGCAGGGTCTAAAACCTTATTATCATCTTGTAGGTCCTCGTGGACGAACACAATTCCATATTGGGTGATTTCTTGAAGGGTCAACCTTTCAAACTATCTTTCCCTTATTGTGTTATCATTTTGACAGTGGGTCTAAATTTCCTCCAATTGAGGTATGTGAATATTAATTGATCTTGTTTTCCCAAACTTGTCCCAGTAGTAAAAGTTAGTGTGTGGGTGGAATGTTTTCAGAGTCATCTGTTACATCTCCCCCTCAATATTCTTAGCTTTGTATGTAGAAGCACACATATATCTACCTATAGTAGTGGGAAATTGGGCCCCTACTTTGTGTCAATCATGTTGGATCTTGTGATAACTCAACTGGCAAACTAATTCCATTAGAACCCACTTGTTTGTTGGGCATCTTTGAAACTTGATAGGAGCACCTATAAATACAGGTACTCTGATGTATGTGAATGTTCAGAACTGTAGGTAGATACCTCCCCACTCTCACACTTCCTTCCAAGCTTCATCAGAGATCCTTCGGTTGTATAACGCGTTATCAAAGAAATATAGGAGAGCTGTGAAGAAGGCATCATTTACTCTTTGGAAATGCTTAGTACGCTATGCCATTGTGAGTTGAGGATAATACTCATATATTTGTATTGTTTTCTTAGATCCATTTGGAGTCATTCTTGGATATTGTCTCATTCCTGCTGCTGTGTACACCAGGTAGGAGGTCATGAAGAAGTTTCCTAAGGTTAACACATCTCCCAGTTGAAAACAAATGTTACTGATTATGTGTTCACCCCACAAAATAAGGTCTTTGTTCCTTTTGATTGTGGCAATGTAAAGGTACATCCACTCTTGGAATTCCCGAGAGGAAGGGAGACCTATAACCCTTTTCAAAAATGTAATAATTTCACTCACTTTTTGAATGAAATCAGACCGGGGAATTATCTTAGGTAATCTAGAAAATGAAATTTTAGTTTTGGCCAAGTAGCTCTTGTTGACGAACCTTGTGTAAGTGTCATTTTCTGCAACCCAATGTTCTAGAGCCGACTCTGGGGAGACAGTGGCATATTATTATATGTCAAGGAGATTTAGGAGGTCTTAAAATAAGTCACTATCCATCCTAATCACCGTTGTGTCATCATCATCTTTTATGGTACATGATTTTTTGTCAAAGTGAGATGTTGCGGCAAGCACGAATTCAGGACATTTCATAGATTGGGGAAATGCAGCCGCAAGGGGAATTCCACTGTTGTAAATAACTTACATCCATGGTTTCTTGTTTGGGGCCTTCACCCTTCCCTTGAATTCGAGCACATCAATATGCCCCAAGTCTATATCCCCAATATTCTCTACATCAGATGAAATGATCGTAGGGGGTGCCACTCCTTGATAGCCATACTTCATTTTGTCCTTCCCGTTGGATGAAGAACCAAACATTTTCCCTTCTGAAACATAAAAATCAGAATTCTAAGTGGAGGTGAATGCATGTAGAACACCTTGTAAAACTAACCTGGACTTCCCAATTCCTGAAGTTTCGAAATCGGAACTTATACCTCAAAGAATAGCTCCCAAACTCTGAAGTGATAGGCTTCCAAAACCTTAACCTCCAAAATCCAAAAACCTACAAAACCTGAAACCCTTGAAGCTCCAAAATATTGAAGTTCCAAAATGTCAAACTTCTAAATCCCAAAGAGGTTGCGGTTCTGAAATCTTGTTCCACCGAAGTGAGAAGATTGAAACCTCTGAAACCCGAAGAACAAAACCTCTGAAATTTCAAAACCTATGCTTCAAAATGCTGAACTTTTTGAAATGATAAATTTTGAAAAACAAAGTTCCAAAACAGGAGCTTATGCCTGCCACGAAATCTTGAAATTCCAAAAGGCAAAAAAGGCAAAGCGCCGAACTTGAAGAAACTCCTTAATTTTTTCTATTTAAAAATGTTAAATATATCTTTATTGCATTGGATTTTTGAATACTTATATTAGTTTTAAAATAAATATCTGTCTATCTATAGTTTTTATTGTTCTCAATAGCTTCCTATATATGCTCGTGTCAACCAATACATAGATGAACGTTTGAGGTAAACATCAAAATGTTTAAGCCATTATTCAATAATGATTATTTTTTTACAGGTTCATGATGAATCTAGAAGAAGCATATTCTCATTTATCAATCTACTCATCGTATCATCACCTTTACAAACCTACATTTACAATCTAAAAGCAAGAACAAACCGCTAAACATCTTTTGTTTTATAAACTTCTCAATTTCTATGACGCTACTTAAAATCCCATAAAGATATAACGAGAATTCTCCATAGTGCAAATTAATCAATTCAATGGTTTATTATTTTAACCATTTAGGTAAATCTCATATTGTAAACTTCGATACTCTTTTAATTTTTAGAATTAGATATTACTAAAAATTTGTAAAATTTTCAATATAAATGTTTTACCACCTAAGCCCTATAGTAATTTTTATTATTATTGTTATGTATTTATTTTGTTGCTGTTGGAACAACATCAAAAAGAAAACACCACATATTATAAAGTTTTCAATTTGATGTTTTGCTACTTTATCTTTTTGTTGATGGAGACCATTACAAAAATTGTCACTTTCATTCATTCATTTTTTAGTGGAGAACCCACATTACAAACTTCCAATTTGATAATTGTTTCTTGGGACAACGACAAAAACAAAACACCACATATTATTAAATTTTTCAATTTAAAGTTTTGCTACTTTATCTTTTTGTTGATAGAAACCCCCACAAAAATTGCCACTTCCAGTTTTTCCTTTTTAAATGGAGAACGCACATTAGAAACTTCCATTTTGATACTTTTCTACTCTGAATCTTAGAAATGTATGGAAAAACCATTGCAAATTTGTCAATTTGGTGTATTGATGGGTACCCAAAGTGTTGTGGCACCAGCGAAAACCCATTTACTCAATCTACAATCACATAGGCGGGCGACCAAAGATTAAATTTATATGCACATGGAAAGGGGGGTTGAATTTGACGACCATTTAAACTTGTTTTCGTGATTTTAATAATAATATATTTTGTAATTTTCTGACATTACCGTCATATATGACTTATATAGTTAAAATATAATCGTCATTTTTATATTATAAAATTATAATAAAGTATAAATAACACAATTTTATATTTTTGAAATATAATGTTAAAAAATTAACATCACATCAAATAAATTATAATCCACTGATATATGATGGTGTAAAATGTATAGCCTATCTATCCACGAACATACAAATCCTACTAAGTGCAATCATACCCCAGAGGAATATAAAGAAATGAAAACCCTCCCCACCTCTAACACCCAAGCCAAAACAGTATATACAGCTAACCCATGATTTAATCAAAAAAATGTTACCACTTGAAAATACTTTGATAAAAGTAAACGATTCTCAAATTAAACTCCATTCTTCGCCGCCATAACGAACTTTTTATCCAGCACGAGTCTCAGAGTACAAGGAATATCTGAAACATGACGTCATGCATGCACACATCCCAAAACACAGGACGATGCATCATGTAGTATATACCATGTATATCTATCCTATGATGCGATATATAATTGCACTGTCTGCCATTCACATTTCTAGCCTCAATTTGTAATGATTAAAAGTTGTTTGCAAATACTACGACCGTTCAATTTGCATACACAGACTCTATTCTCTGTTGTTTTTCTTCCAAATTACGGGTTTAAATGACACCATAATGATTATTTGTTGCTCACACTACTGTTTTTTTTTTTTTTTTAATTTCCTGCTGTGATGTAATAATTTGTTCTAACCAATTCTGCACATGTAAATGCTCTTAATATGAATTATTTTGAGTTAATTTTTGACCTGTCATATTTTATTTCAAAATTTTAGTCCCTTCTCTGAAATATGTCTTTATTAAATAGGTTGTAATTTAGTGGTGTGTACAATGGTGTAAAAAAGTGTTGTCTATTCATCGGCAAGGTACAAATCCTAAGAGATATTAAGTAGTAAGTGATAAGACTTGGATCGTGCGTAACATAAATTTGGTGTGATCTAAGGGTGAATTTGGTGGAATAGAAACCCCTTGATCTTAATAGCGAAGCCTAAGAATTTTGTACACCTACTTCGTGCAAGCTTATTTATTAAGATATATATTTGTGTTTTTGTGTGGACAAAACAAAAATTAAAAAGTGAAAAGGATCCGACAATTAAGATAAGTGTATTGTTATTAAAATAAATTATTAAAATTTTCCACAAGTGCTACAAATAATCTTTAGATGGCTACAAATAATATTTAGATAATTAGAAATATTGTAAGCAATTCTAGAGCGTTGGGTCACTCCATACAATAGTTCTTAAACACTTAGACATTGAGAGAAAGGGAAGGGAGAGAAAAGAAGTGGAGACAAGATACCAACCCACAAAATACCCCACTAACAACGAAAAATCAACAAATACACATGCAAGCTCAAATATTAGACAATACATTAAGTCAATAGGGATAACTTACAATGGTCCTTGGGGGAGGAGGTTGGGAAACCGAGGGGGGTGGAGTATAAGGTGTTAGATGTCAATTTAAATTGCCACCCTTAAATTTGACAATTATTTGATCGTCATAGTGAAGTATCTTGGCTAGACACTATGGAGAATGTTTTTTCCTTAAAATAATTATTTGAGCTCGTTATAGTTGTGTATCTAGATTGAGGCCATATGCCACAAGCTTCGGCAAAATTCATAGTGAAGGTAATGAAGTCATTCATCAATAATGACGTATGTGATAAGTCGAAGAAAGACACTTAAGACTGACATCTCTAAGTGTTATATATATATATATATATATATATATATATATATATATATATATATATATATATATATATATATATTATGTCACTCAACTTTTTGTAGTTATGGTGATTTTAGGTTGGGGCCTTCAAGTTTTGCGTTTTAGGGTTCTCAAGTTTGGAGGTTTTGGGTTTAAGGGCATTCTATATAATTACATTTTTAGCGATTTCTAAGTTTTATCCTACAAAGGTTTTATGTTTGGATTTTTTTGGTTATGGGTTCAGGATTTCAACGTTTTCGAGGTTATTAGGTTTGGATCTTTCAATATTTAGGTTTTGGGGTTTTTATTTTTCTTTTTGGTTTCAGGTTTTTCTTTTTGAGTTTCAGAGTTTTTAGGTTTCAACATTTTTGGTTTCAAGTTTCAGTTTTTGGATTTCAAATAGGATATTAGTGTTCTATATTAATCTACTATATAACATTTCCGAATTTTTCATTTTTCAATGTTTTTCAAGATTAAGAGATTCTTATTTTGTATTTCAATATTTATAGAGTTTTTAAGCTCAGGGATTCTGAGTTTTTGGTTTTGGTGTTTCCACATTTTCATGTTTTTGGTTTTCAAGGTTGGGACTTTCGGGTTTTTAATTTCCACGTTCGAGCTTTTGCATTTTTTTAGTTTGGTTTTCAGAGTTTCCAAGTTTAGATATTTCAAGATTCAAGTTTAAAGTTATTTAATGTTGTTATTTAATTTCTGATTTCAAATTTTGTTTTTGGTTTTGGGGTTTTTGGGCTCAAGGTTTTCAGTTTAAGGTTTTAACATTTTTTTTTATTTCAAGTTTTAGTTTTCAACTTTCGAATAATATCCTTATGTTTTGTATCTCTCAACTTTTCATTTTTTAGGGTGTTTTAGGGTTGGGCTTTTCTATATTAGAACCAATAATGTGTATTTCAATTTCTTTTATAAATCCAATAAAATGAATACAAATCTCCACTTTATGAATTATAAGGTACTATACAATGTTAAAAGTATCTAGAAGATTTTTGAGTTGTATGGGTATAGGTTTCAATATTTTTGCCCTATATTTTAAGGTTTCAATTAAGCTAAGCACATTTTATAGTAATTTACCTTTTGTTTTTTCTAGGATTTTTAAGTTCAAAGTTTTCAAATATTTTGAATTTTAATTTCAAATTTGGGATTTTTTGTTTTGAATTTTAAATTTTTTTTAATGTAATTGTTTTTGTATTATATATTATAATAATAATTAAACTACATAATAAGAGATTTCATACTTTCGCATCCCATAATTTTCTTAATGAAATAGTAGCTATATTACTCAAAATAAAATAGTATAACGCTACACAAATAAGTTTCGAGTATGGAAACATGCCACGATAATGCCACACTAAGCCAATGACCTAGGAACAACTTATAAAAACATCAATACAATCTATAAAAATATAATGTCATTTAAGCAACATGCATGAAGAGAGAAAATAGAAGAGGGCTTATCTCATTTGATTTTCCCAACCGTAATTTGGAAGCTCAAGCTCATCTGGAATAAGATCCTAGCTAGTGGAAGTGTTTTCAGTGACTTTTGTTACTTCTTCCTTTCCGTGTTATTGGTTTTGAGATGGAGAAATGGACAAGGCCAACCAAAGGATCTTGTCCATAGAAAAAGGAAGATCCTAGTTGTTGCATTGCAATAGTGGTAAGCTTCGTCCCCCATGTTGAGCCAATGAAGGAGAGTAGAGGTGAGAAGGATAACCTCTCCCTGATAGGCTATGAGAGTGGAAGTGAGACTAGTTGCAGCAACACCCTTACCTCTTAGAAAGGGTTCGTAAGAAGGAAGAAAATGCATGACACGAGCCACAATATAAGGAATATTTCCTGAATGATCAAGAAGGGTCTGGAGATGGGCCACCTCTAGAGCCACCTTCTAGTATTGAACCTAGATTTGTAAAAAATACATTGGAAACAATCATAACTTTATTATAAGAGAAAATGTTACAATCAATAAAAACATGAGAAAAATAGTTATATTTCTCCCTTTCCAAATGAAAAGTAGAATTTCCAATCTAAAATCACATGCCAAATTTAGATAACTTTCGTAGGGAGGGAAGGCCAATATTATAAAAGGATGTGCTTCCATTGGAACATATTAGGTCTAAATGGTTTGAAAAAATCATGAATATAGGACCAACTAATCTGAGCATTTTGGCATAATCAGAAAAGGTGCATGATGGTTTGAATGCAACAAGAGAAAGGGCATTACATATGTGGTTCTCTTAAATGTATAGTCAAGGAGTGAAGAGGAAAACATTGATAGATTGAACACCAAACAAAGTGAGCAATCATGAGTTCCAAAATGGCATTCCAAAAAGTGGTAAACCCACACTTCCAACAATGCATAGAATATTGAAGAGACTAACACAAATTAAGATTATCCACCATAGGAAAATTTGGTGTAAGAAAATCATAGCCCTTATTAGGAAAGTAATGAAATGGTGTATTAGGACAACATTTCCAATCTTTCCACCATGGGTAAGAAGAAAAAACTTAATTTTTTAGAGAATTTCCCCAAGGACAACATCCAATATTCCTTGAAAGGATTGTTTATCATTATTAGCTAGTAATAATTTAGCTTTTGCTTATAGCAAAGAAATTAGTCTCCTAGTTTGTTGTTACTAAGTATCCAACTAGCATAGGAAATAAAGTGCAACATGTAAATAGTATAAGCCAACAACAGTAAATGCAACCAAGATGTGTAGATTCCATACGCATGTGATGGTTTGTTTCGATATACAAGATGTGTATAGGAGACGGGTCGTGTTACGCCCAACGGATGTGTGTGAAATGAGGTTCATGTAGGAATGCTCCCTCAACAATCAAGTATGGACCATGGAACAAGAGTGTGTCATCAGGTAATTAAGGTACAATGTATGTACCAGAGATGTGGTGATGCTTGGAAATATAGACATGAAGTACGGAGTGTGAGTATACAAGATGTGATAAGTGAGGTTCATAGAGGAATTATACCCTCAATAGTCAAGTATGAACCATAGAACAAGAGTGTGTCATCAGGTAATGAAGGTAAAGTATGTGTACTAGAGATATGGTGATTCTAAAAAAGATAGAGATGAAGCACGAAGCGTGAGTAGCTAAGATGCAAAAAGTGAGGTTCATGGAGGAATAACAACATCAAGAGTCAAACATAAACCATGGAACAAGATTTCATCATCGATTAATGAAGATAAAGTATGTGATAGAGATTAGATGCTAGGAAATATTTACCATGAAGCACAAAGCATGAGGTGTATTAGATAAGCTATGAGTAGATGATATAGATAGTCAAGAGTGATGGAGGGGGGAGAGAGTGCGATGCCCCCAAGTGTGCAAGTGAGGTTCATTTATTTCCCTCAACAGTCATGTATGAACCTTGAGAACATGACTGTGTCATTGGGTGCTAAAAGTATTGTATGTTATTGGTAGAGTATGTGGTAGCAACATTGTGTTGTATAGATATGAAGAAGTAATGGTATACAACACAAGTGACAGGAGGGAAGTTTGATGTCCCCCCAAGTGTGTATATCAGGAGCTAATGGAAAATAGATGTGATCATTGTGAGCAAGAATAACCAGAGTATGTATAGTGTATAATGTGTATCATGAATAACATGATCCATAAATAAACATGAGGAGAAAAGCGCGTATGGAGTGGAATAGGATAATATATAGAGGTAGCAATGTGTGCTCATAGTGTAGATAAGAGAAAGTGCAACTAGAAAGATTGATGTGGATTGTAGAGAAAAAGTAAGTTATAAATGTGTATGTGAGTAGTATGGATAGGAAATTGCTGATTAGAATGTACAACTATTGGTGGGGGGAATTTTAATGCCCCCAAGTGTGCGAGTGGTAGATATCTATTTGATGATACAAGAGAGACCGTGTCATGGTTGAAGATGTTTAAATGGGTCAGGAGTATTAGTATTGGTGTTAGGAGGATCACATTCACCAAGGTAAGATTTAGCATTGAAAATAGATGGAAAACACTTTTTGTGATGATAAGGGATGGAATGGTCGTAAGTTACCATGTATTAGACTAGAGCATCATCAATAAGGAATGTATCCAATTCAATCCAAGTGGGAGAAGTAGGATCACCAATAGGCTCAGGGTATAGAAAAGGAGTGTAAACCTTAAGAGATTATATGGCGGGAATAAAAGGAGCATGTGGAACAAGAAAACTAATGCTGAGTTTGGTGGATTGTGTGGGAATAGAAAGAGGCTCTATGAATCCCTTTTCATTTTTGCCTAATCCAATGTTAGTGAAACCGTAGCAAATCATATACTAATACCCAAGACCATACTTTGTTAAATTGGGAGGAAATGTGGTAGAAGTAGGGGTTTTAGGTGAATGATCAATATTGTTACAAAAAGAAAATGGGGAGGCATCTTCTAAGGCCTCATAGACCACACCTTGGTATAGGAATTTAATATGTGTGTGAAGAATTGAAGGGAGTGCATGCATGACATACATCTAGGGTTGTCCGAGAAGAATATTATAATTAATATTATTAGGCATTACATGGAATAGGATGTGCAAATTGCATGGCCTAACAATAATGGGAATTGTCATTTTACCTAAGACCCTTTTAGGAATATTTTCCAAACTACAAATACAAATAGATGAGGGCATTAAGGATGCTTCAAAAAGGCCAAGTTGCTGAAGGAGTGGTAGATTAAAAGTGTAAGGCTTGAGTCATTATCAATTAAAGCTCATTTAACCCCTATATGATGGATGCAAACATGGATACAAAGGGGTGGATCATTATCTAAAATGGATTTAGAGTAAATTTCAGCAGATGTTCATTAAAAGATAATTTCATAGTGAATCTATGATAAACATAGTCGGGAGAAGTGTTAGAATTAATGTAAGCCTTAGACAAAAAAGATTGTATTTTGTGATCACATTCAGGATTGGACTGAAAGAAAGATGGGATAGAGACACTCATGTTGGTGGAAATTAAAGGATCCAAGGGTATCTAGGGTTAGGGAAAAGAACATATGATAGAATAGGAAAAAATAAGGGTCCTAGTGGTTGATCATGAGTTGGAATTCACGTCATGTTCACCAAATGATTTAATCTAAACTGTACTAAACCTTTATTTCAGAGTAACGTATTGTAATGAATGATATTCATGAAATAAAGTACATTTGTTCAAAATCAATAAGCATTTAATGATGCAAAACCCTAAGCAAATGAGAGGAGGAGATGACTTAGCTGATTCTGTGTAATATGGAGATGATCTGGATTGAGTAATTGTTGGAATAGGCTAGAAACAACGTTGTAAAAGCTCGATTAAGATTCTGAAGTACAAAAATATGAAGGAAAAAACTACCCACAAGAGGACAGTAGTGCCCCAGGCGCTATTGTCTGCTTAGATTCTCAAGTTCTAAATTTTTATAGGTCCAAAGGTATTTGCTCCAATATTTGTTTTGTCACTCTGACTTCATTGTTATGGTTTTGATCGTACCTGTAACCTTCATAACAAATGCCTATGGCACATGTCCACAAACCACATTAAATCTAATATAAAATATGTAGAATGTGGAGTCAGACTGACCCCGACGGTCACCCAAAGAGTGAACTTACGACTGAGTGTTGCACTACATCTCAGACTCCATGCAATTCTCTCTCTCTGTGTGTGTGTGTGTGTGTGTGTGTGTGTGTGTGTGTGTGTGTGTGTGTAATGATCCCCTAGGTTTCCCTTGTGGATGTTGCATGATGATAGTAGGCTAGATCTAGAATGTACCAAGTATGTAGAATGTGTGTGATGGAATAAAATGAACTCCCCTTCTATGGCATGTATGCAGATTGATGCAACCCTTGTCCCTTGTATGAAAGTGCTAGATGTGTCCTTGTAATGCTCTTGTGCCTTTGATGCAAGATTAGGTGATAATAGATAATGTTTATTATGTTTGGACCTTTGTTTGAGAGAAATAAGTAAGTATATATATGATTACCTTGTTTGAATTTTATAATTGACAACTGAAAGGCTGGCCCAAAGTTTTAAAAGGTGACTAAGAAGTAAAAGAGACCCAAAAGAGTAATAAGATAAAGAAGGTTAGGAGTGCCCAAGAGGGACATGAGTGCCTGTGCACTTTTGTCCTAATTGGGCACTAGCGTCTGAGGCCATAAAAGATAAATCAGTAAAGTTTGATAGGGATGTAAGGTATGGAAGGCCAAAAAAAGTGGAAGAGATAAAGTGAAAGGCCCAAAAGAAGTTTTCAACCACTAGTTTTCTTTCTTAGGAATGATGTATACATAAATATGCTTTAGGACCTAGAAATGTACCCATGTGTATATATTTTGTTCTACATCCACATCCCTTACTATCATGCATCCACCCATCTCCTAAGGAAACAATTTTAGTACTACTTTAATCCTCAGTGAAGTTTACATACCAATCTTGATGACATGTGTAGTGTTGTGCTCCCGAGTCAAAGTACCAAGTCTGAGATTCGTTGGATTGGTCATGTGATGCCACAAAGCAAAATTCAATAGATGTCTCTTCTTCTAATTCTTCTGCAATGTTACCATGTCTAGATTTTTGTTTGAATTAGCGATATTATTTTTCTTGTTTTGCAATCTTTCTTAACATGGCCTGATTGCTTGCAATATAAACACTTCCATTTTGATTTCTTCGAATCACTTATATTACTCTTTGAAGAATCTTTGTTTGCTAACCATTTTCCCTTGCCTATCATCCTCTCCATAAAAATACTTTCTATATCCATTGATGTCAAGGAAACTAAATTAGTTTTCCTTCTCTCTTTCTACACCAGAAGCGTAGATAACTTCTCAAAATCAATCGTCTGTGTTTCCACAATCATATGTAATGACTCAACAAATGAATCAAATGATGCTGGCAATTTTTGCAGTGCCAGAGCGATCAAATTTTACTCTTCTACATGTTTTTTCACTTCTTTCAACTAATCACAAATGTCCTTTAACTGCAACAAGAATTTAGAGACCGAACCACCCTCCTACATTTTAGTGGAAAATAACAATTTTTTCAAATACAAGTACCCTAGCGGCTTCTGAATCTTGGTACCTAGATGTTAAAATTTTCCACAAATATGAAGTACTAGTTGCATTACTAACTTCGGGAATCAAATTATCAACCACTGAAAGTTGTAGCAACATCAATGCTTCTCTATGATGCTTATCATAGTTATCACGTTCATCAACTGAAAGTTCATAATCATCTGGTCCATTTTCTTTGCCAAGTAAAATTTGATCAAGATTCTGATACTCACATATTGTAAGTATCTTATGACTCCACAAACTAAAGTTTTTGCCTATCAATTTTTGAGAATATGGCAACATCAAGTGTTCTAAACTAGCCATTTGACCTAGTTTTTCACGAAAACACTTAAATCGGAAAAATAATAAAGGATTATGTTTGCAGACTGATTCTACCCTAAAAATGGATAATACTTCTAGTTTTCAACAAAAACTCTATACCCTTTATGAGAATTTAAAATAATAATTTTCCGTAATATTGCCTAGAATACTGAAAATTTAAAATCTCAAGATTTACAACTCTATTTACAAAAATTTCTTTTGTGTGCTGACAAGGACACTAAAATGGACAACTGTGCAAAATTTCAAGTGTTTTCACTTTATGGTTTTCTAGATACAGAATTAACTGTCTTTCAGGTAGACTTATAGGCAATTTTTTTTATAGTTTTAACTATAGAAATTATTTTCCCTAAATTTGTATAAAAGTGTGGACTTTTTTTAAAAATTTCTTACTATAATTAGCCAATAGGAAAAAACATGTAGTTTTCTTCTATGTTGCACACCTCTAATGGCTTCTTAGATGGATTGAATTCTCTTTCTAATGCTTCTAGGATGGCACCCAGGTCAGCAACATATCACGAATGGCTGAAATTTCTTTTATGGCTGCTCACAACAGAACCGTCCTCACACTCAACAAAGAAAATATAATTTATAAACATTAGAAAAACAATATTGCTTGCTCCCACACTCTTTTAGGCAAGGTTGTGCTCAGTTGTATATGCCACGCTTCAACAAGTATTCAAAAACCAAAAGAAAACGTCCTTTTATGCTTTCAAACAATGTTCCATACAATCAAAAGGTCGTGCAAGTTCACAACTACATTCCTCCTTGTTAGGCACTTTCTTTTGCTGGGACGTCTTCCAACACTCCTTCAAGTCTACCATGTCCTTCTCCACTCAAAAACTAGAACACTTTTCTACAAGCTATGACACTTTTCTCCTACAAAGCACTTCGAGAAAAAATACATTCACCTCACCCCAAGCTTGCTTCTACTTAAACTCTTCCTCTCACCTCTAGGCTTACCAAGGAAAAACATAAAAGCAAATTCACCGCTTGCTTCCAAAGGCTCCTCAAATAGACATTTTGATACCAAAAAATCTGGAATAACCAATCCGTACTCACATCCATAGAGATCCTATTAAATAGGCATTCAAACAGCTCCTATAATGAAGGAGGTGGGTGCAATAAAGAATAACAAATTATAGGGAGTAATAAATAACTTTATCCATAGAACAAACCCAACAAATTATCAAGGTATTATAACCCCTATAACAACATACATTAAACAATATATTAAACTTCAATTAAGCTTATACAGATTAATTATTCTAATATCATTCTCATTTCTTTTGTCCTTGATTATATGTCCATATTTGTGACCCAAAACATTAGATTTTAACGAATTTGAACAAAGTTCTCCAGATATATTATCAATATTTTAAAATGTAGAAATCTCATAAAATCTAATTTGAAAGTTAAAATTTGTAGATTACAATTATAGAATGTAGGAGGGGATAAAATTAATATGATTTTTGTGTGCAAATACAAATGACCATAATTATTAAGTTAGGTAAATGAGGATTTGAAAAAATTATTGACGTGTCTTGAAAAAGGATAGAGGTTCTCTTTTATTTAGAGACTCATAAATGCAACCTTTTTCCCATGAAAATAGTGCCATCAACTAAGTTTGAACAAATGTAGAAATAAAGTGTTAGAAGCTAGAAAACAAGAAAAGTCGCTGTGATTTGTAATGAAAGAGATAAGATCAAAAATTCTCCCCTGGTTGGTGGACTAAACCTTGGGCCATCTCTACATAATGCTAGAGTTTGGAACTCCAGTCTACAATCTCAATTACAAATACAATTTAAAATTGTGGCGTCTCTCTATTTTTTGTCTTAGGGTCTTCTAAAGTTATGAATCTTTCATTAGATTTAATCTTTGTAATGGAAACCCATTAAACCAAGAAGAAATCACTCCCTAATTATACTAGATATTGATGGACAGTTTCACATAAACCATAGTTATCATATGGAACAAACATATCTAGTGGATTAACTTGCCTAATAGAGACCATCTCCAATATTAGATCCAACTTGAAGGATCTACCAAATTTGTGATATTTTTATGCATATCTTTAAAATAAAGGCCTCATTTGGAGAAGTTGTTTATTATTTCTTGTTATTTCCCCAAGAATACTCAAAGTATGTTATGGCTCTTGAGGTTGAATCTTCCTTTGTAGAATTGCAACTAGAGATTACAAAATACTCTACCGTTGGTATCTACTTCTTCTAGGCAACTTCAATGCTCATATTGGACAACTACAATGTTTTAGCCACGATCTTCACAATTAATCGTTGATGGTTAATGAATTTGATCATCACAAATCATGCTTGTATATATATTCTATAGACTTTACCTTGAATTCTCATGGACACTATCTAATCAAGTTGGGATAATTGTATGACCTTGTTATTCTAAATGACACAACAATTTATCAAATCTATAGCCTTTACTTGTTTTCTTCAGCATGGTGGATCAAGTTAGTAGACTATGTAATATCATGTAAAAAAAATTCTTTTACATATGATCCCTAGGATTCTAACTCTCCCCCACCTTTGACATATCATATTGCTCTCTCGTTTCATACACCACTTGCCAAACCTAGTACAACCATTTCCCCTAGGCTCTCTCACTAATGTGTTAACATTCATTTTGACCATGCATATAATAAGAGCTACACTAGTATTCTTAAAAACATCCTTATGATAATTTATGAGACTTTAGATTTATTTGAGAGAGCCAATACATTATCCCCGGGAATTATGACTATTACACTTAATGCCTTTGCTCAATCCATTCATATTACCCAACCCCATAATATGGATTATTGTTACCCTCAAATGCTTGTTATGACGAGGATTGCAAAAATGTACACAAATTAACTAAGTTTATTATGATTTAAACACCCTTGAAAGCCAATCTCTTCCAAAAATTATATTGAATTATTTTTAGAAAAAACAAAAATATTTATATAACAAATGAATGGTTATTCGACACAAAATTTGGTCTAATCCGAGGTAATTTTGGAGATCATTTAAACCCGAAATTTAATGTTTTTATACAAAAAGAAAACAGATCTAAGTATGAAAAAGTGACACATATAATACATAACATCTTAGTTGAAAAGCCCCACACACACAAATATATATATATATATCATATAATGTAAACACTCTTGGGTACAAAGTGAATATATATACTTTGTACCCATTTCATGTATACAAGAGTGTTTACATTATATGATTCTCATTTCACATCATTTATTCATTCTAAAAATTATGATGATGATGATATATAGAAGAGACTAATGAAAGTTGATGTATACATAATGATATAAATGACATGCACATGGATACATAATGAGGTAAGTACCGCTACCTGCAACGATGCTAAAAGTGACCCATATACTGTTCTCTGCAAACATCGTACTCAGCTCCGGATATTAAATAAAATAAAACAAAGCAAAGATACAGAATAAGTAGGTACTGGCACAACTCAGAAATATCCATATATACACTCTCCCCGAAGACATTGAGGGATGCCGTATATACTCTGTATATCCTTCCGACTGTTTGATATAATTGCACCGCCTGTTATCCACATTTTTGGCTCCACCCCACCTTTGACAAAATTGTGGGTTTCCTGCAACACCATCTTCTTTAAATTTGAGTATTTGTTGTTTTGTGTCTGCCCTCATATTTCTGGTTGGAAGACGCACATGCTTCTGTAATTTTCTTTCAAGCAATCGTTTTCTTTTCTTTTCTGCTTTTGATTTTGATTTTGATTTTTCTTCTTGAATAAATTTTCGCAGGCTGAAGTGGACTGCTTGAGTTTGAGAAATGTCAATGAAATCAGATTCCAATGGAGGAGGAGGGAAGGTGTTTTATGATCCGTTTTACAGTCAGAGGAGTGTGCAGAATAATAAGGGAAAGATTGAGGAAAGGAAGTTGTTTGATGATTTTAGTGTTGCCAATCATGTGCACTTTTTGAGGCCACAGTGGGTATCTGTGACCACAAACAATGTGGTGCAGAAGCAGAACAAGGAATTGCAGGCCAAGAGAGAAGACCTTGAAAAATGATTGGTGGTGGTGGTGGTTTCAGATCACTTATGGTGTATTTACATTGTGTATATCACGTCCCTGATAGTCTTTCCATGTACATAAAAGGGTGTATTTAAGTTTATCAGAACATGTTAATGGCATCTACTCGTTTAATTTGTACTTCTTGTAATGTTGTATGGCATCTTAGCATGGCTTAATCCTCAAGTATTACTTTACAAGACGTTTTATTATGTGTGAATTAACTAAAATATTTATGTGGAGTTACTTATGCCTCATGAAATCATTCTTAAAGAATTAGGCTCCTGTCAACACTTTCTTTAATGGAGACTAATTTGGCTTCGGAAAATGATTGATGGGGTGTCAAGCTTATAATGGAAGATGTCTGAATGCTTTTTGTTTGTGGTTCTCCAAAACATATGATATTCTTTATTCGATGGACTAGTCTTTTGATGGAAGGCTAGGGGAGAGGAGTCAGTGATCGCGAACTGGCCAATGACCGTGACAAGTTATGTTAATTTATTAGTTAATAGTAGAATTCTCAGATCCCTAAACTTGCATGAATTTTTTTTAATAAATAGAAATAAAATGCCTTTTTTTGTAATTAAATATTAGACAATATAAAGTGTACATTTTATTATAGCAAGAAGAAACATAATATTAAAAACACAATAAATGATGCAAGTACTGATTCATCTATGTATTCAACATGTCTAGACATAAAAAAAATCTATCTACATTTTAAAATGAGTAGTGGAGATATATGTCATTATTACAAACATTTTTTTAAGTTTGAATATATTTTTAAACTTAAAAAGGTCATGTCATTTACAATCATACACACTTTCATCCACAAAATTAAAAGACTTCATTGTCAAGTCATATCCACATTGCCCCTTCTTTCCATCCCATCTACAAGCATTAATGATAAACCTGCAAAAAAAATACAAATTTGTAAGGCTCAAGAAACACTATGCATTTATTGAAGGGTAGAATTCAAACAAATATATCTCACCTAAAAATTCACCATGGCCATTAGATTTATCATCTCATCACTCTCAATCCACACTAATCAAATTCAACCAATCACAAAAAAGCACATGGATCAAGCACCCAATGTAGGTTCAACAACATCTATAAATACATTTCATTGTTCAACAATCAAATTTCACAATTTTTCCTTTGTCAAATTGGAGCATTGACCCACCAAATTTGTTTGGCAGTTCTCAGTTCTGGTAAGAGTTTGAAAATATTCCAATATTATAATTACATTATTTGTTTTCTCAGTTCAAGTCATTTTCCATTTGTAGGAAATGAACTTTGAATATATATAGATATTCTAGTTTAGTTACTCTACACAGAAAACCTGCAAATAAAATATTTATATGAAACATGCATAAAATAGTTTCTTCATTTTTATTTTATGGATCAGTTTCAGAAAACCTGCAAATAATATTATTCTTCCCAAGCAGCTGAAAAGGCAAAATACGTGCAATTAAAAATAAGGTAAATATAATATGAACAACTACCAGCAACATGATATTCATTGGCTAGTTCAGCATTACATACAAGTATAGAATAAGAAATATATTCATTAATGCTGTGTGTATACAAACTCAAATCGAGTTAATCTTTTTATTTTGCGTAACTTATTTGTAGGAATTTTGTGTGCATGGAAACCTGTTTTAGAAAATGCGAATCAAAAAGACTATTTTATGCATGTTTCATATATATATCTTATTTACAGATTTTATGCGCCTGAACTAGAATATCTATATTTATTCAATGTCATTTTCCTATATACATATATGCATACTACAGTTTCCAATGCACGCAAAAAACTGCACATAAGAAGGTGAATGAATATATAAATCTATATAATTTGAGTTCATATACACAATGCAAATGACAATAGTTGTATTTATAACTGTATATAAAAACTGAAGTAGATAATGAATATCTTGTTACTGGTAATTATTCATATTATAATTAATTTCATTTTAGTTGCTGGTGACCACGTCACATACATTTTCAATTTAGTATTCAATTTAAATGTTGTTACATTTAATATAAAAACTAATTATATACCTATAACATCTTGTATTCGAAATCAGTGACCGTGTTTTGGTTGTTCATATTGTTTGAAAATGCACTGATATTATTCCTTGTGTTTTTAAGGTGTTATTTGCTAACATGAGGAGAAAACGATCACTCAAGAGAGTCCGCCCTGCTTGCACCAAAACAAGAGGAGTCATATTTCCACCAACTGAACCAGACGAAGATGAGGTTGGCAACAATGGACCACAACTACAGGCTACAACTATCTAAGTCACTGGAGGGGCAGCAACAAAAAAATCAGAATACGTGGAGATTGGGATGAGACTAATATGAATAATGCCATTAAAGAAGTTGAAGAATATGGTTCCTCAACACATGATGCTGCAAGAAAGTGGGGCATACCTCCAAGCACACTTACTTCATGGTTGTTGGGGATAACCACTAAGAAAACAAAGGGACCACCCACAATTCTTACTAAAGAAGAAGAGCTTGAGTTGGTGCAATGGTGTCATGAAATGGCTGATATGGGACATGGGTAAGAAATCTCACAACTTAAAGCATATGTGGCACAAATATGTGAATCTAGATCCACCCCATTCACAGATGGTATCCCTGGAAACTCATGGTGGGCAGGTTTTAAAAGAAGACACCCAGATTTAATTTTGAGGATAGCAGAAGGCCTTGATAGAGATAGGGCAGTAAGTCTAAGACAATCTATTGTTAATTCTTTCTATCTAAATTTTTCCTCTGTTTATAAAGCTAACCTGTATGAGCCAAGAAAAATATGGAATTGTGATGAAACTGGATTACAAGCAGGAAAAAATTGTGGTATGAGAGTGCTTGCTAGAAGAGGAAGTAGAAGTGTCCCATACATAATCCCAAAAAGCAGAGAATGGATAACCATATTATGTTGTGTCAATGCTGCTGGACAAAGCATCCCTGGTTTCTATCTTTTCAAAGGGAAGAAACAATTGCAGAATTACATAATAGGTTGTGAGCCTGGTGCTTGCATGGCAGCACAACCTCATGCATGGATGACAAAGGAGTTATTTATGAAATGGTTGCATCATTTTGCCGCATGTGTGTCTGGTGGTGTGTCTCCAAGTAATAGGCATTTACTGATTTTTGATGGTCACGGTTCTCATGTGGCTCTAGGAACAATTGAAGAGGCGCGGAGTTTGGGGATAGATTTACTTACTTTACCATCACACACTTCTCACAAATTACAACCACTAGATGTTAGTGTTTTTGCTCCATTCAAAAGTTACTTCAAAGAGGAGAGGCGTAAATGGCTATTTGAGAAACATGGGATAGATGTCAATAGGGTAGAATTAGCTACATTGGGGAGTAGGGCTTTCCAAAAGGCTCTTTCCCCTGAAAATATTAAAGCAGGTTTCAAGAGGACATGTATATGGCCTCTTAATCCACATGCCTTGGATGAGGACATGGCACCTAGCAGAACATTTGACACAACTAGTCGAGATGAATCACACGCAGCAGAAAATATATTAAGGCTAGCTAGAGATAATTTAGAGGTGTCAAGCAGTGAGCTGTGTAGTGAAGATGTTGAGATTTTGCTCAACACACAAACAAGTAAAGAATGTGATGCTGAACATATTGAACAAAATACAAATGAATCTGTTCAACAACAAGCTTCAACTTGGACTAGAGGGAGTCAATTCAGTGAGTCGCTAGCACTACCTACCCAAGTTAGCTACCCTGATTGGATGAAAGAAGCTGCTCTTAATCTTGGTGTCAATTTGAACAACATTGAAGAAGACACCTTATGTACTCCCTCAGAACCATCAGTACTTCATGATTCAGATGTGGTCCACTACTTTGTCAACACTCTAGATGAGGAACAAATTGATGCAGCAGAGTCAGAGGAAGCATATATTAGAATAGAAAACTGTGACAAAACTTTTGAGGAAAATAGAGGACAAAGTTCCATTTCTAAATTTTTGAAACTTCCAATGGAAAGGGTGAAGGTTTCATCAAGGTCAAATTGCAATGATGGAATACGATTAAGTAGAGAATCCCAACTCATCACTACCGATCAATATATGGAGCTGCTCAAGGAAAAAGAGAAGCGAAAGAAAGAAATTGAAGAGTTGAAGCAAAGAAAAAGGGTACAGATGCAAGAGAAGAAGGCAGAGAGAATTGCTGGAAGGGAATGAAAGGAACAAGAGAAGATCGAAAAGGAAATTAGAAGGCAAGAAAAAGAACATCAGAAATCAATGCAGAGGCAAGAAAAAGAGATGAAGAAAGAGCAAGAAAGGATCCAAAGAGACCAAGAAAGGAAGGAGAAAGAGTTTGAGAAGGCAAGAAGGGAGTTGGGAAGGCAGAGGAGACTTAGTACCCCACAAAATCCTTTGCCTGAAGAACACCCATTATTGAGGGAATTAATTTCCATGCATTGTCCCCAGTTGATGTCAGTACATAATGTTCAACCTGGGGTAAGTGGTTCCTATCCATCCTCAACACTACCTTTGCAGGAAACCAACATTGGAACTCAACCACTAACATGCAACACATCAACTTCAAGCATGGTTACAGATTCACCACCACTATTTCCTAGTTTTTGGAAGCAGGTGCCATAGATAGTATAAAAAAATTTGGAGGCTTGTTAGGGCCATTCGAATAGTATATAACAGATATATTTTGATAATTTTGTGGGCCAAATATATTTATAATCGTTGTAAGGCCATGGCTGTTTTTTATTGTTGTACTCGTAGCCACATATGATATCATAAGTAATAGATGACCAATATATGTTTTTATATGTACACTTGCTTGAAATATGTAATGAAAAATAGCATAGTTTCATATTTTCTCTAAAACAACTATGTTCCATAAAAGAGAATCAAATTGTGTTTCATATATATCTCTAAAACAACTCTGTTCCATAAAAAAGAATCAAACTGTGTTTCATATATTTCTCTAAAACAACTTTGTTCCATAAAAGAGAATAAAACTGTGTTTCATATATTTCTCTAAAACAACTCTGTTCCATAAAAGAGAATCAAACTGTGTTTCATATATTTCTCTAAAACAAAATCGTAATATCTTTTCTATTTTTAACAAATTAGATGCAATACGATTGATAATATTTGATCCAAATTGAACACAACAAACATGCTCTGTTCCTATCATTGCCTTAGTGAGGGAAGTATCCTCACCGAATTTTCCAGTATCAATGAGGGCAGTACCAGTAAGGATGTTCATTCATCTGATTCCCTGCAAAAAAAAAGGATGCAAAAGAACAATTCATGATCAAATGGTTAGAAATATAGTTCTTCTTAAAATTTGTATTTAGATTGTAACCAGGTAACAAAAATTTTCCCATGACATTTATTGTGTTCAAAAACACAATTCACCTATCAGTTGAGGGTGAGTTGTGAACATGGGGAAACCATGGCTTTCTTGCTTTCTGCATTCCAACATGGAAAGCGTGGCTTTCTTGCTTTTTGCGGTGGTTGTAGCAAATGCTTATGCTTTTGGCGTTATTCTGTTGCTGACACGTTGTTTAACATCTTTTGCATCTCATTCTGCAACTCCTGCCGAGTCTTTGCAAACCTGAAAAATAATCATGCATTTACCAGGTGAGTTTTAACATTGAAAAGCATCCCCCAACAAAAAATCGACCAAGAAAAATAAAAATTAAACAACCACGTTTCCAAGCGTTTAATGTGCTTCAATGATACTTGTTTGATGGTCCCGCCATTAAATATAGAGGTGCATTGACTATTTGCAAAAGAAATTAATTCAGGAAATGGAGAAACGGGTAGTGATTATGAGCTTAGATGAGAAAATGAGTAGAGGCGGAAGAGCATGATCGAGAAGGTTCTGAATCAGCCATTCGCAAGAACTGCACATCTTCAAAACCTCCTCCCCAAGGAAACCAAGGATGCAGCTGCACACAAATCAACGAAGATGTTAACCACACTCAGAGAAGACAAATCAGAGGCTTATACACATATATAAAGTGAAAGACATAGAGAATAGCAAATCTATGCACCATAAGAAAAGAAGTCAGTTATGCAATGAAAAGAAGGAAGAAAAATCAAGAAATGCGTTGAAAACTAGCATTAGCCAAGAATGTGTTGGAGTAGAAAATAACACCCTGTGCATCTTTTCAAATCAGAAAATAACACCTGAACACTCCTCGGATTTCAAATCCTTGTACCAATATTTTCCAATGACTGTGAATGTGATATGGTCATCCGTTTTATGACAACAGGGAAAAGGCTTCAAAAGGGTATGTGCTTCAATGATAAAAAAAAATAACGAAATCTCTGATTTTTTATAAAGAAGGCGCAATATTCTTTAAGTTTATAAACTAAATACAGACGCAAAAGCACATTACCTAAGATAGTTTTACCCTCCAGTGAGCAGCGAGCTTAGAAAATGACCGAACATCCTTCAACATCCACATTTCCTTTTCATGGTTGTAGAATTTCTTAGCCCACGGCCTATGGCTGAACCAAATGCCTACGTGTGAACCAAATGATAAAAGTTTTGATAGGTAATAAGCCCACCATTTCTGCAAGGAAACTAGTCTGAACTTTGTGGATGCCGTATATACACTCTCCCCGAAGACATTGAGGGATGCCGTATATACTCTGTATATCCTTCCGACTGTTTGATATAATTGCACCGCCTGTTATCCACATTTTTGGCTCCACCCCACCTTTGACAAAATTGTGGGTTTCCTGCAACACCATCTTCTTTAAATTTGAGTATTTGTTGTTTTGTGTCTGCCCTCATATTTCTGGTTGGAAGACGCACATGCTTCTGTAATTTTCTTTCAAGCAATCGTTTTCTTTTCTTTTCTGCTTTTGATTTTGATTTTGATTTTTCTTCTTGAATAAATTTTCGCAGGCTGAAGTGGACTGCTTGAGTTTGAGAAATGTCAATGAAATCAGATTCCAATGGAGGAGGAGGGAAGGTGTTTTATGATCCGTTTTACAGTCAGAGGAGTGTGCAGAATAATAAGGGAAAGATTGAGGAAAGGAAGTTGTTTGATGATTTTAGTGTTGCCAATCATGTGCACTTTTTGAGGCCACAGTGGGTATCTGTGACCACAAACAATGTGGTGCAGAAGCAGAACAAGGAATTGCAGGCCAAGAGAGAAGACCTTGAAAAATGATTGGTGGTGGTGGTGGTTTCAGATCACTTATGGTGTATTTACATTGTGTATATCACGTCCCTGATAGTCTTTCCATGTACATAAAAGGGTGTATTTAAGTTTATCAGAACATGTTAATGGCATCTACTCGTTTAATTTGTACTTCTTGTAATGTTGTATGGCATCTTAGCATGGCTTAATCCTCAAGTATTACTTTACAAGACGTTTTATTATGTGTGAATTAACTAAAATATTTATGTGGAGTTACTTATGCCTCATGAAATCATTCTTAAAGAATTAGGCTCCTGTCAACACTTTCTTTAATGGAGACTAATTTGGCTTCGGAAAATGATTGATGGGGTGTCAAGCTTATAATGGAAGATGTCTGAATGCCTTTTTGTTTGTGGTTCTCCAAAACATATGATATTCTTTATTCGATGGACTAGTCTTTTGATGGAAGGCTAGGGGAGAGGAGTCAGTGATCGCGAACTGGCCAATGACCGTGACAAGTTATGTTAATTTATTAGTTAATAGTAGAATATTCAAATCCCTAACCTTGCATTAACTATTTTTAATAAATAGAAATAAAATGGCCTTTTTTTTGTAATTAAATACTAGACAGTATAAAGTGTAAATTTTATTATAGTAAGAAGAAACATAATATTAAAAATTTTATTAAGTGAAAATAAATGATGCAAGTATTGATACATCTATGTATTCAACATGTCTAGACATATAAAAATTCAATCTATATTTTAAAATGAGTAGTGGAGATAACTCTCATTATTACAAACATTTTTTTAAGTTTGAATATATTTTTAAACTTAAAAAGGTCATGTCATTTCTAATCATACACACTTTCATCCAAAAAATTAAAAGACTTCATTGTCACAATAGGATCACAACTCCAATCAAATACCACATTAAATGAAAAAAATTCAAATAATAAAATGTCAAGTCATATCCACACTACCCATTCTTTCCATCCCATCTACAAGCATTAATGATAAACCTGCAAAAAGAATACAAATTTGTAAGGCTCAAGAAACACATGCATTTATTGAAGGGTGGAATTCAAACAAATATATCTCACCAAAAAATTCACCGTAGCCATTAGATTGATTATCTCATCACTCTCAATCCACACTAACCAAATTCAACCAATCACAAACAAGCACATGGATCAAGCACCCAAAGCAAGGTCAATAACATCTATAAATACATTTAATTGTTCAACAATCAAATTTCACAAGTTTTCCTTTGTCAAATTGGATTATCGACCCAATCTTGTTTGGCAATTCTTAATTTTGGTAAGAGTTTGAAACTATTCCAATATTATAATTAAATTATTTGCATTCTCAGCTCAAGTCATTTTCCTACAATTTTTCCATTTGTAAGAAATTACCTTTGAATATATATAGATATTCTAGTTTAGTTACTATACATAGAAACCCTGCAAATAAAAATATATATATGAAATAATCATAAAATAGTTTCTTTGTTTTTATAATATAGTTCAGTTTTAGAAAACCTGCAAATAATATTATTCTTCCCAAGCAGCTGAAAAGGAAAAATACGTGCAACTAAAAATAAGGTAAATATAATATAAACAACTACCAGCAACATGATATTCATTAGCTAGTTCAGTATTACATACAAGTATATAATAAGAAATATATTCTCATTAATGGTGTGTATATACAAACTAAAATCGAGTTAATCTTTTTTTTTGCATAACTTATTTGTAGGTATTTTGTGTGCATGGAAACCTGTTTTAGAAAGTGCAAATCAAAAAGACAATTTTATGCATGTGTCATATATATATATATATATATATATATATATATATATATTATTTACATATTTTATACATATTTTATGCCTGAACTAGAATATCTATATTTATTCAGTGTCATTTTCCTGTATACATATATGCATACTACAGTTTCCAATACATGCAAAAACATGCACATAAGAAGGTGAATGAATATATAAATCTATATAATTTGAGTTTCATATACACATTGCAAATGACAATAGTTGTAGTTATATCTGTATATAAAACTGAAGTAGATAATGAATATCTTGTTGTTGGTAATTTTTCATATTATAATTAATTTCATTTTAGTTGTTGGTGACCATGTCACATACATTTTCAATTTAGTATTCAATTTAAATATTGTTACATTTAATATAAAAACTAATTATATACCTATAACATCTTGCATTCAAAATCAGTAACCATGCTTTGGTTGTTCATATTGTTTCAAAATGCACTGATATTATTCCTTGTGTTTTTAAGGTGTTATTTGCTAACATGAGGAGAAAATGATCACTCAAAAGAGTTCACCCTGCTCGCACCAAAAAAAGGGGAGTCATATTTCCACCAAGTGAACCAGACGAAGATGAGGTTGGTAATAATGGACCACAACTACAGGCTACAACTGTCGAAATCAGTGGAGGGGGCATCAACAAAAAAAATCAGAATACGTGGAGATTGGGATGAGACTAGCATGAATAATGCCATCAAAGAAGTCGAAGATTATGGTTCCTCAACACATGCTACTGCAAGAAAGTGGGGCATACCTCCAAGCACACTTACTTCATGGTTGTTGGGGATAACCATTAAGAAAACAAAGGGACCACCCACAATTCTTACTAAAGAAGAAGAACTTGATTTGGTGCAATGGTGTCATGAAATGGCTGATAGGGGTCATGGGTTAGAAATATCACAACTTAAAGCATATGTGGCACAAATATGCGAATCTAGATCCACCCCATTCACAGATGGTATCCCTGGAAACTCATGGTAGGAAGTTTTTAAAAGAAGGACACCCAGATTTAATTTTGAGGATAGCAGAAGGCCTTGATAGAGATAGGGCAGTAAGTCTAAGACCATCTATTGTTAATTCTTTCTATATGAATTTGTCCTCTGTTTACAAAGCTAACCTATATGAGCCAAGAAAAATATGGAATTGTGATGAAAATGGATTACAAGAGGAAGAAACTGTGGTATGAGAGTGCTTGCTAGAAGAGGAAGTAAAAGTGTCCCATACATAATCCCAAAAAGCAGAGAATGGATAACCATATTATGTTGTTTCAATACTTCTGGACAAAGCATCCCTAGTTTCTATCTTTTTAAAGGGAAGAAACAGTTGCAGAATTACATAGCAGGTTATGATCTTGGTGCTTGCATGACAGCACAACCTCATGCATGGATGACAAAAGAGTTATTTATGAAATGGCTGCATCATTTTGCAGTAGGTGTGCATGGTGGTGTGTCTCCAACTAACAGGAATTTACTGATTTTTGATGGTCACGGTTCTTATGTGGCTCTAGGAACAATTCAAGAGGCGCGGAGTTTGGGGATAGATTTACTTACTTTACCAACACACACTTCTCACAAATTACAACCACTAGATGTCAGTGTTTTTGCTCCATTCAAAAGTTACTTCAAAGAGGATAGGCGTAAATGGCTATTTGAGAAACATGGGATAGATGTCAATAGGGCATAATTAGCTATGTTAGGGTGTAGGGCTTTCCAAAAAGCTCTTTCCCCTTAAAATATTAAAGTAGGTTTCAAGAGGACAGGTATATGGCCTCTTAATCCACATGCCTTGGATGAGGACATGGCACCTAGCAGAACATTTGACACAACTAGTCAAGATGAATCACATGCAGCAGAAAATATATTAAGGCTAGCTAGAGATAATTTAGAGGTGTCAAGTAGTGAGTTGTGTAGTGAAGATGTTGAGATTGTGCTCAACACAAAAAAAAGTAAAGAATGTGATGCTAAACATATTGAACAAAATACAAATGAATCTGTTCAACAACAAGCTTTAACTCAGACTAGAGGGAGTCAATTCAGTGAGTCGCTAGGACTACCTACCCAAGTTAGTTGTCTTGATTGGATGAAAGAAGATGCTCTTAATCTTGGTGTCAATTTGAAAAACAGTCAAGAAGACACCTTATGTACTCCCTCACAACCATCAGCACTTCATGAGTTAGATGTGGTCCACTACTTTGTCAACACTCTAGATGAGGAACAAATTGATGTAGCAGAGTCAGAGGAAGCATATATTAGAACAGAAAATTGTGGCAAAACAGAGGACAAAGTTCCATTTCTAAATTTTTGAAACTTCTAGTGGAAAGGGTGAAGGTTTCATCAAGGTCAAAGTCCAATGATGGAATACGATTAAGTAGAGAATCCCAACTCATCACTACCAATCAATATATGGAGCTGCTCAATGAAAAAGAGAAGCGAAAGAAAGAAATTGAAGAGTTGAAGTAAAGAAAAAGGGTACAGATGCAAGAGAAGAAGGAAGAGAAAATTGATGGAAGGGAATGAAAGGAACAAGAGAAGATCGAAAAGGAAATTAGAAAGCAAGAAAAAGAACATTAGAAATCGATGCAGAGGTAAGAAAAAGAGATGAATAAAGAGCAAGAAAGGATCCAAAGAGACCAAGAAAGGAAGGAGAAAGAGTTTGAGAAGGCAAGAAGGGAGTTGGGAAGGCAAAGGAGACTTATTACTCTAGAAAATCCTTTACTTGAAGAACACCCATTATTGAGGGAATTAATTTCCATGCATTGTCCCCAGTTGATGTCAGTACATAATGTTCAACCTGGGGTAAGTGGTTCCTATCCATCCTCAACACTACCTTTGCAGGAAACCAACATTGGAACTCAACCACTAACATGCAGCACATCAACTTCAAGCATGGTTACAGATTCACCACCACTATTTCCTGGTTTTTGGAAGCAGGTGCCATAGATAGTATAAAAAAATTTGGAGGCTTGTTAGGGCCATTTGAATAGTATAGAACAAATATATTTTGATAATTTTGTGGGCCAAATACATTTCTAATATTTGTAAGGTCATGGCTATTTTTTATTGTTGTTCTCATAGCCACATATGATATCATAAGTAATAGATGACCAATAAATGTTTTTATATGTACACTTGCTTGAAATATGTAATGAAAAACAACATAGTTTCATATTTTCTCTAAAACAACTCTGTTCCATAAAAGAGAATCAAGTTGTGTTTCATATATATCTCTAAAACAACTATGTTCCATAAAAGAGAATTAAACTGTGTTTCATACATATCTCTAAAACAACTCTGTTCCATAAAAGAGAATCAAACTATGTTTCATATATTTCTCTAAAACAACTCTGGTCCATAAAATATAATCCAACTGTGTTTCAAATATTTCTCTAAAACGAAATCGTAATATCTTTTCTATTTTCAACAAATTAGATGCAATATGATTGATAATATTTGATCCAAATTGAACACAACAATCATGCTCTGTTCCTATCATTGCCTTAGTGAGGGCAGTATCCTCACCGAATTTTCTAGTATCAATGAGGGTAGTACCAGTAAGGATGTTCATTCATCTGATTCCCTGCAAAAAAAAAAGGATGCAAAAGAACAATTCATGATCAAATGGTTAGAAATATAGCTCTTCTTAAAATTTGTATTTAGATTGTAACCATGTAACAAAAATTTTCCCATGACATTTATTGTGTTCAAAAACACAATTCACCTATCAGTTGAGGGCGAGTTGTGGACATGGGGAAACTGTGGCTTTCTTGCTTTTTGCATTCCAACATGGATTTGTTCTGCCTAAATTGCCAATAAAGGTGTTGCAATGCTATGAAGTATTGCGATGGTTGTAGCATATGCTTATGCTTTTGGCATTATTCTGTTGCTGACACGTTGTTCAACATCTTTTGCATCTCATTCTGCAACTCCTGCTGAGTCTTTGCAGACCTGAAAAATAATCGAGCATTTACCAGGTGAGTTTTAACATTCAAAATAATCCCCCAGCAAAAAATTGACCAAGAAAAATAAAAAAATAAAACAACCACATTTCCAAGCGTTGAATGTGCTTCAATGATACTTGCTTTGATGGTCCTGCCATTAAATATAGAGGTGCATTGACTATTTACAGAAGAAATTAATTCAGGAAATGGAGAAACAGGTAGTGATTATGAGCTCAGATGAGAAAATGAGCAGAGGCGGAAGAACATGATCGAGAAGGTTTTGAACCAGCCATTCGCAAGAACTGCACATCTTCAAAACCTCCAAGGATCCACCAAACCTGAACACACTCCTCGGATTTCAAATCCTTGCACCATAATAAAATAAGTAAGTTATGCAATGAAAAGAAGGAAGAAAAATCAAGAAATGCGTTTAGCATGAGCCAAGAATGTGTTGGATAGAAAATAACACCCTGCGCATCTTTTCAAATCAGTGACCTGAACACTCCTCGGATTTCAAATCCTTGTCCATTTTCCAATGACTGTGAATGTGATATGGTCATCCATTTTATGACAACAGGGAAAAGGCTTCAAAAGGGTATGTGCTTCAATGATTAAAAAAAAACGAACTCTCTGATTTTTTATAAAGAACTCTTTAAGTTTATCTAAATGCACATTATAGGATAGTTTTATCCAAGCAGAGCTTAGGAGCACATATTGTCTTAAGCTTTATAAATTAACAATATAGAACCATACACAGAAACTGCAAAAGCTCACATTAACAGGGAAAACAATCACCTGTTTCCAGGTTGTTCAGAAGTCGTTGACAGCGAGGTAAAAATGGAGATCTTCACATATGGTTCTTTCCCACACCACCCGCCTTCACCAAACATGATTGGAGTTACGAAGCAAAAGGAGGCAAATTAATTAAAAGTTGCTAGGATTTAATACGCCATTAAATGGTGGAGGCGTTCCTAACATCTGGCAGTGGCGAACTTAATGGCAGGTATAAATGCATTCCATCTGTCCCATTTAATTTCTAAAAAACCCATAACTTTTTAACAATAAACAGAGTTTGATCATTTTTAATACATGATGTTATATTTTAAATTAGTTTTTATATCTAATGTAATAACATTAAAATTGAATAGTATAACATATATTTTTTGTTTATCATTGGGTGATGAATTCCCAATGGATGGTCTATATTTTTTTAACATGCAATTTTAATATCTTGTAAAAACTGGTTTAGAAAATGTATGTGGAGTGGTCGCTCTAAGTTGAAACGAAATTTGTAAGTCAAAAATATGTTAAAATATAAAAAGGTATTTTAAAAAAATTGAAACTTAATAAATATATATGTGAAAATAGACGCCAAAATTCAATTTGCGATGACTGGCTCCTCTCCCCTAATGCTTCTATAACTAATTTTTTTTTTTTGGTTGTCACGTAGACAATTATATAGTCTCTCTCTCTTTTTTTTTAAAGGTTGTGTTGTTTTTTATTGACTTGTAAATGCTCCTCATTGTCTTTGTCTATTCACTTTTTTCCATAATTCCCTTCACCATGTTGCCTCTCCTCTATTTTATTGCGTTTCTAGTTTTTGAATAAGTTTGGGTTATATGTCGAGTGTTATATTATAGTAATGGTCTTCTCTTTTGTGTTAGTTCTTTCAACCATATTTTGGGTTCTTGAGGGTTTTTGGATCATTCTTTGTTAATTTTTCTCATTTGTTGTGTGTCGGTAAACACAATAACAACGTTTTAATTTGAATTTAAGAATTCTACAAATATATATTTACATTGGTGCATTTAAAACACAAAAACAAAGTACTGAATTCAATTTATTACAAGTAAATCCTCATGCCAAAAGGAATTATAGAAATTTAGAGAAGAGCATATAACATTTGTGTGCTTTGATTAGGTCGTTGAAAGTGGTAAAGGATCGTACACTTCCATTAGATTGGGCTGCTTGATGAATTGCATTATACTTGGTGCGTGGTTATCAAAGAATTATTTTCTTTATGGGCCTAATAAAAATGGAGGGACAACATATGACCCTCAAAATATCCTTGTTGTTTATTGCTTTCAAATATATTATTGCCACATTAGGGTATAAGGAAGGGGAATAGTTTAACTATTACTGACTCAAACTTTGAGAAAAGTGAGCAGATGATTTTGGAGGTCAAGGGTGGCTAGAGAAGGTAGTCAATTCATATTTTACATTCTACCACAATTGCCAAAAAAATGATAAGGTTGTGCAAGAAGGGTATAATTCTAGTTGTGTTGTCTGTTCGTGCTAATTTTTTGGGACTTCTTGGCCTTGCTATTTGGACCTACATTGTGTTGTCTATTTATGACTGTGTCGAGAATCTGACATACTAGTTACTATTCTAAAACATAGGGTATTCATGTCAACTATCTATACACTTCAAGAATATTCCTTCACGTAATTAGGTCTAACTTTATTTATTATGTGTGTTTAGATCTAAGTGCAACTTATGTGATTAGTTGTAGTGTATTGTTAATGTAAAACTACTTTCCACATGTACATTTTGGTGAAGCTAAGTCAGCATGCACCCACCCTAGGGTTTTGCTATTTTGGTGAACCCAAATCACCTTGCACTTGATTAAGGTTTTCACCTTTTGGTGATCCTAGACTATTGGTTTGCTTCTAGGGTTAGCTTGTTTGTTTGGTGATAGGTTTGATATTCCTAAGGCTTGTTTCATTTTTTCCCACCAAACCTATTAACCCTACCTATTGTGTGTTTTGGTGTGCTTCAAACTCGAATATATCTATGTAATATATGTTTTATGACATATAAAGATTTAGATCCAAAACCCAATTAGAAGAAGTTCTAGGGTAAATTCCAATTTAGATGATTGTGTTGTTCAATTCTTTTGATCAATCCTATAAATTGTGTGGTAGCAAAATTGGATAATATAAAGGATGCCATGTTGCTCCCAAAGTTTTCATTTCTATTCCCAATGATGTTTCTTCAATGAATGAAAATGTTATGAATAACTATCAATTTGTTATTGAATTGAAGTTACATTAAAAGGAAACAAATTGATTAGATGATCAAGAAAGGATCCAAGATCTTACAAACCTTAGAAAATATCTTTTGAAACACATTAGCGAAATAGTAGAATTGATGAATGTGTTCAATAATGCGGAATGGCAAACCCTAGGTCAAGAAGTTGACAATTTGTTGTCATACAAAATGTGTAGCTTGAAAAAATAAAAAAAATTGTCATGACAACCTAATCCTCATTTGAAAATCCCTCTCTCAGTCAATGTAAACATGTCATCCGGCCAACTCAATTATTGTGTTACCCTCATAATGGCCAGGAGGAATGTGTTGATGTAAATTTCAAGTGTATTTCATGTGCATGATATCTTGTTCAATATAATTCATGATTATTTCTAGATCCAGGAGAAGATAAATGCTTCAAGAGGATCCAAGAGGGCTATTTTTTGCCTTTTTGCACCTGGTGAACACCCTCCATGAACGTACAGGGAAAAATTAAAGCACCCAAGATGTGTGTGGATGAGCTATGCAATCATATGAAGCAGTTTAGGAAATTTCTGGAAGGAAAATAAGGTTTAGGAACAAGTTATGTAATATCGGGCTATTCTTAGCATGGTATGAAACGAAAGCAGTGAAAAAGCTAGTTGGCTTGTTCCGGACATATCAGGAGCCTCATGAGAAATTGGAAAGCAATCATATACTCATTGTAAAGCTAAGAGTGTTTACTTCATTGTGAAAAAGTATTCAAGGGATTCTGAGAAGCATCTTTTCATATATTGGCCCAGAAGTGCATATAAAGACCTTCGATCCTAGTGGAGATTCAATTGAAGATTATGGGAGTTCCAAGGAAAGTTAGATTCTAATTCAAAGGCCAAAGTGGATCAAATGGGACCTTATACATGTCTCATAAGTTGAGTTAGAAAAAAAAATAGATTTTCCTTTGGTGGCAGTTGGACCTTCTGAGAAATGCCCATGACCAAAATTGAAAAAGGGTCTAAAATTCAAAAAGGAGGCAGAATCAAGTCCTGAAAAATGGTGGCATTAGAGTTTTTGGGCTGTTTTCACTCAAAATGATATAAGGCTGGCTTAGGAAACACCAAGGGAATATCTTAGGGTAAAAAGGCACTATGGCAAACTATGCAATGGTGACACCCAACTTCCAAAAGTGGAAAATGCACACTTAAAGACCCCTAATGTCCCTTTATCCCTTTGACCAAAGTCAAAAGGGACATGGGGGACACTAGAGTGCACCACCAAGGAGGAGGATAAGGTTGTGTCACTTAAAAGACAACTTTAGGTGTCAGAGATGTGCTTTCAACTCACTTAAAGACTTGGCCCCTTTCTCATGTTGAGCTGACCCTTGGCACACTTTTTGCATGTTCATCTCCCTTTTTTCCTTTTCTAAAGGGACATGGGGGACACTAGAATGCACCATCAAGGAGGAGGATAAGGTTGTGTCACTTGTAAGTTACAACTTGATGCCTAGGTCATGTTATCCCTTAATAAATGTGGTAAGGGACATGAGGGGATTTGAAACTCATTTAGTAAGTTTTAACCCCTCATTGAAGTCTCCTCTAACCCAAGTTAAGAAAGGTACGTCAAAAGTGAATCAACTAGGTTTTTGAATGAGGAGTGAGTATAATATTCATACTTATCCATTGTCAACTCATTTTTTATGTTTTAACACCCCCCATTTTTGTTGGTATGTTGTTATGCTGCCAAATTTTTTTAGAATCCTCCATTGATGAAAACACCTTTTTTCTCATAACTCTCAAATCCTAGCCCCGTTTTCTATGAAAATTTTCCCGAAGCTTACTTTCTAGAACGCCTTTAAGATGAAAAAAACCTTATTCCCATTGATGCTTTACCAGGGAAAATTTTAGTGGCAAATTTTCGTAAACTCGTGAATATTAGGGATTTTAGAAATTGGAAATGGCAAATTTTCAGTAGTCGGTTGCTACCTAGTTTGCCAAAAATTTCAGCCGATAAGTCATTTTTATGGGTTAGTTTTCCTACTATTTATATGTAAAAATTAACTTTTACATGTATTCGCCTAGATATAATACATAGCCTGAGGGGTTATAGGGGGTACCCATTTAATAATGACATCCAACAAAGAGTGACTGTCTGTCCAACTTAGGTTGGAAGGAAATCCATTATCTGTCGTCTAACCTAGGTTTGATGACAAATTATGGATGGTCATCCAACTTGGGTTAGACGACATATAATGTATGGTCATCCAACCCAGGTTGGATGGTTGGGTTGGACAACAGATAATGTATGATTGTCCAACCCAGGTTGGACAGATGGGTTGGACGACTGACAATGGAAAATCGTCCAACCCATGTTGGATGGCCAGGTTAGATGGAAGATAATGTACGACTGTCCAACCCATGTTAGACGGATGGGTTGGAAAATAGATAATGTATGGTCTTCCAACCCAGGTTAGACAATAGACTTGATATTCATCCAACCCAGGTTGGACAACTGGGTTGGATGGTAGATAATGCACGGTCGTCTAACCTAGGTTAGATGACTAGGTTGGATGATAGATAATCTATGGTCATTCAACCCAGGTTAGATGACTAGGTTAAATAACAGATAATGTACAGTTGTCCAACCCAGGTTGGACGGCTGGGTTGGATGACAAATAATGGACAGTCATCCAACCTAGGTTGGACGACAGACGATGGACAATCATCCAATCTAGGTTGGACGGCTAGGTTGGACAGTAGATAATGTATGGTTTTCTAACCTAGGTTAGACAGTTGGGTTGGATGAAAGATAATGTACGGTCGTCCAACCTAGGTTGGATGGCTGGGTTGGATGGAAGATAATGTATGGTCATCCAATCCAGGTTTGATGGTTGGGCTAGACGACAAATGATGGATAGTCGTCCAACCCAAGTTGGATGACTGGGTTGGACGGGAGACAATGGACGACCATCCAACCCAGATCAGACGGCCCTCTAACCTAGGTTGGATGATTGGGTTAGATGGCAGACAATGGAACACCATCCAACCCAGGTTGGACGGCCATCCATCGTGTGTCGTATAACCTAGGTTGGATGACATCCAACCTAGGTTGTATGGCATACGAAGGATGACCGTCCCACCCAGTCAACTTTGCTATGAAACATTTTTTTAGAAATTTGCCATTATTGTGAAAGTCGATTTTGGAGATTCGCCACCAATTCTAAACTAATTTTTCAAAGGGGGTCTTAAAATGAACCCTATGCTTTGCTTTTTTTACATTTTCCACATGAAGATTCTAGAAAAATGCTTTTCTTTTTCATATCCCGAGAGTTCCCGTAATTGAAAAAACCTAAAATTTATAGCATGATATTACAATAAAAAACCTAATCTAACAAAAATGATTTCATCTCAATCCAAAATTCAGAAGGAACACTTCTATTTCTACTAAGACCAGATCCATTCTAAAAATAGTAAGTTTTAAAAACCAAAAAAGAAAAAATAATAATCTTAAGACCTTTGTGTAATTCCTCAACTTGACATATTGGAAAAAATCTGAAAATGGGAAAATTGCCTAAAAATAGAATATGAGGGTGGGGTGTGGCCAGGGTTCATTTTAAGAGACCTCTTAGAAATTGGAGGTGGAAAATACCTGGTGAATATCCTCGGAACCGGTTTCGTGGGAAGACAATTTTTTCGGGGGTTCGGCAACAAAATTTTCACCTGATTTTTAAGAGGTAAGATAGAAGGTTGCAGACGCGTGATAGAAGATTTGTTGTCGTGCATCTGCAGCCTCTGCCCTCTAGTCGTGCGACAAAAAAATATCTATGTCACGGGTCAACAAACTCTCTGTCGCGTGTCTACTTCCTCCACACTCATGTCAGACGTCAACAAACTCTCCATGTCGCGCGTCAACAAACTCTTCATGTCGCATGTCAACAAACTCTATGTTGCTCGTCTGCACCCTCCACCCTCCTGTCATGCATCTGTATCCTCTGCCTTCTTGTCACGCGTTTATTGTACTTGATAATACATATACCCCCAGGTGGTATGAGTGAGCTAGTAGTGTTCTACCTGGTGAATAATCTAGGATTATATAGGGGATATTTTCAAGGGTAGGCAAAGCCGACCCCTAAAAGAAATTAAACTGTAATTTTTAGGCAAACAGGTCACTGACCTGCGCCAAAAAATTCACCTTTTCAAATTTTTCAAAAATGGAATATTCACCATATTACGAATATTCACCACTAAAATTATCCCTGGGTGTGGCTTACTAAAAATAGTAATTATCCAGATCAATTCAAAGTTTCACTCATATATCCATCTCTCCATTCCCTCTCTATCAAGTACACCATCTTCAAGCCAATATCCATTCTAGCCACCAAGTACCCAAATGTGAGAGATAATGAAGTGGCACATATGGACTTGAAGGATTTGAAGACAAGAATGCTAAAAGAACAATGAACGTAATTTAGAGGACCAAGAAATGGTACAAAAAGAAGAGGGTTTCCAACATTGAATGTGGTGAAACACTTGCATTTCCTAGGAAATATACTCTCACTTCATCTCATAAGGTCTATGATAAGGAGGCAGGTTCATCTCATTCAGGAAAGAGAAAGAGGAAAAAAGTTTATGATGTTGAAGTGTCTCCTGTTGTGGAGGTTTGTAAGAGGTCCAAGGTTGAAGAACACCCTACGGAACAACTTGAACCAGATGAGATTGATCCTTATCAGTCTCCTATTAATTTGGTAGATCCAAGTGTTCTTGTTGAAGCACTTGAATCAGCTCATCTCGGTCATGCTTTGGTCCCTTACCAAGCACTTGAGATGCCTAGTTTCATTTACACACCTGCTAAGCCTTTTTCATGGGTAAATGAATTACTTGGAGAATAATCAATGACGGTGAAACAATCAATGACACCTAACTTCGAGGCCATATACAAATACATAAGGACCAAGATGGGAAAGAAAGTACACACAACTTCCTGTTTCTACACTGAGGCTTACAGAGCTCAATATGTGGAGGTGGCACATCCAAAGGTGAATAATCTCATGAAATAAATAACACCTGATGATTATGTAATGATGAAGGTATATTATGGTCAAGCTACACACGAGGGTGATGCTCACTTGTTCAAGCATTTTTCAACTTAGATCCTTACACACAATGGGGAATACAAGCAAACCATTGATTAATTGGAGGAACATGGTAGGAATTTGTCTTCATATGTACAATCATTTCTTGAACCGGGTTAATCATCCTTTCCTCTGATTGAAGTAATCTCCCCTATTTGTAACTTCTATTATTATAAAATCAAGAGAGCTTAGGTGTTCACCATGCAAGGAAGAGCCAATGATAAATGGGTGGACATGATTATTGAAAAGGGGAAGACTTTACTTCCTAAGGTTCTTTAACTATTTCAATATGTCTCAGTTACTATGTCAAAGATAAAAAGAACTAGGAGAAATATTGAGAAGGAAAAGGCCATTTGGGAAAGTCTTCTCCAATTGGTCTCTGAGATGACCTTTCTTGAATCTTACTTCTTATTGAATCATAATGTGTTTTCATCCATGTCTGAGAACTTGTCCCCCACTTGGTCTAGCACAATGATTGCAAGGTATGATGTGCTAACTGATGCCATTTTCGAGTTTGAGGCCTGTGAAGAAAATGTATCTAGAATCTTGGATGAAATTTTCAAAAAGTGTGCATGAGCTGGGAACACCTTCACTCAATGAGAAAACATCCTAAAAAATACTCTCGTTTTCCTTTCAAGAGCTGGTCTAGATAGTTGTAGTCGATAACCCTCTTCATTCAATGAAAATAATTTGGAATCTCTCATAGAGTTTAGAGGATCTATTTTTAATAATAAAAAAGATCATGAAAATTGGTTCGCACAGTGCGGAAGGCTTCGTAGCATTCCGGAGACTTGGTTCAGTACTTTGGAACATGTGCACATCCTGCATTCTAAGAAGTTAGCATTTTTAGTGGCGCAATACAACAAGGAGATCAAGGGAACATAGTTCATCATCAAGGATCTTCCATTGAAGCCAGCTAGAGTTGATTCTTCATCATATGGAGCTTCTACATCAAGCAATTAGTCAACTCCTTTCTTCTCTCCCCTTTTTAAATTCCTCACTGTATGTAATCATGAAATTTGATCTTTTTCACTTAAGTGACTCTCTAATGTTGTATTGTAAAATTCCCTTTTGATTTATAAAAAGGGACTTATTTACTCACTTCCTAGAAAGATGAAAAGTCACAAGTGGAATAAGAACTTCAAAGGTCATGTAGGGTGTAGATGATAATACAATTTGCAATGCTATAAATTGGAATGGCTTCTCCATTCTAAGAGAGTTTGAAATTTATCTTTTCTGTAGCAATTGTGGATTGTTTTAGGTTGTTGATATTTGTATCACCATTACACAAGAAATAAGAGTTGCATTTCTTCCATTTCCTTTTCTTATTTTTCCCTATATTTGCTTTATATTATGAAAATTTGCAAACATAGTGATATTGAATAACCAAGAAGGAACTTTGTTTCCTTGATTGATGAGTCTAAGCAACTGTGTGTCTCTAGTTTGTTACTCTTGCTAATTTCTTACATTGTTGATTTCTTCTAATTAAATGTGGACCTACTATGGTTATTGTTATCTATTTTTTACCTGTTATCCATATTTGGCCTTGAGCTAAATATTGGATCGAATCACGACCCCACATAAAAGGAACATGAGAAAACACATTTAAATCTTGCAATTGGTTGAAAAAAGATTCAGCAGAAAAGTAGCGGAGATGAAGAAAGAGAAAAGGATCATGTACATAAAGAAATGACTCTGTCAGGCCTTCTCTATGCTTTAAATCCATTCTCCAAGTGACATGAAGGTAGAACCATCAAATAGCAAGGTTGGACAAGCAAGGAAGATGATACAAAGGAGCCAGAAGCAAGAAGAAAGAATAACAATGAAGATTCAATGTCCTCGGGCTCAAAACGGTTCAGGAAAGGTCTAAAAAACAACTAAGTATGGAGGAGGCAGTGGAAGAGACCATGTGTCCTAACAACACTTCTCTCCAAGTGAATCCAAAAGGAGGTACTCAAACTTGCACCGACCCTCCATGTAGCAAATGGTCAAAGAGAGTCAAGGGGCAGAGAGGAAAAGATTCAAAATTGGCTAAGTATAGAAGTGTAAGCAGAGAGTGCCAAGTGTCAGCTTGGCACATTTCCAAGAGTTGGTCCAAAGGCGGAGACCCAAATGAGCGTGAGCACGCCACGTAGCCCAAAGCCTAAAAATGAGAGGGACCATTGAAAAGTCCACAGAGTAGTGGAGGCTGACAAGTGTCAACTCGGTGCTCCTCCAAAGGTAATTTTGGGTCGGATTTCCAAACAAGCGTGGTGCCTCCACGTGTTCTCGAAAGGAGACAAGGTTAGTTGAATAGTCAATGCAAGCGGGCCAGCAGAAGCTACCAAGTGTCTTAAGGGCATTGTTTCAAGGGTAAAATGGAGAAAAGGTTCCCGAGTGAGTGCCAAAGTGACATGTGTCCCAGGGGAAAGCGGGCAGTTGGGGAAAAAGTTGATTTTTGCCCCTTGTTACCTCAAAAGGGAGTAAAATTTGCAAAATGGCCCGCAACTCTGCCCAAGGAAAAAGTTAGCATTTAGACCCGAGTCAAAGCCAAGGCGGGGAGTCGGGGGAAAAGGTGAAAAATTTACTTTCGTCTAAAAGGCATAGAGGTAAAAATGGGAGCACATTTCCCATCCAACCAAAAGGAGCCATGTGTCCGTGCAGAGCTTCAGGGCTGCGTGAATTTTTTAAGTTTTGTGTTTTTTGCAGAAAAGGATAAAAGGTGAATTGTGGACCTGTGGGCCCGAATTTTGTTCCAATTTGGCTGCCACATGTCCCAATCCAAAAGGGGGACCCATTTTTCAAATTGTTTTCCCACCCATTTGTACAGAATTGATTCAAACTTCAAAGGGGCATATCTTTCGACCCAGGGCTCAAAATATTACAAATCTAACACCGTTAGAAAGATCTTGATCTCGTCTACGCCATGGGAGTCTGAAATTTTAATTTTTGGGAAGTTAGATGGAGGAAAAATGGAGAAACATCTTCAATATTTCAATGCAGGATCATCAGTCTCAACAACCAGATTGGATTCGATCTATTTCTGCCATTTCCTCTTCCTTCAAGGCACCGAATCAAGAATCGATGCAGAAAGATGGATTTGAGGGAAGATTTGTAGAAGGCATTGATTTCCAGTGGTTGAGATTTTGAAAAGGGATTCAATGCGTATCTCAGAGTGGTTAGAGTAAGATATGATTATTTCTTTCTTCTCTCTCCCATTCTTCTATATATTGTAACAGAGGGGTCCAAAAAGGTGTTGTTTGTTTTCTTCTCTACCTTCCCCTTTTTTCTCTTCCCCAAGGTCAAAAAGGGATTACTCTATAAAATGGTGTTTTTGCCTCTTGTCCATAGATGATGCTCTGTGTAAAGTCTGAAGCAATAAAAACGCGTTTTGTGATGTATTTGTCCATCCTTGCTCATTTTTTGTTGTCTCTCCTTGCCTCTCTTCATTGTAGGGTATCTGTGCATGTTTTGAATGTTCACTTGTAGATCTGGGAGCTGTGTTCATGGGGTTTTGGAACATTTTTTGTGTGAATCTGATCTATGGTCTGTGATGCTGCTCTCCATCCTTTCCATTTCTCACCTCTCTTTGTTCCATGACAGTTTGGTAGATGATCAACATTTTCATTCTCTGGTGTATCACCGTTTTAGTGTAGGCTCTATTTTTCCTTGTTTTCTTTCTCTCCTTGTCTCCTTGGAAGTTATATTAGGATTAGATTAGCTTGCTTGCACTAGAATAGCTTGTGGCAGGTACATTAGGAAGAGGAACCATCCTTCTTTGGAGGGTCATTCCCATTTGCAAGTCCCACAGCTTGGGGAATGATTCAATGTTATGCAATCACACCAAATGACCCTTCCTTAGAAAAGTAGATCCATAACTCATTTTGGGGTGCTGTGATTTCACACTAACAATTTTGGCACGCCTGGTGGGACAAAGAGGTCTTCACTTCATTGCAATAAGATTGATGTGCACTTGTTGTAAATCTCAAACTTATTAGAAGCTTTATTTTGCACATATGGCGGCACCATCTGGTTAAAAACCCATTCTCTGAGTTACAGACCTATTCTTTCCATCCATTTCCACTAATTTTCATCCATTATTCTTTCCATCTCTTTCATTATTTTCCATTCCATGAAGTTATGCAATCATGACTTCGTTCCCTTCATGGAACTCACACTTACAGCAACAGAACAATCCACCCACAATATATTTTACAACTTCTTCAAATCAGCATTTTGAGAAAAGGAAAAATCAATATGTCCACCCCTATGAGCAGTAATTCCAAAATCAGTTTGGCTATGGAGCTTTCCAAGAGCAGGGGTATGCAAACAATGAAGACAATCAAATACAAGATGTTGGTTTGCTGGAGAAGATCCAAAAAATGGAGGTTTGCATGGTTCAGTCAAGGGGTATAACACAAATGAAGGAATTTCATATTATTTTCAGGGCACCTTGTCCATGGGAAGGCCCTTTTCCAAGACATTACAACCCTCAGGAGAAGCTAGACTTCATGATTGAAATGTTGCCCCAACTTGCACAATGGACTGAGGAGATCGAGGCTTATGAGTTGGAGTCAAGAAAACCTTGTCAATGGGTAAGTCCACCACCTCATAGATTTTCTTTTTCTCTTTCTCAAACAACACCACCTCAACCCAAGCTCTAATTTCCAAGCTTCCCAGTTGATGCCCCAAGTGTTGATTCCATTCCTCCATTCCCTAGTCTTCCACCCCATTTCAATTCCTCTTCTCCATTCCCTTCCAAATAGTCATCCCATCCAAACAAACTAGAAGTTCCACCTCCCGCCCCACCACAAATAATTGCAAAGTTGGTTGAACCCCAACCTACCACTCCTCTTGCTCTCCTAAGTCCATGTTGGGAAGAGACCCAAGAAACCAATCATGGAGAACAACAAGGAGAGGAGCCCAACAAAAAAGAAATGACAGACAATCTAAAGAGTCGGGCTGCCAAATTTGGGTTTACAAAGATCCATTTGATGGTCAAACCAATGGAAGAGGTTAGAGTTGAAGAAATGGTGGTAGATGAGGCTGAGTTTACATCAGAAGAAGAACGAGAATAAGAGGAAGAGAATCAGGAGTCTTTTTAGGGCACTTTTCCTGAAGAAGATACTGATCTAACCCAAGCCGCATAACTAGTTGAAGAGGAGGAACAATCAGTCCCAAGCCCCATTAAAGAGGAGCAGCTGGGAGAGATCATATCAGTGTTGAGGCCACTCAATGAAGAAGGCATCATTGAAGATTTTTTGCTTTCATTTCAAGGGCCTAATTTTATTAATGAACCCATGATGGAAGAGGAACATACAGTTCTAGAGGCTCTAAGTGTGGAATAGGATATAGGGGAACCATCAATTCTTCTTCCCACTTCATCCCCTTCAAGATCTAATGTTGAAGAAGAGTTTGATCTTTCAAACTTCATGTTTGAGAATGAAGGGAGCCATGGTGATCAAGTTGCAGATCAAGAAGGCACCATGGAGGAGGTAGAGCACATGCAACAAGACAACAAGGAGGCAAATTACTTGTCTGACTTAGAGGATTGCCCTGATGGAGGGGAACCCATGGAGATCACATCATTTTTTCCTCCATCCATCTTCTATGCACATTAACCTACTGCCATGAAGGAGGATATTTAAGTGCAAAAGCCTGCACTCCATAATGGCCCTCTGGAACCAAGGTTGGAAGATCTTGATCTTCCATGTTCTTTAAAGGAGGAGGAAGAGAAAAGGAAGGAGCCTGTCATCATCTCTCTTACACCATCCACCCAAGAAGGTCCAAAGGAAGACTCCATTTTTGGAGTTGAATTTCAGAGAAATGGTCACATCCAAAGGATCAGACCTTGCCCAATTAGGTATTTGGCTTCATTGGAGCCAAAGAAGAAGCCAAATCTGGTCATGCCCATTTCAGGGAATGAGGATGATATGCAAAGTGCCAAGGATCAGCTGCAATACCTCTTCAATCCAAATGCAGAGAAACTAAAAGAGGTATTGGTTTTGTCTTCAGTTGATACTTTGGTGATTTGGGTGGAAGATCAACTTGTAGTTAGTTTTTCACTCATCCAACTAGCCATGTTTAGTGCCAAATCAGTTACATGGCTGCCATTTTTGAGGAAGGGAAGCTATTTCTCCCTGCCAGTTACAGGCTTTGTTTGAGCTCCCTTTTCTCTTGGTTAGAGTAGTGTAGGTAGGTTTTTTTTCAGAAGAAGAAGTGCTTTGCATGTTCCATTTTGGAACATGTATGATTTTCAGTTTGTACACAGTTTTTGGTGTTGTTGTATTGCTCTTGCACCATGCATTCAATTGGCTTTTGGTGAAGTTCAAATTCAAGTTTCAGCGGGTTTCCAAGTGATTCAGAGGTCAGTCTTTTAGAGTTAGATCAGAGAATTGGTTATCAGGCTTGACTGCATGCCCAATGGATGCTTCAAGGCCACTGGCCTTTTTATATAGAAGGCAGATGTCCCCGTGAGTCACCAAATTGTTATCCATATTTGACCCTCAGCTAAATATTGGATTGAATCACGACCCCACATAAAAGAAACCCAAGAAAATGCATTTAAATCCTACAATTGGTTGCAAAAAAGATTGAACAACGAAGTGGCAGAGATGAAGAAAGAGTAAAGGATCCTGTACAGAAAGAAACGACTCTGTCGGGCCATCTCTATGCTTTAAATCCATTCTCCAAGTTACAGGAAGGTAGAACAATCAAATAGCAGGGTTGGTCAAGCAGAGAAGATGTTACAAAGGAGCTAGAAGTAAGAAGAACGAAGAACGACGTCCTCAGGATCGAAACGGTTCAGGAAAGGCCCAAAAAACAACTAAGTATGGAGGAGGCAGTGGAAGAGACCACGTGTGCTAACGACGATTCTCTCAAAGTGAATCCAAAGGGAGGAACTCAAAATTGCGCTGGTCCTCCATGTAGCAAATGGTCAAAGAGAGTCAAGGAATGGACAGAAAAGTCTTCAAAATTGTATAAGTATAGAAGTGTAAGTGGAGAGTGCCAAGTGTCAGCCTAGCGCATTTCCAAGATTTGGTCCAAAGGCGGAGACCCAAATGAGCGCGAGCTCGCCACATAGCCCAAAGCCTAAAAATGAGAGGGACCGTTGAAAATTCCACAGAGTAGCGGAGGCCGACAAGTGTCAATTTGGCGCTCTACCAAAGGCAATTTTGGGTCGGATTTCCAAACAAGCGCGGTGCCTCCACATGTTCTCAAAAGGGGTCAGGGTTAGTTGAATAGTCAATGCAAGTGGGCCAGCGGAAGCTGCCAAGTGTCTTAAGGGCATTGTTTCAAGGGTAAAATTGAGAAAAGGTTCCCGAGCAAGCGCCAGAGTGACACGTGTCCTAGGGGAAAGTGGGAAATCGGGGAAAAAGTTGGGTTTTGCCCCTTGTTACCTCAAAAGGGAGTAAAAGTTACAAAATGGCCTGCAACTCTACCCATGGAAAAAGTCAACATTTAGACTTGAGTTAAAGTCAAGGCAGGGAGTTGGGGGAAAAGGTGAAAATTTTCCTTTCATCCAAAAGGCTTAGAGGTAAAAATGGGAGCGCATTTCCCATCCAACCAAAAGGAGCCACGTGTCTGTATGGAGCTTCAGGTCTGCGGGAATTTTTTAAGTTTTGTGTTTTTTGTGCAAAAGGATAAAAGGTGAATTGCAGACCCATGGGCCCGAATTTTGTTCCAATCTGGCCGCCACATGTCCCAATCTAAAAGGGGGACCCATTTTTCAAATTGTTTTCCCACCCATTTGTACGGAATCGATTCAAACTTCAAAGGGGCATATATTTCGACCCAGGGCTCAAAATATTACAAATCTGACACCGTTGGAAAGATCTCGATCTCTTCTATGCCATGGGAGTCTGAAACTTTAATTTTTGGGAAATTAGGTGGAGGAAAAATGGAGAAACATCTTCGAGATTTCAATGCAGGATCATCAGTCTCAATAACTAGAATGGATTCAATCTATTTCTGTCGTTTCCTCTTCCTTCAAGGTACCGAATCAAGAATCGATGCAGAAAATATGGATTTGAGGGCAGATTTGCAGAAGGCATTGATTTCCAGTGGTTGAGATTTCAAAAAGGGATTCAATGGGTATCTCAGAGTGGTTAGAGCAAGATATGATTCTTTCTTTCTTCTCTCTCCCATTCTTCTATATATTGTAACAGAGGGGCCCAAAAAGGTGTTGTTCATTTTCTTCTCTGCCTCCCCCTTTTTTCTCTTCCCTAGGGTCGAAAAGGGAGTTCGAACCTTCTCCCCTTCTCTGTAAAATGGTGTTTTTTCCTCTTGTCCGTAGATGATGCTCTATGTAAATGAAGCAATAAAAACATGTTTTATGATGCATTTTTCCATCCTTGCTCATTTTTTGTTCTCTTCTTGCCTCTCTTCATTACAGGGTATCTATGCATGTTTTGAATGTTTACTTGTAGATCAAGGAGCTGTGTTCATGGGGTTTTGGAACATTTTCTGTGTGAATATGATCTATGGTCTATGATGCTGTTGTCCATCCTTTCCATTACTCACCTCTCTTTGTTCCATGGCAGTTTGGTAGATGATCAACATTTTCCTTCTCTGGTGTATCACCGTTTTAGTGTAGGATCTGTTTTTCCTTGTTTTCTTTCTCTCCTTGTCTCCTTGGAAGTTAGATTAGGATTAGATTAGCTTTCCTGCACTGGAATAACTTGTGGTAGGTAGATTAGGAAGAGGAACCAACCTTCTATGGAGGATCATTCCCATTTGCAAGTCCCACAACTTGGGGAATGATCCAATGTTATGCAATCACACCTAATGACCCTACCTTAGAGAAGTAGATCCATGAATCATTTGGGGGTGCTGTGATTTCGCACTAATATTACCCCTGGTAAAATAAACAACTCGAGAGGATGGGTTTGAGCATTGGAAAATGATTCATGGAGAAAAATGGAATGATACAATTGGTTTTTCAAGTTTGGGAAGCATTGCAAACGATTTATGGAAGTTTCGGAGGTCTTGGGGCCATCCATCAGAAGTAGGTTTTGGGGCCTTAAGGAGTTTACAGTGTGAAAGAGGACATGAGATTCAACAGAATATTATGATAGCCATGTCATGAATTATAAGTCCAAAAAAGTGCATATGGAAGCCATTTTCCATGCCCTACATGTTGGAAAATATGAGACATTTTGAAGCATCATACACTTCCCAAGGTAGTTCATTCTTCTGGCACACAACTGGAAAACCTGATAAAGAAAGATCCATTTAGAGTTAATAAATTCAAAATTTTATCTTGATACCACCTCCATTAGATTCAATGTGTTGTTTACATGTGAAGTCATATAAAATTTCACCCGAAAACTCATCCGGGAGCTCAAGTTATCGCCTTCAGAAGTTGGCCTCCCGAGGTTGGTCGAACAGGTTGGATAGCTAGGGGCTGGACAGTTGGGAGTTAGATGCCTGCATGTTGGTTGGCTAGAGGTTGGAAACCTAGGGGTTGTTTAGGTCACATGTTTTAATGCGTAGGATCAATTTTTGATACCCGTTGCACTCGCCACAATTACACAACACCCAGGTTAGACGGTATGGCCAGGTTGGACAGGTTATGGGGGTTGGATGCCCTGGGGATTGGATGGCTGGGGGTTGGAAAGATGGGAGTTGGTCAGATAGGGGTTGGATTCCTGGGGGTTGGTTGGATAGGGGTTGGATTCCTAGGGGTTGGTTGGCTGGGGGTTGGATGCCTAGGGGTTGGTCGGGTAACATTTTTTGATGTGTACAAATAGATTTTGATGCCCATCGCACCCCTCTCATTTGCACGACACCCAGGTTGGATGGTATGGCCAGGTTAGACGGGTCAAATGGTTGGGAAGCTCATGGGTCCCAGCAACTCAACAATTAGATTTTAATGTGGTATGGAACCCACAACTTCATCTGACAAAGCACCCTCGGGAAGCAAATTTGTATGGGTGCTTATACCTCTTTAATGAGGGTTGGTGAGACATTGCTTATATATTGTAAAATGCGCCTCATTTTTAGAGGAGACATTCTGGGAGCTGGGGAAACTCTTGAAAAAATTTCCTCAACTCCATTTGATTTGTAAGCCTTATCCTATGCCTGGAAAGAGTATTTATTCATCTAAGCATCAATGTAATAGTCTGTGCACCTTATAGAGCAATAAATTCATGTTTTGTGGTGTTTTTCAACCCTTTCTCATGTTTTTTTGTTTCTCTGTGCCTCTCCATTTCAGATTTGTTTTATGTGCATGTTATTTCATTTACAGGTGTAAGATGTTGTGTTTCATGGAGTGCAGATGGAAGATGGACTTTGGGTCTATGTCACTTCTGTTCTGACCTCTCCTAGCTCTAATTTTTCTCTTCTTCCTCCTTCAACAAAGTATCTCACCCCCTTTTTTCTGGTGCTATCACCTCATTAGTGTAGGATTTCCCATTTCACATACTTTCTCTCTCCTTTTCCCCTTGCCATTGTTAGGATAGGTGTAATTAGGTGTCTTTTCTGTATTAGGACTAGTTTAGCATTAGGATTAGGTAGAGGAATCCAGCCTTCTCCGGAGGACCATCTCAAGTTCACAAGTCCCACAACTTGAGAGATGGTCCCATGTTATGCATATTACAATGGATGCCCCATTCAAAATCAGGCCATTTGAGGGATGCTGTAATTTGCATCAACAATTTTGGCATGCTTAGTGGGATAGGTTTGAAGCACCTTACAACTTCATTTCATCAGGTTGATGTGTTCTTGGTGAGATTCAACCTTTGGATTCACATGCAAAGCACATCTGGAGACTCCATTTGGTCAACAACCCATTCTCTGAGTTGCATACTTTCCTTCCATCCATTTCCACCCATTCTTCTTTCCACATCTTTCATCTTATGCCATTTATGAAGCTGTGCAGTCATAGCTTCATTCCCATCTTAGAATTCACACTTGTAGCAACAACAATGTAGTCCACCTCCAATGTATTTCTCAACTCCTCCAGATTAGTTTTATGAAAAAATTGAGAACCATTATGCCTACCCATACGACCAACACCAAAACCATTTTGGCTATGGAGCATATAAGGAAAATTAGGGTATGCATACAATGACAACAATCAAATGGAGAACGTTGATCTAAAGGAGAAGATTCAAAGGATGGAGGCTGACATGGTTTAGTCAAGGGCTACAACACAAATGAGGGCATTCAAAATTGGTTATAGGGCATCTTGTCCATGGGAAGGCCCTTTTCCAAGACACTATAGCCCGCAGGAGAAGCTTGACTTCATGGTTGAAATTTAGCCTCAACTTGCACAAGTGGACTGATGAGATAGAGGCCTACGAACTTGGTGCTAGGAAACCTTGTCAATGGGTAAATCCTACACCATCATCTAGTAATTTTCTCTCCATTCCCCAAGCAACACCATCTCAACTTGAGCTTCAATTTCCAAGCTCCCCATATGTTGCTTCTATTGTGGAATCCTTTTCTCCATCTTCTAGTATTTCATCCCATCTCAATTTTTCTGCCCTTTTCCCTTCCAAATCCAAGTCCCCTCCACAAGAGCCAAAATCAATACCTTCCCCTTCACCACAAATAAATAAACTAGTGGAGACTCCACCCACCACTCCTCCTACTTTCCCAAGTCCATGTCGGGAAGAGACTCAAAAATACAACCAAGGGGAGCAACAAGAAGAAGAGCCAAGAAAAGAAGAAATGATTAGAAGCTTGGTGAGATTGGCTCTTAGATTCAGGATTTATAAAATCCCCTTGATGGAGAAACCCATGGAGGAGGCTGAGTTCAAGCCACGAGTGGTGGAAGCTTCAGCTACAACACTAGCAAGGGAAGAAGAAACTACTCCAAATCCAAAAGAGGAGGAGTGCATTCTATGGTTCTGGAGGAGAACCATACAATTTCAAAGGCTTCAAACACAAAGAAGGCCACAAAAGAACCTTCAATTTTTCCTCCCACTTCATCCCCTTTGATCTCTAATGTTGAAGAAGAGTTTGAGCTTTCAAACTTCATGTTTGAAGATGAGGGGAACCATGGTGAGCAAATTTGTAGATCAGGAGGAAACCATCGAGGATGCCGAGCCAATGCATCAGGACATCAAAGAGGAAGACTATCTATTTGATTTGGAGGACTATCTTGACAGAGATCGGAGCCTACGGAGATTACCACCTTTGTTGCCTCATCATTCATTCTCCAACATCAAGGGCCCACTACCATGGGGGAGAGCATTCAATTACAATAGCCTGCATTTCACAACGGCCCTATGGAACCAAGGTTGGAAGATCTAAATCTTCCATGTTATCCATAGGAGGAGGAAAGGAACAAAGATGACACACATTGCATACCAGTCATCAAGGTAGAGGATCAGCTACTTGCAAAAGCACTGCAAAGCAAAAATTAGCATGCAAGTAGCCTCTTTTTTTAGAAGGTCCGCAGGAAGACTCCATTTTTGGAGTTGAATTTCAGAGCCATGGGAGCATCCATTGGATCAGATCGTGCCCAATAAAATACTTGTCTTCATTGGAGCCAAGGGAGAAGCCAAAACTGGTCATGCCCACTTCAAGGCATGAGGATGAGTATCAAAGCACCAAGGGTCACCATCAACACCTCCAGGAGTCCAATGTCAATCAACTTGAGGAGGTATTTTTGATTGATGTTGATACTTTGGTTATTTTGGTGGAGGATCGGCCTCTTGTCGGTTATTCACTCATTATAACAGCCATGATCAACGCCAAATCATATACATGGCTTCCTATTTTGAGAAAGGGAAGTTACTTCTCCCTACCAGTTGCAGGATTTGTTTGAGTTCCCTTTTCCTTTGGTTAGCGTAGAGTAGGTAGGTTTGCTTTTAGCAGAAGAAGTGCTTGTGCACACTCTACATGCTCCACTTGGGGTATGTATGATTTTTAATTTTGTATATAGCATGTTTTGTGGTGTGTTGTTGCTCTTGTGCGATTCATTCTTTGGAGGGGGCATGTTTTCATGAGAAAAATTAGGTTTCAACAACAGCCCCAGCCTCTCCAAATCATCTTGTGTTCCCATGAATTTTGTAATGTTTATACTTTTCAAGGAATCATCATTTGTTTTATTTCATACTTGAAAAGAAATCAGATTAAGGACAGTTTCAAGGGGGCTTCAAACCTTCGTCCTATAGATCAGGTTTCCGCATGGTAGGAAGTTCTAGGTTCAAGCATCCATGTTTTAATGGCTCAGGGGAATAAATTCATATTTTAGGATCAGTTTGAAGGTATACCAATATTGACTCCATGCCCAACGGACAATTCAAGGCCATTGGTTGCACATCTAAAAAACACATGTCCCTGAGAGGTCGTAAATTGTTATCTATTTTTTACCCCCTGGTAAAATAGACAACTCAGGAGGATGGGTTTGAGCACTGGACAAAAATTCATGGATAAAAATGGAATGATAAAACTAATTTTTCAAGTTTTGGAACCATTACAAGTGATTCAAGGAAGTTTCAGATGTCTTGAACCCATCCATTAGAAGTAGGCTTTCGAGCCTTAAGGAGTTTGCAGTGTGAAGGAGGACCTGAGATTTAAAAAAATATTCTGATAGTAATGTCAGGAATTATAAGTCCAAAAAATATCCTATGGAATTCATTTTCCATGCCCTACATGGTGGAAAAGATAAGACATCTTGAAGCATCATACACTTCCCAAGGTAGTTCATTCTTCTGGCACACAACCGGAAATCCCGAGAAATAATTTGCCATTTAGAGGTGATAAATTAAAATTTTTATCTTTATACTACCACCATTGGATTCAATTTTTTGTTTCCATGCTAAATAATAGAAAATTTCACCCGAATACTCATGTTCGGGAGCTCAATTTATTGCCTGCGGAAGTTGGCCTCCCAGGGTTGGTCGGAGTTAGGTTAGACGGCTGGGGGTTGGTCGGACAGGTTGGTTGCCTTGGGGTTGGTTTACTGGGGGTTAGATGCTTGGGGGTTGGACGGATAGGGGTTGGATGCCCAATGGTTGGTCGAGTCACATTTTTTTATGCATGTAGGATCAGTTTTTTTGATGCACCCGTCACACTTGCACGACGCCTAGGTTAGACAATATGGCCAGGTTGGACGGGTCATGGGGGTTGGATGCCCTGGGGTTGGTCGGCTGGGGGTTGGATGCCTAGGGGTTGGTCGAGTCACATTTTTTGACGTGTAGGATCAGTTTTTTATTCCCATCATACCCCTCTCATTTTCACAACACCCAGGTTGGACTGTATAGCTAGGTTTGATGGGTTGCATGGTTGGGCGGCTCACGAGTCCCAACAACTCAAAAATTGGATTTTAATGCGGTATGGCACCCGTGTCTTCATCTGATAGAAGTACCCTCAAGAAGTGAATTTTTATGGGTGCCCATACCTCTTTAATGAGGTTTGGTGAGACATTGCTTATATATTGTAAAATCCACCTCATTTTTGGGGGAGACATTCTGGGAGCTGGGGAAACCCTTGCAAAATTTTCCCTCAACTCCATTTGAGTTGTAAGCCTTCTCCTACACCTGGCAAGCATAATTATGCCTCTAAGAATTAATGTAATGGTCTATGCACCTTATAGAGCAATAAATTCATGTTTTTGTGGCATTTTTCAACCCTTTCTCATGTTTTGTTGTTTCTTTGTGCCTCTCCATTTTGGATTTGTTTTATGTGCATGTATTTCAAATTTACAGGTGTAAGATGTTGTGTTTCATGGAGTATGGATGGAATATGGAGTTTAGATCTATGTCACTATTGTTTTGACCCCTCCCAGCTCTATTTTTTCTCTTCTTCCTCCTTCATCAGAGTATCTCGACCCCTTTTTTCTAGTGTTATCACCTCGTTAGTGTAGGATTTCCCATTTCACTCACTTTCTCTCTCCTTGTCTCCTTGGCATTGTTAGGATAGGTGTAGTTAGGAATCTTTTCTGCATTAGGAGTAGTTTGGCATTAAGATTAGGTAGAGGAATTTGGCCTTTGTAAGTCACGCAGCTTAAGAGATGGTCCCATGTTATGCAAATTACACCAGATGTGCCATTCAAAATCAGGCCATTCGTGGGGTGCTGTAATTTTGCATCAATAGTTATTTTGTGTGAGCTTTGCTAGTGCCTACTAAAAATAACAACCCTCTCTTTCCTAATTTCCCAACTCTCCTTTATCCCTCATTGCTATAAATTCCTCCCTTGTACTCCATACAAGGATTTTTGTACATGCTCAATGAAGTGTTCATGTATGATCCCCAACCTATTGGCCACCCCACAAAATTATTATAGTTTACATTCAATTATGGGAGCCTCCCCATACACAACAAGCAGGGGCTTAGCCTTATAGCTGTTAGAGGAAACACTTAATTTGCAACACGAAAAATTATTTCACCAACACAATTGTTCTATTATACTGATATAATATGTACAATTTGAATAATTGTTATGTGAATTTTAGTAATGAAGATTAAACACTCAAGGTATATCCCTCTTTTCCTAGTCATGCATTCATCTCTCAAAATTCATCTAAAGCTACATCTCTTCATGCTTCTACTATTTATAATGCCTCTCAACATAACTTGATTTTTTATTAAGTTAGACCTCCACTTGCTTCTTATCAACATCTTTTAAATTAGCAACACGTTTCTCAAATTCATTCTATTTCTTATAACGCTTCTCAAATTTCTTCATTTCCTAATGTTTCTATTCCAAATTATTCAAGTACTAATTTATTCTAAAATAACTATGATGAACAATGTTGTTTGTGAATTGCAAAATAAAATTAAGGTGTTATTCCAAGAGACTCAAAATACATGTAATAGGATCATTTCCAATGACATTTTACATAACCCTTTGGTTTATGGAGTTCTTTATTCCCCCTTTCTAGTAGGGTTTTTGGATCAAATATTTAAATTATACGATGTAAAAGGGGATCCCTCTCACCACCGTAGGTCATTCTATATCTCTTGCCTAGGCTTTGCACAAAATGATAAAATATTGGCCAAGCTATTTACAAGAAGTTTGAAGGATCATACGCTTAATGGTTTTATTTTTTTAACTTGTGGATCCATACATACTTTTACAACACTAATATTAGCATGAAAGTTACATTTACATAGATTGCTCAAATGAGAGAAGATATCAATGAGAATATTAGTGAGTATGTGTTTTAGATTCAAGAGTGTGGTTACCAAAACGACTCACAAATCACCACAATGTGAAATTTAAAGTCATTTTTATCATATCTTAATGCTTACACCTATCGAAGGAGTTCATTTTCAACACTAACCAATATTTTGATGAATTATCATATGGATAAAAAATTTGAGATTAAGATTTTAGAAGAAAACATGCTTATGTATGGGACCAACATACCTACCTTTAATTTATTAAAAAAACATGCTAAGGAAAAATTTCAAGGCCAAAAATAGTGAAAATGATTTCCAATCTATAAATGAGGCCAAGAATGTGGTAATTTATATGGAAGAAATAAGAAACAAACTAGTCTAATCTCAACAAATGCAACTTAGACAATTTACAAGGTTAGGTAAAATTTTGCATAAGGTGTTATCAATATGGATTAAATGAAATATGGTTACCATGCATCTTATTAGAGAATTGGTTCTAAAAATGCCTTTTCCTAATAACTATGATGTTAATACATGCCATGATTATCAAAGTCTCTAGACATTTTCCAAACAAACATATTACTTAAAGATAAGATCTAAGACATCATCAAAACTCTCAAGACTAGTAGTCGTAATTTAAATATGACATTTTTTACTTTTTTTACCTTTAATACATTCATTATAATTTTTCAAATTGAAGGGTTTGAAACTCTATGGATTAAAGGTCCTATAATCCCTTATTGAAAAAACAAAAAAAATATTCCCACTTAAAAAATTCAAATCAAAATGAAGATATATTTATTGTGTAATCAAAACAATTTTTATGCAAATTTAATTATAATATTGATGGAAATTATGTGAGAATGCATTATTCCAAGATTTAGGTTTTTGCATTTTTTTGCTATACTAGGGTTTTAATGCTTGCCATCATTATTTTTTACTCAATCCCTACTTTTTCATATTGAGATTTTATATGCCGCAAGATTGACCCTCGCATGTAAGCATTTATTTAAATTTTTATGTAATCACACCCTTAAGCGATCTATATAATGCAACATCACATCTCAAGTTTAGTTATTGAAATTATGACCAAGGATTGTGAAATTTCCTAGAATGGAGCCATCAATGAATAAATGGTCAAGTTGTCATCATAGTTCCTAGTAAAGGGGGGCCTTACACCACACAAGCATTGTTAAAGTTAGATGTCACCGAAGCAAGATCTCAAGCAAAATTATTAAGCAATAAAATAATTATTTTCTTTATCAATTTAAAGAAAAATTACATGATTCAACACAATGTATTAAACACTCCAATTATAAAATTATGCCAAGACTTTGTGAGAATTATTCCAAGAATTATAATCCTAGACTGATCCTAAGCTTGCACACTCTACGAAGCTTTTGTAGAACCACACTAAGCTCACAATGTCAAGCATAATTGATTGATTCTTGAAACTAGAATTCATTCTCTATTTCCCCAAGCTAATATTTTATACCTACTAAGATCTTAATGCCTTAGATTGAGATACTTTACAAGTTTACGTCTCCCTTCTACTTATAGAACTCATATATCTCTAGTGGGAGAACAATACACCTTTAAAAAGTAAAGGTTCCCCACATAATGATCCTCATGTTTCCTCTCAAGGCCATTGATATGCTCTAGAAGTTACCCTTTGTTAGATTGAGCTCAATTGAATCATTATGTTAGTCCTTAACCAAAAATAATAGTAATAAGAACCACATGTGCTCGGTACCAACTATATAGCTGTCTAGATGTAATTATTTCTAGCACTTATCTCATCATAGAATATCATGGGAGTTGTCTTGTAGGAATGTTGTATTTCATGGAGTCATTAGCGTTTAACATCTTATGCAATAAATCGTAGCTTTGGGTAAACAAGTTTGGTATTGGTAAATCTTGTGTGGAATTCATAGTGCGTAATCCATAATGTTGTGTGGATTTAGATAGTCTTGCATGGAATTATCACTGTTGCACAACTTTGGAAATATTATGTGGTTTGGGTAAGTTTTCATAGAATTCATAGTGTTGCATGACTTAGGTAATATTGCACAAAATTCATAGTGTTACACGACTTAGGTAATATTTTGTGGGTTCTTCCAAATTATAAATGTAAATAATATTTGTGCAAATTTCTTAGGAGTGGCATGCCATTTGTTTGGTAGATTTTGTATTAAATCTTATTATATGAAACAAATCACCAAAACTTAGAAATGACATGGTTTAGCGATACCTGTGTGGATGATGATGAAATAAGGTAGATCCAAATATGTGTACAAAGCTTCCTTTCCAAAGAGCCACAAACCTACACACAAATAGAAAACTTTGACAAGAAAGATATTAGATAATAACGAGATGCGTTGTTTAGAAAAGGCTAATCCTAGGAACCAAAGGACTTCCTTTGATGGGTGTCAAATCGATTTTAGACAATTAAGATGAAAATAATGATAAAAATACAAATAATAAATGATACGGATGACATATGATACACACACACACACACATATAATGCCTAGATGTCGGGAATCAATCAATGTGCTCAATGATAGATTGGGGAGGGTTGAAAACATTTTCCCAGGAGAGATTGGTCTTGTCACTCTGTTCGAGAAGAACCTCTAACTACTTAGTGATGTCATATGGGTTAGGTGTGAAAGCGATGGTTTAGAGACTTATCTCGTATTCAATATCAAATTATTTCCACACAAAGGGTTGTCGTACAATTAGTAGGTCAAAGATAGTGTATGATTTATAAGTTGTTCATGGGAGGTTCATCTAACAGAAACAAAGGCTTAAAAGAAACAATTGATTAGACAAGATCAAAGGATTTAAAGAAAATAATTTAGGATGTAAGAGAGATATTAAATAGGAATTTTTTGGTAGGGATCGATGTTGATCCAGTAGATTGGTGTTGATGTGAGTGATCGATGCTGATCACTGTGAAAATAGGACTAATTAAACAAGATTTGTAAAGTTGTGATTCTTAATAAGGAACAAGATATTATTTTGAATGCTACAGCTAACACTTGATAAGATTGAATTTCACATTGGAATGTAGTTGTTTTAAATGAGAGAGATACTTACCTTGATAACAGAGGAACCATGATGATTTGATGTTCCTAGAATGTTTCAAAGGGAGTTTGAGAACGTGGGATCTCTTCATCACTTTATGACCAAACCTAGATATCTTTGGACCTATTACATACGAGATGGAAGGCTAGATGTTTGGGAATGAATTAAGAATCCTTGGGAAAGGGATTGAGATGGTTTATATAGGATTGATGTGGTTTCAACAATTATGCACCGATCAATGTTGATTTACGGAAGCTATACTGATTTCTGTTAAATTCGAGGAAAATGGTTAAATTTGGTTTCAACCATTTCATTTTACAGGGTTTTCAATTTTCTGATGGGTTAGGGGTGGTTTTAAATTTGTGGGAAGATTTTTTAGATTGGTAAGTTGTTTTGGGTTGTTTTGGTTTATTTATTTTTATTAATTTAAGTTTGTTTTATGGTTGTGGGTGGTTAAGGGTTGTGAAATGGTAAATGTAAGTCGATAGAAAGATAAAAATGATCGTATGAGATTATGAAGGGGTGTCTTAGAGTGTGTACATACCTATGGGAATTAGGGCGTACTAATTCAGGTGTCTACATTTTCTCTTTTTTTAAAGTGGTTTGTGATGGACTAGCCATTGGGAAAAAAATGAGTGAGATATTTAGATTTATGTTGGATAAGATGCTAGATAGGTGACCCCCCTCAAATTGGGGGCCATCATAAGACAATGTGATGGTCAATGGTTTGAAGGAATGGATGGATAGATAAATGTGAGAGCATGTAGGCTTAGTGTAATATTTCATTTATAAATATATGTGTTTCAATTTGAGATTCCCCAAGACTGGATATGTAAGATATTTCCACAAAGGTGGGCTTACGCGATCGATAAGTCAAGTAATAGGGGAACGTATGGGTTCTTGACCTATAGGCGTATGACTTGTAGGAAGCAACAGAAAAATGTTCCCAAGAGGATTTGGAATCCATGATGGATTGGGAAACATTGGCTCAAAAGATAGGATACTATTTGGAATATTGAGGGTTTTGGAGACCAAAAGAAGCACAAACTTTGAAAAAGTGTAATTTTAACAAGAGATTAGTGTCGACTTATCTAATCGGTACCAATTCCAAAATAATTGAAGCCGATTATAAATCAACACCGATCATGTCCGAGAGCTTATATGTAAGTGATGTATAATCGTGAGTGGTCATTGTGCTCATTGTGTTTGCTAGAAATTTTTTATTTTGAGAGATGGAAGCTAGCGAGAGTGGATAGATGAGATGGTGACCATCCTAGATAGAGGTATGTTCATTGTTTGTATTTTTAAGTACATTCTTTTATTATAGGGTAATATAAGATTGACGCTAATCTAGTTAGATTAGTACCAATTGCTATGGATCAATGCCGATTTGATATGTTTTTCATAAGTTTTGAATTTGAGTATATTTTTGGACCAGAATATATAATAATTTTCCTTGTTGCTTTGTGGATGCATGCGAAGAGGCACCTATTGATGAGAGATAGATTACCACCTTTGTTGGGATAGTTATAAGAGTGTATGGGTGATGAAAACCGGGAGATTTTGGAGGTTATTGGATTAGGTGGATTGTGCCATTACCGATGCGTTCATCGATACTTGGAGATGATGGTGGATTTTTTAGAGAGGTGAGATCCAGCCACAGGGAAATTATGGCTGCTGACATGGGAGATGAAGATCACCCTAGATGATATATACAAGATTTTATGGCTACCTATTTAGTGCGAGATGATTACACCTATTGATGAGATAGGGTGATTGGCAGCAATAATGAGATTATATGGAGACGTTGGCCTTAATGTGACTTATGTTGTCAGAGGCTATACTTGTGAGTCATTCTAGGCTAATGAGATAGTAGGATTCCCCTCACTATGTTGATTATGGTGGGTATCATTTGTTATGTGTTACAAGATTCTGGTGGTGACCATTTTCCATGAGCCTTAGTAGGTGTGGTAGCTAATATGATTGCATCTAGACAATTTTTGCTTTGGGGCCAAATTTACTAGCATATGTGTGTAGAGAGTAGTGGGAGTGGTCGATGGGGTGGAGGTTTAGGTTGTATGTGACATTCATCTTGCAGTTTTGGGCATATAAGCACATTTGCGTGATCCAATAGTGTGGGATACCTTGAGCTAGGTGGCACGATGGGGATTTTGTAGTGGAGGATTTATTTTACCCACATTGCAGTATCACAGAGTTTGTAGTATTGTCCTAGTTTGTTAGATGGGCTGGGGTTAGATGATGTTATATTGAAGCCATATATAGGTTTCCATGTGTGTCTAGGAGATGGGAATGATATGCGAATGATGCAGCAGGAGTGGTGGAGGATGGAGATGGTGGAGGGAGTTTAGATTAGACAGGTGCAAGGATAGTTTCTACCGATATAGAATGTACCAGGAAACCCTAATTTTTATAGGAGGGTGGAGGGAGAAATAGAGTCACCTTCATTAAACATGTGGGATATTCAGGAGATGGTTGAGGAGGAGGTTGTGCTAGTAGTGATAGATGATGTCGGGGTGACACCTGGATATGCAACATGGTGGCATGAATAGATGGTGGCTGAAGGGGAGAGGATGATGAGGGCCCAGGTGGAGCAAGGAGAGGAGGATGTTGTGATGGAGGATGCAGGTGAGGGGTAGGTTGGAGGAGTTGGAGAAATTGAGGTAGTTATTGAGCAATGGGATGATCATATGGATTCTTTAGAGGGTGGGGTGGTGAGGCTGATAGGGGTGTTGGGGAGAGGGATGAGCGGGTGACTTCCCTGGAGGCAGAGCTGGGGAAGGATCATTAGGATGGAGACTGATATCATCTACAGCGTGAGTTGTTGAGGGAGTGGTTTGGTGTTACTGGGAGCACATTGGTAGTTTCAGGGCCATCTGGATTTAGAGTGGGAACACTGGTGAGAGAAGGATCGGCTAGAGGGGTGGGTGTAATAGTGACTGGAGATTAGATGGGGTCACTCGATATGGTGAGCATGAATCAATATGAGACCTTACATAAGGATATGATATATTACGAGGGGGTGGTAGTGGAGAGGATTTCAGAGGTGCCTCCGTATGCGTAGTATGTCGCGAGCAAGTGGGGTCCTGTGGTGAGCACGGGGAGTATCGACGGTCCTCGTAGGTAGCTCGAGGGTGAAGCAGGAGATCTTGTGGAGATCTTAGGATATTGGATGTAGAGTTTATGATGTTATTATTGTGTGGGCCATAGGGCCTAATCATTTATTTACACCAATTATATATATATATATATATATATATATATATATATATATATATACATACGATGTTTTTGGACATACAGACGTGTAAAATGTGTTGACATGATTTTGATGTGATGTTTTATGTGAGTTTATAGATATATTTTTGATATGATGATGTTATTCATTGTGATGGATTTTGGATATTTTATGGATGTTGATGTTGTGGATTTGTATATATATGATGATGGTGTTTGACAATTTATTTGATTAATTATTTGTATGTATGTGATGGTGATTTTGTAATAAGTGCACTTGAAACCTTAATTACTAGCAACATATAACTACTAATATTTAGTCCTATTTAAGGTTGTGTGATGGATTTAGGATGAGATGAGATATGTTATGTATGTACTAGACATGTATCTTGTATAAGGAATTTTTTTCCTCTTTAAAGGTTCTAGTATGTACCTCATCTTTTATTTTGATAGTGTGCGAGATGGTCAATATAGGAATCTTGCGTCTTTAAGGGAAAGTCGATCAATGCGGTAAAATCTCCTGGGATGATAAAGGATTTTAAACATGTTTAGAAAGCTGATCAATGTGGGAAGCTTTCAATTTGTCGTCACATATATGGGGTTTTTTACAATTTGGGTAGCCATCCTTCGAGGGAATGGTCTACGATAATATTTTGATTTTGGTGATGATAGCTTATATATATATGGTAGTTTTCCTTCAAGGGAGAAGTCTATAGGATGTTTTTCAAATATGCTATGAGTAGGTCTGTGGTGCCCATATTTAAGGTCATATTGGGTATACTAATGGAACACCACATAATTCCAACTCATTCTGTAGGTAGGGGCCATTTTCTTATAAACAAGCTCAGTATTTATAACATTATTACTCACCAGAAGGCAAGTCCAAATTGTCATGCTTTATCATTAAAAATGGAGCACTACTATTATAAAGTGGCTGGAAACTCTAAGCAAAGCAGAAGCATATGAGAGTTGCAAGTGCAACTTGATTTTTCGCGATGTTGAGTGCGTCGGAAGGTTCTAGAAAATGTGGACATGACCGCCGCCCTATACAGGGCAGTGGTTACAGGACCACAGCCCTGTCCTGGGCGGCGGTCCTATAACTTAAAGACCAAAATGCAAGGAAAAAGGGGGCAGAGGTTAGAATGAGGCATGCAAATGTTGGATAAGGCATTTTATGATGCAAATGTATACTTGGCAAGCTTTTTGGATTCTGAACACCTTGCGAAGAGATATGAATCATCATTGGGGTTTCCGTAACCTCTTTCTAATAGTACAATACATACAATTTTGGATATGTACATATTGCCCCTTGGAGAAGCATTTTAGCCATGAAGAGGCATAAAATGGTGGGTCTGAGTATGGCTGTCCAAAATGGGGAGTTAGAAGCTATACCTGACATGCCCGTGTGTCGTAATGTCACCATCCATATTCCCACTATCTGCAAAAGGAAAAGGGGACTCAAGTGTAGAGAGATAAAATAAATCGAAAAATAAATACTAAATTAAAATGAAATGAGGACTCACCATTTGCGTGGGGATAAGAACTTACCTCCGTCAGCGCTCCAACTTTGTGTAAGAACACTCAAAACAAGATTAGAATACTATATATATATATATATAATGAACTCATTTTACTATTCATTTACGCTTATCGATTTGGTAAATTTTGAGGTTTGGGACCCGCGGTAACCGTTTTTGACGAGAATATAGTCAAAGCATTCGTTGTGAGATCGTGATCATGCCTCTGAGAGCAAGAGATCGACCCACGAAGTCTCAGGTTATTTTTTCTCAATTTATCATTTTTGAACATAAAATATAGAAATGTTGAAATATTTTTCTTGGGGGGATCATTTTCAAAAATGTTAGTGTTAAATGAGTCTCTAGGGGAGGCACCCATAGGGTAGGTTTTTATTTTGTTAAAAATGATGCATTTTTACTTTTTAAAGTGTTTTAGGGCTTTATGGGTGCTTGTCAATTCGGGACAGGATCGACACCCTAAACAGAGCAGTGGTCATGGGACCACTGCCCTGTGATGGTGGTGGTCACAGGACTGCCACCTCAGAAGGCAGTGGTCATAGGACCGCCGCTTTGCACAAGGTGGCGGTTTTGAACAAAAAGTAAAAAAAGATGTATAAATTAAATGTTTTTGCATTTTTGACATTTTTCTATGTTTTTGATGAGCTTGCTTGTTGGATTATGCTACTAACTTTCTCTTTTTCTTTATTTTGGGTGGATGCAGAAGAAGGAGGAGTATATACGGTGGAACAAATAGAGGGAGTGTGATTGGCTCCCAGCAGTGTTGGACTTACTGACCCAGACAAAGCAGGACACTCTACAGAGGGCTGGTATTTTGAGGATTTCACGGGTTCCTCATGTTGCTCCTACTAGTCACATATTGTGTGACTTATTCTCGTACTAGGATGTGGACCGGAATACCTTCCGACTTCCAGGTGTTAGGGGTGAGTGGACTATCACCCTGGAGGACGTTTATCACATACTTGGGGTTCCAATTCTTGGGAGGCAGTTGTCTCTTAAGATAACAGGATCCATGTCCCAGATGGTTAAGTGGGCGACATATATGGGAGATGTTGTTGCCTCCTTTGGTTCGAAGAAGGTGGTAAAGGTTTGTTCTATTGCTGCTACTCCTATCCCTACCATTCGTAAGGCCATTATGGGTATCCTGGCCTCACGGTTGATTGGGGCTAAGGGAGGGGATAATTTATTATACTGCTAGTCTCCCATGATTGCATAGATTGAGGCTCATGGCCGTATTTATGCTTGGGGAGCATACATTCTTAGGACCACCTACCATGACTTATGCAGGGTGGTCAGGCTACAGGGGAATTCATTTAGTCACCCTACTTTAGTTATGAGTTGGGTGTATGAGCGTATCATTCCCTATGGGAAGGGTATACTAGCAGAGGATCCAGGGGCTGTCAAGATTGTGAGGTGGACAGGGATGACAATACTCAGGACGCCACACCAGCCAGTGGCTTCACTGACTATTGCAGACATGGAGGCCACTCCTTATCAGGCCATGACAGGACTGGGGAGAGGAGACACATACACTGATTGCCTACTCTACTACAGGTCAACTGGTAGACATGATAGGGAGGTTGGAGACCCACCCATTTGATAGAGTACCTCAACAGTTTGGCCTTCCTTACATTGATATGCTTCCTCCAGCGGGGCCAGTATACAGGTCTGTTCATGAGGCCAGGGGAGGTCCTAGAGGAGGCTGAGATTGGATCGCAGTTACTCTTGGAGTTCCCATTGTAGTTAGGCAGGTGGTTCGTGCTTGAGGGGCATCCAGTTCTCTTCGAGCACCCTTACTTCTGATCGGGGCTGCTCCTGCTCATAGTGGAGAGGGAGATGATCCCGTTGATGTGGACTTAGACTCTGAGGAGTTCATAGGAGAGGAGACTGAGGAGGACATGATGGGAGAGGGGATTAGAGGTGAGGCCGGTGGAATGGATGAGGAGAATGATAGCAATTCTAAGTGGCATGACACTCAGGGATATTTTTGAGGGCGGAGAGGGCGGAGGCAAGTGTAGAGCAGGAGACCTTGGTCTTAGAGAGATTGCCTCATCAGGGCACTGAGGGAGATGATGAGTCTTTCGCGGGATGTCATTTTGTTCTAGATTTTGGGGAGGCTCCATAGTTGGTAGCAACGTCAGTAGTAGGCACAGATCCTAGAGACCCCACCTGGATGCCAAGAGATTTGAGTGAGTTACTACTCTTCTCTCGACTCTATTAGTTAGAGATGTTTAGTTAATATTTCTTTTTTTGTTGTTTTACTTTTTTGTATTTCGCTTTTGGTAATTTTATAACTTGTTATTTCTCTTTTTATTTGTAGCAATTGCTGAGGGATGGCGGGATTTGATTCACCGAGTGTGTGCGGACACCCTGTTGCTCCCCTTAGAGAGTACTCAGGCCGAGCTTATTGAGGACGTTAGAGAGCCTTTATCAGCTGGCAGACATACTGATGTGTTTGCCCCTGTCTGGAAGGAGGAAAAGCTAGTGTCCTCCCTTCGTACTAAGCTAGCTGGATACAGGATTGCTGAGCACCTGATGAGGTGTAGCCATTCTCATAGTGAGACCACAACCAGTGGCCGTGATCATGAGCACTCCCATCATTCGGTACATTCAGAGAGTCGTCATAGTAGGAGTCCTAAACACGGTTGTGCACCCTCTGAAGGATCCCCTAGGGATGGAGAGTCCATTTGGTCTTTTTTCAGTGATTTTGTCAGATGTTTATATGAGTTGTTTTTGTACTTTTTCAGGCTCATTAAGTGTTTTGACCATGCCTAGTGCATGATGGCATTGTATATAAAACATTATATATATATATATATATATATATATATATATATATATATATATATATATATATATCTCTTTTTGGATTCAGATCTTCCTTGTATCTAGAGTTTTTTGTGGTTTGTTTCTCATGTGTATACTAGATGCTTTAGAATCTCTGTTTTTATATGCTTTTTAGAATGTATGAAATGGATGATAAGTGATAACAAATGTTGAACAAAATGTTTCTATTTTTGTTTGTTTTTATAATGTTAATATGAGATGATACAAAGACACTGTAGTACTAAACTTTTAGCTTCTTTGGGCAATATTCGTTGCCTCTTCTTTTTTTTTGGCAAAATGTGATAACTATGTAGTGATAATGAGATGAACTTGCCCCATTCCTAACTCCATGCAACTAGTAAGATGTGAGGGCTCAACACCAAGAGCTGGGAAGGGCACAAATTGTATGAGTTTGAATGGATGGAAATGATGAGAGAAAGACAAAGTATTGACAAAAACCAAATTTAAACCTACGAACTTACCTTACTCAAACCTGCTACATAGTTCAGAATGTAACTTACTTTCTGGTTTATCTAGATAACAAAATATGGTTTTAAGGATTTGATCTCTTTGGAACTTGGATGCTTAGTTTCCCTTTTCACAATGGGTAAGTGCAGGAAGTTGATGGACAAATATAGGGTCATCCGTGGACATCATATTGTAATAAACAACAAAATCTCAACTTGTAGGGATTATTAGCTATACACGCACTCTAAATTAGAAAAATTTATATAAATATGAATCGTAGAATTTGGAATCTAGTTTCTAAAATACTAATTTTTGTAAAAACGAACAAGTTTAGCTATATTAAACACTTAAAATTATATGACTTAGTGTTTTTTTTTTTTTTTTTAACTTATAAGATTGTAGTCCATTTGCCCGCATTTTGGATGACCAAATCTTGCTATTTTTTTTTTCCTTTGGTGAAACTTTAGATGTAGTTGTCTATCTTGGGATGGATTTTATTTTGTATTTTTTTTAGCAATATTTTTTTTTATGATTTATTCCGTGAAAGTAGTCTGAAAATATTTAGAAAACGGAGCGCTTTTCGTTTGCCCGCCATAACTATATCAAAAAATATCGAAATAAATTTTTATTTTTTTTTAACGTGTATAGAATTTGTCCACGCTTGGGATGGTATAAGTTTTATCATATTTTGATAAGCGAAACAAAATTTACAGTCTTAAACGTAGACATGAACATTCGCGGGAAAAATGTCTTAAAGACCTATTGTTAGTAAAAAATTATAAAATGATATTTGTCTTATTCTATTCACTTTAAAAACAATATTTCTACGAAGCTAAGAGTCTCTCCTACGTGATGGCACCATTTTTGTGAAATATTTTCAGTTTTTTAGCATGGTTCAAGTCTTTGGAAGAGCAGATTTGAGGTTTTTTGACCTTTTACACTTCATAATGACCTTCCATAGCTTTGGTTGGGGAAAAACAAAGATTTTCCAAGCCTTAGGTTCGGAAGATAGATTCGTGATCACGGTTTTTTAAACATAAAGTGTGATCACACTTTATAAACCGCGATCGCGCTTTATAAATCGTGAGCACAATTTATAAACCGCGAGCGCGCTTTATAAAGCGTGATCACGGTTTATAAAGCGCGATCGCGGTTTATAAATCATATTTACACACATCCCAATGTTCAAATTACCATGTGATTTTTACTCTCTGACCTTACCATATGAATTACTGCGAAATTCTGTCTTTTTCTGCACGTTTTTCTTATCACCAGAAGCAAAACATCATGGGAGACAAAAAACGAAGTCAAAAAAGGAAGTCATTAAGTAAAAAACACCAAACGAATTAGAGGCCAACAAAATTCAAAATGTTGGGTGAATGCGGAAACTTCATGAATCTAGAAGAGGTTCATCTTCAATCCCAACTATTGTAAGCAATGAAGAACTAGGTAATGTTTCTACTGTCAATGTTGAAGTTGAATTAAATACTCGTGATGAAGAAGTTTTTACTGTCAATGTTGAAGAAGAATTAAATACTCATGATGTAGCAAATGTTGAAATTGAAGGAGACAATGAAAATGTGAATAAGGAAATTCATGTTGAAACTGTAGACAAGCAAAATTTGACAAAAACACCTCCTAGGATTTTACATAAGAAACCTAATTTTTTTATTGAAATTGATGAAAACATTTTGAACCAATGTCTGACAAACTTTCTGAACGACAAATCAGAAGAAAAGCCACTGAAATTTGGGATAATCATTTTGAAATTTTAAATGATTCCCAAAGATGTTAGTTGTTGGTTTGTTTGATGAAATTGATTAAAATGAAACCTACATTAAAAACCTTAGGATTGACAACATCTAACATACGTGGTCAAACTTCTACAATTGTTGAAAACCTTCATGATGCATATCACACTGTTGGTGTCAAGAGACGCACTAGGGATAGTAATATTGTGCGTCTTGTACTTGCTACTAGTGTTGTAAGTGAATCAATAAAAAAACAACGTTTGATTACGCAAACAAGTCGAATGTTGCAGGTTAATCGAAAAACTCTAATGAAAGTAATTGAAAGACGTAATATCCTTCAATCACTCAATAATGCCGATTTTTGGGTATTTTCTGCTAGAGCACCGCGTAAGGACAAAAATAATTCTGATGCTATAAGAGAAGTTGTTATTAAATTTTGGCATGATAACACTAGAGTTTCACCTAATACAAGAGATGTTATAAAACGGAGAGTTGGTTCTACTAATCGTGAACCACATCCAAAGCATTTCTTAGATATGACTCAAACTCAATTTTTTCGTAAGTTTGAACAAGATAATCTGGAAATTAAAATTAGTCAACGTTTTTTTGAAATGTTGAAACCATTCTATGTGAAAATCAACCATGCTCGCACCACTTGTTGTTGTAGGCAACATGTTGAATTTGCGATGCATTATGCTAAATCTTTACGTATTCGTTCTAATTTTCATTCTGAAATTATGTTATCTGAATGTGGTGTTCAAGTTCCACCAATATCATCCAGGGATTTCATTCCTACTATATTTTGTGAAAAAGAAGTTGGACAATTTTTTTATAGTCAGGATTGTTTAGATGGAAGTTGTAGTACATGCGGCGGATTACCTAAATTGGAAAGTTGCATCCATGAGAAAATTGAAGGTACAATAGGACATAATTTAGTTGAATTTGATAAATATAAATCAGTTGCATACCAGTTGAAAGATGGAAAAGAGTCGAAATAGTGTGAGCTAGTTACATAACAAATGCCCATTTTTCAATTTATGAGAAAATTTAAGGATGAAATTGTTTATGAGTATGCGAGGCATACACATAGAGCTCGATGGTTGGATGAAAAATTCAAGCTATGCAAAGACACATTTCCTATTGGTACTATTGTTTCAGTGGTCGATTTTGCAGAGAATTACACATTGCAACCACAAATGGAGGTTCAATCGCAATATTACAACTCAGTACAAGTTTCCATTTTTGTGCATATAGCATTTCTACATTCTCCTGACATTACAGAGAATGATCAAAAAATCTTAAGAGAGTACCACTTTTATATCAGTGATGATCGTACTCATTCTACTGAATTTGTGCAAGGGTGTTTCCAGTTATTTTATGAAAACTTGTCTGATAGGGACATCCACTTCAAACAACATTATATATGGTCAGATAATTGCATGTCTCAGTTTAAGAATACACTAATGTTTTATTGGATGAGCAGAATGTATGTCAAAATGGGTGTGCAACATATTTGGAGTTTCACTGAGGCTGGACATGGAAAAGGAGAGCATGACGGTGCAGGGGCATGTGTGAAAAGAGCTCTTGCAAGAGAAGAGTTGAAGTACAAAGATGGTGCTAAATTAAAAGATGCAAAGAGCATAGTGGAATGGTGTACTGACAACATGGCCCAAGGTTCTCAAGAAAATTCCACAGTTTGCAGATATTTTTGGTCAATAGAGGAAAAATATATTGCTAACTACGAGGATTGTATGACACTCACTGGGTCCAGTGATATGCACTCATGAAAGTTGACATGCTTTTGTGCATCTTGTATTGAATTTGTCACTGCTGAGTGTGATTCACAAGACTGGGTGGAAGGATGGATTTGTAGGCCTCTAACTCCGCTTCCTAGTTATCAACCTCCACAAGCATTACGACTTGTTTCTGCAGATGAAGTTACAACATCCAAGGACTTTGACGAAATTTCAATTTTGGTGCGACAAGGTATAAATATGGTTATTTATTTAATTTTTGTAAATTAAGTTATATGTCCATTGAAATTTTAATATGTAATTTAAATTTGAGTTGTTCAACTTTCCTTGGTTATTTTTTGTAGGACATGTGTTTGCAGTAATTGCAATAGAAGACAATGAAGAAGGAACAGACTATTTCTTATGTCGTTGCATCGAGGAAAGAAAGAAGTTAAATTATCCTATTATAGATGGTGAAGATATTGAGTATCCTACAGGGTCATTGGTAGTTACTGGAACTTGGCTTCGACGGTATTCATTAAAAAACTTCTCTATTTGGGTGTTTGAAGACTTTGAGACACACAGGAAAATACTCTTATATTCACATCTAGTTCTAGCAACAAATATTCAGTTGTATAGATATCGAGGAAGGCCTAATAACAAGATTCTTTGGAAGGTTTGAGAGTCAGATCATGAAGCAATCTTGTTTGCTATTCAGAGTAGATCCGATCCTGATGGTTCATTGGAATGAATTTTTACAATGTGAGCATGTCTGGTATATATATAATTTCTTTTCAATTTATATATATATAAATTTTTTAGAACTTAAAGATCTAGATTTAAGTTTGAATATATATTTTATTTTAAATTTGTGTATTTTGCACGTACATTATATCTAGATCTATAGTATATATGGTTTTGATTTGAAACTTAAATTTCTTTGACTAACACTTTTATGTTTAGGTTAGTGGTGCCATAAAAGCTTCCACCTTCACGTGGTTGGCATTGTTAGTAGATAATTTTAAATTCTCGAAGCTAAGAGAAGCTTTCATTGTTTGAAAAAGTTGTAAATTTTGAAAAAGTCAAGTAAATTTTGAAAATGTTGTAAATTTTGAAAATGACTCCTCCCCAAGTGTTTACAAGACCATACTTACGCATGTGCACTGATATGAGAAGGAAAAAACAGAGAGAGGCTATTGTAGAGGGTCCCTAAGCCGAGGTTTCGGATCAGACGAGGCCTCTCTAGGTGCCATAGAGTCCGAGTAGTCACCTGTCGAACTTGAACGATATTTTGGTCTGAGGGCTCTTAAGGGACTACGCTCGAACGAAGTATCCCGGAAGCAACGACTGTTTCGCACACCAAAACACCACCTCCTCTAGCATTCACCTGGCCACTCGGATCTGTCGGCACAGTCCATTTGGTGCCACGACCCACCGTTTGCAAAATATAGCGTTTGACAACCTTACACTGGCTCCAACTGCACTATTTCACGCGTTTGCAAACAGTAGGACAGCGAGAGCACCGAAATGAGAAGGAAAAAACCGAGAGAGACTATTGTAGAGGGTCCCTACATCGAGGTGTCGGATCAGACGAGGCCTCTCTAGGTACCACGGAGTTTGAGTAGTCACCCGTCGAAGTTGAACGATTTTTTGGTCTAAGGGCTCTTAAGGGACAACGCCCGAACGAAGTAGCCTGGAAGTAACGACCATTTCACGCACCGAAACACCACCTCCTCTAGTGTTCACTTGGCCACCCGGACGTGTCGGTGCAGTCCATTCGGTGCCACGACCCACCATTTGCAAAATATAGCGCTTGACAACCTTACACTGGCTCCAACTGCACTATTTAACGCGTTTGCAAACAGTAGGACAACGAGAGCACCGAAATGAGAAGGAAAAAACTGAGAGAGACTATTGTAGAGGGTCCCTGTGCCGAGGTGTTAGATCAGACGAGGCCTCTCTAGGTGCCACGAAGTCTGAGTAGTCACCCATCAAAGTTGAACGATATTTTGGTCTCAGGGCTCTTAAGGGACTGCGCCCGAATGAAGTAGCCCGAAAGCAACGACCATTTTGTGCACCAAAAAACCACCTCCTATAGCATTCACCTGGCCACCCAGACATGTCGGTGCAGTCTGTTTGGTGCCACAACCCACCATTTGCAAAATATAGTGTTTGACAACCTTACACTGGCTCCAACTGCACTATTTCGCGCATTTGCAAACAGTAGGACAGCGAGAGCACCGAAATGAGAAGGAAAAAACTGAGAGAGGATATTGTAGAGGGTCCCTACGCAGAGGTGTTAGATCAGACGAGGCCTCTCTAGGTGCCACGGAGTTTGAGTAGTCACCCGTCGAAGTTGAACGATATTTTGGTCTCAGGGCTCTTAAGGGACTGCGCCTGAACAAAGTAGCCCGAAAGCAACGACCGTTTCGCGCACCAAAACACCACCTCCTATAGCATTCACCTGGCCACCTGGACATTTCGGCGCAGTCCGTTCGGTGCCATGACTCACCGTTTGCAAAATATAGCATTTGACAACCTTACACTGGCTCCAACTGCACTATATCACGCATTTGCAAACAGTAGGACAACGAGAGCACCAAAATGAGAAGGAAAAAGCTGAGAGAGGCTATTGTAGAGGGTCCCTACACCGAGGTGTCGGATCATATGAGGTATATCTAGGTGCCATGGAGTCTGAGTAGTCACCCGTCGAAGTTTAACGATATTTTGGTCTCAGGGCTCTTAAGGGACTGCGCCCGAATGAAGTAGCTCGAAAGCAACGACCGTTTCACGCACCGAAACACCACCTCCTCTAGTATTCACCTGGCCACCCAAACATGTTGGCACAGTCCGTTCGGTGCCACGACCCACCGTTTGTAAAATATAACTTGTTTCCTTATTTATTTAAATTAAATTACAATGACTTGGTTGTTATGTTATCTCTTGTTGTCATCTTGTCCTTGGTAGGATGGTATATGGGGCTCATGAATCTTATTTTCTACCTTATCCTTAACACTTGGTTTTGTTATAATATTATGGGTAGTATTGTTCTACGGTTTTCTTTTCCTTTCTCTTCTTTCTCTCTTTCTATGAAGACCATCAGTTGTGCTACCTCTTGATTCAACTCTCTGACCTCCTGTGAAACCATAATTATCTTCTCTTCCTCCTTTCTTCTTTCCTTTTCCTCTCTCTCTCTCTCCTCTCTCTCTCTCTCTCTCTCTCTCTCTCTCTCTCTCTTCTTGTACCTCATTAGCTCTATCAACCTTTGAATCACATTTCCTGCTAGTTTTTCTTCTTCTTCACCATATATATCAAGTCTGATTCATGAGGCCTAATAACCTTCAATTACCTTTCTCTACGTTTCTTCCTTGTTTCCATCATCTTTTCTATTTTTCACATATGTTCTTGAACTCTCTTATCCTTTCATGTAATTGCTTTAGTCTAGCATCTTATCTCTCTGATACTAACTTCTCCATCCAATGTGGCATTTTGTAACCATGACCTCACTCTTTACTTCACCCATCATTTTCATCTATCTCTTTGTCTCTCTTCTTGGACCACTGTATCAACCTTATCTCAAATCCCTTCAAGCTATGATACCACATGTTGCAGTTCAAAAATTTTATAACATATGTATTCAATGGTTTCTATGTTTCCCTAAAAACTCAACTCTGTCTTTTGATCAAGTTCAAACAGCTCCTTTTCACTACTTAACATACTCCAAATTTAATAGTATCCCTTATCCTCTATATGGTTTCTTACTGATATTATTTATCTAACTCTAATGTAGATACTATGAGCGTAATCAAAATGATCAAGTACCATCTTCAACTACCAAGTTCAATATCCATGATGCATAGGCAAATACAACAATGCCCATGTTGGAAGGTACTTACAGTCTTCACAGTTTTGGAACTCAAAATACATGAAGCAATCAGCTAAAACAAATGTACAAATACATTTGAAAATAACTTCTAGGTTGTAGAGCAATTGAAAGAATGTAGTTTCATGGTATTAGTTTCATATCCAGAAGTCTAAGAAGATTGCAACTATAATGGCATGTTTCAGTATTGCACATCTAACAGTACAAGCTTATGATGCAAATAAAATATATATAAAGATACAGCCACATATCATTCAGATTTAACAATATTTCAGGATTATTATGAGTTACAAAAGAACAGTACAGCTACAGGATTGGAAAATCAATACAGTTAAGTTTCAAGGATTAACTCATATGTACACAAAAGTTACAAACTTATGCAGACCCAATTTTGGGTATACCTGTAATATTATCAAGATATACAGTCAAATACACCAGAGTTTCAAGCACACTTTTCCAAATACAACAGGATGATAAATTGATGAATTCCATTAAATATAAGCTTTAGTTACTAATACTTAAGTTGGCAATAGAGCTAACAATATTGTTTTAGTAAATGAAAAATAAAAATTCAAAATGCCCATGGTGAAATATACCACAAATAATAATCAGAAAGATACTAGAAAATATATAACTAGAAGTAATACACTAAATCCACCTCAAGATTTAAAAGACTTTAAATAGTTCAAATTATAGCCTTGGAAACAAAACCGTAGCAGAGATATCCATAGGAGTTCCATATATGGAGGAATCGCCAAAATAACCAAAATAAATATGATTTAACCAACACACATGGATATATATATATATATATATATATATATATATATATATATATATAAAAGAATCAAACAAAGTTTGCTCCAGACGCACACGTCTCTGAAAATATATATGTACATAAGTTCATAATGTATGTATACATCTCGAACTAAGCACGTGTCATAATGTACATATGGGACCACATGCGGTCGCAAAAGGCTATATGTAGTACAATGGACTATGAATCTACTCATGACCACATATGTACATCCAGGTGGACTATAAATCTACTTATGAAACATCTTCCCTCTCTTCGCCCTGCTAGAAGTAGCACGTCCACGACCTGGGGATGTAGTGGAGGGAGATGCCACTACGGATTTCATCCGTGTGGTCCTAGGTGTCTCTAATTATGCCTGTAACCTAACCTGCACATTCATAAACAACAAGTTTTTAACACCCAAAATTTTAAAATACATTCAAAATTTAGAAACTTGTACAATTTAGTTAAAATGCATGTGAAATCTTACCGCAATGTCATGATCCCTATCAATTTGTTGTTGACACGTAGCAGGGACAACAATAGACTCACGAGGGGTAAACTACATACAAATAATTAATTTTTAAATTAAATATTTCACATATATACCTACAAAATTTGATATTGTAGATTTAAGTTTAATAAAAAATAATGAAGGTCTCCAAAATTTAACAAATTTAAAAAATTGTGTAACTCAGTTAGTGGATCTGCAGATGCTATGGCAGTATCTACAGCAGCCTCCACAGTCTGCATATATGGAGGAGTCTCTCTAGCAGTCATAAGCTATACAAAAAACATGTACAAATCAATATTAAAATCTACTTAAGAGCTTAGCACTCCTATCGAAACCTATTGAAAAAAATAATAGTAAAGGAACTCAAAGGTCCCTACACTCTAAACATATCTTTTCATGTTCATCAAGGAAACACCAGATCTATATATAGGTACATGAAACATTTACAAGCACTCATTCCACATGTTGATATTTTAAGAAAGTAAAAAAACTATACAAAGGAGGGAAATTATACATTCATTCCCGTCCCTACTATACAATCTTACCCCAGGTGGTACTTTCAAGACATGTAAAACCAATATATGATTACATACATGGCTAGTTATATCAAATGAATTGGCATTTCCTACTAAATAATATATAAGTTGAGTATAAGAAAGTGAAACTCATGTACAGAGGTCCAAAGCATGCAATCCGTGCATGAACTTCTAGTAATTAGAAACAAAGTGTAAAGAGATTTACTAACCTGCGTAAAACTCATGTGAGGCGTGTCAGTAGCCTCAGTTCCTTGAGCAGATGATGACCCACCAGGCTCCAGTGTATAAAAGAGAAAAATATTAATACATGTACAACATACACGTGAAACAAATTATAATAATAATCTAGTGCAATTAAATGATTTATTAAAAATGTAAGTTTGTACAACTTGAAACTTACGTTTGAAACACGCCCAGCCGCAGTAGTTAGCATGATGACAACGGATGTTTCCTTCACCGGCTCTTGTTATTTAAAATAAAATAAAAAATTAGTTTTTTACATGTATGTACATGACGTACAATCATATATATATATATTAATATCTCAAACATGTGAATTAAACTATTGTATATATATTATTTAAATTTATTTAAACTTCACTTGTGAAAGACCAATATCAGTGGCTCCAGTTCCAAAAACACTCCCCAGCATCTCATCTATAGAAAAGAAATCCTGTGAACCAGCAAATGATGTCTCGTTTGCAGTGCATACGGCACCACATGATCCATAGTGGTGTGGTGCACTAGAATTGGTGCCTCCACCAACATCACCAGATGCAATCTGGGTGCTATGCTGGGTGAGAGTGTCAGTGAGCTCCCTCAATGCATGCAATGTATCAATCTCCACAACCTCCTTCACTGTAGGAGGGATAACTGAAGGTAGTGGGGGTTTTGGGGCATGAAGGATCCTAGGCTGACATACGTGTGCACCAGGTCTACTCTGTGCAGAGCCACCTCCTCGAACAAAAAAGTCAGAAAAGTCAAAATAATTCGGGACCTCATTGAGCACGAACTCACAATATAATTTCTTCAAAAAATAAAGAGGAACCTCATTGTTGTTGCATGGTGGATAATAAAAAACCATCCACCATCTGTCCCAAAAATTATTTTTGATTCTATCATCATGGCACCAATGGATTGGGAACCATTTGCAAGTAACTGCAGGGGGGCATTGATTCTAGGGTTAGTAAATAATGCACAAATGAGGTCTTTTCCAATTTTTTTGTCTTTAACGGTCGCATGGGATAGTTTATCCGCATACCACCACCTATAGTCACTTCTAAAGGTGTTCCATCTATGTATTTGGTTGGTTGCAGACTCGACTTCGCCAATCAATGTTTGCAATGTATTGGCTAAAGTCATGCGGGATGGATTTGTAGCATGATTTTGTCTTATATTTTGAATTAGGTTCTCAATGGCAATTTTATTTTCTTGGATTCTTCCAATGATATTATCTTGCGTTCCTGCTGGCTCAGTGGGGACAGAAGGAGCCACAGGAGGCGGATCTATGTTTGGAGGAGGGTTTTGAGGAATGTTTTGACGGTTTGCACGATTTCGAGCTTGCCGACCAACTGATAAAACAAGAAAATTGTATACATAAACAAACATTTCAAAAGACCCATGAAAATGCAAAAAAAAAACCTAAAATGCAAAAAAATGATTACAATCGGGGACTTACCTCCTCGTCTTGGCGGCATGGTTGAATATATCGCTATCCAGAAGTCTGATGAGCAATTTTGAGATGCTATTGAGAGCGCGAGTGAAAAATGTTTAGGAAAAGTCACGGTTCGAAATGAAAAATGAGGAAAATAACGAGTCACAGGATTGTTAAATTTTGTCTTAGAGTTCTACGATCGCGGTTTATAACTGCGCTCGTGGTTCTAAACAGCGATCGCGGTTCTAAACCGCGATCGCAGTTTATAACCGCGCTCAGCGGTTCTAAACCGTGATCGCTGTTTTAGGTTCAGTAATTACCGAACCTAGAATTTAGGAACCGCGATCACAGTTTTTATAGAGAACCGCGATCGCGGTTTAAAAACCGTGATCACGGTTCCTTTATTTCAGGTTTTTATGTCCACAGAATTGTCCACCAACTTCGTGCACTTACCCCAATACACTTTTTTTTGAATTTTTAAAATACTAAGATTCATCGATTTGCATGAATGGACCCCCTATGCCTTGCCCCATGCTAGTAGCAATAAGTATGGGCTTATCACCGAAGGTAGGAAATAGGTGAGTAAGGGAACTTCCTTCCTTTCCCAACCTCACACCACCAATAAGAGATGTGGGTTCATCACCGAAGATTGGTAGGGCAAAGAGGTGTGTAAAATAAAATATTCTATTTGTTTAGTATTCTTGGATTCAATTTAACTTTGACATTTTTGATCTATAATTTTCAAGTATCCTTATTTCAAAGACACGTTAGAGGGATAGATGTGACACCAAGAAGCTTCTAGAACAAACTGTAGGTAAGAACATCTTAACCTAGTAGAAGAAAATGAGTATGACCAAGTATGCAGGCCTTGGTATGGTTTTTGTCAAGATTTTGTCTATCAAATTGATGAGAAGATTTCAAAATTATTTTATGATATCATGAAGATTGAAGAGATATAATTTGAATACTTTTGCCAATATTTTCAAAAGCTTGTAATAAGTTGCTTAAGAATAAGTTCCTTGACTACAACATTTATGAAATGAATGAACAAAATGAACTCACTAAATGACTAGTGCAATGTAGGGTTAACATAGTATACAAATGGTGATGCTGATCAATTGTGTGTAAAACCATTTAAGATGTAAGGAATTGATAGTTTCCTTGAATTCCTCACCTTCTAGTGTACACAAAAGATATGCACCATTTCCGTAGTCCTTCATGACTCGATAAGGGCCTAGCCACTTAGGCTGGAATTTCCTTCCTTTGTCGGTTTTCTTATCAATCTGGCTATCTAGTCTTAGAACGAGATCGCCCTCGTATATTTCTCATTTGTATACTTTCTTGTTATATTGCTGGCACATTCGATTGGCATAGGCTCTATGCCTTTGCTCGATGTTTAATCTAGCCTCATAAAGGATTTCTAATTGAGAGAGTTGTGCCTCTCTATAGGCTTCTTCTGCTAAGATCCCTTGTAATGATATGCAGAGGCTAGGTATTTCGACTTCTATTGGCAGAACTACTTCGGCTCCGAATACCAATGAGAAAGGGGTTGCCCCTGTTGGTGTTCATATGGATGTTTGATAAGCCCACAAGATTGGGTATAGCTTTAAATGCCAATCTCATTTGTTCTCCTTAACTGCTTTGAGGAGAATGGTTTTTAACGTTTTATTTGTGGCCTCAGCCTGTCCATTGGCTTGGAGGTAATAAAGAGAAGTCATGTGATGGTTTATCTTGAATTTACTACATAGTTCATGGACTTCATCATTCTTGAAGTACATTCAATTATTTAAGATAATGACTTATGGGACACCGTACCTACAAATGATTTGATTTAGAATAAACTTAGCAATTACATAACCTAGTACGGTGGTGAGAGGCATGGCCTCTACTCATTTTGTAAAGTATTATGTGGCTGTGATTATGAAGTTATGGCCATCTGTTGATGAGGGAGAGAATTTCCCTATCAATTCTAGGCCCCACGTGGAAAAGGGTCAAGGGGTTGCGACTAGTTGCAAAGCTTGTGCCAACATGTGAATCTCATGGGAGAATTCTTGGCATTTTTGGTAGTTACGCATAAACTCTAATGCATCATGTTCTAGAGTGGGCCAGAAATAGCCCATCCGATGTATCTTACGAATAGTGGCATGGCTGCCAAAGTGGCCTCCACATACCCCGCTATGGGATTCGTAAATAATCCTTACGGATTCTTCCGTGTCAACACATCTTAACAACATCTCGTCAAAGGCTTTGCGATAGAGAACCTATTCTAAGATGACGTATTTAGCAATGATAATGTGTAACCGCCTTCTCTTGTTAGGATGTGGCCCCTTCTAGGTATGTGTGGTCCATGATGAAATTGATTATGTCTATGTATTAAGGACATGCAGAGATAGGAGGCCTGGTTTTGATAAAATATACACACTCATCAGGGAAGTCTAGATCTACCAAATCACCTCCATTCAATGGGTTGTCAGCCAACCAGTCTGCAATGATTTGTCCCTTAACAGATTTTTGGTTTACAAATGTTAGCTCAAATTCACCCATTAAGGTTATGAAGCATCCTGCCTTTTTAGAAAAAGACCCTTGCATGAGGAATGTTCTGTAAATGATCTGTCTTGACAATCACCCTTGTTTCTTGATTTAACATGTAGTGTCTTAATGTTTTGTTGCAAAGACTATGGCAAGGCATTCTCTTTCTGCCTGTGTGTAATGTGTCTCATAGTTGAGTAATGTCTAACTAATGAATTAAACTTCATGTTCTCATTTATCATCATCTTCTTGAGCCAACATGTGGGCTAATGAGACATTAGTAGCCCGTGAATACAAGATCAAAGGATGATCTAGTCTAGGGGGCATTAGCATGGGAGGAGACAAAAGAAGCATTTAACTTCTTCAAAGGCCTTGTTGCATTCATCGGTCCAATCAATGCTATAATATTTTTTTTAATAAATTCTTGATTGGATGATAGAAAAACTTAAGTCCAGGATGAACCTTCGAATTGCACTGAGTTTCCCAAGAAATGATCTGATACCAAACTCATTTGATGGTGGAATCATTTCAAGAACAACCTAGATTTTTTCCGGGTCAACATCAATCCCTCATGATGATATAATGTAACCTAGAAGCTTACCTCCTGTTACACCGAATACACATTTTTCTGGATTCAATGTGACGCCATATTCGATCAATCATGAGAGAATGATACGGAGCACTTCTGGGTGATCACAACACTTTTTGGCCTTGGCCAGCAAGTCATCTACATAGGATTCCACAATCTTATGAATAAGATCATGGAATATATATTTCATTTCCCATTGGTATGTAGCATCGATGTTCTTAAGACCGAATGACATGACAACATAATAGTAGGTTCCCCAGGGAGTTATAAATGTGGTCTTGGCTTGATCTTCCTCAGATATTTTAATCTGATTATATCCTGAGAACCCATCCATGAGGGATAACAGCTCAAATCCAGTTGTTGCATCAACGATAACATCAATGGATGGTAGAGGGAAGTCATCTTTGGGACAGGCTTTGTTAATGTCCCGAAAGTCTATGCAAATGCATATCTTCCCATTCTTTTTTAGAACGGGGACGATATTAGATACCCATTGAGAATAGTCAACTGGTTTGATGAACCCCACTTGGAGGAGTTTCATCACTTCCTCTTTCACCATGAGAGCCACTTTTGGCTTCATTGGTCTTGACTTTTGCTTGATTGGCTTTGCATCTAGTTTGGTGACAAGATTGTGTACCGTGATATGTGGTGCAATTCCCATCATTTCTTTGTAACTAAATGAAAAATCCTTTTGATGTTCTTTGAGGATCTGAGTATGTATTTCTATCTCCTCTGGAGTTAAAGAGGATCCCAACTTCAAAATATTTGGTTCTTCCTCTGTTCCGATATTTATGTCTATGGTTCCTTCGATTAAGGAGGCGTTGCCTTCCTCAAACTCGGGAGGGGCTGGGGGTAATTCCAAACTCCCTTCATTCTCCACCTCGTAGATTTCAAGATTCTCTTGTGGGGGAGATTCTATCATGGGATTTCCAAAATAGGAAGAGGAGCATGGGATTAGAGAGAAATCAACTATGGAATGAGTGAGATGCATCTCTGCAAAGGCGTTTAGATATTCAAGGGTCACCTTATCACTATCAGAGTGATCTAAAGTGGTAGACTTATTCTCAACTTCCACATGTGTTGATATCAGGATTATTGGTACTTTATGAACCAAAGGTTCAATACGTATTGATACCACAAAATCAGTATTTTCCAATTCATTGCTTGGAGTGAATCAGGAAGCTGAGGTTGCTACAGAATCAGTGAGAAGGTTTTGTTCTCACGGGATTGCTTCAATTGATATGAAGTCAAATCCCTTCGTTAGTTTTAGTACTGCCGTTTTATAGAGTTGCAGGTGTTCATCCCTAGTCTCATATACCTCTGATAGTTGGTTTGCAACTAATTGTGAGTCTCTGAGTACTCTGATATTACTAATGTCCATCCTTTTGGCAATGATAAGGCCAAGAAGGAGGGCTTCGTATTCAGCCCCGTTGTTTGTGCACTTGAAGTTTAATTTGAAAGTGAAAGGTAGAACCTTTCCCTCAGGCGAAGTAAGGATCACACCTGCCCGAGCACCTGAAATGACATTTTGCCCCATCAAAGTGGAGAGTCCAATAATAATTTGGAAAAATGGAAGTTGGGACACCCTTAGTCTCTACTTCCCTTGTCTCAGTTACTTCCACCATACAAACTTCATCCGCAGGTATGGAACCAATTCCTAGGGTATGTCCTATACCCATAGAATCAAATGGTAGGAGAATAGGTAGATCTTTCTCCAGTAATTCAACAATTTTTACAGTGGTTCCTAGCGAAACTGTTTCTATAGTGATGGACTCATCTTTGATTGTTGGGATGCCTTTGATTAAGTTTGTGACTTCTAGTTCTGTCATAGGCACCAGCTTTGCTTCTGGGTTTGTATTGACTGGTTTGTTGAGCTGATTTGTCGGGAGCTCAAATTCAGAATGGACGCCTGGTCTTTTCTTCAAATCTGCTAGGTGTATGTCGAAAGGTTTTGGGTCGCCTTGTGCTACAAAGACCTTTCCTAGGTGTAGAAATCTTACTTCTTGGAATAATGTGGAAGGGATTGCCTTCATGCGATGTATCCAAGGGCGACCGAGAATCATATTATAGTTGGTTTCCCGATCTATAATATAAAATTTAGTGAGGATTGTTTTGGGTCCTAAAGTGACTGGTAGCACTATAGTCCTGATTGAAGTTGCCTTGAGGCTATCATAGCCCCTTAGCGTGTTTCATGTCGAGGAACAGTTTGTTTCTCCATATCCTAGCTTTTGAAGAAAAGTGAAGGGGACTATGTTAACTACTGCCCCATCATCAATCATTGCACACTTGACGTAGTTGTTATAAACCTAGACCTGTAAATGTAAGGGTGGATCACCTCTACACGAAATTTCCGCGTCCGTTGGCATTTTACTTATGTTGAATATAAACTCGATATCCCTATCTGGCTGCCCCGGAGGGTAGACATCAAAGTCTACATGGTTTACTTGTGTTTTAGGGGAGGGGTGATGTTGACGAGATGACCGAGACCTAATGCTTCTAAGAGAGCAGCTCTATGAGTGGGAGATTTCTTCAACAAATCCAAAAAGGAAATGTGAGAGAAGGTCTTTGTTAAGTCATTAATCAAATCATAGGCACCTACTGGTTTTACTGGTGTTTGCTGAGTGTTTTCTGGTATTAGTGAATAGGTTGGAACTGGATGAGAAGAGTAGTCACGTGTTCTTGTTATAGTTTCTACTTGCAACTCGGTGTCTAATTCTACTAGTCCAACTATCTTGGCTTGTGGTCGAGTTCCTAATTGGGGTGCGACCATTGGATTTGATGAAGTTGAAGCTTCATGGTTGTTGTTCCCCGTTATGACACCTTTGTTTGTTCCACTTGGATCTAACCTGTTGTTGCTAGAATGATTCGGGAGAGGATCATTGAAAATATTGAGAGGTGCATTTTGAGGAGAAACTGATCCCTGGTAGGTATTTGATGTGGTTGGTATGGAATTTTCCAGAAACATATCTACAAAGAGTTGTCTTTGATCTTCTGGTAAACACTCCAAGAATTTATTGTAATCGCGGAAAGTCCTAGTATCATGACCTCATATTTTATGGAAGCTGCAGTATAAATTGGGATTATAGTTCTGTGGTCGTTGGTTTAAATCTTGTTGTGGCCCAAAGTTTTGATTGGGCTGTTGATTGTTATAATTGTAATTTTGAGGCTGCTGCCTTTGGTTTTGGTTTTGATATCCATCTGGGCCTCGGAAGGGCCTTGTGACTGGACTTTTGTTGTTGTTGTTGTTTGTGGTTGTGGAGGATGATTAAAATCCACCACATTGATCGCTGGACTAAAGTTGTTATTGCGTTGATTGTTAGCAGGTGCTGGGGTGTTCACAACATTTGGTCTTTTGGCTTGATCAGTGACTCCATCTGTTGTAACCCCATGGTTTTTGTTAAGGATTTTGGGTCCTTGATTGGTATTTCCCATGTTGGGATAAGTCGTAGTGTTTTGATTGGGAGTGATTAATCTCCCGTTTGTTCCATAAGTCTTACGACCACTGTCTATTGCCGCTTGATCTATTCGGAGAGCACTCTCAAGTACTTCATCATAAGTCCTTAGCGGGAACTTCTGGACTTCTTCCTTTATCTCTCTGCTGAGAGAATGAAGGAATAAATCACATAGTTCCATCTGATCCATGTTTGGAGCACTTGCTGAAGAGTAGAGGATTATACGCCATCTTTGAATGAAATGGGTAGTAGATTCATTGTGCTCTTGTTTAATGTGTAAGAATTCCCTGATGCCCATTCTTAACAGTTTGTTCATGTCAAAAGCTTTGATGAATTCTGACACAAGTTGTTTGAATGAATGTATCGAGGCTTCAGGTATTCTATAATACCAATCAAGGGAAATGCCTTCTAAGGTTTTAGGGAATATTTTAGCAACAACCGCATCCCAAGGGAGCAGTTCTCAAATGGCCGTGGCATAGGCCTTAATATGAGCATTTGGATCTCCCTCCCCCTTGAATTTAGGAAAATTGGGAAGAGGTCTTGGAAGCATGATGCTTCGTATGGTGAAATCTAAAGGCTCTTTTAAATATTCTGAGTAAGTCCCTACCGCATAGGTTTCAACCATAGATGGTGCCTGTTGAGGGAGTGGAGGTGGAATGGGTTGTTGATATGGCATAGCATATGTATTTGCAGGGGCATAAGGAAACCCCTGTGGTTGAGTGAACATCCCGGGAGAAGAGAACATATCTCCCTGTGGTGATTTTGAATAAATGTTTAAGTAGGGAGGAGCATTTCTCTGATATGGATTGTTTGGTACTAAACCGGGAGGTATCATATTTTCAACTGGAGCAACGTTTGAAAACACGGTTCTAGTTGGTGTTTGTTGTGGATAGCTATATGATTGTTGAGGAGGCATGCCTAACGTGCATGTTCCTGTAAGGAGGTCAACCTGGCTAGGATGATGCGGAGGGTTGGGAGTTCCTGCTTGCCCCGAGTGTGAAGCTTGATTTGCTTGAGCAAGTTCTAGTCCTCTAACCCTTTCAACTAGAGCCGAGATGACTTCAATTGGTGATGATACAGTGTTCTGTCGTGGTGGCTGTTGTGGCACCCCTTGAGGTTACCGAGGGGTATGGTACCCTGCTATGAATTGATCATTACTCTGCCAAGCTTCACCAAGAGTATTTTCCATAGGTGGAGGAATGGGGGTGTTTTCTTGGAGTAGGGTGTCGGGTTGTGTTTGTAAACTTCCTATAGGTGGGTACATGTTTTGGAAGCATTGTTTGCTTCTAGCGTAGCATGCTAAGTACTCCTCATCCAAAAATGGGAGTGGATCTGACTGCCTACTGATTTGTGGTCTAGATAAAAACTGAGGAGATGAAATGGATTCTCCAGTAAATGTCATATTGTTAGAGCCTGAGGGCTCCAGTTGTTGTGTTTGTGTAAGTTGGTCCAACTCCTCAATTTGGAATGAAGAACTAGAGCTAGTTCTTTGAGGAGGAGTTTGTGATGATAAGTAGTTGCTTGAGTAGTTGTCAGCCCATGCAGAAAGCGATGGTGACTGTTGTCTACTCGTCTGACCATAATATGCTTCGAGACCTGAGAGAGGTCTGTCGTATGTGTCGTATCCTGACATATTCGGGGGGTATATAAATACCCACAGAATAATGGGAAAGAGTGAAGGTGGATGAAAGAAATGGAAATGAAAAAGGAGTAGTTGTTAGTTTCACGTCAGGTTCACCAATTTTGTACGATAGAAAAGTGACAGGTGAGCATGAGAATCATCAAGCAGCCTTTCTCCGTACCTGACCTCCTGAGGTCGTGCCAAGACAGCTGGTGAAATGAAATATATGCAGATGTGGAAAAATTAGTTGGGCAATCCTATATCCTCGATACGCAATAATGGGATCTGCAAATCCAAAGCAAAGAAGGCTCTTCTAACCTGAACTGGTGTTATGGATCGATTTAACACTATAACTATTTGGAGGCTCCAATCAATGTCGAGCTCTGTTAAGATCCTATCTGTTGGTTGTTGGATTCGTGGAAAGTGACCTGTAGGTGCTTCGTATATATTTCCAAACAGGGTCATGAAGGTGGTAGCGAGAGATGTAGTGGATTTATAGGAAACTATGGATGGTTTTCTGGTCTGACCCAGAAAATATTGGCTTGATTGGTTTCTACGTTCAACACAGAAAGTTGTGTGATGATATCCGGCGGGAGCGGTGAGGATCTAAATACCAGTGTACGTAAACTGGTGTCAATGCTTAACTGATTAGCAGGCCCATTGGGTTGTGGGACCTGGGGATCACAACCATGAGTTCGTGGTTGTTGAGGACCTTTTATGGTCATGTGAAGAATCAATCTCTTCTTCCGACTATCCAGTAGTCATAAGATTTTTCATCCTCTATGTTTAATATCAGGAGTTGTGTGATCTTCTCGGAATACCTCACGGGTGTCCTAGCAACTTGTATGTGTAATCCTGTGTCTATGTCAATGAGAAGGTCTCCTACGTCTGGCTAGGGAACTAATGGATCACAACCGAATGTTTTCTCTCTTTCGGGTTCTTGTATGGTCATATGGACATCCTATCAAGGCAATCTATAGTTGGGTTGGTTTGACCAGAATTCGTATGCTTTGTCGTCTTCGATGTTTAATTTTCTCAACTGCTCACTAATTGCTTGTGGGTTTGTTGTTGTTTGGAAGACGTGGATCCTAAGACCTTGATCTATATCCGCTAATGCCATGAAGAGATTCGGCTGGGGTATTACTGGCTCGAATATGTAATCCCTGGGCTCTCTTGGTCCCGTAATAGTCATGCAAGAAATAACCAAACTTAACTGAATGAAGTAAACTAACTATGAAAATGAATCTACGCTATGCTTGTTTTTGTATTTTCAGAGATATAAACTTGAATGATTTTAAAGAGAAACTAATCTAATAAATTCAGATAACAAGTAACTAATCTAAGAATAAAGCTAAAACAAGCAAGGTAGCCAGATGTAGCTATTTTCCTGTGCACTTGTGAGTTGATACAAATATAAATATCTAACTAATTTGATTGAAAGACCTCCAATCTTACCTCAGAAGTGAGAAACAAATCATAGCTTCTCAGAAGCTATCATTCCCCACAGCTTCCCCGGTAATATTGAAAGCAAGCTTTAACTGAAATGAAATGATTCACTACTCTATTTGATATATTGTAACTACAACTTTGACAATTCAAACCTGGAGTCTGCAGAACAAAGGAGCAAATCCAGTTGTATCATAGCTTGTCCCCTCAGTGTGATTTCTTCGTTCCTTCGTGTTCTCGTGAATCCAGAAAGGTGAAAATGTGACAGCGGCAGCAGGAGAAGATATTTGAACAGTGGCAGCTTGGAGGTAAACCAAACGGAATGCAAGTAGGAGAGAGATAGCGCAAGAGAACAGAGCTTGGCTATGTGATTCCTAGCAGGATTGTTGTAGGGATACGACAAGACACACCTAAAATTCTAGGACCTATTCTTCCTGTGACAAAACAAAACCTATAACTCTAAGTAGAACCAAGTTTCAAATGAACTTAATCTAGAACTGATGATGTATTATGCTAAGCCAGTTGTTTGGAGAACAACAATGGAACAAAATGAAACTAGAGAGATCGAGTGATCTCTAAACCAAAAGAAATGAAGAGCCTTGAACTGAGAGGCTGAGAACTTATGCTAAGTCTAAACCTGTTGAGACTTATTGAGGAACTTCCAAATACACTGAATAATAAAACATAGAGAGAGAGGGGCCATTTTCTTGTAAACAAGCTCAGTATTTATAGCATTCTTACTCACCAGAAGGCAAGTCCAAATTGCCATGCTTTATCATTAAAAATGGAGCACTACTATTACAAAGTGGCTGGAAACTCTAAACAAAGCAGAAGCGGCTGAGAGTTGCAAGTGCAACTTGATTTTTCATGTTGTTGAGTGTGCTGGAAGGTTCTGGAAAATGCGGACAGGACCGCCACCCTATGCAGGGTGGCGGTTACAGGACCACCGCCCTGTCCTGGGCGGCGGTCACAGGACCGCCGCCCAGGCAGGGTGGTGGTCCTGTAACTTAAAGACCAAAATGCAAGGAAAAAGGGGGCAGAGGTTAGAATGAAGCATGCAAAGGTTGGATAAGGCATTTTAGGATGCAAATGTATACTCGGTGAGCGATTTTCTGGATTCTGATCACCTTGTGAAGAGATATGAATCATCATTAGGGTTTTCCGTAACCTCTTTCCGACAGTACAGTACATACAATGTTGGGTATGTAGAGTTACTGTTCATCCTGATTGGGCGTGCCGAGAATGTTCCAAAGGGATTTTGATAGTTTGAGAGCTCTTAATCAGACTTTGGGGTTCAAGACTTTGAGTTGTCATTTTTGTGACCTTGGGGCGTCCAATGTTTCGAAGGATGGATGTCTGGAAACCCTGAAGTCTGAGATTCAGACTTCAGGGTTCAAGGGCCTTGTGCCTTTTAATATCGCATTGATTTCATCCTTCTAACCCTCTGATACCGCACCGAATCCTGAACCTCCAAAACCCCAAAGTCTAAAATTTGGACTTTGTGTTTCAGGCTTCAACATCCCCTGAATGTGACCTCCAAAACCCCAAAAATTAGGACTTCCGATGCGTTAGGGGTTATTCCCACTGCGTTGACCCTGAAACTAAGTTTGACCCCCAGATATCCGTTAAATCCTTTCAGACTTCGAACTTTTGTTTTATTTGTGGTTATTAATTTTCCGTTTGTTTTATGGTTGCACGTGGTTAAGGGAGGTGAAATGGTAAATGTAATTCAGTAGAAAGATAAAAACCTCTGAATGATCGTACCCTGCTGATTCCCGAAATGGGTTTCTTAGAGTGTGTATGACACCCATAGGAAGTCTGGCATCCCTAATTTTTGTGACTTCAAACTTTCGAATAGATTTCCAGGCCTTTTCAAAAATTATCCTTTTCGGGCTTCTCTCCGCCTCAACCCTGAAACAAACGCCCCGAATTTCTTTTGTCTTCCTTTCGCTGATTCCCGAACACCATTAGGGTTCCATCAAACTCATAAAAATCTAAGATATACAGGCTCAGCCAATGAGCCAAAGAAGTTCCATTAAATACCTCCCATATCATACTACAGTATCCGAGCTCGCTCTCACTCACCATGCATTCGGCTTGGCCCGAAAATCTCCTTTTCTATGCTGAAAACTGAGCATATGACGCCTTCATTATGCCTAGCCAAACCGGCGCTCTGCACTCAATGCTAATGCCGAGCTTCCACTGATGACCCTATTAGGCAATTTTAATGAATGGGGGCAAAAAATTTGCAACATCATATGAAGGTAGGCAGGTCTCAAGTCAATGTTGGGGATAAGCCTATGGTCTGTGACATATGAGTAGAGATCAGGCTTCGGCATACAATCGAGTTAACAATATGCAAGCGTGGTGAGGTCCTCAAACCACCAAGTGGCCTACCACCACATTAGCACACTAGGCAACTTGGTAGAGCCAAGAGGCTTGAGTTATTCCCCTTAAATGACAATCTACGTTCAATTGAGTGCGATGCTATGGGAAAATTAACGTCTCTTTGAGTCCTTCTACCAAGCTAGACACCATAGATATGTATTGGTTGATCCAGACTCAATTGAAGATCTTTTTCATTATTTCTAGATAGAGCTAGAGGATGTTATGATTGTGGAGTCTGTTTTCATGTGTGGAAGTGTTGAATATTGTACACTAAGAGTATTGTAAAATTTTCACATTTGTCTCGGGAAACATGCTTTTTTTTTCTTCATATGGGAGATATTTTTGACCCATAGGTTTATGGGTAATTTTTTTCCCATGGTATAAGTACCCACAATATTGTAAAACTACTTAAGTAGTTTCCTATTTATGTGGTTTTGTGCATATGGTGGGGTTGATGTAACATTGCACTATGTGTGTGAGTTCAAGTGTGAATTATGTAGAGTTTGTTGAGCATAGTTCCAAACAGATTTAGTTATTATATTGAGAGAGAGAGGTGGCTTGTAATAAAATCTAAGCAAGTGATTTTTGGTTAACATAGCCGAATTTGAGTGAACCATGTTAAATATTGTCTCTTTGTGTTGAGTTCTTTTTATTCTGCACTTTTATTTTATATATGTAATATTTTCTGCATATTAGTTTCTATTGTTGCGATTCTGTAAGGGATTTTTCTGCATATTTTATCCCATATTTCATAATAAAGGAGGATGTTGTATTGCCATAGAAGAAACATACAACACGAAGAGGAGATCAAGAACATTAGGTTGTTGGGTTAGAGGGTCAACTACCTAGCAATCTCGAGACCTTTCTAACGGTATGCTGAAATTCAGAATCGAAGTTCGTATGCAATTTCTAGATCACCGGTCAAAGTTAAGGTTGTACCGTGGAGGAGAATACATTTATCAAATATGGGTCAACTTGGGGTCAACAAGTCAACAAGTGGACCAATGACAAGGTGACATGTGGCAATTGGCGACAAGGAAAAATTAATGGTCTTGTAATTTTTTAAAATTCAATTTCATGCTATAGAGCTCGTCAGAAGCTTTCCGACGCATTTTGAACAAACCAAATTTGAGTTCGTATGCAAAAGATATGCATAGTCAAAGTTGTGGTCAAATGATGACGTGTCACACTCTGACGTGGAAAAATGACATATTATGTGGCGTGACACTTGGCATGTTTTTAATGGATTTGGATTTAAAATAATAATAATAATAATGTTTTTAATCCATTCCACGTGAATAAGCCTAATCCCATGGGATAAGGAGGATTTTATGGTCAAAATCTATTTAAAGGCGAAGCTCGATGAAATTGAAGCTTATAATCACCAGATCTAGGAAGAGAACTCTCTCATGAGATCAATATATTACTCCTTGGAAGAGGAGAATGCTCGTTTGAAATCAAAGTTGCAAGCCAAGGATGATTTCTTGATAAGGTTGTAGTGTGGTGATTAGATAAAGGAATTTCCTTTAACTTCAAATGTAGAGACCATGAATGATGATTTCACTGTAATTTTTTCACCACATGAATCTTTTTCTTCCCATTCAGTTTCGGATTCAGGTAATGATGTCTTTGGTTCATTTGAAAATCATACTAGAGGAATTAGATCTAAATTTTTATTTAAATTGGGATTTGATAGAAGAGGCCTTGGTAAAAATGGACAAGGTATTGCTAACCCAATACAGTTTGAGGATTGTCCTCATTTTGCAGTTTTTGGATTTCCTAGTGTGGGAATGGATATTGGAGATTTTTCCAAGAATGTTGATGGGAGACAAGCTTTCGAAAGTAAAGTGAATACCCCACTAGTCCTGAGGAATATGGTGAGAAGGAAATAGTGCTTCGGTGTCACTGGATGAATTTGGTAAGAGAACACAATGAAGAGGTAATGAAGTTTCACCTCTACATTCTTATCATAATCATAAGCACAATAGAAAATGTAAAATTTTTGATCCAATTTTTCATCTTAAGAAGTATGGCTATGATTTTCAGATAATGTGAAATTCCTTTTCCCGTAATTTTTATGGATTGCATAACCATTCTATCATTGTACGCACCCAAAATTTCATGTGCTACATTGTCAGAAAACGGTTACAAAATTCCCCAATGATGATTCAGGTCCTTTCAAGAAGGTGTTCGAGCTCCAATTTCCATTCGTAGTGTATATTTTTTTCCTAGATGTCTTTACTTAGCCTTCCCACGCCTTTTCTAGCTTCCTTCCTCTTTTTGCGCATGTTTTGGCCTTTAGTGTCAGGACCGCCACCTTGCCTGGGTGGCGGTTCTGAAACCACCACCCAAGACATGGCGGCAGTCCTGAAACTGTAGCCTTGTGTAGGGTGGCGGTCCTACCCACTTTTTCAAGAATTCTTCACACGTGTTTAAAAATGTGGCAGTTCACTTAACTTCACTTTTGCATGCATCCGTGAGCCAAATTGTCTAAAATGATCTTTGATTGCTTGGTTCTCCTTCCTCCTATTTTAAATAGATTTAATTGGTTGGAATTGCTCCTTCGCCTTGTGCATGAAGGTACCTCCCATCCTCCATTCCTATATATTCTGTTCTTGTATTCAAGAAAAGGGCCTACAAATTTGGTGTATCTTGCATTGTGTTGTTGCTACAATCTTGCTAGGAATTGCATAGCTAAGCTCTAATCTCTTGTGTTATCTCTCTTTTACCTGCATTGCATCCGGACTGCCATCAAGCTATCATTTCTCAAGTGCCATCCTCCTACTGTTGTTCTTGCCTTCCCAATATCTTGGACTCACATGATCACTTGGAAAAAGAAAGGAACAAACTGAGGGGACAGATACAGACACAATCGGATTTTCTAAAGCTCTTACTTGTCCAAGTTGGATATGTCTGTTTGCCTTATGTGTTGAATTGTCAATTTCAAATCACTAGTTTTAAATCGTTCATATCAAATAGAGTATAAAATCATTCATATCAAATAGATTAGAAAATCATTCATATCAAATAGAGTAGAAAACCATCATTAGTAAGTTTGTCTTTCTAACATTACCAGGGAGGTTGTGAGGAACAATAACCCCTTTTAGGGTCATGATTTTTTCTTCACCTCTGAGGTAAGGTTATTTTATTTAAATTAGATTCATACATTTGCACAAGTAACTAGCTACATTTGACTGATTACTTGTCTTTAGTGTATTTTTTAGATTAGAATGCATTGCTTAAAAGTTAGAAAAGAACAAAAAGATTTCCTTTGATAGATTAGTTTGCTTTTATTGCTTTCATCCAAAATATTGTGAAAACTCCAAAAACATAGATTGGATTTCCTTCAGTAATTATTTTTCTTATTAAAATTCATTTTATTTCATTTTGTATGACCATCAACGTTCCACAACAGGAAAAGACATACAGTTGTGATCCTTTGGTCCCACAACCCAACAGGCCAGAATTAATAACTGACATTGATACCAGATTATGTTTGACAATCTTACGCACACTTGTAACTTTTGCTGAGAAAATAGAACTTAACACGCTAAATATCACTGCTAATCAATCCTATGACTATTGGAATACTCTTGGCAACAAGGTTTGATTACACGCATGACCATCCAAGGGCCACAACCTCTATGAGTCTTTGGCTGTGATACTCAGGTCCCACAACCCAACGGGCCTACCAGTCAATTAGACATTGACACTAGTTTGCACATATTAGTATTCATATCTTCGCCACTTCCACAAGATATTATTACACAACTTTCCTTACTAAACATAGTAGCCGATCAGGCTAAGACTTTCTAGACCAGACTAGAAAATCACCCATAAATACATGTGGCTTCATCACGCCTCTCATTCTTACTTCCATGACCTTTACTGGAAATCTATGCGATGCGCCCGCAAGTCATTTTTCATGTGTTCAACAACCAGCGAACATAATATCGACCAAGCTTGACATTGATTGGAGTCTACAAGCAGCTATTATCTCAGACCGAGACATCACACTGCTTCAAGTTAGGAGAGCATTCTTTTCCTTAGAATCACAAATCTTGATATTACATGTTGAAGATATAAGATTTCCCAATTATCTTTATCCCTGTCACCACACTAACATTCACAATCATTCTACACCGGTTGTCTCAGCATGACCTCGAGAGGTTGGGTGCAAAGAAGGTCACGTGTTGATTTTTTGTCTTGCAGTCACCAAATGCTGGAATAGAAGGAAACTTATGAAGAAGTTGATTTCGTTTGTTAAGAATAAGGAAAATCAGAAAGACCAATCTCGTCATTCAGAGGTGAGAAATGGAAATAATATTTCCTCATCCCAAAAGAAGGAGAATAAGAGAAATTTTTGTGCTCATTGTCAGAGGAATGGGCATCGGCTGTGCACTTACTAGAAACTTCATCCATCTCATCGTCAGAGGAATGGTAAAGTGAAGATGGAATATAGGCCTGTTGCAAAGGTAAAGGAAGTTCATAATCCACCATCGGTTGACAATTCAATTCGGGATCAGGTAATACCTTAAAATTAAAGTCCTTTAAAATGGGTTAGTCAACAATTTTTCAATTATATATTACATAGCTCTAATTGTTAAACAATATGTAATATTATATTTTGGAATTCAAATTTGTGATAAAATTGAGGGATAGGTTTACCAAACTTAGTGAAATTTCTTACATTGAAAAATTTAGAAATACTCCATCTACATCTTCTTATTTAGCTTTTGAGTTCTGGTACAATTTAGGTACGAAAATAAAGCTCATATTTTCAACTATGGAGATTTAACAACAGTTTGTACAGGTTGATGGGATATTACAGTGTTCAGTTTCATACTTGTTTCTAGAATGCATGTTGTTTGGGAATGCATCTATTATTAGTATATATATATGTTAGGTACATTTTAAGACCCATAATTTGGGCATGTTTGCAGCAGTATATGGTAGTTAACACACTTGATATGTAGCTTTGGCAAAAAAAATTATTTATATCCTAGTTGCAGTGTACAGAGAATATTGGGATAGATATTTCATTAACAGATTCACATGATTTAGTTTTGACTATAGCTAATTTTGGCATGTATGGGCTAAAAATTATGGTTAGTGATATTTGCAGTGGTTAATAATTTCATAGGGACAATGGACACTAGCTATTTTTGGGCATATAGTTTTCATTATAAACCGATCTATTTTGGTGTAATTTTTATTATAGTGATTGGTTGTATCACAGAGTATCAATTGAGCACTTACCTTTTCAAGTGAACAAGTTCCCATTTTAAAATTGATTGATTGTATTTGATAGAAGTACAGTTATTGGGATTTGAGTTCACAATTGTTGCGGAGGTTGGAAGAGTCACAAAGTATCAGGGGATATTTTCCTATTCTGGTGAACAATTGTCTAATAATTACTAATTGATTTTTTGTGATTAGCTAATAAAAAATTTACAATGGTTTAAACCATAATGCTATTTATAGATCTTTTATGTGCTTGTACAATGCAGGAAGACGATTAACAACATTTGTGGGTAAAAAATAGATTTTTGTGGACAAAATCCTCCTTAGCGAGAAGGTGTGATCTAGAAGATAATGTGAAATAAAGAAGTTCCCTAAATCTCCCAGGATCACTACAGTATGGAAGATCACTCTGAGAGATTTCTGGTGACTTTATGAATGCGGAAAATAGATCTCGTACGATGAAATGATGACTATTCAAAGTTGAGTAAACACTAAGACAAGATTGGGACAACTAGTAAGTCACAAAAAGTGGAAAAAATGCAAGATCTGGCAAAGGTGAAAGGTTCGGTTTGATGTTTTAGGCCTATGATCTTTTACATACGATTAAAATCATCTTCGGCATATGATAATGAAAAAATATTTCCACGTGGTGGGTCCTCAAGCCGCCACGTGGCCTGCCACCACATCACCACATCAGCTAACTCAGTCGAGCCAAGCGATGAGCTTTTCACTGAGTTACATTTCATTGCATTGAGGGAGAGATATGAGTGAGTTAGTAGGAAATTCCAATACCAAGATAACACCAAATTTCATTGGTGAGACAACCCATCAACTCGGAAAGTTGATCACATATATCTTGGCGGAAAAAGTAAGGTTGTCGCCTAAGCCACGAATGGATAAAGTTGGCCAAGGCTATTAAAATCCTCTCCTTATCTTTCCCCACGCAAGTGTGAGAAAATCCACATATATGTGGATAAGAGAGCGGGTAAAATGTTATCCCCCTAACCATCAGATAGCCCATGTGGCAGTCAGGAGGCCTGCATGGAGTAGTGGATATACATCGACAATGAGACAAGAGGTGACGTGGCTAGGAGGATTGGTACATGGACGGTGAACACAGGGTTACTACGACATGGAGACAACGAAGGTCGACATGTAGGTAATAAAGCTGGGGCAGGTGAAAAATGGTCAGCATGGAGAAGGGAACAGGATTAGAACCCACGACCTCCCCAATAGAATAACAATGGCCCAACCAACTAGGTCAGCGAGTTAGTGGGGGATGTAGTGGAAGATGTGGTATAAGACCACAATATGCAGGCCGCTTAAGGCCTATAAAATCCCCCTCACATAACCTCACTCCACAAAACGAATACAACAAGATCTCGAAGGAAAAAAGGAGAATTGTGGATAATTATAAGACCTAATTAAAATGCAATTTTAGTGATAAAGACCTATTATTTCAAATAGGAAAAATATTTGCAAAGAGGGAGCTAAGACCTAAAATAATTATGAAAATATTGTAAAATTGGGAGTATTTATAAACTCTCCAATATGCCCATTGAGTCACACCTTCATAGTGTGAGTCTGGAAGACCGATCTAGGGAGCCACAGGACATTGTCAAGTGTCTGGAAGACTGATCAGAGAGCTATAGGGCATTGTACCATGGAGGAGAATATGAGGATAGAATCTGCTTCATAAGCCGGGGTAGCTTCTTGATGGTCATGATAAAGGTTCTTGTTCCTTTTGTATTCAAATTTATTATACTTCGATTGTAATTTTTTATTAGAATTGTAGTTAAGAAGTGGATGATTAATCGGTTTGATTAATGAACCTAGAGATGTAGGAATTTTGTCGAAATCCGTTATAAATCTGTGTGCACTACGGTTATCATTTTACTGTGCATTTAATTTAAAGTTGAATTTTAAATGGAGTAATTTCGGTAAAGTATCAACTGCCTATAGGGGTTTGAGGTCAGTTAAAAATTTTGACGTGTATTTTCGGATCAATGAAATAATAGTAATAGTACCAACCATGGAGTCTAATGGATGATTATAATAAATAGGATGTTGGTATAACATGATGAGTATGGTGGCATTCTAAAGTGGATTTAGCAGAGTTTTTATCAGGAAGTGGGTTGTTGAATATTTTGAGTTTCATATTACCAATAATAGGCTTTGATAATTCATTGGGCATGCCCCATTTAATATAATTATCATCAATAAGATTTTGTATCACATGGAGAAGCTTGAAAAATTTATTAGTAGAATGACCAACACGTCTTGATAATCACAAAATGCATTAGTATCAAAACTTTTACGCTGAGGATTTCTTGTATCAACCTTGAGAACCAGAGGGAGATATATAAGGCTATACTCAAGTAGTTTTTTAAAACATTAGGTGAGGTGAAGAAGTTAGTTGTGTGAATTTCCGTCATAGAGATTGTAAATAAATTTTATTAGGTTTATATTCAACATTAACAATAGTTTTAGCATCATTCTTGTTGTCGCTAGATTTTCCTTTGAAAGTAGGTTTCCCTTTAAATATAGGATTAGATGTGTTAGGAGCATTGGTAACATACTTGATCTTTTTCATGATGAAGATATTAGCTTCACACTCTTTTAATATATGGTATAAATGATTAGATGAGAAAAACTTGTTAAAGATAATTGATTCTTACACAGGGGAAAAAATTATTTGTTTAAAGAGATCTTGAAACTCACTATCAGCTAGGATATTGTTTATTTTTATAAGAATAGTCTTATAATGTACTACATAAATATTGATGTCTTCATTAGAGCCTTGGACCATTTTAAACATTTTAGCATAGGAAACCTTATACCCAATATTGAAATAGAATTGTTTAAGAAATTGATTAGCAAGATGGGTAAAGGCATGGACAAATTGAATGGTAAGATCATACAACCATTTTAAAGAAGACTCCATAAGGATTCCAAGAAAGAGTTTGGTAAATAATGTATTATTATAAGCATAATCCAAGAAATCGGAATGAAAAGAAAAAATGTGCTCTTCAAGGTCACCCTTACCATCATAAATAGGAATCTTAAGAACAAAAAGACCTATATAAAAAGGATAAGAGGCCAATCTAGATACAAGTAGGTTATGAGGCTATTAGGAAGAATCTATTACATAAGAAGAGGTAGAGGCACCTTATTTTAAGTGTAAGATTTAAAATTGCAAAATATGAACAAGGGCCTCTAGATCTTGTTTGTTATAAGAAGAATAATATGAACCACTAGGGGTGTATATAGGATATGTAGGAATATTAGTGGCCATAAGAATAGCCATAGTAACAATGTGAAGTGGGGAACTAGTTACCCCTAAATATATAGGAACTTTAGATGTAGGTTTGTAGATGTATCCATAGTAGAAGATGTGGGTAGTGCAACCAAAAAATATATTTCTCATTAGAGATTTTATCACGAGCTAGTTTAGAAGTGAGAAAAATCTTGATAATATGATAAATATGGTGAGGGTTATCACGAATTTGTGAACAAAAAATTAGATAAAGCTAAAATTTCTTTAGATCCATATCATCAACCTCATCATGAGAGAAATCAAAATGGTGTTTCAATACCATTAAAAGGCATCTTGTGGCAATTTTGATCAACTATAGATGGAACTCCTTGTTCATGAAGTGGATATGAAGCTATTAAGACTCCATGCATGCGAGTAGGAGGATAAATTTCAGTATGCTCAATGTGTTGATTATTAAATTAATTGTTCTGTGTAAAGGGCGTAGAGGGAAAACATATGAATAACTAAAAAATGAAACCCTAGGGTCACTAGGGTTTGAAATAAAGTTATTTATTTGATCAAGGGCTAGGTTCACCAAATTTTTAAGCCCTACAAATATAAATGGGGGTTAGGATGAATGATATGTTACATTTTGAGTATTATGAATAAATTTATACACAATAATCATACAATCCATAATAAACATTTTAATACATTATACGATGATATAATGATAGTGTGATTTCTTAAAACACAAGAGAGGATAAAGACTTAGGTGTGAAGAGAGGTATATAAGTGATCTAAGTGTGCAAACTATATGAAAAGGTTGATATGAATTTGGAAATGCTTCGTCTCTTGAATTATGCCTAGAAATTGTTCCTATATAAAACCATGCAGATCATGTTGGGATGCAGTATGTTATGGCCCCTATTTGTATGGTTTTAGACATGTAAATAGTGTATCTTTATAAAAAAAAATCCCATCGTTGGTTTGGAAATGATTATATCTATATGTAGATAGGACCAACATACCTTTAGCACCACCTATAATGACCTGCATAAAATTGAAATCGTAGTAGCTTGTAGAAACTTCATGAAATGAGTATATAAAAAATGATAAATTTGTGTGTGGATGAGGTTGGATTCGCCCAAGCAAACATCCCTTAGATTGGGAACAAGCCTCATATAGTTCTCTTAGTGTGTGGTGAAAATATTGTACGCAATATAAGGTAACCCATATATTTTCCCTCGTGTCTCATGACACAAAGTTAGTAGACATAACTATAGACATAATAATAAAGTACTCAATATAATAATAACGTGATTTGGTGTGTTTTAGATGCTAAAAATGATCCCCTTTATCCCTTAATACCTTTGACAATACTTGAAGTCACTTGCTCTTTCTAAAACATGTCTCTAAGACCTTTGCATGCTTGGAAATGGAGGAAGTTATACTTTTGAACTTGATTTGAGTGCTTCAAACTTGTGATGTAAATTTTCTAAAGGATGTGCAACTACTTTTGTAAGATTTAATAGAGTCTTGATATCTTACAACATGGGTACTTAAGAGTGTTAGGTGTGTTATAAAGTACAATTGAATCACTTATATAGGATTCCAAAGGTTATATATTCACATTATGACCATCTTAGGGAAAATGAATTGATGCATAATATTTTCACATTAGGAAAAGAGTCGTTAGATGAAAAGGTATGGGACCATACATGTCAGTCTAGACAATAATACGAACTAACCTTGTTTTATACGATCCATACTAATAATTAATGATGAAAGAGCCAACTTCTAGGAATGATGCACAAGGATGAATTACTATTTTGGATAAATACTAATGAATGTATGAACGATAGAGAAATGTGTAGAGATAACAAGTCATAAGAGAGAGAAACATGTATACATCAATGTAGGTTAGAATATGAGATTTTGTCTTAGCATAGAAACAAAACCAAACTTGCCATTACAAAAGGATAACTTACCAAATTTGAGTGTCTAAAGATATTACCAATAACATAAATATATCGAAGCAATAAATATTTGTGCAACCAAAAAAACTATTGCACAATAACACCAAGGATCAAGGAGTGGTCCTTGGTTCTCCTAAACGACTACATATTTACCAACTCAAGTACTTATAAAAGCCACACAAAAATATTGTATAGGAAATATAAGAGTGGTTGTAAGATTAATTATTAGTGGAGTGCCATGTAGATGTTGAACCAAGTCATTGGTGTTGTCATTGATTTCAAATGGCATTGCTGGCAGAGCAGTGAATAGTGAAGTGAAGCTCATTAAGAGGCATGAAGGTTATTGGTAGTGCCTTCTCATTGTTTTAGTGAGCTTTCAGGATGGTTTCATGACAATTTCAGTGAGCTACAGGCTTGGTCTGTGAGGTAGGAGTCTATTGCAGATATGGAAATGGTTGGTATGCTTTTCGTAGAGGTTCTACAGATCATATATGATGGTATCAACATGGGTAAGAGCTATTGGAGTGAGTAACATGTCAAATGTTGGGAGTCACAATTGTAATTGGCTCATTTAGGCCTAGTTCTAGAGCCTAATGAGGTGTGAAAACTTGATACAGGTCATGAAAAAATCATAAAAGCATGGAAGGATCCTAGGAATGTTGTTTAGGGAATGTGTGAGCAACAACAAGGCTCATTTTAGCTCCTGGAGGTAAAATTCAAAAGTTCACCAAAGTTGTCCTTAAGAACTAGCTATGTAGGCTGGGGTAAGTGAGATATATTTGAATATTACAAGATTATTTATGAAACTCATGTATCGTGTATAGGGGTGAGTTGTGGTGCTTCATGCCAAATTTCATCAATTTCTTAAGAGGTATGTGAAATTTGTGTAAATTTTTCTAAAACAAGTTTCCTAAGAAGTGAAAAATGAGCTTCATGTCTTCTTAGCAACCAAGAAAAAATATGAAGACTCATTCAAATAAATCATAGAATAAATTTTTTGATAGGATTCCAAGATTGAGGTATTGCAAAAAAATTCAGGGAAAATGGAAATGTATCAGAGAAGTTATGAGCATTTTTCTAGTTATGTTTTTCTTCTTCACAAACACTCTCCTAAGTCAACAATGGAAAAAGTTGTTTTTTTTCCTCAAATCACTTGGATGAGCTTCTTTAAATCCTTTCATGGTCTATTAATTATGTCTCCATCCTTTGTTTAATGAATACTTTCCAAGCTTTCCTATCTCGGTGTAATGTCTTCTTAGGGAGTACAAGTTGTGGGTCTACAGGTATAATGGCATAAAAGATGCAGTTATGATGGTTGTACCTAAGTTCAATATTGAAGAGATGTATGATCACAAGCATCCTCCATATGTACTTGTTTGAGTTTATAAATATCTTATAATTCACCTATAAAGAGTTGTGAAGACTCAAACATACTGCTCCAAAACGGTTTCGGACTGTCTCATCAAAATAGTGTACTGTGATATATGTTTGCAAAACTCTTCTTGATACCTCTGCATTCAAAGCTCTAAAGATGACATTGTGAGTTTTATTATAGTGCCTCCATCATAAATCATTTCATAATTAAGGGTTGATGAAATGAATCTCTAGATCAAATGTTGATACTTACTGCCTTATCAAATTGTGCATTCAGACTCAACCTTGTAGCATTTACAAGATCAATTTGTTTGGTTAGTGCATCTGGAAACTTGCGTTGCAAAAAAAAATTCTCTCTCCAAAACAGTGATGTGGATCCTGTGACATATTATACAAAGATTTTCCTTCAATATTCTAAAGGCTAAATCCATTTTTCCTGCAACAGTCGAATGTGACTGAGACTATAAGCGCGAACTTTAACTAAACCCATCTAAATATAGAAAAATAAGGATTAAAGGGATCTGTGAAGTCTCTAAATGAAGTGTTATCTGTCTAATTCGACAAGAACAAATAGAATAATAAGAAAAAGGACCCTAAATGAATAACTAGGGTTTGGTACATGAAACCTCAATTGAAGTCCATTCTGAAGACCCAACTAGATTCAATTTTTGCATTAGTTGAGGAGATGGTTCAAGACATTTAGGATTTTTGGAGACCTTATACAAGTTCAAATAAACTACTCAAATATTTGTGAGTTTAATTTGGATGATACATAATAAAGAAACATATATTTTTCCTCCTCTGGTGGCTATAGTCCTCCAAACCCCGCAACTAGGGTTTCACGATTTCAAAGTCATCCAACTCAACGTTTTATAAATGAAAAACTCACAAAATTATAGGAAATGTCTATGAAAAGGTATGCAAGGTGTTGCAAGGGATATTAAGTTGTTTCATCAAAAGATTACTGAGAAATTCGTACCAATTACCTCGAAACAAAGCTTCTAACCTTTTTAATGGCCTGTGAATTTTTTTAATGCAATTCTTTCATCATTTAATGATTTGTGACCTTATGGATGTCTTCAATAGTTCAAAGTAAGATCTGAATCTTTTGTGAAGTGTTGTGAAGGTGGTTAAAGATGGAAATGGAGTATTATGCCAAGAAATAGAGTATACATGTCATTTGAAGGTTGAAAGAGTGGCAATATGATAGGTGTGACAACATGGAAAGAGTGGGACAATGTAAAAATTGTTGTGAGCTAATGTGTATAACCAGGATGTCTCATTTTAAGTTTTACTCTTGCTCCTGATCAAGTAAATGAAATATAGCCCAAGTTTGCAAAAACAATTAGTCATGCCCAAGTGAATGTGAAACTCCTTAATAGAAGTGATTGATATTTTGAAGAAGCTAAAAGGTCAAGAGTATTGAATAACACAATATTTCCTCTGTGATCAGTTACCTTGTGAAAGAAAATGTAAAGTTTAGAATACAATGTGTCATGATGTAGTTGTAAGAGGGTTTAGCGAGGTGCAACAAGTCATTCCACACATGTCAATCTTGAATCTCTCTTGAATATGAAAGGCGAATAGTTGAATAAGGTCAAAAGGATATGAACTCAAAACATAGAAGTTGAAAATTCTAAATAAGCTCAAGAAACTAAAGCTTAGAGCCTTGAACAACAAAAGGAAGGTGAAAAGACAAAATTGAAACTTAATGAATATAAAAATAAATATCTAATAAAATATATGGTGTGTGTAGAGAGATATATACAAAGGGATATAGCCTGAAAAAATATTGGAGAACAAATAGATATAGTTGACTTAGAGAACATGAGAACAGTGACTAAAAGGCCAGGTAGATGAACACATATTGAAAATTTTTAATGATGTATAGTAAAATATGCAAGGTATTGTGTGAGAATACAAAGGAAAGATATTGAATATAGTGGGAATTCAGAAAAATGTGCAAGTTAGTGAGTTAGAGAAGTTGAAATGAAATATGCCTCAGTTTTGGTTTTTGAATCAATAAGACACTAAACTCGAAAAATAATGAAGATAGCTTGAAGAAAAAAACACATTGTTGTTTGAATACAATAGATCTTTGTCAAGTAATGAAGAATAAAAATTGATGAAATATGACTTTCATTCAAAATTCAAGCCTGAACATGTAATGTGGAAACTTGTTAGGAGTTTGAAGGTGTAAGTCTCACAATGTAGAATTCGGGGTAGACCATAAGAATATCATCCTTGAAATCATAGTCAAATGGTGAAGATCTTGAAATTATAACTAGAAGAAGTTTCATGAAGTGATTGTAGGTGTGAAAGTAGGCTTGCATAGCTGAGAACATTATTAGAGCAGGGAACTAGGAGAATAGTGATTTGGGGGTAGAACTGAGAAGCAAAAGTTAAGTTGTAAAGTGTGCAAATATAGTGTCACTATCAGTTGCATGAGACAACAGTTTCAGTGTGACAAAGATATTGAAAAATTCTAAGTAGCAGCTTAGTATATAGGGGCTTGTAGCCTCTTTTTAAGTAGTAGCTTATAGAATATTAGTTGCAGTTGGTTAAATTGTAGGGGATTGAAGCCTGCGTATGAGTTGAAGCTCACTAAAGACCATTTGTGGTTGAGAAAAATTTTGGAGATACAACTCCAGGTTGAGTTAAAGCTCAACAATGAAATCAATGTAATTGATACAGGACAAGTTTTTCCTAAGCCTAGTTCTTGGTTTCAGTGGGTTTTTTCCCAGTTTGGGTTTCTCACATTAAAATTTGTGTCTCTATGTACTCTCTTACATATTTATTGTAAATTATTTCTTCATAGAAAATTTAATAAGTTAAATTTGATAAGACACTAATTCACCCCCCTCTCAGTGTCCTAGTTTCCAACAACAGAAGCATTAAGTAATTATTCTAACTCTTATTGCTTGTATGAAGATAATTACCATATTAACTAACACATATTAACAACATAATACACATAAATTATATGTCTCACCTAATTAACAAAAATATCTGAAATATACTACAGTAAAATTTTCTCATTTGATTTTTTTCCCTCTAAAGTGAACATTCTTCCAACCATTTAGTAATTTTTAGTTTTTCTTTGATCACTTCCTTTTAAGGCGTTAATCGCTTGTAAATATTTTGTGTCAATATTTTAAAACAATATAACAGTTTTAAAGGAAAAAGAATTCCTTTGTAAATCTTCTACGCCACCATACCTAAATAATGTTACATTTATGAATAATAAAATACTTGTTGAATACCATAGTTGTCCCCTTTGAATTCAAAAATAACATGCAACCCATTGACACCCTTGACGCCTACAAATAATTCACAACATAGACTCTAAAATGTCCTAGCATTCCAAAAGTAATCAAATATTTAATTACTAATAATTTCTTAGCTTTTTATGTAATCATTTCAACCATTCTTCATTTGAATATGATAACAAAAAAGTATTTTATCTCATTAAGTTAAATTAAGTCTCATAGCCAATGCCCACAATACTTGACTTTAGCTACTTACTTCCTAATTTTTCCTTGGTTTACTTGCTCTCTAAGATAATACTTATCATATATAGATAGTTGATGCATTTTTAAGGAGTTGTGGTATAAGAGTAAAAAGAAGAAATTAATAATTAACAATTGCACGCGAAGTGTGTGATGTGAACGCCGAAGGGGAATTCTGTGATGATGTTTATTTCAAGGGATCAAAACATAAAAGGAGGAAGATGGTTGTAGAAGAGGGGGCTAGAGGGAGGACAATGAATTGGGAGAGGATAATGTTGGGGGGGACCATTTTGTGGAAGCTATATTTTTTTCGAGGAGGAATATATGTATAATGTGTTTTTTTTACAATTGTTTGACAAAGAAGTGGGGTGTAGAGTATAGGGCATCATGGAAACATAGTTAGGAGATATCTTATAAAGCGAGGTGTTGTCAACGAATATTTTAAACGAAAACTTGCATTTTTTGGTTAAATTTGGAAGTCAACAATTGTTAAAGAAACTGTAATTTTGCATTGTCGATCCATCATGTTGTCGTTTTCATGTTAATGTATGATAATGGTTTCTATTTAGATTTTAAGAATGTGATCAATGTTTGCACTCATAAACTTTCGTATTGATTTACAGAACAATTGTGGGACATGATGAAATACGTAATGAGTAACACAGGACATCAAAATAGAAACCAAATATTGCTACAAGAAAGCAAACCATTAGTGGGATATATTTTATTTCTTAACAAAATTGAAGTAACTTTCCCTGAGGTCATTGTTCTGTGTTTTGTTTGAATGCATTTTTCAAAACCTTTGTGGAAATTTTTAGGTACATATACTAAATTTCAATGATGATAATGCGCTCCCATTTCATGTTTGTGGAATTTCTATAGTTGCAAGGGTTTCAATCAACCATTTCATCCCACCAGGTTTATGTGAAAATGTTTGGTGTAATAGCGAGACACTAAATATAATGGCAAAAGATGACCATTTTAGTAATGACAAGGAGAATCTTGTCTGCTTAATTTTAATGTTTTTAAAATCTTGTTTTTTCCTAGATTTTTTCTTTAAAAAAAACTAATAATCCCCAATCCAGAGTACCTAGCACCTATACCTATGGGGATTCGAATTTCCGACTACCTACAATGCAACTAAGCATATACTCCAAGGAATATTCCATGCGGATAGTTAAAGTGGAGCATTGTTTCAGGCATCCCTGTTAGTCGACAAAAAACCTTTCACTAGCGCCCACTCCTCCTAATCATGTTCATTCTTTCCAAAAGCATCTACAATTACGAACAGTACTGGAAAAAATAGCGATGACACGGAAGAAAATTATGTGGACACTTGCGGGGTTCATACATGGTGAATGCAAAAAATGTGTTTCATGAAGGTCACATCAGCTGAGTGGGTATAAGAGAAATAGAAGGTTGAGATTATTTTTTTGATGTCCATGTACAAACAATAACAACATAAGCTCTCTTGCTAACAAGGTCTTTTCCTTAGTGAAAATGTCTTTGGCGTAATAGAAGCCAACATCTACCTAATTTCTTGTTGTTGTGTTAGCTCTTCTGTTTTATGGAACCACCAAAAAAACTCTATCTTCTTTTTTTCTATGTTCTTTAAAACCCCCCAATTTTTTGTTGAAGGGAAAATAGAAACATCATGTGGAAGTGGAGAGCGATTTGTAAATTTGGACATAGCGATAAAATTTATGACCTTTTAACATTCAAGATTACTAGAAGTAACTTCTCTCAACAAATTTTTTATCTTTCCACAAAAAAGTTTAATTTCTTGACCTCAACATGGGCCCATGAAGGACATCAACATTTAAAGTAGAGTAAATGAAAATAATTAAATCCAATAAGTCATAGTCTTCTACGCTTATGAAAGGATCAAACATGAATTGACAATTTCAAGAAACCTGAGATACAACACATGCAGGTCGACGACCTCATGTGGTTCTATGGAGGATGTCGACATACTTTAAATTGTGGGCCACTGAGTCACCTGTCAGACCACCCCCTTCCCAAACCCACCTCTGACATGCCTTTGGCGTAAATATATATGTTTTTAACCTTTACATTTAGGATCAAACAATAATAATTTCATCGTTGGCACTATACGACCAAAATATTTAAATAACGGGAGGGAATTTCAAATAGTGATCACAAGTGACCAACATCCGAAATGACTACTCCAGGAGTGGGTTTATGTCTGCTAACTAGAAAATTAAATGGTTTTAATTTAGGCTATACAGATTCAATTTCAATAAAAAAAAACATTGGCATATATGAAATAGCGCAATATGGCATGAAAAAATGTCAATAAAAGCTTACATTTGAAGGAAATGGTGAATATGTGTGTTCAATAGATCACAAGAAATATGTTAACATTCACTTGGTCTCTTTGATTCAAAAGTAGATCACAAGAAATATGGATGAAAGAGATTGTAAACACATCATTTATAATAGAGATACAGGCAAACAACTTAGAAACTTCCTACCAATGTTTTGTTCTGAAAAGAAGAGAGGCCCATTACAGCAAAGTGTGTCAAAAAACAGGGGAGCTCTCTTTTGGGGCAGGAAGAGAGGCCCATTACAGCAAAGTGTGTCATACATTTGAAGTAAGACATACAAATGATGGGGTGCGTGTTTATTTGTGGCTTGGAACCACAATCGACTAAGAGGGTAAAAACTAATCGCAGTAAAAAAAATTACAGAGGGCTAAAATATAAAATAAAAAAACGTGCCACCTTGTATGTCTTTTTATCAATCTTTCTTCGATATGAAAAGTACAAAAATGAAAATTTAGGGTTTACACATTATCGATATTTTCATAATAAGACAAGTCCAATATAGAGAAGCCTCCAGACTATTCTTTACAGGTTTAATGTAGGAAATTTAGGATTTTCACAGTTAGGAAACATTTTGGATTTGTTTTTAACAACATTCGATATAGATATTCCTTAAAGTGATAAGATTACAGTTGAAATGATATTATATGAATCGTATAGCTTCATAAGTATCGTATATGTTGTTTATTTCTCCATGTATTTAAGTGCAAAATAGAAATTGAATTGGAAAAATAGACCGATGTCAAAAAACCCAAATTAACGTTGTAAAATTTAGTAGTAATTGGATAGTTACAGCGAAAAAAACTTTACGGGGAACTGTGCTAACCGGATCTCTCGCTAATAGTCGTCCTAAAATCAGCTGCAACATGGGTTAAATCAAATCTACACACAGAGGTAAATTTGTAACCCTAATATCTCCTCATTTTACTATATACAAATTGATTGATGTGGATATGTATCTGTATATAAGGCGAATTCAATTGTCTCTGAGAGGAAACTACTACCTTGCCGATGTTTTGTTTGTTGTATGCAAAAGAAGAAGAAGAAGATTGAGGATTAGGAGGCTTCTCTCAGGTGTAATGTCTAGATGTATCAATTTTGATTCTTCAAAACGCCTACGTGCATTACAACCTATACATCAACACTCATGTGGGAGTGCGTCAGAATGTCAATTCTTGTGAGTCAATTCATTGCCACTGAACAAAGAAAAATGTAGGAGGAGAACCATATGATGGAAATAAAAAATAGTATGTCGTCGAAATATGGATTTCATCCTCACCACAACAGTCATGTTTGTTGTCAGAGGGCGGAGGCCTTGACCCCATTGTAAAACGCCTTCGACGTAAATATAAAAATATAAGTTTAATCTTAGTTGAATATAATAGTATTTGTTTTAAATTGATTTATTATTTAAAATTTCAAAACTTACATAAAGGTATAATTAAATTGAATCTTAAATTTATAAAGAAAAAAAACTAGTGTCTTTCCTTTTATTAGGAAAAATGTCTTAAATTATATCAAGAAGTGACTACTATTATTGAATCGTGTATAGTTTGATGTTGTACTATTTGAACAACCCTTTATATTAAGAGAAATAAAGAGAGTTACAAAGTAAGGGGTGACCGAAAAATCGCAGTACCACAAAATGCCAAAAAGGTAGCATAGAATGCCCAAATGGCACAACAATCAAACAGAAAATGCCACAAAGGCATAGCTTAAAAAAATATCAGGGTATAGAAGGAACCACCGTAATGCCAAAAGCAAATAGAGAAGCCAACGTTGTCGTTAACTGAGTAACAAGAGGCTCAAAATGCCCTTTCTTCTCCTTAGGCCTCGTGAAAACTGTCCAAGTCTTTAGATGATGAGGTAAGGCTAACTGTGCATCAAGACGAGGACAATCTTGCTCTGGGTTGGAGTTAGAAGATTCAAACACATGAGATATTTTAACACAACTACCAGAAGGGGGAATCTCCTCACTCATATGCTCTAAACTTCTAGGGAGAGGGTTTTCTTTAGTTCTAAGCAATGTGAATGGTTTCCAACCTTTAGGTCATGAAGAATTCACCACCTACAAGAAGCTTGCTTGCTCAATAGTTTGATGTTTTAATTGTTGTTAGTTTGTTGTTTTATTGTTAGTTGTATGTATTTTGTCTATTGAAGTATTGTTATACTCTCATTATAATATTAATTCTATTTTATTCATCATAGTGCTTTATCTTGCAATATTTTTCTTCTATAAAAATTATGGACTTTAAATATACACATTTACACTTTATTACAATTTTTTAATAAAACTAATAAAATTATTAATTAATAGAAAATTTCAATACAATACATTTAAAATATACTCTTCTAAGGTTGGTTACTGATCATGGAGAGTTTTTTTGGCTCTACTAGGGTTTAGGCTGAGCGAGTTACTTTCGCAGTGAATGCTCGGCCTTGTTGTACACCGCCATCGCGTCACACCGCTGATCTTTAGATCCAGGTGGGAATATTTGCATTAATTTTGTATTGATCGCCAGTCTGCCCCTTGGGTGATGGCTTATAAAATGATCACCTCCTCGGGAAATGCATCTATTAATGCTGGTCTTATTGTAGGAGCTCTGGACAATGGCACTGAAACGAGTGAGGAAGTTCATCCCGAAGGTATTCGACAAGGTAAGGATACTGATACTCCTTACCTGGATATTGTTCTTGATTTACCAGATTTTGACAAAGCTTGCAACTGGTTTGAATCTTTTTCTCTTGTTGCTTATTTTGTGGACTAAGTTCCCCCTGAAGGTATCCTCCGCCAATGGATTCATAATCATTGGCAACCTCATGGAGTCAAGGTAGAGGGAGTCCAAAACATGACCAAGGGTTTCTTTCTATTTCTCTTTACCAATGTTGAACATTGCAAAGCCATTGTTAAACACGGTCCTTGGTTTATTCACAATACCCTTGTGGTTTTCTCCCATTGGACTCAAGATTTTCAAGTCTCTAAGCAAGCCAAACTCAAAATTCATGTATGGGTCAAATTTCTAGGCCTCCCTTTGCCTTTGTGGGGATTCGTTGATCAACTTATCAAACCCTTGGGTCACCTCATCTGTCACGAGCAAAGTAAGTTCTACTCAGCTCGACCCCAAAAATAGGTCTGTGTAGAAATTGATCTCTCAAAAGACCTCAAAGATACCCTCAATATCTAGGTTGGAGACACGCATTTTGCGTAGAAAGTTCTATACATCAATCTTCCCAACACTTGCTTTCGGTGCCAATCTGCTGACCATATGATCAAGGATTGTCCTCTCATGACTCCAAACCCACCATTGGTTTCGGAGAAAATCCCAATAGACCCTAAATTCAGCACTCCCTCCTATGATGGATGGACTACTGTCAATGGTAGAAAACCTTTGTCCTCGACCCGAAACAAGCACCAACAAGCTACTTACAAACCAGTGATTACCTCTGCTTCTGCTCCTTTAAAGCCATCTGTTGTGACCCCTCCCAAGCCCACACCTGCCATCTCTCGGTCTCTGCAAGCTACAATTGTCATCATCCCTCACCCCTTAGCTCCTGCTATTTCACACCCCTCATTTCCCGAGACCTCAAGCTTTCTGGATCTCACGACTGGTGGTTCAGCTACTCAGACAGATAGAAAGGCTGCCTTACGCCATTCCTAAAGTCCTTCCCCTCCTTCCGAGGAAGATTCCTCATAGAGACCCCACCGAAAATTTGATCTCGGTGATTTTATTCATGGGAATGTGCGACAAGTCACTTTCTCTAACCACTTTGGAGCGTTAACCGGCCTCGAGGAGGAAAACATGCACCTTGATAGTTCTCCATGTTAGTTTACTCATTGAATGTCAAGGGGCTTACTGATCTGACTCGCAGATATCTTGTCAGAGACAGTTGTAAGTATTTTGCAAATTTTTAGGTGTTGTGTTTATAGGAAATCAAAATCTCTAGCTTCCATCTTTCTGCAGCTATGCATACCATCTGGCCTGGTTCTCTCTGCCAGATGGCAGCTCATGATAACAGTTGAGGTGGTGTTATCACTCTTTTAAGCCTTGACCTTAGCTCCAATATCATATCTTGGGGTTATGACCCCACTCATCGGGTGGTGTGGACCCTTTTTTATTTTGATGGCCACATTCTTGGGTTGGCCAATATTTATGCTTCCAATGATGCCTCTGAACGTTCTTCTTTTTGGTGGTGGTTGGCTGATCATCTGCCCACTGCTACCTATATTTTTTTGTTGTGATTTCAACATGGTTGAATCCCCCGAGACAAATTGGGCTGGCTTCCTATGCATTGGTGTACTGGCGAACGTGATGCCTAGTTTTATTTGCGCAATAAACTTGGTCTTTTTTATCCCAACCACTGCAAGTACTCTTTCTTTACCACTCCTTGGTACACTTGGTCTAATTTTAGAGCTGGCGATGACAGAGTTTATAAGCGTCTTGACAGAGCTCTGTTTTCAAAGCAGCAATGGTTTTCCTTTGACTCTTCATATAGCTTCCCGGACTCGGTGGTGGACAATGCTTTGGTTTCTGACCATAAGCTTATTTGCTTTGGGATTCAATGGAACTTTCAGTGCCCCAAGCCCAAGTCCACCCAGTTCTATTTAAATACATCCCAACTTTCTCATCCCAAGACTTTGGATTATATAAGACTAATTTGGAATCTTCACCCGAGACCTATTGATGGGATTGGCTGGATTGACTAGTGGTCTCATGTCATCACTCGTAACACTTCTTTCCTTCAGCTCTATGGGAAACAAGCTGCCATTTTTCACAAGAATGCTCATGAAGCCTCTCATGTTGAATATTTGAGGGCTATTCAAGAGCTTAATCTGTCTCCTTTCAACACCCACCTGCAAGTGCAAGTTGCTCGCTGGAAACATAAGCTTCCAATTGAGGAGCACTATAAGGCTAAACGAGCCCAAGTTCGAGCCCGTCTGCACTGGCTTTGCATTGGTGACAAAGTTACTAAGGAGTTTTTTGCTTCCCTTAAATCTAATCAAATTTTCACCAAAATCAAAGCAATCAAGGATGGAAATCAAAGGCTTACTCTCTTCCCTGATATTCTGCAAGATTTTGTGCATCACTATCATGTTGTTTTTTTTGCTCAACCTGCTACTCTGGCTTGTGATGCTGCTCTCCTGTAATGCATTGAAGTTGTTCCTTGCAAGCTCTCTAAAAGTCAGTGCATTGATTTTGATAGACCTCTCACTCTTGATGACTTGAAGGAAGTTGTTATGCAGATGGCCTCTGATAAAGCCCCTAGTGTTGATGGTTTTCCCTGTGAGTTTTACCAGTCTATTAACGATTGTTGGTTTGGATCTGCATTAGGTTTATCTGGAAGCTATGTCTTCCAATAGCCTAGGCGATCTGATCAACCAAGGCAACATTAAATTCATTCCCAAGTCTGGGGATCCTGAGCTTATCACCAGTTGGCGGCTAATAACTTTGCTCAATGTCTCATACAAAATTATTGCCATAGCCCTTGCCATCAGGTTCACTAATTTATCACCCTTGATCATTAGGCGCGAGCAAACGGGCTTTATCAAGAAAAAATATATCTTGGAAAACATTATTGCAGTTTGGGAGGGCATGGAATATGCCCGTCAGACTTCTCAACCAACTCTGTTTGTTAAAATTGATTTTGAAAAATCCTATGATAGAGTTGAGTGGCCTTTCATTCTGGCCATGTTGAAGGCTATTGGTTTTGGACCCAGATTCATCTGCTATATCAATATGGTCTTTCAAAATGTAGGTGCCTATATTACTATCAATGGTCAGCAATCTGAGAGATTCTCTCTTCATCGTTCCATCCGGCAAGGTTTCCCTCTTTCTCCTTCTCTTTATGTCATTGTTGCTGAAGGTCTGAGCTACTTGCTTGCTAATGTTTCCAATGCTATTTTAGTTAAAGGTATTCAACTACCTTCCTCTCATAAGCAGTTGATTAATGGTCACTTTGTAGATGACTCTTTTCTCACTCTGGCTGAAACTGAGGCCTTTGTCACTAATGCCATGAAATGCCTTGATATTTTTTGTTTTACTTCTGGTTTTGTTATCCAATGGAAGAAAACCCAATGTTAAAGACAGGCGGTGGGTCCCAAACCTCTTTGGCTAAAGGGATTCCAATGGCTTTGGATTGAACCTGGTGTTCAATTAGAATTTTTAGGCATTCCTTTTGCCTTTATGGCATTCCCTGCTGACCTTTGGAACTATGTGATTCAGCGAGTTGAGCAAAAAATCTCTTTTTGGATTACCAAGCATCTGTCTCTTGCTAGCAAATTCCAAGTTTTCTCCAAGGTTCTGGCCACCACTCATGTCTATTACTCATCATGTTGGGCACCCTCTAAATCCACTTACCATAGGCTGGAGAAAATTCTGCATGATTTCCTGTGGGCCAACTCCGAAGGGAACGATGGTTTTCATATAGTTTCTTGGGACATATGTTGTACACCAAGGACATTGGTGGTCTTGGCCTAATCAACATTCATATGTAGGGGTTTTCTCTCACTGCTAAATGGATTATTCGCAGCCTTGAAGGTGAGGAATCTTGGAAAATTCTTCTCAAAAATTGTATATCTCAAGGGTCTCTGCTTAATTGAAAGGCATCGCAGGGTTTGAACTACTACTCTTTACTTCTATGCCCTGTTACTGTTAAAATAAGTGGCTCTTTTGTGGAAAAAATCATATGGAAATCTTGGGAACTTCTCAAACCCCATTGGGCTACAAGCTTCTCACCTAGACGTAACTTCCTCTCAAAAAGTTAAATGCTCTGGCAAGGTGATGGTTTCTGGAACGGGCTCTCTCTTAACTCTCTTTGTTTGTGGTGGAATCTGGGGCCTCAATTTCATGACAAACCCCTTGCTCTTTCCTTGCAACTCAAGGGTTTGCAGCTTGTTGTCATCTCCAATGTTTCAAAAAAGGGATTCAGTATATTCAGGACCTTTTTTGTCCCATCACTAGGGATTGTCTTCCATGGGATAGCCTAAAAGCTAATTTTGTTCTAAATGACAATGACAAACAAGCCATCTCTATCATTCAAGATATCATACCTGGCAATTGTTTGCATAAAATTGGTGTTACTACGTAGCACCCGTGGTGGTTTGATTGGCATTGGCCCTCTACCACCCCCTTCAGAAACTATCAACCTCAGTTGGGCTACACACTTCTCACCCAGAAGCAGCTTCCTCTCAAAAAGTTCAATGCTCGATGGAGCTTGCATTCCACTCGTTTTGGGTCAAAGCAACACTTCAATGTTGTTTGGGTCATTCCTATAGAGCCCAAAGTTGTGCACTTTCTTCATCAAGGTGGAGCATTCTTCATCAAGGGCTTCCTGTGGGCAAGTGCCTTGTTCTACTGGGAGCTCCCCCGCCACGTTGCCCTTTTTGCAACCACATTGAGAATCTTCTTCATTTCTTTTGGTTTTTTCCCTCATGCTCAATCTGCCTGGCACTGGATTCATACCCTTTTCCAACCTTTTTTTCCCACCTTCTTCACATGGAAAATGGGTTAGAATGCCAAATGTTGTAAAATTTTTGCTATTTCTATTAATGGACATCTCTTTGGACATCTCTTTGGCCCTTGCATCATTTGATGCAAGTATCGCCATCAGATATTTGGAAAAAAATGACACCGAAGAAAGCAACGAAGTTTTTTCCAAAGGTTTTCCACAAGGTACTAGTTCTAACCCAAAAACCTTTTTGCCTAATGTTATTCTTTATTTGCTAGAATTTGATAAGGTGTGTCATTGGATTGAATCATTTACCCTTGTTGGTTGTTTTGTTGGTTGGATCTCTCCAATGAGCCTACTCAAACAATGGGTACACAACCACTGGCAGTCCCATGGTGTCAAGATTAAGGGGGTTCAAAACCTAACCAAGGATTTCTTTCTGTTTCATTTTAAAAAATTTTAATACTATAAAACCATTGTCAACCATGGCCTGTGGTTTTCCCGCAACACCCTGTGGTTGTGTTGTCCCATAAATGCGACTTCTAATTTGTTTAGCAAGATAAGATCAAAATACCAATCTAAGTGCATTTTTGTGGTCTTCATCCCCCCTTTGTGGATTTTTCAAGTAACTCATTAAACCTTTAGGTCTCTTCATATGATTTGAGAAATCCAAATTCTATGCATCTCGTCCTAAAAAATGTATCTTCTTTGAAATTGATTTAGCCAAACACCTTGAGGAAACTATTTATATCCATATTGGAAGTACTTGGTTCTCTTAGAGTGTATTATACATTAACCTTCCAAGAATTTCCTTTTGGTGCCAAGCATCAGACCATATGATCCGAGAATTCCATTTAATAGACACCTCTTGTCAACCTGTATAGGAAAAAAACCCGACAAACAAATTCCTATGAGTTTGGATCTAATGGATGGACCAATGTCACAAATTAAAAAAATCCTTCATATGGATCCAATTAGCCCCCACCAACCTCTTACCTCCCTGTGGGTCCAACTCATCTACTTCCACCACCAAACAAGTTACACCACCCACTACCAAAGCTTCCCCATCATTTTCGTACATGTCACTCGTTGCATCTTCCATTATGCCCTTCGCTTCCACTATTCAAGTTTCAAAATCCCACTTTGGGGTAAGTAATCCAAATGAAAATGTTGTCATGATTGAATGTAATTCTTTCTCGATCACTCTCACAATCTTTATCCCTTGGAGGATGAAGAGTTTTCCCAGTACAAACGATGGTCATTCCATCTTCTCGACTACATGCCTCCCTCCCAATGGAAATTCAACAATAACAATAAGTTTTATTCCCTCGAAGATCTTGATGATGAGGTATCTATGCATCTTGATGTTTCCCAATGAACGTATACTATTGGAATGTATGTGACCTCACTGAACCAACTCTTCAATATCTAGTTAGGGATAATTGTTTACATTTCTGCAATATGAAAGCTCGGTGCATGCAAGAAGTTAAAATATTTTCTTCTTCTTCATTCTATTATGTGCACTATTTGGCTAAGAGTTATATGTTAGATGTTTAATCACGAGCATGTTTGTGGAGGTGTCATCATGCCGACTGAACCAAAGTTTTCTCATATTATAATCTTGTGGGGATATGACCCCACTCACTGAATGATATGGACCCTCTTTAATTTTTTCAGACATATCATTGTATTGGCAAACATATTCACATCCAACGATGCAATTTAGCGATCTCTTTTTTAGAACTAGCAGGAAGACTCCCTCCCAAATACCCATTGGATTCTATGTAGATATTTCAATATGGTTGAATCTGATAAAGATAAGGAGAGTCGTCTCCCTATGCGGTGGTGTGCTAGATAATGATAATATTGGTTTTATGTGTGACACAAGCTCATAATATGACTTGAATCACCATTGCAGACATGATTCCAATGTTTCCTGGTTCACTTGTTCCAATTTCTGACAAGGACAAGCCAAAGTGGTTAAAAGGTTAGATTGTGTGATATTATTTGAATAAAACCTCTTTTCTCTCTCTTCCACTCATAACAAACCAATTTTGGTTGTCGAGTTCACCTTGCTCTCAGATCATCAACCCATATAAATCAACATTACTTAAAATGCTCCCTACCTCAAAAACAAAAATTCCTAATTCTATCACAACACTACCTATCTTCGGCATGAGAGGACTTTAGGACATATTGTAAGGATTTGGAACCTAAATCCTAAACCCATAAGGGATACGAGCTAGATTGAATGGTGGGATCATGTTATTTGAAGAACCAATATATTTCTCAGGCTTTATGGGAATCAAGAAACCAATTATACGAAAATATCCAATGAAGTTTCATACTTGAATTTTGATTAACTAAAATATGATAGTAATGGTTATATCTAAGTAGGTACAGAAATGCGATAAATGATACAAGTTGCAATACTGATTCTAAATATTTTATTTTGATATTTAAATGAAATTAAATAATGTAAATAAGAGTGATAGGGTACTAACCTGAAATTAACTTACCTCGTTTTTATGCAGAACTGGATAGGATGTTGTGCAGACAAGATAGAGAATGATGGTGCCACCCAGAAAATTTCATCAAATGAAGATCTATCTAGACTGGGGCACCTAGGAGAGGCCTGGGGCACTTATGGGTGCATTGGTCTATAATATGTGCACTCTAGTCTGTGGAAAATCTCAAGGTATGACTCTGACAGTGTCGCGAGGTCTTCTTAGTACCTTCACCTTGGTCACTCGGTTGTCGCAATATCCTTGTTTATGTTGTTGTAGTTGTGTGATGAATATCTACCTGAAAAACCCCATACAAAGCATCAAATTCGTAAAAAATAAAGATGCAAATAAAGGGGTTGGACTAACCTTAACTACCACAATGGTGGACTTACGACTAAGTATTGCACTACATTCTAGACCCAATGTAGTTCTATGTGCTAGTGTGTGCAATTGTGTGCCTAGGGTGCCCTAGCGTCAATGACGCAACAGTAGGGGGAAATAAATAGATGTAAGATGCAAATGGTGGATGGAATAGAATGAATACAACCCTTCCACCCTATTCTTGTGTGATGAAGATGTAGAAGATGCCAAAATGCAATCCTTTGCCTTAGTAGATAGCTAGCTCTTGATAATAGATTGTCCACCCATAAGATAGTGAGTATGTTATGCTTATATAGGGATCTCTTGTTCAAATTTCGACACTAACGTCTCAACAATCCTGACTAGCACCTAGGGGAATGTAATAAAAAACCGTAAAGACTGACCTCAAAATTATAAATGTGAACAAAGTGCAACCAAGACTAGGGCACCCAAAAAGAGGAGTGGGGCACTGACGGGTGCCCCAACACCTTTCCAGGTGCCCTAGCCAGAGACTAAAGATGACAAATGACCAAATGAAGACAATTAAAAACTCCTGATAGACGAATGAAACTATATAGAAAACTGACGATTGTGTGAGACAAGTGAGACTGAAGACCGACTTACTGATGAAAGGACTAGGGGATGAGTTTGTAGACACCCCAATTTCACATCTATCCTAAATCAATTAATTCCCCTTCCTCATTTCCCACAAAAATACACTTCGAATTAATCAAATATAATTTGATTAATTATTCATTTCAAAATTTAAAAATAATCTAATCCTCACCACATGTCATTATTCTCCATGTTTTTCCACCATTGAATTAAAAATTCAAATTCAAATCCTCACCCATTCTTCGTGGTCCCCACTCACCTAAAATCCTCCACTTATGAATTAAAAATATAATTCAAATCCTCACCCATTCTTCGTGGCCCCCACTCACCTAATCTTGCACACATTTTCAAACCACTCATCTAATCTTGCCCACATTTTCAAACCATGATTACTTAAATTAATCTAAGTTAATCATTCCCCCAGGCTATAAATACAACCTTACCCCTCCCCTCTAAACACTCGGAGAATAAGCTTGAATGCCATATCTAAGTTCTTGCATCCTTTGAGCAAAGAACATCCTTTTGCCTAGTCCTAATGCCAAAATAATCTCATAATCCTTTTTCCCATCCAGTGCAAAGTAAGAGGATCGTTGTTGCAGGAAGGCCTTGCTCCGTCTTGAAGAAAAGCACCTACATATCACAAAATCAGGGCTCAATCCAAGCTTCCTAGCCCATTCTAAGGTTTGCTACGGAACGCGAAGGAGGAGGTATGATTATTGGTATTTTACTTCCTTGTTAGTAGTGTATTTTTCATAGCTTACATTCTGGCACGCCCGGTTACTTTCGATCTATTACCATTAATTTCCCAATTAGTGGTTTTATTTGTTCTTTGTTTATTATTGTTCATTATTATTTCATTTTCTGTTCCTTATGGTCTTCTTTGGTTAACCTTCACGCTTTGGGTAGTGTTTTTGTTGTGTGGTGTCTTGTGGTGTATCTGCAGGTTATAGCAACAATGAAACTTTGAAGCTCATTCTGTCTTTGATCTCCTCGGTGCTTGGTGCTTGGTTCCCAGTTTTGATTTTGTTATTTACTCATCATCTGTAGAAACACATGAACTAGCCATTAGTTTATTATCTTACTGTCATAGGACAACCAATCCGGAAAATACATTTATTTATTTATTTTTGCTAAAATAACTGCTTTATAGGAAGTTAATCATTTTTATTTTCTTTTATTTTAATCAATCATTTTGTGATCTAACTCTTTCTTTCTGTTTATTTTTCTTTTTTAACCTTGCTGTCAAAATTTTAGCTTCTCAGGTGAAGTATAGAAGTTAGAAAATAAAAAAAACCAGCTCCTGGGACGTTTTTCTCACGTTTAAAATTTTCATTCAGAGCGTTCTCGTAGCCCATCTTCCGGAAGCCATAACTTTTGCTCCCGAACTCGGAATGACTTCATTTTTTTTTTAACGAAAAGGTATTGAAAAGATCTATGCAATGAAAAAATCATTTTTAGATTTATAATTACCAAAAAAAATTGTTCTAATTTCTTCTAACACCTTTCTTTTTAACAAAAAAACAACAAAATTATAGTTTTATTTATTTTTATTTTTTAATTTTTATTTCACGAAACATCCTCACACGTATGCTCTTTCCTCGCACTTCAAAAGTGATCTTGGAAATAAGAAACGTGAGGCCACTCAAGCTTTAGAAAATAATTTTTATTTTTAATTTTTTGCCTTACATTTAAATTTTCCACGAAAACACTTCTCAGTAACGTTTTCACCCTCTTCTTTCATCATTTTTATTTTTTGTGAACATAATCATTATCGTTATTTCGCAATCATGATTAATTGCAATAATTATTAATATTTAAAAAAAAAAAACTATTTTAATTGTATCCGCGTATGCTCTTTTCTTGCGCCTTCAAGCAATCTAGAAAATCAGAAACGGTCACAATTTTTTAGTTTCTTGTTCTAACATTGCAGGATCCTCTAGCTTTATTTTTCAACTGTCATTTTAATAATTATTTTCCTTTTTCATATTCTTAATATTTTTTTTGGTCGTTCGTTGTGTATGCTCTTTTCCTGCGCCTTTGAGCAATCTGGCAAATCAAAAACAACCACGATCACTTTTCTAACATTTCATTTGTGGGATAACTACTAATTTGTTTTCTGTAGAACCGCGTTGCTGGAATATTGTCAAAAACAAAAAAAAAACAAAAACAACAAAAATCCCGCAAAAATACCACCATTTAAAGACAATTGCTGAAACCGAAAAAAAAACAAAAAGTACGCTCAGGTACGCAATTATTTTTTGCTAGTGATTTATTTCAAGTTGGAAAGAACCCTGCGTTTAGTCACTTTATTATATTGTTTTTGCACGTCGACAAGGTGGATTTCATCACCACCAAAGCTACATCGGTGACATGGACTTGACTACCACGCACCAACAGCATTTACATCTGTATTGCACTTTGAGACCTAGTCTCATCACAGTGTTTGGTATTTACCTCGCCGCTGCTCTTCACTTACAGGTAATGCTGTCGTGCAGCGCATGCGAGTCACGCCTAAATAGCTGTAACAACGAAGCCTGGGCATCGTCCCTATAAATCTTCGGGGAGTTATAAGGACACCATACACATTCATCCCTCCATCACCTTCCACCTTTTCACAAAACCTGTTCTGGACGTGGTGATTCACTCTGAAACAGGCAAGTAAGAATTGGTGAGTCTCCTCCAGTGCTCTAAGAGTTCCCCGTACCAATTCCGTCCCCGTACAGAATTAGGTATATCAAGACTAGGGTATATCGGAGGACGCATCTTCTTGGAGTAATAAGAGCCTGCATCCACCATTTCACAGCATACTTGTATGATTGCATGAAACAATGATCATTCCTGAAGAAGTTACCTCATAAGCCAAAACAATTGAATCCACATGATTGCTTGTTGTTTGAAAACACAATAGTTTAGCATTTTTTTATCATAAAACTTGGCTGATATCAATGTGTTCATTGTAAAAGTTCAGACCCTAGTTGTGTTCCACAAAAAAATCAGTTCTTGACCAATTCAATACCAAGCGAAAACATCCAAACAATCCAACAACACAGATCAAACCATCACACCAATTTCATTAGCTTACCTCATCCAACAATACATTTGTCATAACTTGGCATCGGCTATATCCAATTGATATTGAGTGACTAGCATTCACTCCCCATATTGTCAATTGTCAAAACATCATCCATAGCTTGTTTCCAGCTATATCAAACTAATATTGGGTAACTTGTTTGAGTTCACTCATTATTCTGTCCACCATCACATTTATCCAAATCATAGCCAACACAAATCCTTTCACAACCATATCGTGATTAACCTATTCAGGTTACTCTCCCCGTCAATAGTCCAGAGCTTATTTAAGTCAAATCTACACAACGTGC